>CM066582.1:37928687-39176187 GCA_033816785.1 Picus viridis | reverse complement strand
GGGTGACCTTATTGCTCTCTACAACTCCCTGAAGGGAGGTTGTAGCCAGGCAGAGGCTGGCCTCTTCTCCCAGGCATCCAGCACCAGAACAAGAGGACACAGTCTCAGGCTGCGCCAGGGCAGGTTTAGGCTGGATGTTAGGAAGAAGTTCTACATGGAGAGAGTGATTGCCCATTGGAATCGGCTGCCCGTGGAGGTGGTGGAGTCACCTTCACAGGAGGTGTTCAGGAGAAGACTTGATGGGGTGCTTGGCTGTATGGTCTAGTTGTTGGGTGGGTTGGATTGTTTGATGGGTTGGACGCGATGATCTTGAAGGTCTTTTTCAACCTGGTGTATTGTATTGTACCTCTGTCTTTTCCAACCTGGATGATTGTGTGATTCTGTGACTCTATGAAAATGCATTCCCATAGCATGCAGTTGGGGGAAACAGAACCAAACCCAAGCAGTGTCTAGCAAACCAGGGGAAATTGTGCTTTTGCACAGATACTTGAGTAAAACAGATTTTTCTTTCTTTTAACTTGAGAGAGAATTCTGACTAAGAATGGCTTGTAAGTGCAGATAGGCTTTCAGATTGCTGAAATGAATGTTAAGAATAATCACAACAAGCAAATAGAAAATTCATGTGATAAGTCAAGCCTAAGTGCAATTCCAACTGCAATCAATTAGGGGAAAATTAGACCATGGTGAAATTTCATAGAATCACAGAACTGTCAGGGCTGGAAGGGACGTCAAGGATCAGCCAGTCCCAAGCCCCCTGCCATGGGCAGGGACACCTCACACTACAGCAGGTTGCTCACAGCCACATCCAGCCTGGCCTTAAAAAGCTCCAGGCATGAGGCTTCCACCACCTCCCTGGGCAACCTGTGCCAGGCTCTCACCACCCTCATGGGGAACAACTTCTTAACATCCTATCTGTATCTCCCCTCTTCTAGCTTGGATCCATTCCCCCCAGTCCTATCACTCCCTGACACCCTCAAAAGTCCCTCCCCAGCTTTCTTCTAGCCCCCTTCAGATACTGGAAGGCCACAGTTAGGTCTCCACAGAGCCTTCTTCAGACTGAACAGCCCCAACTCTCTCAGTCATTCTCCACAGGAGAAGTGATGCAGGCCTCTGATCATCCTTGTGGCATCTGCAGGTCTAACTACAAACAATATTAATCCCCTCAGCAGTTATTGTCAGCATCTCTCCTGGATTCCCGTGGGCATGAAAGGGAATAGGTTTTGCACAAAATAATTGGCAGGAGCAGTTAGAAGAGGAGCAGTTAAAAGTTACTGCAGCCATGCAGTATCTATGGATGAGCTGACTCACTGCTTAGAATCACAAATCCTCTCAGGTCCTAGCAGCTGATATGGCTGAAGCATCCCAAACTGATCATAGGATTTCTAACTGAGCAGGGGAAGCCTTTTGCATCAATATTGCATGCAGCCATGAATTAAACATGAACACATAACTGGAATGTTCTCACTGGTGTCTGAGCAGCAACTGCAATCTCAGCTGTTTCAAAAAGTGTGTGCTTTCAAAATGCCAGGAGGCAGTTGCACATAAAAGCTTCATTCTCTTCTGCTCTATGAATCAGCTATGAGAGAACTGAAGTTGCAATTCATTCTCCTTGTCTACTCAGCAAGAAGTGTAACTGCCTTGTGGCTGATTTGGGGGCAGATGATTGTAAGGTTATAATTAACTCCCAGATCACAGGAGCACAGAAGCAACCAGGCTGGAAGAGACCTCCAAGATCACCAAGTCCAACCAATCACCCAACACCATCTAATCAACTGGACCATGGCACCAAGTGCCTCATCCAGGCTTTGCTTAAACACCTCCAGGGACATTGACCCCACCACCTCCCTGGGCAGCACATCCTAATGGCCAGTCTCTCTTGCTGGGAAGAACTTCCTCCTCACCTCCAGCCTAAACCTCCCCTGGCACAGCTTGAGACTGTGTCCTCTTGTTCTAGTGCTGGTTGCCTGGGAGAAGAGAGCAACCCCCACCTGGCTACAACCTCCCTGCAGGGAGTTGGAGACAGCAAGAAGGTCTCCCCTGCGCCTCCTCTTCTGCAGGCTAAGCAACCCCAGCTCCCTCAGCCTCTCCTCACAGGGCTGTGCTCCAGACCCCTCTCCAGCCTTGTTGCCCTTCTCTGGACACCTTCCAGCATCTCAACATCTTTCCTAAACTGAGGAGCCCAGAGCTGGACACAGGACTCAAGGTGTGGCCTAAGCAGTGCTGAGTAGAGGGCAGAATGACTTCCCTGCTCTTGCTGGCCACACTACTCCTGACAGAGGCCTGATACTCCTTAAAGCTGAGTGAAAATATTCTGAGGAAGCAAAAGAAACAACTGGCTGAGACTACAGCAGAGCATCATTTCCTCTGACTCTACTCACTGAGTATTTTCTAACCCAACATTTACATGTATTAATGGATGTCCCACTTCCTTTGAGCAGCAAATCACTTGCAGAAGGAGGAAGCTTTGCTCAGAGTTGTAACAAGGGGATGTGTTTCCACACAGAAACTTTTTCTTCCCTACCCTCTCTCTGGAAGCTGTTCAGCAGCTATGGCAATTCAGCTTGAAAGTTCAGTAAGCTGTAAGGACAGAGTCTCCTTCAGCTGGCAAAGCAGTACTAAGCAAGGATATTTTAGTTATCATGTCTTACTGTTTTCAGTGAAATGCAAAGGCAAATTATGTCTTGGTTTCTGTTTCAGGCTTGTGGCTCCACTTGCACTTAAAGTGCTCAAAGTGTTTCCAGGGAAAAGCTCTTCCAAGGTGAGACAAGAAGCATGCAGCAAGTAGAGAGTGGAGAACAAATCCCACAGACATGAATTGCAGTTGGCACTTGGGGACAGGGAGAGAGGCAGGCTGGACAGAGAGCCTCTGTTAGCCCTGCAAGAAGGTGAGGGGGCTGGGAAGCATTCTCTCAGCATTTTACAGGCCATAATGTGCAGGTTTCTTAAATGCTGCCCTCCCACTGTGCTTTGCAGGTAGCTGCTTCAATCCTCCGAGTTTTGTCAACCACCAAGAGCTACAGCAACAACAAGCAGCAACGTTCACATGCTGAGAGCTCTGCTGCCAGCCTCATCTGCCAGCTCAGCTGGTGACTGTTGGCCCTGCAGACCAAGCAGCAAACCAGATGAGCTGTTTCCCTGAGCAGAGAAGTGCATGGGCAACCAGAGGTGGAACAGGGAGATCAGAAGAGGTAAGAAACATTTCTCCTTGCTCAGCTCAGTCTCAGTACACAGCCAAGTCTGAAGTTTACTGACATCACGAGGCTTTCTGGAGCTTGGTGGCTTTGGCTCATGGCCTCCAGGTGTTGAGTACCTCCTTACATCTGAGGTGCCCAAAGTTAACCCACTGCCAGCAGCAGGTACCAAAAGGTAGAGGGACAGTGAGCACCTCACAAGGCAGCGATCATGGGCCTGCCTCTGGTCACATCTCAGGGTGAACCATGCCCAGAGCCCTTTGCTCCATCCTTGTGCCACCCACCCTAACACAGAGCCAAATCCCACCAGACTCCATGCCTTCTTCCACCACCACTCCTGTGCTGAGCCCAGCCCTTGCACATCTCTGCCTGCCCCCACCCCGTGCTTTTGGCATCCCAACCCAAAAGCACAGCTCCTGCACTGGTGACACTCCTGCAGGCTTCTGTGCCAGGCCACCCTTGTGTCTGAGGGCTTGCTGGGCAAGCAGCCAGAAGCTCCCCTGTCCCCCACAGGTGCTGATGGGACACCTGAGACAGCTGCTGGCTGCTGCCCCAGAGGTGCTGAGAGGAGAGCAGAGCCAGCTCCCAGTTTGAATGTGCACTGGCTCACAGTCTCCCCGGTGGCACAGGCACTGGCATGCAGCAGTGATGCTGTGTGAGAGATGGAAGTGGCCTGGGTCTGAGGTCAGGGAGCCTTGGGGCTCGGGACAAGTCAGTCTGTTCACTCTCAAGAGGCTTCTTCCCGGTTTGTGGCTTTTTTCCCTTGACATCTTTGCAGATCTTTTCCCCTGGCTAATTGCCAGGCAGTTCTGTCATCAGGCTTCTGGGTGAAATTTGTGGCCTCAGGCATGGCTTCTTTGGGGGCTGTATTGAGAAAACATAAGCATCATGGGAATGTGTGGGGCTCTGGAGGCTCCCAGGGAGAGCCTGCCAGCAGGGGCAGCAGGGCTGGGTACAGAGCACACACAGTGTACATTTCATCACACGTTACTGCAGGACATAGACTTCACCTCCAGAAAATGAAGTGGTTCCTACAAGATGAAGACCCACAGGCTGTGAGGCTTGTTCTTGGCCTTGCTGCAAGGCTGAGCCGAGGAGCAGAGCTGCTGTGAGGCAGTGAGGGCCACACTCTGATTCACCACACCAGCCAGCAGCAGCTCGCAAAGCGTACAGCAGTTGCTTTACTTACAGCTGCTGAGCAGCTTTTGTTCACATGCCAAACTCAGCTGACTTGTCCTGCCTTGCAGGCCTGTGGGAAGAAAGAGCAGACCCAGCTGGCATCCCCTGCAGTCACAGCTAAGACAAGCTCCTCCAAGCTCAGGCATACTTCAGCCCACAGAGAAGACAAGCTGCAGGTAAAGATAGACAGTATCTGTCAGGCAGACACCTGGCAGCAGTATGTGCTGTGTAAAGTACTAGCAGGCTGTGTGCCTGTGACACATAGTGGGTTTTGGAGAGAGGCAGAGTGAGATTAGTGCAGGGCTAGGGAGGTTCTTCTCCCCCTCTACTCTGCCCTGCTGAGACCACACCTGCAATCCTGTGTCCACTTCTGGGTGCCCCAGCTCAGAGAGAGAGTTCAGAGACCTGCTGGAGAGAGTCCAAGGGAGAGCCAGGAGGATGCTTAGGGGCTTTAGCATCTCCTCTGTGAAGAGAGACTGAGAGCCCTGGGGCTGTTTAGTCTGGAGAAGAGAAGGCTGAGAGGGATCTGATCAATGTCTATCAATAGCTGAGGGGTGGGGGGCAAGTGGAGGGGGCCAAGCTCTTTTCAGTGGTGCACAATAATGAGACAAGGAACACCAGGTACAAGCTTGAACATTGAAGATTTCAGCTCAACATGAGGAGAAACTTCTTTACTGTGAGGGTGCCAGAGCCCTGGAGCAGGCTGCCCAGAGAGATTGTGGAGTCTCCTTCTCTGGAGCCTTTCCAACCCCACCTGGATGCATTCCTGTGCAGACTGCCCTGGGTGATGCTGCTCTGGCAGGGGGGTTGGACTGGATGCTCTCTGGAGGTCCCTTCCAGCCTCTATTGTACTGTGATACTGTATGGAACCCCAAACAAGATCAGTGATACAAGAACCAGGTGGGCTCTTGGATCAGGCCCATTGCTCAGGGAGGGTTCTTTGGCCTCCTTCTAATGCCCTTCTGCATACTTGCTTCCTGGAGTCCCCAGTATTCAATCAGTTTTCCCATGCTGTGCACAAAAATATCGTGAGGAGAGATGCAAAGGTTGGTGCAGCTGAAGTTTAGGCTTGATCTTAGAAAGAAGTTCTTCACAGAGAGATTGGCCATTGGGATGTGCTGCCCAGGGAGGTGGTGGGGTCAACATCCCTGGAGGTGTTTAGGCCAGAACTGGATGAGGCACTTAGTGATTGGTTGGATGATCAGCTGGACTTGATGATCTTGGAGGTCTCTTCCAACCTGGCTGATTCTGTGATTCTGATTATCTAAGTGCAGGGAAATCACGAAAGAACTTCATGCACAGTTCAAGAAGCTTCTTTTCCATTTTCCTTTCCCTCTCTCCTCCCTTGAGGTCTGCTGATAGATACCCCAGGGTGAATAAATCATGGCCACAGAGTGTGCATTTCTAGCACATATTCTGCTGTTCACCTGGCTATAAAATATGTAGTTGGCCCTCTCCAATGGGCCATAACCATTGAAGCATTCCCCTGGCTGCTTACTGTAATGCTGCCTTGCTTCCAGTTCTGACTGACATCAAAAGCAAGCTGAATTGCCTGGCTCCTCATTTTCCCCGTCTCTGGAATGAAGCAATAATGTTTCCCATCAGCATCCAGTGCTGTGAGGTGGGTGGATGAAGAGCACTGTCAAGATGTGATGCATTGGTAGTTAAAATGGTGGCTTGCAAAAAAAATGTGCAGGTGCTTTTGGCATGGGAGTGAGGCCAGGTTGTGCTGGCAAGGGATGAAAGTTTGGGGAGCTTTCTGAGAATGACATTCCATCATTCTCTAGCAGGGATTAACTTCTATCAACTTGGCAAGGTGGCAGAGCCACTCACAGGAGGTTAGGGGCTGGAAGGGACCTCTGGAGATCATCCAGTCCAACCCCCCTGCCAGAGCAGGACCATAGAGTCCAGCACAGGTCACACAGGAACACATCCAGATGGGGCTGGAAAGGCTCCAGAGAAGGAGGCTCCACAACCTCTCTGGGCAGCATGTTCCAAACCAAACCAAAACCAAAACCAGCCCAAACCAAACCAAACCCCAAACCAAACCCAAGCCAAACCAAGTCAAAACCAAACCACACCAAAACTAAACCAAACTAAACCAAACCAAACCAAACCAAACCAAACCCAAACCAACACCAACCAAGGAAACCCAACTGAACCAGCCCCAAGGAAAGCACTGCAGTTGTTATTTTTATGAACTGCAGAGGTTTCCAGTCTAAGTTTATTTAACAGTTATTGACATTTGCTAACTCTGAATTGTAAGAGGAGTTTAAGAGCTGGGCACTGCCATTCCAACTGTGAGGACAATTAACCTGAGCAGATCCCCTCCTGAATCATGGCATTTCAAGGCATTAGGGGTTGGAAGGGACCTCAAAAGATCATCTAGTCCAATCCCCCTGCCAGAGCAGGGTCACCTAGAGCAGCTCACACAGAACACATCCAGGTGGGTTTGGAATGTCTCCAGAGAAGACTCCACAACCTCTCTGGGCGGCCTGCTCCAGGGCTCTGCCACCCTCACACTGAAAGTTTTCCCTTCTGTTCCTGTGGCCCCTCCTCCATTGCCCTGTGTCCTGTCACTGGACATCCCTGAGCAGAGCCTGGCTCTGCCCTCCCCACCCTGCCCTGCACATCTTTATCAACAGGAATGAGGCCAATGTGAAAAAGTTGAGGTCAAACTGAAAAACAGAAGCTGTCTCAAGGAAGCTCCAATGACTGCTGCTAGAATGCCTTATCCTGTGGGAGCAGAGAAACACCACTGATGCATTAGTGCTTGCAGCTGCAAAGGTAGGGGCTGCTGCCCTGCTGGTGAAGGCAGCCTCCTGCCTCTCAGCAGAGCACAGGCTGGAAGCAAGCCCCGGGCAATCTTTGTTATTATAATGAGTCCTATGGCCTGTGGCCTCCCCTGGAGCCCTCTTCTGCTAGGTGAAACGAGAGGCAGTCCGAAGACCTGGCAGCCTCACAGAGCAGCCCTGCTCTCTAGCTATTAAAGTCCCAGGTAAGCGTCACTGTCTTAAACTGGGGCTTCAAAGCCGCTGACTCAGCAGCGGGGCAGCCTAACAAGAACCAGCTTCGGGGGGAGGGTGGATTTGTTAAGGTCAGGAGCAAGTGCATGCATTTCCTGGGGCTCATTTTCTCCCTCCCGCTGGCTCTGCTTTTGAGAACAGCAGGGGACAGAGACAGACAGTGATCCAGGCCTCTGAAATGCTCAGAGGAGCGAAGGTCAAGTTCAATTATGTCTCAGCAGATAAGCAGGGAGCCAGTAGCCAGGATCTGGGGATGGGGAAACATCTCTGCGTGTGTCCTGCACCCCAGGCTAGCTGCTAATGCTGGCCTGGCTGCCAGAAACCTTTGATGCTGTTGCAGCCCCTTTTGCTTGGCCACTGCTTTGTTATCCATGATCAGATTGCTCATTAAAAGGACAGCATCAGGTCTTACCCTTGAATCTGTCTTCAGGGTGCCCAGGCATGTCACTAGACATTAGCACCACAGGAATGGGGCACTCATACCATACCCTAACACCTGCCTCATACCTGAAACCTGAGCAATGCCATCCTAGATAGAATTCAGTTGCACCAGGTAAAAGGGATGCAGAATAAAAGGTGTCTGTACTTCTTTCCAAACATCACTGCATACCCAGCATGCTGGGCAGAGGGGAACCTGATGAGGTTCAACCAAGATAAGTGCAGAGTCCTGCACCTGGGGAGGAAGAATAAACTGCAGCAGTACAGGTTGGGAGGGGATCTGCTGGAGAGCAGCCCCAAGGAGAAGGACCTGGGAGTCCTGGTGGATCACAAGTTATCCATGGGTCACCAGTGTGCCCTTGTGGCCAAGAAGGCCAATGGGATCCTGAGGTGCATTCAGAGGAATGTGTCCAGCAGATCCAGGGAGGTTCTCCTCCCCCTCTACTCTGCCTTAGTGAGACCTCACCTGGAATACTGCATCCAGTTCTGGGTTCCCCAGTTTAAGAGGGAGAGGGATCTGCTGGAGAGAGTTCAAGGGAGGGCTGCAAGGATGACTGAGGGACTGCAGCACTGCCCTGTGAGGAGAGGCTGAGAGACCTGGGGCTGGTTAGTCTGGAGAGGAGAAGACTGAGAGGGGATTTAATCAATGTCTATCAATATCTGAGGGCTGGGGATCAGGAGGGAGGGGACAGGCTCTGCCCAGTTGCACTCTGGGATAGGACAAGGGGCAATGGATGGAAACTCCAGCACAGGAGGTTCCACCTCAACATGAGGAAGAACATCTTCCCTGTGAGGGTCCCAGAGCCCTGGAGCAGGCTGCCCAGAGAGGTTGTGGAGTCTCCTTCTCTGGAGCCTTTCCAGCCCTCTCTGGATGTGTTCCTGTGTGACCTGTGCTGGAATCTATGCTCCTGCTCTGGCAGGGGTTGGACTGGATGATCTCTTTGGGTCCCTTCCAACCCCTGACCCGCTGTGATGCTGTGAACCCTGCATAAAGATGAAGTATGGTATCAGATCTTGAATGAAAACGTTTTCAAAAGCTGGGTTCAGTGGGAAGGGAGATTACTCTCCAGTAAAACTGAAACTAAATGCTTTGCAAGAGCAGGCAGCATTAAGGTAGCTGATCCTTTGTCCTCTGAGATCAACAGCTCAGTGTCATGGCGATGCAGAGGCAGAGAAAAAGCAGAGAGCACTGGAAAAACAATGACAAGTCTATCAGTTAGTAGTTGCTGAGTGGGACCAGTGTTGCATGTTTAGAAAAGATCTTCAGAAACTCATCACAGGATGTCAGGGGTTGGAAGAGACCCAAAGAGATCATCCAGTCCAACCCCCCTGCCAGAGCAGGACCATACAATCTAGCTCAGGCCACAGAGGAGCACATTCAGATGGGCCTTGAAAGTCTCCAGAAAAGGAGACTCCACAACCTCTCTGGGCAGCCTGCTCCAGGGCTCTGGGACCCTCACAGGGAACATGTTCTTCCTCATGTTGAGGTGGAACCTCCTGTGCTGGAGTTTCTATCCATTGCCCCTTGTCCTATCCCAGAGTGCAACTGAGCAGAGCCTGTTCCCTCCCTCCTGACCCCCAGCCCTCAGATACTTGTAAACATTTATTAAATCCCCTCTCAGTCTTTCTTTTTGAGACTAAACAGCCCCAGGTCCCTCAGCCTCTCCTAGTCCCTAATCATCCTCATAGCCCTCCACTGGACCCTCTCCAGCTGACCCCTTCCTGCTTGATTACGAGCAACAAGGCAGGTTACAAAACCTCCACAACCCAACAACATCTCAAAGCCACACTAGGAAAAGAAATAATTACTGTGCAAAGCCTGGAAGCTGTTGAGGTTGAACTTGCAGGGCACGAAGTAGCCACAAAGCCTTTGGAGATGACCATCTCCTCAGGTTAGGCACACTGCTGGTAGTGTGTTTGTAAGTTGGTTAATCACTCCGAGACAGCAGGAATGCAAAGGGGTACTAGGAGCTGGGCAGGGCTGGGAAGGGGCAACTTGAAAGACAAATCCCTGCCTGACAGCAAGATTTTTAGAATGAGCAAGCAGCAAAAGTAGGGAATGAGGTGAGACTACCTGGCCAGTCCCACTACACTACTGGCCTGGCCTTTTAGGATGGGGAGAGGAACAAACACTGGTAAAGATAAGACAGACCTGTAACTGAGTTTTAAAGTGTTTGGTAGCTGCTCTCCCAACTTTAATGTGATGCTGAAGTTTTAAAGCACATAAAGAAAGAATATTTTTTAGAGAAATACGATCCCAAAGCCTCAGAAGCTGCCTCCAGACAATAGAGAGAGGTAAAGTAACACAGTTAGAGACTGCTGGGAGGAAAATTACAGGCAATTTCAGCCTCATTGCTATTTTCTTTACTGCTTTGAAGGAATGCAGTAGATTACCTGCATTAGACAGGCAGGCTTAGAAAATGGTTCTGGTTTACAGGCTGCTGCAGTCTGAAGCCTTTAATGCCTTTGGAAATGTCTGCCCGGTGAAATAAAGGACACTAAATAGCTTGGTAAACCTCAACAAGTTTTTATCTTGCTCTTGCAGATAACAGTAGCAGCCAAGACGCAGCAGGTAGAAAGGGCCTTCCGCGGCAGCGTGTGTCTGTAACACCCATGGGGAGCCCCAGGGTGGGCTACAGCTGGGTCTCCAGCTTGTGCTCCAGCCTGTGTCAGCCCACCTTGGTCTTGTGTGGGCTTCTCTTCTGTCTCACAGGCAGTGGACACAAATGATGATGATGCCTAATTAGTGGAGCTCCCCCTCGCTCACCCAGCTGCAATCTGAGCAGGCTAGGGACAAAGTTAATTGCACACGGCATCAAATGGCATCACAGGCAGTCAGCAGAAGGGTCCTTTTGCACAGCATGTCCATTTGAACTCTGATAGCAAGGGACTGGGACCTGTTAAGAGAGATCTGCAGGGAGGAAAGGTTTCAGAACACAAAGACCCTTCTAGACCCCTGACTAGGACTTGTTATTGGATATTGGCAGCTTGTGTCTCTGTGGGTGAGGTCTGAATAGCAAAGCATTTGGGGAATGACTGGGTACAAGACAACCAGAAGTGGTCAGTGAAACTGTTTGTCTTGGGACTCTCTCAAGTCCAGTCTGGTAACTAATGTCCAGAAGGTGTGGTTAATACCCCCTGCTTACTGCTTACCTCTGTTTTGAAACAGTCATTATTAAGATTGTGGCAGGTGCTGTGCAAATAGGGCAAAGCAATAGGGGAGCCTAGCATAAGGAGAGGAGTGAGGTAGATGCTAATTTCAGTTAGAAGGCACTTAACAGGCTCTGAACAAGAAAGCAAGGCACAAAATGACACATCAGTAGCAGCAGAAGCAGCAGCTTGCTGTGGCCATGCTTTGTCAGTCCAGTGGCCATCACCCAACAATGGTACAAGATCCAACCCAAGTTCATCACTGTTAACATGATGCCCTGCAACACTGCTCTGCTGAGACCCCACCTCCAATCCTGCCTCCCCAGCATGAGAAGGACACAGAGCTGTTGAAATGAGTCCAGAGGAGGCCACAAAGATGATCCAAGGGCTGGAGCACCTCTGCTATGAGGACAGGCTGAGGGAGCTGGGGATGTTCAGCTGGAGAAGGAACGAGTCTGGGAGGACCTTAGAGCTGCCTTCCAGTACCTGAAGGGATCCTACAGGAAGGCTGCAGAGGGACTTTTCATCAGGGTATCCAGAGACAGGACAAGGGGGAATGGTTTGAAGCTGAGGGAGAACAGGGTTAGACTGGAGCTGAGGAAGAAGTTCTTTGGTATGAGGGTGGTGAGACTCTGGAATAGGCTGCCCAGGGAGGTTGTAGCTGCCTCCTGCCTGGGGGTGTTGAAAGCCAGGCTGGATGAGGCCTTGAGCAGCTGAGTCTAGTTGAGAGGTGTCCCTGCCCATGGTGGGGAAGTTGAAGGAGATGAGCTCTGAGGTCCCTTCCAACCTGAGCCATTCTTTGATTCTATAATTCTTTGATTCCATGACGCTAGGGTTCTGTCTGTGACAGTGACAGCCACGGTCCTGCCTGTGTCAGTCACTCGTCATGGATGCACACATGCTGTTACAGCTCTCTGGAGATCACCTCCCCGCTGTATGTTTTTCTGAAGCCAATAACAAAAAGCCAGGCAGCATTCCAGCTGAGGAATAACCTCATCTTTGCATTAGCAGTGAAAGGGACCCAACAAGGTCATGTTGCCCAACCTCATCATTCCCACCACCCCAGGCAGGAACAACTAAATTTAAACCATCTATCACAGGAACTGCTTACTATACTTTTCTTGTCTGCTCACACATTCTTTCGAAAGCAACCTTAACCTTTATCTTTCAATTAAAAGAGGATGGATGATATCTTTCTTGCTCAGTAGACTTCCTGCCTTTTCTCCCTTTCTGTGTGTTGTTTTTGCTGGATATTTGTCAAAGCCAAATGCCCTTCCCAGAAATCTGGGCACCTTGTTTCTTGGAGCTGAAACTTCTTGTGGGAGTTTGCTATTGGTTATTATTTATAGACTGGGATTGGTGGTGTTCTTGAAAGGAAGGAAAATTCTTGCTGGAAAAGAATGGGAATAAATATTACTGTGGGAATATGTATTTTTTTTGTGGGATTGTGATATGAATCATAGAATGGTCTGGGTTGGAAGGGACCTCCAAAGCTCATCCACTCCAACCCCTCTGCAGTCAGCAGGGACATCCCCAACTAGATCAGGTTGCCCAGAGCCCTGTGAAGATGGTTTGGGATTTTTTGTTTCTTGTCTGGTACAGCCCCTGATTTTCTGGGACAGACTCTCAGCTGGTATAAACACAATATCAAGCAGGACTGACCTGTGCCAGTTTACTCTTAGCAATAAGCTGTTTCTCAGTCTTGACAGACAGTGTGCTTGAGCAGCCTGAAAAGAGAATCCACAGCATTTCTCTGTGGCTCCAGGTGCACTGCACATCACAGTCACAGGCTCACAGGGGTTGGAAGGGACCTCCAAAGATCATTGAGTCCAACCCCCCTGCCAGAGCAGGACCACAGAATCCAGCACAGGTCACACAGGAACACATCCAGATGGGGCTGGAAAGTCTCCAGAGAAGGAGGAAAATGTAAACCTGTGGGAAAGCAATGGTTTGTTTTTGACATGCACCACTGAGCAAACAACAGAGAGCCCTTTCCTGAAGCAGAGATTTTACTTACAAGATGCTGTGGCTCAAAGGCACATTTGAGGCCAAAATGCTGTGCCCTGGTGGAACACAGAAAAGGACAGACCACAAGAAATCAACCTTGACCACCAAACGTAGCACAAACATGGTTATCACACAATTCCATCTCTGCTGTTCTCTCCTGCCAGGACTGCAGAGCTGTGGAAAGCCCTGGAACAGCGAGGGCCTGAACACAAAGCAGCCATTGGCTTATGTTATGAGTGGTTCAGAAAGAAATCACAGCCCATCCATTTTTACTGTGCTTCTTGGTTTAGTGTTCCTGAGCAGGGAAAATAAAGGAGGTCTCCTGCCCGTGTTCTCCTCCTATGTATTAAACTAATTACTCTGCTTTAACAAGGGGAACTTTGTCCTCATCATTCCCAAGTTCCATTCCAGCCCCTGCAGCTAATCGTGACCGCAGTGGCTGATAATGAGGAGTAAATTGTTATAGCCCTGGGAGCCTGATAGGTGCATTCCAGCCCTGCATCGTGCAGCCCTGGCTCCTCTATACATTATTGTTCGCAGATGGTAGCTGTCAAACTTTGTCAACTTCATATACACACTCAGGGAGTCACATCCGCATTCCTGGGATTTATGGCTGCACAGCCCTCACCTTCTAAGGCCCTTCAATTCAATAACATGTCACCTCCCTTCAGTCTCACCCTGCTTTAAAATACTTTCACCCACTTACAGGCCTTCCATTTAGGGGGAAAAAAAATAGGGAGGGAGGGGGCTTTAAAAAGAAAAAAGCTACTGAGTTATTACAATGTAAATATTTTAATAGAACGGAGGGGGAAGCCTCTCCGGCTTTAAACAGCCCCATTATTACCTTGAGATTGATGGTCAGGAGCTAATGGAGCATTTGCTTTGAAAGTTTATTTAACTGGAGGGAAAGTGGCTGTAGATTTGTGGATCTCTTGGCTGCCACACCGCTGAGCCCCTGGGGAGCAGGACACAGCTCTGCCACTTCGCTCTGCTCTGCTGAGACCTCACCTGGAGCGCTGCATCCAGCTCGGGAGTCCTCAGCACGGGAAGGACATGGACCTGATGGAGCAGCTTCAGACAAGGGCCACAAAAATGATCAGGGGGTTGGAGCACCTCTGCTACAAGGACAGGCTGAGGGAGCTGGGGGTGTTCAGCCTGGAGAAGAGAAGGCTCCAGGGAGACCTAATAGCAGCCTGCCAGTACCTGAAGGGGCTACAAGAAGGCTGCAGCGAGACTGTTTGCAAAGGCCTGCAGGGACAGGACCAGGGCCAATGGACTCAAACTAGAGCAGAGCAGATTTAGATTGGATGGTAGGAAAAGGTTCTGCACCATGAGGGTGGTGGAACACTGGAACAGGTTGCCCAGGGAGGTGGTTGAGGCCCCATCCCTGGAGATATTCAAGGTGAGGCTGAACAGGGCTCTGGGCAACCTGATCTAGTTGAGGATGTCCCTGCTGACTGCAGAGGGGTTGGAGTGGATGAGCTTTGGAGGTCCCTTCCAACCCAGAGCATTCTATGATTCTGTGATGTAAAGAGATATTTGCAAGGGCTTCATTGTCTAAAGGGTATGACTTAGTCCAGCTTTGCCCACAAATTAAACCTGAAGCAAAATAAAATTAGGTATCATTCCCATTCCATTTAAAAGCTCTTCTTTCTAAATGAAAAAAATACTGCACTTTGAAGATGGATGTCTGAGGAGACTGTCACTGAGAGCATGAATGAGAAAGGAGAGGTGCCTTTCACTGCCCAGACTGAGAAAATGGAGTGCAAGTAAGCCAAGAAGGAAGTAAAGCACAACAAAGAAATTAAAAGCCATTTGTCTTTTTTTCTGCTTATCAGTGCAAAGATGGTATTAGTAACTCAGGCACCACACTGGCTGCATGCATCCCCCTTCTTCATGGGGCTCTTCTGTCCAGGCTCCTGTTGGCTCAGGAAAGGGAGTCTGCAGGAGAACCTTTCTTGGGCTTTTGCACTTTGAAACTGACCTTTCCTTGAGTTCAGGCAAGGCCAGCTGCCAGAAAGGACACAAGCAAGGCAAGCTGCAGTAGTGGTCTGTAAGCTGGGGCTGTGTCTCAGGGCTGGTCACGAGCCAGCCAGAGCTCTGAGCTGGATTTGCCCTTCTGTTTCCCATCTCTGAACTACTCAAAAAAAGACAGCAAGCCTTTAAAACTGAGGGAAGCTGGATTTCACCAGGATGTGCACCAGAATTACTTCTTAAAGACAAGAAAACTCCAACTGCCCCCAGGGCAGATGTCAGAGATTAAAATGTTTGGTACCTATCTCTCCCCTGTCCCACTCTCTCCTTAAAGGCAGGCTCTTGCTTAAAGGCTTGTAGGCTTTTCTCTCCATTTTGCCCCCTCCACGAATGCAGGACACCCAAGGACTGCCCTGCTGGCACTCCTGAGAGTGCCCTGGCAGGAGAGCCTGCTCTGGGAACAGCACACAGCCTTTCACCACTAACTCAGCAGCCACACTGGCAGTGTTAGAGAGGAAAGCAGTCTTGTCTTGTGAACTGAGGTGCCCTCCTGCGTCTCTTGCAGGCTAGTCTGAAGACTAGCAAGCCAGTCTGTATCCATAGCTAATGCAGCAGAACATAGCCGGGCTTGGAGAAACACTTCCATTACACCCACACAACCCGTAAGAGAGCTATGAAACACAGAATCATGGAATGGTAGGGGTTGGAGGGGACCTTCAAAGATCAGCTAGTCCAGTGTCCCTGCCATGAGCTCACACATACAATACAATACAATATAATACAATACACCCGGTTGAAAGAGTCATCATCAGCTAGATCAGGTTGCTCAAAGCCCTGTCCAACCTGACCTTGAATGCTTCCAAGGATGAGGCATCCCCCAACTTCATCACTGCTTCTAGTCTGAATTTTGCTCATTTTAGACCTCACTGAGAGCACTTTTGGAGGAAGTCCTACCTTTGTTAGGATGGAAAGAAAAGGGTTGAAGCACTTCTGAGAGGGTTTTTGTGTGTCTTTCTATGCAGGGAAACTGCAAAGTTGCCTGGGAATCACAGTGTGATAGGGATTGGAAGGGACATCCAGAGATCACCCAGTCCAACCCCCCTGCCCAAGCAGAGTCACCCAGGGCAGGTCACACTGGAACACATCCAGGTGGGTTTTGAAAGGCTCCAGAGAAGGAGATTCCACAACCCCTCTGGACAGCCTGCTCCAGGGCTCCATCACCCTCACAGTAAAGAAGTTTCTCCTCCTGTGTTGCGGGGGCACCTCCTGTGTTCCAGCTTGTACCCATTGTTCCCTGTCCTATCACTGGACACTACCAAAAAGAGCCTGGCACCTTCATCTTGACACCCACCTCTTAGATATTTACAGATGTTGATAAGATCTCAGCTCTAATAATTTAATAGAAGTTACTCTGAAATTCAGTTGCAATGCTGGAGTCTCCCTTCTCTCATCATTCTCTCTTCCTTGAAAGAACCCTGGGACTCTCACCAGTGGGAGCTGGTGCCAGCATTGAGGGCATGCAGCACAGATGCTGTGCCACATTTAGGGCCATCTCACTGCTAATACCATCCTGAAGCCATTCTTGCAGCAGTGATGTACATGCCAGATGAAAGGTTTGTGAAGCCATCATTTATCCAGAGCTGGATGTTCTGAGACTGCAGCAGTGCTGACTTCAAGAGCATAGAATCACAGAATTGTCAGAGTGGGAAAGGAATTTGGGGATCATCCAGTTTCAATCCCCCTGCCATGGGCAGGGACACTTCACACTACAGCAGGTTGCTCACAGCCACAGGCAGCCTGGCCTTAAAAGCTTCCAGGGAACAACTTCTTCCTCACATCCAGTCTAAATATTCCCTCCTCTACTTGGATGCCTCCCCCCAGTCCTATCACTCTCTGACACACTAAAAAGTCCCTCCCCAGCTTTTTGTAGCTCACTTCAGATACTGGAAGGCCACAAGAAGGTCTTCTTGGAGCCTTCTCCTCTCCACACTGAACGATCCCAACTCTTCTCTGTCTGTCTCCACAGGAGAGGAGCTCCAGCCCTCTGATCATCCTTGTGGCCCATGTCACAGTGTGACTCCTTTGTAGGTTCCCCCACAGAAGAGTAACTTCTGCCAGGGTGGAGATGCAGCCTGGCTCAGAGGCTGGCTCTTGGGGAGTGTTGGAACAGCATTCTGCTAACAGCAAGTTCTGTTGTGTCCCTTCAGCTCCTGTGCAAGGACAGCAACTAAATCTGTGCAATGTGCATCAGATGATGCTTCGGTACCAGCAACATGCAAGCTGAAACTGGATGGGAATTCAGCTCCAGTTGTGATTTTAAGTCTACACATTGCCAAAGGAAGTGTGATGGACCAAGACACCTGGGAATGTAAGTGGAGAAGGGGGGGGGGGGGTCGGGGGGAAGGAGGTTGGGGAGAAGGCAAAAATGAATCCACCCCATCAGTAAAACATAAACAAGGTGAGGAATGTCTTGGCAGTCTGTGATTTCTGAGAGGCTACTCTGAGTCACTCCCTGACAAAGCTCTTCTGTATAACTGGGTAAAAGTTGTTGCAGCCTCTCTCCATCCCAGAGAACAGAAATAGATTCAAGACTCTAAAAGCACTCAGATATCACCAGAAGAGTGGCTGTGAGAGGGGGCTGCATTGTCACAGGTCTGGACTTGAGGCAGGAAAACATCTTTAGGCAGGAAAGCTCTTCAAGTCACCAAGTGATATGGTCTGTTCACAGTGACACTGCCCCAGTGCTCTGTTGTTTGTCTCTTTGGAGAGCAGCAGCAGGAGGTTGTATGAAAGCTCCTCAGTGAGAGCTTATCTGGTTTGAAGATATTGCAAAGGGGTAAAAAGCAATTTGCAGGCAGTGGTTTTGAAAAGGCTCTTAGGTACAGGATTGTGCTGTGACAAGACAATGTCTCAGCCTCTTCTGCATAGTTTTATTTATTCTGTTATTCAGGGAACAAAAGAAAGGAGCATTACAAAGCACACAACCTGCTAACAGAGCTGTGTCCTCAGTCAGCTGGGCCCATTCTGGCTTTTACTTTGTTCTGATCTCTTGATAACCATTCAGCCAGAAGTATATAGAATGTCTGAGGAAAATAACCTCCAGGAACAATCTAGTCTTCCTAGGAATATACATCTTGATCAGATGGATGGCTAAATGAAGGGAGCCATGGGCACCAACTACCCCTCCAGGTGCTGGTCTGTCACCTGTAACATCTGATGAAGATCCATGGTATGGAAGGGGTGTGAAGAGCAGCAGTTAGCCACAGGGATTCAGTCATTGTGGCCAAATTATCTGGATCAGGCCAATCCCAGGCACAAACCAGGCTGGGTGCAGAGTGAGTTAAGAGTAGCTCTGAAAAGATACTTGGGGATATTGATTGCTGAGAAGCTCAGCATGAGCCAGCAGTGCCCTCAAGCAGCCCAGCAGGCAGCTGTGTGCTGGGCTGCAGCAAGAGGAGTGTGGCCAGCAGGGCAAGAGAGGGGATTCTGCCCCTTGACTCTGCTCTGCTGAGACCTCACCTCCAATCCTGCCTCCAGTTCTGGTGTCCCCAGCATGAGAAGGACACCGAGCTGCTGGAGTGGGTCCAGAGGAGGGACACAAAGATGATCCAAGGGCTGCAACACCTCTGCTGTGAGGGCAGTCTGAGGGAGCTGGGGGTGTTCAGCCTGGAGAAGAGAAGACTCCAGGGGGACCTTAGAGTTGCCTTCCAGTACCTGAAGGGATCCTACAGGAAGGCTGCAGAAGGACTTTTCATCAGGGTGTCCAGAGACAGGACAAGGGGGAATGGTTTGAAGCTGAGGGAGAGCAGGGTTTGACTGGAGCTGAGGAAGAAGTTTTTCAGTATGAGGGTGGTGAGACACTGGAATAGGCTGACCAGGAAGGTTGTGGCTACCTCCTCCCTGGGGGTGTTGAAGGTCAGGTTGGATGAAGCTTCAGGCAGCTGAATCTTGTTGAGAGGTGTCCCTGCTCATGGCAGAGAGGTTGGAGTAGATGATCTCTAGGTCCCTTCCAAGCTAAGTTGTTCTCTGAGTCTCTGATTCTATGAAACTACTGGTCCATGAGAGTCTGCAGTGACCTGCCCAGGGGTAAGGAAAGCACTTTCTTCCTTCCTGTTAGCATGTCTTATGTGAGTAGCTCAACAGCATGCAACCTGCCAGAGCACAGCAGGCTTGTGCAGAATTTAGCAGAATGTGGCTTGGGTCTTATCTGGTAACTTAAATGTTAATATGGGACAGGTAATTACAACCTGTACTCAAAAGAAAGTGCTGGAAAAAAGATGCCATGACTTTTGAAAGAGTGGTGGTCATTCTTCCCTACGTTTAGGAAAGGGGAAAACTCCTCAGTTGGTCTTACCTATGAGCCAAAAAAGTTGCAACTTATATGCATCTTCAAAAACAATAATAATCTAATAATGGTATCACAGTATCACAGTATCACAGTATAACCAAGGTTGGAAGAGACCCCAAGGATCATCAAGTCCAACCCGTCCCAACAGACCTCACAACTAGACCATGGCACCAAGTGCCACGTCCAGTCTCCTCTTGAACACCTCCAGGGACGGCGACTCCACCACCTCCCGGGCAGCCCATTCCAATGACGAATGACTCGCTCAGTGAAGAACTTTTCCTCACCTCGAGTCTAAGCCTCCCCTGGCACAGCTTGAGACTGTGTCCCCTTGTTCTGGTGCTGGTTGCCTGGGAGAAGAGACCAACCCCCTCCTGTCCACAACCACCCTTCAGGTAGTTGTAGAGGGCAATGAGGTCACCCCTGGTCCTTCTCTTCTCCAGGCTAAACAACCCCAGCTCCCTCAGCCTCTCCTCATAGGGCTTGTGCTCAAGGCCTCTCACCAGCCTTGTTGCCCTCCTCTGGACACGTTCAAGTGTCTCGATGTCCTTCTTAAACTGAGGGGCCCAGAACTGGACACAGGACTCAAGGTGTGGCCTAACCAATGCAGAGTACAGGGGCACAATGACCTCCCTGCTCCTGCTGGCCACACTATTCTTAATACAGGCCAGGATGCCATTGGCCCTCTTGGCCACCTGGGCACACTGCTGGCTCATGTTTAGGCGGGTGTCGATCAGCACCCCCAGGTCCCTCTCTGTTTGGCAGCTCTCCAGCCACTCTGACCCCAGCCTGTAGCTCTGCATGGGGTTGCTGTGGCCAAAGTGCAGCACCCGGCACTTGGACTTGTTGAATGTCATCCCATTGGACTCCGCCCATCTGTCCAGTCGGTCGAGGTCCCTCTGCAGAGCCTTTCTACCCTCTAACTGACTAACATCTATTCCCAACTTGGTGTCATCTGCAAACTTGCTGATGACTGACTCAATTCCCTCATCCATATCATCAATGAAGTTGTTAAAGAGGATGGGGCCCAGCACTGATCCCTGGGGGACACCACTGGTGACTGGCCGCCAGCTGGATGTGGCACCATTCACCACCACTCTCTGGGCTCGGCCCTCCAGCCAGTTCCTAACCCAGCGCAGAGTGTTACTGTCCAAACCATGAGCTGACAACTTAGCCAGCAGTTTGCTGTGGGGGACGGTGTCAAAGGCCTTGCTGAAGTCCAGGTAGACCACATCCACAGGCCTCCCCACGTCCACCAGACGGGTCACCTGATCATAGAAGGAGATCAGGTTGGAGAGGCAGGACCTGCCCTTCCTAAATCCATGTTGGCTGGACCTGAGCCCTTGGCCATCCTGCAGGTGTGCAGTTATTGCCACCAGGATAATCTGTTCCATCACTTTCCCTGGCACTGAGGTCAGGCTGACTGGCCTGTAGTTTCCGGGTTCCTCCATCCGTCCCTTCTTGTGGATGGGGACCACATTGGCCAGTTTCCAGTCATCTGGGACCTCTCCAGTGAGCCAGGACTGGAGGAAAATGATGGAGAGCGCCTTGGCCAGCTCATCTGCCAGCTCTCTCAGCACCCTAGGATGGATCCCATCCGGTCCCATGGACTTGTGGATATCCAAGTGGCTCAGCAGGTCCCGAACTAATTCCTCATGGATTTCTGGGGTACTACACTGCTCCCCAACCCTACTACCCAGCTCAGGAGGCCACTCATCCTGGACTCCTACCTTGCTGTTAAACATCGAGGCAAAGAAGGCGTTCAGGACCTCAGCCTTTTCCTGATCTTCGCTCACCGTGTTCCCCTCCAGGTCCAGTAAGGACTGGAGATTCTTCTTGCCCTTCTTTTTAGCATTGATATATTTGTAAAATTGCTTTTTATTTTCTTTCACAGAGGTGGCCAGTTTCAGTTCCAACTGGGCCTTTGCCTCTCTAATTTTATTCCTACATAATCTAACCACTTCCTTGAACATACCTCGAGAAGCCTTCCCCTCCTTCCAAAGGTGATACAGCCTCTTTTTTCCCTTAATTCCTCCAGGAGCTGCTTGCTCATCCAGGCCGGTCGCCTTCCCCGCCGGCTCATCTTTCGGCAGATGGGAACCGCCAGTTCCTGTGCCTTCAAGAGCTCCTGTTTGAAGTAGGTCCAACCCTGCTGGACCCCTCGGTTCATGAGGGTTGGTACCCAGGGAACTTTACAAAGAAGTTTCTTAAAGAGGCTGAAGTTTGCCCTCAGAAGTCCAAGGTGAAGGTTCTGTTGGTGCTCCTCCCTATCTCCCTGCATATTGAAAACTTCACTATCTCGTGGTCACTGCACCCTAGGCAGCCTCCCACGGTCACATCTCCCACCAGCCCTTCCCTATTGGAGAGCAGCAGGTCAAGCAGAGCCTGTCCCCTGGTAGGCTCGCTTAACAGCTGCGTCAGGAAGCAGTCCTCTATTCGCTCCAGGAATCTTCTGGACTGCCTTCTCTCTGCTGAATTAAGTTCCCAGCAGATATCTGGCAGGTTGAAGTCACCCACGAGGACAAGATCTGATGATCTTGAAACAGCCTCCAGTTGTTTGTAGAATAATTCATCAACCTCCTCATCCTGGTTGGGTGGTCTATAACAGACTCCAACCAGGATGTCAGATTTGTTGGGCTGCCCTCTGATTTTAACCCACAGGCTCTCAATTCCCTCATCTTCCACCTCAAGTTCAGAGGCAGAAAGTGTCTCCCTAATATACAAAGCCACCCCTCCTCCTCTTCTCCCTCGCCTATCCCTCCTAAAGAGCCTGTAACCCCCCAGTGTAGCACTCCAATCGTGCCTGTTGTCCCACCATGTTTCTGAGATGGCAACTATATCATAGTTGCCCTGGTGGATAGGACCTCCAGCTCAATGGTGAGGTTGCCTGGATTTGGATTTGCAGAGCTTCTCTACCAGGGCTGCAGGGGTTGCCTGAATCAAACCCACGTGTTGGGGAACCACTGAAGTTCTCTCTAATAATGGTGAGGTTGCCTGGATTTGGATCTGCAGAGCTTCTCTACCAGGGCTGCAGGGGTTGCCTGAATCAAACCCACGTGTTGGGGAACCACTGAAGTTCTCTCCATTCAACATAAATATCTAATCTACTCTAACTCCACGCACTGTTGCAAACAAGAAGTTGGGGTGGGTTTTTTCCCTGTTTGTATCTCAGTTACAGCTTAACTGGGGATACAGTGGAGCCACTGTGCTGGTGACTTGCTGCTGATCCTCCCCACATTCCTTCAGCTCCCGATTAGCGCAGCCTTATCAGGAAGCTTTGTGCGGGTGCACCAGGGAGCAGGCCGCCCTGGCAGCGGGCTGGGGGCATTCTTCTGCTGAAACATCAGGACCTAATTGCACAGCACTCGTTGGGGAACACACACAACACAGACACTTCTCATCCAAAGTCCACAAATCCTAGCAAAAGTTATTTTTCCAGCGTGAAGAGAAGGGGTTTTTGCAAGCCGTGGTTCTCGCTCCACCTTGCCAAGAGGCTCCGATGGGAACGTTCCTTTGTTGAGCAAGGCCGTGTGAAAAACACACAACTGGATCAGTAAACAATGAGACAGTTTACAACCAGCTTGTAAAAAGTGCAACAGGTCCAATGTCTTTAGAAGTATCTGCTTGTTTCCAAACTGTTCTGCCCCTTGAGCAGCAGGGTTATGGATTCCCCTGTCTCAACAGGTGAAGAGGAAGGATGAAGGTGAGCGTCAGAAAGGGGACCTGGCAGGAGGATGAAACATTAAGGTTTTGGAGGGAAGAGAATTAACCCAAATTTGCTGCTCCCCTTCCCTGCTGGAACCTTGCAGGAGAAGGTCCTGCCCTTTGGCCACAACAACCCCATGCAGTGCTACAGACCGGGGGATGAGTGGCTGGAGAGCAGCCTGGCTGAGAGGGACCTGGGGGCACTGGTTGACAGCTGTGGAACATGAGCCAGCAGTGTGCCCAGGGGGCACAGAAGGCCAATGTCATCTTGGCCTGCATCAGGAATAGTGTGGCCAGCAGGAGCAGGGAAGTCATTCTGCCCTGTGCTCAGCACTGGCGAGGCCTCACCGCGAGCACTGTGTGCTGCTCTGGGCCCCTCACTTCAGGAAGGATATTGAGGTGCTGGAGTGTGGCTGAGGGAGCTGGGGGTGTTCAGCCAGGAGAAGAGGAGACTTAGAGGGGACCTTATCACTCTCTACAAGTACCTAAAAGGAAGTGGGAGTCAGGTGGGAGTCAGGCTTTCCTCCCGGGCAACTTGTGACAGGACAAGAGGGCATGGTGTGAAGCTGCACCAGGGGAAGGTTTCGGTTGGATATTAGGAAGCACTTCCTGACAGCAATGTGGCACTTGGTGGCATGGTTTAGCTGATGTGGTGGTGGTGGGTTGTAGGCTGGACTTGATCTCAGAGGTCTTTTCCAGCCTCAATGATTCTGTGATTCTGTGTTGATGGAGGGGAAATATCATGCTGAAAGGCCATGACTAGAGAGGACATCCCTAGAGACAGCTCTGGGAAGGGAGAGGGGGCACACAGGAGGTTACTTGCCAGCTAAGGACAAGCTGCACAAAGATCTTGTTTCATGTCAGGAGGTGCAGGAAACCTGTTTCCTTACCGGGACAAGCAATGGTTTAGACCAGAACTAGAGTAATTATCTCATCAGTGGTTGCCACAACTGCTCCCTCTTCAAACTGCTGCTCAATGTGTTTTTCAACCACACTGACTGCATTTAGCACTACAGTCAGGAGCTCTCAAGAGCCTTGATAGAACAGCACGTCCAGTGTGCTGAAATCATCCTGCCAGCCACTAAACACCCACTTCTCATGCTTCCTGGGCCTTGCAGCTGTGTAGCTGTTTGGGGTACATGTGGGACAGAGCTTCTTGAGAAGAAGGAAGATGTTGGGCAAGGCTTTCACTCATAGAATAAAGCATTTTGTTGAACTGCAAGGTTGGCAAGGATCTGCAATGTGATAATTTGCAGGACTGAAATGTCCCTAGGTAAGCAAGACAAAGAAACCTTGATCATGGATTTAGTGATTTTTGATTGCTCTGAGAGGCAAGAGCCTCTTTGGCCACTCTGACCTTGATTCCATTAGTAACGTGAAGATGATTCAAGCACAAATGAATTGCTCTTCAACAGGTGAATCAGGGACTCCAGAGGTACTGTGGGATATAGCACTTTCCATGTTCTGAATAAACACAAACATTAGCTTGTTGGATTCCCAGAGAGGCATATGAGTGCAGGAAGACAGGTATGGTGTTAGCACCTCCTCCCAGGGGCACAAGGTCAAGGGTTACCCCTGTAGAACCAAGCAAAGTGGACACTGTGTATTGAGCTTTGCTGTGTGATAGGAGGGATTTTATTACTGTTCACTGTCCCCCTAGGGAAAAAATAAACTGAGTGATTATCAGCATGAACATAGGATTCAGCAGCAGCTCCTCTGTTAGGTCTAGTGTTGAGTCATAAAATGCTTTGTTGCTCTTGCTTTAGATGAGGGATTGCAACTCATCTTGGTTGTCCTGTGCTGCTGGACGAGAAAGCTCACGTCGTACTAGTCCTGGGAACAAAAGGAACAGCTCTTTAGTGCTGACAACCTGACACCCTTCACAAGTGCTGCCAATTCAAATTAGCAAGGTGAGAAAGATGCAAGAAGTGTAGGCAGCTTAACTGAACTGGAGTGCTTCTTGAGAGGGGCCTCTGGCACTCTGAGTTTGTGTGCAGCCAGCAGAGCTGCTGAGCCAGAGAAAAATCCATCAGCAGGAGCACAAGTGTGGCTCAGACATCTTTCATCCAGGGCAGTGCTCAGTGAGATTTTTGTTCTAAACCTAGGCATTCTAACAGCAAATGTGGCTGGCTGTTATTTTTGCTACAGTCACTTGAATTTTGCCAGACCAATAAGGGCAACAAAGCTGGGGAGGGTTTTGGAGCACAGCCCTGTGAGGAGAGGCTGAGGGAGCTGGGATTGCTTAGCCTGGAGGAGAGGAGGCTCAGGGGAGACCTTCTTGCTCTCTACAACTACCTGAAGGGAGGTTGTAGCCAGGTGGGGGTTGGTCTCTTCTCCCAGGCAAGCAGCACCAGAACAAGAGGACACAGTCTCAAGCTGTGCCAGGGGAGGTTTAGGCTCAAGGTGAGGAGAAAGTTCTTCCCAGCATTGGAATGTGCTGCCCAGGGAGGTGGTGGAGTCACCATCCCTGGAAGTGTTTAAAAAGAGCCTGGATGTGGCACTTGGTGCCATGGTTTAGTTGATCAGATGGTGTTGGGTGATAGGTTGGACTTGATGATCTCAAAGGTCTTTTCCAGCCTGGTTAATTCTGTATTCTGTAGTAAGATCATTACCAGAAAGAAAGGTCACAAGTATCCTTAAAAATAGCATAGAATCATAGAGTCACAGAATGGGCTGGGTTGGAAGGGACCTCCAAAGCTCATCCAGTCCAACCCCTCTGCAGTCAGCAGGGACATCCTCAGCTAGATCAGGTATCCCAGAGCCCTGTCCAGCCTCACCTTGAATATCTCCAGGGATGGGGCCTCAACCACCTCCCTGGGCAACCTGTTCCAGTGCTCCATTACCCTCCTGGTAAAGAATTGACCTATTTTTATAAATTGACCTATTTTGCAGAAACCAAAAGCCTGGAAGGTGTGATTGAATCTTTTGTTTATTTTTTTTACACTTTACCTGCAGTTATTTTTGTCTCCCAGTTTCGGTATCAGCTGAAAATCATCTGATACTGAAGTGCTACAGTATGGTTGTGGTGGCCTTGTTCCTGTGCTGAAACAAGAAGGAAAGCTCAGTGGTGTTCTCTCTAGTTGCTTGACAAAAGTGGTCCATGTAGAAAAGAATAAGCAGAGGCTAGGCCAGACTTGAATACTGGTGGTGAAAGATTATAGCCTCATCATTCCAAAACCTCTTTAAATGTTGTTCTGAGAACAGCATGCAGCTGTATGCTTTGCCCCAGTACACTGAGAGGTTAGCTGAGTACAAAACAATGCATGGGCTGCCTGCCTCCATACTAAAAGAACCACCAGGCTCTGGCATACACCTGCAGTAAGTCCAAAATGAGATTGATATGGTTATTACTAGCAAGTGCTTAGCAGATGTCTCAACTATCAGGTTCTTTGAGTTACAGAACAGAGGCAAAGGGGAGAAAGCCACTTGTCTTTGCTCTGCTCTCATCTTACCACCCCACTCTGCTGATTATTAGCCCTCAGTTGGTTTTAATGTTGGGTTTCAATAGAATCAGAGACTCTTAGAATCACAGAATGGTCTGGGTTGGAGGAGACCTCCAAAGCTCATCCAGTCCAACCCCCTCTGCAGTCAGCAGGGACATCCTCAGCTAGATCAGGTTGCCCAGAGCCCTGTCCAGCCTCACCTTGAATATCTCCAGAGATGAGGCCTGAACCACCTCCCTGGGCAACCTGTTCCAGGGTTCCACCCCCCTCATGGTGCAGAACTTGTTCCTCACATCCAATCTAAATCTGCTCTTCTCTCTTTTCAAACCATTTCCCCTCATCCTATCACTGCAGACCTTTGCAAACAGTCCCTCTGCAGCCTTCTTGTAGCCCCCTTCCAGGTCCTGAAAGGCCACTGTTAGGTCTCCCTGGAGCCTTCTCTTCTCCAGGCTGAACACCCCCAGCTCCCTCAGCCTGGCCTCACAGCAGAGGTGCTCCAACCCCTGATGATCTTTGTGGATCCTACACAGCCTCACAGAAACCTCAGTGCAACCCTCTGGATAATTTTCTCCCCTTGTCCCCTTACTTTGTGTAAGTTTGAGATTTCATAACTAAAAAATGAGGCCTAGATTTCAAAAAGAAAAAAAAAGTGATAATATAGACTCATTTGGGTTTTTTCCTCCTTCACTGATGATACAATGCAGTGGGTTTGTTTTCCAGTAGTATGATCCAGCATTAAGAACCCTCTCTGAGCAATGGGGCTGATCCAAGAGCTCATCTGGTTCTTGTATCACTGATCTTGTTTGGGGTGTCACAGTACATTAAAGGTTGGAAGGGACCTCCAGAGATCATCCAGTCCAACCCCCGCCAGAGCAGGAGCACCCAGGGTCATCCACATGGGAATGCATCCAGGTGGCTTTGAAAATCACCAGAGAAGGAGGCTCCACAACCTCTCTGGGCAGCCTGCTCCAGGGCTCTGTCGTCCTCACTGTCAAGAAGTTTCTCCTCACGTTGAGCTGAAATCTTTGTTCAAGCTTGAGCCCCTTGTTCCTTGTCCTATTACTGTGCACCACCAAAAAGAGCTTGGCCCCCTCCACTTGACACCCACCCCTCAGCTATTGATAGACATTGTTCCAACCTGGTTGATTCTGTGATGCTGATTTTGCTGCTTGTTCTGTTTCTCCTTCCATGCCAGCCCCTTGATTTAAGTGTTGCAGCTTGAACAAGGCAAAGCCTGTGCATTGTACACGATACCCTGGGCTGGGTACACACGCTTCCTTCACGAAACAAAAAGCCTTTTAGTTACAACCCATTAGGTTTCAAAAACCTATCTATGACACTTCACTAGAACTCCATCACTTCTGGGACTTAGGGGAAGCTTCTTTCACATTGCTGTGAATCAGAGCAAGCCTGCTCTAAGCTATCACTGGGTAAAAAGCAGCCCTGTTACTGTATCCAGAGAATCTAGCAATTAGGATGCCCAGAATAAAGGGGGCACAAGAATAAATGAAATGAACCTTTTTGTCTTTAGGTAGCCAAGGTGTTTGGCTGTGGTACGATGAGGTAATGGATAACACAAGGAGGAACTCATTTCTCAGCCCAGTAAAAGCAGCTATTTATAGAAGTATGATTATAAGGTGACAGATTTGCTCCAGTTCCAGCTATTTATAACAGCTGCAGAAGATCTAAATTATTGTTGCTGTAAAATCATTCATGCTCTGTATCCTCCACTGCTGCTGGATGCCCAACACAATAGAGAACCAAGTCACAGAATCACACAGAATTGTCAGAGTTGGAAGGGACCTCAAGGATCATCCAATTCCAACCCCTCTGCCATGGGCAGGGACACCTCACACTACAGTAGGTTGCCCAGAGCCACATCCAGCCTGGCCTTCAAAACCTCCAGGGATGAGGCTTCCACCACCTCCCTGGGCAGCCTGTGCCAGTGTCTCACCACCCTCCTGGGGAATATCCAGACTCAAGGGCACAAACTCCCCCACAAAATGAGGTCAAGCAGGTTAATTTGCATGCTGCAAGAAGTCTAAATGCAATGTTATGGTGTTCCCTGCAGCTTATTTACCTCATTCCTCTCTGCTGCCATGAGAAGGACTGGTTCTATATCAATTGCAGTGGACTTTAATACACTGCACTGCTCACATCCCTTTAGGCTCATTTGTGGATTTGCAGCTCCTAGGAGAGAACAGAAAACTAATTCCTGAGTGAGGGAGCTGTACCCTTCTCTTGTCCTGCAAATGTCTCAGGGCATCCTTTCACAGGTACACAAACTGTAGGGGGGCCCCATCCACTTCCATGGCCCTCCTCACTCCCTGACTCTTTACCTCAATGACTGTTTTGATTCAGAGGCTGGCCCTGCAGAGTGTTACAGACTGGGTATGAGGCATAAACAGTGACTCTACTCTCTACTGCTGTATTTTAGGAAACAAAATTCAAGCAGGGAGTTGTTATTGCAGGGTCTAACATAGGTTCTTGAAAGAACATCACCATGAGTATCAAAACCAATTTCCTCAAATCAAGCTGCTGCCCACTGACACCAGGGATGGTTGGCTAGCCAAGGCTAATCAGGACAAGCACTCATCAAAAAGCAGAGCCAAGTGTTCTGTGGGGCATTATGTCTTGAGGAAGGAGCCAGGGAGTGAGGAGGGTCATGGAATTGGATGGGGTCTCGCTGCAGTTTGTGTACCTGTGAAAGGATGCTCTGAGACATTTGCAGGACAAGAGAAGGGTACAGCTCCCTCACTCAGGAATTAGTGTTCTGTTCTCTCCCAGGAGCTGCCAATCTACAAATGAGCCTAAAGGGATGTGAGCAGTGGAAGTTATTCAGGCCAGGCTGGATGTGGCTCTGGGCAACCTGATCTAGTGGAAGGTCTGCCTCCCCGTAGTTGGAACTGGGTGATCCTCAAGGTCCCTTCCAACCCTGACAATTCTGTGATTCTATGACACCAAGCTGCTGCCCACTAAAACCATTCCTATTTGCAAGACTACTTACATTTGGTGATGCATTTGATGATGCGCAGGGCTTGAACCAAGCCTTCTTGAAAGGGGCTCTACAACTCTGTATGCATGTTTGATATTTCCCTCAGTGCCTACAGGGTAATAAATCAGTTTTCCCTCTTGGCTTCATGACATAAGAGTGGAATTACATTGTCAACAGTTTCAGCATGGCCAGACCAAATCATCTGGCTGCACCAAACCTGCTCTGCCACTTGAAGAGATGAATGCATGCCAATGCTTTTGATTCTTAGTAACCAGCAGTGGGATCTTCAAACTCTTCAGCACTGGCCAAATTTTTGCTCTGTTGACATCAGCAGTAAAACTCTGATTTCAGAAAGGCTGGAAAGAATCCAGGGCCTGAATACTTCTGAAAAACCCTACCCTAAAATAAATAAATAAATCTCTCTTCATTTTAAATGACTTCCAAACATGCAGTTTATAGAATCTACCACGAGAAATGCTGCCAGAGTGGATTCGAAAGGCAGCTGGGAATAAAAGCAAACAGATGATCCATGTGATATTCTTACTGGAGCTTTTTAATCTGACAACTGAAGATAATTTGCTTGGAAGGAAAAATAATTCATCCCCACCCTCTTTTCAGTGCATGAAATGTTCACCTCTGATTTATTTCTCCAGCAAGCAAATGGCAACAGCATCTTGCACTACTGAATTTTATGCAAGGCTCTCTCAAGCAGGTCCAACACATAGATCTCAAGGCAATAAAAACATACATAAACTGTGTTAAAATCCAACAGAATAAAACCAAAAGCACTTCAGTCACAGTCTGTAACTGCTTTAAAGGTTCTTATTACAAATTGCAAGGGACTTTTTCTCTCTGTGCTCACACAAAGGTACAGGAAAAGAAATTGAATCATGCTTCAGGCAGGCTGTAATAATGCAATTACTCTAAATAAAAGTGGTGAAAAGGGAATAAGTAACAATTAGACTGCAGGAGCCACAATAGAAGGACAGATCACTTATATGGAAGAATAAAGATGATTGTTCTCAAAGCAAAAAGCAAAGGCAGTGCATGAGAAAATGTGTGAGTCAAACCAGAAACTTGTGAGGCCCTGATGGAGAGAGATCGAAGACGAGTTCAGGTAAACAGCCTGAGGGTTAGTGAGAAATGGAATAAATAACCCAGCTTTATATAACCCCAAACCTTCAGACCTTGCACCTTGTGGCACAGCACAGAGCAGGAATGCTGAGCTGAGCTGAGCTGAGCTGCTTGGATAAAGAGAGAGGCAAGACCGCAGACAGAACCTGAAGTCATTTCAGACATTAGGATGGGAATAGCAACCTCAGAAGATGACTGAGGTTTACAGAGAGGAGTGGAGGGCCCAAGTCTCTGCTGAAGCAAACACAATGTCCTTGGAGTTCAGTGGAAGAGTCTGAAGACCCACCCTACACCTGTGCTTGTCCTCCACCGGATGGATTTACAGGGCCTAGTGACTGCTTCCAGCCAAGCTTGCACGCCTGCTTTCAGGAAGTTCGAAAGCTAAGTTGAAGCAACCTTGTCAAACTCTAACTGATAGTTCTCCAGCCAGGGAGAGCTGAGAGAGCAGCTCTGTTACATGGAGCAATGACAACTGCAACAATTTTCTGAAAACAAAATAATTCAACACTAGTTGCACCCTGTCTGTATTTTCATCCTCATAAGTGGAGTTCTGTCCAAGGGTTACTGGGTTTAACTAACTACATGACAAATACAGCAGCACTGTAACTCCTGGTGCTGTGAGGCAGCTTGAGGTCCATGGGATATTTCAGAGAGTCATTGTTTTTCTTTACCTTTTAATCTTACATCCACATCCTCTGTCCAAATACATAAAAAGGCTGTGCCTCTGAAACTGGAAGCTGCATTCAGTTAGCAGTCATCCTTCTAGTCAAAGAGAAAAGCCCCTCCCTTGATGGCATAAATAGAGATACTGAGGTTCTCAGTGTTTTCTGGTGAATTCTTGGCACCTTTCCTTCGTTTCACAGCAATTTCCAAGGAATGTGAGCAAGGAAAGTACCTTGAGTACTGCATCCAGTTCTGGAGCCCCTACAAGAAAGATCTGGATGTGCTGGAATATGTCCAGAGGGCCACAGGGATGAGCAGAGGGCTGGAGCTGCTCTGCCGTGAAGACAGACCGAGGGAGTTGGGGTTGTTCAGTTCAGAGAGGAGAAGGCTCTGAGGAGACCTTCTTGTGGCCTTCCAGTATCTGAAGAGGGATGCAAGAAAGCTGGGGAGGGACTTTTTAGGGTGTCAGGGAGTGATAGGACTGGGGGGGATGGATCCAAGCTGGAGGAGGGAGATTTAGATTAGAACTTAGGAAGAAGTTGTTCCCCATGAGGGTGGTGAGAGACTGGCACAGGTTGCCCAGGGAGGTGGTGGAAGCCTCATGCCTGGAGGTTTTTGCAGCCAGGCTGGATGTGGCTGTGAGCAACCTGCTGTAGTGTGAGGTGTCCCTGCCCATGGCAGGGGGCTTGGAACTGGATGATCCTTGAGGTCCCTTCCAACCCTGACAATTCTGTGACTCTAAGTAGTTCAAGGAAAGGCTTGATACAAGCTGTGGACTCCACAGTGTGCATTGCATAAGCCAGGTGGTGCTAGCTTCATTATGGAAGTATGACAATGGCAGTACATTTTCTCTTCCTGCTCACCTCTAAAATATGCTCCCTCTAGGCATAGCAAGAAAAATCATTTATTTTTGGTCACTTTTAAGTGTCAGCTCAATACTGCCTGTAATGGTAAATATTAATCATAGTTACACAGATAGCTATAAGGCAGAGCTAATATTCTGCCATGCCTTAAGCTTGTGCTTATTCTCTTTAGAGCATCTAATTGTGTAATTCTTTCAAATCACACCCCCTCCCCCTCCATCCCCCCATCCCCTGCTGGTTATTGAAAGAAGTTGTTGCTCCATATGCTGCCAGATTTTTTGTTTAGCATATCATAGAATCATAGAATGGCCTAGGCTGGAAGGGACCTGAGAGGTCAGTCAGCAATCTTTTTGAGTAGCTTGCAGAGACTATTTTCTGCAGAGCTGCTACTGATTTTCTTTTACTTTCCAAACTGCACAAGGCAACTTTCTGTTTTTAAGGCACAGATCATTCTACAGCCAAACAGGAGCTGGAATGTCATTGTCCTGCATCACCTGTAATAAGACTCAATTGCAGAAGCACAAATGAAACCTAAGCCAAAATCCTTTATACAAATTATCTTCATGTAATCACAGAATCCCAGAAGTAACCAGGTTGGAGATCATCAAGTCCAACCTATCACCCAACACCATCTAATCACCTAAACCATGGCATCCAGGCTCTTCTTACACACTTCCAGGGATGGCGACTCCACCACCTCCCTGGGCAGCACATCCCAATGGCCAAGTTCTTTGTGAAGAATTTCTTCCTAACATCCAGCCCAAACCTCCCCTGGTGCAGCTTGAGACTGTGTGCTCTTGTTCTGGTGCTGGCTGCCTGGGAGAAGAGACCAACCCCCACCTGGATACTACCTCCCTTCAGGTAGTTGTAGACAGCAATGAGGTCTCCCCTGAGCCTCCTCTTCTCCAGGCTAAGCAATACAATACAATACAATACAATACAATACAATACAATACAATACACCAGGTTGGAAGAGACCTTCAAGATCATCGCGTCCAACCCATCAAACAATCCAACCCACCCAACAACTAGACCATACAGCCAAGCACCCCATCAAGTCTTCTCCTGAACACCTCCTGTGAAGGTGACTCCACCACCTCCACGGGTAGCCGATTCCAATGGGCAATCACTCTCTCCGTGTAGAACTTCTTCCTAACATCCAGCCTAAACCTGCCCTGGCGCAGCCTGAGACTGTGTCCTCTTGTTCTGGTGCTGGCTGCCTGGGAGAAGAGGCCAACCTCTGCCTGGCTACAACCTCCCTTCAGGTAGTTGTAGAGAGCAATAAGGTCACCCCTCAGTCTCCTCTTCTCCAGGCTAAGCAACCCCAGCTCCCTCAGCCTTTCCTCACAGGGCTTGTGTTCCAAACCCCTCACCAGCTTTGTTGCCCTTCTCTGGACACCTTCCAGCAAGTCAACATCCTTCCTAAACTGAGGGGCCCAGAACTGGACACAGTACTCAAGGTGTGGCCTAACCAGTGCAGTGTACAGGGCACAATGACCTCCCTGCTCCTGCTGGCCACACTGTTCCTGATGCAAGCCAGGATGCCATTGGCCTTCTTGGCCAGCTGGGCACACTGCTGGTTCATGTTCAGCCTCCTGTCAACCAGTACCCCCAGGTCCCTTTCTGCCTGGCTGCTCTCCAGCCACTCTGTTCAGACTTGTCAAACCTCATGCTGTTTCACTAATCAGGAGAAAGTCTGGGAAACCACTGTGAATCACAGGGCACAGAGCACCTCTGCTTTAGTGTGCAATATGCCACTGAGAAGGAACTAAAACGACCTCACCTGCTACCACATTAACCACAGATCCACGTGACCTACTGCCTCCAAACCCAGGCAGTGCTGGAAGCAGGAACTCCAGCATTCCTTCACCCTCTGGTTTCATGCACACTGCTCTTCCCAGGCCTCTGCCTATTTCCAGTGATTTTAATAACATGTATTTAAGCTTCTTGGAACATGTTGTGAGTTAAATGAACTTTGTGCCTTACATTAAGCATCCAACAGGATCTGAAGATGGCAAAGTCACTGTTGGCAGCTTCTGCCCCTCTGTTTCATCTGCAAGAGTGCCAAGTTTTGCCAGGGTTAGGTTCAGCATTAATGCATGGAGCTGAAGCTGTAGAACTTAATATCAAAGCATAAGAGGAAAGCTCTGATCTTTACATCAGAGGCCACTGGGCAGGAAAGGCCCAGCCTGGACAATGAATGTCAGTGAAAGTGACACAGCTGTCACCCATGTTTAGACGGGCAAAATATTGATGTGTGGAAAAATCCAGGGGAGCTGCATCTGGAGGCAAATGGAGGAAGTCCTGTATAGGTGTAGTATCTACTGACCATAACAAGAGGATTTTTCCATCTCATAAGCTACTCTTGTAAGAACTGCCTGCCTGCATTGATCCAAACCAGAACACATGGGTTGCACTCACTGCTTCTTGGATACAAGTGCACCGAGCCTGTGCTCTCACCTTGCTGCTCTTTGGCTCTTTCCATGACCTCAAGAATCTCAGAAACATTGGGGGAAGGCATGAGGAAAAGTAAGGAAGATGCAGGCAGCTAACAGTCAACTCAAAAGAATAGCTAGGACAAGTAGCCATTCGTACCTGAGTATCACCTCCAAGCTCCCCACTGGAGACCAACAGGTATGGTTAATTAATGTAAGGCCACAGAGGGTCGTAAACCTAACCCTAACAGGAATTAATGCCTGCATCCAAACTTCAGATTATTGGAAACAAAGCAGTACAAACCCTGGGGAGAACAAGTCTTTGTTACTAATTAGAAGTCACACAAACTCTGATACTACCAAGCTCCTCAGAACTGGAATTGCTGGGGAGTTAACAGGCTTCCAAGCTGCTCTCTCAACAATTGTTCCTTTTTGCCCCTTTTTTTTAAAGAAAGAATAAGATATTATTATTATTATTACTATTTTCATGCTAGACCCTTGCACAGAAGACAAAACAAGCCCTGTGTCCAGAAAACAGGCCAGGGCTTAGCAGATGTTGCTACACAGAATCATGAGAATAGCTTAGGATGGAAGGGACCTCAGAGATCATATCCTCCAACCTCCTGCCATGGGCAGGGACACCTCTCAGCTAGACTCAGCTGCTCAAGGTCTCATCCAACCTGACCTTCAACACCCCAAGGCAGGAGGCAGCCACAACCTGCCTGGACAGCCTATTCTAGAGTCTCACCACCCTCATACTGAAAAACTTTTCCTCAGATCCAGTCTAACCCTCAGCTTCAAACCATTCCCCCTTGTCCTGTCTCCAGACACCCTGATGAAAAGTCCCTCTGCAGCCTTCCTGCAGGATCCCTTCAGTTATTGCAAGGCAGCTCTAAGGTCCTCCCAGAGTCCTCTCCTGCAGGCTGAACACCCCCAGCTCCCTCAGCCTATCCTCACAGCAGACATGCTCCAGCCCTTGGATCATCTCTGTGGCCTCCTATAGGCTCACTCCAGCAGTTCTGTGTCCTTCTCATGCTGGGGACACCAGAACTGGAAGCAGTATTTGGGATGGGGTCTCAGCAGAGCAGAGTCAAGGGGCAGAATCTCACACTCCTCTGGCTGCAGCCCAGCACACAGCTGCCTTCTGGACTGCGTGAGGGCATTGCTGGCTCCTAGGGAGCTTCTCATCAACCAACATCCCCAAGTCTCTTTCTTTGGGGCTACTTTTAACCCACTGCACCCAGCCTGGATTTGTGCCTGGGATTGGCCTGACCCAGATGCAGTGACTTGCACTGTGATTTGTTGAACCTCATGCAGTTGTCACTGGTCCTCTTCTCAAGCCTGAAGGACATCTCATTTGCCAGCATTCTTTAGATTCATTTCCTCTGATCATTGCCTCTCACCACTTAGAACAACTTACTAAAAAGGAAGTGAAGTACAAATCTGAAGTTTTTCAACTGTCTGCTAGAGCACTGCATAAATACACACACACGAAAACATTTCCCTTTGTCTGACACTCTTGCTGAGCAAATTTAACTTTCTTGCAGCTTCAGGCAATGAAAAGCCAAAGCAGCATTCCTAAATTTGCAACCAGCCCTGAGGAGTGCACAGAAAGATGCATTATAGCTTTCCTCCATCAGTAATTCCCCCAGAACTCTCACATTGCACAAAACCATCCGTGCAAAAATCCCTGAGACGACAGAACTTGCCTTAAAGTCATTTAGTTTGTAACAGGCTGGGTAATATAAATCTCTGATGGTGTAAGCCCACTAGCTAGGCCTTGCTTATTCTGCAGCAAACCTGGTTATTGTTTTCTCTCCATTAATCTTCTCTTACCCAATGAGTAATAAAAGGGAAAATTGGAATAACTTCACTTAGAGGCTCACATTTGTACAAGCCAGCTGTGGGTGACTTGCACAGCCCCAGACATGCAGTGAATGAGCTAAGTTACAACTTACCAGGTTCAGACTTTATATTCCTAGACCAATATTAAGCCCTCTGGTTGGCTTCACTGCTTTAACTTCCTGTGTATTTTTTAACCAATCAAGTGCATGATGTCTGAACTGATGCATTTATATTCCAAAAAACCCTGAAGAAGGACTAGAAATCAGCGAAGGAGGACTAGAAACAAGCTAATTACAGTAAGGGTGGTGAGACACTGGAACAGGTTGCCCAGGGAGGTCCTGGATTCCCTCTCCCTTGAAGTGTTCAAGGTCAGGCTGGCTGAAGCCTTGAGCAACCTGAGCTAGTGGAAGGGGGTTGGAACTGGATGATCTTTAAGGTCAGTCTGGCCAGGTACATATCTGGACACACTAGTTTGCTCCTAAATTCACACTCCCTCTCCTCTGTAGGTGATGGGGAGTGCCAGACAGCTCCTTTCACCTGCATTTTATGCTTTTTTGTGCATTCTAAGGAGCATTGGCTAGTGATAGGATGCACATAAAACATTCCATGGCAAGACCTACTATTGAAGAATCAGTTTTGAGTATTTACCTCAATATAAGCAACTGAAAAGCACAAACAGGCTTTCAGTTGGTCAAGAATATTGATCATGTTTTTCAAGGATCTTCTCACTGGGTGTTCTTTAGGTGGAATACTGCAACATTTTCCTTTTTGTTTGAAATAGGCAGGTAATGGGATTCTTGCTCTAGATGTAATAGTATTTGTTCTTCATAGCTGGAGACAATCTAGTTGGAGAACATCCAAACAACACATTCAGCCTAATGAAGTAATTTAGAAGTTGGCCAAGTTTACTTTTAAGAGCTTTTGCATAATAAAGTAACTTAAGAGAACCATGAGCAGACATTTAAAACAAAGGCCATTTTCAGTGGATTTGTGATTAAGCTTATCAGGTTTGCACATGACAAGAGAACGTTTCTGCATGACAACACAAGTGTTCACATCCATGAAGTGATGCCTTCATGAGTACCTTAACAAAACTTCAGAGCACATGAACTTCTGGTAGCACTCATGTTTTATTTCAATTAATCCACACAGACATGGCAATAAAGTACAGCATTTTTTGGGGTAAGAAACGTGTTTCAACACATGGTGATGTTCCTGTTTGATTAAGCATGCTGACTGAAGGGGTGCTGTTTTAGCCACTGCTTGTCTCAGTTCCACTCTGAAGACAATGCTTTACCAGTGACAGCTGGAGTCATCTACTATGAATTCAGAAATCAGCCACTCAGGACATCACAAGCTGGTGTTTGTTGTCAGCTGAAGTTCCTTGCACATGCTGGCTTCCTCCCTGTAAAAGATGTTTAGTTTCATTTGCAGTCTTGAGCACACAGAATAGGTAGCTGGCTGAAGGATGAGCTATAACTCTATGAACATCCTACAAGACACTAACCCCTGTGTCAGAGCCATTTCTCAATAGGAATGTCTTCACTGCCTCAGGACAGCATTTTCCTTTCCCATACCATTCACATGGATTCCATTCCAGAGGACCAGGCAGTCTGGGATAAATAAATGGATCCACTAAGAGCTTTCCTTAGGTTTCTTCCAATTTAGATTAGTCCAAACTAATTTTGGTTTCCTATGGTAAGGACTATCTGAACTTCTTTTCAATATAGAAACATCTGCTAATCCTTTTTGCACTACATACCTGGAGACCACTTTACAAGGAACTCTCTTCACTCAAGACATTGATCACATAGGCTTGCCAAGAAGAGACTTGAAAAACCTGAAAAAGGTTTAAGATTCACATGAAACAGATACTAAGACCCAGATAGCATCAGATGACAGTTCAAGATCTACCTGCAAGCTATTAACAGCTGATGTAGTAGCATACTGAAATTCAGTAGTCTCATGACTGTGTTCCTCTCAGCATGATCCAAAGACAAGTTTTAACCTCATCTCTGGGTTTGAGAGAGAATTTTTATACCCCTCTGTGTTGGCCACTTAAGACACTGCCAGACTTAAGAGGGCAAAGCATAAAAGGGGGAGCAGAATACAGCATCATTCTTCTCTTATTAACTGGGATGATGTGAACTTAGCACTGACTCAAAGGGGTATTACAATTTGCTTGAAACTCATGGATTGTCAAAAAAGAGGAAAGGTTTAAAGCTATCTAACTCTCATTAGCCTAGAGCACACTTACCTTCTGTTACAAGGGATTTCCTAGGAAGTCCTGAGCTTTGCTTTGAAGTTAGGTGTGATCATCTGTATCTAGAACATTTCAGACATGAAGCTGCCAAGCAGGACCCCTAAACAGCACATAAAGTTCTGAAATTATTAACTTAGAATTTATACTGTTTAATTACAGATTGGAAAAGTCATATTCTACAAGGTTACAGAGGTCAGTTATGAAAAGCTCATTGTCAAGCCTTAAGAGCAGCATCTTTTGAAACAATTTACTAGACAGTAACAAAGCAAAGGTTATCAAGTCCAAACTGATGTGAGCATTGACACTACCCTAAAGCAAACTAAATTTCTACATTCAGCAAACTGATAATTTGCCAGGTAGCTGATACATTTTGCCTTACATACACCACCTATCAAATTATGCAGAGCTCAACCATGACAGGCAGCAAAAGTCACTCTCACAGACCTATTACAAGACTGGGCTTATGCAATCATAGAATCATCAGGGTTGGAAGGGACCTCAAGGGTCACCCAACCCCTGCCACGGGCAGGGACACCTCACACTACAGCAGGTTGCTCACAGCCACATCCAGCCTGGCCTTCAAAACCTCCAGGGATGAGGCTTCCACCACCTCCTGGGCAACCTGTGCCAGTCTCTCACCACCCTCATGGGGAACAACTTCTTCCTGACATCCAATCTCAATCTACCCATTTCCATTTTTTTTTTTTCTATTCCCCCTACTCCTATCACTCCCTGACACCCTCAAAAGTCTCTCCCCATCTTTCTTGTAGCCCCCTTCAGATACTGGAAGGTCTCCTCAGAGCCTTCTCTTCTCGACATTCAGTGACTTTGCTTGAAAATTTGGTATTAAGTGCACTCAGTAACTGCAATTTTCTCGATGCAGCCTATAAAAAACGAAATCCCTGGCCTGGATCAGATGTGTGTGCAGCTCCATACCTCTTATTTAGACACGGGCAGAAGGATACCAACCAATCCAGGCACTTCTTCACGCCGTGGTGATTCAGACCCCTATGTGTGTTTGCGTGCTACAAACTCTCAGAGTCAAAGCTTTCATTTCTGAACCCAAAGCCTCACGGCTGTGAGGAGTCAGGAGGTCGGCGTGCCCCCTTACCTACAGGCGTTCGATGGCACGACTGCGGCTGCCCAGCGCTCTCCTGGGGCGAGGCCTATCCTCCCTCGCCGAGCGCCGCAGGCCAGCGGACAACGCGCGCAGTGCATTTCCAGGCCTCGCCCGTACCTCGCGATGCTTTCTGCCGCCCTCCTCCTCGCCGAACCACCACCACGAGGGTGCGTGCGGCCCATGCTACACACTGCGGAGAAAGAGATGCATCAGCCCGCAGCAGCGAGGGGCGCCGGGGAAGGGACAAGGCAGCGCCGCCGCTTGTGCCTCACGACAGGATGCAGAGCGGAGGGAACGGCTCCGCGCTGGGTTTTTGTGAGGGAAAGGTACTCTATCCCCCTGTGTTGACTCCCCGGGCCACGGCCAGGCTCCGAGAGGGCAAAATGTGAAGGGAAGACTCGAGCAGATCCCGCGCCCCCACCCGCAGTCCCGCCCGCTGTGAGCCCACGTCTCCTGTGAGAGCGGCTGCGGCAGCCTTACCGCGGGCGACACCAGCACGGAGAGAGGGAGCCAGCCCCCCACGGGGCCTTAAATAGCCCCGCGCCGCTCCCGCGAGAGCCCGCGCGGCGGTCGCCATTGGTAGGGGCGGCACGCGTGACCCCACGGGGGCGTGGCTGGCTGCGCCGCGCTCCTAGCGGCCCCTGCGGCGCGGGGTGCAGGTCGTGACGCTGCTGTGGGGCTGGCTGCGCCCGGGGTCGGGTATGCGAGGGCTGCCTTCTGCCTCGGTCAGATGGGCTCCGGATGCTCAGTCGCGCTCCCTGCGGGCGGCCCGCTCGCGGCGGGCCTGTGGCCTGCGTACTGACGAGGCTTTCGTCTTAGCTGGGACAGAATTGTCCATCTGGACCCAGGCTGAACTCCGTGAGGGGCCCGGAGGTCTTGACGGCAGAGAAACAAAAGTGTCCTCGGTGCGAAGCGGCAGCTGTGTAGCAGTTTTGAGGAACTAAATGCTGCTGATGATCTGTCTAAACTCCCATCTAAGCCCTACTTTAGGAGGCTTAGGATGTGTCTGTAGAGGATGGGGAAGTAAGCCTCCAGCCTGCGCTAATCCCCTTGGGTGTCGCAGCACATGCGGCTCCCGAGCGCGCCCGCTGCGGCCAGCTGCCTTGCCGGGCCTGTGGGCGCACGACACCGATGCAAAATACCTTAGCCGAGATGTGCTGCCCGACTGAGGACACTGCTAAGAGATTTTAGGGTGAGTACAAGCAGGTTAGCATAAACTGGGTGTTAGTAATTTGTAGTAAGGAGACTTTGAACGTTGCCCAGCAAAGTGCTGGTAGGTAGGAACCACAACCTCCTGCTTCCCAGGGAGTTCTGGAGTCGACTGAAGGCCCTGCAGCACAGAGAGGTGGATTTATTGCTGAGAATTCACAGCTTCCTGTCTCTGTGAGAAACAGGACAAACAGGAGTACTGTGTCCAGTTCTGGAGCCTCTGTTACAGGAAGGATCTGGAGGTGCTGGAAGGTGTCCAGAGAAGGGCCACGAGGATGAGCAGAGGGCTGGAGCTGCTCTGCTGTGAGGACAGACTGAGGGAGTTGGGGTTGTTCAGTCTGGAGAAGAGAAGACTGCGAGGAGACCTAATTGTGGCCTTCCAGTATCTGAAAGGGGCTCCAAGAAAGCTGGGGAGGGACTTTTGAGGGTGTCAGGGAGTGATAGGACTGGGGGGGGGGGTGGAACAAAACTAGAAATGGGTGGATTCAGATTGGCTGTTAGGAAGAAGTTGTTCCCCATGAGGGTGGTGAGAGACTGGCACAGGTTGCCCAGGGAGGTGGTGGAAGCCTCATCCCTGGAGGTTTTGAAGGTCAGGCTGGATGTGGCTGTGAGCAACCTGCTGTGGTGTGAGGTGTCCCTGCCCATGGCAGGGGAGTTGAAACTGTATGATCCTTGAGGTCCCTTCCAACCCTGATGATTCTATGGTTCTATGATCTTGGCTCATACTGAGTTGCTACCAGCACAGAGCCTCTAACTGTGTGGGAACAAATTAACAGGTTGGCTCACCATTCCTGGGAGTTTTCTGAACCCTGCATTGAAATCACATTCAGCAGATCCAAACCAATATAATTCAGCCTGAAACACACAGTCACACAATTGCAATCAAGGAGTAGCTCTAGAAATTGTTTCTTAGGGTTTAGAGGTAACTTCTAGTTACTTCTGCTGTATAATTCTTGATACTTGCACAAAACATTGTTGCAGATGCAATCCCTGCCCGGATTAGTTTATTGTAACTACAGGAGGCTCTAGGTAAGTCCCTCTCTGAATGTGTATTTGTGAGCCGTGTAGCTTCAGGTTATTTCAAGTGGGTTTTTCTGCAATGGCCATGTTATAGAATCACAGAATTGTCAGGGTTGGAAAGGATCTCCAACCCCCTGCCATGGACAGGGACACATCATACCAGATCAGGTTGCTCACAGCCACATCCAACCTGGCCTTCAAAACCTCCAGGGATGAGGCTGCCACCACCTCCCTGGGCAACCTGCGCCAGTCTCTCACCACCCTCATGGGGAAGAACTTCTTCCTAATGCCTGATCTAAATCTCCCCTCCTCTAGATGGATCCATTCCCCCAGTCCTATCACTCCCTGACACCCTCAAAAGTCCCTCCCCAGCTTTCTTGGAGCCTCCTTCAGATACTGGAAGGCCACAATAAGATCTCCTTGGAACCTTCTCCATACTGAACAACCCCAACTCTCTGTCTGTCCTCACAGAAGAGGTGCTCCAGCTAGACACAAAAGCCAGATCATTCTCTTCTCATAGCATAGCCAAAAAGATGAAGTGGCATCCAACCTTGCCACTTTCACTACCTGTGCCAGAGTGAGATGTATATCGAGCTCAAGTTCTTCTTTTCCAGTACAGTGTAAACTGGCACCTCTGTTAGCACAGCAAACCAGTGATCAGTATCCATCCCATAGGAGCTTTTTAATCACTCACATGAAATTTGACTCCTTCCCCTGCACACATTTTCTTCGCTTTCCCCCATGCAAACTTTGCAGTTTGCCTTCTCTCTGGCTCCTTGTCTCATAGTGGCAGTACTTCAAGAGGCAGAATGCAGAGGCCACCTACCCTGTTTGTCCCTTCCCAACCCTTCCATGTAGAATAAATTACCATCCTGGAAGGGTCAGACATGAATCTGAGCATCTTTACAAGCAAGCAGGGTTCTCTTTCCTGGGTAAGTGCTGTAACCATTGAGTTGCTACCTCCAGGACTGCAGGCAGATCTGTTTTGTTTGAGTGGAAAGGTCAGCCCCTGACTAACTTAGCTGAGCAGTGAGTCTGCCTACAGCCCTGGCTGTCTTGGGGACTTGTGGGAAAACCCCCATTGCTGGTGGATGGAAGTACAGCTGAACTCTGACATGCATCCTGGATCCTTGCCAGGAGAGGTGCAGGTCTGGTCCTGGGCAGAATTTGCTGGAACATTGGTTATCATGGGAGCTTAACCGGTGAATGTGACAATATTGAAGGGGAGAGAGGCAGGTATGGATATTTGTTATGAGACCTACACTTAAGAAGCAGATTCTTGGTGTACTACCTTTGTGCCACACTCCTCATGGTGGAAAAAAAGCCTTTGCTTCTGTTCAGTGTGAGAGGTTAGCAGGTTCTACACATGGCCAAGAAAAACTGTCAGGCCAACCATGCCAGCAGATGATGTTAGGTCTGGCTACATCAGGACATTTCCACGTTGTGTAGTCATGGAGCAGAACATCTGAAGGTCTTCATTTTGAAGTTAACTGAGTGACAGCAGAGTGCCTTGGCTGTCTTGTGGATTTAGTGTTGGGCTTTTTATGGAGTCGGTGATGTTCTGAACTCAGCTGGTCAGGTCTTGAGGAGTGATGCTTTAATCAGCCGAGTCTTTGTGGCGTGCATGAACTTAATCTCAAAGGTACTGCTCTGATACCTCTCTCAGCTGAAAGACTGCTGAAAAGTACTCATTTAAAAGCAGCCTGTTGGGTTCACCACAATGCAGAGTTGTCATTAATGTTTCATTTCACTTTCATTGTCTTTTCCCACAAGCAAATGAAATCATGCCGTGACCATCAGTCCTTGCAGATGGATGACAGGATCCATCTGCATTAAATAATTGGCAGATCTGGGTCTTGCAGTGTAGCAGGCATGTCTTTTTTTTAAATTTGATTAAAACTTTAATATGCTAATGCCACAGAGGTGTAATCTGATTCATTTATGCCACAATTTACATAAAATGAAAAGCCTGGTTTAAATTCATGCTGAAAGGGAAAAAAAAAATAGACTAAATGCCACTTACAGCCTGCCTGCTGTCAAAATAGCCTTTGTGCTTTGTCTTCAGAGTGTGTCTTCAAATTAGAGCCTGTGGAACAGAACAAAAACAGCAAATAAAATCTTTGGAGTAGAAGAGGAGGGAAAGGCAGAATTGGTATTTCCTTTCCAAATGGTGACACATTGCTGGTAAAAAAATGACATTTTCTGTTCTTCTTGCTCAGTGAGTCCCTTCTTGTTTGGTCAATTACTCCCAGGGTTGAAAATTTTGGTTACCTCTTTCTAACAGGTGTGGATGATTGGCACTTAAACAGTGTCCTTCCAGCTGAAAACAATTTAAGAAGGACATTGAGACACTTGAGCATGTCCAGAGAAGGGCAATGAGGCTGGGGAGGGGTTTGGAGCACAGCCCTGTGAGAAGAGGCTGAGGGAGCTGGGGCTGCTTAGCCTGGAGAAGAGGAGGCTCAGGGGAGGCCTTATTGCTCTCTGCCACTACCTGAAGGGAGGTTGTAGCCAGGCAGAGGTTGGTCTCTTCTCCCAGGCAAGCAGCACCAGAACAAGAGGACACAGTCTCAAGCTGTGCCAGGGGAGGTTTAGGCTGGAGGTGAGGAGAAAGTTCTTCCCAGCAAGAGAGATTGGCCATGGGAATGTGCTGCCCAGGGAGGTGGTGGAGTCCCTATCCCTGGAGGTGTTTTAAAAAGGCTTGGATGTGGCACTTGAAGCCATGGTTTAGTTGTCAGGAGGTGTTGGGTGATAGGTTGGACTTGATGATCTCTGAGGGTTTTTTGCAGCCTTATTGATTCTGTGGTTCTGTGTAGGTAAGAAAAATGCCAGGAAAGTTTGCTAGTGATCTTCCTTGCTGAATAACATACCTGAGAGGGCAGCCATTCCTTAAGCTTCTCCCTCATAGAAAGGGAGGAATATTTTTCAGTTGAATGGTGAATGTCAGAGGAGATTGATGTTATATAAACTGATGAAGCAATATAAAGTAGTTCTCTTGTTGTCACTGTTCAAAGCTCCTAATACAATTTCTTTGAGACAAAAGCAGAAACTAAAAAGCAAGATGGGATGTTATGAGATAATCACACCTCTAGGCCATTATCAAGCATCAAACTGACTGAAAGGCCTAAATAGCATCTTCATAAAGTAGACTGTGGAATAGTTACCATTGCAGAACCTATTAGCTCCTTTTATCTCTTCAGTCTGCTTTTGGTATATCTGAATCAATGTGTTTGCACCTGTCATGTTCTGTTGTCTTTGGGCTTTCAGATCTGATGTCTGGCCAAAAACCTACCAGCTGGCTCAGGTGTGGTAAATGTGTTTTGTTGTCTGCTTGTGACAATAGCCCAGAGGAAGAGATGGTCTTCCCTCTCTGCCAGTTGTACGGTGTTTACATCAGCAGAGACAGGTATGATGAAGAGATTCATTTCATGCAGAGTTCTGTTTTCTGTGCTTTGTATTTGGTGGGTGAGAATATGGCTTTTTAGGGTCCTGAAGGTAAAGCTTTACCAACTTTTCAATCAAGAGAGAGAATTTCTCAGGTAATATGAAAATCTTAGGTAGGAGTTGCTTTGAAGCTGACAGTCTCAAAGAAGAATATTGATTGCAAAGTTGGGGAAAGAAGAGGAGGCTCAGGGGAGACCTCATTGCTCTCTACAGCTACCTGAAAAGAGGTTGTAGCCAGGTGGGGGTTAGTCTCTTTTCCCAGGCAACCAGCACCAAAACAAGAGGACACAGTCTCAAGCTGTGCCAGGGGAAGTTTAGGCTTGAGCTGAGGAGAAAGTTCTTCACAGAAAGAGTTATTTGCCATTGGAATGTGCTGCCCAGGGAGATGGTGGAGTCACCATCCCTGGAGGTGTTCAAAAAAGGATTGGACTTGGCACTTGGAGCCATGGTTTAGTTGTCAGGAGGTGTTGGGTGATAGGTTTGACTTGATGTCTGATTGATTGATTCTATGAGTCTATGACCTAGATGATCTTCAAGGTCTCTTCCAGCCCCTGAAATTCTGTGACCCTAGCAGACAGCACATTTTCTGTGGATTGCCATGAATTTCTCATGGAGAACTCGCTCCTGCCATTAGGATTTCAGGGGTGAATGGAGTGGCTTCTGTGGACCTGCTGTGAGCAATGCATTGCAGTCTCAGCCCGTGGACTGCAAGCTGGCATTTGGCATTGTACGGAAGCTCCCAATCTGTTCTGCAGAAGTGGCCAAGCTTCATGGAAAATCCTTAGTCCTCATGCTTGTGCCTACATATTTGCCATATTGTTTTGTTGGGTTTCTTGTTTTTGCAGAACATAATTTAATGTGAGATACAAAAATACCAAATACATTTTAAAACACACAAGTGTGTTGCACATGGGGGAAAAAAAGTAAAGTTATAATCATGTATTGTCAGGTCTTAAGATGTCAGATATTTGAATTATCTTTTAATTCTTTAATTCTTCTGGTGGATGTGGGGAGGCCTGTGGATGTGGTCTACCTGGACCTCAGCAAGGCCTTTGACACCGTTCCCCACAGCAAACTCCTGGCCAAGCTGGCAGCCCATGGCTTGGACAGGAGCACACTGCGTTGGGTTAGGAACTGGCTGGAGGGCCGAGCCCAGAGAGTAATGGTGAATGGCACCACATCCAGCTGGCGGCCTGTCACTAGTGGTGTGCCCCAGGGATCAGTGCTGGGCCCCATGCTCTTCAACATCTTTATTGATGATCTGGATGAGGGCATTGAGTCCATCATCAGTAAATTTGCGGATGACACCAAGCTGGGGGCAGCAGTTGATCTGCTGGAGGGCAGAGAGGCTTTGCAGAGGGACCTGGACAGGCTGGACAGATGGGCAGAGTCCAATGGCATGAGATTTAACACATCCAAGTGCCGGATTCTGCACATTGGCCACAGCAACCCCAGGCAGTGCTACAGGCTGGGGTCAGAGTGGCTGGAGAGTGGCCAGGCAGAGAGGGACCTGGGGGTACTGGTTGATGGTAGGCTGAACATGAGCCTGCAGTGTGCCCAGGCAGCCAAGAATCAGCATCTCCTAGCCCATCAGCAGGCAGGGACCTGGGGTACTGGTTGACAGCAGCTCAACATGAACCAGCAGTGTGCCCAGGTGGCCAAGAAGGTCAATGGCATCCTGGCCTGCATCAGGAACAGTGTGGCCAGCAGGAGCAGGGAGGTCATTCTGCCCCTGTACACTGCACTGGTTAGGTCACACCTTGAGTCCTGTGTCCAGTTCTGGGCCCCTCAGTTTAAGAAGGATGTTGTCTTGCTGGAACATGTCCAGAGAAGGGCAATGAAGTTGGTGAGGGGTTTGGAACACAAGCCCTATGAGGAAAGGCTGAGGGAGCTGGGGTTGCTTAGCCTGGAGAAGAGGAGAGTGAGGGGTGACCTTACTGCTCTCAACAACTACCTGAAGGGAGGTTGTAGCCAGGCAGAGGTTGATCTTTTCTCCCAGGCAGCCAGTAGCAGAACAAGAGGACACAGTCTCAGGCTGCGCCAGGGCAGGTTTAGGCTGGATGTTAGGAAGAAGTTCTACACGGAGAGAGTGATTGCCCATTGGAATGTGCTGCCCGTGGAGGTGGTGGAGTCACCTTCACTGGAGGTGTTCAGGAGGAGACTGGATGGGGTGCTTGGCTGCATGGTTTAGTTGTGTAGGTGGGTTGGATTGGTTGATGGGTTGGACGCGATGATCCTGAAGGTCTCTTTCAACCTGGTGTATTGTATTATATGTTCTTCCCCCTCCTCTCCTTCCAGAAAACCTGAGTGCTTTTCGAACTGCCTTTTCCGTTAAAATGCTCTTTTGATTGCCTGGAAATGTATCCTAGATTTGATTCTCTTCCAAATACTTGTTCAGCAAAACTGACTGATGATGACCCATTTCTGGAGCAGAGTTTATTACAAGGAAAACATAAATGATCCCTCTGTGGAATTTTCCAAGCTTTCTGGAGAGGAAATGCAATATCCTCTCCATAGCACACAGCGAGGGAAGTATTCTAATCCCAGCTTCGCTGCCCGCTTCCCCGTGTAGCTTTGGAGAAGCTGCTGAGTTTCTGCTGCCTGCTCTCTGGCCCTGCAAAAGCAGCTGATATTAACTTGCCACCCAATAATCTGACAGGTCTGAGTGGATGTTTGCAAAGTGCTATGAGAATGTCGCACGGGAAATGCTGTGAAAGCCCGAGTCACTGCTAGCCGAAGAGGATATTTGCAGTGGGTTCTTATTTTATGTGGTGAAATAAAAATGTTCAAGTGTAGCACCAGATGAGACCAAGACTGGTGGAAAACTAAATGCAGGAGGCATTTTTTTTGACCTTCCAGCAGAAATTATATAAGCACTCTTAAGTTATAAATAGTCCTTTGTTTTCCTCCTCTTTGTCTAACGCTCAGAAGAAACACAGGGTTAGTTGTTTGTTAGGAAGGGATAGGGCAACGCTTTTAGAGTGGAAACAATTGCTCACTGTTCCTTATTTATACAGCTCCTATAATGTTTGTAACTAGCATTTGTTGCTTTTCTTAGCACCTCTCCATCTTCTGAAAGCTGCAGAATTGAACTTTCTAGTACTGGTGCTACAGCTTTCAGAAGAAAACCAAAACACTCACCAGCCCATTTCAAGACAGTTTCTTTATTCTTTCAGGGTTTGATGTATGATAGAAGAGGGGAAAAAACCAAACCAACAAGCCAGTGCTGATGCACAAGCACTTGTATGTTATTTCTCATTTTTCATAGGGATGAGGAGAGGTGAGGGACCTGGGCCTTTTGAGTCTGGAGAAGAGAAGACTTAGAAGGGGTTTAATAAATGTTCATAACTATCTGAGGGCTGGGGGTCAGGAGGGAGGGGACAGGCTCTGCTCACTTGCTCCCTGGGATAGGACAAGGAGCAATGGAAGCAAGCTGCAGCACAGGAGGTTCCACCTCAACACAAGGGGGAACGTCTTCACTGTAAGGGTCACAGAGCACTGGAACGGGCTCCCCAGAGAGGCTGTGAAGTCTCTTTTTCTGGAGACTTTCAAGGCCCATCTGGATGTGTTCCTGTGTGACCTGAGCTAGATTGTATGGTCCTGCTCTGGCAGGGGTTGGACTCAATCTCTTTGGGTCCCTTCCAACCCCTGACATCCTGTGAGCCTGTGATCCTCAGAAACAAGACATGAAATGTGTGCACAGAAACTAAAGTATTTGTGTTGGCATTGAGGATAATGATACCGAATTCTTCACAGAATTCCCTGTGTGTGCGTATGTGCACATTTCCAAGTAGCCTTGCTTTCAACAGTAGTCCTTGAACAACCAATACATGCTTAAATAAGAGCAATTTAATAGTGTTTAGAAAAAAGGAAAAAGGTTTAACAAACAGAAACCACCTGAAAACCTACCCTGAAGTCAAGTAATTGGCATCAGTGAGAAGGCAAAACCATGAAGACACCACTTAACTTTAATACTTTACTGATTTTCCCACTTTGTGTCATTTCTCAGGCCTTCATATTATGGGAATAATATCTCTGACATGAAAATGAATGGCTTTATTAGTTACTCCCTTTTGTTTCACTTACATTTTCCATCACCTTTCAAACCCATTCCTTGGCCTCATGCATTTTCACTGAGAGCAAGTGCAGTTCCTACAGCAAAGCAGAATAAATGGGCTGCAGCAAAGAGTACACAATTAGGCTTCCAGAAAATGGGCATCTGAGTTGAAGAACCATCCCTCTGTAGGCTATGTGGAAATGCACTGGAAATTAACCAGGCCTTGGTTGCCTCAGAACTGAGGCAGGAGGTGGTCAGTCCTGAAAGGACACCTCTGCTTAACTCCCATCTCCCTTGGTTATGTTCATCGGATCATAGAGTCAGTCAGGGTTGGAAGGGACCACAAGGATCAGCTAGTTCCAACCCCCCTGCCATGGGCAGGGACACTCCACACTAGATCAGGCTGGCCAGAGCCTCATCCAGCCTGGGCTTATAACACCTCCAGGGATGGGGCCTCAACCACCTGCCTGGACAACCCATTCCAGGGCTTCACCACTCTCATGGTGAAGAATTTCCTCCTCATGTCCAGCCTGAATCTCCCCACCTTCAGCTTCATTCCATTCCCCACCTCCAGCTTCATTCCATGTTGATAAAACCTGTGACACTGCCCATCAGCCAGTCCCCAGAGCTTAAGCAAATTAAACACTAGGGATCAATTTCACATATAAGACCCTGAATTTATCAGAATATAACCAAACATTAGCTTTGTCCCAGTCTTCCATTATCTGATGGCTCTTTTACGTAGTGATTTGTAGATTTACAAAGCAGTTTGAAGCCCTGACAGCTTTTACTCCATAACGTCCAGAAATCTTTGGCATTCCCTTCCAACCCTGACTGATACTATGATACTATATGAGGACAGACTGAAGGAGTTGGGGCTGTTCAGTCTGGAGAAGAGAAGGCTCTGAGGTGACCTCATTGTGGCCTTCCAGTATCTGAAGGGGGCCTACAGGAAGGCTGGGGAGGGACTTCTCAGGATATCAGGTAGTGATAGGATTAGGGGGAATGGAATGAAGGTGGAGGTGGGGGGATTCAGGCTGAACATGAGAAGGAAGTTCTTCCCCATGAGAGTGGTGAAGCCCTGGAATGGGTTGTCCAGGGAGGTGGTTGAGGCCCAGTCCCTGGAGGTGTTTAAGACCAGGCTGGACGAGGCTCTGGCCAGCCTGATCTAGTGTGGGGTGTCCCTGCCCATGGCAGGGGTTGGAACTAGATGATCCTTGTGGTCCCTTCCAACCCTGACTGATACTGTGATACCTGCAGTGATGTGATGTAACTAGTCAAACCTCCTGAGGAAGGAAAGTTCTATGTGACAACTCTATTTTGGGTTTCTTTGCTGAATCTGTCAACAAGATGCCAACTCGTGCCAAATTTGATATGGTTTTTGGAAATTGGGCACTCGTCCATGATGAGCTGGATGGAGGCCTAGCAGTATTCTCAGGGTAGGAATTTATCTTTAGATGCTGCTGCTGATGCCAGATTTTTAATTAATAATCATAGATCTTCTCTTGAAGTAAAACCCCTGACTTCAGACTCTTTCCTGTAAAGAAAGCCTGTAGGGGTCAGGCTCTGTAGACCAAAATTATTATATTCTATCATTATGAAGGGAGGGTGACACACTCAGGCCACTCCCAGGTGAATAGAATTAACCAGATTGGAAAAGACCTTCAAGATCATCCAGTCCAACCTATCACCCAGCACCATCTAATCAACTAAACCATGGCACCAAGTGCCTCATCCAGGCTCTTCCTAAACACCTCCAGGGATGGTGACTCCACCACCTCCCTGGGCAGCACATCCCAATGGCCAATCTCTCTTGCTGGGAAGAATTTCTTTCTAACATCCAGCCTGAACCTCCCCTGGCACAGCTTGAGACTGTGAGGAGCAGAGGTGCCTGTAGAATTGCTAGCAGTTCTCTCTCTTCATTTTAATGATTTCCTCAGCATAGCAGAGGAACAATAACCAGGCCTTAAGCTTCTGCTGGAAACAAAAGCACCTCCTGAGGAAAAGGGGAATTGTACCATGAGGCATCGGCCTAGCTGAACTCTGCTTTTGCTTCTCTCAGTCATGTGCTGTGTGGCCTCGAGCTGGCTATTTATCAGCCCTGCGCCTCTTACCATGTGTGTCAATTTAACATCAGCACTGCTCTGCCTTGGAGAAAGGCATTGACCTCCACCTGTGCAGGCACCTCGGCTCCTCATCAGGCAATTAAGTGTTCTATAGGTGCCAGGTGCTGCACACCTGTGAGGGAGCTCTTTGTCACTCAGGTGCATGGCACGGGCATGGTCCCACAATAGCGTTTGCTGTGGGAAGATAAATGTTCTCTGCATGAACGGCAGTGCAGTGAGCCTGCCGTGGGCAGCAGATTACGTTCCAGCCTGCTGCTCTGGGGGTTGCAAGTGCCTGGGCTCCTGTCTGCCTCAGATTAGGTGGATAGAGTGTCCCGAAGTGCAGCGCTGCTGTCGTTGCCACAGATCGGTGCCGTCTTCCTACCCTTCACCCTGCCTCCGTGATTCCGTTTGCACCGAATCCCGAATTTCTCAGCCCCGTCTCCACTCCGGGCCTGCCGATTCAGACACCTCCGCTTCCTCCGGGGCGCCCGTCCCAGGCCGCTTGCAGCCGGGAGGCGGCGGCCGGGGCAGCCCCCGCGCCCCCTCTTCCTCCTCCCCGCAGCAGCGTATTGGCTGCGGCGGCAGCCGCCCGGTCGGGCCCGCCGGGGTGCCCCGCACCGGTCACCGCCTCTGACCTTCCCTTCCCTGGCGCTGTCAGAGCGGATCAGCGGGCGCGGCGCTGCGATGGAGCGGCGAGCGGCAGAAGCAGCCGCTGGCAGAGGAAGAGGAGGAGGAGGAGGAGGAGGAGGAAGGGAGAGATTAGCGCGGTGCCGGCTGGCGCAGAGGCGCGGCTGAGCGCTCCAGCGGGAGCCCGGGGCCCTGCGGACCCTGCCAGAGTCGGAGGCGGAAGGAGCGGAGATGCGGCTGCTCTGCCCGCGCCGCTGAAGCCCCGGTCACTCGCCCGGCGGAGGCAGGGCAGGAAGCTCCGTCCTTCTCGCTGCTGTGCGGGCTCAAAGGGTGCCTCAACTGTCCCCTCCTCTTGCTTTTATTCCAGCCCCGGAGCTGAAGAAGCCGCCGCCGCCCCCTCTGCCTTCCTGCGCTCTTCCCACCATGAGCGGGGCTGTTTTCACCTTATAAAGATGGCGGTGTGGGATCGCTGCAACCTTTAGACTCATGACTGTCAGAAACATCGCCTCCATCTGTAATATGGTGAGTGCCGGCGGGGGGCGGGGGCGGCACGGCACAGCAGCCCCTCCGGGGCAGGCCCTGCTGCGGCCGGCGGAGGGGCGGCTGGAGGGGTGTCCCCCCCAAGGGGGCTAGGCAAAGGGAGCCGCCGTATCCTTGCCCCGGCTGCGGGGAGCAGGGCAGGCTGCGCCGGGCTCTGCTTGTGGGATGGAGTTGGCCGCTGAAGAGCGGCGATGTCCCGAGGAGTTTTCCCGGAGCAGCCTGGGAGTGGGCCAGGGAGGGAGATGCTGAGCTGGTGCGGGGCCCTCCGGAGGAGGGTTGGCCCCTACCGGTACGCGTTTCAGACTGAGCCGTAACCCGCCCTTACTCCTGCCCTTCCTCCTTCCTCCTGCCCTAGTAGTGCTTCTAAAGGACCCCGAAGTTGGGGTCTGGATCCGCGTTAAGTCAGTGACCCCGTTTAAACCTCTCACGTAGGTATACCGTGGTCCCATGGGGCCGGGAGCTCCCTAGGGTACACAGAAAGTGAGGCTGTTTGGTTGCCTGATAATATGCTTTTGGATGCCGATGCTAGGTACCTGTTCCAGGAAGTCTTGCCTATAGAGCTATCGGGCTTTGGCTGGCACTGCGTGCCACTCGGAGAGGACTGCTGTTTGTTAAGTACTCTTGAATCACTTATCTTTCTCCAAATCAGACTAGGCAATTAGGAAGGAATTAGGAAACATTGGTGGTTTTGTTTGTTATGCTCAGACTTTGCCACCTTCCTTCCCAGGAACAGCTGAAAGGACACTTCCTGCCTTGTGCTTGGCTCTAATTGTAATCCTAACAAACCTGGAGCAGCTGATTTGGTTTAGATTTTGGAAACTTCTTGAAGGGGGAAGGGAGAGCTCAAACTTTGTCCTCAAAGCTTTATTAATACAGTGAGGCAGCAATAAACTTGTCAAACAGGGGTGTCGCTGAGCACTCCAATGCAAAGAGAAGAGAAACCTCTTTCTGCACATTTTGTTGGTTTATCTGTATTTTCCCACCACGTTTCCAGGTTTTTCAAGAGCAGCTGCATGCAGTTGCCAGCTTCCCTTCATGGGGTGCTCCAGCATGCTTTGTGCAGGTGGTGCCACACATCTGCCCTGGAGAACAGAGCCTACCTCCAGGGTCACACAACAGGCAGAGTCTTAGAGGCCTGGCTCCTGTGGGTCAGCAGCAGTGGTCTGTGCAAGGGAGTGTGGATTGTGAGCCTGCTCCCCTTCCACATGCCCATGCTTCCACCTCAGTGGGCTTGCTCTTTTGTTTCCAGACAGAATCACTGAAGACAGAGGTATCCATCCCACACATAGTTCTGACTTCATCCTCAGTCCTCCCTTGGAAACGCCCCGCTGTGAAATTCAGAGCGAGAGGGCTGGATCTGGGGGTTAAAACCTGAATACAAAATGCAGACTTGGGTGAAGTCATGTGGGTGCTCCCCTTGCTTCACCTGCAGTGAGTAGTTTCCCAAACTTTGCACTGTTAACAGTTCCCAGTCCAGTGGGCTACGGGGCCAGGGATGCTGCAGAGAAAGGTTGTGAGGGAGCAGTGCAGGAGTGATTGGAAAACCTCTGCACACTCACCTTGCTTCTGAAGCATGCTCCACTTCTTGTGACTGAGGAATGGTGGATGTGATGCCCTTCAGGCTGCACATGGAGGGGAGCTGGCTACTCCAAGGTGATTGTAAGACTTTGGGGTTGAGGTAAAGTGCTAGGAGCTCTGTGATGTATTTTTGTGTGCGTGCTTCAGGCTTATATACAGTACACTTGTGTGCAGTCCTAAAGACTGAACAGATTCACAGCACAACTGATGAGGTTGTTCCAATGGTGTGCTGCTCAGCATGTTCATACTGCTAAAGCAGCATCTGAGAAATGGAGAAGCTGATGGGAAGACTTAGAGCCTCAGGCAGAGAAGCCAAACAAGGGCTCACAGTTTGAGGCAGTTCTAGCTCAAGGGACCAGTGCTGTGAGAGAAGGTGAGGTGGGTTTGATGATAATGATGTTTTAAATCTGCATATTCCTTGGGACCTGTGTGCCTTGCTTTTGGAGCTGTGTTGTGCTGGTCCTATTTAGTCTTTTCTGGGAAACCCACAGGGACTGGAGGTTATTCCAGAGGGGAAAAAAACAAAGCTGAGATTTTGCAGAAATCTACAGGAGTTTGGGGCTTCAGGACAAATATAACTCTTGGGGTTATTTATATCTGCACTGTAGCTCCTTTGAAAACATGTCCTCGTAGATGAGATGAGGTGGTGGACTTGAACTCAGTGGTCTGGAGGAGGAGGAGCTATGAGAATGGGACTTTGAAAGGTTAGAGGGTAGATAAGAAAACATTTTACCTGTCACAACCCTGATGATTTGCATTGCCAGGCTGATGTGAGGCACCTGCAGAAATCCACCAAAGATGTTAATTCCCAGACCTTTTTTCCTGCTCTGTAACACAGAGCTTGAAGAAATGAGCTGCCTCTGGCCTGAGAAATAGGTGCGTAATTCTTAGGCAATAAAATATAGTTTGGTAGATGATACTCCTTAATAGGATGTTTCCAAGGGTATTAACCTCTTTGAACATAGTAAGGGGGGAGGGAAATAACAATCTTTGTATCTTTTACAATTTCTGTTCCACTTGGGAGTGCTCCCAGGGATTTATTTTTTCTCTAAGTTTTGCAACAGAAGGGGGGGGGGGGGGAAGGATTCTTTTCTTGGGTGGGGGAGTGGGGGAGAGGGAGCAGGAAGAGGGACAGAGGGAGGAAGTGGTCCTGAGATACTTGTCCTTCTCTGAATGCAACATAGATGGTAATCCTGTCTTGACAAAGTTTGTGTTTCTCCAAGTACTTTCATGTCCTGAAGGAGAAAATGAGATGAAAGTTAGCTGAATGAATTTAGCACAGCTTGCAGTGTGTGTTATTTTTTTTTCATGACTTCTCAAGCGCCTCATAAACAGAGATTTAGGCAGAATAATACAAGGCAAGGCAGTGAAATCCGAAGGTACATTTAGAGTGCTAAAGGAAAATAGGATTCTGCCTCTGGAAAGATCAGTTGCAGGCAGCTGAAGCAAGGCAATTGTAGAAGCAGGGTCTCAGGAGTGCACAATTCCAGTGTGAGAGATTACAGAGACAAAAACACGAAAAACACAGAGTGTGAAGTGTAATTATTGTAAGATTTGTGAAGGAAAGAGGGATCGGAGAGCAGGGCTGACAAGTGGGTACTGGGCTGACGAGCACACGGTGTGCGCTTTCCATCAAGAGATAAGCAAGAAGTCATCAAAAGATAGCAGAAGTCCACAAATGATAGCTTTTAATTGGGTAGAGGAGGATATGGAAAGTAAGGAACATCCTGCTACATCCCTTCTGATGTATACCCTGGGCTGATGGCCAAGGCTTGTCTTGCAGGAATACCTTCTTTCTGCGTGTGGCTAAAGTGGCTATCAGGCAGCTCCCAGTTGTCTGGAAGACAAACACACCAGGACAATTCATGACTGCAGGAGTGGGTCACAGTTTGTTTCTTTTAGATGCATATAGGCTGGCTGCAAGTTGCTGCATTAAGAGCAACCCTCTGGTTATGCTAAATACCTTAATAAAGGAACCTCTTAATTACAACTCAGCAAGGCTGAGTGAGGCTGAATGGTGGAAGAGGTGGGATTAGAAGTAGGCTCTGGACCCTAATTAGCTGTGTGTGGTGGACTCAAAGAGCCACAGCCTGTGGGGTGTAAATCAGGGCCAGTCAGACAGGCAGTCAGGAAACTCTCTTCTGCTGGTCTTCCTCTAGCCTCAAGAAAGTGCCCTTGGCTGGGTGTTTGGTGGACACATTTCATGCACTCTTAACACCACAGTATAGTGACGCTTCTAGGAGAGCTTCCCCACCATCAAGGCTCCACTGGAGGCATGTTTTGAGTGTGCTCAGCCTTTGCAGAGCAAGCTGCTGTGCTGAGCAGCTACTGGACAATGTATGTTGAGGTTATTTAATTTGATGTCACAATCAATGACCTAACAATAGTTGCATCTAAATTGCCCTAGGACAATAAAGTCTCCAACTGTCCACTGCAATCCCATTTGATCAGCTTGTGTTACTTCTGATGTATGTCTGTCAAACTGGGAGGTCTCCAGTGGTGGTGACTACCTCATCACTCTAGGCAGTCTATCCTGATGCTTCCAGTGTCCTTATGACTGGAATATTTCTTGCTGTCTTATCTGAAATCCACTTTACTGTAGATTGAACTTGGTACTTCTCACCTGTCCACCCTTGAGAGTGAGAACAGATCAGTAACAACCTCTGTGCTTGGAAATATTGCCATGCCCTGCCTCAGACTTTTCTGCCTTGTGCCCCACAGGCCTGTTCAGTACTTTTTTTACAGGTAGCTTTTCCCTAGAGTTGAGTTTTTCATTTGAACTGCCTTCTTTTGGATTCTCACCAGTTATCTTCATCTTTCTTGAAACATAGCACTCAAAATTGGACATAAGGTTCTGTCTTAAGTCATAGAATGGCTTAGGTTGGAAAGGACCTCAGAGATCATCTTCATCCAACCTGGCCTTCAACACCCCCAGGGAGGGGCAGCCACAACCCCTCTGGGCAGCCTATTCCAGAGTCTCGCCACCCTCCTGCTGAAGAGCTTCTTCCTCAGATCCACTCTAACCCTGCTCTCCCTCAGCTTCAAAGCATTCCCCCTTGTCCTGTCTCTGGACACCCTGACGAAAAGTCTCTCTGCAGCCTTCCTGTAGGATCCCTTCAGGTACTGGAAGGCAGCTCTACAGCCCCCCAGAATCTTTTCTTCTCCAGGCTGGACAACCCCAGCTCCCTCAGTCTATACTTGTAGCAGAAGTGTTGCAGCCCTTGGATCATCTCTGTGGCCTCCTCTAGACTCCAACAGCTCTGTGTCCTTCTCATGCTGGGGACACCAGAACTGGAGGCAGTATTTGGGGTGGGGTCTCAGCAGAGCAGAGTCAAGGGGCAGAATCCCCTCTCTTGCCCTGCTGGCCACACTCCTCTGGTTGCAGCCCAGCACACAGCTGCCTGCTGGGCTGCTTGAGGGCACTGCTGGCTCATGCTGAGCTTCTCATCAACCAGCATCCCCAAGTCTCTGTCTTCAGAGCTGCTTTTAACCCACTCTGCACCCAGCCTGGGTTTATGCCTGGGGTTGACCTGACCCAGGTGCAGGACCTTGCACTGTGACTTGCTGAATCTCAACTTTGACTTACTGAACCTCAGCCTCACCAATGACAAATTAAACAGGAAAGTTACCTTAAGAACTTTGTAGACTCTTGGCTTTGAGGCTTTCATTATGTTGTCAACATTCATTATTGTTTGAAATAGCACTGCCCAGCTGATGCTTATTGATCTTGCACTACCTACTACAGCAGTCTCTAGACTCTTTTTGAAGAGTTATTATCTTAGTCAGGTGTTTCTCATGCTGTAAATGGAGAGGTGATTCTTCTGTTCACATGCAGAACCTTGCACTTACCTCAACAGAATTTCAACAGTTTTTAGAAAAACACTGTCAAAAGTTGGCTGTTGAAACTGATTTTGAATTCTGAATCTGTCCTACACCATAACTGCAGCCCTCATAACTCCTGTGGAGATTTCATAGAATCACAGAACTGTCAGGGTTGGAAGGGACCTCAAGGATCAGCCAGTTCCAACCCCCTGCCATGGGCAGGGACACCTCACACTACAGCAGGTTGCTCACAGCCACATCCAGCCTGGCTGCAAACACCTCCAGGCATGAGGCTTCCACCACCTCCCTGGGCAACCTGTGCCAGTCTCTCACCACCCTCATGGGGAAGAGCTTCTTCCTAACATCCAATCTCAATCTACTCATTTCTATCTTTGGTCCATTCCCCCAGTCCTATCACTTCCTGACACCCTCAAAAGTCCCTCCCCAGCTTTCTTGGAGCCTCCTTCAGATACTGGAAGGCCACAATAAGGTCTGGGAGCCTTCTGTCCACACTGAACAGCCCCAACTCCCTCAGTCTGTCCCCATAACAGAGCAGCTCCAGCCCTCTGCTCACCCTTCTGGCCCTTCTCTGGACACCTTCCAGCACCTCCAGATCCTTCCTGTAATAGAGGCTCCAGAACTGGACACAGTGCTCCAGGTGGGGTCTCAGCAGAGCAGAGCAGAGCAGAGTGGGAGAATCACCTCCCTGGCCCTGCTGGCTCTGCTTCTCTTGCTGCATCCCAGGCTCTGCTTGGCTCTCTGGGCTGCAAGTGCTCACTGCTGGCTCCTGTTGAGCTTCTCATCCCCCAGCACCCCCAGGTCCTTTTCTTCAGGGCTGCTCTCAAGCCAGTCCCTGCCCAGCCTATATTTAATGAGGATATTATTTCTTCTGTCTCCAGGTTAGGCAGCTGGTGCAGCTGTGATGAAGCTTAGAAGGTGCCCTGGCCCTGTAATGCTCTGAGGCACCAACTGCAGTCTGTGTGGCCCAGACAAAAATGTTATTGAAAAAAATTAGAATCTGTAAGCAAATCTCAGTCTCTCTTTTAACTTGTGAGGCCATCTCAGGGTTATGTGCTCTGAGGAAGGAAAGTGGCCAAGTTAAAAAACCAACAAAATGGTTCTGCTGCTTGTTCCAGCAAAGGCCTTACTGCATCTAATCCAAGACCAGTTGAGCTGGGGATGGAGACGCTCAGGAGTGAATGCTGAGCTGCAGATGGCTGAATGTTGTCTGATCATGGAAAAATTAATGTTTTTAAAGGGTTATTTATGGATTTGGATACTGAACTCGTAACACCTCACTGGAGCTTGACACCCAGTACTTGGCTGCTTTGTGCTGTGAGAAAACCATGTTTTTAAGGATATGTGTATGACTGAATGTCTTGGCCATGTGTCCTGCTTTTTCAGGCCTCCCCATTTTCACCCATCTCTTGGGAAGTGCACAGTGAAGAGCTGCAGTTATTCATGACATATGCAAATGTAATACTTAGATCTGTGATGATAAACAGTTCACTGTGTCCAGCAAAGAAACAAGGCAGGCTTCTCCTTTCACACTCTCAAATTTGCCTTGATGATCAGAAAACTCTTTGGGGAAAAATGCACATAAATAACTTAGTTAAATGCATTGTCTTAAATCATTTCCTCCCTCCCCCCCCAAAAAATGAGTACAGAGTAATTTTTCAGTCAGTCAATATCTTTTTTTTTTCCCACTGATTACTATAATCTCCTGTGTTTCTCACAGTGTTTTCTCTCTCCTCTTTTCTCCTGTGGCAGCAAAGACCCAGAATAGCTCTGATGAAAGAACAAGAAAGAAAGCTGTTTGTTTGTTTGTTTGTTTGTTTGTTTGTTTGTAAGAAAAGCTAATCTGGCTAAATTCATGGAATGGCAGAATCTTAGGGGCTGGAAGGGACCTCCAGAGGTCATCCAGTCCAACCCCCCCACCAGAGCAGGATCACCCAGGGCAGGTCACACAGGAACACATCCAGGTGGGTTTTGAATGTCTTCAGAGGAGGAGACTCCACAACCTCTCTGGGCAGCCTGCTCCAGGGCTCTGCCACCCTCACAGGGAAAAGTTTTTCCTTATGTTCCCTTGGAGCCTCCTCTGCCCCACCTTACCCCCCTTGCCCTGTCATTGGACATCCCTGAGCAGAGCCTGGCTCCATCTTCCTGACACTGCCCTGCACACCTTTATCAACAGGAATGAGGTCACCCCTCAGGCTCCTCTGCTCTAAGCCCCATCTCCCTCCACCTGTCCTCACAGGGAGACGTTCCACTGCCTTCAGCAGCTTTGTGACTCTGTGCTGGACTCTCTCAAGCAGTTCCCTGAGGTCTTTCCTTGACCTGAGGGTCCCAGAACTGGTCACAATATTCCAGATATGGCCTCACCAGAGCATAGTAGTAGAAGGAGAGGAGAACCTCTCTCGTCCTACAAACCACAACACTTCTAATCCACCCCAGGATGCCATTTGCCTTCCTGGCCACAAGGGCACATTGCTGGCTCATGGTCATCCTGCTGTCCACCAGGAGTCCGAAGTCCTCTGCCCTAGGCTGTTCTCCAGCAGGTTAGCCCCCAACCTATACTGGTCCATGGGATTCTTTCCCAGGTGCAGTTCAACCACCTCCTGGGACTTACACTTTAAAAACTGCAGAAACTGCTCAGTTCTGACATTTGACACCTATGAGTTTGAAGAAGGTTAGTTCCCTTGTTCCACTTACTCACCACAGCTCTCTGAAAGCTGGGGCTGTCCTGAGGATAGTTGAAGTCCAGCACCGAGGACAGGCTGTGTCTGCTGAGAGCAGTTGCATGCACTCTGCCTGGTGTGATATTGCTTGCTGCACTTGGACTCTCCTTTTCTTTGTGCTGCTTCTGCAGCCGAGTTAGGGTTTCATTTACAGTCCTTTCCTCTCTTTTGAGTTATCCATCACTGCCATTTTGCTGGCCAGGAGGCCTTCCACATATTTCTTTATCTGCTTTCTCCCTTCCCTCCCATATGCTGTGCCTTCCAGACTCCCGAAACTCAGGCTGCCTGGCCCTGAAGCCATTTCTATTTTTATTCTGATTTCTCTTCTACCAGCCCAGCCATCACCCTTAGTTTGTCTGAAGTCTTCAGCTTCTCCCTTCAGGAAACAACTCTATTTCTAGTGCAGTGTTCACTTTCCCTGCATATTAAGGGTGGTGGGGGAGGAAACCCAACCCACCAACCAAACTTGGTTCAGAGCTGTATATGATCTGAAGCCCTTCATTGTGGGCCGCCCATCTTCCTTCCCTGAGCTGCTGCTCTTTATACATTTCTTACCATTTCTGTCTGTAAAATGAAATTTGTGTGTTTGGGATTTTGGGGGGGTTGGTTTCTTATATTTTTTTACATTTTCTTGTGGACTTGTGGTACTTCTTGCCACTTCTCATTTTGTATGTTACCCCTTCATGGATGGTCATGCTTTGTTTATTTGAGGATACCTGTTTAATAGGTTTTCCACAGGTGACTGATGAGACATCCCAATTCCTTTACTCCTTTACTTTAAATGAAGCACTGGAAAGTTAGTGCCATTTATTTTTTAGCTTTATCACCCTAGAAAGTTGAGTCTGATTTATTGTCCTCTGTCTGCAGTACCTTTCAGATCAGCTCCATTCCATTTCTCACCCTCTGTAGAATAATTGCATTTCAGTTATTTTGCTACATGTGAGGTTCACAATCTGACCTGGTCTCTTTTCCCCCACCCCTGCACTGTTATTCTGTTTACATGCTGAAGCATAGAATTAGTAGTGTTGGAAGGGACCTCAAGGAGCATCCAGTTCCAACCCCACTGCCACTGGCAGGGACACCTCACACTACAGCAGGCTGCTCACAGCCACATCCAGCCTGGCCTTCAAAACCTCCAGGCATGAGGCTTCCACCACCTCCCTGGGCAACCTGTGCCAGTCTCTCACCACCCTCATGGGGAACAACTTCTTCCTAACATCCAATCTGACTCTACCCATTTCTGCTTTTGTTCCATTCCCTCCAGTCCTATCACTTCCTGATAGTCTCAAAAGTCCCTCCCCAGCTTTCTTGTAGGCCCCTGCAGATACTGGGAGGCCACAATTAGGTCTCCTGGGAGCCTTCTCTTCTCCAGACTGAACAGCCCCAACTCCCTCAGTCTGTCTCCATAGCAGAGCAGCTCCAGCCCTCTGCTCATCCTCGTGGCCCTTCTCTGGACACCTTCCAACACCTCCAGATCCTTCCTGGAACAGAGGCTCCAGAACTGAACACAGTCCTCCAGGTGGGGTCTCAGCAGAGCAGAAGGGGAGAATCACCTCCCTGAAGTGCAAAGGAACAGGAGGGGTTTGTTGCCCTTTTTTTGTTTAAGTTGATCTGTTTCATGTGATGCAAAATAAGCTCTTAGCAACATTATCAGAAATTTCAGCTGAAAACTGGCAGACTTATCTCTTGGAAGGCCTGGAGCAAAATAACAAGAGGGGGAAAAAATACAGGTCATATGGCCAGCCTGGTTTTGGAGTGCTGCTGTGGAAGAAAGCTTAGCCCGAGGTGACCCATGCTTGGCTCTGCTGCCAACTGTATGCTGTGTCTTGGCCATTTTATAAGGGCTGAATACTGACTGCTGAGTTCAGTGGGAAAACTTCAGAGACATCAGGGCTCACCAACATCACAAATAGGATATAGGAGTTTCTACAGTGGCTTAGTTCCTGTTCTCATACTGTGTGGCCACCACAGCCGCTCTGTTGCTTTTCCTTCATTAGTGTGTTGTTTTAGGAAGGAGCCAGGCCCGTTTGCTGGCTCTGTGCCCTGTTTGAGAGCCCCAGATGCCACTGTACATGGGCTCCCCTCATGCCAGGCGCTGTGGCTGCACAGCCACTCTTGCTGGCTTCTCTATGAATCATAGAATGGCTTAGGATGAAGGGACCTCAGAGATCATCTGCCCCAACCTCCCTGCCTCCCCACTAGACTCAGCTGCTCAAGACCTCATCCGTCCTGGCCTTGAACGCCCCCAGAGAGGAAGCAGCCCCAACATTCCTGGGCAGCCTATTCCAGAGTCTCCCTGCCCTCCTACTGAAGAGCTTCTTGCTGAGATCCAGTCTAAACCTACTCTGCCTCAGCTTCAAGCCACTCCCCCTTGTCCTCTTGCTAGCCACCCTGATGAAGCTGGAGTAGATTCAGCTGATGCTCAGAACTCTTCATAAAACCATGGAGAATGGATTGCATTAAAAAATACTGGAGGAGGTTTGCACTGCAGGAGTAACCCAAGTGGCTTGCTGGGAGAGGGAACAGCCACAGCCATGATTAAAACCACGTTAAGCACTCATGCTGGATTTTTGCTGCAGATTAACCTCAGTAGGCTGACATGCTTTCTGTGTTTGATATGGTTGGTTTAAACTGAGTTCTGAATTATCTTTAACACATCTCCAAGAACTTTCCTTTTTTTCCCCCTGCCAGTTTGAAACTGTTTTGGGTGTACAGTTTCTGGTATACTTTGGTTAGAATAACTTGCAGTCCTTTCTTCTGTCATCATGTCAATTGCTTCTTTAAGGAGCCTTCCTGTGAAAACGTGTCATATATGCAGCACAGCATGGCTGGAGTTTACTAAGTCATCTGTCTGGGGGCTTTTTTTCTCCACATAAGGAATATATCCTGCTTTGAAGTATTAGATCTCTGTGCTTCTTCCCTGCTTTCCTACTCTTCTTTTTCTATCCATTTAATAGTAACTTTTTGGAGACCTTGAAAGAAAGCAGACTGAAATTACTCTTGATCTAAGAGGGCACAGCTCCTGTTGAAGTCCATGGGAGTTATGTCAGCTTACCCTAAGACTGAATGTAGCCTCTCTGTTTCATTGGGAATCCAGCACACAGAGCTCCATTTTGTATTTGCAAGAGCCAAGGGCTGAGTTTTGGAGAGGTAAAGTGTCCTGGGTTTGAGCTGCAAGCTGCTCAGGGCAACAGGACAGAAAGGTGTGGTGCCCCCAGGGGAGTAAAATAAAAACACTCACACAGAATTGGAGGTTAAATATGAATTCTATTTACAAATATGTACAGAAACACAATAGGTATTCAGGGGGAAGAGGAATATGTACACAATATAGACACACTTTGGGTCAGCAGTGTGCCCTTGGGGCCAAGAGGCCCAATGGGATCCTGGGGTGCGTTAAGAGGAATGTGTCCAGCAGAGCCAGGGAGGTTCTCCTCCCCCTCTACTCTGCCCTAGTGAGGCCACACCTGGAATATTGCATCCAGTTCTGGGACTCCCCAGTTCAAGAGGGACAGGGATCTGCTGGAGAGAGTCCAAGGGAGGGCTAAAAGGATGATGAAGGGAGTGCAGCACTGCCTGGGGAGGAGAGGCTGAGAGCCCTGGGGCTGATTAGTCTGGAGAGGAGAAGGCTGAGAGGGGATCTAATAAATGTCCTAATTCTCTTACTCATTTACTTTAAGCACTGGAAAGTTATTGCCAGTTGACACCCTGAGGGCTGGGTGTCAGGAAGGAAGGGACAGCCCTCTGCTCACTTGTGCCCTGGGATAGGACAAGGGGTAATGGATGGAAACTCCAGCACAGGAGGTTCCACCTCAACATGGGAGGAACATCTTCACTGTGAGGGTCCCAGAGCCCTGGAACAGGCTGCCCAGTGTGGTTGTGGAGTCTCCTCTGGAGGCTTTCAAGACACCTTGGATGTATTCCTGTGTGACCTATGCTAGCACCTGTGCTATGGCCCTGCTCTGTCAGGGGATTGGACTCTATGATGTCCAGAGGTCCCTTCTAACCCCTAACATCCTCTGATCCTGTGGAATTAGGCTCACCAAGCCAAAACCTCCCAACAGCCTCCCCCCTCAACTTCAGCAGGCCCAGGAGCACGCTGAACTGCCCTCCCCACCTGCAACTTCCAGGACAGGCCTCCCAAAGCCTCAGGTCCCCCTAAGCCTCCCTGCCCCCTGGGTCAGAATTGCACAGCACAAAATTTGCCACATAAGGCCTGAGCCTCCCCCACGCTACCACGGAGATAAGAGGAGCAGAGAGAGGGAGGGAAAGAGCAACAACTGCCTGTGATGCCCTTTTGTATAGCGAGATGCAGCACGGTGGGAATGAAGTAACAACGAAGATGCTTTCCTGTGTCCACCCCCTTGGACTCTCTGGTGCTGCTGGAGGGCTTTCTCTCTGTGGTGGAATGTTCATGCACTCAGTGAAAATAAGGGGGAGGTGGCTGTGGGGAGAACCACATTGCTGTGACCTCTTCACTTCCAATCAGCCATCACTGCAGTGTTCAGATCAGGCCAGCTCCAGCACCTAAGGATTTTGGTTGGCTCCTGTGCCAGTTTTGCTTGCCCATTAGTAAGACAGAGTTAGCTTGGCTAGCTGCAGCTGAAAGGGAAGGAAGTTACTCTTCTGTCTTGAGGCCAGCCACAATTTTGTTTTAGACTCTTACTATTCTGAATCATGTTTGTTTGTTTGTTTGTTTAACAGGGCACCAATGCCTCTGCTCTGGAGAAAGACATCGGCCCAGAGCAGTTTCCAATCAATGAGCACTACTTCGGCTTGGTCAATGTAAGTACCACCTCGACACAGAGCTGTGCTTATGGTTGGACTTGAATTGCAGTTTCTTCTCTTGCCCCAGGGTAGAATAATCTCTTCAAAAATAACATTACCACACACAGAAAGGAAAGAGGGCTGCTGGTCTTTCGAGTGCAGGCAACGCTGGTTGCAAAACTGTGTCTGCCTTTGCAGGAGGGGCTGGAACTGCATGACCCTTCAGCTCCCTTCCAACCTTAGAATTCTATGATAGCTTTGTATGCCTCCAGAAAAACCCAAAACACAACAGAAACCCCAATTTGCTGTTCTCTGAGTGTTTCCAGGGATTAGAACTTACACTTTAAATAAAGTTACAAGTCTCTTTTAGCTACGAAATGTGAGGGAGGAAGCGTTGGAGATCACTGCTGTCTCTGCAGCTCAAGTGCAGCAGGCTGCACTGTACCCAAAGAGAGCCTGGGGACTCTCACAGGAGTCTGACTGAGGAGAGGATGAATGAGAAGTGTGCTTAGTCACTTGTTTGTTCCTATAGAAATAAAACAGATGCAGTAATTCTTTCCATTCTGCTATGAGCAGTAAGATAGAGCCCAGCAAGAGTGTATTAATATATGGAAACAAGCTTAATGAGATTCACTGCAATAAATACATCTCTTGCAAGTGGAAACTTTTGCTTCTCATCCTAGTTAATTTAGGACATGTCCAGAGAAGGGCCACGAGGATGAGCAGAGGGCTGGATCGCTTCTCTTATCAGGACAGACTGAGGGAGCTGGGGCTGTTTGGCCTGGAGAAGAGAAGGCTCCCAGGAGACCTAATTGTGGCCTTCCAGTGTCTGAAGGGGGCTACAGGAAAGCTGGGGAGGGACTTTTGAGGGTGTCAGGGAGAGATAGGACTGAGGGGAATGAGAAAAAAAAATAGAAATGGGTAGATTGAGATTGGATGTTAGGAAGAAGCTCTTCCCCATGAGGGTGGTGAGAGACTGGCACAGGTTGCCCAGGGAGGTGGTGGAAGCCTCCTGCCTGGAGGTTTTTGCAGCCAGGCTGGATGTGGCTGTGAGCAACCTGCTGTAGTGTGAGGTGTCCCTGCCCACGCCAGGGGTTGGGACTGGCTGATCCTTGAGGTCCCTTCCAGCCCTGACAATGCTGTGATTGTGTGACATCTCGGCAGGGGCATGTCTGTAAGCGTGGGGTGGGTGTGGAAATAGCTGGTACGTGACAAGGGGCAGGGAAAGCAGGAGTCAAATGAAGGAACCAGTTTCATTTTGCTGCAGAGGGTTTAAGATGGTTTTGTTCTCCCTTGGCTGGCAGTTCGGGAACACCTGCTACTGTAACTCGGTGCTGCAGGCGCTGTACTTCTGCCGGCCCTTTCGGGAGAATGTGCTGTCGTACAAGGCCCAGCAGAAAAAGAAGGAAAACCTCTTGACTTGCCTGGCAGATCTTTTCCACAGTATTGCTACTCAGAAGAAGAAAGTTGGAGTTATTCCACCCAAGAAGTTCATATCGAGGCTACGGAAAGAGAACGGTAAGCGTGAAACCGGAGTCCTCGCGGGTGTGTAACCAGTGTCGGGACAGGCTGGTCACAGGGAGCAGGTGACACCCTGGGCTGCGTGCAGAGGAGGGTGGCCAGCAGATCCAGGGAGGTTCTCCTTCCCCTCTACTCTGCCCTAGTGAGGCCACAGCTGGAATATCGCATCCAGTTCTGGGCCCCTCAGTTCAAGAAAGACCTCAGGAAACTGCTTGAGTGAGTCCAGCACAGAACCACAGAGATGATGAAGGCAGTGGAAGATCTTCCTCATGAGGAGAGCCTGAGGGAGCTGAGGGCTCTGGAGCTTGGAGAGGAAGAGCCTGAGAGGTGACCTCATTGCTGTTGCTAAAGATGTGCAGGGTGAGTGCCCAGAGGCAGGAGCCAGGCTCTGCTGGGTGATGCCCAATGCCAGCACAAGGGCCAGTGGTGGAAGCTGAGGCAGAGGAAGTGCCATGGAAACAGGAGGAAAAATGTTTGACCTGTGAGGGTGCCAGAGCCCTGGAGCAGGCTGCCCAGGGGGGTTGTGGAGCCTCCCTCTCCGGAGATATTCAGAACCTGCCTGGATGTATTCCTGTGTGATCTGCTCTGGCAGGGGGGTTGGACTGGGTGATCTTTTGAGGTCCCTTCCAGCCTCTAACATTCTGTGATTGTGTGAACATGAGGAACTACTTTACTGGTGGTATGCTTAAGGAGCAGGGGAGCTTTGAATGAAGAGACAAAGAACAAGTCAAACACCTGGGAGAAATTGCTTCCCGGTGACAACATCCGAGTGGTCAGACTGTTCATTCCAGAGCAGGCTTTTGGAAGGGTGACAAAGTCAGCTCTGAGTCATCTAGTCATAAATGCCCCCATGCTGTTGGGGATCACTTTCAGGAGCTGGATCTTGTGTTTTCAGCTTTTTTTATAATTAGGACCAGGCTCAGTGTGTATTAAGCTACTTCTGTTCCCAGGCCAGACACTGCCAAGCTGAAAGAGCTGTGCAGTATCTTCTGAGGAAATCCATGTGAGGTTTTTCAGGAGCAGGGGGATAACAACACACATCTCTTGGGAATACAGATTGGTTTTGCTTCAGTGTGGTGGGCCAACCAAGCCTTCATTGGATAAGAGTGTATGAAATCACCACTGATAGTCTCCCTTCCTCCTGCAAGCATTTCTGATTGAAGAGAACAAGTCTGTGCTCATCAGGCTTGTGTGTGGAAAAAATGAGCTTCGTTACATGGTTTCATTATTCCTGCTTGAGGTGAGGTAGCCTTGGCTGCCTACCTGGTGCCCACCAAGCCAGTCTCTCACTGCCCTCCTCAGCAGAACAGGGGGACAAAATAAGATGCATTGAGACAGGCAGTTGGATTAAAAGAGAGAAAAAAAAAAAGACAAAGGGTGGGTGCAGAAGCAAAGCAAACCCAAAGGACATCTGTTCTGTGCCTCCCAACAGCAGATGAATTTTCAGCCTGGGAGGCAGGACCTTTATATGCATAGGAATTGTTTAGGAAGACAAACACCTTAATAATGAGTGTGCCTCCCCAAATCCTTTCTCCTAGCTTCTGTTGCTGAACACAAAGTCGCACAGCATGGAATAATTGTGGCCTTCCAGTATCTGCAGGGGGCTACAAGAAACCTGGGGTGGGACTTTTGAGGGTGTCAGGGAGGGATAGGACTTGGGGGGGATGGAGCAAAACTAGAAATGGGGAGAATTCAGATTGGATGTGAGGAAGAAGTTCTTCCTCAGGAGGGTGGTGAGAGACTGGCACAGGTTGCCCAGGGAGGTGGTGGAAGCCTCATCCCTGGAGGTGTTTGCAGCCAGGCTGGATGTGGCTGTGAGCAACCTGATCTAGTGTGGGGTGTCCCTGCCCATGGCAGAGGGGTTGGAACTGGCTGATCCTTGAGGTCCCTTCCAACCCTGACAATTCTATGAATATCCCTTTGGTCAGCTGTCCCAGCTTCTAACCCACCTACCAGCCTTTGGCACGGGGTGGGGTTGGAGCGATGCCTTCAGATTCCCCAGCCATGTATCTTACTGTCCAAACTGTGACGTTCCTAAGTGTCTGAGTGACTTAAAATATGTGGGTGAGCATCAGTGTTGCCTAAAGCTAAGCCTCTGGGTAAAGGAATTAATTTAGGCTGAGTGAAGCTCTCGCTTTTTCACTGCCTGTGGTGGGAGCCTATACAACCAGCTCCACAGGAGACCCTTTCAGGACAGCTAAAGTTAGGCCGGAGTAAATCCTCCCCCAGCGCAGCTTCAGTGAAGGCAGCAGCATGGCTGCAAAACTGCTCTGCTCTGGCACGATTCTAAATGCTTTGCTGAGCAAGGGCCACTGCCTGTGCACCCTCAGCAAGCTGTGTGGTGAAGTGGACTCACCTCAGGGACGGGCTGGTATCCAATAGGGTCTTGACAGGCTTGAGAAGAGGGCCAGTGACAACTGCATGAGGTCCAACAAGTCACAGTGCAAGTCACTGCGTCTGGGTCGGGCCAATCCCAGGCACAAATCCAGGCTGCAGGCAGAGTGGGTTGAAAGCAGCTCTGAAGAAAGAGACTTGGGGATGTTGGTTGATAAGAAGCTCACCAGGAGCTGGCAGTGCCCTCATGCAGCCCAGAAAGCAAATTGTGATCTGGGCTGCAGCCAGAGGAGTGTGGGCAGCAGGGTAGGAGAGGGGATTCTGCCCCTTTGCTCTGTTCTGGTGAAATACCACCTCCAATCCTACCTCTAGCTCTGGTGTCCCAAGCATAAGAAGGACACAGAGATGTTGGATTCGGTCCAGAGGAGGCCACAAAGATGATCCAAGGGCTGGATCATCATTACACCTCTGATGTAAGGACAGGCTGAGGGAGTGGGGGGTGTTTAGTCTGGAGAAGAGAAGACTCTGAGAGGACCTTAGAGCTGCCTTGAAGTACCTGAAGGGATCCTACAGGAAGGCTGCAGTGGGACTTTTCCTGAGGGTGTCTAGGGACAGGACAAGGAGGAGCGGTTGGAAGCTAAGGGAGAGTAGGGTTAGACTGGAGCTGAGGAAGTAGGAAGGTGGTGAGTCTCTGGAGGGGGTTGTGGCTGCCTCCTCCCTGGGAGTGTTGAAGGCCAGGTTAGAAGAGGCCTTGAGCAGCTGAGTCTAGCTGAGAGGTGCCCCTGCCCGTGGTGGAGTAGATGCTCTCTGAGCCATTCCATGATTCTGTGACTGGAAAGAAACAATGACTTTGCTTTGCTCTTTGGAAGGAAAGGATGTACTTAGCTTTAGAAACCTTGACTCTCTTTCCCCAGATCTCTTTGACAACTACATGCAGCAGGACGCTCACGAGTTTTTGAACTACCTGCTCAACACCATTGCAGACATCTTGCAGGAGGAGAAGAAACAGGAGAAGCAAAATGGGAAGCTGAAAAATGGCAACATGAACGAGGCTGAAGAGAGCAACAAGCAGGAGCTCACCTGGGTGCATGAGATTTTCCAGGGGACGCTGACCAACGAAACGAGATGTTTGAACTGTGAAACCGTAAGCTCTGGGGGCGATTGCTGGGGCTTGTTTGGGGTTGTTGCCCTTTAATGGGTAGGTAGATTTTCTGTGCACACACATAAACATAGGAATCTTCGCTGGCATCTCAGGGTTGTGGAGATTCCTGTAGATTTTACTTTGTGAAGTGAGTGTGTTCAAGAGGGGATAGGACGTGGCACTTGAAGCCATGGTTGAGTAGTCAGGAGGTGCTGGGTGACAGGTTGGACTTGATGATCTCTGAGGTCTTTTCCAACCTTATTGATTCTGTGATTCTATTCTAAAAGTATATGTGGCTTTTTTTCTCCTAAGCATTCCTTGGCCAACCTATGCCAAGTCTTGCTGCCCCTAGTACCTCTTTTTACAGTTAAAACCCTTTCCTTCATATGTACCTTTAGGAGAAGATACTCAGACCACTGCTCCATGAATAAGTGCAATGTTCAGATGAGTTTGTGTTCACTGAGCCCTAAGGAAGTGAGTGGCATGCAGATTTGTTATTAACAAGCCATGGGTTTTCTTTTCTCCCCCTGCTACTTTCTAGAGGATGCTGCCACTGGAAAGCCTGAGTGAAAATTAGTTCTAGTTGGGCAACCTGACTGCAAGTCCTCTGTTGATTTCTGTGGTCTCCAATCACATGCTCCTACTTAAAAGGAATAGTAGAGGAGAAGTTTCTCTCTGTGAGGTTGCTATGTCAAAGAGGACAGAGAGGAAAAAAATCTGTTTTGGGAGAGAAATGACACCAGCTTTCCCAAAAGGTTGGCATTAACCTCACCTAACCTTTGCCTTGTAAAGTGGAAGTGTTCAAGGATGAAGTATTTTGCTCAGCTCCTTCTGTAGATGATGGAGATTGCAAAGGAGGTCCTTCAGGAAGCTCTCTCCATCTGTCTCTAGGTTCTTTCAGGAGACAGTATTTTTAGCAGGATCAGGTATTGTACTTCACAAGGCGGTGTCCTGGCTCTGTGATGTTACTGAGCTGTTGCAGGTCGTGCTGCAGCCATGCTGTGAACTGGGCCAACCAAATGATCTGGCCTAAGAATAATGTGGTTTTAACTCAGTACTGCTACCAAGGACTTCCTCTAAAGAAAATGGAAGTTGATATCATCAGCATTAAGATGGGGTAGGGTGCCCAGAGAAGGTAGCTTCAGACAGCAAGCTGAGGTTAAATTTCTAACTGTAGACAGCTGAATTTAGGTGAGAGAAACCATTCCCAGGCCTGAAAGAACATGTTCTGGTATTTCAGATCATCAAGAACAGTCCTGTAGCTCTGTACTCCAAGGAAATGTGACTTACCCACAAATTTGGGTCAGGGTGGGGTGGGGAAAGAGTGATAGTCAACATGAAAAAAGGAGCTGGACCAAGTTTGGAGCAAGCTTGTGTGAGTGCAAACATGAGAGAGGGATTGGAAATTAGTCTCCAATTATAAACCCTCAAGTAACAGTAACAAGCTAAAGGAAAGGTCAGTTAAAACCAATTCTACCAAGCTTCTTCAAACAGCTGAGGCCTAATTCTGAATTAATATCCAGTGTTTGCTCAGACAAAACTGTGCTGGACTCAGGGTGTGTCCCTGGGCAACAGTAGAGGTGCACAAGCTCTGTTTGTCACTCAGAGTGACCAAGCCTTATGGGAAAGCCAGTGCTAGGGATTGCTGGTGTAGGAACACCTACCTGAGGCTTCCTGGGAGTGCAGCAACACCCTGTGTGCTGCTCAGGACACTGCTCCAGTTTGCTTTGTCTTGTATTATTGTACTTTGAAATCTTTGAGGAATAGTGAAGTGGATTAAAAGGTGTTGCTCTGTTAAAATATTCCTGTGTGGTGCACAGAGAGTCAGGCAGTTCTGATGCTCACAGAGACTGCAGTCTGAGTCTGGATTTCCAGCTGCCTTTAGTTTTGATCTGTATCCTGGCTCTAGCTCACCATCCCCTTTCAGAGAGTATTTGATGTGCTGAAGTCAGTAGCAAACTTCCTACCTTCTTTCTGGTGTTCAGATGAAACACTACCTGCCAAAGGCTTTTCCAGGCTGCCCAGGGAGGTTGTGGCTGCCTCCTGCCTCAGGGTGTTGAAAGCTAGGTTGGATGAGGCCTTAAGCAGCTGAGTCTAGTTGAGTGGTGTCCCTGCACATGGTGGGGATGTTGGAGTAGATGATCTCTGAGGTGACTTCCAACCTGAGCCATTCTGTGAGGTATTTAACCTGCTTCTTCCCCATGAGGGTGGTGAGAGACTGGCACAGGTTGCCCAGGGAGGTGGTGGAAGCCTCATGCCTGGAGGTTTTGAAGGCCAGGCTGGATGTGGCTCTGGGCAACCTGATGTAGTGTGAGGTGTCTCTGCCCAGGGCTTAGAGTTTGGTGTTGGATGACCCTTGAGGTCCCTTCCAACCCTGACAATTCTGTGATCCTATGATGTAGATGTATGGCAGTTTAAGTCTTTCACTTTTTCTTTTGTTTTTTTTTTTTTTTTGCAACAGGTTAGTAGCAAAGATGAAGATTTTCTTGACCTCTCTGTTGATGTGGAGCAGAACACATCAATTACACACTGTCTAAGGTAAATGAATGCACCTGTGACAGAACAAGAGGACACAGTCTCAAGCTGTGCCGGGAGGTTCAGGCTGGATGTTAGGAAGAAGTTCTTCATAGAAAGAGAGATTGGCCATGGGAATGTGCTGCCCAGGGAGGTGGTGGAGTCACCATCCCTGGAGGTGTTTAAGAAGAGCCTGGATGAGGCCCTTGGTGCCATGGTTTAGTTGGTCAGATGACTTTGGGTGATGGGTTGGACTGGATGATCTTGAAGGTCTTTTCCAACCTGGTTCATTCTGTATTTTATATATATATGTGTGTGTGTGTGTGTGTCTTTGGCAGGTAGCTCTGTCTGGCTTGGATAAATTTTCCACATCCAGTAGGTACAGAAAAGAGAAGTGGAATGGCATTGGGATTTGAGGTTTCTTAATGAGGCAGAAGGAAAAAACCCACAGCTCTAAACTGGATGCTCTAAACTGGATGTTTCCTGTCATAGTAAACCATGCACTGATGCCCTGGTTTCTCTTTCAGTATATGTGTTAGAAAGGGGAAAAGAAATAATCTCTTGAGGAAAATAATGGATGGCCTTGTCAGCTGGAAGAATTGCTGCAGAATGATAATTGGGCTTCAAAGGGATTTAAATGTGCTTAACTTTAAGCTTCTGCTCAAGTGCTTTGTTGATTAGGACTTATGTGCCTGTATTAAAAGTTAAGCGTGTGCTTTGCAGGCCGAGTGCCGAAGTCCCTACAGGCTGAAAGTTTTCCAAAGTCTGCTTTCCTGCCATGGCAGTTTCTTATCCTGTCTCTCATCCTGAAATGCCAGGGAGAAGTCTTTTATTCCGAGTGTCACCTCTGCTCCCAGTACATTGCTAAATATTAAACAAACTCTTCAGAGGTCAGTGATTTGCAGCCTTGCAGGAGGCTTATTCTCGCCGGTTCGAAAGAGCTGGCGCTTTAACGGTGATGCAACGAATAAATACTTGGATTTAAGGCACTCTGCCTCTGCTCTGAGGTAAGGGTTTATCAGTTGGTCATTTTTCTTTCAAACTCCAAAATTGCTCCCAAGTTTGAAACTGCATTTCACAGTTGGTCTGCAATGCTGAGGAAGGATGCCTGGCACCTCACCCCCAGCTCAGAGCCACAGAAAGCATACTGCTGACTCAGACAGCAGTGATTGCCCTGTGGGTACCACACCTCCACTAGGCAATTTCTGTTACATTTGGAAGTGCTAGATCCAGTAAGTATTTTTCTTACCTCCTTCTCAGCTTCTCTTTGGTCTTCTGTAGGACACTGCAGCAATCCTTAACCCCCTGGCACTTCCCTATGCTGTTCAAAGTCAATGTGAAACCATAGTGACATGCAAAGGAGGCTGAAGTCTGCATCTGCTGAGCTTCTTTCCAACCTGAACACTGGATGTCTTCTCTAGGTCTCTGCTCACATTCATTACTCTTGGGCCTTCTCTCCAACTGAGCCTCTCTCTCCTGAACTGCAGCTGCTGAAAATTAGGCACAGTATTCCTCTAGAGATGACTCAATCATGACAAGAATGGATACCCTAACTCTTGCTTTGCACACCCCAGTGCAGTATTTGCCTTTATTCCAACAGCATGATGTGCATTTTGAAGTCACAGAGTGGTCCAGGCCAGAAGGGACCTCCAAAGCTCATCCAGTCCAACCTCCCTGCAGTCAGCAGGGATATTCCCAACTAGATCAGGTTGCCAAGAGCTCTCTTGAGCCTCACCTTGAATATCTCCAGGGATGGGGCCTCAACCACCTCCCTGGGCAACCTGTTCCAGTGTTTCACCACCCTCATAGTAAAGAACTTCTTCCTGATATCCAGTCTAAATCTGCTCTTCTCCAGTTTGAAGCCATTGGCCCTTGTTCTATCTCTGTAGGCCTCTGCAAACAGTCTCCCTCCATCCTTCCTACAGCCCCCTTCAGGTACTGGCAGGCTGCTATTAGGTCTCCCCAGAGCCTCCTCTTCTCCAGGCTGAACAGCCCCAACTCCTCCCAGCCTGTCCACCCGTTGTTCCTTTCGGAAACAAAGGGAAGCGAAATCTCAGTTTTTCTTTCCTTGGAATGGGAAGCAGGGGTGACAATGTACAGATGAAAAGAGGGGAGTCATCACCTCTCATCTCTTCTGCTTGCCTTTCACACTGGCAGTGTGGCTGCCTCTGCTTAGAAAACAGATCTGCAGTCAGAATGTGGATTTGCTCTTGTTGTTCTGTGGCATTATTCAACGGAATGTGCTTTTGTGCAACAGCCAAGTCAGTTCTCTCTTTGGATACTTTGGGTTTGCTTTTAACAGCTGCTTTGCTGTGTCCTTACAGCTTTAAGTGCTACTGCATTGAGAAGGTAAAGCTGAGAGCAAGTAGCCTTAATTTCTTTCCCTCAGCAGACTGCTGCTCTTTAGAGTTATCCCTGTAGCTTTTTCCAGCTTGAACGTGTCCATGTGCACACAAGAGGTCCAAAGAGTACAAGCCTCTGGCACAGTCTGGCACCACAGGGTAGGCACCTGGGCCTGAAGCAGAAGTCTGGTAACAAATACAGTACAGACACAATGCTTTTATTTCCACTAGGAGTTGCAGAGTTCACCACTCCATTTGAGTCTGACTTCTGAGCAGTCCAGTTGTGCTTTGCTTTTCTCTTTTTCATTCCAAGAGCTCTGTGTGTGTGAGAGGACTCAAGCCCATCTCACAGAAGGCCACCACAAAGTGAGCTGTTTGAGGATGAGAGGTATTTGGAGCTGTTCCATTCTGCAAGTTATGCCAAAGCAAACAACTGGATGGATTGAGCAACTACCCCCAGGGCTAGGCAGCCCCTTGGCATGTACGAGATAAGTCCCATGCTGAGGTACCTGACCATCCACCTGTCTCATGGAGGGCCCCAGCTCCTGATACATAGCAGACAGATATCTGAAGGCCCTTTGCAAGCCCCAGGACAGCTGCTTTATGTGTTTTAGGAAACTGGTCTCGGTGCAGAGAGAAGTTAATCCTCTGTGTGTTGTCTTAGGGTTCCAGTTCACCAGCCCAAGTGGGGCAAAAGGGTTAAGATCCTTTGAGAACTGATAATTGTGTTTATTTACAGAGACTTCAGTAACACAGAGACCTTATGCAGTGAACAGAAGTACTACTGTGAGACTTGCTGCAGTAAACAAGAGGCACAGAAAAGGTAAGTGAAGAGTTGGCTGTTTCCCTCCTGGGCTTTGATAAAGCTCCTTGCTATTGTATCCTGGGCTATATGAAGAGGAGTGTGGCCAGAAGGTTAAGAGAGGCCTCACCTCGAACACCACCTCCAGTTGTGGTGTCCCAGCATAAGGACACAGAGATGTTGGAGTGACTCCAGAGGAGGCCACAAAGATGATCCACCTCTGGTATGAGGACAGGCTGAGGGAGCTGGGGGTGTTCAGCCTGGAGAAGACTCCACAGGGACCTTAGAGCTGCCTTCCAGTACCTGAAGGGATCCTACAGGAAGGCTGCAGAGGGACTTTTCCTAAGGGTGCCTGGAGACAGGACAAGGGGGAATGGTTTGAAACTGAGGCAGAGCAGGGGTAGACTGGAGCTGAGGAAGAAGTTCTTCAATGTGAGGGTGGTGAGAGTCTGGAATAGGCTACCCAGGGAGGCTGTGGCTGCCTCCTCCTTGGGGGTGTTGAAGGCCAGGCTGGATGAGGCCTTGGGCAGTCTAGTTGAGAGGTGTCCCTGCCCCTGGCAGGGAGATTGAAGGAGATGATCTCTGAGGTCCTTTCCAACCAGAGCCATTCTGTGAGTCTATGATTTATTGTTTAGGTATGTGGAAGCTTTACAGCCCAGCTGCAGGCTGCGTGGGCCAGATTCAAGGCATTACCTGTGTCTTCATCCAGAAGTTACTGTTAGTTGTCTACTGATACTTAGGAAGAGCTTTTGTAAAGCAAACTGTTCCTCAGTAGCGAAGGACAGAGCGGCTCTGAACCAGTCAGGCCTTTATCATGTGCACTCTGATGGTTTCACAGGATGAGAGTGAAAAAACTGCCAATGATTCTTGCCTTACACCTCAAGAGATTCAAGTACATGGAGCAACTGCACAGGTACACCAAGCTGTCCTACCGTGTGGTGTTCCCGCTGGAGCTGCGTCTCTTCAACACCTCTGGTGATGCTGTCAACTTGGATCGAATGTATGACCTGGTCGCTGTTGTTGTGCACTGTGGCAGGTGAGATGCTCCACGTATACCTCCAGGCAGAATGTGAGGCGGGCAGGAGGGAAGACATAAACCCTGCTGCAGCACCAACTCCCCTAAGCCTTGGCCTGAACCTCTTAGCCACCCTCCCTCATTGTAAATCTGTACTTGTGATGTCTCCAGCCTTCAGAAGTCCCAGGGCTGGCTTAAATGACTGGAGCTGCCTCCTTTCTCATCAGCCAGGACTCTGTGAGGGCCAGCCGCTGCTAGCATGCAGGCCCTACAACAGAGCAGCTTGCTCTGCTGGCCAGGCAATGAAAATGATAGTTCTAATAAAGCCTCTCCCCTGGGGTGCTGTCAGCTATGCAACAGACAAGTCCTTGGTGCTCCAGGAACACATCTTGGTTCTCCCTCTTCTCAAAGGCTATGTAACTAAAGGTTCATGGTTGGCATCAAACAATTTTCCTCCTTAAGTTTACTTCATAATGTATGAAATATGTTTGCAATGGCTGATGCCTGCCACAAGCAAAGTGGGAAATGTTCTGTAGGTTAATTTCCAAATGGTAGTGGCAGAGGTGAAAAAAAACCTTTGCAACAAGTCAGTAAATGTCTCCTGTACCACCAGGGGTGAGTTTGCTGCTGTCTTGATTAGGGCAGTGGAAGATCTTCCTTAGGAGGAGAGCCTGAGGGAGCTGAGGGCTCTGGAGCTTGGAGAGGAGGAGCCTGAGGGTGACCTCATTGCTGTTACTAAAGCTGTACAGGGTGAGTGCCCAGAGGCTGGAGCCAGGCTCTGCTGGGGGATGCCCAATGCCAGCACAAGGGCCAGTGGTGGAAGCTGAGGCAGAGGAAGTGCAATGGAAACAGGAGGAAACATTTTGTCCCTGTAAGGGTGATGGAACACTGGAGCAGGCTGCCCAGGGGGCTGTGGAGTCTCCTTCTCAGGAGATAGTCAAAACCTGCCTGGATGTGTTCCTGGGTGCTCCTGCTCTGGCAGGGGGGTTGGACTGGATGATCTTTTGAGGCCCCTTCCAACCCCTAACACTCTGTGACTCATAACAGTTATACTTCTCTCCTCATGCATGTAGAGATGTGGGTGCTCAAACTGGACTCATTACCTTCTAACATTTTGGGGGTTGTGCTTCTTTTGTTTGCTTTCTAGTGGACCCAATCGGGGGCATTATATTACTATTGTGAAGAGTCATGGATTTTGGCTCCTCTTTGATGATGACATTGTAGAGGTCAGTATGCTGAAGGTCACAAGCACAGCGTTTTGTCTGCATGTTCTCTATTGGAAGTTCAAATTCTGATCCAGATCTGGGTATGGATTAGCAGCCTGCAAAGCCACAGTCTGACTGTAATGTGATGTTTAGCTCAACTCTGTTAGAAAGGAAGACTGCAAACAAAATCATCAGTCCTGTAGGTTTCACTCTTGTTTTCAGACGGTTTTAATACCAGTCCTCAAAGAGCTTATTTTTGAGTGTTTTCTAGATCTAATGAAAGAAATTGAATTCACTAAAACCTCCAGCAGCTATGTTGCAATCCTTGGCAACATCACTGGGCAAAATGGGACTGTGCAAAGCTAACACTGCTGCAGAATGTTCATTGTTGAACCGCTGAGAAGCTACAAGGAAGTCTGGATCCTGCAGCCAGTCTGGCTTTGTCTGAGTGTAAATTAGAGCAAGATCCGGCCCACAGCTTTGCAGGTTCAGCCTCAGCGTTCTGCAATTCATTCTAAAGCAAACCCTTTATGTCACTGTGGCACCGGGGCAAAACCGGCGGCTGGAGTGTGATTGGCCAGAAGCAGGAAAGTAAGCCGTGGGCCATTGGATAGAGCATGTCTGGAAGAGGGTCTCTGGGAATTTCAGATGGTGACACAGGTGTTTGCACCATGCTCAGTGCCACATTCCAAGGAGTCTCTCTCTTATTGGAAAAAGCCTGACTCAGTTAGGAATGTTTGTCTCAGTGAACCTATTGATGGACTAGGTGAGCTTTGGAGGTCCCTTCCACCCCAAACCATTCTATGACTCACTGATTCTGTTGACTTCCATGATGAGAGCGGTAGGGCTCAGCCCTTGAACATGATCCTGTCAGTGCTGAAGTCATGACCAGAATTTGCTAACTGCTGCCTTGCAACACAGGACCCAGTTCTTGTGTTTCTGCAGCAAGTTAATCCCTTTCTCCTGTTTCTTGTTACCTAACAGTAAGACAAAACACACCAAACCACCCCCTTCCGTTTCTTTCACAGAAAATAGATGCTCAAGCTATTGAAGAATTCTATGGGCTGACATCTGATATATCAAAGAATTCCGAGTCTGGCTATATTTTATTCTATCAGTCCAGAGAGTGACTCGGCGACCGGTGCCGTCCACGCACAACGCTGCTGCAACCACGAGGAGCTGCTGGGCCTCCCTGAACTGACTTCTACATCTTGTATGGCTGCACAAGGATCCTCTCTGTCTCCTGCTCCCTGGTCCATGTGATCACTGACCAGAACCGGCCCTTTTTGACACACAGAACTTTACCTGGGGGGGTGGGGGGAGTCCTTTGTAGTTTTTAAGTCCACTTGAAGAGCCCTAATTGCAGTCAGATTTTAGTGGCATTTCTATGGACTAACATTTACAGGTAAGAAGGTTTGGATGTCAACTGTTACAACCCAACCCAGCTAGAGTAAGATTTTTTTCCTATGGAAGTGTTCATGGCATTTAGGGCAAAACTGTTTCTAAAATAGCTTTTGGGGTGTGTTGATTTACAAAGCATTCCTTTAAGTACATCCTGACAGCTACTTACCCACTTGAAGTGTAAGGAAAACAAACCAACCCAACTCTGCTCCATGCTGAGTGGAATTATGGTTGTAGAGGGGATGATTTATTTTTAATGTATTGCTGTAAGAGATACTCCTCCAAAATCATTTAAATCTTTGGGCTCTTAAAAACCTTGCAGTGCATATCCTGAGGCCAACAAATTCCCGGAGAGGGATTTAAATGACAATGGAACTGAGTCATCCTCTATGGCCGGTCGTTTTGTTTGTGGTGAAGGCAGTAAAGGGAGTGAGATAAGACAGATGACAGAGAGAGACATCACATCATTGAGCTGATCTTTCTGCTAGAACTGTACCACAGGTTGGTTACTCAATTGGGTGTGCAGAGATTGCAGCACTGCTCTCATGTGACATGTCCGTCAGGACTGAAACTGCAGCCCATTTCCAACCAGTGTTGCTTTTCCAATACATAAGGCAAGGTCTAGATCCTGCTCTTTGCTGAAACCCTGGAGATCCCATTTTAATGCCTCAAGACAGAGCCCAGTTCTTATCAACACCACAGAGTACACCCCAACCCTTACTTCACAAGCACTGCCAGGTATGAATCATCCCTAACAGTTTGGCCACGTGTGGCAGCATGTGGATCACCACAGAAGCAGGGCTCTGGAGTGTCTGGTTTTAAAGACAGCAAAAGGCTGAAGTCTGATTTCCTGGGTAAGTCTGGCTGGCACCAGGAATGCACTGGCCAGGAAAATTGCTGAAGTCACATACTGGAATCTGGCAAAGAATGAATGTAGGAGAAAGTGTCAACAGTGCATGAGAAGGGATTGAAAGCAGGGTGAGGCAGTGCTAACACTGGGTCACTCCTTTGCTTGCTTTGACACTTAGACAATCCTTGAACTCCAGTAGCCAAGTTCCTATTGCACTGAAGTCAACAGCAAAACCACTCTTGCTGCCTTCAGCCTGGCTGCTGGGTGTAGTGTTTACAAGGAGGTATTCTCAGCTCACAAAAATAATTGTCATTATTTCTAGCTGTTCAATTTCCTTCACTCACTTTCATCAGGTATTTAGTAGTCAAGGTTGCTTCTGGCCCTTCTTGCAAAGAAGAGCTGAAGAGCTGGCCCCTCTCTGGCTGCCACTCCATTTTGAGCAATGGCTTTTGAAGTGCAGCTAAATCTTGCATTTTAGTCTTCTGTAGGAAAGAGAATAACCTTCTTTGGACCTTCCCCCCCTCCCCTGCATTGTAATCTACTGTGAATGTGAAATATGTTTTGTTAAATCATGGTGAAAATGAAGTAGTAGCTTTGACTGTAACATCAAGTGGAGCTCAGCTGGATCTGGCAATGGCTGTTTTGTAAACTAAGGTAGCACTTTACAATGAATGAGAATCAGAAGTGGACTTTTCATCTGGCACTGTTTGTGATTCATCATATTGTTATACCAGCAAACAGACAGAGAATGTAACCTTCGAGTACCTACCTAGGGCATCAGTAGTGGTCTGCTGAGATCACTCCCATGAATGAAGGCTGCTCTGCAAGCTCCAGACTTGGGGACGCAGCTCTGGTTCTTGTACTGAGGTTAGAATGAAATGTTCTGTCTCAGAGAAGACTTTACCTTCAGCTCTGAGGCCCAGCAGCTTCTCCACTGAAAAGCTAAACTTGCAAAGCCTTCTTCAGTGGCTTGATTGGTAAGCATTCCGAATTTCCATATGAAAACAGAATAATCATCACTTGCCTGTGAAGGTTAGGCAGGTTTCCTCACTGTGAATGAAGGCACTTTCTAGACTGACATTAACTAGTGCTGGTCCAAAGGGCTGTTCTCCAGTTTACTGCTGAACGTGCTTCAAGTTTAAAACAAGCAACACAAAGGATTCTATTCATAGGAGTGTTATTTGAAGGGTTAGAGGTCACATTGATATCTGAAGTAAGTCTCCATTGCAGTTATTTTAAGATCAGTTCACTTTTAGGAGATGATTTTCCATATTTGAATTTGCTTACCTGAAAATTGCTTTTCACAACGTTAATAATAGGAATGGATATGAATATAATGCTCTGGTTTCCTCCAGCTGCAAGACTGCTCTAGGTTGTAAAACATACAGATAAGTGAGAGTCAAATTACTAGCAGGGCTGTTCCATAAGGCATTACAAACCATTTTCATTTCGTGGTAGCTCATGGAAAGATCACAGCATGAGTATCACACCAAGCCCAACAGCAGTGAGCTGACAGCAGCTCTGAAAATCTGTGGAACGCTCACTTCATGCTAAGGATCATTTTCTTTTGGCTAAAAAAGCACAATAGATGATGGTCACAGTTCTCTAACTTCAATCTACAGCTCTAGGGAGGTTGCAGCAGCTCCAGGAGGCTCTCCTTCCCCTCTGCTCTGCTGTGATGTGACCACACCTGGAATACTGTGTCCAGTTTCGGGCTTCCCCTGTTCAAGGGAGACGGAGACCTGCTGGAGAGGGTCCAATTGGGGTAAAGATCTCTGCTGTGAAGAGAAACTGAGAGCCCTGGGGCTCTCTAGTCTGGAGAAGAGAAGGCTGAGAGGGATCTGATCAATGTATCTGAGGATGAGGGTGCCAGGCTCTTTTCAGTGATGCCCAGTGAAAGGATACTGAGATTCCACCTCAACAGGAGGAGGCACTTTATGGTGAGGGTGGCAGAGCCCTGGAACAGGCTGCCCAGAGAGGTTGTGGAGTCATCCCCTCTGGAGACTTTCAAAATCCACCTGGATGTGTTCCTGTGCAGCCTGCCCTAGGTGATCCTGCTTTGGCAGGGGGGGTGGACTCAATGTGTGGAGGTCCCTTCCAACCCCTAACATGCTGTGATTCTGTGTGCTGAATGTCTTGACTCGGGTCCAGCAAAAGCTGTCCGTCAGGGCAGTGTGAAGGCTGCCAGTGCCGGCAGCACCATTCCGATGTCAAATCTAGGTTTGCAGGACTGGGATCCTCCCAGGAACAATCCTAGGTTGTAAAGTGTTGTACTTAAGTAAAACATAATCCTTGTTCTCTTCTGCTGGTGGAGAGATGGCCAGTCCCTTAGAGCACAGGAGGGGTTAGGCGTGGGAAGGGACTTCTGAAAGTTAGAGTCCAACCCGCAAACAAACTTAGGAAAGAATGGAAAAATACCTAGGACAGTAAGAAGCTTTTCAGCCAGCAACTGGAGAACAAAGTGGTGGCACAGATGTCTAATAATACATTATGATTCTCTGACATGAGTGGGTTTACAGTGTCAGCAGGCCTAAGGACATCTGAAGTTCTCTGTTTCACCTGCTGTTGCGGAGCTGTGTTGTCCATTTCTAAATCCATTACTTTGTTCTTCCTTAGCAAAAAAGAACAGTTTTGTCCTGTGCTGTTTTCCTACTGAACCCAATGAAGCACTTCAGTGCTGATGAATCAGTTAGAGAATGAGTTCAGACCTCAGCTTTTGTGTTTCCTAGAACAGGCTGTCAGGATTTTATGTAACTCCTATTTTGAGGCCATAGCAGAGGGAGGCAGAAGAGGGAGCTGGGGGAGAGGCCACACCAGTGAAGGAGAACACCTTGTTGAAATCAAGTCCCAAGATTCCTCCTGCCAGTTCTACTGTAATCACTTACAGTCCCCACAGAGCAGTAGATTACATCTTAGAAGCCTTGTTCCATTAGCAGCTGGAGTAAAGAAAATAAACTAGCAGGGATTAGATTTAATAAAGATATTAAAGACCTAACTAAGCTGGAACTGAAATTCCTCTTACATGCTGGGGCCTAAAGTGCTCCCACAACCTGTCTTTTGTCTTCAGACATTGCATTTCATTCACCCATCTGTACAGCAGGGACCTGAGCTGACAGCTTGCAGCTGCCAGTGATTTGCTGCCTCTCAGCAGCAGACCCTCCTTGTTTAGTCTCTCTTAATGTTTGCTGCTTGTAGCTGCCAGGAGCAAGCAGCATCTTAGAGCTGAGTGTCTGCTAGACAGCCTGAGTTTGGGCTGTGAACTTGGCCTTTGCTAGCAGTGTTTGTTTTAATTTATTTCTCTTTTTTTCTTGGTCTGTGACTGTATTTGTAAAATAACTGAATGTAGTTTGTGTTACTGGTTTGCTGGTTTCATTTTGGTGGACTCTGATTGTTATTAATTTTTGTTAATGTAATCAACCCAAGCACTTTAAGCAACACTGTCACTCTTGTTGAGATTCCAATCAGCTTAACACTTTGTCCCTGTGCTTTTGCAGCTGTTTGCTTTGGATCTGACATCTCCAGCTGCAGCCCAATGTCCTTTCCTAGGCTTCTAGTCCTAGCTGGGTTGTAATGCTGGGCAGGCCACGTTTGCTCACAGGTATTTGTACATAACAAGGGTGCAGCATTTACTGCATGTCTGCTGCCCACAGCAGTGTGCAGGGGACACAGCCCCTTTTGCACTCTGCCTGCCAACTCCTCTGAGAGTGAGACTTTCACCTGTGGCACAGTCATCAAAGACTGTCATGGAGAAAATCTGCACTTTTCACAGCAGAGTTCCCTTGTCCCAAACACAGAGTTAGCTGTCCAGCAGCTGATGATGCAGGTACTGCTCTCTTTGCCTTTTGATCTGTGTCCTCTACAGTCTCAAGTGGGAATAATCTTAAGAGATGCATTAATTCCTGGCCCTTGTGTGACTGCTAGCAAGGAGAGTAATAAATCTTCTTGCATCTTCATTCTCTCCAGTTGGGCTCATTTAAAGGACAGAGATACTGAGAGAGGGATTTGTCATGAGGGTGGCTAGAGACAGGACAAGGGGCTACGGTTTGAAGTGGGGTTAGATGGGAGCTGAGGTAGTACAAGGGTGGTGAGACTCTGGAATAGGCTGCCCAGGGAGGCTGTGGCTGCCTCCTCCCTGGGGGTGCTTCAGGCCAGGTTGGATGAGGCCTTGAGCAGCTGAGTCTAGGTGAGAGGTGCCCCTGCCCGTGGTGGGGAGTTTGGAGTAGAGGATCCCTGGGGTCCCTTCTGACCTAAGCCGTTCTAGGATGATTCTGTGATTTGCAAACCTCCCAACCCAGATCACGTTCACATTGTCTCCTTGTCCTCTCCCAACTCCCTAGCAGCAAGAGCAACATCAGAGCAGCCATGCTACAGGTTCCAATGCTTTTGCTGGAGACAATGTTCTGGCTTCAGGGGCTTTTTGTTGAAGAAGACCTGAGCCAAGCTCTGTAACTTATCCATGACTTGTGAGGAGTTAAGTTACCAAATGCTGTACGAATTTGAGGGTAAGGTAGGGGGAAAAGAAAGGGAAGGGGGAAAACATGGGAAGAGATGGGGGTTTGGGGTTTTTTTTTTGAGGAGTTGAATCTGTATATCTGTTTGTAAATGCATAGCCCCTCTCTACTTTGTCAGAACCATGCAATCATCATGAAACTACTTCAATACTTTGTGCTAGGTTTTGCTTTGGTTGGTTTGTGGTTTTTCTCTTTTTTTCAATGGAGTAAGAGGTAATAAAACCTTAGGCACAGAATGGAGGGCCACAAAAATACTGAGTGTCTAGAGAAGCCCCCAACACCTGGTGTATGTGTGCAGCTAAGTCTCTGCTCTTTTTAATCCTGTCCATGTAATTAAATCCTGCACTACCTGCAGAACTGTAAAATAAAGTCTCCTGTTGGCTATTGAGGTTGTACCATAAGAGCAGAGTATTTTCTCCTGTTAACATGTTTCTATTTTGCATAAAATAAACTCCCTGGCTGACCTTGCTTCCAGTCAACTTGCTTTGAGCTCAGCCAGCGCCTCAGACCTAGGAGGATTTTTCTCCACCTAAGATGACTGCCTCTGAAGGCAACACATCCTGCATGCAGTTCAGGAGCTGTCTTGGTGGAATAGCCATAGAATGTGTGCCTGAGCTGGACACATCACCTAGTTGCACATCACTGACCTTGCCATTGTGGCTGAGCACAGCTGAAAGTGAGCAAGCTGAAAAGCAGCTGGGATTGAGCTAACCTTTTGCATCAGGGAACAATGAGAATGCCAAGCCTTGTTGTAGCAAGTCCAGAGATGAGCCCAGTGCTGCCTCTCTCTGCTCCACACCTAAGCAGCTGCAACACACATTTGGCCCAAGCTCATCTCTGCACAAGTTTTGTGTTCTTGCCGGTAAAGCATTAACAGATCTACAGAAAAAGGTAACCAGCCACATTCACTCTCTTGCTTCAGTTTGCTCAGGGGGTCTTGACCTAAGAAGATTCCTTTAGTGAATCAATCCAAGACTTTTCTGAACCACAACAACTTTTCCTTTCCTTTGTTTTCTTTTCTTTTCTTTACCCCTATGCTTCCCTTCCTCAAATTCTCCCATGGCTGAGGGGGAGGAACTCTCAGTTTACTTTGTCACAGCAAGTGTCCAGCCTTCAGCTGTGAAGGAAGCTGTAGGTGGCATTCACTGCTGTGAAGAGTGATCATACAGTCACCTGATTGGTAAAGACCTTAGGACTGAGTCCAACCAAAACCTAACATCTCCCTGTACAAAACTGCAAGTTATCAAAGTGGAGCACAGCCCTGTGAGGAGAGGCTGAGGGAGCTGGGGTTGCTTAGCCTGGAGAAGAGGAGCCACAGGGGAGACCTTCTTGCTCTCTACAACTCCCTGAAGGGAGGTTGTAGCCAGGTGGGGGTTGGTCTCTTCTCCCAGGCAACCAGCACCAGAACAAGAGGACACAGTCTCAAGCTGTGTCAGGGGAAGTTTAGGCTGCAGGTGAGAAGAAAATTTCTTCCCAGCAAGAGTAATTGGCCATTGGGATGTGCTGCCCAGGGAGGTGGTGGAGTCACCATCCCTGGAGGTGTTAAAAAAGCCTGGACTTGGTGCCATGGTTTAGTTGATTAGATGACGTTGGGTGACAGGTTGGACTCAATGATCTCAAAGGTCTTTTCCAACCTGGTTAATTCTGTATTCTTAAAGTGAGCATCTGTTTGCCTGTTTCAGTTTAACCAGCCACAGACACTTCACCTGGTGCCAGCAGTGCCACAAGCACAGAAACAGCAGGGGAGGCAAGAGCCTGGAGTTTGCAGGTTGCCCCAGGATGCACAAGAGATCTTTCATGACCAAACAGAATTCAAGAGTTGGAGACTAATAGATCCCCCACCCCAAATTACTGCAAGGCTAAAATAAAGAGGTTAATACACTGGAATGAAGGTTGGAAGAAGCCAGAGTGAAAGATTATCCTTTGGATTTCATTTCACACACATACGAGGAAAAATATTCAAGTCACATTCCAGAACAGGAAAGATGTCCAAAGAAAGGATACAGACTTCACCCAGCATTGCAAACTAGACATCACAAATCACAGACTCACAGAATGGTAGGGGTTGGAAGGGAACCTCCAGAGATCATGGAATTCAACCTCCTGCTAAAGCAGGATCACCCAGGGCAGGTCACACAGGAACACATCCAGGTGGGTTTTGAATTCCTCTAGAGGAGACTCCACAACCTCTCTGGGCAGCCTGCTCCAGGGCTCTGTCCCCCTCCCTATACAGAAATGTCTCCTCCTCTTAAGGAGCCATCTCCTTGTGTTCCAGCTTGTACCCATTGTTCTTTGTCCTGTCACTGGGCCACCACCAAGAAGAGCCTGGCACTTTCATCCTGACACCCACCCCTTGCTTGGCCATAATCCAAGCAGTGATGCTTAGGCATCAAACTAGAGGCTCCCTGGTGGAGTCCAAATTCTACTGTCAGTCACTTTGGTGTTGCTGTAATGAAGCTCCAGACAGGGTTTGCAGTTTTGCACTGGGATAAGTAATAACAGAAACTGGAATGAAGTTTCTTACACCATCCTCACACAACTTCTGGTGTGCAGAGCTGTGGTTCACCTGCAGCCTTGAGCTATAGCTACATGTGGAACACTAAGCACTGGAGAAGAACCACATGATTCTCCCTGCTTTCCAAAAACACAGCTCAGGAGCACAAATGAGACTGTAGAACAGCCTGGATTGCAAGGGACCTCAAAAGTCATCTAGCTCCAACCCCTCCGGCAATGCCAGGGACGCCTCCCACTAGCCCAGGTTGTCCAAGGCCTCATGCAACCTGCCCTTGAACACCTCCAGGGAGGGGACATCCACAACATCCCTGGGCAACCTGTGCCAGTGTCTCACCACCCTCACTGTGAGGAATTTCTTCCTAATCTCCAGTTTGCCCTCCTCAAGCTTCAATCCATTCCCTCTCATTCTATCATAACAAGCCCTTGGAAAGTGTCCCTCCCCAGCTAGCTAGGTTGCTTGCTTGCTTTCATGCTCTCTCTCCCCTCCTGCACTCTCTCCCTCTTTCTCTATTAATTACTATTGTATCTCTTACACTATATTCAGTCACTGATGACCACTCCAACTGTCATTTATGAAGCCTTTTTTCTTTTCTTTCCCCATTCCCTTAATATTCCCAACTTCAGACTGGCTGTAGGAATGGGGTCATGTGTCCCCAGAATCCCTACTTATTTCAGAACAGCCCTCAGCCAGATCTGTTTGACTGGTAGGAACATTTTCCCTGGCTCCCCAGCAGCTGCCCTGCGGGCCTCCTCCCTCCTGGATGCAGTTCAAAGGGCAGATCTGGTAGCACATGGATCCCATAGAACCTGATCCCTTGCTATCTCTGAACCAGCTTGCCTTGCCTGGAATGCACTGGGGCAGCTGAGGCTACGCAGGAGGTTTGTCACAACAGCACTTTGCTTTCCAAGACATGGATTAGTTTTCTTTTGCCCCCTAGCACTTGTTAATTGTTATACACTAGCAGGAAATAGCAGCTAAAGCAAGAGTGGTGTCAATTGTTTGGTTTGTTTCTCTTCATTCTGGATATTTCCAGCTACATCTCAAAGTATTCTGAGGAAAGGTCATTGAAATAGTGACTGCTTTCATTCCACAAGATGAGTAGTTCAGGCAGAGACCAGTCTTGGCCAGGGCACCAGAATGACACTCAGTTGCCTGTCAGAAGCTGGCCTTGAGGACCAAAAATACCCAAAAGGTAAGCAGAATTCTTCCTTATAACCTTTACAGCCTGATATTTTTAAGTGCAGGTTGCTAATTCCACTGCTGACATTTCTGGGCACACCTCTGGGCATGCTGCAGCACTGAGCTGGGATGTGGCTGCAACCAACACTTTTCATAGAGTCACGGTCAGGCTTGGAAGGCACCTCAAGGGTCAGCCAGTTCCAATCCCTCTGCCATGGGCAGGGACTCCTCACACTAGATCGGGTTGCTCACAGCCACATCCAGCCTGGCTGCAAAAACCTCCAGGGGTGAGGCTTCCACCACCTCCCTGGGCAACCTGTGCCAGTCTCTCATCACCCTCACGGGGAAGAACTTCTTCCTAACATCCAATCTCAATCTACCCATTTCTAGTTTTTCCCCATCCCCCCAGTCCTATCCCTCCCTGACACCCTCAAAAGTCCCTCCCCAGCTTTCTTGGAGCCCCCTGTAGATAGTGGAAGGCCACAAGAAGGTCTCCTGGGAGCCTTCTCTTCTCCAGACTGAACAGCCCCAACTCCCTCAGTCTGTCTCCATAGCAGAGCAGCTCCAGCCCTCTGCTCATCCTCGTGGCCCTTCTCTGGACACCTTCCAGCACCTCCAGATCCTTCTTGTACTAGGGGCTCCAGAACTGGGCACAGTGCTCCAGGTGGGGAGTGAACTACCCTTAGCTCACATATTGAAGCTGGAACAAGCACTGGCAGAGGTGCAGGAGCGAACCACCCTTGGCTGTCACTGTGACTGGAGTCCTGTTTTAAAGAGCTACCTTTCGTTTCCAATGCCCCTCCATTTCCAATGCCATTCTCTTCCAAAAGCTCCTAAGATCTTTTGCAGAAAAAATAAATCAATTTGGCTGAATGCTAACTTTCCAGCAGAACAATTTGCTTTTGTTTCCTTCCCATAGCCAACACACACAGAGCCAGGGAGGGTCCCTACCTGACCTTTTCAACCCCTCTGGAAAAATTAAGCAAGGCTGTGTGACTCTGTGGCCTTTTCTGCTTACCACAGAGGTCACAGTCTCACAGTACATTAGGGGTTGGAAGGGACCTCCAGAGATCATCCAGTCCAACCCCTGCCAGAGCAACATCACCCAGGGCAGTCTGCACAGGAATGCATCCAGGTGGGGTTGGAAAGGCTCCAGGGAAGGAGACTCCACAGCCTCTCTGGGCAGCTTGCTCCAGGCTCTGGCACCCTCACTCTAAAGAAGTTTCTCCTCATGTTGAGCTGAAATCTATGTTCAAGCTGGAACCTGGTGTTCCTTTTCTTATTGCTGTGCACCACCCAACAGAGCTTGGCCCTCTCCACTTGACACCCATCCCTCAGCTATTGATAGACATTGATCAGGTCCCTCTCAGTCTTCTCTTCTCCAGACTAAACAGCCCCAGGGCTCTCAGCCTCTCTTCCCAGGGGAGATGCTCAAGTCCCCTAAGCATCCTCCTGGCTCTCCCTTGGACTCTCTCCAGCAGGTCTCAGTCTCTCTTGAACTGGGGAGCCCAGAAGTGGACACAGGATTGCAGCTGTGGTCTCAGCAGGGCAGAGTGGAGGAGGAGCAGAACCTCCCCAGCCCTGCTGCCCACACTTCTCTTGCTGCACCCCAGGACCCCATTGGCTCTCTTGGTCACAAGGCACATTGCTGTCCCATGGGGAACTTCACAGAATAAATAAGAGTCCTCAAGGACCTTACACCAGAGTCACTGTCCTTTGGGTTTGGGCCACATCAAATATGTGACATGAAAATGTTTTGTGCTTCTTAGTGCCTTGTTTCTTTTGATTTGTGGAGGTTTACTAAGTGCTGCCTGTACTCTTTGGCTTCACAGTCCTGAACCATCTCAGCATGCCCAGACGCTGGGAAAGGTCAGAGCCAGGCTTACAATCAGCTCCCAATATATGAGTCTGATGTAAAAATGTTAGAAATAATTCTAGTAATAGGACAGGGGGAAGGGAGAAAAACTTGAAGTGGGCAGGTTCAGATTGGATGTTAGGAAGAAGTTGTTCCCCATGAGGGTGGTGAGAGACTGGCACAGGTTGCCCAGGGAGGTGGTGGAAGCCTCCTGCCTGGAGGTGTTTGCAGCCAGGCTGGCTGTGAGCAACCTGCTGTAGTGTGAGGTGTCCCTGCCCATGGCAGGGGGCTTGGAACTGGCTGATCCTTGAGGTCCCTTCCAACCCTGACAATTCTATGCTTTTGTGATTGTTAGAAGCAGCACCTGGGACCCAACTAAACTCACATTATGGGGCTGACAACCATATGGTTCAAACCCATTTTCAAGCAGCAAAGGCTGGTGAGCTTGTGCCTGATCTCCTGAGGGGTGCTGCATTAGATCAGACACCTCACACCAGTGTGGCACTCAGGCACTTGTAAGTGACAAAGAGTTTTTTTCCCCAAAAGGTTTAATCCTCACCCACTTTTCCTTGCTTCTCACTCAATGCACAGTGTCAGCCACAAAGAATATTCTGTCTCTCAGGTTTAAGGTCTGCTTGAGAAAGTGATGGGAGAAGGAAGGGATGACTGCCTCAGGCATGAGCCTCAGGGTATGGGCATCCTTGTGCTCCAGTGTGACCTGCAGTGCTAATGAGAGCATCAAGTGTCATCCTGCTATCACTTGCGAAGATCATTCTGAATACCATCTGTGCCCAAGTGTTCTGTACCAGCAGCTTCCCCTCCTGGAGCTCTTTCCTCTGGACTCTAACATGTAATTAACACAGAGAAGCTGCAACAGGAGAAAACTGATCTTACTTCCCAAATACAGTATTTCCTTGGCAGCTGATGCCCTGTGACACTGATCTCATTCATACTGCAACTCTGTTTTCCTGCTTACATGGAAAGGAACTGCTCTTCTTCCTCCCAGATCCTACCTGCCATAACAAGAACCTAATAAAACGCCAGACAAAGCAACCCCCTCCTGCCTCAAAGCATCCTAGCTGCCAGTGGATGAAAGCAGCCCCATGAGCACGGTCTTATGAAAGATGAGCTCAAATACACAACAGCACATCCAAACAACCCCCAACTGGCATGAATTAGCAGCACCTACATTCAGGCAGCATTTGTTGCACTTGAACAGATGGGAAAGAAATCCTGCCTCTTTAATGTGTCTGGGGGCATTCACTGAAGTCAATGTGAGCAATTTTTATGCTGTTGTGCTGGAAAACTGGCCAGGACAGCTGGTGCCTGTTCACTGGAAGCACACAGATCAGGCTCATCACTAGGTGCAGGTTACTGCAGTTGAAAACATGGTGAAGAGATGTTGGACCCAAGAGGACTGAGAGCAGACTTGTAGAGAAGGACTTGCAGGTGTTGGTGGATGAAACCCAAGCTGCCCTGAGAAGCTGTGGATGCCTCCTCACTGGAAGGGTCCAAGATCAGGTTGGATGGTGCTTTGAACAACCTGATCCAGTGGCAGGGGGTTGAAACTAGATCATCTTTAAGGCCCCTTCCAACCCACATAAAATCACAGAACTGTTAGGGTTGGAAGGGACCTCAAGGATCAGCCAGTCCCAACCCCCCTGCCATGGGCAGGGACACCTCACGCTGCAGCAGGTTGCTCACAGCCACATCCAGCCTGGCTGCAAACACCTCCAGGGATGAGGCTTCCACCACCTCCCTGGGCAACCTGTGCCAGTCTCTCACCACCCTCATGGGGAACAACTTCTTCCTAACATCCAAGCTGAATCTACCCATTTCTAGTTTGGATCCATTTCCCTCCAGTCCTATGACTACCAGCTTACCTGTAGGCCCCCTTCAGGTACTGGAAGGCTACAGTAAGATTACAGCACACATGTCCCAAGACAGAGGGAAGAGAGTGAGCCCTGGCTGCACACATCATTCTTACGATTCCATGACCTTGGTGGCCATTATGAATTTCTTCACTCTGACAGTTCTGCCTTTCCAGAACAATTTCCAGACAAACTGGGTCTGAAAACATGGAAATTAAAGATTTCTGGAGGAAATATCAGCTCCAGGAGAGTGGCTCACCATGGAACAGCAGGGTTTGGGGGTCAGTTGATTTTGTTTTTTCCTCCTTTTCAGTACCTAGCTGTAAGCCAAGGATTTGTACAAGAACAACTCATACATGTGGAGTTGGAAAACCAGTTTCTAAGGGGCTTTTTGAAAGGTCTCTCTGACAGAGGGTCCCTCTGGTGCTGGGAGCAGAGGAGATTTAGAACCAGTGTGTTCTAAACCTTAAATACTATAAATATTCCCATGCTGCCTTTTTATTATGCTAAGTGTCCACATCCCAATGACTCTCTGCTGCCTGAGTTTCTCATCACTATGGATTTTGTCTCTGCAGCAGCAAATTTCCATTCCTGTATTTAAACTGCATGAAAATCCCTTCTACAAGGATCTCTGCTATACACCTCCACAGCAGGAGCAAAACTTTCTGCTTTACTGGCTACACAAAAACAGAAACCCACATTCTGCAGTCCCTATTACAGGAAGGATCTGGAGGTGCTGGAAGGTGTCCAGAGAAGGGCCACGAGGATGAGCAGAGGGATGGAGCTGCTCTGCTATGGAGACAGACTGAGGGAGTTGGGGCTGTTCAGTCTGGAAAGAGAAGGCTCCCAGGAGACCTTCTTGTGGCCTTCCACTATCTGAAGGGGGCTCCAAAAAAGCTGGGGAGGGACTTTTGAGGGTATCAGGGAGTGATAGGACTGGGGGGATGGAGCAAAACTAGAAATGGATAGATTGAGATTGGATGTTAAGAAGGAGTTCTTCCCCATGAGGGTGATGAGAGACTGGCACAGGTTGCCCAGGGAGGTGGTGGAAGCCTCATGCCTGGAGGTTTTGAAGGCCAGGCTGGATGTGGCTGTGAGCAGCCTGCTGCAGTGTGAGGTGTCCCTGCCCATGGCAGGGGGTAGGAACTGGATGATCTTTGAGGTCCCTTCCAACCCTGATGATTCTCTGATTTTACAGATTCTGGCATCACATGCAGTTAGTATTTCCTTAGTTAGCCTTTTTTTTTGGGGGGGGGGGGGGGAGCAAAGGCTATTTATGCCCTTCAGAACAAGAGAGAGGACAAGTTCTAGTCTCCCTTCCTGGTCTGTGTAAAAGGCAGGAAAGCTTCCCTCTGTGAAAGCAGTTTGAGCAGAGTCTCATCTTTTACTCAGGACTTTTGAGGTTACCTCTAGAAATACATGGCCATGCTCTTTCCAGGGACCCAAACTTCCTTTACTAGTGTTCATCCAGGTTAAGTCCTTAACTAGAGTAGCACAAGACCCCAGTGACCCACAGGTAATAAAAGCTAGAGCTCCAAATCCATGCACCTTCCTAGGCTCCTCAGGGCCCTCCTCACTCCCATCTACAGCCTGGACCATTCTTCCTGTGCTCACTGGCCCCTAAGACCTCGAGGTTCCTTGTCTAGGTTCCCTCTTTCACTGGTAAACTATCTGCTGTTATTACAACACAGGGCAGTAAGTCAGCTGGCCTAGAGAAGGGATGAGATTCAACTAACACCACCACCAACTCCAAAGTATCTTCTCATGGAACACAGCAGTGCAAAGACAAATGTCATGGTGATAAGTACAAGGAAAAGTGAGAACATCCTGACTATAGTTCTTTCAGATTCAGCTATTTTGGTATTAATTTAGATGAATGCAATGTACTTCAACTATTTTAGGCTTGGTCTTAGAAAGAAGTTCTTCCCAGCAAGAGAGATTGGCCATTGGGATGGGCTGCCCAGGGAGGTGGTGGGGTCAACGACCCCGGAGGTGTTGAAGAGCCTGGATGAGGCACTTAGTGCCATGGTCTGGTTGATTAAGTAGGGTGGGGTGATCAGTTGGATTTGATGATCTTGGAGGTCTCTTCCAACCTGGCTGATTCTGTGATTCTGTGTGTTAATCTATTTTGTCAGTATTCAAAATGTTATCTTCTGGGGGGTTTTGGCACTCAGTATACAAATGCCACTGACATGGCTTGCTTCTGCTTCTCCTGAAATCAGCAGGCAAATCACAGAATCAGATGACAGAGGTTGGAAGGGACCTCTGGAGATCACCCAGTCCGACCACCCTGCCATAGCAGGGTCCCCTAAAGCAGGTTACACAGGATGGAGTCCAGGTTGATTTTGGTTGACTCTGAAGATGGGGACCTCAACCACCTCTCTGGGCAGCTTTTTCCAGTGTCCTACCACCCACATAGTAAGGAAGTTCCTCTTCATATTTAGATGGAGCCTGCCATTTTCAAGTTTCTACCTCTGGTCCTGTCACTGGACACCACTGAAATCTCTTCCCTTGCCTTCAGTAGATGATGCTGCATTTAGGCTGCTGGATAAAAGCTGTGAGTCTGAACCTGCTCAGTGCTGGAGATGGAAAAACGGAGTAGAGGCTTGCTTGGTCTTGCACAGCTTATATGGTATGGTCACTCTGGGTTTCCACTTATTTCAGTGGGAAGAGCACTCACTCAAAGTTGCTTTGCTCAGATGCTGCATTTTAATACAGCTGTTTGTCCAAATGTCAGAATGTTATGGCTGGTTCATGAGCATTTATAGCTACAGCAAGTCAGGGTCTTCAGATCCTAGATTTCTTTCCCATACACAGATCCCATGTGGATGACAACATTAGTTTAGTGTTAATAATATTTCCTGCTCCTCCTGGCTCCCTCCCTCAGGTCAAATTCAGTCTGTGATCATTGCTGCCTTTCACAAGTTAAATTGCTCATAATTCCTTATTCATCCAGGTGAGAACCTCACAGTCTAATGAGGGACATTAAATGAAAGAGTTCTTTTGCAGTCCCATTGTATCTTAGCTAACAGACTCATCACAAAGGAAGTAAATCAAATCAGTTAATGAGATTAAATAGACAGCTCAAAGTTGCATGCAGACTGATTGAAGCCTATTTTAAAAGGCAGGGCAGCTTGTGCCCCTTTTATTCCATTATAACCCCCTAAAGTCACAGAATGTTAGAGATTGGGAGGAACCTCCAGAGATCATCCAGTCCAACCCCCTGCCAGAGCAGGGTCACCCAGGGGAGTCTGCACAGGAATGCATCCAGGTGGGTTTTGAAAGGCTCCAGAGAAGGAGACTCCACAACCTCTCTGGGCAGCCTGCTCCAGGGCTCTGGCACCCTCACTGTAAAGAAGTTTCTCCTCGTGTTGAGATGAAGTCTTCTATGTTCAAGTTTGTATCCATTGTTCCTTGTCTTATTGCTGTGCACCACCAAAAAGAGCTTGGCCCCCTCCACTTGCCCCCCACCCCTCAGCTATTGATAGACATTGATCAGATCCCTTCTCAGCCTTCTCCTCTCCAGACTAAACAGCCCCAGGGCTCTCAGTCTCTGTTCATAGGGCAGATGCTCAAGTCCCCTAAGCATCCTTGCAGCTCTCCCATGTACTCTCTCCAGCAGGTCTCTGTCTCTCTTGAAATGGAGAACCCAAAACTAGACACAATACTCCAGGCGTGGTCTGAGCAGGGCAGAGTAGAGGGGGAGAAGATCCTCCCTAGCCCTGCTGCCACCCTTTTCTTGCTGCACCCCAGGCCCCCATTGGCTCTCTTGGCCACAAGAGCACATTGCTGTCCCGTTCAGAAGTCTCTGACACCAAACACCAAATTTAGTGTGGAAAGTTTCCATCAAGGTGTTTCATTATTCTTATCTAGTTCTGAGATTAAGGAATAAGGCACTAGAAAAGCTGAGGTTTTCCCTGGAGCTTTTAGCCTTCACTCTTTCAGTCTGGAGCTGCCCAGCAGCTTGTTAACCCTGGCATGCATCTCCAAGAAGAGTCACTTTTGACAACAAGCCTCATGTGCAGCTAAGGAGCTAAGTCCTCTGCTGGGAGCTGTGAAAGCTTACTGATTTTCACTGCATGGAAACCATCCTCCAGCCTTCACTGTTGCTGTCTTCTCTGAACCAAGTGGTTCTAATTTTAGGTGTGTAGCCTTGGGGCTGTGGGGGAGCTGTTATATGAATCTCTTTGTGAGTTCCCCCTAAAAAGGTTTGATCCATAATAGAATTGAAAATTCATCTATCCCCTTTCTATTTCGTTTGCTATAAAAACAGATTGTGAAAATACCAAAAAGATCTAAATGAAGTTTCCCAACCAAGCAGAAAGCTGTAGCTCTGCTGCTTTCTCACAGCAACTCTTTCAAAGTGAAACAAGATTCCTTTTCACCCCATCTTCATGGTTATTATTCATGATTACCTTCAAGATCCCCAGTTCAAGAGGGCAGGGATCTACTTGAGAGAGTCCATTAGAGGGCTACAGGGATGCTGAAGAGACTGGAGCACTGCCTGGTGAGAAGAGGCTGAGAGCCCTGGGGCTGTTCAGTCTGGAGAGGAGAAGACTGAGAGGGGATCTGATCAATGTCTATCAATATCTGAGGTCTGAGTATCGGGAAGGAAGGGACAGCCTCTGCTCACTTGTGCCCTGTGATAGGACAAGGATCAATGGATAGACACTCCAGCACAGAAGGTTCCACCTCAACATGAGGAGGAACTTCTTCACTGTGAGGGTCCAGAGCCCTGGAACAGGCTGCCCAGAGAGGCTGCACAGTCTCCTTCTCTGGAGATTTTCCAGTCCTGTCTGGATGTGTTCCTGTGTGACCTGTGCTGGATTCTATAGTCCTGCTCTGATAGGGGAGTTAGACTTGAGGATCTCCAGAGGTCCCTTCCAACCCCTAACATCCTGCGGTTAGATGGTGCAGAGAGTCCCTGTGCTGTGTACCTAGTGCAGAGAGTTGATTCTTCTATTTGTAATAGGGCATAGAATCATTTGACTTGGAAAGGACCTCTAAGGTCATGCAGCCCAGCTACCAAGATGGACTTTCCAAAATCACTTAAGGAAGAGTCGCAGCTTCTCTGCAGTAATGCAGCTTCAAACTCCCACATCGGCAGGCTTCCTATATAGGCACTTCCTCTGATTCATATGGCAGTGGAATTGAGTTGTACTTAGTTTTCCCTTTATAAACGCATACACCATGATCACATCCACCTAGAAATAAGCCCTGGCTTTTCTAACTACTACACTGAATCATTAGGGAGGCCTTGCTGTCTTTCTTAATCCTCACAAACACCTGAATCATTCACCACTCAGAACAAACCACTCCACAAGGATGTGGTCGTCCACTTGGAGAAGCCTGGGCACAACACTGCCAGGAGTGGAAGGCAAGCAAGTGCCCCAGGAAGAAGCAGAAGGAAGATATGCAGGGAAGTGCATCACCCACACAACAGCTGCAGCAGCTGCCTGCATCACAACACAGGGTCAAAGGCTCACAGGATGTTAAGGGTTGGAAGGGACTTGTAGAGGTCATCGAGTCCGACCCCTTACCAGAGCAGGACCATAGAATCCAGCATCCCTGGATGGATCCCTGGTGGTTCTACTTCAGCTTTGCTTGCTCTTGAATGGGGATTAAAGAATTTGTTCCCCATGAGGGTGGTGAGAGCCTGGCACAGGTTGCCCAGGGAGGTGGTGGAAGCCTCATGCCTGGAGGTTTTTGCAGCCAGGCTGGATGTGGCTGTGAGCAACCTGCTGTAGTGTGAGGTGTCCCTGCCCATGGGAGGGGGTAGGAACTGGCTGATCCTTGAGGTCCCTTCCAACCCTCACGATTCTATGATTCTATAATAGCCTTCAAAACACATAAGGATGCAATACTAATATAACCAAAGATATCAGCTGTAGGGAGTGATTGAGCTTCTTGGCTGTTGGACTGAGCTGAGCCATTTTAGCTTTTATGCAGCATGTATTGGTTAATTTAATGTGAGTAAGGCTGAAAGGATGATTAAGTTTTTGTCAGTGTGTGAGTGACAGTGACACATTACTGCCAGGGACAGGGAAGAGTAATGTTAAACAACAGGGCAGAACAAAACGCTCATTTCTTAAGTCATAAGCCAAGACACAGGCACTGAGAAATGCTTTGATGGCCTCTTGGGAGGCAGACACTGCACTCGCAATAGCAGAGTCAAAAAAGCACCTGAGAAAATACTGCAGTGGCAGTGTTCTGGAGACTGGGAAGGAATGATCACTTGCCTTTGTCTTTTGTCTTCCCTGCTACTCAGAAACAGCTTCTTGCTACTCCAAATCAGGATTTGGCAGACAACACAAACACTACACAAACAATGCGACTTTCTCTCAGATCTCAAACAGTGGAAATATTCTTCTGATTTAGGCTGCTTTGTACTTGCCACAGCAGCAGCAATATAGACTGCAGTCTTGTTTATTTTTCTCTCTTAGGTGGTGCAGGGTACAAGCAGGTATGCAACTATCCCATCATGGTAACCCAGCCCTGGATAACAGCCTCCAGCTTCATGGGGAAGCCAAGTGGCACCAGCTGGGGATCCCAGCAGGTACTGAGGGACTTGTGGGACACTGGATGGCTTTTTAAGTGAAGCACCTGTAAAGGTTGCTGGATATTAATACACCCAGAGAGGAGAATCAGAAGACTGGAACCATCCAACTACCAGAAAGAGAGTTCAATTTCACATCTGCACCAGGCCTGGCTCTGAGATTTGGAGACTGCTGCTGTATTAGTATTAGAGTGATACAATACAATAAACCAGGATGGAAGAGACCTTCAAGATCATCGTGTCCAACCTATCAACCAATCCAACCCACCCAAACAACTAGCTCATGGCACCAAGCACCCCATCAAGTCTCCTCCTGAACACCTCCAATGAAGGTGACTCCACCACCTCCCCGGGAGACCATTCCAATGGGCAATCACTCTTTCTGCATAGAACTTCTTCCTAACATCCAGTCTAAACCTCCCCTGGGGCAGCTTGAGACTGTGTCCTCTTGTTCTGGTGCTGGCTGCCTGGGAGAAGAGACCAACCTCTGCCTGGCTACAACCTCCCTTCAGGTAGTTGTAGAGAGCAATAAGGTCTCCCCTGAGCCTCCTCTTCTCCAGGCTAAGCAACCCCAGCTCCCTCAGCCTCTCTTCACAGGGCTTGTGTTCCAAACCCTCACCAACTTTGTTGCCCTTCTCTGGACATGTTCCAGCAAGTCAACATCCTTCCTAAACTGAGGGGCCCAGAACTGGACACAGGACTCAAGGTGTGGCCTAACCAGTGCAGTGTCCAGGGGCAGAATGACCTCCCTGCTCCTGCTGGCCACACTGTTCCTGATGCAGGCCAGGATGCCATTGGCCCTCTTGATCTTACAGGATCACTCATGGTTGATGGGCTCTTGTGGCCAAGAAGGCCAATGGCACCCTGGGGTGGATTAGAAGGGCTGTGGTTAGTAGGTTGAGAGAGGTTCTCCTCCCTCTCTACTCTGTCCTGGTGAGGCCAATCTGGAATATTGTGTCCTCAGCTCGAGACCACAGGGAACTGCTTGAAAGAGTCCAGCACAGAGCCACAAAAATGATAGAGTGGATGATCTTCCTCATGAGGAGAGCCTGAGGGAGCTGAGGGCTCTGTAGCTTGGAGAGGAGGAGCCTGAGGGTGACCTCACTGCTGGCAATAAAAATATGCAGGATGAGTGCTGAGAGGCAGGAGCCAGGCACTGCTGGGTGATGCTCAGTGCCAGCACAAGGGGCAGCGGTGGAAGTTGAGGCAGAGGAAGTTCCATGGAAACAGGAGGAAAAACTTTTTCCCTGTGGGGGTGATGGAACACTGGAACAGGCTGCCCAGGGGGCTGTCAATTCTCCCTCTCTGCAGACATCCCAGACTAACCTGGATGTGTTCCTAGGCGATCCTGCTCTGGCAGGGGGTCTGGACTGGATGAACTTTTGAGGTCACTTCCAACCCCTAACATTCTGGTAGGATTCAGCATGAGCAAAGGATAACACTGTCTTTTTCTATACCTCTGCAGAAGATACGAGCTGAGAGGATCAACAAGACCTATGTGAAATTGGAGGACTCATGAAGAAACAAGATGGAAGAGAAAAACATCCCAGACACATGATAAAAACTGTCCATTGTGAAGAATGCCAACACATGGCAGCAGCCAGCATTTTGTAAACCAACTCTGTACAACTTTAAACCTCTTCATAAATGGTAGGTAGCTCATTTTCATAACACTCTACCAAGTATTTGTCTTCTGTTGAAAGACAGAAACTGGACCCAAGTGGATGAAGTGCCTCCAGGAACAGAATGTGGCACTTCCCTCTGGCAAACAAAGCCAGGCCAAGAATCTGGTGGGGTTTCCACCTTTGCCATGTGTGGGTACAGCTCAGCTGACCCCTAGCCATGAGGACTATTCTATACCCAACAGAATTAGCTTCACCCACAAACAGGATCAACTGTGGAGGTCAGTTTGGGCTGGTCTTACTCAGGACCATGAAGTATTTCTGACATTATTCATTTAATTGAGTTTGGGTTGGGGTTTTGTTGCTGTTGCTTGTTTGGGGTTTTTGTTTGGTAGGTTTTATTTCTGGTTTGTTTTGTGTTTTGCCTTTGTTCTTTTTTGTGTGCTTGCTTTTGGTTGGGGTTTTTCCCCTTCTTTTTCCTTTTACTTCTGCTTTGCTCAAAGATCTTTACCTAGTTCTACTGCAGTGACTTCGTTGGTCTTGTTTCCCCTCTTGCACCATACCCAGCTCACTTCCATACAGACATTTTGGAAACACAGCTCTGTGGAGCTATTTCTAGCAGGTGCTCACTGCACTGTCTGTTCAAAGCAGTTCTGTTTTATTAAGAAGTCAAAGTGTGGCGTTTTTATGCCACTGCAATTAGCAGCTGACAGCGTTCTTACTTTTAAAACACCCTTCCCAAGTTTGCCATCCCACCCCACGGCTCGTAATTCCTCCAGATAAACATGTTTCTGATCTGTGATGGTATCCCTGGTGATGGTTGCCATAGTGCCTCACAGGATTCTTATTTCTGCTCATTCCTCAAAAGCAGGACTTTGGTTCTCTGTGGGAGGCTCAGAGTTGCACCAATCTCAGATTTTATTGCCTCTGCTCTTCTGCCACCACTAGGAAGTAAACTACCCAGGCAGACCACTGTCACCTTGGCCACATTCCTTCCTGCTCAACAAGCATGCCACAAATCATTCTCCACCTCCTGCAGGGCCTTATTACACACCTGGTGAAATATTCATTGCTTTCTACTTAGTTTCCACCTCAAACACAGGCTAATTGCCATCAAATTCTCAGACTACATTTTGCAAGACCACGCAGGACACACTGAGCCTTTACAATTTCAGTCACGTCCAAAGACGCTTCAAAAGCATTAAAAACAGGAAATAGCCAAACTCATTCTTCAAACGAGAGGTTATCCACAGGAGCAAATGCACCTGCCTCTGCCCAGCTCAGCCTCCCTCATTCTGATAAACACCTTCCCCAAACTGCCTCCCCCCCACCCCCTCCCAAAAAAAGCTTTAGAAAAATTGCTGATTCTCATGCCTCTGAAATGTTTGATCTACTGCCTGCTCAGAGGCCAAGTCAGTGGCACCAAACATCTTTAGGAAGCTGAGCCACGCTGATGCATTTAAAGAGATAGACCATTTCTACTCCCTTTGGCTTATGTTGAAAGGTACTTTGAGCAGTGCCTTGCCTAAACAAAGTCAAAGCTGAAGGATCATTTCATGTAACAGAGGCAGGACCTGGTTCACTGCAGTTTCGAAGTCAGGTGTTCAAACTGTGGTGTCTAAAGGGCGTGTAGCTCAAAGGCATGCCGCAGGGAAGTCTCTCAGTCAGTGGAGCAAGCATTTCCATGAGTCACCACAGGTACATAGCATAAAATAGTAGCAACTGCCTCCCTTCTGCAGGGTTTGCCTCTTCTGAGAGGCTGTGGAAAGGAGAAGCATAAACAAACTCTCTGACAGCCTGATTCCACTTTTGACACTGATTTGACCAGGAGACAATTTTGGCAGAAAATATCCCAGAGAAGTGCAGGATGGGACTGAAGGATACTGAAGGATATTGAGGAGAAAAAAGGTCCCAGGGGAGAATGGGCCCAAGGCAGCATCTTTCCAAGCTTCCCACCCAGTTGTTCAGATATCCTACAGCTAATATCATCCCAGCCCACCACTGAGGCAGTTACACAAGCAACAGCACTTACCCATGCAGGATCTTGCCTTGCAGACTCTTCCTTCCACAGGATCTGCGGTGAGGTGTGTGACAGGATGCAGGTCCCAGAAAGGGCCCGGTGACAGATCAGAGCTGCCTGGGCAATGTCTTTCTCCAGCCCATGAAAACTTGAGACTGGAAACTGAAGTTTGTCTAATTTGTAAGGCAATTAAAAAGCACAAAGGCTGTTTTGGGAAGACTGATGACCAGTCTTACTGCCAGGGTCTGTACCACTTTTTCCCCCTCCAGTAATTCTCCCTTGAGAACACTCACCAAGCCCTCCGACCTGAAGGAGAAAAACAAGTGGAGATCACCTGCCTGGAGTTAAGTTGATGACATGCCACGCTAGGCTATCAGAGTTAACCACAGGCACCTGTTGAGAAAGAGCTCCTCCAGGTCCTGCTCCACTTCATGGCCAGGATCATGACTTCCACCTGTGACCTTCTGATGGTCACTTAATCACTCTGGCATAAAAATGGCTCCAGTTGCTAGGCATGTAATGAAGGTCGGTCTGAACATGTCTACATGACACAGGGCTGTGACAAGGAAGCTAATCAGGGAGCTCAGATCATTTAGTGTGGAGTAAGAGGAGGCTGAGGGGAGACCTCCTTGCTCCCTACAACTACCTGAAAGGTGGTTGCAGTAAAGTGGGGGTCTCAGGCCCACAGGATGTTAGGGGTTGGAAGGGACCTCCAAAGATCATCGAGTCCAACCCCCTGCCAGAGCAGGACCATAGAATCCAGCACAGGTCACACAGGAACACATCCCAACAGGCCTTGAAAGAGTCTCCAGAGGAGATTCCGCAGCCTCTCTGGGCAGCCTGTTCCAGTGCCCTGTGATGCTCACAGGGAAGAAGTTCCTCCTCATGTTGAGGTGGAACCTCCTGTGTTGTAGTTTCCATTCATTGCCCCTTGTCCTATCCCAGGGTGCAAGTGAGCAGAGCCTGTCCCCTCCCTCTTGACCCCCAGCCCTCAGATATTTATACACATTTATTAAACCCCTCTCAGTCTTCTCCAGACCAAAAAGCCCCTTCTCCCTAGTATCAGGTGATAGAATGAGAGGAAATGGCCTGAAGCTGTGCCAGGGGAGGCTTAGATTGGATATTAGGAAAAATTTCTTTACAGAAAGAGTGGTCAGGCATTGGAATAGGTTGCTCAGGAAGGTGGTTAGAGTCACCATGCCTAGAGGTGTTCAAGAAATGTGTGGCTATAGCACCTGGGGGCATGGTTTAATGGCCATGGTGCTGGATGATCTTGGAGGTCTTTTCCAGCTGGAACAATTCTATGCTTGTATGAAGTTACAAATACTCTTCAACCTGGGTGAGTTGATGAACAGGACTAATTAATTTGGGTAGCTGTCCATAGCTCTGCTGCTGCAACAGGAACATTCCCTAGTGCCTCCCCAGGACAGAGTTTAAATCAGAGTGCCAATAAGTCCATAAGAAGCCAGGGCCATGTGCTTGTAAGGATTGTCAGTCAATGCTCACCTACTCCAGGCAAAAATAGAAACTCTTCCTTAGTGGCCTCAATCTTCTGGTTCACATTTCTACCTCTGTGTAAATTTGCATCATCCAATGTGAAATCCTGAACTTTCCAAAGACACTAAAGCCTGCATTTATAAACACACCACAGCAGAATCACTGGTGAACCCATTATGTTATGTGAGTCTCTTAGCAACACCCAATAAAAAACTGTAAATACTCCAAAGAAGCCTTAAGTACTGCTAAAACAAATGGACACAGGGCTTTGGAAAGAGCTAGGTATGGTACAGGCAGGCACCAGCCAAGCTTCCACACATACTTCTCATGCAGGGACAGGTTGCCCTCCTTCCACCCCTGCCCATATCTGCCAGCCAACTGTCACCAAAACACTTGCCATCAATAAAGGATCATGGCTTGGACAGATCAAATACTTCCATAGGTGCATTTATATACAGGCAGACTGCTCTAGCCCCAGGGCTTTTAAAAGCTGAGAGAGAAAGAAACTTGGTAGGATAAGAGTAGGCCAAGTGGCAGACAGAGGTGTGTGGCAGAAAGGCAGGGCAGGCAGCAGTTGTCTACAGCTACCTGAAGGGAGGTTGCAGCCAGGTGGGGTTTGGTCTCTTCTCCCAGGCAATCAGCAACAGAATAAGAGGACACAGTCTCGAGCTGTGCAGGGGAAGTTTAGGATTGGTCTTAGAAAGGATTTCTTCCCTGCAAGAGAGATTGGCCATTGGGATGTGCTGCCCAGGGAGGTGGTGGGGTCGACATCCCTGGAGGTGTTTAGGAAAAGCCTGGATGAGGCCCTTAGTGCCATGGTCTAGTTGAGTAGTTAGGGTTGGGTGATAGGTTGGACTCGATGATCTTGGAGGTCTCTTCCAACCTGGTTGATTCTGTGATTCAATTAAGAACAGGAAGAAATGACCTCTTGAGAGGGCAGAGACATCCCAGAGACTTCACAGAATAAATGGAACAGTCAGGGGTATTGGATGGCAATGATAACTGCAAGAGATCACAGCACTTAACCTGTGCTGTGGTGAGAAAAAGATTGCACTGGAAGAGACTGGTGGCAGAATGCTCAAGTGGAGCCACTCTCCAAAGCAACCGTGGGTGAATGACAACGGGACTGGTTAGCCCTCCTCCAAAATCAGAGAAGCAGCAAACAGAAAGGCTGTTTTAGAAAGCCAAGGGAGGAGGAGGACTTTGCAGAAAGCCTCCTGTTTCTCTTGTTAATGCAGCTGGATATTCTTTGAAGCTGAAATCATTTCCTCCATCCCACTTTCCATGTCCTTAGCCTGGCTGAATTAACAATTTAAATTAATTAGAAGCATAGTTGTGTAGAGCCAAAGCTCTCCTACACAACATACTGAGATGAAATAGGTCAAATGGTTGTGGCAGTTTAAAAGGTTTTACCTTTCCGAGCTCTACTGCTTTTCCCTACTGAGAAGCCCAGCTTTCTGTGATTACAGGGGATCTTCAAACCAGAAGTGTCACCAAATTCCATCCATTCCTCCTTGATCTTCCTGACTTTCCTCCCCTGTCCGTGAATATTTTGCTTAATGTGAAAAATACCTGATGGGTTTGCAAACTAGTGACATTCTTTCCTTTCAAACCTTTTGTCCTTGGCCAATAGGGTTTCTGCATGTTCCCAGTTCCTGGAATATTTCCTTTGTGTCTGTCTGTCCCAGACTGAATTGGTTTTGGGGAGGTTTATGGACTTGTACACATTATTCCTAGTGATGCTGGCTTCACTCTCTGCCTGCTGATCTTATCATAAGCCAGTTACTGTTTCCATTTTACCCTTCAATTAGACCCCTCTTCAAACCCATTCTTGCACATTCCTTCCCTAGGTTGTATAAAAGGGAGCTCTTTAATCTCTTTTCTCCTCTAATTGAAGCTGTCCTTTCCAGTGTGTTTTCCACTGCAGTGCTCTGGTTTTCATTAAGCAATGTCAGCAATCCTCTGGTTGCTGCTGCTTTCTGTTTAATGTGGTTTTGCAAGAATAATAACAACTTTTTGTCTTTTCCAGAGAACATGGAAAGTAAGTTTCAATTTATTAGCCTCATAAAATAAAGCATTTCAGTACTGATGCATTATGAGAACTGAGGTAAGGAAAACTTCTGGTTTTAAGTCCCAAATAGGTAATGCAGTTGCTGCCTGATTAGGCACTGACACACTGATACCTTCCAACTGGAACTGGAACGACTGCAGGTCAACCCTGTTAGGTAAACAATGTGAAAAGGTAGAGCTGGAAATGAAATGAGGAAAGGTTCCCTGGTTCATGGAGTTGTGCTAGCCAGGGGCACGATGCACTTAGCCACAAAATCCTACTCCAGATCTGATGGTGGGGCTGGGACTGGCAAATCCCAGCTGTAACTCACTGTAAACTCAGGAGAGATGTTAAACGTTCAGGAGAAGACTTGATGGGGTGCTTGGCTGTATGGTCTAGTTGTTGGGTGGGTTGGATTGGTTGATGGGTTGGACGCGATGATCTTGAAGGTCTCTTCCAACCTGGTGTATTGTATTGTATATAGATTTTGTTCCCCATTGGAAATGCACAGGGGATACAATCAGGTTGAAATCAACAAGTTATGGCTCTATCCAGAAGCAGGAGGTCAAAGGCTCACAGGATGTTAGGGTTTGGAAGGGTCCTCTGGAGAACTTCCAGTCCAACCCCCCTGCCAGAGCAGGAGCATAGAATCCAGCACAGGTCACACAGGAACACATCCAGACAAGGCTTGAAAGTCTCCAGAGAATGAAATTCCACAGCCTCTCTGGGCAGCCTGTTCCAGGGCTCTGGGACCCTCACAGTGAAGAAGCTCCTCCTCATGTTGAGGTGGAACCTCCTGTGCTGTAGTTAATATCCATTGCCCCTTGTCCTATCCCAGGGTCCAACTGAGCAGAGCCTGTCTGACTGACAGGACTCTAAGCAACACCTATAGGATGCCTGACACCAAGGTATTTCTGACTGCTAAGACATGTCTTGGAAACCAAGTTACAGCTCCTATGAACACTAAAGGACTCTCAGACAAGGATTAACCATCTTGCCAGGTATTATCCCTGTTAGCAATTTCCTTTCTTATACATCTCTAAACACTCTGCCTTCTTCAATTTTAAGATGTGACCAGTGAGCAGCTTCCCCACCTGCCAGCCACAAATGGTTCTGCCTGCTCTGATAGTCAATGCCAGTGCATTTCTCCACCAGGGACATCCTTCTCAACCTGTGGTCTCAGACAAAGGGTGGCTGCCCAGGACAACACCTGGGAGCAGGATCACAGGATGTCAGGGGTTGGAAGGGACCTCTAAATATCATGGAGTCCAACCCCCCTACCAGAGCAGGACCATACAATCTAGCTCAGGTCACACAGGAATACATCCAGACAGGCCTTGAAAGTCTCCAGAAGAGGAGACTCCACAGCCTCTCTGGGCAGCCTGTTCCAGTGCTCTGTGACAACAGCTTGGATAAATGTAATGCCATCTCTCGGTTATACATACATTTAGAATAGAATAGAATAGAATAGAATAGAATAGAATAGAATAGAATAGAATAGAATAGAATAGAATAGAATAGAATAGAATAGAATAACCAAGGTTGGAAGAGACCTTGAAGATCATCGAGTCCAACCTGTAACCACAACCTCACAACTAGACCATGGCACCAAGTGCCACATCCAGTCCCCTCCTGAACGCCTCCAGGGATGGCGACTCAACCACCTCCCCGGGCAGCCCATTCCAATGGCGAATCACTCTCTCGGTGAAGAACTTTCTCCTCACCTCCAGCCTAAACTTCCCCTGGTGCAGCTTGAGACTGTGTCCTCTTGTTCTGGTGCTGGTTGCTAGGGAGAAGAGGCCAACCCCTTCCTGGCTACAACCACCCAGTGACCCTCACAGTGAAGTGGTTCCCCCTTGCGTTGAGGTGGAACCTCCTGTGCTGCAGCTTACATCCACTGCTCCTGGAAACCAGACACGCTCCCAGATGTCACAGAGCAATTTTAGTTCTCTCTGCTCTGTCTGTGCCTCACAATGGTGGCTCTGACCAGAACAAGGACAGTGTAGCACTGTGTTCAGACACTATTGTGGGTGCTAAAATCCAGAGGAGTCAAAAGCCCAACCCTCAGCACAATTCACTGACAGAGCAGTGGCTTTAAAGCCGCTGCAGTCGTGGCTGATCAGGATTCCCTGAATTCCCTGATTCCCTGGCCATAGTGTCCTTCCTGATGACCTCCTACTCCTCCTTGTGCACTCCAGCAGGTCTAAGAAGACCTCTAACAAGACATCAAGCCATTTTACTGGAAAGGAATAAAACCAAATTGAATTCAGAACCTGTGTTCCACAGAGAGGTTTTGACATTTCAAGTTAATTTTTCTGTTGTGAATCAAAGTTTGAAACCAAATATATTTGGCCTGGCCTGGCAATATGTTAGGGATTTTGCTTTGGCCTCTGTAAAATGTTTAATATTCATCTGAGTTACAGTTTTCAACTGTTTACAAACTATTAGAAAGAAAGTCAATTTTAAATAGCAAACACCAGAGGCACACTGGGGAAATGGCAAAGGGAACATTTCACCATTCTTGCAATTCCTCACTGGCTTCTCTTGGAGAGAGACTTCACATCAACAAGCACATGGGAAGGAAAAAAAAAACCAACAATAACAACTAATTATGAAGCAGCTTTTTCTGGTCAATAAACATCATGGTGGAAATATTCTGTTCCATCTCTCAAAGAGTGCTGCTGTTGTGCTTTGCTGAGGACATTCCCATGAAGCACAAATTGAAGCCAGAGACACTGACCAGGAAGGCTTTTAGACAAAAAACCCCACTGAGCTAAGGAGCATTTCAAGATTCAGAGCTTGCTGCCCCAGTTCTTGACTCGTGCTTGTCTTTCTCTCCTGGCAGGCAGCCCATGCCTGGTTTTATTCACAGTCAAGGCCATTTGACTTTCAGGTGTTTAGAAGAGCTTGTAGCAATAGGATGAGGGGCAATGGTTGTAAACTGGAGCAGAGTGGATTTAGGTTGGACATCAGGAGGAAGTTTTTTACAGTGAGAGTGGTGAAACGCTGGAACAGGTTGCCAGGAGATGTGCTTGAGGCCCCATCCCTGGGACCCCACCTAGTGTCCCCATCATAAGAAGGACACAGAGCTGTTGGAGCGAGTCCAGAGGGCCACAAAGATGATCTAAGGGCTGGAGCACCTCTGGCTGTGAGGATAGGCTGAGGGAGCTGAGGGTGTTCAGCCTGGAAAAGAGAAGACTCAGGGGGGGACCTTAGAACTGCCTTCCAATAGCTGAAAGGGTCCCACAGGAAGGCTGCAGAGGGACTTCTCCTGAGGTTGTCTAGGGACAAGACAAGGGGGAATGGTGTGAAGCTGAGGAAGAGTAGGGTTGGACTGGATCTTAGGAAGAAGTTCTTCAGTATGAGAGTGGTGAGACTCTGGAATATGCTGCCCAGGGAGGCTGTGGCTGCCTCCTCCCCAAGGCTGTTGAAGGCCAGGCTGGATGAGGCCTTGAGCAGCTGAGTCTAGGTGAGAGGTGTCTCTGCCCATAGTGTGGAGTTTGGAGCAGATGATCACTGGGGTCCCTTCCAACCTAAGCCATTCTGTGATTCTATGATTCAAGGTCAAACTTGATAGAACCCTGAGCAACCTGATCTGATTGGACATGTCCTGCTTATTGCAGGGGGGATGGACGAGACAAGCTTTGGGGGACCCTTCCAACCCAATGCACTCTGCAAGACTTTTCTGAAAGAGGGCAATAGTTAGCATATGAAAAACTTATGATGTATAGCAAGTGGAGCAAGACCTTCACTTCTTTCTTCTTTAGAACAGTGGCCCCCATGGGAAGTCACAGAGAGATTTCCCATTGGGATGTGCTGCCCAGGGAGGTGGTGGAGTTGCTGTCCCTGGAGACCTTCAAGAAAAGCCTGGATGAGGCACTTAGTGCCACGGTCTGGTTGATTGGATAGGGCTGGGTGACTGGAGGATCTTGGAGATCTCTTCCAACCTGGTTGATTCTATGATTCTAAGTCTAAGATGTAGTGATGGGCGCCAAATTTTTGCCACTAAAGCTCTTCGCATATTGTGCCCTGTCGAGTATCAGGTTTAATTCATACTGCACGGTCAGTGCTGCCTGAGGATGGCTCTGGTCACAAACCTGATCATTCTGGCTTGTGTCTGGACATTTCTTGAATAGAAGACACAACCACTTTGCTTCTTGTTCCCAGCCAGTCCTGTTCTATCCAGATGGTTATTTTAGATGCTAAAGAATTGTCTGTGGCTTTAAAAAGCAGCTTCGTAACGTGCTGTGATGAAGTCAAGGACCTGCTTTGCTCCGAGTGTGTCACAATGATTTTATCCTAAAGATATTCATTAGAGCTTTCCTTGATTGTTATCCTCTGAAAGTATTATAAACTGTGGAAGGAGACAATTTAAATAAACCAGCCTATATTAGTCATCCTATGGCCTTCAACTACAGAGCAGACTGCAAATACCCGAGTCATTAAAGCTAAGGGCACTTTGGCTTGGGAGCTTCAGTTTTGACAGCTACACACTTAAGCCTTAAATTTTGCTCCATTCTAAGTCACTATCCCATGTTCACCAAAAAAATGTACCACAACATCCCCTCTCCTGCTTGGCAAAACCTCTGCAAACTGCAGCACTTCTAACCACAGCAAAGACTCTTCTGCTGCTGGGATGTGACTCTCTTCACCCTTCCCCCATAAGCAATGCACTGCACTGGAAGCACCTCGCTGAGACAAAGTCTGTTGCATTTTACCACCCCTGACAGCTGGGCTGTGCAGGCTTCTAGTGTCCTGCTGGTTTCTTTTCACTTGAGTCACTTTCCTTCCTAGCCGAGGTTGCACTGGGGAGATAGCAGCCAGGGAAAGAAAACCTCTTACCAGGTCTCTGTGAATATGAAAAATAAATAAGGACCTAATGAATGATGCACATTTTGACTTGACTCAATGAGCACACAAGGCAGCTCAGAAAGCAGGCAGAGAGTAATGAGGGTTGTTAACAGTTTGGCAGTGGCTTTTTCCTCTGCATTGATCAAGAAACTGTCCTCTTCCAGGGAACATCTGAAAAGACAACACAGCAGGGGTGGGAGGTGTTCACCGAGGAAAGCCCTAACCAGACTCTGGGATTTCACATCAACTTCTGTGCCACAAGGGAAAGCAAGTAAGAGCTAATGAACAGAGTGGACTGGTGGATGCCATACTGCATGGTAGGATAGGATAGGATAGGATAGGATAGGGATAGGATAGGATAGGATAGAATAGAATAGGATAGGATAGGATAGGAATAGAATAGAATAGAATAGAATAGAATAGAATAGAATAGAATAGACCAGACCAGACCAGGTTGGAAGAGACCTTCGAGATCATTGTGTCCAACCTATCATCCAACACCACCTAATCAACTAAACCATGGCACCAAGCACCCCATCAAGTCTCCTCCTAAACACCTCCAGTGACATCTGGCACCATTTCAGTGCTAAGCCCTGGTCCACGTGCTGTGCCATCCCCATTTCAGATGCCTACACTTGGATCTTCAGTCACCCTTTGAGTTTTCAAAGAGTCCCCAGGAGTGTGTTACATTGCAGGAGTGCCTGTGCCTGATGGCAAGCTGAGGTCAGACAGCGTGGATCAAGCTTTTGTATTTGGAGGAATGCACTTTCTGTTGCAAATGGCTTCAAGTACCACTCTTAGTCTTATCATAAGCTGCTACTTTTATCAGTGTCTTATAGCATACCTTTGGTTCCTTCAGACAGTGACTAGAGATGTTTAACAGCTTTCACTGTCACTGTGATTATTCATCTTGTCCCAGTGCTTTGTTGTTAGAGTCCTGACCTTCATTTATGGGGAAAAAACAAACAGAGAAAAGCTTTAACCAGCACATATCTTTGGATGTCACTCTTCAGACTCTCACACTTGATTTACAGTGCCAAATAGCTCTCCACTTCATAACAGGCATGCCAGGCTGGAGGAATCACTGTCCTTTCCTGCACTTCCCCTGCTGCTCATGGAAGAGAAGTCCTTGCCAGCTTCCCAGTCCTTTAACACAACAGACCTTAGCAGAGACACAGGGATGGTGGCTCTGGAACAGGGAGAGAATTGCATCTTGGTAAAAATGGTACTTGGTACTTTGAATTACCACAGGTGAAAAACGTTTCCATCAAGCAGTAAGGATCTTGTATTTCCAGCTCTAATTTGAATACCTCAGGAGTGACAAATATCTGTTTAACATGGAAGTGGTAAGTTCCTAGTTGTAGTTACTGAGTGTAGCATAGAGCAAGAAGTTAGAAGATGGGTGGGGTAATGCTGTTTCCCTACCAGGGAGAGGATTCAGGCAGAGAGCACATGAGAGATCAGATAGTGTTCCTGGTCCTATTGCTTGGGTGCATAAAACACACACTGGGCTTTGGTGAAAAAAAAAGCAAACACATCACCCCTAACATAGCTTAAATAAAAACTCATTCTTCCTTTCAACTTTGTTTCCCTTGCAGAGTCTTGAAATCACCTTCCTTTGTACACCAGGAGCTGCAGTCCACAGCTTAACTCTTCATAAATGGCTTCCAGACATCTGGTCAGGGCTCTGTGAAGAGTTTAGTAACCAAGAGACCCAAATGGCAGGGTCACAAGGTGCAGTGTATATAGAACACACACCTGCCTCATTAGTTCTTCTCCAGCCAGAAAGCTTCCAAATACTAAGCTGTTTTTTAAACACTCATCTGCCTCCATATAAAAAGTGTTTACTGCTGCATCTTCTACATTAAATCTCAAATTCACAAACAGCTTTCTATACATCCTGGCTCTTACTGCAGTGTGTGTTTGATTTTCATCTAAAACACTTCCCCTACCAAGCTCTCATTTGGCCCATATCTGATACATGCCGAAGTGAGAAGCACCCTGTGTTTATTCAGGCCTTGTACCTTCAGATCCTTATGGCTCACTCATAACAAGTCATAAAACACAGACTTGAAACACGAGGATGGAGTTTTAACAGGCCTGTCATGGATTGCTTTCCCCTTCGAAATCCATTTTGAACTATTCCTTCTCTTCCCTTTGCTGCTCAGAGTAACCATGTCAGAGTTACCTTGATTCCTTGCAACCTGCTCTGGGTTTTGCCCTCTGATTCCTTGCAACCTGCTCTGGGTTTTGCCCTCTGATTCCTTGCAACCTGCTCTGGGTTTTGCCCTCTGATTCCTTGCAACCTGCTCTGGGTTTTGCCCTCTGATTCCTTGCAACCTGCTCTGGGTTTTGCCCTCTGATTCCTTGCAACCTGCTCTGGGTTTTGCCCTCTGATTCCTTGCAACCTGCTCTGGGTTTTGCCCTCTGATTCCTTGCAACCTGCTCTGGGTTTTGCCCTCTGATTCCTTGCAACCTGCTCTGGGTTTTGCTCTCTGATTCTTTGCAACCTGCTCAGGGTTTTGCTCTCTGATTCTTTGCAACCTGCTCAGGGTTTTGCTCTCTGATTCTTTGCAACCTGCTCAGGGTTTTGCTCTCTGATTCTTTGCAACCTGCTCAGGGTTTTGCTCTCTGATTCTTTGCAACCTGCTCAGGGTTTTGCTCTCTGCCTTTTTTTAATGACCCTGGCACCGCTTTTGTGCTTGACATTGTTTTCCCCACAGAAACTCCACACAATTCATCTAAGTCTATGAAATCATCCTGGAGATTGAACCTGGGATCAGGTAGGAAGAAGCTGAGTTTTAAACACCAGCTGGATAACTCAAATGAAAAAGAAAAAATCTGGCTAGCAAAGTAAAACAGCTTCAACAGCAGCAAATGTACTGGAGGAAATCATCACAATTCCTATAGAAAGGATAAAACCACAACAAGGAACAGACAGCATTTCTCCATTAAAAAAGGCATTGCCTGACTCTCTTTTCAGGATTCTACAACAAAACTTCAGCATTTGAATGGAGAAGGATAGTTACTAGGTTGTATATGTGTTCCTTCAGGCCACAGGTGCCACCAGGAAATGGAAACACAAGATCCAAGATGATTTTTTCTCTAGTTCTGTTATGCAGCATATACAAAGAAATAATAAAAGCCAAGACTGATTTGTAATTCCCCAGCACACACTGGGGTTTAGCTACCTCTTCCCCAGCATTACTCTGGGGAAGCTGGAAGCAACTGTTCAAATAATCCATTTATTCTCCTTTCTTTGTCATAGAATCACAGAATTGTCATGATTGGAAGGGACCTCAAGGATCAGCCAGTTCCAACCCCCCTGCCATGGGCAGGGACACCTCACACTACAGCAGGTTGCTCACAGCCACATCCAGCCTGGCTGCAAACACCTCCAGGCATGAGGCTTCCACCACCTCCCTGGGCAACCTGTGCCAGTCTCTCACCACCCTCATGGGGAACAACTTCTTCCTAACATCCACTCCAGGTTTTGCTCTATTCCCCCCAGTCCTATCACTCCCTGACACCCTCAAAAATCCCTCTGCAGCTTTCTTGGAGCCCCCTTCAGGGCCAAAATAAGGTCTCCTTGGAGCCTTCTCCTCTCCAGACTGAACAGCCCCAACTCTTTCAGTCTGTCCTCACAGGAGAGGATTTCCAGCCCTCTGCTCATCCTCATGGCCCTTCCCTGGACACATTCCAGCATATCCAGATCTTTCTTGTAATAGAGGCTCCAGAACTGGACACAGTGTCAATGAACAAGTTTTTAAAAAAAAAAAATATAATCACACACAAGAAAAAAAAACTACTGAGAAAAATGACTGTGGAGGAAGGGTGGCTTATATCTGATGGGATGAGTAAAGTAAAGACTGAATTACATTTTCATGGTCCCTCTCAGTGCTTGTTTAAGTCAAGTAACGTGGTCCTCTGACTCTTGTCAGAATGAGTGGCAGCCAATGCCAAAGTATCATCTGTCACTGCATTTTCACTTTTGAGGAACTCAACTGGGTTTGTATTATTTATTTAGATCTTTTCCTTTCTAGCTGATCACAGCCTTGCATGCAATGGTGCCTGTTGTCTTCAGTCAGAACTCAGGGCTGGAGGGAGGCAGAGCTTGCTGGAAATGTGGGAATTCTGACAGAACACATCATCACTAGCAGCATGGTTTGTGGTAGCCAAAGTATCTGAAGGGGACATTAAACCAAATGTTCTTTGTATTAGTGTCAAGGATCCAGTCCACCAGCTGTCATTCCAGCTTGCTCAGGCAAGCTGCTTGTATCTGTAGCTGTGTCTGCAGAGCGACCCCATCATACAGACTGCTCGAAGGCCAGCAACACCAGAACTTTCAGGCTGTTAGGCAAAGCACCTGAGAGACCCAGATGACCCCAGAGCACAGCAGCCCCAAGACCTTCACATCTGCAACAACTCTTGCAGGAGGACCAGAGCCCAAAATGAAACTAATGGCATCCTGGCTTGCATCAGGAACAGTGTGGCCAGCAGGAGCAGGGAGGTCATTGTGCCCCTGTACACTGCACTGGTTAGGCCGCACCTTGAGTACTGTGTCCAGTTCTGGGCCCCTCAGTTTAGGAAGGATGTTGACTTGCTGGAACGTGTCCAGAGAAGGGCAACAAAGCTGGTGAGGGGTTTGGAACACAAGCCCTATGAGGAAAGGCTGAGGGAGCTGGGGTTGCTTAGCCTGGAGAAGAGGAGACTGAGGGGTGACCTTATTGCTCTCTACAACTACCTGAAGGGAGGTTGTAGCCAGGCAGAGGTTGGCCTCTTCTCCCAGGCAGCCAGCACCAGAACAAGAGGACACAGTCTCAGGCTGCGCCAGGGCAGGTTTAGGCTGGATGTTAGGAAGAAGTTCTACACGGAGAGAGTGATTGCCCATTGGAATCGGCTGCCCATGGAGGTGGTGGAGTCACCTTCACTGGAGGTGTTCAGGAGAAGACTTGATGGGGTGCTTGGCTGTATGGTCTAGTTGTTGGGTGGGTTGGATTGGTTGATGGGTTGGACGCGATGATCTTGAAGGTCTCTTCCAACCTGGTGTATTGTATTGTATTGTATTGTAAGACCTGCAGCTGCAGTACAAGAGCTAACAGGACTTCCACCCCTTTTACCTGGAGATAAGAGAAATCCTTCTGACAGAGGAACTGAGAATCTAATCCCTAGATTAGAGAGCTGTTTAAAAGGCAATCTCAGATTCTGTAAACCCTAGTGCATGTGCTTATCTTTGCTCTCCAAGTAGGCCTACTGATTTTAACAGGACTGCTCACACACATCAAATTGGTCATGCCTTGCCCCATCCCCACATCTCTGCAGCAGGCTGAAAATCAGCCCTCTGTAGCAGAAGAATGTGCTGTACCAGCCAGTTTACAGCTTCTTACCATCACAGCACAAATGTAGTTGTGCTACCCCAAGGATGATGGTGCAACACCATGTGGCCCCTCATACATTTCCTGGAAAGAGGAAGGAGAAGATGGAGAGCCAGCCAGGGTAGGAAGACCTTGGAAGGCCTCCTCTGCTGCTTCTGGGGCTTTGGCTGGGCAGGAGGATGACTGTCCTGCCCCACTGCTGCACCACACATCTTGGTCCATCTTGTATGGTGATGTATGTTCAGTCCCATGCATGGGACCGAGGTGGCTTTGCTGCTGCTTCACCAACCTGATGCCAAAGACAGCTGGCTGCCTACAGCCTAGAGTACCTTCACAACAGGTGTTAAAACCTGCAGAGAGTGGCAGGCCTTTTGGCAAGCAGAAGACCCAAATCCAGGCATGCCAGTGATACTACACATGTCCAGAATACTGATCTGTGCATACCTGCCAGCCCAGACACGTGCTGGACCTGCTGGATTACTTGTCTGTGTGGAAATTCATGGCACAGCGGCAGCAGCTTTATTATGTTCTAGTTCTGGAGCAACCATCCATGCATGATCTTGTTGTACAGACATATTAATCAGATCTGGAGGTAGCCACTTTGTTTGCCTTTTAAATAAGACAGCTGATCACAGATGGATTATCTTGATCCCTGTACACAATGCCATGACCTTTCTGGACTGCTATATAAATATTTAGTCCTTTTCTTCTGATTTGCACCCAGTCATTTCCCATGCTTCAAACAAAGAGATTACTAAACACAAACACATTTGAGATGAAAGCTGGAGAAAGAGTAAACTCATCATTCTCTTCAGTGAACAAACATAGTGGAAACCTGACAAGGACAAAACTGTTGTAGTCTGAAATGCATTCATTACTGACTGAACATATGCTGTGGCTGTTACCAACGTTTGTCACTGCCTGGTGGCAAAGCAAGACCCATGACTAAGCAGTGGTGGTGATCACATAATGCCTCTCTCTGTGCACAGGCACAGAGCCTTCCTACAGCTATAGAAATTCCAAGCTCTCAGATTAGATAGATTTGAAAACCTGGGATGGACTTGTGAAGGTAAAAGCCTAGAGGTAGTTGGCTGTATCAGGTCATAAGCTCCCACTCTTCACTGGGTGTTCCTTACACAGTCCCATCTGATAACCCCATTAGTATATTTAGAACACCAAAAGCACTAAAAAGGAATGCCCAATCCATTCTGGCCTTGATTTAAAAGACCATTTCTCCAGGCAGCTGGCCAGTTTCACATTAGCCTCCTTCCTGACCTTTCCAAGTGACAAGGCACACTGCTCACCAGTGGCAGTGCCAGTAACCACTGAGACCACAGAAGATGAAAACCTGAAGCAAAGCACCAGTTCCAAAAAGGTACCTTAGGTCCAAATCTCTCTGGACTGAACAGATGTGAAAAGACTTGGATGGTTCTGCAGCTGTGAACCCCTTGGAAATGAATCATTTCATAAGAAACCTTTCCATTGTAATCTAGGGCAGATGGTGTGCTGAAAGGGGCTGTGTCAGTCTAGCCTAATAGCTTGAATAAAGTGGTAATTACTTCCGTCTGTGCTTCTTCCACCCTTTCAGTGTATTTGAAGCTGTTACTGTATTTGCTGGTTCTCTCCAGTGCATGATATGAAATCCCCTGGCAGTGGAGGGTGCTTCAGACTGGATGCAGCAGCAGCAAAGGGCAGAGGCACATCGAGAAACTGCAAAGTGCTAGAAACGTAAGAAGTATTCCACTTCTTCTGACAAAAGCTTAGCTGGGGAGAGAAAAAAACCCAACAAAATCCAACAACAAAACCCCCAGACATTTCCAGAGGAAACAGGATGGCACTTTTCAATCAGCCCTTTACTAAGCAAAGGCTGCAGGATTGTTTGCCTTCTCAAAGGTCAATTTTGTTCAGATCACGAAGCAGGGCGCTAGCAGAAAAGCTTCCAAAGCCGAGAGAAGCTAAAGTCAGGTTACTCAGAGAAGCAAAAGTAGAGCAAAACTTGAACTCTGGAAAAGCACACTAATGGAACTAAGAAGGAATTACTTCTGTGAACAATGACTTATAGCTGGGGGAAGGCAGGATGACCCAAAACATACTACAGAGTTCACTCCTGGAGTGGTAAAAGTGGGATCAGCCATCCTGATATTTCTTCTATTTCATATAACTTTGGATCATGTCAGAAGCTTTTAATAAGACCTATATGTCATCAAGGAAGTGACATTCCAGTTCCAATACCAAAAGATTTTTTTACCTAGAGGTACATTGGACCAGTCAAGAACATGTAAAAGAGAATGGATGAGGAGCAAACAGCGTCCCTGGAGCAGTGATAGAGAGGGAAAAGAGCAGAGACATGAGAGACCCAGTGGGAAGTTCGCAGACAAGAAGTTGGAGCTGGAGATATGGGCAAAAGGCAAAAGGTGAGAAACCGCAAAGGTTCCTCCCTTGATCTTACTTAGGCCACCCCTTGAGTCCTGTGTCCAGTTCTGGGCCCCTCAGTTTAGGAAAGATGTTGACTTGCTGGAGCGTGTCCAGAGAAGGGCAACAAAGCTGGTGAGGGGTTTGGAACACAAGCCCTATGAGGAAAGGCTGAGGGAGCTGGGGTTGCTTAGCCTGGAGAAGAGGAGACTGAGGGGTGACCTTCTTGCTGTCTACAACTACCTGAAGGGAGGTTGTAGCCAGGCAGAGGTTGGTCTGTTCTCCCAGGCAGCCGGTACCAGAACAAGAGGACACAGTCTCAGGCTGCGCCAGGGCAGGTTTAGGCTGGACGTTAGGAGGAAGTTCTACACAGAGAGAGTGATTGCCCATTGGAATGGTCTCCGGGGAGGTGGTGGAGTCACCATCATTGGAGGTGTTCAGGAGGAGACTTGATGGGGTGCTTGGTGCCATGGGTTAGTTGTTTGGGTGGGTTGGATTGGTTGATGGGTTGGACGTGGTGATCTTGAAGGTCTCTTCCAACCTGGTGTATTGTATTGTATTGTATTGTATTGTATTACCTTACTCCTAAGCTGTGTCCAGAAGCTTCATCTCAACTACGAAAATGCCAGCTTCAGAAGACCTGTTTTTTAAGGATTTGACTCCAGTACTAAGTGCTGTATAGCTGAAGGACCTTTCCCTTCCCTCTGAATGAATGTGTCATTCCTGTATTTCTTTCTCTTTTATTACCCACAGCTTTGCTTATGTGGAAAACCACAGACATGTTGCTTTTGGGGAGAAAAGAAATCACTCAGGTCTGTATTAACTAGGAAAATAAAACAAACCCAAAAATTCAATTTACCAAATGGTGAGGCAAAAACTTGAGTTGATTTCAGCTAGAAGCATAGAAATGGAGGCAACACCCCAAAGTGATTTGTAGAGAAGGAATCCTGCTCTCACAGAAGTTGCTCTAGAACAGCAGGGAGAACAGCTTGTGGACCATCACTCATGGCATCTCCTAGAGCAATCCCAAGATCACACAATTCCAGGTTGCTTGAATGAGCTGGTAGGCCACTGTCCCTGTCATGCCCTGTGGGCAGCTGGAGCTCCTTTTACTCTAAGGCTACTCAGCCATACATATCCAGTGTCAAAGCTCTCCAAGGATGGATGCTGCAGCACCAAAAAAACTCTCAGGAGAAGTTAGAAAGGTCTACCCCACAGCAGGTAAATGTTCCTTGGGCAGTATGCTAAGCAGTAGAGACACTGCTTACTCCCAGATCTGCTGGCAGAGTTACCTCAGAACTCATTGCAAAGTTGTTCCTACATTCTGGCCATGTAAATTAAAAGAAGGAGGGGTTAATATCCAAAGAGTAAACTCTCTGTCATCACTTTCATACCTCCCTGTTAACCCTCTCTCCATACTCTCTGTCATCACTTCCATGCCCTCCTGTTACTCCTGTCTCTACACTCTGTCCTCACTTCCATAACCTCCTGTTACACCTCTCTCCTCCTACACTTGTTCTTAGAATCTGCATTGCCAGCTGAACTCACCTTTAGCTTAGAAGTTACCATGAAGTAAGTACAATGGGAGTGATTTAATATATGAGCAACACTGCCCACTTTGAAACAAATCCTACAAGCTTGTTCCTTCAGCTAAATGCTTTTTAAAACAAACCCCACACCATATCCATTCTTCTCACCATAAAAAGCCCCAACTCATTGCTTCTGTTCTCTTAAGTACAATTCCTCATCTTTTGGGGGAGTCATTGTTGAACAATACCACTTCCTGACAGCACTGTTTTGTGTACAAATGTTCTGCATCAACACCCCCTGAGAGCAGCATGTTTGAACTTCAGCATCAATGCTACTTCAAAGTTATCACAATGTCACATCAGCCAACTACTGCAGTTCCAGCAGAAGTTATAATATTGTGGTATTTAGCTCTGTCTTAACCATAAAATCATAGAATTGTCAGGGTGGGAAGGGACTCAAGGATCAGCCAGTTCCAACCCCCCTGCCATGGGCAGGGACACCTCACACTACAGCAGGTTGCTCACAGCCACATCCAGCCTGGCTGCAAACACCTCCAGGCATGAGGCTTCCACCACCTCCCTGGGCAACCTGTGCCAGTCTCTCACCACCCTCATGGGGAAGAACTTTTTCATAACATCCAATCTGAATCTACACATTGCTAGTTTTGCTCCATTCCCCCAGTCCTATCACTCCCTGACACCCTCAAAAGTCCCTCCCCAGCTTCCTTGGAGCCCCCTGCAGATACTGGAAGGCCACAATTAGGTCTCCTGGGAGCTTTCTCTTCTCCAGACTGAACAGCCCCAACTCTCTCAGTCTGTCCTCATAGCAGAGCAGCTCCAGCCCTCTGCTCATCCTCGTGGCCCTTCTCTGGACACCTTCCAGCACCTCCAGATCATTCCTGTCCTAGGGGCTCCAGAACTGAACACAGTATTCCAGGTGGGGTCTCAACAGAGTGGAGCAGAGGGGGAGAATCACCTCCCTCACCTGCTGGCTCTGCTTCTCTTGCTGCAGCCCTGGCTCTGCTTGGCTCTCTGGGCTGCAAGTGCTCACTGCTGGCTCCTGTTGAGCTTCTCCTCCACCAGCACCCCAAGTCCTTTTCTTACTTCAACTACTTTCCTGTTGAAATCACACACTGAAAAGGGCCTAACTAAAACCAAAATAAAGACATTTGAATCATTTCTGAAGTGGAATAATTTCTCAGGACATTAAGCTAGAGGAGATACTAGATTTCAGAACAATGTGTGGGCAAACAGCACACGAGTTTTTTTTTTCCAGAGCCTTGCACAAGCTTAGAAGATAACAGCTTTTCAAAACACACAATGGGATGAGCATAAAGCAATCTTCTTATTCTTTTTTTCCCCCTTGAATCAATAAAGGTGCCTGCAAAATTATGAAATCAGACAAAACAGGGACAAAATTTGCTTTCTGATGAAAACCACAGATGATTAAAGAAGCATCAAAGATGTTTATCTAGAAATAAGCCCTAAGTATTTCTCTAGAAGCAAGCCCTGTTTGGAGAAATCCACGCTGCAGAGGGCTTTCATTATTATCATTTGAGTGGTATCCGTCGTTCTAGGCAAGTAAAAGACAAATTCAACAGGATACCATTAGCCTGTGCATGGAGTAGGGGCTTATGATACAGATCACAGGATCACAGGGGGTGGAAGGGACCTCCACAGATCATCCAGTCCAACCCCCTGCCAGAGCAGGACCATAGAATCCAGCACAGGTCACACAGGAGCACATCCAGATGGGGCTTCAAAGGCTCCAGAGAAGGAGACTCCACAGCCTGCCTGGGCAGCCTGCTCCAGTGCTCTGTGAGCCTCACAGTACTTTATGTAAGGTGTATGGGCTTAACACCAGCTGATAATGGAATGGAATGGAATGGAATGGAATGGAATGGAATGGAATGGAATGGAATGGAATGGAATAGAATAGAATAGAATAGAATAGAATAGAATAGAATAGAATAGAATAGAATAGAAGTAACCAGGTTGGAAAAGACCTTCGAGATCATCAAGTCCAACCTATCACCCAACACCATCAAATCAACTAAACCATGGCACCAAGTGCCTCATCCAGGCTCTTCCTAAACACCTCCAGTGATGGTGACTCCACCTCCCTGGGCAGCACATTCCAATGGCCAATCTCTCTTGCTGGGAAGAACTTCTTCCTAACATCCAGTCTAAACCTCCCCTGGCACAGTTTGAGACTGTGTCCTCTTGTTCTGGTGCTGCTTGCCTGGGAGAAGAGACCAACCCCACCTGGCTACAACCTCCCTTCAGGAAGTTGTAGAGAGCAAGAAGGTCTCTCCTGAGCCTCCTCTTCTCCAGGCTAAGCAACCCCCAGCTCCCTCAGCCTCTCCTCACAGGGCTGTGCTCCAGACCTCTCCTCAGCTTTGTTGCCCTTCTCTGGACATGTTCCAGCAACTCAACATGTCGGATGGAGCAGAACTTGAGCAAGGCTGAGTGTCCTGAGCCAAGACGCTGTGGCATTGCCCAAAGGCAGGAGACATCCTTACCAATCTAAAGACAGCAGTGGCAGTCACAAAACCTGCCTGTAACCCCCAGCTTTGCCATGGTAATGGCTGTGTGGCCACATGGAAGTTACTGAATTTCTTCATGCTGAAGTTCATTGCAAGATGTGGCAATGCATTGCCTGCCTGCATGTTGGGGGTCTCAGTGACTCGGCACTAGATCAAAGAGATCTTAAAACATTTTACTGATGTACTCAGATTTTACTGACAAATAAAGATGTCTTTTTTTTTCTTCTTCCAGTTTTGTTCATTAATTTCTCTTCTATAAATCATCATTTTCTTTCTCCCATCCAGTACAAATTTAAATGCCACTCTGTTTGCCCTCACCTTTGCTCCCAGACCTCACCTGGAATATTGCCTCCAGTTTTGGGCTCCCCAGTTCAAGAGGGACAAGGATCTGCTGGAGAGAGTCCAAAGGAGGGCTACCAGGATGATGAAGGGACTGCAGCACTGCCTGGTGAGGAGGGGCTGAGAGGCCTGGGGCTGTGCAGTCCAGAGAAGACTGAGAGGGGATTTAATCAAGGTTTATCAATATCTGAGGGCTGGGGGTCAGGAGGGAGGGGACAGGCTCTGTTCAGTTTTGCCTGTGATAGGACAAGGGGCAATGGGTAGAAACTGCCGCACAGGAGGTTCCACCTCAACATGAGGAGGAACTTCTTCACTGTCAGGGTCCCAGAGCACTGGAACAGGCTCCCCAGAGAGGTTGTGGAGTCTCCTCTTCTCTGGAGACTTTCAAGCCACATCCGGATGCATTCCTGTGTGACCTGTGCTGGATTCTATGGTCTGCTCTAGCAGGAGGGTTGGACTCTATGATCTCTGGAGGTCCCTTCCAACCCCTAACATCCTGTGAGCCTTCAGTGGAAACAGGATTAGAAACTACTGGCAGAATTGTGGAAACATTGGAAACTGCTATGGAAAGTTATTTGTGGAGGGCATAAGAGGCAGAAAAAGTTAGTCACTTGAAAACTCACACAGTTTATAAGCTGCTTGGTTAGTTCTGGCAGCGAGAAGTGAGAGTCTTTAATAGACCTAATGGATGATGTCAAATTCTATGTTTAAATATTTAATGTGATTGAACTGCCTAAAAATATCCTATTGCAGGTTGTCCTGGCTTTCGAGGCACATGAAAACTGATCAGACACAGCCTGCATACAACAGTGGGCTCCTACTAGAGCAGTCAGTGTGTGACACAGATGTCAGCCTTCTCTCCAGAGATCTCTCTTCAGGAGTAATTAGTTGGGGGCATTATTGCTCAGAAAGAAGAGAAAGAACCCAGATAAGAAACCCTAAGGGATTTCAAGTTTTCTGAGAAGTGAACTCACACAGAGGGCTTGAACTGAATGGGCACCATCCTTGTTTTAACAGTTTCACATTCATTTGGTGACCGCTAATTCAGGTTCCACCTCTAACCAGCAAGTTGCTTGAACTGCTTTGGAAGTCTACTGGTTTGGTTTACAACATAGAGGACATAGCAAGAGGACACAGTCTCAAGCTGCACCAGGGGAAGTTTAGGCTTGAAGTGAGGAGAAAGTTCTTCCCAGAAAGAGTTCTTTGCCATTGGAATGTGCTGCCTGGGGAGGTGGTGGAGTCACCATCCCTGAAGGTGTTCAAAAAGGGATTGGATGTGGCACTTGAAGCCATGGTTTAGCTGTCAGGAGGTGTTGGGTGATAGGTTGGACTTGATGATCTCTCAGGTCTTTTCCAACCTTATTGATTCTATGACATATCCTCAACTGATGCAAGCTGCTACTACAAGAGAGGACTTTTATATTGTCTGAAGGTCTCTATAGATAACTTTCAAACACTCTTTTGTCATTTTCAGGGGGTTCAATGGGTGAAAAGTTTGACCAAGCCACTTTAAACTGAGTTAATGGCTTTGCAAGCTTTTTTTGCCCTGTCTCCTGTTCTCATGGGGCTTCAGCAAGTTTCAAACCACTACGTACCGCTTGAAAAAGAAGTATAAAACTAATCACATCTGCCTGCAGCATTAGGCATCCACATCCCCCCTCTGTCACCATTGTTTTCTCTGCAATTAGCCTAGTGACATAGGGAAGACTAAATACCCAGTAGGATTCTTAAAATAATAAATCCTCCCCTCACAAAAATTGCCAAGATTTTAGAGTCAGACATGCTACTGAGTAAAAGGAAAATCATCTTGCATCATGTTGTAACTCTAATGGAAACCAGAGTCCCTCCCATCAGCTTCATTGGTTTTTGATTTGTTATCAAAGAAGTCAATATTTTCAGCATATATATGCCTGCTGAATAGACAAAAGCAGTTTGCCTGGTGGAAGATGTCAGTAGGGATATGGCTGTCACAAAAGGCAATTTTCTTAAAGATAGACCATCAAAAAGATCATAACCATCACAGTTTCCATTTATTCCCTTCCCTCTAAAGGCTTTAGTGTGTTTCCATGCAGCATTCTGCCTGATGACTTGGCTATAAAAGTTGCTGACAGCAACATATACCCACCTTAACAAATTGCAGGCACATTGAAGACACTGAGCTTTGCTTATCACTCTCTGAAAGCTTCCTCTGCACTACCCCAGGTGTGGAAAGAAGTCTTTCTCTAACCAGGTTCATTGCTCAGACAGACTGCAGCAGCATTTCAAAAGCAATCAGTTCTCTGTAGTGAAAAAAAGGCATAACCACACAGTGCTCTGGAGAGATGGTAGGGCCACAAATGAGAAGAAATATGTAAAATTCTCTGCTGCTCTAAACTGATAGTGACCTAGGGAAACTTACTTTCTGCATGTCACAGTATTGCCTTTTCTATACTGGCTGCCTGGAATAAAACCCAAGGAAAGTGGCCAAATAAAACTGCAGGCAGCCTTGGGCTCCATTTCCTTCCCTTCTGGAACAATGTATTATCTATACCATAACATTTCTGCTTATTTGTCTTGGGAGAATTTTGCAAGAGCTGGACTTGCAGTGGTTCATGCCTCTGATACAAGCATCTTATTTGATGGCAGGCTCTTCCCTCCTATATGGCAAGTTAAACCGAGTATCTGCAGAGCCCCAAGCACAGCCACACACAGTGGGTTGCTCGCAGCCTCACCGACAGCAGTGTGTCTCTGTTCACAGAGTCACAGAATTGTGGAGGCTGGAAAAGACCTCTGAGATCATCAAGTCCAGCCTATGATCTAACACCACCACATCAGCTAAACCATGCCACCAAAGGCTCCAAGGAGACCTAATTGTGGCCTTCCAGTATCTGAAGGGGGCAACAAGGAAGCCAGGGAGGGACTTTTTAGGGTGTTGGGTAGTGATAGGACTGGGGAGAATGGAAAAAAAAACCAGAAATGGGTAGATTCAGATTGGATGTTAGGAAGAAGTTCTTCAGTATGAGAGTGGTCAAACACTGGCACAGGTTGCCCAGAGAGGTGGTGGAAGCCTCATCCCTGGAGGTTTTGAAGGCCAGGCTGGCTCTGAGCAACCTGCTGTAGTGTGAGGCGTCCCTGCATATGGCAGGGGCTTGGAACTGATGATCCTTGAGGTCCCTTCCAACCCTGGCAATTCTGTGATTCTATGATTCTCTATGGTTTCTTAAAGGCACCCAGCCTCAAACCATGACACAGTGGCAACCTACCAGGTCAGTGGTTCTTCCTGCATTGTCTGTGAATCGTAGCAATGGCTTCTTGGCCCGTTCTGAGAGTTCCACAAGTGTGATCTAGAACTTGGCCTGCTCTCTCCCCCAGGACAAGAGTGAGTGGGTGTTGAAGTAGTGCGTGGACCTGGAGCTGAGAGACATAGTGTTGACCAGTCAGTACTGGACTGGATGATCTTTGAATTCTCTTCCAACCAGATGGATTCTGTGATTCTGTAAAAGAAAAAGAAAGAGTGATGATATTTTTAAGTGTAAACCAAGGTATTCGGAAAAGATGCAGAAAGCAACAAAAATGCACTCTTAGCTCTTGGCTTATTCTTTGAACTCATTTACTGCTCACTTCCAGCATTCATGCACAAAGTACAACACTGTGGTGCTCTCCAGTAACAAATATATGAATAAAGTTAAAAGGAAAACAAAGCTTGGAGGCACCTGTGTTTGCTTTAGTTGAAGCCGTCAGAGCAAAACAAAGCAGCAGGCCCTATTGTCATGCAGTTGCAGAGATGGTAAGAAAACAAGGCCAGACCATTACAAGAAGTTGTGCTGCTTGTAACTAGACACAAGTAATTTCCAAGGAATATCTAATCCAAGGATCTTCAGAGTATACACAACACTATGTAAAACCCTAAAAGCCCTTTTTGCCCAGTGCTTTAATTAGTAGAGCTGCTTTGCACTTTACAGTTTATTGCAAATCACCCATCAGTTACTAAAGGAAGGGTCTGGTTTCTTCTGCAGCAAATGTCTATTGTGAACCTCTCCAGGCAAAGGCTGTCTCTAACAGAGGTGGATGCACAGAACAGCACCTGTGTTCTTGGCTGTGTGGTCTGAGACAAACCATATTTGCTGCTTGAGGAGTTACACACGTGTGTGTGTGTAATAGCTGGAGAGGAGATGCACTAGAATTACAGCCAAGAAAAGAAGTTAAAATAACCACGGGCTGCTTATGAACATAGGAATTACTTTTCAGGTGAGGTGACACGAGGAAAAGGCCACACACAGCCAGGCACTTGTATCACAAGTTTCCTTATTTTCTCCCACTATGGAAGAAACAAAGGCTGCTTGTAACTCCTCAGACCCTTCTCATCTAAACCAAGCACTAGTAGTATGGGCTCTTATTTGGGGCACTGCAACCCTCTGACATTTAGCCCACGGTTTTCTTGGTAATCTCTGTGCTTTGCTGATGGGTGAAGCAGCTATGGCTGCACTTCAGTGGTGATCTGAGTCAAATCTGTCCTAAAGTAAGGTTATTTCCCTCGATGCACAAGAAAACATGAAGTACTTCTGAGGGAGACAAACACAGGGTTGTTTTTTTCTCCCTTCAGCAATTTTGGTAATCACAGTAATTCTCACCTCGTCCCTGTATGAGGCAGAGGTAGGCTGAGCATCACCTATCAGAGAGGACAAGGAACTGCTTTCTGCATAGCAAAGGTGGTGTGGGACAAACGTGAAAAGTAGCAGATTTTGTCTAAAGGAATGATGGACCACCTGAAAAACCTGAGACAAGATACCAGTAGTTTACACAGAGCCTTTGGTTGAGGCCGGGATGCTACAGAGAACTAAAAAGGGTTGAAATCACTGTGGGACCATTACTTCCTTCTAAGCTAAGAAGAAAAAAAATCTGTTAAAAAATATTGACAAAAATAATCAGATTTAATTGTTTGCCCTCTACAGGACAGGAGTGGAGATCTCCAACCAGTAATGGTAGATCAGTAGGTTCCAAGCCCCCTGTATGAGCTGTAGTAAGTTTCTGACTATGAAATCCCATCACAGTCAGCTGAAGCACATCAGACAAAATCCAATATCCAATGTAAAAGTAAAAGCAAAGCCATGCCCTTGTCTGGCAAAGCCTGAGTAGGTGTGCTTTAAACAAGAGACAGCTCAGGAACAGAAGAATTTAACTCCTATCTCAGAGCTTTCCTAAATAAAATATTCCTTCTGGCACAGAGCTAGGACTGTGGTGTCAACTGCTCAATCAGTGCTGCTCCTGCTTGCTCTTCCTGCTGCCTCAGAACACACACACACACAGAGATTACTCCTGAATCACCATCCTTGTGCATTTGCACGGAATTGTGCACAATTGTGCTCAGCTCTGTTGGAAAGTGCAGATTTTCATGCAGGCTTGAGGACAGACAGCCAAAGCCAAGGGTAGGGGTGGGAGTGGGAGTCCAGCAGAAATATCCACTAATATTTCCAGTTCAAAGACTGCTGTCTTCCTTGCATGGTCTCAAGCTTTCAAAGTAAGTAGTTGCCTATGATCAAAAGCATCCACAGACCAGCTGCTAGGTGTCTGCAGTTACTGTGCACTATTAAACATTTATGGGGGAGCAGCTTCCATGAAGACTGAGTTGAGCACAAAAGCAGCATTTTCGTCTAAGGTTACCTCGGAGTCCAGATGTCATTCAGCTTGATCCGTGGCTTGGAAGCTACCTGTGGCTGCAGAATGGATAATTCACAGGAGTACACCACAATTTGCCCTTGTCTGGCTTTTAAAAAGTGTATGAGAGCTTTATGTGCATGCTGTGACCTGCACTACTTAGTGACAGCCAAAGCTTTGGTGAGCCTTTACCCACCTCATTCCTCAGCCGAGGGGCCAAGGTTGGGTTGTTCAATACTCACTTTAAGTTGCTTCTCAGAAGTACCTTGTGACTCCCTTCAGGTAAGCCCAGAGACATAGCCCTGCATACAGTTTGAAGCAAGTATGGATGGAGACACTGTAGTCACAAATGTTGTTTTTAGCATTGACTGATCTCCACAGCACTCCTCTGTAGCCAGATGTGTGCCTCTGCAGGGCCAGCCAGGTCAGAAATCAAGCCCTAGGTGCTCCTGGCTGTTACAGAATGTTAGGGGTTGGAAGGGACTTCTAGAGATCATCAACTCCAAACCCGCTGCTAAAGCAGGATCACCTAGGGCATGTCACACAGGAACTCATCCAGGTGGGTTTGGAACTCTGCAGAGAGAGAGAATCCACAGCCTCTCCAGGCAGCCTATTCCAGGACTCCACTGTAAAGAAGTGTCTTCTGGGAGAGGTTATTTCTGTCCCTTTACCAAAAAGGGAGCTCAGAAAGATGTACTTCCTAAGGCATTTCGCCCTACAATAGAAGGGTTTGGAAGTGTTTTAAAAGAGACTGTATGAGGCACTTAGTGCCATAGTTTAGCTGATTAGATGGTGTTGGGTGATAGGTTGGACTTGATGATCTCAAAGGTCTTTTCCAATCTGGTTAATTCTGTATGACAACTAAACTAAACCATGGCTCCAAGTGCCACATCCAATCCCCTCTTGAACACCTCCAGGGACCGGGACTCCACCACCTCCCTGGGCAGCACATTCCAATGGCCAGTTACTCTTTCTGGGAAGAACTTTCTCCTCACCTCCAGCCTAAACTTCCCTGGCACAGCTTGAGACTGTGTCCTCTTGTTCGGGTGCTGGTTGCTTGAGAGAAGAGACCAACCCCCACCTGGCTACAACCTCCCTTCAGGGAGCTGCAGAGAGCAATAAGGTCTCCCCTGAGTCTCATCTTCTCAAGGCTAAACACCCCAGCTCCCTCAGCCTCTCCTCACAGGGCTGTGCTCCAGACCCCTCCCCAACCTTGTTGCCCTTCTCTGGACATGTTCAAGTATCTCAGTTAAGGTTGTGATGTTCAACCTTCAAATCTTTTACTGCATGACCCCCCTCAAATACTTCTGGATTGATTGTACTCATTGCATTATGACACTATGGAGGCTCATAATTACAAGGTGGACATCATGGAGGCTCATAATTATGAGGTGGGCATCATGGAGGCTCATAATTATGAGGTGGACTCAAAGATGAAGTAATTTGTGTATTATTCTTAAAGGAAGACCAAAACAAGAGCTACCAGTGCAATCTTGTAGATCAGTTATTCCCCCTACCCCTTTTACCATTATGCAAATACTCACCATTTTAATCAGCTCTGGGCTCCTGAGAAGCTGCCAATGCATTGCCATTGTTTGCACAGAGTTTAGCTGTCTCTTGATAAGCTCCTGAATTCTATACTAAAACAGCCAGAACAAAATGTACTCTGGAAGATGGCCCAATGTAAAACTGTGGCACTGATTTTTGAATCATAATGTTACTGCCTTTCTGGAACCTTTTCCCATGCTAACATGCATGTCAGCTGGGATAAAAATACTGAGCAACAAGCTTTGAACTATTTTGGTGCTCTGTGGAAAGTTTGAACAATACTGCCATGCCAATTTAGCTACATCTTATAATAATCAGTGATTTGGGAGAAATCAGAGGGTAAACACAGCATGCCCGAACCAAACAAGTTCTTTGAAAGATACTCTAAACAAAAACATATTTAAGCCCATTGTTGTTGCTTTTAGTGCAATCACCATGGAAACCACATAAAACTCACTTTTAATAGCCATTCTTTCTTCAGTGCTTTGTGTTGCCTAAATGACACATGAACTGAGCAGAATTGGTTTGGTATTTTAATGGTCAGTCAGGGAAGAGACTGTTCTTTGGAACATGCTATGAGTGCATTAATTACTGTGTTGCGTATCACAGTACCACCAAGGTTGGAGCCCTTACTGTATGTGGGATGCAGGTTTGTAGCAGGGTTATTTTATGAAAGAAGATGAAAGCAAAACTTTGAAAACACCAATGGGCATCAGGGATTATAGAGCTCTGAATTCACTGCAAAGATTTAAAATTCCAGCAGAGAAAGGCTTGCTCAGATTCAGCCCTCTAGTAAACTCAGCCCTCCATTCAGTGAATGAGGCTACAGCAAGGAAGAGAAATCCCAGGCATTCACAGTATCACAGTACATTAGAGGTTGGAAGGGACCTCCAGGGATCATTGAGTCCAAACCCCCTGCCAAAGCAGGATCACCCAAGGTAGTCTGCAAAGGAATGCATCCAGGTGGGTTTAGAAAGTCTCCAGAGAAGGAGACTCCACAACCTCTCTGGGCAGCCTACTCCAGTGCTTTATCACTCTCATTAATAAGTAAGATATGAGAGGCCTGAGTATGTGACCTCTGAAGGAGACCTAAAGATACATGTGGGTGCTGAAGGAGACCTAAAGATACATGTGGGTGCCACCATGGGCAGACTTCAGGAGTTCAAGTGAAGAATGCCAGCATGAACCTCATGAAAAAGATGTGTCCATGAACAGAAGCAGCATCTCATACACTCACAGAATGCATTCAGTTGGAAGGGATCTTTGGAGGTCATCTAAAATCCAATCTCTCCACAGTAAGCAGGGACATCTTTAACTAGATTAGGTGGCTCAGAGCCTGACCTTCATGTCATACTGTACCCTTGAGTACTGTGTCCAGTTCTGGGCCCCTCAATTTAAGAAGGATATTGACACACTTGAACTTGTGCAGAGAAGGGCAACGAGGCTGGGGAGAGGTCTCAAGCACAGCCCTGTGAGGAGAGGCTGAGGGAGCTGGGGTTGCCTAGCCTGGAGAGGAGGAGGCTCAGGGAGACCTTATTGCTCTCTACAACTACCTGAAGGGAGGTTGTAGCCAGGTGGGGGTTTGGTTTCTTCTCCCAGGCAACCAGCACCAGAACAAGAGGACATAGCCTCAAGCTGCACCAGGGGAGGTTTAGGCTGGAGGTGAGGAGAAAGTTCTTCCCAGCAAGAGGGATTGGCCACTGGAATGTGCTTCCCAGGGAGGTGGTGGAGTCACCATCCCTGGAGGTGTTCAAAAAGGGATTGGATGTGGCACTTGGAGCCATGATTTAGTTGTCAGGAGGTGTTGGGTGATAGGTTGGACTTGACGATCTCTGAGGTCTTTTCCAACCTTATTGATTCTATGTGAGAGGTTCATTTGCCCTATTTCTCTTAGGAGAGGAAGTGTGGCTTGCTTGTCATTATGCCATGGGACAGCAGTGATTTCAGCAGGGCAGTTTTGGAGCCCTGCTAGCAGAAGCAAGGGCAGTAAAAACTGCAGGGTCAGCCCAAAGGAAATGCATAGTGACAGAATGCAAAGAGCTGAAAACCAAATTTCAAAATACATATAAATGCATCTCAGCTGCCTCCTTTTGTTAAAATGCCTGGAATTTCAATCTGAATGCATAACCATCTGCCTGAAGGCTAAGTTCAGTGCAAGCTCTTATTCCCATTTCCATACATCTCACTTTGCAAAATGCCTCCTGAAACTCTGGCTCAGCAACGTACAGAGGAAGTAATTCATTTATCTTCCAAGGATACAGTAACCACTTGATGTCCGTTTTGATAAAAGACCTAAAGGAAGTCCTTCAGGCAATGCTGTTCAAGCTTTTTGCATATGTTTAAGTTCCCTACCTTGAATCGATTTCTCTGGGTGCAGGAAAGGTCAAATTACGTAGTAGAATGACACTCTCTAGCGGTGAACGCCTGGCCCTGGTGTCACTGCTCCAAGCATCCACGATTCCATCCTTGCTCTCCTTGTACATTCAGGAGATTAGCAAAGCATTCGTCTGATGCATGTTGATAGCAGGAGCTGGTTTTCTTGGAGAGAGTGCAGTCACCAGCTCCTCTCAGCCTGAAAATGACAAGTGAAAAATGGAGACTTCAGCGCAGCAACCTTCAGCAGCCATCTCTTCACTATAAGCAGTTGTTGAAGGAGGTTTTGTCCACACTGACAATGCACACAGATATGTCCTGAGGCAACTGCAGCAGGAAAGCATAAGCTCTACTGACCGTAGCATGAGAGGACACTTTCCTGTAGCCTCTCCAGAGTGTAACCTAAGCTACAGAGCCCCGTTTCAGGAAATACGCAGCCAAAAGTCCTGCAGTTCCATGTCTGTATCCCATCTGCTTCTGCACAACTCTGTCTCCTGCACCTTTGCTCTCTTTGACCTGCGGACAATTGCAGATCACTCCCAGTGCTTGTTTTTGCACAGAGCTCTTGCCTTCTCCTTTCTTAGTCTCTCCACCACAGCCTCCCCATACTCAAGAGTTTGGCCAGAGAACCACAGTGGCACTGATCTTCTTCACTATCAGAAGCAATAACAACATTCTTTGAGAGACAGAATCCTCTCCTTTCCCAAAGGGTATCCCCCTCCACATTGCCAGAGCCACTGCATCTCTCAAATAGCTTCATCACAGAATGGTCTGGGTTGGAAGAGACCTCCAAAGGTCATCCAGTCCAACCCCTCTGCAGTAAGCAGGGACATCCTCAATTAGATCAGGTTGCCCAGAGCCCTGTCCAGCCTCACCTTGAATATCTCCAGGGATGGGGCCTCAACTACCTTCCTGGGCAACCTGTTCCAGTGTTCCACTACCCTCATAGTAAAGGACCTGTCCTCATAGCAGAGTTGCTCAAACTCCCTGATCATTTTTGTTGCCCTCCTCTGGACCTGCTCTATCAGGTCCATGTCCTTCCTGTATTGAGGGCTCCAGAGCTGGATGCAGTAATCCAGTTGAATTCTTACCAGAGCAAAGTGGCAGAATCACCTCACTTGATCTGCTGGTCACTCTGCTTTTGATGCAGCCCAGGATGCCATTTGCCTTCTGTGCTGCAAGCTCACACTCTCTTCCTTTGGGGGATACTAGCAACAAGGATGTGAAAGGATCTTTCCCATTGTTCACATGTAATCAAAAATTTGGCCACAGAATATGAGAATATTCTTATCTTATCCAGTATGGCCCAGTTCTGCACTGTAGTTGGGTCACAATCCAGCTTTCAGTGCTAGATTCCATTCCTATTACAGGATAAATCAAGATCCAGACCAAAGTCAACAATTCTGGGAGTCAAGAGAGGGGAGAAGTATGAATTTATATCTTAATCTGGCAGCTGAGATTCAGGTCAAGCTGGTGAAGCTCAGGGTACGTTAATCCTTGCTATGAAAGCCACCAGTTTGCTACCATGAAATCAATGCATTGGTTCTCATCTTTGCTACTTAACCCCTTTGTGTGTCTTTCTTCCTGGTTTATTCTATTTCAGGAGCTAGCATTTTGCTCATTTCAAATTTGAGCCAAGGTTTCAGGTGCCTTGAGGGGAAAGCATTCCTATCTCCTCCCAAAAGACTATGGGCATAGCTTGGGTTTGATGGATTGCAGCGGGATCAAGAAATTTCCACAAGAGTTGCTTTTGCTTCTTGAGGGAAATAAAAGAGCTCTCAGAGCATGTCCTTGCCAGTGTTGCATTTGAAAAGGAGAGGAAGATTTGTCATGTCAAGAGGTGCTGCTGAAATGCTGAGCACACCCTTTGAACCAACTTGTTCCACACCACCTCCTGCGCCGTCGATACACAGCGTTCAGGTTTTGCGCTCTTTGCACGTAAAAGCACGCTTAGAGAGGAATGCCTGGAGAACAGGAGCCCCTGACCTGCTCCAGCTAGGGCAGTGCTGCTTTCCTTAACACATTGGGAAATCTGCTGCCAGTAGAAGGGCAGCAGTAGAAGTCCAGAGAAGGGCAACAAGGCTGGGGAGAGGTCTGGAGCACAGCCCTGTGAGGAGAGGCTGAGGGAGCTGGGGTTGCTTAGCCTGGAGAAGAGGAGGCTCAGGGAGACCTTTCTTGCTCTCTACAACTCCCTGAAGGGAGGTTGTAGCCAGGTGGGGGTTGGTCTCTTCTCCCAGGCAACCAACACCAGAACAAGAGGACACAGTCTCAAGCTGCACCAGGGGAAGTTTAGGCTGGAGGTGAGGAGAAAGTTCTTCCCAGAAAGAGTAATTGGCCATTGGGATGTGCTGCCCAGGGAGGTGGTGCAGTCCCCATCCCTGGAGGTGTTCAAAAGGGGATTGGATGTGGCACTTGAAGCCATGGTTTAGTTGTCAGGAGGTGTTGGGTGATAGATTGGACTTGATGATCTCTGAGGTCTTTTCCAACCTGGTTTATTCTATTCTATTACCTTTAACTGTCCTAAAATAATGGCAGAGTTACAAATGACCCCAAACCACTTAACACCATTGCTTCTCTGATGCAAAAGATCTTGCCATGGACAGGTCCCAAGCCAGCTTGTCCTGGCCAAAACACAGTCACTTTTTTCACCCTGATGTTTTTGCACACCATCCTAGTTAAGCCTCTTGTGCAGGTCTCCTCTTTGGGTGTCAGCCACTAACGCACTCTCCCCAGGTGCTCCCAACTATTCCCCCAGTAGCTCCCCTGTGGCAAATGGCAACAGGGTGGTGGACACAGGTTTTCGGTAGGGAAGTCCAAATTACAGCACTCAGGTCACTGAATCAGCCACTATGAAAATTGTTCCAGCCCTAAGAGAAGCCTGTGCAGTAGCTTTGAGCTGAGGGCAGCTCTCAGTCAGCCCTGCACCCTCTCCCCTCTCAGACAGCAGGGTAGCATCATGCTGGCGTGATGGATGGAGGGGCTTGCAAGGCTGAACTGAAAAGCTGCAAGAACAGAGATGGGATGTACTTCCCAAAATACCAAAATAAGGTGTTCTCAGGTCCCACAGCCATGGAGAGCTGATTCTAACGGCAGAGACTGACAAGGTTTTGGGGAACTCCTCCTGTAAGTGGTAAATAAGCAGAAATGGACAAACCTGTTTGCATCCCTGCTGGGAAGTTTTGAACCTGTCTCTCTAAAGGAGAAGAGCTAATGAGCTCCCATGCCTCCTGTGGCACTGAGGTTGGAATTATGACAGTGTCTATACCCAGCACTAATTGTGCAGTAATTCTTTCCAGATGTATGTAAACATGGCCAATTTTTTCCACATTAATCTTTCACATACATTGTAGAGCTCAGATGTTTACTCAGCATTCAGATAAACCATAAAGGGATTAAAAAACCAACCAACCAACCCCAAAAAACAGACAAACCTTATCTGATCTCTAAAGCTCCCTTGAAAGGCAGCTGATGGTATCTGTCTAACACTTCAACTTGATTTTACTGCTGAGATTTAGGCATTTATGTACTTCCCTGCTTTTGCCCAAGGTCTACATTTTTGTCTAGCTAATTGAGTTCCCAGTGGCCCCATACAATCAAGTGAAAATAAGCACTAAACTGTGATGCTACTTAAGTGGTTTTTATTTGTCATCATGATAGTGTGAGCAATAGCAAAGATCACAGAATTGTGATGCTGGGAGAATCCCCACAGCATTTTCTGCCCGAGCTAACTCCTGCTGACTTTAGGATGAGTCTCTAGTCATTGTTATATGGCAGGGTTAAAGCCACAGCCTACTCATTCAAGTGGAGGAAGGTTCTCACCCTCGTGCCTCTATGCAAAGGTACCTCCATGGCAGCTATACCATCAGGACAACCCTGGTCATGGGCTTTGCAAATGCATGGAAACATGAATCTTCATAGAATCACCAAGGTTGGAAAAGACCTCAGAGATCATCAAGTCCAACCTACCACACAACACCTCATGACTAACTAAACCATGGCTTCTAATGCCACATCCAAGCCTTTTTGAACACCTCCAGGGATGGCGACTCCACCACCTCCCTGGGCAGCACATCCCAATGGCCAATTACTCTTTCTGGGAAGAACTTTCTCCTCACCTCCAGCATAAACTTTCCCTGGTGCAGCTTGAGACTGTGTCCTCTTGTTCTGGTGTTGGTTGCCTGGGAGAAGAGACCAACCCTCCTGGCTACAACCTCCCTTCAGGTAGTTGTAGAGAGCAAGCTGTGGTAGTTTTAGGCTTATGCCTTTAAATTTTTGTCACAGATCTTGAGCAGAAAAGTAATAAAATGTAAATAAATCAACCCACCACACGAGCAATCAGGACAGAGGAAAAAACTATCAGACACTGAGTCCTGTCTAGTATTCCTCTGTCTGCAGAAGGTGTTCAGTCTTTTGATGTCCAAATATAGGGGCAAGATGCTTAAAGGGGTTGTAAAGTACCCTCCTTTAGGTATACTTCCAGCTTGTCTTTGACCTGCCTGGGTGTGCTCCTGTGTGGCCTGCCCTAGGTGATCCTGCTTTGGCAGGGGTGTGGGACTCGATGATCTCTAGAGGTGCCTTCCAACACAAAGCATTCTTCCATTCTATGACCCTTCAGCACCTGTCAATCAATTACAGAATCATGAACCATAGAATGGTTTGGGTTCAAAGGGACCTTAAAGATGATTTAGTTCCAACCCCCTGCCTGGTCCACTAGACCAGGTTTCTCAAAGCCTCACCCAGCCTGGCCTTGAACACCTCCAGGGAGGGGGCATTCATCCATTTTGAAACGTGAGAGTATACTTTCTTTAAATGACATCTTTTGAACAGTAGCCATGCTACCTTGTCTGATTTCTTGGTGATTTTGTAAACCACTACAATGTGGAAGTTACACAGTGTGTTTACTTTTAGAGATGAACCTGACCTTTACAGTCTGAGCTGGATTTCAATTTCCTCTTCACCTCTGTGGAAGACAAATAGCTTAAGATTCTGGTCTCAGCTGTAAACCAGGTGTCATGGTCAGCTGTGACATTTACATGAAGGCCTGCGTTCAAACAGTAAAACATTTCCCTCAGTAGTCTTCAGATCTCATATGGCTCAGACTATGTTCAAAACACACAGTAGATCAAGATCATCTAATTCAAGGATGGTGAAGGTAGGACTGATGCAGCTTCCCCATACTCATAGAATCACAGAATCAATAAGGTTGGAAAAGGCTCCTCAGTTTAAGAAGGACATAGAGACACTTGAACATGTCCAGAGAAGGGCAACAAGGCTGGGGAGAGGCCTTGAGCACAGCCCTGTGAGGAGAGGCTGAGGGAGCTGGGGTTGTTTAGCCTGGAGAAGAGGAGGCTCAGGGGAGACCTTATTGCTCTCTACCACTACCTGAAGGGTGGTTGTATCCAGGAGGAAGTTGGTCTCTTCTCTCAAGCAACCAGCACCAGAACAAGAGGACACAGTCTCAAGCTGTGCAGGGGAAGTTTAGGCTTGAGGCGAGGAGAAAGTTCTTCACCGAGAGAATCATTCGCCATTGGAATGTGCTGCCCAGGGAGGTGGTGGAGTCACCATCCCTGCAGGTATTCACGAGGGATTGGACGTGGCACTTGGTGCCATGGTTTAGTCATGGGGTCTGTGGTGACAGGTTGGACTTGATGATCTTTGAGGTCTCTTCCAACCTTGGTGATTCTGTGATTCTGTGACTACTAAACCATGGCTTCAAGTGCCACATCCAAATCCTTTTTGAACACCTCCAGGGACGGTGACTCCCCTCAGCCTTCTCTTCTCCAGACTAAACAACCCCATCTCCCTCAGCTGCTCCTCAGATGATGCCCCCAGTCCCCTCATCAGCCTCGTTGCTCTTCTCCAGACACACTCCACGACCTCAACATCTTTCCTATGCCATGGCATCCAGAACGGAACTCGCTGCTCCAGCTGTGGCCTCACCACACTATCACACAAGTGAAGCTATTTTTCCCTCCCCTATTTATCTTTTTTTTTTTTTTTTTTTTTTTCTAACCAAGATGAACTCTTCAGAACAACCAATTTTAGCTCACATTAGGTGTGATTCATACTTCACTTTTTCTTTTGGTAATGTTGTAGCTCTTGTGAGTTTACATCAACTCCTAAATACGACAAAATGGAAATCACTAGTCAGACCTTCCTCCACCTGCAAAAGTCTTCAGGAGGTCTCCAAAAACCTGCCCTGCTTTTTTCCTGCACTACAGTTGGCCCAGTTCCATGAATATGTTGGCTGTCCTGATAAACACTGGGAAGCTGAGTTTATTAGGATATCTCTGATCTTCCTCTGTGGCAAAGCTTTCAAAGGTATCTCAAGCAGTGCATTACCACCCTGTGCTGAATTAGCAGAGAGGTAAAAAAGTCAGAGTGTCATGTAACTAAGAATGTCTCACAGAGTCTCACTCTGTCAGAGACTCCACACACACAAAAATAATTAAAAGAAATATAGATTGGTTCATTTCCAGACCACCCACTTTGCTCTTTGTACTGGATTTCGGTGGCTTTTGTTATCAACACTAATTTATTATGGACTACCTAAAGCAAAGTCAACATTTATAAAAGGATCTATTTTTCTATTCAAGAAGGGAAAGATTTCTTCCCGTGTTTATACAATCATATTTCTCTCCAGCCTATAAAATGATTTTAGAGGGCTCTGACTAATGAAAAATTTGGGACAGGGTAAAAATAAACCTTGATGGGTTTTGCTGCAAGCACCTACTAAGCAGTTTGGGTTCTGTGGGGTTTTTTCTCCTCCTGTAAAGCTTCTAGCCTTCATCATGAATCTGAAACACGTGAGTAAATACTCAAAAACTTCCACTGTGGTCTTTGATGTCTGCACTTCAGGAAAGTGTTCAGCTTTTCAACTCAGCATCTTGCAGGTGGTCTCTATCCAAAGTGAATGTAAGAAAGTCCCTCCACTTACAAGGCAAAATGATGGATTAACATCACGGGGGAAGGTTCCTATTTTCCCTGTGTTCCTTTTAAACTCCATTTCTACAGTATTTGGTTCAAGGTGGTAGGCCTCTGGTCACGGCATTCCTGCTACGGAGCTGAGGATTATACAGAGCAAGGCAAAGAAGCTAAACATATTTTCAGGAATTACCCTTCCCAGAGTTATTTCATCACCCAAGTTGAAGTGTTGGGGTTTTTCTCAGTAGGAGGCCCTGCTACATCAGTGAGAAACATATGCAAACAACAAGAGCTGCACTTGTTCTCATCTATGACTGACCTCCATTCCTTGAGTTTTGGCTTCAAATCATTTAATCAAGCATCTTTACCAAGAGGCTACAGGCACTTTTCTCGCAGACTAATCATTACTGTGGAGTGTAACAGACCTGGGGGCTTAACTTGTCCATACTGATGGAGAAGAGTTCCAGATGCCTGAAGCTCCCCTTAAGCCACCAGAGCAATGACAATTCAGACTGGTGAAGGATTTATCCTCAGCCATATGAGGATTCAGATTTTTACTGCAACTATTTTCTTTCCTTCCTTAGTAAGAAGCACATAAAGAGAATTGAGGGTATGTGAAAGCAGAAAGAAACAGAAAATCAAGTCTTCTACCACAGGGAATACAGCAACACTCAATAATCCTGATACCAAGAGGCTTCCCCAGGATTATAGTTAGCTGCTTTCCCAAATGTTCCGCTCAGAATCATCACAGAATCCCCTAATGACTTAGGTTGGAAGGGACCTCGGAGATCACCTAGTCCAATCTCTCCACCATGGGTAGGGACACCTCTCACCTAGACTCAGCTGCTCAAGGCCTCATCCAACCTGGCCTTCAACACCCCCAGGGAGGAGGCAGCCACAACCTCCCCAGGCAGCCCATTCCAGCATCTCTACCCTTGTACTGAAGAACTTCTTCCTAAGATCCAGTCTAACTCTGCTTCTCCCTCAGCTTCAAAACATTCTCCCTTACGCTCTTGCTAGATACCCTGAGGAGAACTCCCTCTGCAGCCTTCCTGTAGGATCCCTTCAGGATTTGGAAGGCAGCTCTAGTCTGTTCTAGGTGAGCCATGCAGAGCTGCTACAATATGAGTATCTGTCTACAAAGAAACAAGGCAAAACCACAAGCTCCTTTTTCACTAGTTAGTTGATATTAAAGATAGAGCTCTGATCAAATGGTAACATTATTTAGTTACAAGCCACCTGGGATGACACCAAGCTGGGGGCAGCAGTTGATTTGCTGGAGGGCAGAGAGGCTTTGCAGAGGGACCTCGACAGGCTGGACAGATGGGCAGAGTCCAAGGGCATGAGATTTAACACATCCAAGTGCCGGATTCTGCACATTGGCCACAACAACCCCAGGCAGTGCTACAGGCTGGGGTCAGAGTGGCTGGAGAGTGGCCAGGCAGAGAGGGACCTGGGGGTACTGGTTGATTGTAGGCTGAACATGAGCCTGCAGTGTGCCCAGGCAGCCAAGAAGGCCAATGGCATCCTGGCTTGCATCAGGAACAGTGTGGCCAGCAGGAGCAGGGAGGTCATTGTGCCCCTGTACACTGCACTGGTTAGGCCGCACCTTGAGTCCTGTGTCCAGTTCTGGGCCCCTCAGTTTAGGAAGGATGTTGACTTGCTGGAACGTGTCCAGAGAAGGGCAACAAAGCTGGTGAGGGGTTTGGAACACAAGCCCTATGAGGAAAGGCTGAGGGAGCTGGGGTTGCTTAGCCTGGAGAAGAGGAGACTGAGGGGTGACCTTATTGCTCTCTACAACTACCTGAAGGGAGGTTGTAGCCAGGCAGAGGTTGGCCTCTTCTCCCAGGCATCCAGCACCAGAACAAGAGGACACAGTCTCAGGCTGCGCCAGGGCAGGTTTAGGCTGGATGTTAGGAAGAAGTTCTACACGGAGAGAGTGATTGCCCATTGGAATCGGCTACCCGTGGAGGTGGTGGAGTCACCTTCACAGGAGGTGTTCAGGAGAAGACTTGATGGGGTGCTTGGCTGTATGGTCTAGTTGTTGGGTGGGTTGGATTGTTTGATGGGTTGGACGCGATGATCTTGAAGGTCTCTTCCAACCTGGTGTATTGTATTGTATTGTATTGTATTGTATATCTGAACCAGCAACCTCACGGTACAAATAAAGTTCACCATGCCATCCCCATTCTCCTATAATTGGCCAGGAAGGCTGAAGGAACCTGGTTCCCAGAGACACATAATCAGATGCAGGAAGCACACGGCCCAGAGCAAACAAGGCTGTGTTTTGCCACATTTGTCATCTGACACACTGCTTCCGTTAGCCAGAGCTGGCCGAGCCAGAGTGCTGAGGGAGGCTCTGTCAGCCTGCTCAGGCTGTTAAATATGCTGTCTGCTGCAGTTCTCTGGCAGATCTCTTTCATTCTAGCTGGGGAAGCAGAGCAGTGCCTTCAGTTGCTCCTTAACTCCCATAGGATTTCACTACCCATTAGGCAAATCAATCTCTCCAGGACAAGCCCCGTGGGTGAGGAAGCAGTGACACCCTCCTCAGAGATATCAGGGCACAAAACTGCAGAGCTGGTCAATTGAACATGGCAGCTCCCAGGGAGCTCATAGGAGCTTTAAGTGACCAAACTCTCTGTGCACTTTGTAGGCACAGAGGCACTGCTAACTTCGTTGTGCTCTCTTAGCCTTTGGATGCAGCAATTCGGTGGCTTTGTGTGTGTGTGTGTGTGCTGTGAATCTACTGAGTGATTGCAAGGAATGCAGCAATAAAATCCAGTAAAAGATTGGGCAAACAGCCACTTAATAAAGGTGTTGATAAATGCTTTCTGCAGGGCATGAAGTCTTTTGTTAACTATTCAGATGAGTCTTTGAAAGAACAAGTTAACCTGACAATTTATTTAATAGCACTGGATTAAGAAATGGCTGAACCCTATGGGCCTTCTATTTCTGCCTCTAGTTTTTGCTGACTTTCTTCTTCATACCATGATCTACTGTAAGTCTACAGCAGTTTCTCAGCCTCTTGCTCTTAGCTTGCCCCTGTGAAATAGGAGATGAAGCTCCTCACATTACCCAACACCAAGAACCACTGCAGTGCTGCACAGGTGGCCATGAGGGCACCACATGGCAGCTGTATCCGTTATCTCCTCCAGCAGCTCCCTAGCCACCTCATCCTCTGGCCTGGGCAGCCTGCATGCCCCACAGCTATAGCTTGCCTTCCAGGGAGCAGTAGCAAACACTTACCCTCAGCTTCATGCTTTTATGGCCCTGAAATATGAGCAAGGAGAAGGATGCTTTGTGCACTACACATTGTAAGGAGTCACTCTTGAAAGGAGAGATGTGAATCAACTTTAGCAATAGCTTTTTCAGCTGAACTTCTCCAACTCTGAGATGAAGAGAAATGAGATCAAGCCTACCCCAAGGTTTTGCTGTGGTTGATTAAATGCTACCCTACAAAAACAGGTAGAAGAAAAACAGAATGTGCTAGAGACCTGCTTAAAAATGCAAACAGTTGATAAATAACTTTCAGCAATTTCATCTGACTCTTCTTGGACCTCATTTTAGTCCACTTACATTGTCTCTGTGCAAATTCTGTCTGGGATAAAAATAGGTGAGAATGGAATAAGAAAAACCAACAGATCTCATCATCTGCTTTGTATCTTCTAGGTCAGAAAATGTTCAGATCTGTGTAGGATAAAACTTACTCTATTTTCAAAGACGGCCTTCAAAAAGACACAGAATAATATATTACAGCCACAGTCCTGAGAATTAGAGTCCACTGCCTCACTGGAATTTTAATTGACAATTAGGTAATGGTCCAGACTGCAGGTCTCCAGGAGACAGAGTTATACAAGAGGAATTTGGCTGGCTAATCTATACTGAAGCCTGCTGTACACTTTATTAAAGGGTATTGGCATTTACGCCTGAAGAACTGGAACGTTAGCCTGGTTGCCTCCAAGCTGACACTTGGCTAGGGAGCAGCCAGCAAGGAAAACAGAAATCGGGTACAAGAAACAAAGTGCACTGAAGAATAATTATATATTCTCTGACTGTGGGGTTGTCATCACTTAAGATGGAAAAAAAAAGCCAGCCAACCCTAACCACAAGTGACTGACAGTGCCTAAGCAAAGTGGGACAGATCAAACATGTCACAGTTCTGTTTTCACAGAGTGGTCAGGGTTGGAAGGGACCTCAAGGATCATCCAGTTCCAACTCCCCTGCCATGGGCAAGGACACCCTCCACTAGATCAGGTTGCCCACAGTCACATCCAGCCTGGCCTTAAAGACTTCCAAGGACGAGGTTTCAACCACCTCCCTGGGCAATCTGTTCCACTGCCTCACCACCCTCATGGGGAAGAACTTCTTCCTAACATCTAATCTGTATCCCACCTCCTCTAGCTTGGACCCATTCCCCCAGTCCTATCACTCCCTGACACCCTAAAAGGTGCTTCCCCAGCTTTCTTGCAGCCCCCTTCAGATACTGGAAGGCCACAATTATTCCATGTTGGAAGGCCACAGTAAGGTCTCCTTGGAGCCTTCTCTTGTCCATACTGAACAACCCCAACCCTCTCAGTTGTCCTCATAGGAGAGGTGCTCTTGATCATCCTCATGGCCCTTCAGCTTAGCCTATTTGAATTATAATTATTTATTTTAAAGCCAAATTAATTTGTAAATGAGTGGCCTGTTTTCATCTGCCACCCTTTCAAAACACAAGGGTGGCATGCATAGATCACTTCAGCCTACCCAAAACCCCAGTTCCTTCCAGTCATTCATCAAAGCTCTTTAGTCAGGGTTAGAAAAAAAAAGTTTTCAGAGCAGTGCATTAGCTTCACACATCATTAAGTGAGAGCCTCAGGCCATACATCAGATGCTTGATGAAATGGCACTCAAGCTGTCCTATATACCAGAAGAATCAAGGCATTAAATATTACCTTTTTTTTCCCAAGGGAATCTGCAGCATAGTTGACAAGGTCATGAGTATTGATAGGGCCTGTTTGGATTACTGCAGGGCATTGGATTCAGGAGCAGGTGAGATGATTTATTTTTCAAGGTGTTTTATGCAGAAATCACAGAGGATATATTGAAAGAGCTTTAAAAACTGCCTCCTTCAGGAGTCTCATCACATCTTAATGGAGAGGTATCTGTCACTCAGGCCACCCCAACCTGGCACCAAACCCTGAGCCAACACTAACAGTTTACCAATCACTTAAAAATATGGAATGTTTGGTGGTGGCCTCCACTGCAGATCAAACTAAAAAGAAGAGAATAGCAGAGTGTGAAGGAAGAGCGGTCTGGATGGCAAGGTCAGATGGCCACCATCCAACCTGCACCTAGAACCTGGAGATATAGATGACAGCTGTGAACTGGGAGACTCATGATGACAGCCACAACTCATGTATTGTTGAAAGTAACTGTTAATACTACTACTAAATGCTTAACTACCATAATCCTTCAATAAACATGAAGAGAAACAATGAAGAGAGGTAGTAAAGGGAACATATTCCTGTGCACAGCTTCAGTAAAGCTGCTGCAGAGACATTGATTCTATCCCTGTGCTTGCATGTTGAGAAGGATGTTGGAATACAAGAGGGAGCACCAGAAGGTCACAAGGTGTTTTGAGCTTACCCAGCTTCTCAAAGACAGATGGCACACCATATAAAAGATCTGTGATAGTCTGAGGAGAAAGAAAGTACAGATTTACTTATGCTGGAAAAGACAAGGTGTGAGAGTTGAGCTTAGATGGTGCACAAGTCAGATACCCAAACACAGAGAGCAAGTGATGTTTCAAGATGCCCTAGGGCATTCAGCCAGGTCCCCAGATGCTAGTATGAAGAACCCTGGTATCCTGCAGCCCCAGTAAGCAGACCTGGCCAGCCCCCTTCCTGTCCCAAATTCCCAAAGCATGTCTGGTGGGATCTCACCCTATCATGGTTCAATGAGAGAGCAGATACTGCTCCAGAGGGGGCAGCAAATCTGCTTTGAGAAGAAATCCCTGTGGGCAGAGATGAGGGCTGGAGGGTCAGTGAACTCACCCATAGCCTCTCCTTCATGTGGCCAGAATCCCTCTGTTACAGACCCCCTACCTGTGCCTAGCTTGGACATACTCACCCTGTTCCTGCCCCTGCTACACTAAAACAGTGATAAAAATCAGAGCTCAAGGTTCAGGTCCTCAGCTGGCCTCCTGCAGGGTTCAGGAAAATATTTGTGGTGCAGCAATGACTGAGCCACTTGTTAAGGCAGGCCAGATGTGGACCAAGATCGCACCACACTGGCTCGATACAACACAGAGTGGAAATGCCATGGACATGGCTCACTTTGCCACTCAGTTCCTCCTCTCACTCCAAGGGAGGTGAGAAAGCAGCACGGGCAGATAAAGCCTGCAGTATATCTCATTTGTCTGCTCAGAGCACAGTTGTGTTACATTTGGGATCAGAAAGGAATTTTCTTCAGCTTACCTTGACAAGGATCAGAGATCTCATCTGCATTCACCCCAAGGAATACAACTTAATCTTTATGGTCTGAAAAGCTTTGGTCAAAAGTCTTTGGACTAAAATGAAAACCAATAGGTTTTCATTAGAGTCATTAGCTCAATAGAGTCATTAGCTCAACAGTTCCTTTTCCTTCTTCACCTTCATCTCTATGGAATAAATTCCTGGAGATAACTGAGTTGAGACAGGAGAAAGGTAGGAGAAGCAAAATATGATTCACAACACAAAACTACAAAGAGGATAATGTCAGCCATGCAGGTGCCTAGCATGCAAAGCAAAATCAATAAATACTTCTGAATTTGCAGCAGAGAGGACACAGGATGAGGACAGAACAGATTAGGACAAGTCTAACACATCCAGAGCACCACCTAATACATATAGATATTTTCACACTGTCCAACACAATATTTCTGCATATATTGGGGATCCACCCAGTGCAGGAGGACTATTTGCAGATACGAAGTCTAGACATCATCAGTGCAAGTGCTAGGCTTGTCAAGTTTGGGTCTGGGTTTGGACTCGGTGATCTCTGGAGGTTCCTTCCAACCTCTATCACTCTGTGATTCTGCGAAAGGAGAACTTTCCTTCATGTATTCAGAAATGTATAAAACCAGAGGCTTATAAAAAACTTCTCTAGGATTTAAAAATAACTGTTTCCCTCTCTCCAAGGCCATTATAATATCGACCACCAACTGCTTAATTCAAACCCACTGACATCAGTAGAAATCGAATCATCACAACACAAGGACCGAGCCCACTCTGCATTCCCCTTCTTTCTCCACAGGCATTTTATTTCTCATCACCTGCCATTTTCCTTTGGCCCCATAGCCCTCTTGGCACAGAAGGAAAGACCTGTTAATCACATTGCGATATTGCTAAAGAAACCCAGTCTGGGATTAGGATCTCATTGCACCAGGCTCTCTACAAACATGGAATGAAACGCTGATACCTAAATTAGGCTTTTGCTTGGAAGCTATTTACAATCTTGACTGTAAAAGGATTAGCTCCACCTCAATGGCACAGAATAGCGTGTGAGGTATGTCTGTGCATTTGTCTTATTGTTCCAGCATCGAGGACACTTGAGTGTTTGAAAGGCCTGTGAATGCCTGCCATGAGCTGGGCTTTACACTGCCTCCTAAGGCAGATGGGCCATGGGACAAACCCCACAGCACACCCAAGGCATGCCATTTTCTTACAGGCAAATCCTGTTTGCATAGTTTCTTTCTTTTATTTAAGGATTAGAACCTCTGCTCTTTGCGGGGGGGTGGGGTGGAAATCTTTTGGTAGCTTTTTTTTTACCTCCCTTTTGAATTCTTTTGGGTAGGAATTACCTGGTACGCTCCCTGCAGCTCACTGCCTGCCCTGGAATGCCACGCAGGAGCCAAACAGCTTCATTTAAATGCTGTGTGAGTTGTCCCGTGTGGTTTATTTCCCAAAACAATCCTTGCATCCTGAAAAGCACACTGATCCCCAGCTCTGTAGTCTTTTAGGTAGAACAAAGTAAAACACAAGGTGTTTTGAGAAGGGAGGGAAAAAAGTGGCATTGCAGTATTTCATACTTAATCTCTAGATTTTTCATAAGGTGCCTCAAAAATGTTAATCACTACATGCAGTGTGAGTTGCTTATGGTTTAATCCAGGTAAAGTACATTCTGATAATCACAGGACGTTAGAGGTTGGAAGGGACCTCCAAAGATCATCAAGTCCAACCCCCTGGCAGAGCAGGACCATTACATCTAGCACAGGTTGCACAGGAACACATCCAGAGGGGTCTTGGAAGTCTCCACAGAAGGAGACTCCACGACCCCTCTGTGGAGCCTGTTCCAGGGCTCTGTGGCCCTCACAGTGAAGAAGTTCCTCTTCATATTGAGGTGGAGCCTCCTGTGTTGTAGTTAATAGTTTTCTCCCCTAGTTTCTGGCTATTTTGAGATGCAAACAGAGCAACAGATGACAAACCTTACGGTCCTCTTTTGACTCAGTGGAATTCAGGACACACTGCAGTGATTAAACAGCCCAGGTGAAGAGTTAACCTAGATCAACTACCTCAACACTCAACTGTACAACACTGGCTTGTAGAATATACAAAGCAATGCTTGTAACCCTCATAAGAGTTGATGGGCTTTGAAAATAGGGTAAGAGGTTTCATTATGAGAGAGACTACTGCTGTAATTGTAACAACTACAAGATTTTCTAGGAGCCATGAAACTCCAAAATCGGGCAGCTGAAGCAATAGGCACCTAAACTAGGCAATGTTGGGAGACAGAAAAGGCAATATTCCCCCAAAAGCATAAAGCAGACAGAGGAAAATTCATGGTTCTTCTTCTGGAGAGTTTCAGGTGTCCATAAAAAAGAGAATGAAGGCAGCAAAGACACTCCAAACACAAAGAGATGCAACATGTCACCCAGTGAAAAGAGTGGTAGAGATAATTAGGATTAAGGGCTAGCTGTGCTTGATTTGTGAATGTATTTCTGCAGTCAGGTTTTTTCAGATGCTGCTGATTGAGAAATAGCTCCAGGCTGCTCTGCAACACCCAAGAAATGCCAAGAACAATTATGCAACCCAGTAGTAAGTCAGTAACAGAGACTCATGGTAACTCTGATAATTTCCTGTTCCCATGGAAGAGACAAAGAGGGAGGACAGACAGTAAAAAAAACTTGTGCCCTGGTAAGACAGTGACTAGCTGCCAGATCACTCAGGCAGGGCCTTTCCTGAACCTGATTTCCATGGCTAAGGGGGACAGCTTCAATCCAAAGAGCCGCCTCATGTTTGAGGAAGATGGGGCCAGAGGTGTACGTAAGGCATTGGTTTGCCTAAATCCCTACAGATCTCAAGCTGTTGAAACAACAACCCGGATTAGAAAGCCTTGTGTTTCAAAAGCTAGCCATCAGGAACGTGCACGTGCAGGAAAAAGTGGGCACACGGGAATGAGCAGGGAGAACCCTTGGAAGGGCCAAGAGAAAGTCCATATTAGTCTCTGCTGGGAGAGAGAAAGGTGCTTACATTCACAGAATCATAGAATCAGTAAGGTTGGAAAACACCTCAGAGATCATCAAGTCCAACTTATTACCTAACACCTCATGACTAACTAAACCATGGCCACATCCACCCTGCTGTCTAGGGCTAAACTACAGCAGCTGATCTTTCACCTGATCTTTCACCCCAGCAGAGAAGGGGAATCAGGAAACGGGGAGAAGAGCCACAGGCTGAAACGAAAACAGATTCAAATGAAATAGCCAAGCTGGTACCATGTCAGCACAAAATATACAAAGTTCTAGACAGCCCAGCAAAGGTGCAGTAGGAACAAGAGTCAAGAAGGCAGTCCTTGAGAGCAGGAGAGGGAAGAGGAACACAGTGAGGAGGAACCCAAGCAGGAGCCTCCCCTCTCATCAGCAAACATTCCCCTTTTTACTGGGCGTGACGCTCATGGTCTGGGATACACCAGTGAGCCAACTCAACTCAACCTGTGAGCTGTGCTGGCTGACTCAGAACTGCTAATGGCCTGCAGCCCATGGCTGGCCTGGAATTGTGTCCCAGAAAGCCAGGACAAAATGTAGCATAACAGAGGGTAGTTCCACAGTTCAGGGTCTGAACACAGTAGGCCAGGTGATTTTCCATGGCTAAATGAACAGAGCAGAGACTTCTCTGGATAAAGAAATATTCTCCTGTTTGGTCTGTCCCATGGTCAGTTTGTAGGTTCTGCATAAGAGAAGATGTCAGGTTGGACTTGATGATCTTTGAGCTCTCTTCCAACCTTGGTGATACTGTGATACTGTGATGTCAAGATCCAACATTTCTCTCTCATCCCAAGAGAAACATCTTACTGGATTAGGTATCTGGGTCAAAAGACAATGCCAAATTTTAGAACACCAAGGTTAGAATCAGAATGGTCTGTGTTGGAAGGGACCTCCAAAGGTCATCCAGTCCAACCCCTCTGCACTCAGCAGGGACATCCTCACTAGATCAGGTTGCCCAGAGCCCTGTTGAGCCTCCCCTTGAATATCTCCAGGGATGAAGCCCCAACCTTCCTTAGGCTTTAAATCCCTTTTACCTGCTAACATAAATAAATGCATTAAATAACTGAAGAATTCCCACTATGAAGTTTCAGTCAAGCATTTTCTATTTGCTTTTGAATAAAATCAGACTGAAATGTAGCATAAAGGTGTCAGCCCCAAAGCAAAACGCTTTATACTTGAGACAGAGCCTATTAAGAAATGTTTATGATGACAAAGTGGCAGCTTCATCTCTAAAGCTGTTGAGTAGGATGCAGTTGTTTCCTAAATGAATTCCCCAGGACAGTTCTATTTAGGTTGATTTCCCATGTAACCAACAGCACTGTATCTAGGCACCATTAACAAAATAAACCTAGGAGAGTTAATTCATTTTCCTTCAGTAAATAGTTCTAAGGAGAATGCTTCTCTGACAAGTGTTCGGAAACTTCTGTTCTCGTGATGTTAAACTAACAACACTGGGGCAGGTTTAGTGCAGAAATCAACTTCATTTGCTAGGAGGCAGGTTATAGCTTTGGGGAAAAAACAAAACCACACTGATTGGGCCAGTGATGGTAGCATAAGGAAAGAGGCTTTCAGTCCTTAGAAGGGGATAATAACTGAATTATGGTGTGGTTTTTAGAGCTGTTGATAGACACCTACAAGATTCACTGTCGGCTGCTTCTGAGAACAGCTTTGCACAGGGAGAACGAAGACAAGGAGATAGTAAGAAAATGGCAATTGTAGGAAAGGTCAAAATGAGGGAATGCTTAAAAACTTAGCCCCAGATGACGTGATCAAGACCACATAGTGTGGGAATAAGCAAAGGATTAAGACTAGAACTCATGGCTGTGCCTCCACAGTGGGCTCAGCCCAACCCTTCTGAGAGAAACTTAGCATAGCAGAAGGATTTTGCTATTAAAATGTCCTTGATTCCTGAAGCAGGAAGGAGGTGAGTCCAACCCTTAATTCACTTTGGAGAGAGGTGCTTTGTAGAAAATCAATCACTGTGAAATTCCAGGTGGGAAAAAGGATTTTTCTTGCTGAGGGGTGTAAGGCTGTCTTGATGCCTGGGTGACACGTCCTGGAATTTTACCAAGCAGCAGATTCCTGCCCTAGGTGAGAAGACAAATTTCAGCAAGTAATCCATAATATGTGCCATGAACAGTGAGAGAAAGAAACATTTTGTAAGCAGTTAATTGTAAGGGATGATGTTACAGAGCTATGCCTAAAGGCAAGGGTAACATTGCAGCACTTTCCCCAGCTCACTAACAAGCACGTGGGGAACTTCTGCTATGCAGCAATAGTCCAGGGAGGAAAACAGTCAAGGAAGAACAAAAAAAACCAAACCCAAGGCAGATTGGTAAAATACATCCTGCAGTATTTTTTATGGATTTCTACTAAATATTATAATGGGTTAAAATTTGTGCATCTAGAATCAGATTTCTGCTCAGTAGCAGGACTGGGACAAAGAGGGAAACTGTCCTTCAGCTCACCAAATACACTATTTAACCTCTCCCTATGAGGAGAGGCTGAGGGAGCTGGGGTTGCTTAGCCTGGAGAAGAGAAGTCTCAGGGGAGACCTTATTGCCATGTACAGCTACCTGAAGGGAGGTTGTAGCCAGGTGGGAGTTGGTCTCTTCTCCCAGGCAACCAGCACCAGAACAAGAGGACACAGTCTCAAGTGCCACTGGCAGATCCACTAGGATGGGAAGGCACTTGTCTGGTCCACAACACCCAAGAGTACTGAATGTAAACTAAAGAGAGGTGTTTGTCACCCAGCATTTCATTGCCTTTGTCTCTTGAAGTCAAGGTGAGCCCATCTGAGATTTCTGTATGGTGCTCCTTACTACTGAACAGAAGTGATCACAACCTTCAATAGCAGCCTTTTGATAGAACCCTAGAATGGCTTAGGTTGGAAGGAATCTCAGGGATATCTCCTCCAACCTCCCTGCCATGGGCAGGGACACCTCTCAACTAGACTCAGCTGCTCAAGGCCTCATCCAGCCTGGCCTTGAACAACCCCAGGGAGGAAGCAGCCACAACCTCCCTGGGCAGCCTATTTCAGAGTCTCACCACCCTCAGACTGAAGAGCTTCTTCCTCACCTCCAGTCTAACCCTGCTCTCCTTCAGCTTCAAACTATTCCCCCTTGCCCTCTCTCTAAACATCATTAGGAAAAGTCCCTCTGCAGCCTTCCTGCAGGATCCCTTCAGGTATTGGAAGCTCTAAGGTCCCCCTGGAATCTTCTCATCTCTAGTCTTCATGAAAAGATTGTGGTTACTCAGACTTCAGCATAGAGACTGCCCTGAGACAGGCCCAAGTCCTGATTCTGTTGAATTGGGGGGGAAACCAACACTGAAGACCTTTTAGACAGTAACTGGCCCTCTTCGATTTTGAGAGTTCTCAGGTCACACAGCAGCACTGAACACAATTAATTTTATCAAAGAATCCCATTTACCATTGAAATAGGGAATTTATGTGGCAAATGGTTCAAACTGAAGATGTTTAAACCAAAAGGAGTGTATTACATAAGAAGATAAGAATAGCTTCACTGAATGAAAGTGGAGGTCTGTCTCATCTGCTGAATGCCAACAAAATGTGCTCAGTACTCTTACCACTCTGCCAGTCAGTGGTAGCAGGCAGAAAGGCCAGGGTTTGGCCCCCTGCTCTGCAGAGGGGCACACTGCTCAGTGGCAGCTGTAAAAAATTAAACAGCCACTCTAGCCAGCTTGTGATTACTTAGAAGGAGCAATGTTTAGGAGTAACTGATTAATGAGAATCTGAGCCAGCACGAATTTCTTGAGTTTCAGTGAAACTAGACCAGACAGCTTCACTCTGCTACATGTTTACAGGAGAGTGCCCCGACTGAGTTTACCATATTAAGAATAAATGGAAACCACAAGCAGGTCAAAAGGGCATTTTTATTAAAGGTGAGAGTTCCTTCAGGTTGTTTCCCACTTTCTGTCTCCTCCTCTATCCTCCTTCACACACAGTTCTCAACTCCATCTGAGCCACTTGCCATGTTTAAGCATCTCTGTCCCTACAACTGGAGAGAGACTCTTAGAAGGCCACAAGCTCAGCTACTCTTTCTTTTATTATAGAATGGTTTGGGTTGGAAGGGACCTCCAAAGGTCATCCAGTCCACAACACCCCTGCAGTGAGCAGGGACATCCTCCACTAGATCAAGTTACTCAGAGCCTTGTCAAGCCTTACCTTGAAGATCTCCAAGGATGGGATGTCTCAACTACCACCCTGGGCAACCTGTTGCATTGTTCCACCACCCTCATGGTGCAGAATTTGTTCCTTACATCCATTCTAAACCTTCTAATCTCTAATTGGAAACCATTGCTCCTTATTCTATCCCTACAGGGCTTTGGAAACAGTCCCCTGCAGCCTTCTTGCATTACATAGGAGGGAACCTCCACAACTATTTTGTTGGTGTCTAACATGAAGATAATGCTGAATTTTGCAAATGTTTGTCCAGCACACAAATAACTCATCTGACCAGACAAGCTTAATGCTGTGAAGAACTTAAGGCCACTCACCTTTTAGATAACAAGACCACTTCGGAAGGCAATGCACAAGCAGGATGTTGATGCTACTGCTGTAAGGGCAAGTAAGCAGAGGAACCACCTCACAGAGTCATAGAATGTTAGGAGCTGGAAGGGACCTTAAAAGATCATCCACTTCAACCCCCTTGCCAGGGCAGAATCACCTATGCCAGGTCACATGTGAACGCACCCAGGCAGGTTTTGAGTATCTCCAGAGAGGGAGACTCCACAATCCCCTGGGCAGCCTGTTCCAGTGCTCCATCTCCCACACAGTGAAAAAATTTTTCCTCACATTTCCATGGAACTTCCTCTGTACCTCAGCGCCCTTCCTCATGCCAGATCACAGAGCTGGTTTGTACCATTATTGTTTACCTGTTACCAAGGTGGTGTCTTACAGGTAGGTATGAAGACCAACTGTGGTGGCAGCTTCAGTCCCTACGGTTGTGAGCAGCTACTCTCACCTTCAAAGGCAGTTAACAGTTAATTAGTGCTGTCCCCCTGCACCAGCCTGACCCATACTGTGTCCAGTTCTGGGGCCCTCAGTTTAGGAAAGATGTTGGGTTACTGGAATGTGTCCAGAGAAGGGCAACAAAGCTGGGGAGGGGTCTGGAGCACAGCCCTGTGAGGAGAGGCTGAGAGAGTTGGGATTGCTTAGCCTTGAGAGGAGGAGGCTCAGAGGAGACCTTCTTGCTCTCCACAACTCCCTGAAGGGAGATTGTAGCCAGGTGGGGGTTGGTCTCTTCTCCCAGGCAACCAGCACCAGAACAAGAGGACACAGTCTCAAGCTGTGCCAGGGGAGGTTTAGGCTGGATGTTAGGAAGAAGTTCTTCACAGAAAGATTGGCCATTGGAATGTGCTTCCCAGGAAGGTGGTGGAGTCACCATCACTGGAGGTGTTCAGGAGGAGACTGGTTGGGGCACTTGGTGCCATGGTTTAGTTGATTAGATGGTGTTGGGCAATAGGTTGGACTCGGTGATTTTGAAGGTCTTTTCCAACCTAGTTAATTCTATTCTATTCTATTCTATTCTATTCTATTCTATTCTATTCTATTCTATTCTATTCTATTCTAATTTAGGGTATGTACTGGGAGGAGAGTGAAAGGATAGTTGTGTTACCCCAGGTTCTGTTTGTGTAACGACCATCTGGGGAAGGACTAAAGGTCCATTTTGGTAGAGGAAAATGTGCCATTTGGTCAAAACCCACATAGCAGCAGTGGCCCTTTCGCTCTGTCCTTCAGCACAAAACCTTTCCCAGCCATACATCTCTCTTCAGAGCTGTGCAGAGTTGAGGAGAGAAGGAATGCAAGCCAGCAGCTCTCATGTTATATAAGAAATTAGTTATTCATAGTTAAAGTGAGTGATACATTCTGCCGGGCGCTGAAAGCTAACCAGAGCTAATTTCAGCCTTTTAGAGCTTTTCAGCAGGAGCATGATGAAATGCCATCTGGCGCTCATGTAACTGGGCAAAGTCTCCCAAATCAGCATGATTCCCTTTTGGGTTTAACCCACTTGGTGAAGCAAGGCTGTGCAAGACCACGTTCCTGCTCGCGCGCACAGCACCCGCAGCCCGGGAGCAGGCAGAGGAACTGTGGGCAGGCCTTGGCAGCCACTGGAGCCAGAAAGCAAAAATATCAGAAAGTGGAACTTGACCTAATTTTTTCCTGACAAAATCTTCTCTGTCTCTTGCTGCCCTCTGCTGTCACATGCCTGGGTGGCTGAGAGGAGAGCTAGCCGCAGAGCTGCAGGAGGAGCTGCATGTGAGCAGGAAGCCGCAGCAAGGCTCTGGTCACACAGAGGCACAAAAATCTGCCCCTGGAGAAAAAACAATTTGACAGCTGAAGTCCAACCCCGCAGGCAGAAGCAGCTAGCAATAGGGTTTGAAAGCTCAACCACCCTGAAACAACTCTGAAGTTACTCCTGTGTGGTAGTTTTAGGCTGTGCCTAGGAAATTGAGCAGAAAAGTAGTAGAATGTAAATAAATTACCGTTGGATGTAAAAAGGAAAATTATGATAAGGTCTAAATGTTATGTTAGATATCAGACCAATGGGACCAATCAGACCATGAAGGTGATCAAAGGGCTGGAGAACCTCACCTATGAAGACAGGCTGAAAGAATTTGGGCTGTTCAGCCTGAAGAAGAAAAGACTCTGGGGAAGACCTTGCAGGTACATTTCAATATCTGAAGGGAAGCTACAGGAAGGCTGAGGAGGGACTGGTTGGACCAGGTTGGACAAGGCTTTGAACAACCTGATCTAGTGGGAGGTGTCCCTGATGATGGCAGGGGGTTGAAACTAGGTGTCTTTAAGGTCCCTTCCAATCAAGCCATTCTATGACTGTTTAGAAGGGATTGGAGTGATAGGACAAGTGGTAATGGTTTGAAACTGAAGCAGGGTAGCTTTAGGTTGGACATCAGGAGGAAGTTCTTCACAATGAGAGTGGTGAAATACTGGAACAGGCTGCCCAGGGATGTGGTTCGGGCCCTGTCCACGGAGACATTCACGATCAGACTTGATGTGGTCCTGGGCAGTCTGACCTAGTTGGAGGTGTCATGCTGACTGCAAGGGAGTTGCACAAGATGACCTTTGAGGGCCCCTTCCAACCCAACACAATTTGTGAACCTGTGATAGAGACCCAGCATGCCTAGGAGGCATTGAAGACTCTCCCTGTTATTCCTTTATCACACATCCCACCTGGCGCAGGAAAAATAAGTGAACCTTACAGCAGCAGCCACAGATCACCAGATACCTAAAACACTCTCAGACACAGATGATGAATCTCCAATTCTTATATAAGAACCTAGGAAACTGTCTTTTTATTTATTGATTGCTTTTGGTTGGTTGGTTGTGGTTTGGGGTTTTGGTTTTGTTTTGTTGTTGTTGTTGTTTTTTTTCCCCTCAGAATTTAGACTAGGCACTGCAATTTGTGTAAAGGGGTTGAGGACAACTATTCAATTTTATTTGTTTACAGTAGTGAAGAGTGAAAACGATCCCTTAGAAATGGTGGGAATTTTACAAGGATTAAATACTACCTGCAAGAAGTTTGATTCCTGTCCTGGAGTGTTAGCTGGATGCTGATGAAATTCACTTTCACTCCTGGACACTGATTTTAAAAGCAGGAAGTCTGGTGTAGCTGGGGAGCCCTCCTGTCAAGATCCCAGTTGTACTCTTTTCCTGCAGATGTCAAGCAGAGCCATGGCAATGGGAGAGACTGCATGATGAGGAGGATGATTTGCCACTTGGGCTGGGAGCTCAGGGAAGAAAGCTTAAAAATGGAAGATGTTTGTAGTGTGATGAAATGCCCAAGGGAAAAAGACAAGGGAAGCGAAGAGAGCACCAAGGGATAGTCAAGAGCTAGGATTTCAGGGAAGAGCAAGAAGGTTGTGCCCTGATGGCACACTTGCCTCCAAACACTGGAAGTTTACCTCTGTTCCCCCAGTTCCTCTGTTTCTCTGAAGTGAGCACCCACCCATGACACCATCTGGCAAGAGAATGTTCCAGCCTTACATCATTTTTCACCTGTTATATAAAAACAGAATCATCCCAAGGGATTTTCTGAAGAAACGCTTGGAAACATTCATGAAGCCCTTAAATACACCAACAAAGAGCACCACAGAAAGTTGAGGAACTAAATGTTCAGTTTTCACCCAGGATTTTGACTGGAACGCAGAAAAGGAGGCATAAAACATACATTCAGTCTCCTGAATAAAGCAGAAAGTTGAGCCATGGCACTGATTTGTTTGCCAGCACTGAATGCAGCAGAGTTGCCAGGGGAAAGGAAAAATGATGTCTTGTATCATTATGTATATAATACCTAAGAGGACTGAATTGCTATTACATATTTAATCTGGCATTTCCTAGCTTTTGAAGGTAGAACTTTGCAGCCTGAATTAGAATCCTTTCCTGTATCTCATTTAACAAGCAATAAATACACAGGAGAAGATTTGAATTGGAGCTCTTGGGACTTTGAGGTCTGAAAGGAAGGGAGCTGGATGAGATTTCCTTTAAAGCTGTGATATTCCAGAGTCAAATGAGTGATATGAAGCCAACAAATATAAATGCAGAGGCAGACAGGCCTGCCCCTGAAGCTTGGGCTCGTTATTAAGGCTATATAAGGTTTAGCACAAAGTAGTCCTGGTCGTTAAGCACTGTGACAATACAAACAAATAGCAAACATTTGAAGAATGAATATTACCTCGATGTGTTACTTACTGTTAGAGGTTGCTTTATGTGTGGTCTCTTTTGTCTGGCTTTCCCTTTTCTTCTGGAGCTTGCTCTTGTGTTTCTTTATCCCAGACAAGAGGAACCCTATAAGAAAATATGCAACAGCTGAGCATTTGCAGAAGACTCTTGCAAACAGAGCAGCGGCCCCAGGCAGGGCCATTCACACTTGCACATCTATCATTTGGATCCTCACCTGCCAGGGGATTCCCTGGGATGGAGGGTAAGTTGCCCTTGCACATACATCATTTGGATCCCTAACTGCCAGGGGATTCCCTGGGATGGAAGGCAAACTGCACTGCAGAGTTAAACTCTTGGCCAGGCCTTCTTGGCATGTGCACCTCTACAGTAGAAGAGCCAAGGTATCAATGTGTGGCACTACTGTAAGAGGAATCAAACAGAATATAGCTTAGTGGCTCATTTATTTTTAACAAGTGACAGTTTTAATGTACACAGAAGTGCACTTCCATCTGAATTGCTAACATCATGCTATCCTGGACTGGTTTATGACCACCACATTTGTCCTGTTGCTTAAGGGATTTTGGCCCAGAAATAATTTTGGGTTTAGTGTTGCTGTTTATACACACAAACCTGCAAATCATCACAGGCTCACAGGATGTCAGGGGTTGGAAGGGACCCAAAGAGATCATCCAGTCCAACCCCCTGCCAGAGCAGAACCATACAATCTTGTTTAGGTCACAGAGGAATGCATCCAGACAGGCCTTGAAAGGCTCCAGGGAAGGAGACTCCACAACCTCTCTGGCCAGCCTGTTCCAGTGTTCTGTGACCCTTACAGTAAAGAAGTTCCCCCTTGTGTTGAGGTGGAACCTCCTGTGCTGCAGCTTACAATCATAATTCAAGCTGAAACCAATGAGACCATGCCTGTGGATTCAAGTCTCCTGTATTTCATATCATGTTGCTAAATTAAAAGATAAGAAAGGATTTGGGGGGTGGAAAGGAATGAGAAGGGAGGATGACTTCCTCCTCTTTTTTCTCCCCCCCCGCCCCATGTTACAAAACAGATCAGAATCTCACCATTTAACAAACAAAGCAAATCATTGAGGCAAAACATGAAGCTGTCTTGCAGCATGCTGGAGCTCGTATGGATGAGTTGCTAAAATACAACTACTAAAGGCTTCAGTGAGGCCATTGCTCCCTTGTCTCTACTGACATGACAGAAAATGGGAAAGCTGATGCATAAATACATAATTATGCTCTCTAGGCTGTACTTATGGAAACCTCACCCTAGTAGGAAAATGGGAGATTTCCTTCTCTAAGGAACACAGAGAGATAATGATTTTCCTTTGCCCCAGGAACTGAGGTGGATCAGTTTATTTTAAGGTGTGTGACAGATGAATATGCTTTTTCACCCCCAGTATTATTCTGAACATGGGATTTCTGCTCCTTTCACTAGTCAAATACCCAAAGGGATCCTACAGGAAGGCTGCAGAGGGACTCTTCATCAGGGTGTCTAGTAATAGGACAATGAGGAAAGGTTTGAAGCTGAGGGAGAACAGGGTGAGATTGAATCTAAGGAAGAAGTTCTTCAGTATGAGGATGGTAGGACTCTTGAATAGGTTGCCCAGGGAGGTTGCGGATGCCTCCCTCCCTGAGGGTGTTGAAAGCCAGGCTGGATGAGACCTTCAGTGGTCTGGGTTGGAAGGGATCTTCAAAGGTCATCTAGTCCAACCCCCTCTGTAGTAATCAGGGACATCCTCAACTAGATCAGTCTGGTTGAGAGGTGTCCCTGCCCATGGTGGGGAGGTTGGAGCAGATCACAGTATCACAGTATCACAGTATAACCAAGGTTGGAAGAGACCCCAAGGATCATCAAGTCCAACCCGTCCCAACAGACCTCACAACTAGACCATGGCACCAAGTGCCATGTCCAGTCTCCTCTTGAACACCTCCAGGGACGGCGACTCCACCACCTCCCCGGGCAGCCCATTCCAATGACGAATGACTCGCTCAGTGAAGAACTTCCTCCTCACCTCGAGTCTAAACCTCCCCTGGCACAGCTTGAGACTGTGTCCCCTTGTTCTGGTGCTGGTTGCCTGGGAGAAGAGACCAACCCCCTCCTGTCCACAACCACCCTTCAGGTAGTTGTAGAGGGCAATGAGGTCACCCCTGGTCCTTCTCTTCTCCAGGCTAAACAACCCCAGCTCCCTCAGCCTCTCCTCATAGGGCTTGTGCTCAAGGCCTCTCACCAGCCTTGTTGCCCTCCTCTGGACACGTTCAAGTGTCTCGATGTCCTTCTTAAACTGAGGGGCCCAGAACTGGACACAGTACTCAAGGTGTGGCCTAACCAATGCAGAGTACAGGGGCACAATGACCTCCCTGCTCCTGCTGGCCACACTATTCTTAATACAGGCCAGGATGCCATTGGCCCTCTTGGCCACCTGGGCACACTGCTGGCTCATGTTTAGGCGGGTGTCGATCAGCACCCCCAGGTCCCTCTCGTTTTGGCAGCTCTCCAGCCACTCTGACCCCAGCCTGTAGCTCTGCATGGGGTTGCTGTGGCCAAAGTGCAGCACCCGGCACTTGGACTTGTTGAATGTCATCCCATTGGACTCCACCCATCTGTCCAGTCGGTCGAGGTCCCTCTGCAGAGCCTTTCTACCCTCTAACTGACTAACATCTATTCCCAACTTGGTGTCATCTGCAAACTTGCTGATGACTGACTCAATTCCCTCATCCATATCATCAATGAAGATGTTAAAGAGGATGGGGCCCAGCACTGATCCCTGGGGGACACCACTGGTGACTGGCCGCCAGCTGGATGTGGCACCATTCACCACCACTCTCTGGGCTCGGCCCTCCAGCCAGTTCCTAACCCAGCGCAGAGTGTTACTGTCCAAACCATGAGCTGACAACTTAGCCAGCAGTTTGCTGTGGGGGACGGTGTCAAAGGCCTTGGTGAAGTCCAGGTAGACCACATCCACAGGCCTCCCCACGTCCACCAGACGGGTCACCTGATCATAGAAGGAGATCAGGTTGGAGAGGCAGGACCTGCCCTTCCTAAATCCATGTTGGCTGGACCTGAGCCCTTGGCCATCCTGCAGGTGTGCAGTTATTGCCGCCAGGATAATCTGTTCCATCACTTTCCCTGGCACTGAGGTCAGGCTGACTGGCCTGTAGTTTCCGGGTTCCTCCATCCGTCCCTTCTTGTGGATGGGGACCACATTGGCCAGTTTCCAGTCATCTGGGACCTCTCCAGATGATCTCTGCAGTCTCTTCCAGCCTAAGCCATTCTGTGATTCTGTGCCTGGATAAACTGCCAGCAAAGCTCTAGTCATCTGCTGCAGAAGCTGATGATCACAAGGAGTGTTGCCAGCCCCACATGCAATGCCCAATAAAGAAAGTCAAGAAGGGAGTGAGACTCCACTTGGGTGGTGAACCTAAGCCACTCTTTATTCATGGTGCTGCGCCGTGCTTCAGACACCTCTCTCCACATCTTCAGACACATCTGCCTGCAAATGTGCCAAACCCACGGCTCTGGGGGCTCCAGGCTGGATACCAACACAGCAGGAGCAAGAGAGCTACAACATTACCTGGGTGCTTCACTTCCAATGTCCTTGCTTACTGACAAAATACTTCCCTTAGGCAGAGTTTCATTCAGAGCAGGCTGCAAGGGTTCTGTTAATAGGCAGATTTCTATCATTTAACAGCCTCCCAAATTCCCCTTTGGGGAATGATCCTTTCCACGGCTGGTCCAAATCCAGGCAGGAACTGTGCATGATATGTGGGAATTGTCGGAAAATTCCCTTCAGCTATTTCTGAGGTAGAGCAGTGTGAAACAGAGTCCTCCTGCTCCTCTCATCCACATAGACACTGTTTTTCCCCCAGTTTATGTATTTCCATTTCAATTCCATTTCCCTCTCCTCTGTCACTGAAAAAAAACCCCAAACCACAAACCCAACAATCTCTCACCAAGTGCCCCAAGGATTTCTCATACAAAGCCAGGCTAAGATATCAGGGAAGGCAATGGAACAATCTTTCTATCAGTTGTCTTCCATAAAAACTGAAGATTTACACATGATGGCAAAAAAATAAAGAGGAGCATGAACAAAACACACTCTCTAAGGTTTCACAAGCAAACCTCTGTGAATATTTCTCTGTTTAAGGAACAGCTTTTTTCATTTTTTTTTATCACACTCTGCCAACTTAGTTTGAGTTTTGCTGTGATTGATAAAAAGCAAATCTCCCAGAAAATTTTTTTGTCCGTGCTTGGTTTTAACTGAGAAATAAATGAAGGGTGTAGCTTTTCTCCCCCCTTCTGCTTGTTTCTTTATTTACCAATAATGTCTGTCTTCAACAAGTTGCTGGAAGGTGTCCAGAGAAGGGCAACAAAGCTGGGGAGGGTTTGGAGCACAGCCCTGTGAGGAGAGGCTGAGGGAGCTGGGGTTGCTTAGCCTGGAGAAGAGGAGGCTCAGGGAGACCTTATTGCTCTCTACAACTCCCTGAAGGGAGGTTGTAGCCAGGTGGGGGCTGGTCTCTTCTCCCAGGCAACCAGAACAAGAGGACACAGTCTCAAGTTGTGCTAAGGGGAGGTTTGGACTGGATGTTAGGAAGCAATTCTTCCCAGCAAGAGAGATTGGCCATGGGAATGTGCTGCCCGGGGTGGGGGGTGGAGTCACCATCACTGGAGGTGTTTAAGAGGGGATGAGGCCCTTACTGCCATGGTTTAGTTGATCAGATGGTGTTGGGCAATAGGTTGGACTGGATGACCTCGAAGGTCTTTTCCAACCTGCTTAATTCTATTCTATTCTAAAGCAAAGTGTAAGGTCCTACACCCAGGTCAGACCAATCCCAGGCACAAATATAAACTAGGTACAGAGTGGGTTGAGAGTAGCCCTGAAGAGAAGGACCTGGGGGTACTGATTGATGAGAAGCTCAGCATGAGCCAGCAGTGCCCTCATGCAGCCCAGCAGGCAGCTGTGTGCTGGTCTACAGCCAGAGGAGTGTGGCCAGCAGGGAAAGAGAGGGGATTCTGCCCCTTGGCTCTGCTCTGCTGAGACCCCCACCTCAAATACTGCCTCCAGATCTGGTGTCCTCACCATAAGAGGGACAAAGATCTGTTGGAACAAGTCCAGAGGAGGGCCACAAAGATGAACCAGGGGCTGATATGAGGATAAAGCACGTGGGGCTGTTCCGCCTGGAGGAGACTCTGGGCATACCTTAGAGCTGCCTTACAATAACTGATAGCAACCTACAGGAAGGCTGCAGAGGGACTTTTTACAAGAGCATCCACCCATAGGACAAGGGGACATTAATCTAAATTGAAGGAGAATAGGTTTAGATTGTATCTTAGGAAGAAATACTTCACTATGAGACTGGCAAGACCCTGGAATGGATTGTCCAGAGAAATTGTGGATGCCTCGTCCCTGGAGGTGTTCAAGACCAAGTTGGATGAGGCCTTGAGCAGCTGAGTCTAGTTGAGAGGTGTCCCTGTCCCTGGCAGGGAGGTTGAAGCGGATGATCTCTAAGGTCTGTTCCAGCCTAAGCCATTCTATGATCTCCAACATCCTTAGAGCGCTGGGGAGAAGGTACTTTGATGGCACCTTAAAAAAAGGCACAGCCCTGCAAACAGATCACTAGCCCCAAAACAGCTCCTTGATCTCACATACACAGGCACAAAACTGGAGTTCCTCTAGATTCACACCAGTCTTCCAGAGATCAGCCTCTAGCCTAAAAGATTTAAGATGCTACATTTTTGGAGCTTGATGTTGGCTGCCTTTTGGGTTAATTTAAATGTGAAAAGATACTGTTTCAACAGCTGGAGAATCAACTCCAGACAAAGCATACATGATGTTATAACTGCCCTCCCTGACATAGTGGAAATCATTTGTAATGCTGCTCTGGAGGTGAAAATCCACTTCTCATAAAGATTTGGCTCCGAGGCCCAGCCTTCCACTTTCTCTATTTCAAAATCAAGCAGAGCCAACACAAGTGCCCACATCCTTCACTGTCACCCAGATGGGCAATTAGGGGAATGCTGATCCTGAGGCCAGCACGGAGGAATCTGGGATGGGGAAAGCCAGATGAGGCTCACGGATGGCCGGAGAAGCCTTGCCCTTTGGGTGTGATTGGGAAACAAGGGCCTCCAAGTATTGACTCTCTAATTCCACCAAGGGGATCTGATAGGATGAAGCTATTTTATCAGTTGAAAAAGTAATTGCTGCCTAATAAGCAAGAGCAAGGGCAGTCACCATTCGTCTTCATTTCCTTCCTGTCGTGTTCACGCTCATTAGTTAGCTTCTAAATCTTCCTCCCCTTTCAGATTTGTTTACAGCAGCAGAGAGCCAGCAAAGCTCTAGAGCAGGCACGCTAAATACATGCCTGCCAAAAGCACTCTTGCACTAATAACACACACATTTTCAGTCATGGATTTGTTTTGCCAGGTCCTCAACTCTTGGGTTTGGTCCAAAAAGGCAGTGGAAATGTTGAAGACGTATCAGGTCTCACCAGATGATGAGAGAACTAGATTCTGTAATGTGCTTTATCAGAGCTGAAACCTCCTGGAGGGTACTGCATCCTCTCATGTATCCATTGTTCAAAACGAAAGAGAAAAAGCCCTTTGCACTAGGTATGCCAGGATGTGTTTCTGTGCCTGAACTGTCCTCTTTTCATACAATCACAGAATTGTCAGGGCTGGAAGGGACCTCAAGGATCAGCCAGTCCCAACCCCTCTGCCATGGGCAGGGACACCTCACACTACAGCAGGTTGCTCACAGCCACATCCAGCCTGGCTGCAAAACCTCCAGGGATGAGGCTTCCACCACCTCCCTGGACAACTTGTGCCAGTCTCTCACAACCCTCATGGGAAAGAACTTCTTCCTAACACCTGACCTAAATCTCCCCTCCTCTAGCTTGGATCCATTCCCCCAGTCCTATCACTCCCTGACACCCTCAAAAGTCCCTCCCCAGCTTTCTTGTAGGCCCCCTTCAGATACTGGAAGGCCACAATAAGGTCTCCTCAGAGCCTTCTGTTCTCCAAACTGAACAACCCCAACTGTCTCAGCCTGCCCTCATAGAATAAGAGCTCCAGATCTCATAGAGATTTCCACAAACATGTTTCTGACAAGTTATTTTGTGCAGTTCTATAAAGAGCCATGGACAGCTGGGGGAAAAAATAACAACAACCCTAAACCACCTCCCTCGATCCTCAGCCACAGATACCTCTGCTTGCTGCCTGTCAATCCATAGGTACCCATAATCCTTCTAACTCAGAACCAGGTAAGAATCTGTTTTGTGCGCACAGTTCAGGTGCAGCCTGAAACTGATGGCGGACAAGAGCTAAGAGCGGTGCTGAGCTAGTTTAAATCCTGCCATCAGGACTGTTCTGTACCTTCAGATGGTTAGGGAAGAGCTTGTTTGCAATCCTTGGTGTTGCCTGTTCCTGCCAGTAAGGTGTGTGCCTGCCTGATAGGATGTCTTGCAACTCAGTTTAGGGATTACTGACTAGCATCCCAACGGATTACTGACTAGCATCCCAACTACCAAAGCCAATAGTGTTACCCAACTCAGATGCAGAGCTACTGCAAAGCCAGAGCAGAAGGATGGTGTTGGCAAGGAAGTAAAGCAAAGAGGATAAGAGGAAGCAGGTGGAGCATAGGTTGTGGGGAAGAGGAAGAGGAAGAACAAGAGAAGGCAGCAGTGAAAAAGTCAGGCTGCAAAAGCTGTCAGCAGCTACCTTATTAGTTTAATTTTCTGCACGGTTTAGGCCAACATCTCTGCCAGTGTCTCCTGCACCGGGCCCTCCCCACTGCTGCTAACGTGCAGTGACTGGAAAGACACTCATTCTTGACTTCCAGACACCCAGTAGTAAGGATTCATCAAATGAATGTTGGTATTAAAAACATGTACCATAGTTCCAGCATAATTTTGTCCATGTTTGGGTTCCAAAGCTGAAATCTTTTGCTGTTATGAATCTTGACTCATTTCTTCTCGGAAGAAATAGTTCCCTTAAACAAGTATTTTGAGACTGAGACAGAGATCTGTTAACTGTTCTTCAATCTCTCACTGTAAGGAAAATTTTCCTGATTGAATCATTCCTGCTGCTTTCCTCAAAAAAAAACCCAAACACCACCAAACACCAAAAAAACCCACAAAAAAAATCCCTAAACCCACAAAGAAACACCTTCCAGTTTGTCAGTGTTCTTACTGAAAAATGTTTGCTAAACCAGAAAAATAAGAAAACCTATTGTGCACTAAAATATCCCAAACTGGTCCTAAAAGCCCAGTGCCCAGCACTTCCCTTGGTGCTGGAGCTTGTGGTAGGATGCTGGAGTAGAATAGAATAGAGTAGAATAGAATAGAATAGAATAGAGTAGAATAGAATAGAATAGAATAGAATAGAATAGAATAGAATAGAATAGAATAGAATAGAATAGAATAGACCAGACCAGACCAGACCAGACCAGACCAGACCAGACCAGACCAGGTTGGAAAAGACCTTTGACATCATCGAGTCACCCATCACCATCTAACCAACTAAACCATGGCACCAAGTGCCTCATCCAGGCTCTTCTTAAACACTTCCAGTGATGGTGACTCTACCACCTCCCTGGGCAGCACATCCCAATGGCCAATCTCTCTTGCTGGGAAGAACTTCTTCCTAACATCCAGCCTAAACCTCCCTGAGTAGACTTCCCTCTGACTGTCACTCTCTTTGTATGTGAGGAATCAGCTCTTGGTGCTATTAAAGCTCTTATTTGAGAAAGCTGGTTTGAAATATTCATCATCTCTGTATTTTGTTTTTCTTTTTCCAGTCAAGAATGAGATTCTTATACAAGCTAATGAATTCCAGGATTGCTTTAGTCTCAAGTAAGGAACCTAAGCCTGCTGAAACTTAAATGGAAATGGGTACAGATGGCGTCATGACTAAAGAGTAATTAGCTATTGAATATGCTTCAGACATTGGCAAAAGGGCTGGAAAACAGCTGAACTTCCAGGTTAAGGGGCAGAGTTCAATGGCATGGTGGCTGGTTGGCAGCTGCAGAGTCTCTCTGAGATCAACACTGGCATTGCTCAGTGCCTTCTTCAGTAACCCTGATGATGAGACCGAATTCACCCACAGCAAATTTCGAGGCAATCCCAAATTTAACCTGATGATCATTAGAGTTTCAATCCAGAAGGGCATTGAGAAGCTTGGATATTAAGAAACCATGCCAACTTGAACAAAAATTCCTGTCCCTGGGTCACTGCAGTCCACCACACCAGTCTGTGAGCCAAGTGGCTGAGGAGCAGCCCTGCTGAAAACAGCCTAGGCACTGTCAAAGGACACTGTGCTGAATATGCACCAACAGTGCAAAGCTAACCTCTTCCCGGGCTACCTGAGGCAGCCTATGGCAAACACGAGGAGATGAATTATTACTCCTATCTGCACTCAGCATTGGTCAGGCTGTACTCATCCTGTATTCAGTCTGGGTACTCTTTATTCAGATGCTGCAAAACTGGAGAGAAGCCAGCAGAAAGCTGGATCAAGATGTTAAGGGGTCAAGACTGCAGATTAAACAAGGACAGGCCAGGGAAGCTGCCTTTTCTAGGCTGGAGAACTACCTTTATAAAGTTAGTTCTCCAGCCTAGTAAAGTTATAAAGCTACTACTTTACAAATCTTCTTCAAGATGAAGGAGTCAACTCTTCTTCACAGTGGCAGAGGGTGCAAGAGGGACATAGCACACCTTGGGAGGTTCAGGTTGGACTTCAGATTTTTTTAAAATGGAATCATTTAGATTAGAAAAGACCTTTAAGAAACCATAAACCTAACACTGCCAAGTTCACCACTAAACCATGTCCCTGAGCAGCACATCATCGTCAGCAACAGTCAGGAAGCTGGACCGGAGACCTCTGTAAGAGGTCATTCCATAATTTACTGGATAACCTTTAGGACCATTTAAGAGGAGCAGGGCTGATGAGAAGCAATATTAGACCTAGATATTATATCCTCATACAACTCACCCTTAGACAATTAAATTCAACTTTGCAATGACAGAAAAAGAAGTATGGTAACACTTAAACACATGAAGCACATTTCTTCAAACTCCTAAGGCACAACAGCTTTGAGGAAGAGCCTCAAGTTTATGACTAGATGAAGCACAGATTGCAAGCAGAAGATGAAAGCACTGCTGTCCTCTGCTACAGCCTCGAGTGCTGTGTTTCCAATGTTTCACAATGCTGCTGAGAAAGAGTCCAATTTCTCATCAACATTGTCATTAGCACTTGAGGTAAAATCTTTCTAAATGAATTGTTAAGGAACAGTTAAGATCATTATGAGACCAGATAGCTGAAACCACCACAGCCTTCATTCCAACCACCAGGACACGTCACTGGCCAAAACAAGGGCACCTGCAGGACACATGGGTGGAAGGGGTTTGCAGACCATTGTTTTGTGATCAGTTGGGCGTCTCTGGGAGAAGGATGAAAAGATCAAAGGCACAGACAGATGGTGGCAAGCAAAAAGCCAACAACACAGACAAAACAAGGGCCAGGAATGTGCCTCGAGAAAAGCTAAGAGAAAAGGGAAAAGAGCTTTTATATTAAGTGTTTAAAGGAAAATTGACTTGAGCTGTAAACAGAGATCATGCCTCTTCTGCAGCTCTTGCTGTGGGAAGAAAGAGAAGGCTTTGTTCTTTTCTTGCAATTAAATGGGATTGCACCAAAGAAACCTCCTTTCAGAAAACACTTTCTCTTCCTAGCTGGAGCAATCTTTATGACCTAAGGTTTTGGTGTTCACCCAGCCCACAGAAGTTCATACCCAGTCACCTAGAAAAGTGACAGTGTTGTTCTAATTGCCCCCAGAACAGCACCACCAGTTCAGCAGTGGGTCAGTTTCTGACCTGCTTATTGCTGGGGCACTGGGAAAGCTGCAGTTCAGGAAGATTTCAGCCAAGCCAGAGGTCAGGTAGCAGGGCAGGAATAGACAATGCAGGGCAGAGCACTAATGAGTACTGTTTTAAGTAGCTTCTTTCTCATCTTGTGCTTGTCTTGGTTTTGTCAGAGTGAGTCCTGAGGCTGTGCTGCCACTGTCAGACCGGGAAAAAACCTGAGCCCGCTTGCCATAACACGGCCAGTCTGACTGCTTGCAGTGAAAGGGGAAAGCTGCTCTCTACCCACTTGGGAAGTTGGCTAAACTGGGGAAAATGTCTATTTCCTCATTCATACACCTTCTGCTCAACTAAGAGTCCACACAACACAGGTAGCAAGGCAAGAATTTGGAGGAATTTGGAGGTGGCAAGACATACACTTACATGTCATTAGTGTACCCACACTGCACAAACAGGGGGACACAGTCTCAAGCTGCACCAGGGGAAGTTTAGGCTCGAGGTGAGGAGAAAGTTCTTCACCGAGAGAGTGATTCGCCATTGGAATGGGCTGCCGAGGGAGGTGGTTGAGTCCCTGGAGGCGTTCAAGAGGGGACTGGATGTGGCACTTGGTGTCATGGTCTAGTCGTGAAGACTGTGGTGACAGGTTGGACTCAATGATCTTCGAGGTCTCTTCCAACCTTAGTAATACTGTGATACTGTGATAGTCTGCTAGTGAGAGAAGTAATTCCCTGACTTCTGTTTTCTTCTTGCCATTCAACACAACTTACACTTGCTTTATTTCCTACAAGCTGCTCAAAACCTGCTCTGAAGACAATATCTCTCATTTCCACATGGAGATTTCTTGGAGCACACAACCCCCTCATAATGGAGAGCTTCACAGTGAACTTCCTGCACCATATCACTTGGAATTGGAGGGGCTTGGCAGTATCCCTTGATGCTGAACAGCTGGTGGGTCCCAGGAAGAACAAAGGCCAAACATGACCATGTTGGACATGATTTTCAAGTGCCAGAATCAGATTTTTAGAATACCATTTTGTGTTCAGAGCATGGCTCCCTCTGCCTTCAGCTGCAGCTGTGAGAGCTCAGCATGCCTGCACAGCCTGCACCAAGGAAAAAAATCTATATAAAATTATTGACAGCTTCTGAAAAGATTGGCTGAAGTGACTCAGCTATCATCACATGGGAGCTGTGTGACAGAAAAAGGGACAGTATCCAACTCTCCTGGGTAGAACATCACTCCCTTGACATATGCTCCCTTCCCAAATTCTCTATACTGCTTCCCATTTCTGGGACTAATAAAGGGGGAAGGGGTCTCAGAGCGCCTTTAACTGCACAAGCATGATCACTTGGCACAACTTTTGTGCTGCTTATAGAAAGAACTTTCCCATGAAAGACAATCTGCAAAGAACAAGAAGCACCAAAGTTTTCAGCCTTGGCATTTTCTTCAGCTGGCATGTTATTTTGCCTGTTTTTCCAGAAAAGAAACAAGTTCCCTTGCGTGACATTGTGTTGCCACTCACAAGGTCTACCAGGAATAAGCACTCGGCACTGGTTAGGCCACACCTTGAGTCCTGTGTCCACTTCTGGGACCCTCAGTTTAGGAAAGATCACAGAATCACAGAATCACCAAGGTTGGAAGAGACCTCAAAGATCATCACGTTGCTGGAATGTGCCCAGAGAAGGGCAACAAAGCTGGGGAGGGGTCTGGAGCACAGCCCTGTGAGGAGAGGCTGAGGGAGCTGGGGTTGCTTAGCCTGGAGAAGAGGAGACTGAGGGGTGACCTTATTGCTCTCTACAACTCCCTGAAGGGAGATTGTAGCCAGGTGGGGGTTGGTCTCTTCTCCCAGGCAACCAGCAGCAGAACAAGAGGACACAGTCTCAAGCTGTGCCAGGGGAGGTTTAGGCTGGATGTTAGGAAGAAATTCTTCCCAGCAAGAGAGATTGGCCATTGGGATGTGCTGCCCAGGGAGGTGGAGTCACCATCACTGGGGGTGTTTAGGAAGAGACTGGATGAGGCACTTGGTGCCATGGTTTAGTTGATTAGATGGTGTTGGGTGATAGCTTGGACTCGATGATCTCAAAGGTCTTTTCCAGCCTGGTTAATTCTATTCTATTCTATTCTATTCTATTCTATTCTATTCTATTCTATTCTATTCTATTCTATTCTATTCTATTCTATTCTATTCTAAGCAGAGCCTTTAAGAGCACTGTACAGATGTGGTGGGTTGAAATTCCACCCCTCAACATTAACTTTGCCAGACTGGCTCAGTATAAAGCAAATGGAAGCTGTATTTACAGGCAAAACCACACTCTACAATGGAATGCCCTATCTACAAAATATACAGGATTTACAATATGATACAGGTATTTACAACTAGCAAACAACATGAACACCCCCTGGTCAAAGAGACCAAGGAAGCCATTCCACTGCCCCCACTCCTTGGCCCAAAAGGAGAAGAGGAGCAGAGGGAGAGCAATGGTTTTACGTAACCACGATAACGCAGCCAGAAGCAGATTAATCTCTCCCGAGCAAAGCAAGCAGAGACGAGGTCAGAAAAGAGAGAGAACTGGTTTGGTACAGCCAATCTTATAGCAGATATTTCCCCAATGAATTTGTTTAGAATTATCTTTAGTTTTCCTTTCTACCCCCACTAGTGATTTATTTACATCTTTCCACTTTTCAGCTCAAAATCTGTAACTAAATTTTAAAGGCATGGCCTAAACCCACCACAACAGATCTCTGCTCTTAGGCTAAGAGCACAGGAGAAAATGGTGATAGATGTCAGATCACTACCAGGGAGCTGGGGCATGCACCTTGACTGCCTGGCTTGTTTCTCCACCAGCTTCTTAATTCTTTCAACTATGTTGGATCCTTATCCTCAGCCAGTCCTATTTCTCCTCAACACAGTGCCTTTGGTAGACCTACAGCTACTCAGCCAGTCAATAGTTTCTCCCCTCAGGTTCCAGCTGCGGGTTTGGATTTGGTTTTATTTGTTTTGAAACTCTCACTTTTCCTTTAGAAAAATCTTTACTCAACAAAATAATCTTTGTTTCTCTTTCCCCATTGCTTCATTCTTAGCAACACCTGATGACTTCACAGAACATTTCCAGGAGAAATCAGTCCAAAGCAGACCCTTAGCAGTGGAGTGCCAAATGTTTCACAAAGCTGAGCAACAGCAAATGTATCAGGAGATAAAAATTAGGATCTATCTCCAATATGAATAAAAGTTGGTGGTTTAAAACCTTTCATTGCATCTTCAACTGTTTAAAAACACTGCACTGATGATGGTTATGCTAACCTGAGGCACTAAGACAAATAAACACACACACACAAAAACCAAACCAAAAACTAACAACCAAAGAACCAAAGCAAAACAGCCCCTCAAAAAATCCACCACAAAACCCCAGAGAAAAACAAACAAAAACCCCCAACAAACCCCCCAGCAACAAGCACAGGATAAAGCACTGCAGACTATACTAAAATGCTTACCCAAGGGTATTCATAGTTTGATCTTAACACTGCAATATTAGCTGCCTACAAATACTGTTTGCTGCTTTCCCTCCTGCCACACAGCCCTGAGACATGAGCTGGACTTGCAAAACGCAGAGGCACCTCCACAGAACATCCCTCTGTACTTCAGACAGCTACTTCCAGTCACCCAACAAAAAACACTCAATAATCTCACTTCCCTGAGCTGCAAAGAAAGAGAGGAAGGAACAGCAGTGACAGCTCTTTTAAGTGCCTCAAAGATCTCTAATTGATCCCCAGTACTTGCAGGGGCTCTGGCCCCGCACCTGTATAAAAGGAGGCAAGGAAGGAAAGCAGCCAGTTTCTAGATCACAGAAACACTAGAGTTGGAAAAGACCCTCAGGATCATCAAGTCCAACCATTAACCCTACTCTGCAAGGTTCCCCCTAAACCAGAGCCCCAAGCTCCGTATCCAAACCACTTTTAAACACATCCAGGGTTGGTGACTCCGCCACCTCCCTAGGCAGCACATTCCAAACCCTGACCACTCTTGCTGGGAAAGTTTTTTCCTACTGTCCAGTCTAAACCTACCTGTAGCTTGAGGCCATTCCCTCTTGTTCTATCATTAATTACCTGTTAGAAGAGACCAGTACGAGCCTCTCCACAGCATCCTTTCAGGTAGTTGTGGAAAGCAATGAGGTCTCCCTTCAACATTTCCACAGCATCCTTTTAGGTAGTTGCAGAAAGCAATGAGGTCTTCCCTCAGCCTCGGCACCAGCCTCTCCACAACATCCTTTCAGGTAACTGTAGAGAGCAATGAGGTCTCCCCTCAGCCTCAGTCTGTGTGGGTTAGCACACTTCAGAGAAGGAACACACCGGGCAGAACTTGCTCTGCAAGCAGTACACAGAGTGCGTGATGAATGTAACTTAAATTACCAGCCCAGAAGTCTCTAAGTGCTAAGGCTGACCAGAATCAGTCTTTATCTGGGAATGCTCTGTGAAATGTTGCTGATTCTAGGCAAAGTGGAAGGCACCCTTGCAGTGAGCCTGCTGGTAAGCTTTCACTCATCACCTGTGATAGACACTTGAGGTGGGACACTGGCTGGCCACATTTCTTGCTGTAGATACTATTCTTCTCCCTCTGGCCCCAGCCCACTATGTTCATTTCACTTTTGTTTCTCTCCCTTCGGGCTGAGGAGAAGTTGGGTAAGAGATGTTTGTTTTGGGAAAAGAAGAAAGAAGACTGCTCTTAAAATTGTTTAAAAAACCCCAAACATGCAATGCAGGTTTCAACAAAGAGCCACTTAAAAGAAAGCTAAAGACCTAGAGAGCTTTATAGAGGTCTCTCTTTCCCTTTTCTTTTTCCTTTTCAGAAAACAAAGTCAATGGAAACAGCTGGAGACTGAGACTTGGAAAATCAAGAAAGTAAGATGAATAACACTTCCTGTTTTCCTCTCCTATCCCAACCTGCAGGGGACAAGGGCAGGGGGTAACCTCTTCAGCCCCTTTTCAAAACAGATGTTGGATTCCCAAAGGGTTCAGGTCTGGACTACTCTTTTTCTCTTTTCTTTTTTTTTTTTTTTTTTTTCCTAAGCAAAAATATATTTTTTTTTTTTTTTTGCTCTAAGGTCTTCAGTTTGTCACATGTCAGTAAAAGTAGTGGATTTAACTACCTAAACTCTGATTAGCAAATCAAATTAGTAAATCCCAATCTTGAAGGCTGATGGATACCATTGTTTTCAACTCCTTCAGAGACTCACAGAATGTTAGAGGCTGGAAGGGACCTTGAAAGATAATCCAGTCCAACCCCCCTGCCAGGGAAGTGTCACCTACACCAGGTCACACAGAAACACATCCAGATGGGTTTTGAATAGCTCCAGAGAGGGAGACTCCACAACCCCCCTGGCAGCCTGTTCCAGTGCTGTCACCCTCACAGGGAAAAAAGTTTTCCTCCTGTTTCCATGGAACTTCCTCTGCCTCAGCTTCTACCACTGCCCCTTGTGCTGGCATTGGGCATCACCCAGCAGAGCCTGGCTCCAGCCTCTGGGCACTCACCCTGCACATCTTTATCAACAGCAACGAGGTGACCCCTTAGTCTCCTCTGCTCCAAGTTGAAGAGCCCTCAGCTCCCTCTGTCTCTCCTTGTATGGAAGATGTTCCACTCCCCTCAGCATTTCTGTGCTGGACTCTTTCAAGCAGTTCCCTGAGGTTCTTGTTGAACTGAGTGGCCCAGAACCAAACACAATATAAATCCTTGTCTCAGCAGAGCTTTCTTATCTCCGTGTCGCACAGCTAGCTCCAGTTATCCCAACCACCAGTGCTGCAATTCATTGAATGAGAAAAGAGAGCCATGCAATTCAGCTTGTGAAAGCTTTTTACTGCAGGTATTTGGACTTCATCATACATCATTTCCCTACCTCTTCTCAGTTAGGCCTTTGGGTGAACAAGCTGAGGCACTTTAAGGCTTATAGGGATAAAGAAATACTGAAGGGTGTCTGATCAAACACCCAAAATTTATGGTTTATTATCTTGGGGTTTATATTGGCTTAAACACAGGTGCACCACAGCTAAGAGGTGATGTGGAATAAAGTTGTCTTGGCTGCTCTCAGCATGTTCCACTGTTATAAGAACAGAAAAAAACATCATTAAGCCCCTTCAGAAAATGCAACACAGAAATCCTTAAAAATTAGTAGAACCAGAAGATCTCATTTCTATTCCTAGCCATGCTATTGACCCCTGAGATCTTGGCCAAGTGACTCACCTCCTCCACAACCTCTCTTCCCACAGCTGTGAACAGCAAGTACTGACCCTTCAGTAGGACACTTTGAGATTCCTGCCCTAACGCTCTAGTTTTGAGGAGTAGGAGCATAAAGCCAGCAGGAAAGCAATGAGAGCCCCATCTCTCAGTTCAAAGACTTCAAACACTCAGCTCCTGCTGCAGGAAGCTGTAACCCTTTGCTAAGTGAGATGTACTGTATGATTATGATGGATCTGGCTTAGTCACTGAAGTTAGCAGTTGAATTTTTCATGGGGTCTTTTTATTAATTTCCAGTGATACTGTGAGTGCACAAAGTGAAGATGGTTTGGGACTTCTAACATACAATGAGAGCTGTTGGAGAGAGTCCAGAGGAGGGCCACAAAGATGATCCATGGGCTGCAACACCTCTGCTATGAGGATAGGCTGAGGGAGCTGGGGTTGTCCAGCCTGGAGAAGAGAAGACTCTGGTGGAACCTTCCAGTACCTGAAGGAATCCTACAGGAAGGCTGCAGAGGGACTTTTCATCAGGGTGTCTAGAGGTAGGACAAGGGGGAATGGTTTGGAGATGAAGGAGAATAGGTTTGGACTGGACCTTAAGAAGAAGTTCTTCAGTGTGAGGGTGGTGAGACTCTAGAATAAGTTGCCCAGGGAGGCTGTGGCTGCCTCCTCCCTGAGGGTTTTGAAGGCCAGGTAGGATGAGGCTTTGAGCAGCCAACTCTAGTTGAGAGGTGTCCCTACCTGTGGTAGAGAGGTTGGAGTAGATGATCCCTGAGGTCCCCTCCAACCTGAGCCATGCTGTGATTCTATTCCTGAGAGCTACATAATCTCTACCTCTTGTTTCTGGTACCCTGTTATTGAATCCTCGCTTTGGCAATCAGCATGTTTATTATCTATCATCTCAGCAGTGTATTTCATATAAGGGGCCAGGCATATGTTCAGAGTGAGAAGGAGCTGTGAAAGATTGGTTCAAAATAGAATTAAAATTCCCTTTTCCTCACACAGACATTGTGTTATGCTATAACACTTCAAGGGCAGTTGTGTGCAATCCTATGTTGCTAGCTTCTCCTCTTGGCAACACAGTGGACTGGGGTGACAACCACAAGAACCAAGCACACCTGAACACATCTTGCAGAGCAAATTTCTATAGCTGAACCAAATGCTTCTATCGTTTCAGAACAGGACTTACTGCTGTCTTAGTTTTGAGCCATGAGCTACCCAGGGCAAAAGGACATGGAAGAGATTTTACCCCTTCCCAAGGAGTAGAAGAAAAATGCTCCACACTGGATTGGAAGTTTAAATGGAAAGTCTATTTACAAATACATACAAAAGGTATCCAGGTAAAAGGAATACATTCACAAATTAGGCTCAGGCCTTCCCTGAGTCTACCAGGCCAAAACCTTTCATAAACCACCACCCCATTCAGCCGCAGCAGAGTCAAGAGGAGCCAAACTGGTCCTGCACTAGACCCAGCCCTGCCATAGGCTTCAACAGCTCTAGTGGTGTGGCTGGAAGCTCACTGCCAGCCAAGGCCAGGAGAAAGCTTCTCCCCCACAAACCAAAAAAGAGAACAGCACACACACATCCTGAGACAAAGAGGAGAGAGAATGTGTTGTGCACTCCCTAAAACAGAGAGATGCAGGAAAACTGAATAGAATATCAGATTACACTATCCTGGGGTGAACTGCCTGTCCCCTTGGGACTCTCTAGCCCCTGAAGGACTTTTCTTTGTGGTTATAGAATCATAGAATTGTTAGGGTTGGAAGGGACCTCAAGGATCAGCCAGTTCCAATCCCCCTGCCATGGGCAGGGACACCTCACACTACAGCAGGTTGCTCACAGCCACATCCAGCCTGGCCTTCAAAACCTGCAGGGATGAGGCTTCCACCACCTCCCTGGGCAACCTGTGCCAGTCTCTCACCACCCTCATGAGGAACAACTTCCTCCTAACATCCAATTTCAATCTACCCATTTCTAGTTTTGTTTCAATTCCTCCCAGTCCTATCCCTCCCTGACACCCTCAAAAGTCCCTCCCCACCTTTCTTGTAGCCTCCTTCAGATACTGGAAGGACACAATTAGGTCTCCTGGGAGCCTTCCCTTCTCCTGAAAATAGCCCAAGCTCTCTCAGTCTGTCCTCATAGCAGAGCAGCTCCAGCCCTCTGCTCATCCTCGTGGCCCTTCTCTGGACACCTTCCAGCACCTCCAGATCCTTCATCTAATAGAGGCTCCAGAACTGGACACAGAGCTCCAGGTGGGGTCTCACCAGAGCAGAGTAGAGGGGAGAATCACCTCACTCACCCTGCTGGCTCTGCTTCTCTTGCTGCAGCCCACACTCTGGTTGGCTCTCTGGGCTGCAAGTGCTCTCTGCTGGCTCATGTTGAGCTTCTCATCCACCAGCACCCCCAGGTCCTTTTCTTCAGGGCTGCTCTCAAGCCAGTCCCTGCCCAGCCTGTATCAGTGCCTGATATGCCAATTGACTCTTAATTTCCCTTAGCCTACAACAACTGCAGAACCTGAGAAACAGCTTGATGAGAGAAAAACATATTGAAAACAACCAAAACCAAAACACAACTAATACTGTTTCAGCTTGACTAAACCAGAGATTAAAGGTCACTGCAAGTGATTTGCCAAGGAAACCTGAAGGGAGGGAAGCACTCAGGTAAACTTCAGTGGGACTTGGGCACAGAAAACTGGAGTGATTTGAATGTCAGCTCAAAATGCAGTATGAATAGAAACAGTCAAAGATAACCTGCTGAGTTATCCTTCAAATAACATCCAGATCATAAATTAGCATTCAGAGAATAAGATGACAGAGGCTTTGAGATGACAGGCATCCTGAGAAATGGTGTGAGGATGAGGAACAGAGGGATGTTGAAAAACCTTCTGCCAGCCTGTGCAGAGATGATTTACATCCCCACCAAGATGTGATAAAAATACAAACGTACCCACAGATTTATGTTCCCTAATCAAGAACATCCCGAGTGCCCAGTGTTCAAGAATACCAAAGCATAGATAGAGCTGGCTTCAGCTACACACAGAGGTGCTAAAATTGTGGGGGCAGTGCCACAGAGCAGCTGCCAGTGACTTATTCATTAGCAATGCACCAAAGTGAGTTCAGGACACACAGAGTGGAGCCACCAAGCAAAACTCACTGCAGCATGAAGGCTGTCAGCATGTTCATCAAACCGATCCAGGATGGCTTGAGTCACGTAAAAGGAGAGCTCAAAACTGAGGAAACTAATGAAAGACAAGGTCAGACTGGAGGAAAGCAGTGGGTTTGAACTGCCTGGGGATCCTCAACAAAAGGCAAGAAGTCAGGGCAGAAATATAGTACACCTCTGCCACTGGTCACTGTCCCACTGAAGCCACCTGCAGTGCATACAGCCACATCTCAGGTTTGAAACACCTTCTTTTTCTGTTTCAAAAAGCTCTGAGCCATTTCTCAGTCATTACACTGATCAAGGTACAGAGCAGGGAGGCTGCTCAAAGTCAGAAAATTAGGAGCCACAACCCTGCCACAGGGCTGGAGTTCAGGTGCTCTCCTCCTGCAGTCTCAATGTTCCACATTCATCCAGGCAGGGGAGGGGTGGCATCCCCAGTCCCAAGGGGTGTCCTTCATGCTCTGGGACTGATTTTAGTGAGGTGGTCTTTGAACAGTGACAACTCAAGAGGGCCTTTGAAGAACAGCACATGCTCTTCCAGAGGATCTGGGCAGTGCCTCAGAAGAGGCTCTCCAGGAGAACCTGCAAAAGGTGATTTCATTATCAAAGAAAATAGGACATCCCTGAAGAAAGTTCTCAGCTTCTACTGACAGAAAATTTCTGGATAAAAGACTAAAAGCTTACAGAGTCTCCAAAAATAATTACAAAGCAGAGCCAGCTCAAGCCTCAAAAATCAGACACAGGATAAGGTGGCAGTGGGGGCTTCAAAATGGGTTCAAACAGTGCAAATCATGGAGCTCAGCTTGTTTTAGTAGGCACAAGTCTTGGGTAGAGATATCTGATCAACACAGGGCACCTCATTTTGTTCTGCTGTGATTGACACATTAACAAGTGTGGAGACACCAGTCTTACACATGGGGGTAAATTAAGGAGGAGTAGCACAGTCAGTAAAACCTGGTGGTCTCTGTAATGCATTCTGGATCCTTCAGCCAAACCAAGCCAGAGCTGCTTCTTCAGAACACTCTCCCTTTTGTTCTCAAATGGAGCATGCAGCTATAACTGGAGATGGATGTGTGCCATCAAATTTGTACTAGTCAGATACTTTTGCTTAAAGAGAGATATCTAGGCCCCAGTGTTAAACCAAAACAAAACCAGAAGGAAAAAGAACATTAAAAAAGAACAGGGAAAAAAAAAGAAAAGAAAAGAAAAGAAAAGAAAAAGAAAAAAAACCCACCACCACAAAGAAAGGCTAAAACAATAGGTGGGGAAAAATACTGAGCTAAGTAGTAAATAGGAAAGAGCGTTCCTTTTAAAAGATGGAGCTGATGCCTCTTGCCTTTTCTGCTAGGCACCGCTTAGTTAAACATTTGAAGGCTGCCCATGCAAAAAATGTTGTGCTTACATCATCAGTCACCCCCATCTGCCAGCAAATAAATCCCACTCACCTGTTTGTTGAGCCAGCAGGAATACGGCAGGGCCAGCCCTTTTGTTCTCGAAAGAGCCCTGATTCTGTCTCCCCATTCAGGCTCTGCTTTGTTTAAATACAAAAGGATTTACTGAGAGAGGAAGTATCCATTTCATGCCTGCAGATCAGAATTCAAAGGCAAAATTTGACAGGCATAGATACAATGGGCAGGCAAAAGTAGTGATAAAAGTGCTAATCACCTAATTTAGCAACTCTTTCATTAATGTCCCTCTCTGACCTGTTGGACATCTTCCCCCTTGGACTGTTATGAATGAGAGACCAGCAGTAGTTTATAGTGGCACAGATTTTTATGGCTAGTTTAGTGAGGTAGTTTCACCAAACTACCTGATACCAGACAGACTCAGCTGCAGAAAGTTCACAGTTTGCTAATTTCAGATTTCATACCTTCACATCAGTAGCTCTGGCAAAATAAAGCAAAGCATTATTCCAAGGTCTAAATGCTATAGGATTCTACCTGAAAATGATTACTTTCCATGACATCCTTTTTCAGCTGCAATTATGCAGCTGACAGTGATTGCTTTAATCAAAGGATTAGCTAGAAATTAAAACGATTGTTCAAAAGCTGAAGCCACTTAGGGCTGAAAACCCAGGTGAACTGATGTATATTAAGAAGGATCCAAACCCTCAGATTCAGGACAACACCAGTGCTCTATGTGAGGATGGGCTACAAAATCAACACAAAAAGATGTCAAGAGAGTGATAATCTTGTTCTCATTCACAGAATCATAGAATCAGCCAGGTTGGAAAAGACCTCAGAGATCATCAAGTCCAACCTATCACCCAACACCTCCTGACAACTAAACCATGACTCCAAGTGCCACATCCAATCCCCTTTTGAACACCTCCAGGGATGGGGACTCCACCACCTCCCTGGGCAGCACATTCCAAAGGCCAATCTCTCTTGCTGGGAAGACCTTTCTCCCCACCTCCAGCCTAAACTTCCCCTGGCACAGCTTGAGACTGTGTCCTCTTGTTCTGGTGCTGGCTGCCTGGGAGAAGAGACCAACCCCCACCTGTCTGCAACTTCCCTTCAGGTAGTTATAGAGAGCAAGAAGGTCTCACCTGAGCCTCCTCTTCTCCAGGCTAAGCAACTCCAGCTCCCTCAGCCTCTCCTCACACGGCTTGTGCCCAAGACCTCTCCCCAGCCTTGTTGCCCTTCCCTGGACACATTCAAGTGTCTCAACGTAAGCCTGAAATAAGCTGCAGCTACTCCCTGTGTGTATCAGAATTCATTGTAAATCATCTTTGTGATTTACTGGAGGTAAAGAACTTCTCTCAAGTGAAAAAAAAAAAAAAAAAGGTCAAAATTGTTTAGTCTTTTTTCCCCCCCTCACAGGCAAAATACCCCAAGTAGAACTTTAAGGCATGAATTATGGCACATGACAATTCCTCCCTATCCTGCTCTTAGGTTCTATCCCAGTGATATAAACAGTTTGCAGTGCAAGCAGGATTGGGCTGGTTTTCTGTCCATTCATGTTTGTATACATTATGATTACCATGACATGAAATCATTTCTTTTCACTTTATTCCTTAAAAAAAGACCATCACTTTTGATGACTGGTTTGCAATTTCATTCCAGCAGGAGCCATGCTGTTCACAGGGATTATTATTTGGCTTAAAACAGCCATTAGCAAACTGTTTCCCCTCTTTCCCAACGTAAGAAATATTTGGCAGAGGGAAACCCTGCCAGCAGCTGCGTGGTGCATTTGAAACCCAGAAACTACCAAGACTGAATGTGGAGAATCAACCTTTTCAATGAGAAATGTAATTGGCCTGCAGAGTGTAATTGGACACAGTCCTGCCATCCAGTTGAGTATGTCCTGGCCCCACAACTGCTTCTTAATTCTGCAGCAGGAAGAGAAAGGGCCTGGAGAATAAATCTGACAAAGAGTGACTGAAGGAGCTGGGGATGGTTATTACGGAAAAGGAGGCTGAGGGGAGACCTCATCGCTGTCTGCAACTACCTGAAAGGACAGTGTAGGGAGTCTGGTGCTGGTCTCTTCTCACAGGTGATTAGTGATAGAACAGGAGGGAATGGCCTAAAGCTGAAGCAGGGTAGCTTTAGACTGGACAGTGAGGGAATAAACAATTTCCCAGCAAGGCAATTTCCCAGTCAGGCACTGGAATGTGCTGCCCAGGGAGGTGATGGAGTCACCAACCCTGGGCGTATTTAAAAGTGGTTTGGATGTGGTGCTTGGGGATATGGCTTAGGGGTTGAACTTTGTAGAGCAGCATTAATGGTTGGACTTGGTGATCCTGAGGGTCTTTCCCAAGCTCAATGTTTCTGTGATTCTGTAAACATAAAAAATAATACAAAAACCCTCCAAAAAAGCCCTGCTTTCCCCAAGATTTATTCCACTATTGTTTGAGGCCTTCCCCAGCTGGGAAGTAGCTGGCTGCAAAGTCTTGAACTCAGTGGGAGTGAGACATGCTACACTTTCTAAGACAAGCACCATCAATCATTTCAATCAAGCAGATATTTTTAGATCATTTAAAGACTTTGAAACTTACAATTTCTGAGTTTCTGTGTTGCATCATAGCTGCATTTTTACTACTATGCCATGCATTTGAAATGTGTTTTGTTGCTGCTGCTGCTGTCTTTTTATTTGAAGATACCAAGCCTAGCATTTGTCAGATGTAAAGGTTGGATACAACTGACACAAGGTGGAAGTGGACAAAGTGTGTTTCGAAATAACATTGGTGGTTAATCCAAGTGAGTTACCTAAACGTCCTGGAGCCCAAAAAGATCTGGAGGGCAGAAAACTTAACCAAATTAGAAGCTGGCATCCAAATCAAATGGTTTTAAGAAGTCAGCTTTAAGCATCATAGCAAAAAAACCCCAACAACAATAAGTTATTTCCTGTATGTTTTGACTTCACATCTTTGGTGTTCCTCTCCTTTAAGCCAGAAATCCTCATACTTGAATATGACCGCTGATTAACTCGGTTGTATTTCTCTTTAATGAATGCCAAGTCTTTGCTGTGCTTTCTGGAATTATAAGTGGACATTTACTGTTCCAAGAAGCTAAGAGTAAGAAGGCAGCAGAGAAAAATGTTGGACACAAACTAAAGTGCTGGAGTTAGGTCACTTTGCTGCCTTTCTAGACCTCTAGTATGTTTTATTCAGCCTGGTTTCCTACGGAATTCTCTTCTCCTTGCATGTGGGTCTGTTTTGAATTGGTGACCCTTTCACCTCATCTCATCCCAGTAGATTTGACTCAGCCGGTACAAGAATGAAGCTGTTGGAAGCTGGTGAGAGGCAGAAGCCACCCAGAGGACAGAATCCTTCTCTGAGCTCTTATAGACAGAAAAGCATCGCAGGGATAAACTTCAGCACAACCCAGAGCATCTCAGCAAAGATGCTGCTTGCAACCAGCCTAACTTCAGTAATGTCTTCAATCAGGTTTACATTTGAGAAATTGCTAGAGCATCACTCTTACAAGTTACCCAAGAAACCAGTTCACAAAATGGCTTAGTTTGGAAGGGACCTCGGAGATCATCCGCTCCAACCTCCCCACCATGGGCAGGGACACCTCTCAACTAGAGTCAGCTGCTCAAGACCTCATCCAACCTGGCCTTGAACACCCCCAGGGAGGAGAAAAGTTCTTCAAGTTTCTCAACCTTAAGGAGTTTTTAGTGTCCCAAAAGCCACTATGTTGCAGTAGCCATCAGGTCTTGATCCACATGAGTGTGCTGAGGTGTATTCCTGCACGACCCCTCTGAAATCATGATCAGTGGGGAAGTGAAAACCCATTAGAAATCAGGCTCACTTTGATTCAGCACACACCCAAACAACTCATTTATGATAACTGATGGTACCACTCCTGCCAGGAAGAAGTACATGGTGGGAATAATATGCAGCAAGAGAGGGATGGACATTTGAGCACAGAAGCCACTTCATGAGGATTTAGGATCATAGAATCCACATGGTTGGCAAAGACCTCAGAGATCATCAAGTCCAACCTACTACCTAATACCTAACACCTCCTGACAACTAAACCATGGCTCCAAGTGCCACATCCAAGCCTTTTTTGAACACCTCCAGGGACAGGGACTCCACCATACTGCAGAAGATGGGATGATTCTGAGTTTGGGCAGAGCAAAGGATCACAGGTGGGTCAGATCAAAGGCAGTACTAGGTGAAGACAAGGGAGAAGGTCCAAAAGGCAGTACTAGGTGAAGACAAGGGAGAAGGTCCAAAATGCAAGTGGGAGAAGACACATCCCAGAATACATGGGAGAACAAGACTGAACTTCAGGGACAAGATGAGCAAGAGCTGGACCTAAGAGGAGCAGAGACACAAGGGAGTAAGGGGCAGCAAGGGTAGTAGCACACAAGACAAAGGGCATTGGTTATCACCAGATGACATTCAGTGCCAAAGCTGGAGCAGAGGCACGTGACTCAGGGTTAGTTTTCATCCTGCCAGCATTCAGCACAAGTGTTCATGGGGAAAAATGCCAGAGAGACCACTGGAAATGCAAGACCAAAGAATTGCACAAGGAGGAAAACCAAGCTGCACTTGTCTAGCAGATTCCTTTCTCCTTTTTATGTCCCACAGACCACCAGAGAAAGAGATTTCTCTGGAGAAACCAAGCAGCTTTGAAGGGCCAGATTCACTATCACAAGTGAGAAACCAACCTCATGCTTTCACTCTTGAAAGGCCAAACCACACTGATGGACAAAATCAAGTAGATATAAAGATGGTGTCATCCAAGCTCATACCACACGTGACGCAGCAGCTCTTACATCCTTTGCAAATTAAATGCTAGCAATTCAGTGGCTGTGGCAAAGATCCTCAGCCCAGAGTGAGCACTCAGCAAGGTCAGAAAGATGACTTGGTGAGTAGTACTCAGGACTTGTCCAGTGCATAAAGGTTGGCAAGCTGATTGTGAAAGCCCAGAACTTTCTTTTCACTTCAGCTTCTCAATAGCTACCCATATGAAAACACTTTTGTCTGTGTGAGTGTCCAGATTAAAAAATCAATGTGATAGTTCTCATTAAGAGTCTTGATGTTTTTCTCCTCTTTCAGGGAATAACAGAGCAGCTACTGGTGCAGAACAGCTTTCCCAAACTGACTCAACCCATCTGCAATTTACTTCAAAAAAAGAAATTTCTCCTTCCCCTGCCAAATTTATTAATAAATAAAGCTTAGCTATAAAATTAGAGTTTTTCACCCTCACTGCTGTTATTTATCTGAACATACTTTTCCCAGTCTGGAATATCTCCAGGCTGGGAGCACCTCTACTACGAGGACAGGCTGAGGGAGCTGGGGGTGTTCAGCCTGGAGAAGAAAAGACTCTGGGAGGAGCTTAGAGCTGCCTTCCAACACCTAAAGGGATCCTACAGGAAGGCTACAGAGGGACTTTTCATCAGGGTTTCTAGCAATAGGACAAAGGGGAAGAGGCTGAGGGAGAGTAGGTTTAGACTGGATCTGAGAAAGAAGTGCTCCTCTTGGGGGTGCTCAAGGCCAGGTTGGATGAGGCCTTGAGCAGCTCAGTCTAATTGAGAGGCATCCAGGCCTGTGGCAGGGAGGTTGGAGTAGGTGATCTCTGAGGTCCCTTCCAACCTGAACCATTCTGTGATTCTATGAACCTCTATCATGACAGATCAAGAGGGACTACAGCAGTACCCATGGAAATAAGGATATTCTGGTGTGTAATGGAGAGAAAGCAGCTCCCCTCTGCCAAGGAGTTAGCTTTCCTTTCCCTTCATGAGAACTATACACATAGGAAATTAGCAAGAAAACCAGCATAGAAAGCAGCAGATGTTTGTGGGAAGAAATTAAACAGGTGTCAAAACTAGCATCCCACAAATGGCAGGAAGGCAGATGAAGAAGATATGGCACATGAGATACGAACATCACGTCTCTGTTTTCTGATAACATTGTCACCACCCTTTGCAGATTTTGGGAAGCCATGACTGTGATCTGCTGTTATTGCCTTCATCAGCTTGTACTGCATCAGCTCTCCTGATGCATGAATGTCAAACTGGTCAGACAACAGAGAAGTTCTTTCACTATACAGTGAAGAACAAAAACAAACCAACAAAAAAATACAGACCGAACCAAGGATTCCTTGCCCTTTTCTTCAGCACTGCCCTTGCAATGTGCACATTAAATGAGCTTCCAAGCCACCACAGTCCAAGTGTAAAAAGTGTGACTCGAACTGTTCCCAGAGAAAGGAGCTGCAGACCAGATGTGCATCACACCCTCTGGCCAAAACCCACCCCCAGCGGAGCCACTGCCTCTCGTTTCACACTGGTGCACTTCCCAGCCTGTTGCTCCAGGAGAGCAAAGCTCTGCACTGCCAGCCTAACTCTTGTAAAATAAAGTATCAGTTGCATGAACGTTTTGAAGGAAAAGGCAAACCAATTCGTTGCAGCCTTCAGAGCGGAGTCCAAGTCAATGAGTGATGTCAAGTTTCCCTGCCAGCAAAGGCTAGTGCAGACAGTTTTGTGTGGATGTAAGGAATAATAGAAACCTGAGCCTCTCTTCCTCAGCTCAAGCTCTTTTCTTAATAAAGTGTCACATCCCTTCCCTTGCTTTTCATACAGATTTGCTCAGGAAAAATCTTTGCTTTTGGTTTTTTTTCCCCCCACCAATTGGTAAACCCCCACAGGTCTGCTCCTTTACAGAGGGTACCACCACTTGGATGTCAGCAGCAGAAGAGCAGAGGAAGGCACAGAAGCAGCAGCTGCTGCCATTCTGCGTGACACACGTCGATAAGGCTGTGGCACCCGCCAGGAAAGCAAAGCGGGGACCGAAGGAAGTTTTACAGCCAGTGGTTTGGCAACTGCAAGAGAAAAAACAATGAACAAATTCATGGTGAGGGAAAGTCTGTGGTGGTCCTCAATCTGTTTATAATATTGAATACTCGTTGGGTCTTATTTAAAGCTTGCACCAGAGAGGTCTTGTTGCCCTGCATAATTACACTGGCAAAGGCTTCCAGTGTAGATGCTGGGATGAGTATGACATCCCCCAAAACACTGTCAGAAGGCACAAGACCTTTTCTAGCTGCACCTGTAGAAGCTTTAGCCACGTGCCACTGAAATGTGGTGGTTTGAGTCTTGTTTCATGCATGGTCAGGGGGAAAGAACAACCCCATGTAGCAGCGTAAGTTGGGGATTGACCTGTTGGAGAGCAGTGAAAGGCAAAGGACCTGGGGGTCCTAGTGGATGGGAAGTTGACCATGAGCCAGCAATGTGCTCTGGTGGCCAAGAAGGCCAATGGCATCCTGGGGGGTATTAGAAGGACTGTGGTTAATAGGTCAAGAGAGGTTCTCCTTTCCCTCTACTCTACCCTGGTGAGGCTGCATCTTGAATATTGTGTCAACTCAGTTCAAGAGGGACAGGGAGCTACTAGAGAGAGTCCAGCACAGGGCCACAAAGATGATTAAGGGAGTGAATCACGTTCCTCATGAGCAGAGCCTGAGGGAGCTGAGAGCTCTTTAGCTTGGAGAGGAGGAGCTTGAAGGGTGACCTCATTCATGTTAATAAAGATGTGCAGGGTGAGTGCCTAGAGGCTGGAGCCAGGCTCTGCTGGGTGATGCCCAATGCCAGCACAAGGGGCAGTGGTGGAAGCTGAGGCACATGGAATCATGAGGAAAAAATTTTTCATTGTGAGGGTGACAGAACACTGGAGCAGGCTGCCCAGGGGGGTTGTGGAGTCTCCTTCTCTGGAGATACTCAAGACCTGCCTGGTTGTGCTCCTGTGTGATCTGCTCTGGCAGGAGGGTCGGACTGAATGATCTTTCAAGGTCCCTTCCAGCCCCTAACATTCTGTGATTCTGTGAACCAAGGATGCAGGTACAGGGAGGCAAAGGGGGTGGAGGAATTTCGTGTACATGTGGGACGCATAGCAATGTGCTCCTGTGGGCACTTTTGCACTGCCTCTGTATTGGAATTCTCCAGCTGACTATGAGTATGTAATTCAGATAAAGAAAGGGGAAAACATCTAAAATTTAAACCAAATGTTTTTAACCAACCTTTTTAAAAAGTAGTTTAACAGTGACTCAAAGGCTGAAGTTTCCTTCAGTTAAAAAAGGACTTGAAAATGTCAAGAGCCCTCACCTTCTGAACTCAACATTTCCTTTGCAAACGCTTTGCATCAAGTCAAAGTCTCCTTTCTCTGCAATTCCTTCAGATCTCCTAACTGGGGGTAGGGTCCTCTGAAACAAGAGCTCAGTGAACCACCGTGTGACTGTATTGCTGTGTGCAGGAAAAGGTTACCAGCACCTCTTCCGTCGTTCACCTCTTTGCATAGCCCTGCTCCTGAGTTCAGGTGAGCATGCACACTGGATTTTACAAACACCATCAGACCAGACAGATTGCAATTTAAAACTGGAAGGGAAAAAAATAATAAAGCAGCTAAGTTGTGGTTGTGACCATTTCAACTCTGATTTTAAAATACAAGCCCCAGTTCTCACGAGCAGGACCTGAAACCACGGACATCCTGCAAGGATGTGGACCCAGCTACTTCATTCCTACTACATTTGATTCTAATTGCATCATTAAAATGTTTTCTTTCTTAACAAATTCTGGAGGTAGGTAAACAGTGCAAGTGGAAAGACTTCTAGACATTATTTTTAGAAGCAGTTTCCACTTTTCAATTTCCTTTTACTACAGTATTTGAAGTATTTCAATACAATACAATAAACCAGGTTGGAAGAGACCTTCAAGATCATCGCGTCCAACCCATCAAACAACTAGATCATGTCACCAAGCACTCCATCAAGCACCCCATTTCAATACATTCCACTCACTTCTCTTCATTACAAGGAGAAGGCCATGAGGATGATCAGAGGACTGTAGTACCTCTCCTGCGAGAGCAGGCTGAGAGAGTTGGGATAGTTCAGATTGGAAAAGAGAAGGCTCTGAGGAGACTAAACTGTGGTCTTCCAGTATCTGAAGGGGGCTCCAAGAAAGCTGGGGAGGGACTATTTAGGGTGTCAGGGAGTGACAGGGCTGGAGAGGGATGGATCTAAGCTGGAGGAGAACATATTTAGATTAGACATTAGGGTATTAGTTCTTCCCCATGAGGGTGGTGAGACACTTGAGCAGGTTGCCCAGGGTAGAAACCCCATCCCTGGAAGTTTTTGAGACCAGGCTGAACAGGGTTCCAGGCAACCTGATCTAGTGGAAAGTGTCCTTGCCCATGGTGGGGCAGGGAGGCGGTTGAAAGGAGATGCTCCTTGAGGTCCTATCCAACCCTGACAATTCTGTTTTTCTGTGGTTTTGTCTTGGTCACGATCACTAGAAGTTGCAATGCTCACAAAAGGGATTGTTGCTTCACCCAGGACCAAGAGGCCATAAAGGGCTGGTAACCATATAGTGTTTGGTTATACTTATGGCAAGGGTTTCTGCTCCTGATATAGCCCAGAGGCAAGTCTGCAAATACCAGATAAGTAACTGGATCCATAAATGTCACTATGTCTAGGTGATTCCACAGCCTAAAACAAAATTGAGGTTTTCTAAGAGTAAATATGCAGCAAATACATAGAAATCTACCAACAAAAGCTTTCCAATGACTCCCACTCCCCGGGAGGTTTAGGCTGGATGGTAGGAAGAAGGTCTTCACGGAAAGAGAGATTGGCCCTTGGAATGTGCTGCCCAGGGAGGTGGTGGAGTCACCATCTCTGGGGGTGTTTAAAAAGAGACTGGATGAAGCACTTAGTGCTATGGTTTAGTTGATTAGATGGTGTTGGGTCATAGGTTGGACTTGATGATCTCAAAGGTCTTTTCCAATCTGGTTAATTCTGTATTCTTGTTCTGTATTACGTGGAGCTGCACAAGGCACCAAAAGGATCTGACTCTAGGCTGCTACCCTACACCATAACCTTGCACCAGCTGATAAATCTGAGAGCTAGAGCAGTTCAGACAGGAGAAGTGTGAGAACATCTGGTGAGGCAAGTGTTATTTCTAAAACCAAAGACATTTTCATAGATTTTCACAGTTGGCTCGGAAAATGAGGGTTTGGGCAGAAAACTTTGTTCTTTCAGTGAGCAATGCCACGAAGATAAAACTATCAAGGACAGCCTGTAGTTTGCAGTCACACTTTAAACAGTGCTCCTGTGGTAATTAATCAGCCTGGATAAAAACCAAAAAAGGCTGCAGTACTGTTTTGCTTTTCCAGTCTTCCTTTGTGTCTGTAGCTAATATATCCCCTTCAGTCACACATCAACACAAGAGAGCCAAATAGCAATTCAGATCTTCACCCCTCCAAGCCCAGCCCTTATCAGCTGGCTGCTCACTTAGCATTCCCTCTCCACTCACACCACTCATGCCCTATCCCATAAAAAAACATGCCACAAGACATGCAGAGAGCTTTGCTCTCAGCTGCAGCTGATGCCAGGAAGGCAGACCAGCTCTAACAGGAGCAGGGCAGAAGGACAGAGCTCACACAGCCAAGGAAGACTGAAGCCTGTTTGCCTCCATTGTTAGGTAGGGTGAGGAAGATGTGTTCAGTCCTCAGCTCACAGCTTCTCTAGCAGCTTAACAGAGGCACAGAAATTTTGGGAATGAAAGGGTGAGACATTCACATTCCAGGTGAATCCTGTGTTAGGAGGGGGGAAAAATAAATCCCCCAAACAATAGAGACTTTTAAGTGTAGCAAAGCAAGTGATTTGAACCAGATCATGCTTTCCATCCTCATTCCCAAAGAGATTCTCTATCTTTACCTAACAACATTTGCTTTGGATAGCTAAACTAATTCATGTCAAGGGCAGATCACAGCCAAATGGCATTTTATGGCATCCTAATATTGTTGTACATATCAGCACCTGTTGCTTGTGCATATTTTAGGGTTTACAGTTTCGTTGTTTCGTTGTGGATTTCCTGCCCTTCCTTTGACTGAAAGCAGAGGGCTGTGATTTTTCACGCCCATTTTAAGGAGCTGTGCAATGCTTCTCACACTTTAGCACTTCAGATGAAGCAGTTTCAGCTTCCTGGATGAAAAAAAAAACCACAAACCACACCATCCTGCAGATTTTATCACCTTGCAATCCCATTTATAAATGTAAACCACGAAGCACTCAGCCCAGCCTGGCTGGCAATTCTTCCTCACGGAGGTCCAAGAAGCCATTGAGCCATTCTTTAGAGATTTTCTCTTTGAGACTATGATACATTTTTCCTGGCATCTTTCCTTACAAACCTCAGTGTCTTTGGCAGAAAAAAGGAGGCTTTAAGGACCCAAGTTCGATACCATTGAACAGAAATATTGCTCTGGAAGTAATCAGGCTCTACCATTTTGTAAAAAAGATGCCTATTTTGAGATAAACTGACCTTGGATTAGCATAATCCAATAGTTTCAAATGCTGAACAGCTGGCTGCTTCCTCCATCATTTTCAACAATAAAATTTAGTCATTTCTGGAAAGTGAAGGCTTCTATTTAAGAGAAGAAGCTGAGCAGATCCATATTCTTGGTAAAAATAAAGGCAGAAAATCTGTTCCTCTGAAACCTATCATCAGGCTGTTGACATGTGCCTTGGCAAAAAAAGGAGAAACCCCTGTACAACACCTAGACGTGAAAAAAGGCAAATGCATCAACCTTCAGCATCAGAATGACAATTGCTCTGTGCAGTTTTATACCAACTTATCAATACAAAACACCAAGCATCTCTAAATTGTCTTCAGCTAAAACCAAACAACATTCAGTTTATTTCAAAGGAGTCCTTTAAACAAAGACAGCTCAATAGCAAAAAAGCTAAGAAAAATACTAACCTGTCCTGTCTTCTCTTCTTTTCAACTTAGAATCAGACTTAACCACAAGAAAAACTTGTAATGGTAGCTTTAGAGAGGCTCCTAGGAGAAGTGCAGAGTCCTGCACCTGGGAAGGAATAATAAACTGCAACAGAACAGGTTAGGAGGTGATCTGCTAGAGAGCAGCCCTGTGGAGAAGGGCCTGGGAGTCCTGGTGGACAAGTTATCCATGGGACAGTGGCTCTAGTGGCCAAAAAGGCCAATGGGATCCTGGCGTGCATTAAGAGAAGTGTGTCCAGCAGATTGAGGGAGGTTCTCCTCCCCCTCTACTCTGCCCTAGTGAGGCCCCACCTGGAATATTGCATCCAGTTCTGGGCTCCCCAGTTCAAGAGGGACAGGGATCTGCTGGAAAGAAGCCAAAGGAGGGCTACAAGGATGATGAAGGGACTGGAGCACTGCCTGATGAGAGCCCTGGGGCTGTTTAGTCTGGAGAGGAGAAGACTGAAAGGGGGTTTAATCAATGTCTATCAATATGAGGGCTGGGGGTCAAGAGGGAAGGTACAGGCTCTGCTCAGTTGCACCCTGTGATAGTACAAGGAGCAATGGATGGAAACTACAGAACACGAGATTCCACCTCAACATGAGGAGGAACATCACTGTGAGGGTCCCAGAGCACTGGAACAGGCTGCCCAGAGAGGCTGTGGAGTCTCCTGCTCTGGAGACTTTCAAGCCCCATCTGGATGTGTTCCTGTGTGACCCGCACTAGATTCTATGGTCCTGCTCTGGCAGGGGAATTGGACTTAATGATGCCCAGAGGTCCCTTCCAACCCCTAACATCCTGTGACCCTGACCACTTGTTCCTATCAATGGGCATGGCTTCTTGAGCCAAACCTCTAACTCCATACAGAAAGCACCATCTCAATGGCACCGGTCACCATTAATGAGCTCTCACTCTTGGGTGCATCGACCTCCAGCTTACAATTTAATCACAGACTAAAAGTATATTCCAACTACAGTTCTGATGTAAGCTAGGACTGTTGTCAGCCTTCTCATCAACAGCAACCTGATGAGAAAACAGTAGGTGGAAAAAAACATAATGGAAAAAAGTCACCATAGCTTTTGTGTTGCTTGGATAGCAACTTGCAAAGCTGAGAAAACCCTGGAGATAGTGGGACAGAAACTGAGACAGGTGTCTCAAGCTTTGTGTCTGGCCAAGAGCATCACATTCTGCCAGGGCTGAAGTGGCTGCAATAGAGGTCCTGGAAGAAAGAGGAAATTTCTGTCTACAGACACATCAACTTATGAATGATTTCTGCTCTCCATCCAAGCTAGCTCAGAAAAGAGAAGGGCAAGAAGTGAGGAAACCATGCATGGATGGTCTGAGATTTCCTGATGGCCCAGTGCAACTGCTGCAGTGCTGACCATGACCCACCACAAAAGCACAGCCCTGTGCCTCCCTTGCTCTCCTGCATCCTAAAGTGCAGGAGAAAGGAAAGAAAAAAGCTGTACTGTCAGGAAGCCTTCTCACAGGCACTGTGGCTGTCATCTCTTGGCCTGAGTTGCTTCAGAGTGGAAATTTAGGTTGTTACAAGGTACATCAGACTTGCAGGGAGGAAGAGTGGGCACCCTTAGAATGACTTCTTCCCTCAGATAGGGCTACCACCCATGGAGCACTGCTTTTTTTCTTTCCTTCCCCCTGCCCTATGCTTCTAGTTAGGGACTCATCCATATACTGTGAGTGCAAACACTAAAGACCACAGGAAACCATACAGGAAAACCAAGAGTCCTACACTTGGAAAGGAGCAGGGCTGGTTGGCCCAGGCAGCCACTTAAAAATACAGTTGGGACAGGAAAGACACAGCATGTGATCAGATTGTCATGAATAGTTCTATTTCATGTGGGGGAAGAACCAAAAATAGAGATTTCTAAAACAGCCAGGTCAGACATTCCCTTTCAGAAAAGAGCCCACAGCCTTCTCCTTAGATGCCCCACTGCAGCCTCTCAGGCTTTGTGCCTGGCCAAGAGCATCACATGCCGGCAGGGCTGATGCACTCAACAGCAGGCTAGGGGGCAAGTGGCTGCGACAGAGGTCCTGGAAGAAAGAGGAAATTTCTGTCTACAGACACAGAAATTGATCAGCTTTCCCAAATCCAGTTCCTGTTCTCAGGAAGAAACACATTTTTTCCCTTCTGACTTTACAACCTGCCCGCTCTCCTCCCTGCTTTCAAAACAGAGACAACTTGTGGCTGAATGGATGTGGTTTTGTTTCTTAAGCTAGCCTTTGTCTCTTCAATTCCCTTGCTTCCTTTTCCAAAAGAACATTTCCCCCACCTTATTTAAGGCTGGAAGGCCTAGGAGAAGCCTCTTTTCAAACAATGCTTTTGGCTACAATACATGTGTTTTGTAACTCCAGTTGTTTTAAATGCTGTCCAGCTAATCTGCTTCCATCCTGGAGCCATTTTCCCTGGTTTTAGCTCCGAACCAAATGATGATTTATTTCCTGGTTGTTACTTAAGTGTATATAGATGTGATCTTCCAAGGAGCCTCGTTTGTCATCGTGCAGGACATTCAGCAATGAGGCACAAGAAAGTAATCAAAGTGACTAAATGATGTCAGCTGACTGCAAGATTATTTTCCAGAGCCTTCAAGCAGCGCTCTGCAGCTGTATGTAAGTAACCTTTCTGCTGGGAATTGATGTCTTCTAGGGTTATGTGTTTTGGAGGAACATGTGTTTAGGGACCTCACCAGCTGCCTATGGAAAACCATTTTGTTCTTAAAGCAAAACCATGTGTCAGGCCAAGGTGAGGGAAACATTTGGAAATAAATAAAAATACCTTAAGAAGTGATGCTGAAAACCACCAGACAGCTAGCCATGCACTGCTGGGGGTGGGAGCAGGGTAAAGTCCCCCCAGAGCTACAGCGAGACAAGGTGCTCTGCAAAGGGATGAATTTCCAATCCCAACCTGCAAAGGCAAGAGGGGGAAAAAGCAGAGCTACAGTTAGCAGTTTGGCAGCAGCTCTGTTTTGACTGAAGAAGGCCCCACAGATTTTAAGCAGCGTGCCAGCTCCGTTTGCCCACAGAGCTCCCCTTGGAGTCACTGACGTCAGCGCTTCACGCTTGGATCTGGTCATGCTCCTCAGCAGCCATTCAATGCTTCTCCCACAGGGCTCCATTTAGCCCAGCAGGGAGATTTGCCAAACCAGCAGAACATTGTCCAGATCTGGGACTGTGGGCTGCTGGTGGCCAAGAGGCGGCTGAGAAATAGATATTAAGAGCTATAAAATTGTCGCGATGGCACAGAAGAAGGGGCTGGACGGCTCCGGAGACCAAGGGTCCAGCAGGTTGCCAGCACAGCCCTGTGAAACACATAGAGGGTCTGAGCTTGCACTACCTACACAAAATAAGCACAGCAGTGTGCAGGTGCCCTGAGTAAAGGTGGGGGAGGGAGGAGAATCCATGTTGCTATAAATTCAGAGGCATTTGCAAAAGCAGGAGCGGTGTCTTGTCCATTCTCCCAAGCCTGCAATGTGTGCCTGTGAAAACCATACACACACAGATCCTGTACATTCTGCTTATTAACCTTGCTCTTTGGTGATGCTTTTGCAACAGTGAATGTGATAATTAAAAGAGTTGTTGATTAATGCATGGGTTACCTGCCTGAGAATGTAATCTCCCACTGTGCAAAAGGGGCCAAAAGACGTGCTTACGTCGGTCGCAGAAGTTGTAGCTATGTCAATAAAAATCACTTGGCTACTGTACCTTTGCAAATACTTATGGAACACTAGAAAGAGCAAGATGAAAATACTACTAACAACTATAATATCTAAATATTTGGTTTCAAACAGCAACATAAAGGTGCTTCTGAAAGGAGTATAAGTGGATATCTGTATGGAAATAAAACCAGACATCTCCCCCGCTGCATACCCTAGCACTTGACTTCAAGTCCCAGTCCCTCAGCTTTCTCACTTCCCCACCATTTCATCCTCATATCCATGTCCAGCTAGTTCCTTTCTCACCCTACACCCTGGCAGGTTCAACCTCCCCACCTGATTTCACGGTCTGCCTACACTGTTGTTCCTCATCACAGGATCACAGAATCACTGAGGCTGGAATAGACCTCTGAGATCATCAAGTCCAGCCTGAGTGTAAAGGAGAGAAGAGCCATAAGAAGGTGTGCATCAGTTCTCACCACACTACAGACCAAGCAGTGCTCTGTAAATGGCCTTCACAAAGTCCTTCTGGCATAATCTTTTTAATGTGAGCCTAGAGCATGCAGTGCCAGGTCTGGCAGCACAGGAAGCTGTGGAGGCTCCAACACACCACAGAGATTTCCATTGCTAAATTCTAACGAGGTGGGGGTCTGTCTGAGTAAGAATCAATTGCAGTTTTCAACTGTTTAGCACTTGGCAAAGCACGAGTGGCTTTCCCTGAAGGACCAAAAAGCGCATCCTTGACACAAAGGCAGCTCTTGTGCCAAACCCAGAGCCCCTGCTGCAAAGCTCCAAGTCCCTTGAACTTTCCAAAGAAAGGGTCACCTAACCTTTTTAGCCCTGGAAACCAGGGCATTGTTTACCCTTTGGCTTGTTCTCCAACAGCATGACTACTATGACTGATATTTTCAGAGACAAAAACCCTGCCCAAGGCACAGAAAGTTTGCCCACAGCTTTTAAGAGAAGTCATGGAAAACAAACTCTAGAGTTTTACTGTGGGAAATAATGAGCAGCCTGGCTGACAGGGTTGCCAGCCTAGCTCAAATCTCAATGAAATGATTGGTGTAACAGTGTGGGAGAATACAATACAATACAATACAATACAATACAATACAATACAATACAATACACCAGGTTGGAAGAGACCTTCAAGATCATCGCGTCCAACCCATCAACCAATCCAACCCACCCAACAACTAGACCATACAGCCAAGCACCCCATCAAGTCTTCTCCTGAACACCTCCAGTGAAGGTGACTCCACCACCTCCACGGGCAGCCGATTCCAATGGCCAATCACTCTCTCCGTGTAGAACTTCTTCCTAACATCCAGCCTAAACCTGCCCTGGCGCAGCCTGAGACTGTGTCCTCTTGTTCTGGTGCTGGCTGCCTGGGAGAAGAGGCCAACCTCTGTCTGGCTACAACCTCCCTTCAGGTAGTTGTAGAGAGCAATAAGGTCACCCCTCAGTCTCCTCTTCTCCAGGCTAAGCAACCCCAGCTCCCTCAGCCTTTCCTCATAGGGCTTGTGTTCCAAACCCCTCACCAGCTTTGTTGCCCTTCTCTGGACACGTTCCAGCAAGTCAACATCCTTCCTAAACTGAGGGGCCCAGAACTGGACACAGGACTCAAGGTGTGGCGTAACCAGTGCAGTGTACAGGGGGAGAATGACCTCCCTGCTCCTGCTGGCCACACTGTTCCTGATGCAAGCCAGGATGCCATTGGCCTTCTTGGCTGCCTGGGCACACTGCAGGCTCATGTTCAGCCTACAATCAACCAGTACCCCCAGGTCCCTCTCTGCCTGGCCGCTCTCCAGCCACTCTGACCCCAGCCTGTAGCGCTGCCTGGGGTTGTTGTGGCCAATGTGCAGAACCCGGCACTTGGATGTGTTCAATCTCCTGCCATTGGACTCTGCCCATCTGTCCAGCCTGTCGAGGTCCCTCTGCAAAGCCTCTCTGCCCTCCAGCAAATCAACTGCTGCACCCAGCTTGGTGTCATCTGCAAATTTACTGATGATGGACTCAATGCCCTCATCCAGATCATCAATAAAGATGTTGAAGAGCATGGGGCCCAGTACTGATCCCTGGGGCACACCACTAGTGACAGGCCGCCAGCTGGATGTGGTGCCATTCACCATTACTCTCTGGGCTCGGCCCTCCAGCCAGTTCCTAACCCAACGCAGTGTGCTCCTGTCCAAGCCATGGGCTGCCAGCTTGGCCAGGAGTTTGCTGTGGGGACGGTGTCAAAGGCCTTGCTGAGGTCCAGGTAGACCACATCCACAGGCCTCCCCACATCCACCAGGCGGGTCACCTGATCATAGAAGGAGATCAGGTTGGTCAGGCAGGACCTGCCCCTCCTAAATCCATGCTGGCTAGGCCTGAGCCCCTGGCCATCCTGTAAGTGCTGTGTGATCGCACTCGAGATGACCCGTTCCATAATCTTGCCTGGCACTGAGGTCAGGCTGACAGGCCTATCATTCCCTGGCTCATCCAACTGGCCCTTCTTGTGGATGGGCACCACGTTGGCCAGCTTCCAGTCTTCTGGGACCTCTCCAGTGAGCCAGGACTGCTGAAAAATGATGGAAAGTGGCTTGGACAGCTCATCCGTCAGCAATCTCAGCACCCTAGGATGGATCCCATCCGGTCCCATGGCCTTGTGGGGGTCCAAGCGGCTCAGTAGATCTCTAACTTCCTCTTGGAGCAGTGGGAAACTATGCAGCTCTCTGGCTCCTTCTGCCAGCTCTGCAGGCCAGCTGTCTGGAAGACATTCTGCCCTGCTAGTGAAGACTGAGGCAAAGAAGGTGTTAAGTACCTCTGCCTTTTCCTCATCCTTTGTTACAACGTTCCCCTCCGTGTCAACCAAGGAGTGGAGGTTGTCCTTGCCCTTCTTCTTGCTATTGATGTATTTATAGAAGGACTTTTTGTTGTCCTTCACAGCAGAGGCCAGTCTAAGTTCTAAATGGGCTTTTGCCTCCCTAATTTTCTTCCTACACAACCTAGCAACATCCCTAAACATTCTGTAGGTTGCCTCCCCTTTCTTCCAAAGATGATACACCCTCTTTTTTCCCTAAGTTCTATTAAAAGTTCATTGCCCATCCAGGCTGGCCGTCTGCCCCGGCGGCTCATCTTCCGGCACACCGGCACAGCCTGTTCTTGCACCTTCAATAGTTCTTCCTTGAAGTAGGTCCAGCTCTCCTGGACCCCTTTGTTTTTAAGGGCTGATTCCCAAGGAACCTTCTGAATTAGTTCCTTGAGTAGCCTGAAGTCTGCCCTCCTGAAGTCCAGAGTGGAGGTCTTCTTGCTCCCCCTCTTGGCTTGGCTGCATACTGAAAACTCAATTATCTCGTGGTCACTGGTGCCTAAACACCCTCCGACCACCACATCACCCACCAGCCCTTCCCTGTTGGTGAAGAGGAGGTCAAGCATAGCCTTACCCCTGGTAGGCTCACGCAGCACCTGGGATAAGAAGCTGTCCTCCATGCACTCTAAGAACCTCCTAGACTGCCTCCTCTCTGCTGTGTTGAGATCCCAGCAGATATCAGGCAGGTTGAAGTCACCCATGAGAATGAGGTCAGGTGATCTTGAGACAGCCTTAAGCTGCCTATAGAATGCCTCATCGACATCCTCCTCCTGGTTGGGTGGTCTATAACAGACGCCAACCAGGATGTCTGCCCTGTTGGTCTTCCCTCTAATTCTCACCCACAAGCACTCAACCCTATCATCCCTGATCTCCATCTCAACAGCATCCAGTGCCTCCCTGATGTACAGGGCCACCCCTCCACCCCTTCTTCCTTGCCTGTCTCTCCTGAAGAGCCTGTAGCCGTCAATTGCAGCGCCTTCCTATCACTGCCTTCCCTGCCATGAGCCCCTGCTATGCCTGCACCCAAAACCTCAGGCTGCCCTGCGCAGGAAGCAGGGACTCAGGCAGGCAGGCTCCCACTCCTGAGCCATCATGACTCATAGTGACCAGGTTGTGTGCATTCAGCAGAGCTGGTCTGGGAGGCAACTCTCCTCTGGTGACACCAGAGCTTGGCTGGCAGGTTTCATTACTATGATCCTAATGTTTCAAGACAGCAGCATGAGGCCAGGAAGGAGCTCATATGTCTATGCACCTCCCTACAGAAGACAACCTGTGCCACAGCAGTGCGTCCTGACACTACTCATAGACTAAATAGCTAAATCTCTTTTTTCCTCCAGACCTCTACAGACTCTCAGGGTCATAAAATCCCCCACAAGGTACTCCTGCAAAGACTGCAATAATTCACTTGTCATAATACACCAAGGATATAGGCCAACAAAAGCAGGTTTGTGTTTCATCTTACATTCTGATCTCTGAAGTTATGCTAAAAGAAACCAAATTGAAATGCAGAGGTACTCTTCCTTTTGTTGGAACTCCTTTATGGTTTATTATTACAATGAGATAAAGAGGCCTGACAGGAACATGTGATCTACACAGAACAAGCTTCATACGAGCCAAAAAGATCACTTCCACCATTTAAAAGGATGAACAATGATCAGGACAACTCCAGTGACTGCCACAGAATGGTTCAGGTTGGAAGGGACCTTAGAAATCATCTACTGCAATCTTCCCACCATGGGCAGAGACACCTTTAAACCAGGGTCAGTTGCTCCAGACCTCCACTTTTTTGTTGTTTTCTTGTTAGCATAAAGTTCATTTGAACCTTGAATTAACTTCAGTGTAGATTTCATTTCAAGCTGGGAGTAGGAAATGAATGCTGGTTGACTCATCTCTAGCAACTGCTGAAGAAGTGTTCTGATTGCAAGAGATGGCTTGGGAACCAGCTGGAGGAGGAGTTGCATTTACCTTTCTATTCAGACAGACAAGCTTCATTCCTAATCTCAATGCACTGCAATAGCCACAGAACCTAAACCTGAATGTATCTGACAATCAACACAAACAGCTGCCAGGGAGAGACATACAGCAAGGCTGGCAAACAGACATGCAGAGCATCTACAAAAGCACTGAGAGAAGGAAACAAAGTCATACTCAGCCCAGCAAAAGTGCAGCAGCCACAATAGCCACGAAGGCAGTCCTAAGGTGCAGAGGAAAGAGCCCAAGCAGGAGACTTCCTTCTCCTCAGCAAACTTCCTTCCTTATCCTGGGTGTGATGCCCATGGTCTGGGATACACCAGTGAGTCAGCTGTGCTGGTTGGCTCAGAACTGCTAATGGCCTGCGGCCCATGGTTGGCCTGGCATTCTCTTCCAGCAAAACCAGGACATTATGGCAGGCCAGAAGAGTTGCCTGGAAGAGCTATTTCCAGCCACGGTGTCTGATAGCACCCATGAAGCCCCGAGCACATGGAGGTATCCAAGCAAATATGCAGTGCAACCTCTCAGGGAATGTGGTCAATTCTTTCAGGCATTCATAAAGCCCAGCCTACATTGTTTGTCTTCTCTCTTTCTACCTTCAGCTGCAATTAGAGATGTGTATATTTAATTGCTGGGTTGGGTTTGGGTTTTTCCTTTTCTTAATAGTAGTGGCTTATTTGCTGTCTAGAGAGGGATTCAGGTCACAACTGGGAAATTAATACAAAGTTCTCCTGAGCAAATGGGGTTGATTTAATGCCCTCACTTCTCATAGGTTTCCTTCATTCACAGGTGGTTTTCTCCTCCCTGCAGCTGCAGCACTGTAAGGTCTCAAAACAAAAAGAATATTTTTAACCTTATCAGGAACTATTCACCACATTAGATGCCAACATAATGCACAATACAGAATTAACCAAGTTGGAAAATACCTTTGAGATCATTGAGTCCAGCCTATCGCCCAACACCATCTAATCAACTAACCCATGGCACCAAGTGCCTCATCCAGGCTCTTTTTAAACAGGGGCAAAATCTGCTGCCTAGTCATCACTGCAGAAATCTTTGTGTGTGCCTTTCCCATCCCCCAGTTTAGTAACAGCTGTCACAATTAAATCCTATAGGTACCACCTGCATCTTCTGGAGCAGGCTCAGCACATGTTCTGCCTAATGGAATTCACAACAAGTGCAACTGTTCCAAAGCATAATTGAATTCTGTGTGCTGAACAGGGTCCTGTGGGCAGATTCTACACATCTGCCAAGGCAGAGTAAGGAGAGGTGCCCTTCCAGACACAGAGGCACGAAGGTGAAGTGCAGAACCTTGACTCAGGTACAAAATGAGCTGGAGAAAGAAAGGGGCATTCATAGTCAAGGCTGACTCTTGGGTTTAATCAGTTATTGTTCTCTTTTTGCAATCACAGCATGATTTGTTTCTTTTTCTCCACCATCCCTAGGGACTCTCTTTCCATCTTTCAAGATGGAAAGAGCTACTGGCAGCATCATTTTCCTGGATCGACTTTGTATGCTTTTAAAAAGCTGAAATCCCCTTAATTAGCATCTTCAGAGGAAGCTGGGGCACGGATCTCAGGGCTTTGTATTGTTTTTCTGGGGTTTATATTTACACTTAGCAAGGCTAACAGCAATAAGGAGCCTGCATTTAGTAGCTGGCTACTGTACATCTCCAGGATCTGAGGATACAGAAGAGAATAAGCTTAGTGCCAGACATGTGCATGGTCTCTGGACATCGTGTCATGGAGTAGGACATATTATGAGTACAGTTCAGAATCTATCTGCGCCTACAGAAGCACCACCACTGTGAGGACATATTGGGGTGCAGAAAATGCTAAGGGCCAATCCTCAAGAAGCTGGCTCTCACAAAAGTAGCTTCAGGAGATTCAGGGCTACCTTGCAGCTACTGTATCTTTAAGTCTTACTGAACGTGATGGAAGAGATAGACAACCATTGCTGGGGTTATACTTAGCCATGCTCGTTATTCCAGTAACCTTTCCCTGAGAGCCAGAAATTGTTGTGGTTATCTTCCATCCATGGGACTTGGCTCTCATTGAGCTGGTTTGGGAAAAGATGCACAGTATAGAAAGTTCTCTTGAAAGAGATCACCTTCTCCCTGCCATCTGTGCCCCCAGCAGCTCTAGGGAGGTTCTTCTCCCCCTCTTCTCTGCCCGGCTGAGACCACACCTGGAATACTGTGTCCAGTTTTGGGCTCCCCAATTCAAGAGAGACAGAGACTGCTGCAGAGGGTCCAACAGAGAGCTACAAGGATGATTGAGGGAGTGGAGATTGAGGCTGAGACCTGGGGCTGTGCAGTCTGGAGAAGAGAAGACTGAGAGGGGATTTAATAAATGTTTCTAAATACCTGAGGGCTGGGGGTCAGGAGGGAGGGGACAGGCTCTGCTCACTTGCGCCCTGGGACAGGACAAGGGGCAATGGATAGAAACTCCAGCACAGGAGGTTCCACCTCAACATGAGGAGGAACTTCTTCCCTGTGAGGGTCACATAGCACTGGAACAGGCTGCCCAGAGAGGTTGTGGAGTCTCCTTTCCTGGAGACTTTCAAGGCCCATCTGGATGCATTCCTGTGTGACCTGTGCTGGATTCCATGGCCCTGCTCTGGCAGGGGGTTGGACTGGGTGATCTTCATAGCTCCCTTCCAACCCCTAACATCCTGTGAGCCTGTGATTTACAGTGTGAAAGAGAAAGCTTCAAAACCTGGAGTGGTTTTTGCTTTATACATTAAAAAAAGAACCAACAAACAGTTGCAGCTGAACCTGTGTAACTGTATCCTCTGTGACAGGGTGAAATTGCTTCTATTCCTACAAGCCCTGATTTGCCTCTGAGAGATTTGTATTGTTTCATGCTGGTGTGGGAAACGAAGGAGATGCTGCTCTTTTGTGCCACAGTACCCATGAAATCCTAACCAGCAGCAGTCTTCTGGACAGGGTACAAACTGTCACATTTGGACTTCCTTTGCACCAAACCAGATGTTTCTTCTTGGGAGTTTTTAAGCTGGGAGGACAGTGCTCTGAAGCTCTTATTAGGGTCTAGATCCAGTTGGCAAATGATTCTGTGAGGTCTTGTTGTGAAAAGCATCTTGTAAAAGCTAAATGGCACATTTCTAGGGTGAGGGTGCATGCATCCATTCGTATAGACACCCACAGATATGGGCATTGCTTTTTGATTTGTACATCAAATATCTTGTTTGTCTTAGCTAGCTCTTAATTGTGCAGAACTCAGCTGATTAAACCAGATATGAACTGCTTCATGTATTGCATTTTGGAAGTTAAAGGAGGCTTGTGGACGAGATTTGTACTTGTTAAGATGGCCTTTAGAGGGCATTTAGGAAAATCAAACCCGTACAACAGTGGGAAGAAATTTTCCAGAGGGGTCCCAAGGACATAGTTATTAAAAACGTATGAAGAAAGTAGTAGTGTGGGCAAGGAATGAAAAAGAAGGAATGAATGAAGCAAGCAGGCACAGTGAATCACCAGCGAGGTGGTTTTTTTCACACAGCAGCTTCAGGCAGAAGAGATTGAGCCTAGCTGGAGACCACAGGGGACAGGAGGCTGCAGTTTCTGTCTTGTCTTGTTATCACACACAACTGATGATCAGACACAAACATATTCTGCCCTGAAAAAGAATCTCATTCCACCCAAAACTTGACAACTTTTCCTAACAGTCCCTAGACTTAGCAATGTATCCATCTAAGCCTGAATAAATTCCTTCTTTTCACCAGCTCAGAGCCTAGTTTTCTTTTGAAGATGATGGAACTTCAGGGTGACATTGACACCAGGCTCTCTTGGGTATGATGCACAGCCTAATGATGTCTTCCACCTCTCTGCAGTAGAGGAGACAATTATTTGGCTGCTGCTTCTAGCTACTCCAAAGCACTGTGAACACACATGGAACAGAAGAATGTGGTGTTTGACCACTGGTTTTGTGCATGAGACACAGGGTAGCAGACTACATGAAGAAAAAAATACAAATCAAAATTAGGGACAGAACTTTAAAGATAACTCTTCTGCCCTAACCCAGGACTCCAAATGTCAATGTGTGAGTCAATAGTTCAGTGCAAATACCACACAGTGCCTCACACACAGGCCTATCAGGGAGAGATTCAATGGGAGACTATGCTGAAGGTGGCTGTGACCTGACCTCAGCTCCTCACTGATGAAAAGAAAGCCCAGGGAGGAGCCACTTGGGAATTAACTCCAAGAAAGTTCCAGTAGAGTTCAGATTTAGTCTGTGATTACCTGAAATTCAGACCTGGTGAGAATCACCAGTCCCAGGCCACGCTTTTGAGGTGCTATTTATTTTCCCGTGTTAACTCACAATCAATAGCTGTCTCCAAGCTCCCAGGGGGAAGAAGGATCCCTGCAGAGGTGTCAGAGATGCATATCCCTTCTGCCAGTCAATGGTCACAGTGGGGAAGGTGTCAGCCAGCCTTCTCTGCCTCCACACTTCTTCCCAGCACCAGCTAGTTCATTTCTGAATGCAAAGGCAATTTGTGATGCCAAATCAGCTGAACTGCACCCTCCAGCTGAAGGGTAAGGGCCCCCAATATATATTACCACTGACTCATGTCACAAGTCTCCCAGGTTTGAAGATTTTACTAACTCTAGGATCATGCAGCAACTGAGAAGCTCCAATCTCCTCACAAAATGTAAACCTCTTTCCAAAAGTTCAGAAAGAGAGAGAAAGAAAAAGTTATGAAAACCTTCCAAAAACAATGTTGCATCAGTTGATCTTGTCTGGGACTGCTTAGGGTCTTATAACAGTTTTAAGAATATTCACCTTTGGCACGTGTTCATCATGGGTTAATGTTTTTCCTAGGAATAATCGATTTAAAGTGGGAAAATGTACTAGCTTCGTAAAAATCGCCTTTATGCAACTCCTCCTCCACTTTCTTATACTTCTAGTGGGATAGATAAGCAGGATTCTTAGACAACAAAGAAGTACAATCATCCAGCCATTAGAAGGGCACAGAGATGTTGGAGTGAGTCCAGAGGAGGCCACAAAGACGATCCAAAGGCTGCAACTCCTCTGCTATGAGGACAGGCTGAGGGAGCTGGGGATGTTCAGCCTGGAGAAGAGACGACTCTGGGGGGACCTTAGAGCTGCCTTCCAATACCTGAAGGGATCCCAGAGGAAGGCTGCAGAGGGACTTTTCATCAGGGTGTCTGGAGACAGGACAAAGAGGAATGGTTTGAAGCTGAGGGAGATCAGGGTTAGACTGGCTTTTAGGAAAAATTTCTTCAATATGAGAGTGGTGAGACTCTCAAATAGGCTGCCCAGGGAGGCTGTGGATGCCTCCTGCCTGGGGGTGTTGGATGAGGCCTTGAGCAGCTGAATGTATTTGAGAAGCATCCCTCAGTATGGCCTGGAGGTTGGAGTAGAAGATCTCTCAAGTCCCTTGAACCTAAGCCATTCCGTGATTCAGATAGAAATTCAAGACACTGAGTGAACTGAATGCCTCTATGCTCTCATTCCTCAGACTTTCCCTGTCTGGCCTAATATCCTTCCAGTTTTCCAAACATTGTTCCTGTCAAAGGTCAGAGTCTGATCCTTAAATACTGAATGCTGCACATATCCCTAGTAAGAATCTAAGGCTTAGAAATATGGAACCACTTCAGAAATCATCATGTTTGACAAGCCATGAGCTTTTTTCCCCCTTTGGAAAGTACTTTTCTCCCAGAGGGAGGTGCAGACATTTGCATATACAATCAATATGTCGAGTGTGAAATTCTGTGCTGTTTCCAAAGGGGTTTTAGCCTATGAAGTATTCAGATGTTGCATTTAGGTGCAAAACAGTGACCTGCCTATTTGTGTTGTATACAGCTTTTGACAGCTGATTTATCTATTGAATTGCAGTCAGCTCTACAAACCAAACCCTGCAGCTGCATCAGTCTCCATAAAGGGCAAATTCTCCTCTTCAGACTGAACTGTGCTGTGGAGACTGGGGTACAATTTTTAGGTGAATCTCCATTAAGTTCATCATAATTCTGTAGGAAGTTCTAGGTATTATTCTTCATAACAAAGGCTTCCAATCTGCACCAATTTTATGCCAGTGAATTAGGAACTGAGGATGTTCCTATACAGAAAAACATCACATCTACTCTTCACTGCACATGTGCAATGACAACAGCTTTTATTTCTGCTGAAGCACAACCAACCCACTCACCTTCCACAGAATTTCTGCTACAGTTGCCTAAACTGTGAGACCAGCTTTATCCAAAGAACACAAACCCACAGACAGCACTTTAGATCAGAAGGTTTTGCTGATGAGAGTAAAAGCAATTGCTGTTTTCCATGGTGGCACAGCTCTGGACCAGAGGCTTATTTCCATTTCCCTCTGGGGGAAACGAGAGGAGAGTCTGACCCAACTGCATGTTTACTATTTCATGCAAACAAAAATAAACTCAAATATCTAATTGTTTTCCTTGGACCCTGTCCAGAGTGTTATGCAAGTACATAAACAGTGAGCAAAATCCCTCAGCTAGAGCTTCCTCTGCAGCTGAAACGTGCAGCTTTTCTGACATCTAGTGGCTTGTAACTGAGGGTTGGGTTTTGCCTTCAACGTGTTTAGAATCAAGTTATTTCCTCCAATGAATTTTTGGCAGTACGAGGCCTTCAATAAAACCCAAGTTGTATAAGACAACTCTTGGCAGCCCCCACTTTTCTCCCTGAAGAATGCATCTGCTGCAACATGTACTGAAGACTCACAGGGTACAAGTTAGAATCCAGAAGAAACAAGGAGTCATTCCACAGGCTTTATGGAGTCTACCTTTCCAAATGCAAGCTCTAAGATGGGTTGCAGACTTCTCACTTCACCTGTAAGAGCAGCTGCAGGAAGTCACTGTAAGAACCTCCCTGAAAAAGCTGTGTGAGTTCTGGGCCTTCCAAAGAAAGATTTTACTTTCTTCTGGAAGCACATCTTAAAGCAGCAGCTGGTCCCTTTAAAATAGTGTCACTAATTACTCCTTGGGTTCTTAAAGTTCAGTAAATGCCCAGAGGTTGTTTCTTGGTTGGTTTTGGTGTTGTGTGTTTTGTTTTGTTTTGTTTTATGAACTATTGAAATATAGCCAACTGGAAATTATAGGATTAATTCACTGTACCAACAGAAGTTGCATGGGGAATGTGGAAATGACCACAAAGAAATCCTTCATCTTTAAGGTTTAACATCCTGTATTCCACACGTTTCTCGTGGCTTAGAACCAATGACTTCACTGGGACTCTGCAATCAAGAGTAAGGAATGCTGCACTACAGGAGCAGGTCTGTAAAAGAAAATAGCTGGTGGTGGGGACACGACATCCATACAAACCCCGGTTAAAGGCAGGGACCACCTTAGAGAAGCTCTAGCAGTCCAGCCGCTTGGACAGGACAGCCACCAGTGGCTGCAGCAGAAGGGCTCCCCTGGTGCACACCTTCCCATTTCTTCTCCCCAGAGGGATGCAGTTTGCACACTCAGAGGCTAAAATGGTAATGTGGATGTATTTTAGTTTAGCTTCTTCATGCATGAGCACTTTTCCTCCCTGAACATCACTCATCTGCTTGTAGTGTGCCAGGAGGCTGAGCCAGCTGTGTTCCTGTGCGTTGCCTGCCTACCTCTAGGGACACAAGGTCCTAGCAGCTGCACAGCCTTCTCATCCACGTTTGTGCTTCTGCCTCAGCACCACCTGCTCTGTAAAATGCCTTACGTTTTATCCATTGGGGAAAAAAAAAGTAGTCAGCCTGAAGTTGCAGTTCTCCAACAGGAACAGATACCACTTCTTAAAGATATCACTTCTGTCAGAAAATTAAAAAGACAAAACCAAGACAAAACCAGATCAAACCCAAAACAAACAAAAAAAAAACCCCAAGACAAAACCAGATCAAACCCAAAACAAACAAAAAAAACCCCCAAGACAAAACCAGATCAAACCCAAAACAAACAAAAAAAACCCCAAGACAAAACCAGATCAAACCCAAAACAAACAAAAAAAAAAACCCAAAACAAAACCAAACCACCAAAACAAACCCAAACCAAACCAAAACAAAAACCCAACACCAAAACACTGCTGATAAAGACAGAAAGGCAAAAGTGACTGTAAGAATGAGCACTCCTTCTTTATGTACCTGACTGTCAAGTAGGAAGATAAATGGTGACTTTGAACTCCCTGAGGTAACAATAGGAAAACTATAGCCCAGCCTTACACAGTTCTTGCCTCCTTGTGCTTCTGTCCTATACTCCTCAGTGACCATGGCAGGGATGGGCCTCTGCCTATCCAGCTCCAGTTCCTCTTTCCCTGCTCTTTTCTACCAGCTTCACACAGTTGAACTTTACAAGACAAACCAGAGAAGAAATTAGCTCCTTTGTTACTCAGCAGTTACAGTTCCTAACTAAGCACTTTCAGGCAGAATGAAAGGCAAGTTCTGGTCTTCCTGCTCATAAGCAGGCCCTCTGTTGTCAACAGAATTGCTAATGCAGAAGATTTTTTAAGTATAGAGGTAGAAATAAAGACTTTTCCTCTAAACAATCTCCTTAATTTCTTCCACTTCTGATGCTGGCTCATAGTTTTGTACATATTTTAAGAGACTTCTATTTTTCTTTGTCTTATTGCACAAATCCGTGGCAAATGCACTTTAGGCTTGTTTCCTCCCCTAAGACAACATCGGCTTTGCATTGTAACTCTTTTATAATCGAGAATCTTCCCATCCACGTGCAACTGTGGAGTGCCTGACAGACTCCCAACAGTATTTAGAAAGATTTTTCAGAGAAGCAGCACTGATGTGAGGTTAGCAAGAGAACAGAGCACCAAGAATCACCTTCTTTGTAAAGATGTGATGACTTAAAGGCACCATTTGGCATACGCAAAGTGCAGGAGCATTCTCATCAGCATCCCATCCTCTGACAGGATCTACAGACAGTGCAGAGGGAATTACAAAGCTTAAAAATTCAGACAGTGTTGTGCCCATTAAATACAGAACACACAGTACTTCACAGTGTGCAGGAGACATCACAGAATCACACAGAATCACAGAATGTTAGGGGCTGGAAGGGACCTCGAAAGCTCATCCAGTCCAACCCCCCTGCCAGAGTAGGATCACCTACACCAGATCACACAGGAACTTATCCAGGTGGGTTTTGAATATCTCCAGACAAGGAGACTCCACAACGCCCCTGGGCAGCCTGTTCCGATCTTCTGTCACCCTCACAGTGAGAAATTTTTCCTCCTGCTTCCATGGAACTTCCTATGCTTCAACTTCTACCCATTGCCCCTTGTTCTGTCACTGGGCATCACCAAGAAGAGCCTGGCTCCATCCTCTTGGCACTCACCCTCTGCATATTTATAAACATGAATGAGGTCACCTTTAGTCTCCTCCTTTTCAAGCCAAAGAGCCCTCATCTCTCTCAGGCTCTCCACATAAGGAAGATGTTCCACTCCCTTAAGCATTTTTGTGGCTCATGTTCCTTCCAAGGGAGACCTGACACCTTGACAAAGATGCATTGTCTGCATCACAGGAATATCTGCCACACCACTCAAACACAGAACATTAATGAGTGCTGCAGTTACACTGGAGGGAGCATCCTCTTTTATCTCTGTGCAAGGCCTGATTCTGCCCTGCCTTGTGCCAGTGCGATGCAGGAGTGATTCCTTTGGATTCCTTGGCACTGAAGAGACATTTTCAAAGTCAGAGCTGTACCACTTTTCTTCAAAAGAAAAAAGGTGTCTATTGCCAAATCTGCAGCCCATCCAGTTCAGCTTCCTTGCAGTGAGAATCAAAGTTATCACTCAGGTGTGAATATCTTCGTGGACAATTATAAAACTCTTGTCCATCCAAAGCATCACAGAAACATTCAGATTGGAAAAGACCCTCGGGATCATAAGGTCCAACTGAGAACCCTACTCTACAAGGTTCAGCCCTAAACCATATTGCCAAACCAACTTTAAACACATCCAGGGTTGATGACCACCTCCTCCCTGGGCAGCACATTCCAATCCCTGACCACTCTTGCTGGGAAAAAATCTTTCCTACTGTCCAATCCAAACTTACCCTGCTGCAGCTTGAGGCCATTCCCTCTTGTTCTATCACAAATTACCTGTGAGAAAAGACCAGCAGCAGCCTCTGCAAAACATCCTTTCAGGTAGTTATAGAGAGCAATGAGGTCTCCCCTCATCCATGAGGATGTGCACTGTTTTCCTCTGAACTAGGTATCCAAAAGCATGAGCAAGGTTAGAATCATGGTTTGGGTTGGAAGGGACCTCCAAAGGTCATCCACTCCAACCCCTCTGCAGTCAGCAGGGACATCTTCTACTACATCAGGTTGCTCAGAGCCTGACCTTGAATATCTTCAGGGATGGGGCCTCAACTATCTCCCTGGGCAACCTGTTGCAGTGTTCCACCACCCTCATGCTGATCCTAACATCCAATCTAAATCTGCTCTTCTCTCATTTCAAACCAGGTTCTTCCAAGTGTTTGGTACCCTTAGCTCTTGTTTGGCTGAAGGGAATCTGAATGTGTTCAGGCTTTTACTGATGGCCTTTCCTTAAAGCATCATCTCGCTTTCTGCAGGAGAATGAAAGTTAAAAGCCCACCTGACTGCTAAAACCACAGTGCCAAGAAATATGCCTCCCATTAACTCTGGGATTGTGAAATGACACCTACTTGAAATGAACAGGAAATTTAAATGTCTTTTCCAAGCACTGCTGGTTGGTTGTTGTTTTTTTTTCCCCTTTGGTATCCCACTGAGAACAATTTCACCTCAGATGCTGGAAAATCCATGCTTTATTACAATCTGGGAATTTTCTTTACATGATGAGTTGCTTTTGCACACATTAACTGAGATTTCATGACTCCCAGTGTAGCAATTGGGTTAAGCAAGCACCTGCACTCCAAGATCTCCAAACCTGACTAGAACAAGTCACTCTTATTTGTTGGGTATTGACAGTTAGTTGAAGCACAAACTGTAGAATAAGCAACTCAACTTAGTCTTGACGCCACGTTTGAATGACCTAGGTATTACTAAAGAGCAGATTTACACCGTCTGGACATTAGGGCACTGCCATCTGAGAGTCCAGAGTCTTCTATGGTCAGATATAAGTCTGCCTTTGAGCAAATTCTTGTAAATATTAGACAACAAAAACCCAACCCTGCTGTCAGCATGAGGTAATCAAAATGGTCTGACACCTTTATTATCACACCATCACAGAGTGGCTTAAGTTGGAAGGGCCCTCAGACACCATCTGCTGCAACCGTGATCAGGGACACCTCTCAACTAGACTCAGCTGATCAAAGCCTCTTCCAACCTGGCCTTCAACACCTCTAGGGAGGGGGCAGCCACAGCCTTCCTAGGCAGCCTATTCCAGAGTCACACTGCTTTCATACTGTCTCTAGACACTCTCATGAAAAGTCCCTCTGCAGCCTTCCTGTAGGATCCCTTCAGGTATTGGAAGGCAGCTCTAAGCTCGCCCCAGAGTCTTCTCTTCTCCAGGCTGAACACCCCTGGAGCTCCCTCAGCCTATTCTCATAGTAGAGGTGCTGCAGCCCTTGGATCATCTTTGTGGCCTCCTCTGGACTCACTCCAGCAGCTATGTGTCCTTCTCATGCTGGGGACACCAGAACTGGAGGCAGGATTGGAGGTGGGCTTTTAGAAGAGCAGAGTCAAGGGGCAGAATGCCCTCTCTTAGTCTCTCAGCCCTACCTTACAACAAGAAACCATTTGCAGCAGATCCGCCCTGGTGTAGAATTAAGATTCAGTTGTGGTTTAAATAAGATAAACACCTTCATCTGGGGTGAATATTACAGTTGCTTTAGAACTAACATATTTAACAGGATACAGAATCCTATATATTACTGAGTACCATGATGTGTGGGAAAGAAAAATAGCCACCTCATAGGATGCCAAAGGAAGCATCACAGTGGGTATCAATGTGTTCCTGCCAGTGAACCTGGGTAATGATTTTCAATGCGTGGGATCAGGAGTCTCCTGGCATTTCATGGAATCACAGAATCACAGAATGGTCTGGATTGGAAGGGACCTCCAAAGGTCATATAGCCCAACCCCCTCTGCAATTAGCAAACGTTTGTCTCTGCTGCTTCACTGCATCTCTGGCAATGCCAACTAAAAGCAGAGTGACCAAAACATGCCATGTCCTTTCAAAACAAGTAGTTTGTTGGAACATTGTACATCCACATGAACAGCTTGGTTCCCTTCTTCAATTAGAGACAAGCAGATTCACACTTGGGGACATAAAATTAGCAGCTGCTCTTTGCTCAGCCACTGCAAAAGAACAAAACCTGCTGCCACCAGAGTTTGAGAAATAACTATCCTAAAAACATACCTGTAGCCCACTCCCAGCCAACTGGTGACACTGTTAGAGTGGCCATACACCCAGTGTGACAGGATAACAATAAGGAGAAGACCCATTTTTCAGCAGAGCAGCCCTAATAAGATCCATCCTGTTCCTCAGCGTTTTTAACCGTGCAGGCATCTGGGACAACGGCACAAAGGTTGTTTTCTAGCCTCGCTCTTGTTTTCAGTCACTCATATTTCCTGGTAAATAATCCCTGGTTTACCTTCCAAAAACCACAGAATGAATGTTAGAATGGGCTCTGGATAACATATTACCTAATGCCGTTCAAGGCGAGGAGAATTACCTGCTGGAAATTATCTGGCTCTTAATGAATACCACAAGGTTTCTGCTAAACAGACTCTCTTAGCCAGCCTAGAGAGATTCTACCTTGGCTCACGATTAATTGCTTGGATTTCATAAGGTGCACCAGATGTCAGGGTCAGCAAGTCCTCTTGCTGCTCTAGGAAAGCTGCCAAAAATATTGGCTGGCTCTATTCCAGGGGGCTGACTTCATGCAGCAGCAGGATAGCAGTCACCAGTTGCCCCATAAAGGTTTCAATTTCAAACCTTGTTTCTAAATAGTGAGAACTATAGATAAACAGGAAAATGAAGGGAGGGGGTTGTGCCTAGAGGGACACACACCAACCGCAATTAATTCAAGCATGGCAAAGGATATTTAATGACCTTGGGCTTAGGTACGGCAGAAACACTGGCCATGAAGAAAAACAGACTGGAAAGTGAGGAAGATGTTTTAATTATACCCAATCAGGCATGAATTAGTGCCTCTGACTGTCGTCTATCTGCCTGGAGAGTTTGGAAATCCCAATATAAATGACTGTAGCCCTTTAACTGTCAACTCTCCTGCTACCAGAGGTCAGCTCTCACCGAGCTAAGTCTCTCTGGGAGAAGCAGAGAAAGCTGCCTACCCTTTCCACCTCAGCTCAAAGCAGACAGAGACAGGAAGGCAGGCTGGAATTTTTTATGGCAACAGAAAGCTGTGGTTTGTTTGCCTTCTTCACCCAAGAATAAAGATGATTTTTTTTTTTCACTTTTATGGTTGAAAATTAGATGGTTTATTTCCAAAACTGCCCCTCAAGTTCTGTTACTGATGCTTCTGGAGAGGGATACAGATGGTGGCCTAGCAGTATGGTCTTGGAGCAAATTAAACGTGTTTGTAGCAGCGAGAGCCAACTCAATGTCATGTTTTAGAGGGCATAGAAGGGCTAAAAGAGGGAAGAAAGGACAGCAGGATTAGAATCATGGTCTGGGTTGGAAGGGACCTCCAAAGCCCATCCTGTCCAACCTCCTCTGCAGTCAGCACGGGCAGACTCCACTAGATCAGGTTGTCCAGAGCCCTGTCAAGCCTCACCTTGAATATCTCCAGGGATGGGACCCCAACCACCTCCCTGGGCAACCTGTTCCAGTGTTCCAGTCATGGTGCAGAACTTGTTCCTAACGTTCAATCCAAATCTCCTCTTTAGTTTGAAGCCATTGCCCCTCTTGCTAGTGCTCCAGACCTTTGTAAACAGTCTCTCTCCATCCTCCCAGGTACTGGAAGGATGCTATTAGGTCTCCCCCAGAGCTCTCTCTTTCCCAGCTCCCTCAGCCTGTCCTCGTAGCAGAAGAGCTCCAACCTTCTCATCATTTTCTTGTCCCTCCTCTAGACCATCAGGTCCATGTCCTCCCTGTGTGGAGTGTGATTAGGTTAGATAAAAATGCAGGATGCACAAGCAACAACCAGGACAGGCACAGAGAACTAAAATGGCTAAATGATCGATTTTCACCCTTCATAGTGACAGATGCTTACAACAGAACATGAAAGCTTATGAGGGAGGAGAGCTGGAAGGGAAGGGTGCAGAGGGCTGCTGATACGGATGCTAAGTCTTTTCTGCAATGGTTTAAAAGAGTTTACCTTGGATTGAAACCAATGCAAAGGGTAACAAGAGACCACATCCACTGCTACCACATGCACACCCCTGAGACCTGATGTCTAGCTGGACAGCTCTGGCCAGCTGAGACAAAGTGTTCCTCCCAGACCTCCTGGTATTTTTCAGCCATCTATTCTCAGAGTTTGTCTTTAGTGCTCCAGGCTGGTTTACCCCTGCAGAGCTCTGACCATCTGTATGTAAGTTTGCCATTGGAGAATTTGCTGTAGGTAAAATAAAGGGGAATAGATGCTTGAAGTCAAGTAGAAATGCCCTCACTGGGCAGCTTACTTTCACTGTGGAAAAGTCATCCATTGCCTCGAATGTTCACGACTCATTTGCTGGACTGAATTGGTTTTGGTTTAGGTGGCTGCTAAAGATGGAAATATAAGAAGTCAGTCTATGCCTGGGTGCTATTCCAAGCACTTTTCTTTGACACTGTGAACTGACATTGCAGAAACCATTAGATGGTTTGTACTCTGCAGGGTGGAGAGCTCTGTTAACAAAAAAATATGCTTTATAGGCAGCCTTCATCTTAGCCTTTTTTTGGCTCATTTATGATTGCCTTTAAGGTATTTGGTTGTCTGAAAACCATTCAAAAATATCCATTGCCTTTTCAGCTGAAACAGGAACTTTCTATAAATTATGTCTTTAAGAAGGAAGGAAGATGCCAAGGGAATTGAGTCCTTCATTCTATAGTTACCCAGACACATCAAGCCCGTCTCTATACATTTCAGTAGACATCAGATGATAGATCAGTATGGAAGGGACATAAAAAATTCGAGACAGTAATCTACCCCTTATGAAAGGAAAGGTAAGCAGTGCTTACAATGCTGAAGGATTGTGCTACAATTTAGGACTCAGAAGATTTAGCCATTTCATAATGGGGTTTCTATTCTAGACTGGTGGTCAGAAAAATCATAGAATGGTCTTGGTTGGAAGGGACATCCAAAGGTCACCCAGTCCAACCTCCTCTGCAGTCGTCAGGGACATCCTCAACTAGATCAAGTTGCCCAGAGCCCTGTCAAGCCTCACCTTGAATATCTCCAGGGATGGGGCCTCAACCACCTCCCTAGGCAAATGGCTCCAGTGCTCCACCACCCTCATGGTGCAGAACTTGTTCTCAAGTGGTGCTCTATGGAGAGCATAACTCATAGCAATGTTATTTCATTGTCAGATGAGGAGAAATATTCCTATGTGCATAGCTACCTTGAATTCCTAGCATCTTGGCTTTCCACTAATCCTTTTCTTAACATCTTGTTTTGTACTTGTTTGCTGCTCAATCAGTTGTGGTAATGCCAAACAAAGATAAAAATGGAAGAAAATTCTAGAGGGCATCTAAGACATTGCTCAGTTATTTAAGGGCATTGATTGGCTTTGTGGATGGGGGGACAGAAATCAAACTGATGGATTGATTTAATAAATTGTTACACTGATTTGAATGTGCTATTGCTGAACATCCATCAGGAGACACAACTGTGCAATTAACACCAACAAGCCATTGCACAGAGTCTTGTTTGCATTCCTATAAATAAGATGACAAACGAAGCCCATACAAATATTTCAATTGAGCTCTCAAGTCTGCACCTCTGTAAGGGCTGACTATGGGTGAAGCATTTAATTCAGGATAGTTCTTTCACAGGCCACCTTTGATACGTCATTGCCCACAAGTCCCTGAGGGGCACAATCATTCTGGTCTAATCCACACTCCAGCCCCAAGACAAAACCAACTGCATTTGCTCTGTTTGCCAGCTTGGGACAAGTATCCCGTGTGCTGCCTGATGACTTCAAGTGACACTGGTGTGTGCATAACTAATTGTGTTAATACCACTCAGAATCCTGAGATCTCTCTTTCTATAGGGCAGGACCAGCACTTGCATCCACACATCATTTGGGTATCTGTTGCTGGACTTCTCAAAAACTTCAAGAATCACAAAATTATAGAATCGACAAGGTTGGACAAGACCTCAGAGATCATCAAGTGCAACCTGTTACCTGCTACCTAACACCTCCTGACAACTAAACCATGGCTTCAAGTGCCACATCCTATCCTTTTTTCAAACACTTCTAGGGATGGTGACTCCAACCTCCCTGGGCAGCATATTCCAAGTGTCTAGAGGCATCATTCTTTCTTTCTATGATGGTCATCTTCAAAACAACCTGCTCTCAGTAGTGATGCCAAGAGTATCTGTCGTGCTATAACTATTTGGAGAGTTGTGTTGAGTTCCTGGATGCAACTGTAACATGAAATTGTGCACACAAAGTATTCATCCAGAGAAGGGCAACAAAGCTGGTGAGGGGTTTGGAACACAAGCCCTATGAGGAAAGGCTGAGGGAGCTGGGGTTGCTTAGCCTGGAGAAGAGGAGACTGAGGGGTGACCTTATTGCTCTCTACAACTACCTGAAGGGAGGTTGTAGCCAGACAGAGGTTGGCCTCTTCTCCCAGGCAGCCAGCACCAGAACAAGAGGACACCGTCTCAGGCTGCGCCAGGGCAGGTTTAGGCTGGATGTTAGGAAGAAGTTCTACACGGAGAGAGTGATTGCCCATTGGAATCAGCTACCCGTGGAGGTGGTGGAGTCACCTTCACTGGAGGTGTTCAGGAGAAGACTTGATGGGGTGCTTGGCTGTATGGTCTAGTTGTTGGGTGGGTTGGATTGGTTGATGGGTTGGACGCGATGATCTTGAAGGTCTCTTCCAACCTGGTGTATTGTATTGTATTGTATTGTATTATAGATCTCAGGTTTAGAAATTCAGACTCTAGGACTGAAAACAATTTTATATAGGACACATTCAGATTACCTTGGAGTTCTGGCCTTTAAAATTTGAGGGTTTGGTTGGGTAGACAGAGTATTCCTTTTTCATACCTGCAGAGCTTCAGGGCAATCAGTTTTCATAGAATCACAGAATGGCCTACATTGGAGAGGAGCTTAGAGATCATCTACTCCAACCTCCCTGCCATGGGCAGGGACACCTCTCAACAAGACTCAGCTGCTCAAGGCCTTATCCAACCTGGCTTTGAACACCTCCAGAGAGGATGCAGCCACAACTTTCCTGGGCAACCTGTTCCAGAATCTCACTACTGTCATTCTGAAGAACTTTGTCCTAAGCTCCAGCCTAACCCTGCTCTCCCTCAGCATCAAACCATTCCCCCTTGTCCTGTCTCTAGACACCCTGATGAGAAGTCCCTCTGCAGCCTTCCTGTAGCATCCCTTCAGGTACTGGAAGGCAGTTCTAAGGTCCCCCTTACATGTATGTTCTCACCAGCAACCAACAGACTGCTACCAGGAGCTCCTGATCCTGATTTTGTTCAGATGCAGAAAAAGGCTCAGCATCTCTTCAGGTGTTCCAGCCCTTGGATCATCTTTGTAGCCCTTCTCTGGACTCACTCTGTGTCCTTCGTAGGCTGGGCACGTCAGAACTGGACAGAGGTGGGGTCTCAGCGGAGCAGAGTAAAGGGGCAGAATCAGTTCTGTCCAAGCTCTCTTTCAAAATATGATTAGGATGATAATTCTTTCAAGATAAACTGAGGTGTTGTAGAAGGGGCTGGAGTAGGAAATCTGAACAGAATCTCAATTCTAGAGATTGTCTAATTACAAATGATTGCCAGCACAGTGAGGAATAAAAAGCAGTGGCACAACAAAACCTGAAGTGATCATTTTAGAAGCTGAGGGAACACTGTCATCTGCTGGCAATTTGAAGAGAGTACAAAGACCCTAAGCTGTTTTTTGTTCCACAGGCGGCTTCCATTTGAAGGTTTACTTTAACAATCAATTAATTTCCTTCAAATTACCCAGAACTCGGCCCGAGGTCTGAATTGTTCACATCATTAAAAGGGAAGCTTGGCACCAGAGATCCTGCTAGCTAAGCCAGAAATAAGTTACCACAAGTTACAATTTATATTAGAGGCATTGTCTTAGTCCTTTGGTTGTGGGGACTGTCACAGGCTCCTACAGCAGCTCAGCCTTTGGTTCCTGCAGTGCACAGTGAATTTGTGCACAAAGTTCAGAACAAGATGTGGAAGTGATTAAAAATGGAACAAAATGACAACATTTGCATGCTCCATGCAGGTTGTGTCTTCCTTAGCAAACTGCTGAGCAGGCATCTGTCTTAGCAGGTTGATTAGTTAAGTGTGGCTGGGAGAACTGGCAGAAGTGGTTTTAACCATGGAAAACAGCTCAGCCGTTTAGGTTTTCTAACATTGTTGTTGTTAGAAGTAGTGCTGGTTTCTACTTTCAGACAATTGTTTGTCAGAGGGCAATTAGTAAGTCTTGGTTAAGATATCAGCAGGGCAGTTGATGATCAAGTAAGTACCTGAATGCCTGTTGTAGAGAGAAAATCTAGGGCTGTGTAAAGAGCCACACAACAAAGTGTGAGCCTGATAAAGACAGTTTTAGGTGCAAAATTTGTACAGAAATGCATATGGACTCTTACATATATGTTGTCACCAGCTTGCTACCAGGAGCTCCTGATCCTGACTCTGTTCAGACGCAGAATAAGGCTCAGCCTTTCATCAGTCTCTCTCTCAGGCTGTCACTGTCCCCAGTGAACACTACACAGTGATCAGCCAGCAGGAAATTAGTTTACTACCCTCTGGGCCACTGCTACAACTCCTAGGTGCTACAACCTTAGAAAGCCACAGGAATGAGTGATGCCTTTTATTATCTGAAGGAACTCTGCAAGTGCTAACAAGTAATAAGACAGGACAAGAGGCAGTGGCTGTCTCTGAGAGGCGCAGGGTGATGCGAGTGCTCTGAACGCATCACGAGAACACAGCCTGCTTGCAGCTTGGGTGCAGGAGGAATGCAGATAAATTCAACTGTAAGTGGGAAACGCCCCCACGTATTGAAGAGCTTCTCCGCCTAGGCAGAGCAGCATGGAAACGAGGAGCAGCAGAATAAACAGGGCCAGACACTCAGCTGTGCTGAGCAGAGAGATGGAGGAGGATCAGTTAGGTCCAAGCCAGCCAATTCTGTAATGCAAAGCCACATGAGGACTTAAAGGAATGATACCTGCAGGTTCATCAAAACAAGCTTTAGTTCAAAGCGTTTGTAGTTCTCCCTTTCCACAGCTAAACAGAGAGGGGAAACAACTGGAGTGGACTAGAACAAGCATCAAAGAGTTAATCTCTAGATTTTGATTGCAGTAGGACAAATGCTGAGGTCTTATTTGATTTCTACTCATGCAAGCTTTCACTGCCTGGAATTAGAGGTTTGTGGGACAGCCAGGAGGATATCTAGATAAATTAGCCCAGCATTTGTGTTTTAAGTATCTGGCCTTGACCATATACACAGGATTGTCTGCTGACACCTAAATCCCCTCTGGTAGAATTGGGTAGTTATCATTAATGGTCTGGTCACAGCAGAGATATAGCAGGAGAGGGAGTTGTGTAGCTTAACATGTGATGTGGCTCTCTGGCACGTTTATCACATTTTTCATTAGCAAAAATAGTTTTAATGATTTGTATTTAACTTTCCCTGCTAATGGTGAGGCTGGTAAAGTTTCACATGCAGGTAAATCACACAGAGTGCAGCTCAGTTCTTATGCATGACACTGGGTCAGGGCTTCAAGACTGAATGTAGTCTGGCTTTAGTTACTCATCACTCAGTTTAAACACAGAATTCATCCCTTGTCTTTGCAGTGAAGCTGTTGGGGCTGCCTATAAATTAAATTCACCAACCCAGAGGAAGCAACAGCAACTGAGCTACAGCAAACTCAAAATGCAGCTGGCAAAATGAAATGCTAGGTGAATAGCTGCCAAAAATCACTGTAGCACCCACCATTTTAAGCTTATGGGGAAGGATTCAGGACACCTGAATAATGATTGTGACAGGATGGATTTTAGTTTCCTCTCACTGATATCCTAAATGACAGCTTGGTCTGCCTAAAAAATCACTGCACACTTGTGAGGTGATTGGATCTGTTGGCTGTCTGACTTGGAGAAGACGACATTGTCTTCTGCCTAAAACTCCTTGCAAACTGGTGCAGCCAAGGCAGACACAGCTGAACAGTGCTTCAGAATGTCCTGGTGACCAGAGCACCCAGCTAGGACAGGACACAGAGAGGTTTGATTTATTTTGGGGTCAGCCAAAGCAGGAAATCAGTGTTCTGATGAGTGGAGCAGTAGGCCAGAGGCACGCAATAACCTCACCATCACACAGACTGGCTCCCACCAGGACACAGCCACAGTATTTTACAGCTCCCCAGCTGTAAGCTGAGAGCTAGATGTCCTAGCCAGGGCACCCTCAGGAGGTATCTCAAGTCTGGATGCTGCCATGAGAGCAGGAGGCAGTAGTGCACCAAGAGATGTGATGTGTCTGGGAGAGGGCGTCCCCACCACCTAAGGAGGAGGGGCTGTCTGGTTCCTGTCTCCCCAACAGCTAAAGCTCAAGTAGTGCAAAAGTTGAGGGCTGAAGCCAGGCAGATCAGGTTGCCTCCATTTCCTCCTTTATTGCTCTAAGCAAGGTTTGAAATAAACAGTATCCCTTTTATTGTTATTTCAGCCTCACTGCTACAGAGTAATCTGCAGGCAGAAGGAAGAGCAGAGAGAAGGGTGAAACAAAGTCCAGAGTTGTAAGGCACTGGTCCTTTCCTCTCAGTGTTCTCAGTCCTGTTGATCTGCTGTAGTTTGCCCCAGGCTCCCAGTTTTCCAATACTGTTTTGAATAGCTGTTTTACAGTAGGAACTGCAAATTCACTAGGGCCAAGGGTCATTCATTATTCCTTGGGGAAGGAATATATTCAAAGCACAAAGCTACTGTCTCCTGTCCTTGACCTGAAGGATCTCCAAGGATCTGCTGAAGAGTCTACCCACACAAGGGACAGGAGGAGGGACTGGCCCTCTCTGCTCCCTGTGCTAGCTGCTCTTCAGGGAAGTGGCTCCCTGTGCACTTAAGGGCTTCTGAGGGAGAAACACCAACCTCTCTTGGGTGTTTCCCACCATCAGCATTGCATTGCCTTCACTCAGCCCAGTAGACATCCTCAAGTGCTCACAAGCAGCACTGTTAAGCAGAGGCAGGCAGTGCCTGACATTTGAAGAATCAATCCCAGGGCAAATTTATCTGTGCCTACCAAAGCCCTAGACACTGTCTGTAGAGTAGGGGTAACCATCTGTGTAATGCAGCTATGGAGTCCACAGTATTAGATACTAGTTGGATACACCTGTGAAAGCATCAGCATCTGTTGGGACTGTAAACATGACAGCCTAAGCAAGCAACCTTAATTTCTGGCCCTCTTTTTCCAGAAAACCTTCCCAGTTAAATAAACCTCCTCAATAGCTAAATAAAATAGTCACACATCAGATATGAAAGTCATATTAAGCCATAACAAAATAAACTCGACACTACACTGAGGTTATCTTCCCTCTTGACTGTAACCCATGACACACAAGATGATTACTGTCCTTGCAGCTAATTCAACAGCAGCTTTTGCCTTGCAGAAATCTGAAGCCTTTTCTTCTCTAAGCTGAGGTTTTATTTGCATTTTTCCCTTGCACATTTAAACCATTTAAGCAGGATGACTTCCTTTGATCACACAGAGCTTTTCACATCAAAGGGAGAAGATGCAACCCTTTCTGCCAAGACTGTACCTTAGCTGCTCCCCAGTCACTGCAGTTTACTTGCCACCAGTTGAGGGGGGTTATATATAGCCTGTAAGAAGATTCTCACAGCTCTTTAGCTGCAGGAGTATTGATTTATTTTTTTTCTGGCTAGCTGGGCTTCGTATTTGTCATCTGCGACAGCACCGTCATTAACCCCAGCATGGTTATACACCCCATCTTAAGGGCTTAGGTCTATCATTCAAGGACGTGGCCAAAGCTACCAGAAGTGTTACTGATGTTAGCATAAAAATTGACCATCTGATCATGGGCTAGCTCTGGCTGGAAGAGACCACAGGAGGTCATTTGTCCAGGCTCCTCCTCACGCAGAGTCAGCTGTGGGATCAGACCAGACTGCCCAGTCTGACACAGTCAGGTCTTCAAAACCTTCAAAGATAGAACCTGCCTGTTTCAGTCCTTAGCTGTCTTCATGGAGTTCTTTGTATCCACTCAGATAAGCTCCCCGCAGGTAGTCTGGGGCTGCAGCTGACTCCCTCTGCAACCCTTCTGCAGGCTGAACAAGGTCTGTCAGCCTCTGAGCAAAGTTATGTCTTGAAAGTCCCTAGACATCTAAAATCAGTTTTGTAGTCTGACTTGACCTGCTGCCCCTGGAGCGCCTCCTATTAGGGATGCTGGGACCTGTCATGAAAGCACACATGAACCAGTGGGGTTGCAAGCAAGAGCTGTGGCAGGGAGGAGTCTGCTGGAAAGCAGTCAGCTCTCTCCAGGGAACTTTTTCTCCTGGAGAATAAAAGTGCACCGACGGTGTGATTTCACAGGCAGACAGGAGTGTTAGCCACTCCTCACGCAGGGCAGCCACATCTGAAAACTTAACAAGTTGCATCTGAAACCCAGAGAGGTTTATGGGCTGGATAGATGTGCAGGCAGCTGTAATCATCAATATAAACAGGCTTTCAAACAACCAAGTAACTAATGATTGTGTCATTAGTAAGTAACCCATAAGGCAGTAGAGAGAAGTCGCAGGCAGAAGGGAGCATCCTAATGCACAGCAAGTCCTTTGTCCAGCAGCAGAGATTCTGACTCTCTACATTTAGATCTCAGATGCATGACGCTTAAGCTGCCTCATGCCATGATTAGAGTTGGGAACTTCCAGCAATAATTTGAGTACAAAGGATTTGTGCATTTAATCAGTTCCTCAACATCTGCTTTGTAACATTGCAGAACTTATCTGTGTGCTTCATCAGTTTAGTTTCTCCTCTCTGCAGCAATTGATCAACCAAGACATTGACAAGTTAATAACTTTGGGGATTTTTTCTTACCAAAGCCTGTTTGGAGTGCTTTGCTTTGATTCTTGTCACTGAGCAAAGGAATGCTATGATTCTGCTTTGCCTCAGGAAAGTGGACTGAGTTCTGCAGTTCCAGATTTGGTGAGATTTGTACCAGATATTTGCAGGAGTCTTCTTCATCAGAATGAAGTTCTCTGTTGACTTAATCACATACAATTTACCTTTCCTAAGACTCAGAAGGAAAGCATCTCTCATTTGCTTACAAAGGCCTTGTCTTAGAATGAGATCCAGCAGTATTTCACACCTAGCAGAGCTACAGCCTAGGCAAAAGGCACAGGGAAGGCAGGAATGGAAAGGGACTGAGCAGACATCTCCTTTTTCCAGGGGAGGGAAACCCAGGCAGAAGCTTGAAGAAAACCAGTCCCTGGGGGACCAGAGCTCACTTGCAAATGCTTGCAGCTTCTGCAAACCCAAGAATAGTCCTGGGAGATGTAACAAAAGCCATACTGCCAGAAGATCAACTGCTTCACAGAATATAATCACTTCAGTATTATGAAGCAGTGCTGGAGAATGCTGTTTCTGATTATATTTGCATGGCATGCTTATAAACATCCTCAGTCACCAAATCTCCATGGGACCTGCGTGCAGTGGGACATCCCATCTGAATGTCATTGGCTGTGCAGACAGGGAGACAGCCTTGTCAAGACTCTAACAAATTATGAATACCCCTTCTCCCTGTGTGTCTGCTAAGATTACAGAGACAGAACAGAACATTTTGGTCTCTTTTCCCAAGCAAGAAGCACGAAGACAAGAGAAAATGGCCTTGAGTTGCACCAGGAGAGGTTTAGATTGGCTATTGTGAACAACTTCTTCACTGAAAGGGTGGTCAAGCATTGGAACAGGCTGCCCAGGGAACTGGTTAACTCATCACAGAATTGTCAGGGTTGGAAGGGACCTTAAGGATCATTCAGGTCCAGCCCCGCTGCCATGGGCAGGGACGCCTCACACTGGATCAGGTTGCTTACAGCCACATCCAGCCTGGCCTTAACCTCCAGGGATGAGGCTTCCACCACCTCCCTGGGCAACCTGTGCCAGTCTCTCACCACCCTCATGGGGAAGAACTTCTTCCTAATGTCTAACCTAAATCTCCCCTCCTCTAGCTTGGATCCATTCCCCCTAGTCGTGACACCCTAAAATGTCCCTCACCAGCTTTCCTGTAGGCCCCCTTCAGATACTGGAAAGTCCTCGTGGCCCTTCTCTGGACACCTTCCAGCACCTCCAGATCCCTCTTGTAATAGGGGCTCCAGAACTGGAGGCAGTACTCCAGGTGGGGTCTCACCAGAGCTGAGTAGAGGGGGAGAATCACCTTCCTTGACCTGCTGGCCACACTTCTCTTGATGCAGCCCAGGATCTGATTGGTTTTCCAGGCTGCAAATGCACACTGAGAGCTCCTGTTGAGCTTCTCCTCCACCAGCACCCCCAAGTCTCTCTCCTCAGGGCTGTTCTCCAGCCAGCCCCTGCCCAGCCTGGATTTGTGCCTGGGATTGCCTCAAACCAGATGCAGGACCCTGCACTTGGTCTCGTTGAACCTCAACCTCTTGTTGAGCTGTTCAGCTTCAAGCAAGTAAGGAATGGGACAGAACAGTTAATTTTCAAACCTCTAAGCAATTCTTAAAAGCCATTCAAAAGCACAGTGCTGCAATGCACTTCCATACAGAAAATGGAGAAGGCTGAGGGTCTACTTCCAGCCTGGTTTTGTGTAGCTTGTTCTGAAGTCAGATTTCTGCAGATGCCCCTAAAGAGGATCACATTTCAGTGGGTTTTGCTGCACACACAGTAAACTTTTATTATTCCTTAAGCCCTGATTACTTTTTCTGCCTGTTCCTATCAAATTAAAATGCAGCCTCATCATTAGTTGTTCCACACTATCACACTATGACAACTTTTCTGCCTGTCTTGCCCTTTCAAAAGGGACAATACTCAGAAAATACACTGTGCGTGTTTCAAACATCAGTCCTCCTAAGGGCTTTCCAAAGTTACCTGCAAGTGCAGAGAATAATGTGTGAACCTTTCCTACCTGCACCATGGTAGGACAGCAGCAAGTCTTTATGGTATCCCATCAGAAGAAGCATTTGGACTTCTCTCCAGTTTGCTTGGAGAACCCTGCCCTAAGCACTTCATCCAAAGTATTTGATGTTTGTCATCCTGATGAGATTAATCTGCATCTCCACTCAGCTGGTCACTCTGCACCAGTACTGTGTGGCAGCTGTGGCACAATGTAACAAGCACATCAGCTAATCAGGATCAGATGACCAGGTGTGATCAGAGAAGACTGTGAAACAGTTGCTGATTCAGCTTCACTTAAGAGAAGCTTTGCTGCTTCCAAGGATTATGCAGACTTTATCCAGTGGAGTTACAGCTCAAAACTCAGCATCTCAGGCTTGTTAGAAATTATGAACCCATTTAAAGAAGGATGCTGAGTGCCACTAGATAAACCATAACAACCTGCCTAGCAGCATCCAGCTGCCAGCTGTATGCAACTCTAAGTATAAGAACATAAAGGAGCAATACATCCTAAAGATCAGGGCAATGAAAACATAGCATTGCTTTGGCAATAGTAAGGAGGATAAATCCAGCTCTTTAGAAAGAGCAAGGAGAAAGGTGGATGTACCACAGAGTGCTTTGAAGGCAGCTTCAAAAATGGATGACAGCTGGCAAACTGCAACTCAGTTTATAGCTTGTTCAGCAGGTGTAAATCTTTGGGGTTTTTTTTCCCCTCACCTTTTATTGCTTCCAAGGAGCTCCAGCTGGTTTCTGAAGCCTTCAAGTTGATCCAGTCCCTGAGAACTGAAGCCAAAGTTAAGGTGTATGGACTCAAAGCTTTGATTTCATCTGGCTCAGATCAGCTGTAGTGGTACAGGTTTAATTAGCATGTGAGCTCCTAAGGGAAATAGGGCTCTTTATAGCTCTTACTTCACTGCAAACTGCATGCCAGATGCTATGGAAATCCATCTGACCTGTGCCAAAAATAGGGAAGGAAAATGGAAGAATTACTGTTATCGTTACAACAGAAGCTTCAATGGGATCCTGGAGTTTTTTGGGGGAGGGTGGGTGGTTGCTGGGTTGTATTTTGGGGGGTTTTTCAATTAAAAAAAAAAAAAGCTCAGTTTGCTAAAAGTAACTACATCTTTTCATCAATTCAAAATTCTCTTCAAGGGCTAAGCTTTCGCCAAGGGCCTGTGCATCCCCTTTCATACAATCAAGTGCAAACCCAGACAGCTGTGCACAGCACGCAGGAGCTTCCAGGACACCCTCCTGAGGATCAAAGGTCCTGTGTCAGATCTTGTCATCTGGCTCCATATTTCCATTCTGACTTGTTACAGACACTGCACACAGCACAGAAGGTCTCATGAGCAAGCTGCCATTACTGAAAATAGGCGGGACAAATCTCATGGCTGGAGCGCGGCTGGTGCTGGCTGATCAGGAGGGACAGGTGAGACATGAGGGGTGGAGGCATCGCCTTCTACATCAGGAGATGGATAGAGTAGGAAGAGCTGTATGAATAACAGCCATGAGCAGATTGAATGCTTGTGGGTAAGAATTAGAGACTGAGCACAAAAGGAACCTTGTGGATGATGCCTACTACAGGCTGCCCAATCAAGCAGAGCCTACTGAAGAAATCTAACTCCAGGTACAGGAGGCTTCATAATTTAAGGCTCTCATGCTGCTGTGGACTTCAGCCACTCCAACATCTGCTGGAAAAGTAGCACAGTGAGCTGCAGGCAATCCAAGAAACTCCTAGAATGCATTGAGAATGACTTCTTAACCAGGCAATGGACACCCCTACCAGAGGGACATGATTGTGAACTTGATGGTCACTGATGCGAGTGAGCTAATCAGCGACATCAAGACAGGAGGCAGCATGGAATGCAGCAGCCATGTACTGGTGGAGTTCACGGTCTGGAGGATGTGGATTAGGCAAAGAGTAACATTTTAGGAAAGCAAACTTCCAGCTCTTCAAGGAGTTACTCAGTTGCCCTCCCCCACCCTCCAAAAACCGTCCCCAGGGACACAGGAGAAGAACAGAGCTGGCAGATTGTAAGGATGCTTTCCATAGGGTGCAAGAGCTCTCAGTCCCCAGGTGTAAGAAATTAGGCAAGGAAGGCAAGAGACAAATATGGCTGAATCAAGATCTTCTGGGCAATATAATGGGCAAGAAGGAAATACACAGGCAGTGGAAGAAGCAACAAGTATCCTAGGAAGAGAATAGGGACTCTGCCCAATTGTGTAGGGATGGGGTCAAGACAGCCAAGCTGTAGCTGGAGTGGACCTTGGCAAGGGATGCAAAGAATGACATGAAGAGCTTCAGCAGGTATGTCAGCCAGAAAAGGAAGGTCAAAGACAGTATGCCCTCCTTGGTGAGCAAGTATGCCCTCCTTGGTGGCAAGCTGATAACATCAGGTGAGCAGAAGGCTCTTATCTTGCCTCAGTCTTCACTGACAACCTCTTGTTACACACCTTCTTGTGAGGAGGGACCACAAAGATGGGGACCAGGGGAGCAAAGTCCCTCTCTCTGTAAGAGAAGATCAGATTTGTGTCCACCCAAGGAACCTGAACATACAAAAGTCTGACAAGATGAATCCAGAGTCTTCAGGAAATGTGTTATTTCGTTGCCAAGCCATCCTCCATGATATTTGAAAAATCAGTCCCTGCTGACTGGAAAAAGGGAAACACTGCATCCACTTTCAGAAAGGGCAGAAAGAAGGCCCCTAGGAACTGCTGACCTGTCAGCCTCACCTCTTTCTGGGAAGATCGTGAAACAGCCCTTCCGAGAAGCTGTGCTAACAGAGGAGAAGCTGCAGAGGTCCTTATTGTGGCCTTTCAGTACTTAAAAGGGGCCTATAAGGAATGTGGAAAATATTCCCAGGAATATCTCCATTTCTTTCCTTGCAGACAGGACCTCATCTGGCTGCAAAAAAAAAAAAATCCTCTGTGGCACTGCCACAGAGATTGGCTCAAGGCTTCTACAAAGGATGACAGAAGAATCACTGTATGCTTCACTGTGCAAGGCAAGCAGGGAGCTCTGCCCACCCAAACAGGTATACAAAAGATCAATTTCTATCTTTTATCAGTTTATAAAAAGATCAGCTTAGAGGGCACACAGCCACAGTCCCCAGAAATGCTGCTCCTCTGAGGAATGGACCATGCACAAGACCATCTGCATACAGATTAGCAGAGTTCTCTGGCCTCCAGGCTTTTCTGCAGCAGTTCACCTGCCTCTAGCCTTAAGACTCCTGAATTCTCTTTTCCTCTGCAGCCTTGACCAAATGTCTCCTCTTTCTCCATCAGTTTCCCTTAGCTCCCTCTTTTTCCCTACCCCCTTAGTCACTGTCCCCCTGGGCAGATGTTCTGGGCTGCCACATACCAAACCCATCTTCACAAATAGTAATATCTCCCTCCTGTACTTCCCACTTCTTGGTGACAAAGAAAGGAGAAGGTGCTGGGGCTTGTCCAACCTGCTCAGAAAGTGTTCATGTACCCTTTCCAGGGAGACAAAAATGGGTCTTGGAGTTAGGCTTCCTAGCAAGAGGACTGTGCCAGGAAGAACACACACATGCCAGCCCAACATCCTTCCAGGTGTAACCAAGTGAGAGAAAAGGGAAGTGGCTCTGCAGCCACAAGGTTAATGGGGAGGCCCCAGCTCTCCTGAATCCCCAGCCAGATCCCATTGTCTCTTCCCGAGGCTCTCTGCTTCCTACATAAGTTATCTGATGGCTCTTGATCACATGGATCTGCTGACCACACAGCAGTTGTGTCCAACACCTGTGGTTTGTAGGCAGTTAGGGTATAAGACAGCTATGAAGAAGACAACTCACCCTAGGGAACAGATACATGGCTTGAAATACAGAAATGCCTAACTGCTGACTGCTGCAAATCCCTTTTTATGTTGCCAAATGAAAGCAGCCATGGAGGCCTTGCACAGAGGCTGCTGGCAAGACATGAGCCCAGACAGCCAGACCACTATTCCCAGCACTCCAAAGACCACCTGCCTCGTAGACTGGGAAGTGAATGAGCACAGGACACAGGCCAGCCCTTGCTGGGGCCAGAGCTCTTGGAGAATGGTTGGCCCTGTGTGCTGGAGCCAAGATGCAAGGCATTGAGTCCTTAGCTAGAATAAAGCTTACTCACCAAAGCCAGCTCAGATTAGACACAAATTTAAACACTGAGGTGATGTCTGTACAGCTGGGCAGATAAACTCAGAGAAGCAGAGAAGCAAGCTGCACTTTCACTGCTGGCCAAAAGAATGGGGTGTCAGCCCCATCCCAGGTGTACACCCACTTAGAGACACATCTCCCAGACTGGTGAGGCCACTTGGAGTCCCCTCTGAGTGCCTCAGGATTCAAGGACATTCACATGAGATGAATCTGAGGCAGAAAATGCAGAGAAGGACAAGCTGTGTGGGGATTTGGCCTTCAAACATCACAAGGACCAAAAAAGTGACTTCACAGTGTCTCAGCCCTGAAGTGCCCTGCAGAATTTACAGCCCACAGAAATGAGTTCTGATCCTCCTGGACTCACCACATATCTCCCTGAAAGTCTCCATCACAATACCAAGTACACTTGTGGCTGTGGCAGCCTGCTCCACAAAGGCAAAACCAAAGGAACAGAGGATCACTGTCAGGATCACCACTCATCCTCCACACCCAGCAGCTTCTTCATTACCCAGGATCCACCCTTGCCAAGGGCTTTACTCAGGGTGGAGACAGCCCTCCACAGAGACTGAGGACATAAGAGGTATTCCCTTACCCATCTGCTAAAGGCAAACCCATCTGTCAAGACATCCTTGGAGGTGGTGAATTCAGGCAGGAAGATGACCAGTGTGCCCAGATGGCTGCTTGGCAGAGCTGTGGGGATAAAGAGGGGCCATCAGGAGGCTGTGCAGTGCTCAGTAGCTAGCAGACTCAGTGCACCCACAAGCTGCTGGGCACGCTGATCTCATATCAGGCACACTGCTCTGCAGACAGCCCTGATGGTCCCCATTCCTGTTTTGCTTCTGGGCAGCAGTCATCTCAACTCCAGGGAGGTCCTTGGTATTGCAGATATGCCATCTGCTCCTCTGTCCCATTCCCCAGGCACATGCAGAAGGGAATGGACAGATTACTGTCCTGCTTCATGAGGAAACCAGAGAGACAGTTTTGTTGTCCAGCAGAGACCATCTGCTCTGCCTTGATAGAATCAAGGTGGGCTTACAGGCAAGCACAGGTATGCAGCCTGAGTCCCATGCACTCAGTAGTGCTGTGAGTGCTGTGTCTTTAAGCAAAAGGGTTGATGCTAGGAGAAGAGGATAGCATGAGCTTTGGAACAAGACCTGGTCCTAGCAGTGTGCCCTGGGTTTGCCTCCAGCCCACTTGGGTGGCTAAGGGGCAGGACTTTGCTCCAGTGGGACCCTCTGAAAACGTTATCTCTTTTTTCTTCAGATTTAGGAGATCCCTGCATAGACTCAGACAAATCACTCATCATGCCAACTACACCTCTGTCAGCTTCAGTCTCTAGGAGTACATCACCCATGAAATCCTCCCTGTGTGTCATGCCAATCATGGTGGCAGGGGAACACAATGAACCTGATGAACCACCCATGACACTTCTGTTGCTCAGTACCATAGAGAATGTAGCCAAATGAATTCTGAGGTGAGTTTCACTTACAAAAGTTTTTTGTTTCAATCTAAAACCAAGCTAGGGCTTTAAACTAGCTTCGAAGGGGGGAGGGTCGGAAACCAGTGCCCTCAGGCAGGAGTCTGGAGGTGATAAGCTAGAGCTAGAGGTGAAACCAGCAGCCCAGCTGCAGTGCATGTACACTAATGCACGAAGCATGGGTAACAAACAAGAGGAGCTGGAAGCCTTGTTGCAGCAAGAAAGTTATGATGTAGTTGCCATCACAGAGACGTGGTGGGACGACTCGCATGACTGGAGCGCTGCAATTGATGGCTACAGGCTCTTCAGGAGAGACAGGCAAGGAAGAAGGGGTGGAGGGGTGGCCCTGTACGTCAGGGAGGCACTGGATGCTGTTGAGATGGAGATCAGGGATGATAGGGTTGAGTGCTTGTGGGTGAGAATTAGAGGGAAGACCAACAGGGCAGACATCCTGGTTGGAGTCTGTTATAGACCACCCAACCAGGAGGAGGATGTCGATGAGGCATTCTATAGGCAGCTTAAGGCTGTCTCAAGATCACCTGACCTCGTTCTCATGGGTGACTTCAACCTGCCTGATATCTGTTGGGATCTCAACACAGCAGAGAGGAGGCAGTCTAGGAGGTTCTTAGAGTGCATGGAGGACAGCTTCTTATCCCAGGTGCTGCGTGAGCCTACCAGGGGTAAGGCTATGCTTGACCTCCTCTTCACCAACAGGGAAGGGCTGGTGGGTGATGTGGTGGTCGGAGGGTGTCTAGGCACCAGTGACCATGACATAATAGAGTTTTCAGTATGCAGCCAAGCCAAGAGGGGCAGCAAGAAGACCTCCACTCTGGACTTCCGGAGGGCAGACTTCAGGCTACTCAAGGAACTAATTCAGAAGGTTCCTTGGGAATCAGTCCTTAAAAACAAAGGGGTCCAGGAGAGCTGGGCCTACTTCAAGGAAGAACTATTGAAGGCGCAGGAACAGGCTGTGCCGGTGTGCCGGAAGATGAGCCGCCGGGGCAGACGGCCAGCCTGGATGGGCAATGAACTTTTAATAGAACTTAGGGAAAAAAGAGGGTGTATCATCTTTGGAAGAAAGGGGAGGCAACCTACAGAATGTTTAGGGATGTTGCTAGGTTGTGCAGGAAGAAAATTAGGGAGGCAAAAGCCCATTTAGAACTTAGACTGGCCTCTGCTGTGAAGGACAACAAAAAGTCCTTCTATAAATACATCAATAGCAAGAAGAAGGGCAAGGACAACCTCCACTCCTTGGTTGACACGGAGGGGAACGTTGTAACAAAGAATGAGGAAAAGGCAGAGGTACTTAACACCTTCTTTGCCTCAGTCTTCACTAGCAGGGCAGAACGTCTTCCAGACAGCTGGCCTGCAGAGCTGGCAGAAGGAGCCAGAGAGCTGCATAGTTTCCCACTGCTCCAAGAGGAAGTTAGAGATCTACTGAGCCGCTTGGACCCCCACAAGGCCATGGGACCGGATGGGATCCATCCTAGGGTGCTGAGATTGCTGACAGATGAGCTGTCCAAGCCACTTTCCATCATTTTTCAGCAGTCCTGGCTCACTGGAGAGGTCCCAGAAGACTGGAAGCTGGCCAACGTGGTGCCCATCCACAAGAAGGGCCGGTTGGATGAGCCAGGCAATTATAGGCCTGTCAGCCTGACCTCAGTGCCAGGCAAGATTATGGAACGGGTCATCTCGAGTGCGATCACACAGCACTTACAGGATGACCAGGGGCTCAGGCCTAGCCAGCATGGATTTAGGAGGGGCAGGTCCTGCCTGACCAACCTGATCTCCTTCTATGATCAGGTGACCCGCCTGGTGGATGTGGGGAGGCCTGTGGATGTGGTCTACCTGGACCTCAGCAAGGCCTTTGACACCGTTCCCCACAGCAAACTCCTGGCCAAGCTGGCAGCCCGTGGCTTGGACAGGAGCACACTGCGTTGGGTTAGGAACTGGCTGGAGGGCCGAGCCCAGAGAGTAATGGTGAATGGCGCCACATCCAGCTGGCGGCCTGTCACTAGTGGTGTGCCCCAGGGATCAGTACTGGGCCCCATGCTCTTCAACATCTTTATTGATGATCTGGATGAGGGCATTGAGTCCATCATCAGTAAATTTGCAGATGACACCAAGCTGGGGGCAGCAGTTGATTTGCTGGAGGGCAGAGAGGCTTTGCAGAGGGACCTCGACAGGCTGGACAGATGGGCAGAGTCCAATGGCATGAGATTTAACACATCCAAGTGCCGGATTCTGCACATTGGCCACAACAACCCCAGGCAGTGCTACAGGCTGGGGTCAGAGTGGCTGGAGAGTGGCCAGGCAGAGAGGGACCTGGGGGTACTGGTTGATTGTAGGCTGAACATGAGCCTGCAGTGTGCCCAGGCAGCCAAGAAGGCCAATGGCATCCTGGCTTGCATCAGGAACAGTGTGGCCAGCAGGAGCAGGGAGGTCATTGTGCCCCTGTACACTGCACTGGTTAGGCCGCACCTTGAGTACTGTGTCCAGTTCTGGGCCCCTCAGTTTAGGAAGGATGTTGACTTGCTGGAACGTGTCCAGAGAAGGGCAACAAAGCTGGTGAGGGGTTTGGAACACAAGCCCTATGAGGAAAGGCTGAGGGAGCTGGGGTTGCTTAGCCTGGAGAAGAGGAGACTGAGGGGTGACCTTATTGCTCTCTACAACTACCTGAAGGGAGGTTGTAGCCAGGCAGAGGTTGGCCTCTTCTCCCAGGCATCCAGCACCAGAACAAGAGGACACAGTCTCAGGCTGCGCCAGGGCAGGTTTAGGCTGGATGTTAGGAAGAAGTTCTACACGGAGAGAGTGATTGCCCATTGGAATCGGCTACCCGTGGAGGTGGTGGAGTCACCTTCACAGGAGGTGTTCAGGAGAAGACTTGATGGGGTGCTTGGCTGTATGGTCTAGTTGTTGGGTGGGTTGGATTGTTTGATGGGTTGGACGCGATGATCTTGAAGGTCTCTTCCAACCTGGTGTATTGTATTGTATTGTATTGTATTATTGTATTGTATTGTAAATAATACCTGCTTCTGAAACCCTCTGGCACCCATTTGGCCATGAGCAGCTTCTAGCACTTGGAACATGAGAAAACTTGGTTTCTAAAGAAGCTGCCACTTAGACACACAGGAGGGTGCTGGTGACAGACTGGCCAAGGGATTGCTTCCACTTCATGCTTCAGCTGAAAATAATAAACCTCTGGAACATTTTTTCTTCCACTTGCTGTAGATTACTAAGCAGATCAGATGAGCAATGAAGTCTTTCTCTACAGCACCCACCTGAACCCAGAGCTCCATCTTTTCAGTCTAGAGAATAACATTGGTTTTAAATAGCATCTTGTTCTTAAATCTGACTGTTGTAGGACCACTGAAGGTTTCATGCCACCTATTGCATCACTCCCTCCTATCCTGGGACATCTCCAAGGACAACCTCCACTCCTTGGTTGACACGGAGGGGAACGTTGTAACAAAGGATGAGGAAAAGGCAGAGGTACTTAACACCTTCTTTGCCTCAGTCTTCACTAGCAGGGCAGAACGTCTTCCAGACAGCTGGCCTGCAGAGCTGGCAGAAGGAGCCAGAGAGCTGCATAGTTTCCCACTGCTCCAAGAGGAAGTTAGAGATCTACTGAGCCGCTTGGACCCCCACAAGGCCATGGGACCGGATGGGATCCATCCTAGGGTGCTGAGATTGCTGACAGATGAGCTGTCCAAGCCACTTTCCATCATTTTTCAGCAGTCCTGGCTCACTGGAGAGGTCCCAGAAGACTGGAAGCTGGCCAACGTGGTGCCCATCCACAAGAAGGGCCGGTTGGATGAGCCAGGGAATGATAGGCCTGTCAGCCTGACCTCAGTGCCAGGCAAGATTATGGAACGGGTCATCTCGAGTGCGATCACACAGCACTTACAGGATGGCCAGGGGCTCAGGCCTAGCCAGCATGGATTTAGGAGGGGCAGGTCCTGCCTGACCAACCTGATCTCCTTCTATGATCAGGTGACCCGCCTGGTGGATGTGGGGAGGCCTGTGGATGTGGTCTACCTGGACCTCAGCAAGGCCTTTGACACCGTTCCCCACAGCAAACTCCTGGCCAAGCTGGCAGCCCGTGGCTTGGACAGCAGCACACTGCGTTGGGTTAGGAACTGGCTGGAGGGCCGAGCCCAGAGAGTAATGGTGAATGGCACCACATCCAGCTGGCGGCCTGTCACTAGTGGTGTGCCCCAGGGATCAGTGCTGGGCCCCATGCTCTTCAACATCTTTATTGATGATCTGGATGAGGGCATTGAATCCATCATCAGTAAATTTGCAGATGACACCAAACTGGGGGCAGCAGTTGATTTGCTGGAGGGCAGAGAGGCTTTGCAGAGGGACCTCGACAGGCTGGACAGATGGGCAGAGTCCAATGGCATGAGATTTAACACATCCAAGTGCCGGGTTCTGCACATTGGCCACAACAACCCCAGGCAGTGCTACAGGCTGGGGTCAGAGTGGCTGGAGAGTGGCCAGGCAGAGAGGGACCTGGGGGTACTGGTTGATTGTAGGCTGAACATGAGCCTGCAGTGTGCCCAGGCAGCCAAGAAGGCCAATGGCATCCTGGCTTGCATCAGGAACAGTGTGGCCAGCAGGAGCAGGGAGGTCATTCTCCCCCTGTACACTGCACTGGTTAGGCCGCACCTTGAGTACTGTGTCCAGTTCTGGGCCCCTCAGTTTAGGAAGGATGTTGACTTGCTGGAACGTGTCCAGAGAAGGGCAACAAAGCTGGTGAGGGGTTTGGAACACAAGCCCTATGAGGAAAGGCTGAGGGAGCTGGGGTTGCTTAGCCTGGAGAAGAGGAGACTGAGGGGTGACCTTATTGCTCTCTACAACTACCTGAAGGGAGGTTGTAGCCAGACAGAGGTTGGCCTCTTCTCCCAGGCAGCCAGCACCAGAACAAGAGGACACAGTCTCAGGCTGCACCAGGGCAGGTTTAGGCTGGATGTTAGGAAGAAGTTCTACACGGAGAGAGTGATTGGCCATTGGAATCGGCTGCCCATGGAGGTGGTGGAGTCACCTTCACTGGAGGTGTTCAGGAGAAGACTTGATGGGGTGCTTGGCTGTATGGTCTAGTTGTTGGGTGGGTTGGATTGTTTGATGGGTTGGACGCGATGATCTTGAAGGTCTCTTCCAACCTGGTGTATTGTATTATTGTATTATTATTGTATTATCTTTTCCCACATGGGTCCAACTCAGAGCCCTTGGGTGTTAAGTAGAGAGATAATCCGTACAGAACTAGAGGAAGAGACAGCAAACCTCTGAGTGTGAAGTTTACTTACTCTTATCAAAAACGCCTTACATAAACCAGATCTATGCCCAGAGCTGTGTCTCAATTCATAGTAAGCCCTTAAGAAAGGATATGTGCAGCTAATGGAAAACAAATGTCTGTTTTGGCAGAGCCTGCAGCTAATGTCAGTTATTTTGTCCCCCCTTTGCTAAAGAAATAAAGAAACTGTCAAAATGAAACAGGCTGAGTGAAATGTTCTGGCTTTCTCTTAACGGTTTGAGTGCTTCTCTGATACACAACACATGCAACTGACCTTATCTTTGTGGTTCATGAAGAGAGAAAAAAAAGAACAAACTGCTGAAGAAATCATGTTCTTTTTCATTAAAACATATAATGTCCTCAGGAAGGAAGTTCAGAGTTGAAAACACAAGATATGCTTCATCACTCGATAGCTCTCAGTAACGACTGTTCTAATTAGAGTGTGACTTCTAGACTTTGTTTTGCTGGCATCTGGCCAAACCCAGAAGGAGAGCACCAAGCAATCTTTTAAACTGTTTTCTAAAGAAAACAAAAGCCTAGGGAGGGCAGAATTATTAGCTGTGGCCTCATACCTCAAAGCAAATTAATATGAAGTGCAGTTCTTGTTCATTTCTCAGGAAAGAGCAGGACTGTCAACAACACAAAGGCAGAAAGCACCAGAAAACAATTCATCATCAGGATAATGGTCACTAACTCACATCAGCTCCACCAAACCACAAATGCTGCTGCTAAACCAGAACACAATGAACAGTCCCACTTTAAAAAACAGAACACAATTAAGAGTCTGATTTTAACTCGGTCATGACATGAATCTGGGGTTGCTGAACAGCCTGTAGGATGTTGGCTCATACAGTGGTTGCCAGTCAGACTAGAAGCCCTTTAAATGTCCTTTCCAACCCAAAATATTCAATAATTCTATGGTTGAAAAATCAGCAACATGGAAATACCAGGACTGCAGGAAATTCCCTGAATTTCCCTTAGGTCTGCAGGGTTGAATTCCCCAAAGCTTTGTCCCACCTAGGATAGCAGATCTCAGAAGCTATACGGGTGAAGGATCCCTCCTCTTCTATGCTTTCTTTCCTTAGGCAACCGCTTGGAACATGGTTAGAGGGAGACCAGAGTGGTCTGGTCACACCTGGTTTCATCAGCCCACCAGTTGTGTTCTTCAGCTCTTCCCCAAACACACAGCTGAGGATGCTCACAGAATCATACAAACCCCTCCATGATGCAGATGGATAGATGCTGCTGAGGGTTGCAGGCTGAGGACCATAAATTCCTCCAGAAGTACCAGAGAGTGCAAGGAGCTGAACAGTCCGTCCCCAGGGGGTGGACACAGGGTATTGTGATTATTGTTCTTCCATCCCATCACCCCACAGCCTCTGTATAATCACACATCACAGCCAGATCTCCTTCTTCTCTCCCTCCTCTCTCCGGGCGTGCAATGGCTGCCATCTGTCCTGGTTTGGGGGAGGTCACAGGCTCACGGGATGTCAGGAACCTCTGGAGGTCATCGAGTCTAACCCCCCCGCACCAGAGCAGGACCATGGAATCTAGCACAGGTCACACAGGAACACATCCAGATGGATAGGACAGGATCATTTGCAGCCTTGGCTGGCAAACTGTTTTCTAGCTGTGCAGCTGTGGGGGGCACTGAGGCCTGGTCAGCCTGTCCTGGGGGGCAGACTCGGGGCTGGTGCAGGCCTGGTGCAGCCAGCCTGTGGGGGGCACTGAGGCCTGGTCAGCCTGTCCTGGGGGGGCAGACTCGGGGCTGGTGCAGGCCTGGTGCAGCCAGCCTGTGGGGGGCACTGAGGCCTGGTCAGCCTGTCCTGGGGGGCAGACTCGGGGCTGGTGCAGGCCTGGTGCAGCCAGCCTGTGGGCGGGGCGGGGGGGGGCAGTCTGGCCTGCTCCTGGGCAGGCTGAGGCGGGGGCAAGATTTGGAAGACTTTGGTCTAGCAGTGAGGCCTGGTTGGGCTCAGCTGAGAAGCTAGGCCTGAACTGATGCTGTTTGTGTATATTCCTTTTTTCCCCCTGAGTACCTAGAATCATAGAATCAAGCAGGTTGGAAAAGCTCTCAGAGATCATCAAGTCCAACCTATTACCTAATACCTAACACCTCCTGACAACTAAACCATGGCACCAAGTGCCACATCCAAGCCTTTTTTGAACACCTCCAGGGACAGGGACTCCACCACCTCCCTGGGCAGCACATTCCAACGGCCAACAACTCTTTCTGGGAAGAACTTTCTCCTCACGTCCAGCCTAAACCTCCCCTGGCACAGCTTGAGACTGTGTCCTCTTGTTCTGGTGCTGCTTGCTTGGGAGCAATACCTGTTGTTTTTCTGTATATGTTTGTAAATAGCATTCATATTTAACCTACAATTCTGCATGAGTGTTTTTAGTTTACTCCCCTGTGGGGGAAAACTACCTCCTTTTGCCCTGGTGGCTCAGTTCCCATCACCTCAGCAGCAAATTACACTCCAGCAGAGAGAGAAATATTGGCTGCCTTTGAGGGAGTCTGAGCTGCTTCTGAGGTGACTGGAACTGAGTCACTGAGTAGCTCCATGCTCACATCTCTTTGTACCATGGCTTATCATGAAGAGAGTTACAGCCTCTTGTCATCAAAACAGAAAGCACTGCATCATTTCCTGGAAACAAGTAGTCACTAGTGGTCTCCTGAAGCCTCAGCAGGTGTCTCCTTGTGGTGGGTTCAAAATTCCCCCCCCCACATCAAATTGCCAGCCCAGCCCAGTTGGAAACAAATGAAGCTGTATTTACAAGCAAAACTGCAATCTAAAATGAAATGCAATTATTATATACAAAATATAGAGTATTTACATATATTTACAATTTCTAAACAGCACTAGAACCCCCTTGGACAAAACTAGGGGCCTAGTAAGAGCTTCCCCACTCCCTGCCCCCTTTTTTTTGTTAGTAATTAGCCACAACAAAGAACACAGCCAAGGTCAGCAAAGCCAGGAGAAGCACCAGCCAGAGCAGAGGAAGCAAAAAAGAGAGGACGTTAGTCTATACAAACCCACTTTGTTAGTAATCTGTCCAATGGGATCGTTTAGAACTTATCATCATTTTCCTTTTTACACCCAATGGTGATTTATTTACATTCTACTACTTTCTGTTCAAGATCTGTGGAAAATTTTCTAGGCACAGCCTAAAACTACCACACTCCTGCCCATGTAGAGACACAGGAGAGGCTACTTCAAAACTTGTATGCATGTAGGGACTTGTGTTACATTGGCACAAGAAGCACAGAGAGAAAGGGCACAGCTGTGATGCAGGCACAGTCACAGAGCCATTGGTGTGTGGGAGAAGATACTTCAGGAAAAAAAAAAAAAAGGCTCAAACACAAAAAAATGTGAAATAGAAACTCTGACAGCAGCTGAAGTTCTCATGAATTAATGATGTACCTGTGCCAGGGTCTTCCATGCATTCTCCCTCAGTCTGTGTGTACGCTTTGCATTTTAAGTGATTCAGAAAACACACACATTCTTTTTTCTGTCATATTTCACCTCAGAAGCCTAAAGATGTGCCCATAATTCAAAGGGAAGTCACTGGAATTCAAATCTGAGCTATGGCATCCTCCAATAGCATTTCTCAATGATTTAACTCTCCAACCAGCATCTCTGCACAGCTGGCTTGCAATGGATTTGCAAAGTGGTAATACCAGGGCCAGTTCTGGCCCAGCAAAGACCAGGACCTGATCATCTGAAAGGTTTGATTTCCTAAGACCTGCTGGAGCTTCTTAGGAAACAACAAGACCTTGGGCTCATACGAGTCTTCCTGATGTACCTGACAAGTCAGTGCTTCCAGAAGATGTTCTGCAGGCTTCAAGGTTGGGAGCAGCGTAACTCCACCATGAAGCAGGGACCAGTGTGAGCACAAGGTAAAACTGCACCCAGTCACGATGGTGACTGCTGAGACACTCCCACAGCAGCACTTCTGGCTACCTCAGACCACCAGTTCTGTTGACAATAGTGTCAGGACAGCTTGGGCTGGTACATCTCCTTCATTGTCCAAGTGCAAGCTAGGAGAGGGGGACAGAGCTTTTGCTCAGAGAAGAAAAATCTTGGAAAGGAATAGGTTTTAAAACGTTCTGAGTAAGCAAGTTTAAGCAGCTCTGCTCTTGCAAAAGGTTAAGTCATGAGAACTTATTTTTTATGGGGAACAGCAGATGACTAAAAAGTGGCAGACATCTTCACTCTTATAATCTGGGAAGTTTTATGGGGAAGATAAAATCTTTTTTATTCATGTTGCTGAAACCAAGAAGTCTTTGTTCCTTCACTCCTCTGACCAAAGACAGGATCAAACACGTCTAAAGATCTTTCCATGTTGTCTCCTGTCTCCTGCACCTTCCTCTGCCCCTCTGTCTGCGGCCATGTGGAATCTGGTTAACCCAGCCCTTTGCAGGGAGGTGAAGAGATCATTCCTAGCTGTGTGCACTCAGAGCAGCTCTCTAAGAACACTTACAGCAAAACATTCACTACAGCCTTCATACAGAAGGTATGAAATAATCTCTCCATGTTAGTATTACATTATTTATGCTTCATTCCAGCTATCTCCTTGTTTCCTGTGGACAACATGTTGATTTATTCATGCTGTCAGGCAACCCTCCTCTGCCTGTGCTTCCAGTAAAGAACTGAAAGGGAGATTTAGCCGCCTACTCCCCAGATGTGCAGTGGCTCCAGCTCTGTGGCATCTGTGTAAACATCAGCAATAAACTTCTGACTTTGAGATTAAATATGGAGAGGCTTTCCCTTTTTTTTTTTTTTTTCACTCCACATTCAGGCTCCTTGCACTGAAACATTTTAAAGGCATCTTTGGCATTTTTGCTGTTGTTATGGAAGCATTTTGCATGCTATCCGTCAGGGAAGGATGTCCCCAGGAATCTCAGCCAATGGAATGGAATGGAATGGAATGGAATGGAATGGAATGGAATGGAATGGAATGGAATAGAATAGAATAGAATAGAATAGAATAGAATAGAATAGAATAGAATAGAATAGAATAGAATAGAATAGAATAGAATTAACTGGGTTGGAAAAGACCTTCAAGATCATCAAGTCCAACCTATCACCCAACACCATCTAATCAACTAAACCATGGCACCAAGTGCCTCAGCCAGGCTCTTCCTAAACACCTAGTGATGGTGACTCCACCACCTCCCTGGGCAGCACATTCCCATGGCCAATCTCTCTTGCTGGGAAGAACTTCTTCCTAACATCCAGCCTAAACCTGCCCTGGCGCAGCCTGAGACTGTGTCCTCTTGTTCTGGTGCTGGTTGCCTGGGAGAAGAGACCAACCCCCACCTGGCTACAACCTCCCTTCAGGGAGTTGTAGAGAGCAAGAAGGTCTCCCCTGAGCCTGCTCTTCTCCAGGCTAAGCAACCCCAGCTCCCTCAGCCTTTCCTCACAGGGCTGTGCTCCAGACCCCTCCCCAGCTTTGTTGCCCTTCTCTGGACACCTTCCAGCAACTCAACATCTTTCCTAAACTGAGGGGCCCAGAACTGGACACAGGACTCAAGGTGTGGCCTGAGCAGTGCTGAGTACAGGGCAGAATGACCTCCCTGCTCCTGCTGGCCACACTGTTCCTGATGCAGGCCAGGATGCCATTGGCCTTCTTGGCCACCTGGGCACACTGCAGGCTCATGTTCAGCCTACTATCAACCAGTACCCCAGGTCCCTTTCTGCCGGGCTGCTCTCCAGCCACTCTGACCCCAGCCTGTAGCACTGCATGGACAAGGCTGTGATGTTCCCACACAGGCCAAGGAAGAGCACAGCTCTGACCTGCTCAGATACTCAACAGGACTGCAGAGGCCTGGTTGAGCTGTGCAGGTGCCACTGGTATCCCATCAAGGAGGATGCTGGTGTGTGGGACTGGGGCTGAGGGACATGGCTTAGAGTTGACCCTTTGGTGCTGGGTCAAAGGTTGGGCTGGACGATCTTTGAGGTCTCTTCCAACCACATACATTCTGTGATTGTGTGATTCTCTATTTAAATATCAGCAAGTTAAGCAATGCTACTGAACTGAATGGTAGTTATTTATATGTAAGAAAAAACCCAAGCAACCCAAAAACCCCAAATAAAATATCAGCAATTTGCTGCTTGTCAATCTAGTGATTAACTGAGTGAAATCAGTGGTCTGCATTAGTATTTTATAGGAGTGAATGAAGTGCTTCTGTTCAGCAATATGCTCCAGAAACAGCCTAGAGGAAGGGCACCAGTGGAGCGTAGCTGCCTCCAGTGGGAAGGGCATGGTCTGGAAAGCTCCTTTCCAAATGAGGCAGGTCTGGTTCGTTACCCTAACTGCTCACTCGGCTTGTACAGAACATGCTGCTGCACTGGGGACCACGAGTTGCTGTGGGGTAGAAGGGCTGTCAGGACTGAAGTGATCAGAGCTTGCATGAGGCAGCCTGCTGGGCTGGATGGGGCAGAACAGCCTGGTTCACACTGACCCCACCGTTTTCCCAACTGCGGTTTACTGCAGCAGCAGATTTTGACCCGCAGGCCTCTGCAGGACTCAGGCAGAGAAGGGCCCTCTATTTCTTCCCATATCACTTTTGGCTAGAGTTACAACAGCCAGAAAAGAGGGCTTTGGCTGAAGGCTACACTGGTTTTCCTGATGCTTGACTGCTTGACTTCTCAAACTTGGCAATATTTTACATTAATTTTAATCCAAGAGCTGGAGCAGTTTCTCATTAAAACCCACTGAAATTGCCCCCTCCCTCAACAGTGAGTTTAACCTTTGAATTATTAATGCCCACCAATGAGAGGCAGGAGATGGATGCTCCTGCCCTGGCTTGGTGATGTTGCTGGAAGGAGAAAGCTCTGCATTAACAGACAATAGACAGACTGCAGGCTGGAGGCTGTAGACTTAGCTTGTGTGGCTGGGGTTTTGCAGTTCAGCAACAGCTGATTTCAATCACTTCTAAACAAACTTCTGAAGTATTTTGTACAACCAGAAAAGGTCTCTATAAATATCTTCTGTTTAACTACGGACAAATTATCTCCCAGCTTGAAGAGCTAACCAGGGTTTGTTGAGGAGGGAGTGTTTCCTTCATCTGCCTATGACAAATAATTATCAATAAGAGACAAAATGTAACTTTGGAGGAGAGCCAGCCAAATCCCACCACATGTGCTGTGTAACTACACTGTGCAGATCTGCAGTGCTCCATAGATCTTTGTAACTCTGGAAGACTCCAGCAGCTTTACAATCAGACCTCCTGTCTTACTGGGGGTGGCTTTCTGAGTCAAACCTCAAAACCCAAGAGTGTCCCAATCCTCCAGTTAAAAAGAGGGGAGACTTTTGACCCTATTTCACTGCAGAGCGGAGTCCCAGATCTCAAGCAATTTGTGTTCTCCTCCGGTCAGAACACATCCTTGGTCAGCAGACTGTCCAGCAGAAGGAGCTGGCACCCATCAGCACCCCTTTGGAGCCCGTTGGGAATTACTCAGAAGAGCGCCCTTCTGAGTTAATGTCAGCTCTGCAGAGCAGTCCAGAGAGCTCTTGGGCTGAGGCACAGGCTCCTGAGCGCGCTGGTCACGTTTGCCCCTTAGCTGTCCTCTGCCTGTTCACATGCCCATACGATGTGTCACCCCAGCTCCAGGTGAGCTGTGGACAGGAGCTGTCCCTCAAAGCACAGAAAAGCACAGAAAAGCCAGGAAAGACAGGGAGCCAAGACTTAGCAGGCTGATGCTGAGCAAGGCTCAGAGCCCAGCTCAATGGCAAACATCCATGGACAGGGGCCTGTCCCCTTTCACAGCCTGAAACCCACTCATTGTACATTCCCTCAGAAAGATTCTCACTGGGAAAGGGAAGATGATGTAACACAGGCAGCATGTTCCTGTGACCCCTTTACATTTTGCCTTGTCCCCCTCCCTCCCCTCCCGTGGCATTAGACAATACAACCTAGGCTGGACTCAAACACATTTTGATTCCTGACACATTTTTCTGTAGTTAGGGCCTTTAACACTATTTTCATAAGAGCTGCTTTGGCTGTGAGCATTGTGGCATGTTTCATTTGAGTGAAAGCCATGGCTTCCTCCTAAGAACTTCTGGTAAGAAAGAAACCTCCTTACAAAGCCTGCTGGGAACTACTGTCAAGCCCCCGGTGCATTGCACACACTAGCCGAGGCAGGGAGAGCTTTCACAACCACAGCACTGAACAAATGACCCAAATGACAGCTTTCATTGCCACTGGGAACTGTGGCTGTGCTGTAGAATCTTGCTCCTGACAAAGGAATTTGTCATTAAAAAGACAAATGGGTCTGAAGTACGAGGGGAAAAAATGGAAGCATTTGTATTTCTGTCTTTCCTGCATTCAAAGTACATGGTGCTTTGAAAGTCTCCTCTCAAAATATAAAAGTCCCCTCCCCAGTTTAAGAAAGATGTTGAGTTCCTGGAGTGTGTCCAGAGAAGGGCAACAAAGCTGGGGAGGGGTCTGGAGCACAGCCCTGTGAGGAGAGGCTGAGGGAGCTGGGGTTGCTTAGCCTGGAGAAGAGGAGACTCAGGGGAGACCTCATTGCTCTCTACAACTCCCTGAAGAGAGGTTGTAGCCAGGTGGGGGTTGGTCTCTTCTCCCAGGCAACCAGCAGCAGAACAAGAGGACACAGTCTGTGCCAGGGGAGGTTTAGGCTGGATGAGGCACTTGGTGCCATGGTTCAGTTGATTAGATGGTGTTGGGTGATAGGTTGGACTTGATGACCTTGAAGGTCTTTTCCAACCTGGTTAATTCTGTGTTCTGGAATTGTTGAAACCTTCATTTATTTATTTGTTTGCTACAGTCAAGCCCAGCTTTGGAACATCTGCCTGTCAATGACCACAGCGTTAGGAGCAGATGCTTTCTTCAAAGAATTAGATAAATATAGAGGGGGAAGAGATTTCTTTGTGTGTTTACACATCTACAAAAGGCAAGAGCAGTTGCACTGGAAGAGAAACATGGAGCTATGTCACAGCACTCTGGCATAAGAAGCATAAATATATGTCTAGAGACATCCATGACACACGGGTGCTGTGGCAGAGATTCAGAACTCTGCCGCTGTGCAATTCCACTTAATTAGGCCTAATAAGTTCCAAAGAGTTTGGCCTTCATTGCATCCTGCAGCTGAAAAAGCTTGGCAAGAAATAACTCAGCAGAAGACTTCGTTTTTCCCCTACATATACCTCAATTTAAGGAAAAAAAAGAGAGAGAGAAAACTTTGGCTGAGTATCCAGGTTTTAAAAGAGGGGAAAAAAAACCAAACAGCATAGCAGCAGTAAAACCTACATCTTGTTGCTATCTGCTGGCAGTCAAAGAGGTAGCAAAAATAGAGTCTGTGCATGCATCACCTCTTGTTTTCCTCCTTTTGAAAACCATGGAAGTAAGACAATCATCCTAGTAAGACCTAATAAAGACCAAATGAGACAATAAAGACCAAACATACCTGAAACTCCTTCTTTTCAGGGCAGGAAATTGTTGTGTACTTGAAAGCTGCTGTGCACTACCAGCAAATACAATTTTGTTGATATTATCATTATCTCAGAGTTATCTGAGGAATGCAGTGACTACCAAGCAGCAAGGAGCACATCTGGGCTATGTCTAAATAAAGAATCAAAAAAAGCAGACATACCTTGCTGTTCTTTGTCCAGAAGAAAACCTTCTTACTGTTGTTACCGCTTATTAACCAACCCTTTATGAAAGGCATGGTTTGACAGTTCACACACCAGGTCATTACCAGGCTGTGATTTGAAGGTGACATACAGCACCCAAGCAGTATTTGCAATACCACAAATAATCAGAGATGGTAATAAATACTGCTGGCATTATCTGCAGGAGACCCAAGCTTGGATTTACTCTGCTCTGCTAAAACCCCACCTTAAATACTGAGTCCAGTTCTGGTGTCCCCAGCATGAGAAGGACACATAGCTGCTGGAGTGAGTCCAGAGGAGGCCACAAAGATGATCCAAGGGCTGCAGCACCTCTGCTATGAGGATAGGCTGAGGGAGCTCCAGGGGTGTTCAGCCTGGAGAAGAGAAGACTCTGGGACGACCCTAGAGCTGCCTTCCAATACCTGAAGGGATCCTACAGGAAGGCTGCAGAGGGACTTTTCATGAGGGTGTCTAGAGACAGTATGCAAGCAGTGAGACTCTGGAATAGGCTGCCTAGGAAGGCTGTGGCTGCCCCCTCCCTGGAGGTGTTGAAGGCCAGGTTGGAAGAGGCTTTGATCAGCTGAGTCTAGTTGAGGGGTGTCCCTGCCCATGGCCGGGAGGTTGGAGTAGATGATCTCTGAGGTCACTTCCAACCTAAGCCATTCTAGGATTCCATGATGCAATGATCTTGATATTCTGACTCAGGTTTGGTACAATGGGAGGAAAGAAGACTACTTACAGAAGAAGGAAAAAAGCTACCCAGACAGGATCCCAGAGTGACTTTCAAACGAGACACAGGAACGCCTGCTGTTGCCGGCAAGGGGCAGACTCACACTTCATTTGTGGGGCTGCACTCCCTTCTGCAGGGGCAGGGCTGCCCACGAAAGTAACTTGGCAAAAGCAAATGGCTAAACCCAGTCCAGGAGGAGATCAGTTTGTTAATTAGCATGCTTCCCTCCTTCACTAACAAACCTACTCTCTCCAAATGGCACACATCTGCTTTTTTCAGCATAACCATGCCTGCATTAGCCAAGGCACTCCAGTCCCCAAACCGTCACTTCCTCAAGTGCACACACAACTCAAATACTCATCATTAGTACAAGTGCACAGGCAAAAGTATTTATTTTGTATTGAAAGGCTACTTGAAGATTCACTCAGTGATTTTCTGGACCAAACTACCTTCTATGTGCCATTTACTTTGCTCTTATAGAAAGGATGGGCACAAGTCTGTGGTGCAGCAGACACACTGGAGGGAATGGAGGCCATCCAGAGGGACCTTGACAGGCTGGAGAGGTGAGCCCATGACAACCTCATGAGGTTCAACAAGACAAAGTGCGAGGGCCTGCAGCTGGGTCAGGGCAATCCCAAGCACTGATACAGGCTGGGCAGGGACTGGCTTGAGAGCAGCCCTGAAGAAAAGGCCTTGGGAGTGCTGGTGGATGAGAAGCTCAACAGGAGCCAGCAGTGAGCACTTGCAGCCCAGAGAATAAATCACATCTTGGGCTGCATGAAGACAAGCATAGCCAGCAGGGTGATTCTCCCCCTCTGCTCTGCTCTGGTGAGACCCCACCTTGAGCACTGTGTCCAGTTCTGGAGCCTCCAGTACCAGAAGGATCTGGAGGTGCTGGAAGGTGTCCAGAGAAGGACCATGAGGGTGAGCAGAGGGCTGGAGCTGCTCTGCTGTGAGGACAGACTGAGGGAGCTGGGGCTGTTCAGTCTGGAGAAGAGGAGGCTCCCAGGAGACCTAATTGTGGCCTTCCAGTATCTGAAGGGGGCTACAAGAAAGCTGGGGAGGGACTTTTTAGGGTGTCAGGGAGTGATAGGACTGGGGGAATGGGGAAAAAAAGTACAAATTGATTGAGATTGGATGTTCTTCCCCATGAGGGTGGTGAGACCCTGGAACAGGTTGCCCAGGGAGGTGGTAGAAGCCTCATCCCTGGAGATTTTTCAGGCCAGGCTGGATGTGACTGTGAGCAACCTGCTCTAGTGTGAGGTGTCCCTGCCCTTGGCAGGGGGCTTGGAACTAGATGATCCTGGAGGTTCTTTCCAGCCCTAACAATTCTGTGATTCTAAGTCAGTGTGTCAGTCAGATATCCTACCCAGACAACATTTGGCAGGCAAAGCCCTCAATATATTGAGTGCCACTCATTTGATATTCCTGGAAAAGGGCTTTTCTTTTATTAAACAAGGCTTCTTGCACTCCATCAACCTGCATGATAGAAAATTCAGCACACAGCTATAAAACTGAGTTCTACTCTCTGGACTACCTTGGCCTCTCGAGTGACAGGAAGGCACCAGAAGCCAGGCAGCAAATCAGTCCCTGGTGAGAGCCTTCCAATATTGACCCATTTCATGCAGAACTGAACACTGTGATTTTAATAACAATTTCTTAGGCAGGAGCTTGCATTTTATTGCACTGCCTTGCAACAGCCTCCATTACACCCCTAAAATTTTTGCTATTAAAGGCTGATATTATTGCCTCTGTCTGAGCCTTTTTTCCTGTCCAGAATGAAAAGCAGTCTTTAGGATTAAAATTAGTTCATTTTCTACACAGAGAGGTTAAAAAACAAACCAAACCAAACCCCCTACCAGATTCTGGTGTTTTTCACTCAGCTATTACCATCACCTTTTCTCTTTATAAGAGCAACAAAAAGAAACAGAAACTCCTGTTTCCAAGAGTCACCCTGACACCCTCTAAAGCTGGGCAGGATGAAAGATTAAATTGTAAACCTGGGGGGGGGGGGGAGGAGAAGAAGAAGAAGAAGAGAAAAAAAAAGCTGCAGTATAAATGGTTAACCCAAAAAGACTTTAAAAGGAGGTTTCATCAAATGTCAGCACATTGTGGCCTGTGGGGCAATCAAACACAACCTCGTAGGAGGTGGCACAACTCCATATCCTGCTCTTGTAACTGCTCTCCACAGGAGACATTCTCCTGTGTGCTGTGCTAGATGGACCTCAAACACCACCAGATCCCAAGAGCCCAATTTGATGTGTTCTGCACAGTGGTAGGTAATGAACAAGTTGCCCAGAGAGGTTGTGGAGTCTCCTCTGGAGACTTTCGAGGCCCATCTGGATGCATTCCTCTGTGACCTGAGCTAGATTGTATGGTCCTGCTCAGGCAGGGGGGTTGGACTTGATGATCTCTTTGGGTCCCTTCCAACCCCTGACTTCCTGTGAGCCTGTGAACAGAAAAATGTCTCTTGGACAAGAAATAAAAAAAGGATTGGTCTGGTACAGAATCATGGAATTGTTTGGGTTGGAAGAGAGCTCTAAGATCATCAAGTCCAACCATGGCAACTAACCCAACAGCTGTGGCCACAGGTTTCTTGAGCACCTCCAAGGGTGGTAACTCCACCACCTCCCTGGGCAGCCTGTTCCAACGCTTGACCACTCTTGCAGCAAAGACATTTTCCCTAATCTCCAACCTAAACCTCCCCTGGCACAATTTCAGGCCATTTGCTCTCCTTCTATCACCAGGCAGAAGAGACCAAGCCCCACCAAGCCCCACCAAGCCCCACCAAGCCCACGGCCCAGGCTGGTTTAGAAAGAATCAGACACAACAAATTTTCTCTTCCAAATCACTGGGAGACAGAAGAGAGGGGATCTTAAACCCCATGCTGATAGTCACCCTTGGGACATTTGAAGGAGTCTCATCCCATGAGCTAGACAATATCTCCCCTAGATAAATTGCAACAGGTAGTTGGAAATAATGTGGGGACTTTAGGCAAAAACTGTCATCAGCCCTAAAATCACTAAGGCAAAAGAGCAAGTGCTAAATTGTGGTTTCAGCCTGGAAAATCTGATCTTTATTGAAGGGCAAATGGTTTAAAGAAAGCAGATGCACCATACTACACATGCTGTGGCCAGTGCTTGCTGTCTCCTAACCAGCAAGATTTGCAGTCATGCAGCAGTTTAACAGAGAACCACTGGAAGCACTCAGATCTAAATTAGACAGCAAAAGTCACAATCCAAAGCTGCTTGAAGTCTTTCCAGCTTCAGACAAGCTTAATGTCTTTGTTAGAAGATGAAGGAAGGCTCCACAGCCTCCTGGATGGGTGCAGGATTTTACCGGCTCTCCAGCTCAGCCCAGTCCTACAGATTTCCCTGCCCTTCCTCCCCGCCCTGGGCAGAATGCCTTCTCCTTTGCAGAACCTCACCATCTGCTCCAGCCCAAAGGTACATCCCTGCTTTATCAGTTCAGCACCTCTTTCCACATTTCACTTGGAAATGCACGTGCCAGATAAGGAGAAATGTCTTCCAGATGTCAGGAACTGAGCGTGAACACAACCTTGTAGGGAGAGAGGTGATACTATGTGATAGGGACACTGGGGGATAATTAGGTAAAAAAAATCTTCTTTTAGAGGTCAGGGTTGAACTCTCTGCCAAGACCTGGTAAGTATTTAATGTCTCCACAGTCTTCCCTACCCTAATGATGCCATCTGGAATTTGTCTAAATAAAGGAAGCTTGGGGAGTATTTAAAAAATATGGTCTGCGTATTGAAGAGTGCCACACTGGAAAGATGATAAAGACAATGCAGGCTGGGTGCAGAATGGGTTGAGAGTGGCTCTGAGGGAAGAGACTTGGGTGGTTTTGATTGCTCAGAAGCTCACCATGAGCCAGCAGTGCCCTCATGCAACTCAGAAGGCAGCTGCATGGTGGGCTGCAGCCAGAGGAGTGTGGGCAGCAGGGCAAGAGAGCAAGAGAGAGGATTCTTCCCCTTGATTCTGCTCTGCTGAGACTACATCTTAAATACTGCCTCCAGTTCTGGTGTCCCCAGCATGAGAAGGACACAGAACTGTTGGAGTGAGTCCAGAGGAGGCCACAAAGTGCTGAAGCACCTCTGCTATGAGGGCAGTCTGAGGGAGCTGGGGGTGTTCAGCCTGGAGAAGCGAAGACTCTGGGGGTCCTTAGAGCAGCCTTCCAATAGCTGAAGAGATCCTACAGGAAGGCTGCAGAGGGACTTTTCATCAGGGTGTCTGGAGACAGGACAAGGGGGGATGGTTTGAAGCTGTGGGAGAGTAGGTTTAGACTCTGTATCACAGGAAGAAATTCTTCATCACAAGGGTGGTGAGACTTTAGAACAGGTTGCCCAGGGAGGCTGTAGCTGCCTCCTCCCAGACAGTGTTGAAGGCCAGGCTGGATGAGGCCTTGATCAGCTGAGTCTAGTTGAGAGGTGTCCCTGCCCATGACCAGGAGGTTGGAGGAGATGATCTCTGAGGTCCCTCCTTCTCTTGTACAACAACAAAAAAGCAAGTGCACTCCTTGTTCCAAAATCCAAGGGTGGTGAATGCACAGGATTGACTGATTGCTGCCATAGTAGTGGTTTATGACTTACTACATTTAGCCTGGTTCTTTGGAGCTGCCTCAATATATCTTATGCTGCTTCATATGAGAGTAAGTCTGGTTTTGATTAGGCTTGTAGAGAGCTGTCAGAAAGTCAGACTGGAGCAAATAAGCCCCTGTAGGTTCACTTGGACAAGCTCATAAAAAGCCTGCTGCTCATTTAAATTAGGCTCAGAAAGAAACACAAACCTGAGACTTGCCAGTCTTTAAATATTTAAGAATTATTTTTTTCTTGGGGGGTGGGGTGGGCAGAGAAGGCTGGGGAGGAGTTATTCTGGGAATGAGTCTAGTCAGAGAACAGCCTTGAGCTCAGACTCTCATCCCTGCAAACAAAGCCAAGACAAAACAGGCTCATGCAGACCCCCTGAGCTATACCATAGCCAGAATCAATCCCCCTCCCTTGAACCAAAGCCCAGCAGTGAGGAGCAGCACAGCTACTCTGCAGTCATTTCTGAGACCATTTGATTGTGGCAGTGGTTAATTGTGGGAAGACTTCCTTACGCAGAGCTGGTTTAATTGCAGCTTTTTGCACATCTCAGAGCCTCAGCTGAGGAAATCTGCTTAGGCAACAACCTGAATGGCAAGACAAGATGGCTTGTGGCACCTGAGCAATTCAGGGGCTAGATCTGGTGTTCCCATGGGCCTGCCATCCCCAGGGCACAATCCCTGTCCTGCACACAAACACACCTACATGCAGTAGTGTTTCACCCTGCTTGGAACCCATACGCCAGCCAGCCCCTGCAGCTTGCCCCGTGCTGCTGTTTTCTGAAGGAGTCACTCATTTATATATCCATGACAGCTGCCAGGGGGTGAGGTCTGCATGCCCAGCCTTGACTGTGACATTGATCAGTCATCTTCATCTCTCTCTCCATTCTGCCTGAAGCACCACTTTCAGGTGGCTTTACTCAGAAGGCATTGCCTGAACTCCCTGCCTCTACTGCCTGTGAGCAGAGCCAGCTGGCTGCTCCCTGCCCTCTGCCTTTCATACACACACATCTGCCTCCTCTGCTCTCCCACACCCCAGGCTCACACGTTCTCCATATGATGATAATAGGCCCCAAAACTTCCCTTTGCCTATGTCTGTCTCATCTGCATCCCACAGGCTCCAGCTCGTCCCTTCCCCATGTGTGGATCCACGGATGTTCTCCAGAGCCTTCCCCGAGGTGCCTGCCTGCAGGCTTGCTCCCCCAGCCCCATCTACCAGGTCACAGGGGCACAACTACTACTGCTGGGCTGCCACAAATCCAGCAGCACCTCCCGAAGCCTCCAGCTACGAGGTTTTTTTCCTAGAGAATTCACTTGTCCCCTGCACACACGGGCATGCATGGGGCTTGTCTGCTGCTCCAGCTTTCTCAAAATGCTTTTGGCCTCCCAAGCTGGGACAGGCACAGCCTCTGAGGTCCCTGGGAAAAGCCCAAAGAGTAGAGCCTGCCCCAGGTCCTCCAGCAGCTGCCCGTCTCCCGCTCTCTAGAAGCCAAGCGCAGCCTGTCCCTGCGGCGCTGCCGCGCAAGCGTGATGGGCTTGAGGCTGCCCCTGCAGGGGGCACACGGGACAGCCTTCCTCACCACAACTGCTAATTATTTAACAAGCTTAACGAAGGAAAAGATCTAAACACAACTTTGGCGTCCTGCACGCCTGTGCTTTTGACCACTCTGGGTCAGCCTTTAAGCCCTCAGCAGGGAAATTTGGGACCTTGGACCTCGGAGGAGCTTCATTACTCTTTCTTTTTTATTTCTGCCTAGCCATCCATCTATATGTTTACAGAGATGTTACAGCTGCTGCATCTAAGCAACCAGAACCAAGTGTCTTGATGCCCACTGCAGGGTCCTGGGGACAGTCTGAGAGTCTCTCAGCATCGAAACTCTCTATTAAGTATTTTCATCATGGCTGGCAGGAAGGTTGGAGAGCAGTGGCCTGCTCAGCAGGGCCAGCAGCAGGTGCAGCCCTCATTTTCATCAGAACATCTCCTTCCCACCACTCCAGGGTCAGGCTGCATTTGGCTGAACACACATGTGCTAATTGTAGGAAGCAGTTAATAGGCACAAAGGATGATCTGTATCTTATCTAGTGCGGGCATTTTATTAATTGTTCCCAAAGACTGAGGCTTTTCAGGCTTTAGTTTTAATTAGTCAGAGCAGTTGCCAAGAGCAATTTCTCCCAGGAACCTTTCACCATTCGTTGAAGTCTTCATTTATTTGATATTTTGACAAGGCAGGGGTAGGAAAAAAAAAGTGTAAAAAAACAAGGCAAGAACAGCCCATCTATTCAGGTTGTGAGAAGCCTCTGAGACAGCAGCTGGGGGAAGAGTTTGCCTTGTGAAAAAACCTCCTCTCTTTGCCTCAGCCAAAGCTCCCAAGCAGCTTTGTTCCCTGCATGCACTCAGTGCTTCTGGGAGATACTGCATCCAGTTCTGGTGTCCCCAGCATTAGAAGGACACAGAGCTGTTGGAGTGAGTCCCAAGGAAGGCTACAAAGATGATTCAAGGGCTGGAGCACTGAGGATAGGCTGAGGGAGCTGGGGGTGTTCAGCCTAGAGAAGAGAGGATTCTAGGTGGGACCTTAGAGCTGCCTTCCAACACTGAAAGGATCTTACAGGAAGGCTGGAGAAGGACTTTTCATCAGGGTGTCTAGAGACAGGACAAGGGGGAATGGTTTGAAGCTGAAGGAGAGTAGGTTTAGATTGGATCTTAGGAAGAAGTTCTTCAGTAGGAGGGTGGTGAGACTCTGGCACAGGCTGCCCAGGGAGCCTGTGGCTGCCTCCTCCTTAGGGATGTCCAAGACCAGGCTGGATGAGGCCTTGAGCAGCTAAGACTAGTTGAGAGGTGTCCCTACCCATGGTGGGGAGGTTGGAGTAGATGATCTCTGAGGTCCCTTCCAACCTAAGCCATTCCACAAGATCCTTTGAGCCTGCTCCAAAAGAAGGGAAGAGTGTACAATTACCTGCAGGAAAGCTTAAAGGCCTGCTTGGCTTTCAGGGGTGCCTTAGGCAGGCTCTGTGCACAGAGGCAATCTGCCTTTTGATCACAGATCCACCAGCATGACAGAAAATAACTTTCCCAAGGGTATTTTGCCTGTGACAAGTGCCATACACATGTGGAGATGCCTATTAAGTGACATACAGATGTGGAGATGGCTATTATGTGACATACACACATGGAGATGGCTATTCTAATCAGCAAATGTAAGAGAAGGACAAATCTGACTGAGAAGAAAGCATTTCTCAAGAAATGAGAGCCAAGCCATTGAGCAATCTAAAGGTAAGGACTTAAAGAAGATATCAAATACTGCAGTTGTATTTTAGGCTCTTGTTCAAACCATCAGCTACACAAATCACATTCTTTTTGTAAGGATTTCCCAGCATTTCATTTTGCTAATTCTGACAGAGGCCTCCGCTCTGTGGAATGGAATCCTAGATGCCATCGAGTTTATCAGGATGCTCTTGGCATTTAATTCTTCTCTTGGCAAAGTGAATAGGACAAAATAGAATTAACCAGGTTGGAAAAGACCTTCATGATCATCAAGTCCAAGCTATCACCCAACACCATCTAATCAACTAAACCATGGCACCAAGTGCCTCAGCCAGGCTCTTCCTAAACACCTACAGTGATGGTGACTCCACCACCTCCCTGGGCAGCACATTCCAAGGGCCAATCTCTCTTGCTGGGAAGAATTTTCTCCTCACCTCCAGCCTAAACCTTCCATGGCACAGCTTGAGACTGTGTCCTTTTGTTCTGGTGCTGGTTGCCTGGGAGAAGAGACCAACCCCCACCTGGCTACAACCTCCCTTCAGGGAGTTGGAGAGAGCAAGAAGGTCTGCCCTGAGCCTCCTCTTCTCCAGGCTAAGCAACCCCAGCTCCCTCAGCCTTTCCTCACAGGGCTGTGCTCCAGACCCCTCCCCAGCTTTGTTGCCCTTCTCTGGACACCTTCCAGCAACTCAACATCCTTCCTAAACTGAGGAGCCCAGAAGTGGATAGAAATTGAGCTAACTAAGATATTTTCCTTTGTAACATCAAGCTCCAGGCAGTTTCTTTTATTGCTGCTAAAGCTCTATAAGGTTGGTTGCTAGATTTTGCTCAGGCAACTGTGGTAGTTTTCAGTAATAGAGGAACACACCCGGATGAAATACCACAGCCACAGCCACCACGCTTGTGGTGTAGGTGCAGATGGATGTCCAAAGCTCTTTCTGAAATAACTGTGACACCCATATGAAAGGCATTTAGAGATGGAAGAACCAGGAGACCTTCATGAGGGAAAAGACCAATCAGTTTGAAACAACTGAGGATAATAAAGCTTATTAATGGAGCGCAGATATCGAGCCTCTTCCCACTGAGATGCTACAACGGTGCAAGGAAAATTATACGTGTGTGATACAAAGCTCTTGTCAGGCCTTACCCTGCCTGCTGTGCACCACTGCTCAAGAAAGATGAACTGAAACAGAAATACAGCCAGGGCCACCCAAACAGGATAATCAAGGGGATGAAGAGTCTCTCTCTCTGTCTCAAGGAGATGGAAAGATTTGGCTTTTTTAGCCTAGAGAAACAAAAACTAAGGGAAGAAATGATTGCTCCCATCAGCAGGGCAAGCACCAAAGGAGGGAACAAGGACTTCTTGAAGATAAAGAATTATACTGGCAGAAGAACAAAGAGAGATTGCCTGGAAGTGAATAAATTTGGGCTGGGAATCAGAAGAAAGTTTCCAGGCACCAGAGAAGTGAAATTATGGAACAATGCTGAAATCAGAGCGGGAGCGTGGTGCAAAACAAACTCATTATTAAAACAACAATTGCTATAAGATCAAGGACATGATCATCCAGCAAGGTTCCTTCTGGCTCTACCCTGGTGGTTCAGGAGATGTGTTTGACCCTGTCTTGGAGTAGAAGCTCAACAGAAGCTAAAGGCAGGGAGTATCCTTCTGATCCAGACACTTTGCAGAATTTTCAGGCATAGATAAAGGGAACAGTGCAATTCATAGTAGTATCACAGTATCAGTCAGGGTTGGAAGGGACCACAAGGATCATCTAGTTCCAACCCCCCTGCCATGGGCAGGGACACCCCACACTAGATTAGGCTGGCCAGAGCCTCATCCAGCCTGGGCTTAAACACCTCCAGGGACGGGGCCCCAACCACCTCCCTGGACAACCCATTCCAGGGCTTCACCACTCTCATGGTGAAGAACTTCCTCCTCACCTCCAGCCTGAATCTCCCCACCTCCAGCTTCATTCCATTCCCCCTAGTCCTATCACTACCTGATGTCCTGAGAAGTCCCTCCCCAGCCTTCTTGTAGCCCCCTTCAGGTACTGGAAGGCCAAAATGAGGTCACCTCAGAGCCTTCTCTTCTCCAGACTGAACAGCCCCAACTCTCTCAGTCTGTCTCCATAGTAAAGCAGCTCCAGCCCTCTGCTCATCCTCGTGGTCCTTCTCTGGACACCTTCCAGCACCTCCAGATCCTTCTTGTAATATGGGCTCCAGAACTGGAGGCAGTACTCCAGGTGGGGTCTTACCAGAGCTGAGTAGAGGGGGAGAATCACCTCCCTTGACCTGCTGGCCACACTTCTCCTGATGCAGCCCAGGATCTGATTGGCTTTCCGGGCTGCAAGCGCACATTGAGAGCTCATGTTGAGCTTCTCCTCCCCCAGCACCCCCAAGTCTCTCTCCTCAGGGCTGCTCTCCAGCCAGTCCCTGCCCAGCCTGGATTTGTGCCTGGGGTTGCCTCGACCCAGATGCAGGACCCTGCACTTGGTCTTGTTGAACCTTCATTTGCCAGCCAGTCATTGCAGCTGAACAACCACTCAAAGTATAACAATTCTGCAAGTTGATGTTTTCTTGAACGAGGTAAGAACTGGAAACACTTTTTTAACTGGAGGCATGTTAGAGGCAGTTGGGTTTCGATTCTGATTTTGGTTTGGGATTTCTTTGATTTATTTTTTTTCCCCCAAGTTCTTGGAGATCAGCCAGAACAGGACCAGGTAAATACAATTCACTTCAGAAAGGCACAGCAACCTGGACCAATCAACCCCAGAAAAAGCTAATTCCAGGAATGGATTGATAATGATGTTCATCTCATCACCCTGTGTGAGGGGGGCTGAAGGATGCCTACAGGAAGAACAGAGAGAGACTGTTTACAAAGGGCTGCAGTGACAGGATGAGGAACAATGGCTTCAAACTAGAGCAGAGCAGATTGAGATTGGATGTTAGGAACAAGTTCTGCACCATGAGGGGGATGGAACACTGAAACAGGTTGCCCAGGGAGGTGGTTGGGGTCCCATCCTTGGAGATATTCAAGTCAAGGCTCGACAGGGCTCTGGGCAACCTGATCTCGTTGAGGATGTCCCTGCTGACTGCAGAGGGGTGGGACTGGATGACCTTTGGAGGTCCCTTCCAACTCAGCCTTGCTATGATTCTATGATTTTTCACATCCTTGCCAGGCAGCAACCTTTAACAAGATCAACCTGCAAGCTAATTCTCCGGTTGACGTCTGTTGCTGCTGCTCAGATCTGTAACATTTATGCCTTTATTTGCAAACCTGCCTTTGGCAATCAGCTTGCAAAGCTGCAGCGCAAGCTGCAGGCCGGTTTTTATTCTGTGGGGCAATAGTGCCATCTCGTGGAAATTCTCTGCTTGGCGGTGGGCACCTGCGCTTCCAGCCTTTCTGCGCGCAAATATCTCCTCAGGGAAAAGAGATGATTTATTACCTTTTAAGTTGGCTGAGTAATTTTCCCCCGAAAGGCCCACCAGCCTCTCCTAGGAGCTGAGGTTTCTTACGGTTTTAGCTCTGTTCTGAGGTGCTCTCCTACACAGCACGGCCCCAGCATCCTGTTTGAGCCCAGGAGAGCTCGGGTGCTGGGTTCTGCCAAGAGGGTCCCATGGGCAGGAGGTAGCAGCCCCAGCACAGCTCCAACTCTGCCTGCAGGTAGAGCAATGCTGCCTTGCTGGGCAAGCACACACCACGAGTCCTTGGCTCTGCTGCACGGGCTCACACACACACAATTTCCAGGCACACCCCAGCCCTGCTTCTCCTCCTAACCTTTTCACCTGATTTTGTGCCTCCTTACCTTTTAAATGTGGGTTGTGTTTTTTTCCCCTTCAGGCTCTGCAGAACCCAAACAGGAACAGAACTTCACACACCAGAGAGCACTGGAAACTTGTTTACAATTAAAAAGTCACCTGTCTTAGAGAGAGAAAAGGAGGATTCATCTGCCTCTTCCATGAGCAGCAGAAGAGCTGGGCCAGGAGGAAGGCCTTTTCTTCCAGCCAGCTCCCTGTGCATGGCTCCTTGGTGAAGCAGGGAACTGATTAACCCAAACTGGCTTTCTTTTACACAAAGGTGGTATTAAACAGAAACTGGCTGCCTGCTCCAGATTTCAGCCTTTACTGCTTTTCTACAAGGCTCCTCCTGCCACCACCCTGGTCTGCTATGACTCCTCAAAGGCTTTCAGGGTTCTCCTACCGAAATTAGAGCAGGCTGTAACCCAAGATGGGCTCTGGTCAGACTACTTCATAAGCAAATAAAGGTGCAACATCCTGCAGCTGGGTTGGGGCAATCCCAAGCGCCAATATAGGCTGGGCAGGGACTGGCTTGAGAGCAGCCCTGAAGAAAAGGACTTGGGGGTGCTGGGGGATGAGAAGCTCAACAGGAGCCAGCAGAGAGCACTTGCAGCCCAGAAAGCAAATCACATCCTGGACTGCATCAAGAGAGGCAGAGCCAGCAGGTCAAGGGAGGTGATTCTCCCCCTCTACTCCACTCTGGCGAGACCCCACCTGGAGTACTGCCTCCAGTTCTGGAACCTCTAGTACCAGAAGGGTCTGGAGGTGCTGGAAGGTGTCCAGAGAAGGACCACAAGGATGAGCAGAGGGCTGGAGCTGCTTTGCTATGGAGACAGACTGAGAGAGTTGGGGCTGTTCAGTTTGGAGAAGAGGAGGCTCTCGGAAGACCTTAAGGTGGCCTTCCAGTACCTGAAGTGAGCTACAAGACAGCTAAGGAGGGAGTTTTTAGGATGTCAGGTAGTGACAGGACTAGGGGAAACGGATCCAAGCTCGAGGAGGGAAGAGTGGATGTCAGGAAGAAGTTGTTCCCCATGAGGGTGGTGAGAGACTGGCACAGGTTGCCCAGGGAGGTGGTGGAAGCCTCATCCCTGGAGGTTTTGAAGGCCAGGCTGGATGTGGCTCTGGGGAACCTGATCTAGCATGAAGTGTCCCTGCCCATGATAGAGGGGTTGGAAGTGGATGATCCTTGAGGGCCTTTCCAACCCTGACAATTCTGTGATTCTACCCTTCAACAGAGCTGCATATGCAAGTGTTTCAAATACATCAGCCTAATCATTCCATAGAAGGAAACAGGTGATTGCTCTAAGCTGCAACATTGTGCCTTCCTCCCCCACCTTAGCAAAGTACCTGAGAACCACACTTCAGCAAGAAAACATGAAAACACTTGCCACTTCACTTTTTATTCACTAAAAGGAGTCAGCCATAGAACATGCAAACTGTGTAAAACTTCAGAGACCAAAACTGGGTTTGTGGCTAGAGGATGATGCTTCCAGATCACACTCATCCAGGCTGTGCTGGGAGCTGCAGTGATGGGTTTTCACTGATGGTTCTGAATGCGTGCCAGATCTGCTTATGACAGATCATACTCCTCCCATGTAAAAGGCCAAACACGAATAAGAAGGAATTAGACTAAAACAATCTTTATATGTTTCTTCTTTCAAAGCTAAGAACTTTGATGGCAGCCTAAACCCCTTCAGGAAAAAACAGTGGCACAGAATTTAATCCTAAGAGTAGTAAAAAGTATCTTGATGCTTACATTTTACTTTCAAGCAGGTAATATTACTTGGAGAGCTGTGTTTCTGCAAGGCACAACAGCTGCATTGCCAAAGCCATAAATACCTTCAGTACCTGAAGGAATCCTACAGAAAGGCTGCAGAGGGACTTCTCATCAGGGTGTCCAGAGACAGGAGAAGGGGGAATGGTTTGAAGCTGAGGCAGAGTAGGTTTGGACTAGACCTTAGGAAGAAGTTCTTCAGTATGAGGGTGGTGAGACTCTGGAACAGGCTGCTCAGGGAGGTTGTGGATCCTGCCTGGAGGTGTTGAAGGCCAGGTTGGATGAGGCTTTGAGCAGCTGAGTCTAGTAGAGAGGTTCCCCTTCCCCTGGCAGGGAGGTTGGAGTAAATCATCTGAGGTCCCTTCCAAGTTGAGCCATACTATGACAAACACACCACCCACTCCACTCCACTTCATGCCTCCCACTGCCAGCAGTAAAATGACACCAAGTGCTCTGTGTGCTCTGTCTACCCAGGTAGAGCTTCCACAAACAGCTGCATGACAGCAAAAGCCATTGACAGGTTTGCTTACATCTGTTGTTTCAAACTACCAAAAGCCTGCAGAGAAAGGAAAAGCACATTTCTGGAGCATAATTGCTTAGCACACTGCACGACTCAAAGGAATACAATAGCCTTGAAACTCAAAAGCAAATCTCAGCACATGCTAGTGGGGCTGCAAGCCCTAAGAAACAGATTTCTCTTTCTTTAATATGAAGCCAGACTCTTGAATGCTAGTCAGAAAATCATTGAGCAGTTAACACCAATCAAAGAAGGCTGACAAAAAGCTGAAAGCAGTCATTCTGATGGCACTTTCACAGGATAACAAATTTCTTCAGCACATACATGCAATATAGAAGTTAAAAGGCTCAAATGCTGGAGGACATACAGGCATATGTTTGCCAGGGAGCATTCTGGATCATTTTTGGCCTTCACATTTACTTTCTTCAGCCTATAAAGTGGTTTTGCTTCAACTGCTGCTCAGGAGCCTCCTATAGGTCTGAACCAGCACCACAGCTTGCTGCCTGTAAGATTAGATGGGAGGACTCCATCAACCTCCTGCCCCCAGCTTTCTGGGAATATCTATCTAAGGTGATTTCTGAAGGGATCCTACAGAAGACTGCAGAGAGACTTTTCATAAAGGTGTCTAGAAACATGACAAGAGGGAATGGTTTGAAGCTGAGGGAAAGCAGGGTTAGACTGGAGCCGAGGAAGAAGTTCTTCAGTGTGAGGGTGGTGAGATTCTGGAATAGGTTGCCCAGGGAGGTTGTGGCCGCCTGGGGGCGCTGAAGGCCAGGTTGGATGAAGCCTTGAGCAGCTGAGTCTAATTGAGAGGTGTCCCTGTTCATGGCAGGGAGGTTGAAGTAGATGATCTGAGGTCCCTTCCAACCTAAGCCGTTCTATGACCTGCTTTCTCACGACCAAACCAATTTCCTGGCTGGCATTTCATTAGCTTTCACTTTTGCTTTACAAGTAACTAGTACCTGCTGGGGGAGCAGAATGAGATGGTCCACCAAGCACAGCAAACTTATCTTTTATGGCTATTTTAGATCTTCAGGAAGACTAGATCCGAGTGGCAAAACAGGCATGTGCAGGTCTGGAACCACCCTGTCATCTTAGTTCTGCCACAGTTGGTATGAAAACTTACTTCAGCTCAAAATATCACAGCACAGACACATCTTGGTAATTATGCAGAAGACATCCATGGAATATACAATCTTTCACAACACTACATGTCCTTAGCCCTTGGCAGTTACAAGATTTTGAATATTTCTTCATTGTTCTGCTCAAAACCATACTTAGGGTACTTTGGTGCCAAACAGGTTGCAGGTGCTCAGTTTTTTCCAGAGCTGTGTTTTTAGGCATGAAATTGGTACAGAAATAAGCAGGTTTGCTTCAGGCTCAAATGGGCTGGGAACAACACTCAGGCTTTTAGAGGAAATCAACTGCTATGCTCTTCTCTCTTGTCACTTTCTTAGCTAACGAACACACCACAAAAGTGCCTGTGCCTTGCTGTCCCCTTAGCTCAGAGTGGCTCTGTGTACGACTACAGACAGGACCTCAATGGACTCTCAGTGGCTACTAATGGACCCAATTCCAAGGAAAACAGATCTGTAGAACTGGAGTCACAGCTGATCCCTGCCTCATGGGGACCAAGGCTCAAGTCTGCCTGAAAGCTGGGCCACAGAGGCATGTGCCAAAATCTGTCTGCACAAGGAGAAAGAAGGAGCTTGGATGTATAAATCTGCCTAAGATCCCTGGAAAAGGATCAAAAACCATCTGCTGCTCTGACTTAATTTTACAAACTAAATAGTTTCAGGACTAATAAAAATTCTTTTGATAATTTTATGACAGTTCAGGGAATAGGCAGATTAAAGAGAAGGCAGAAAGAAAGGGGGATTTTTCCCCCTCCCTTTTGGAATATAAGCCATTTGGGAAAAGCTCCACATACCTTTGAGGCATAGAGTAGAATGAGACAGTGGAGCCTGGTGAGTCCATTAGGACAAATCCTGTGCTAAAAGCACAATGCCCTAAGCAGTCACTTAAGGCTGACCCTACAGCTGAAGAAAGGGAGAAAGACAGCATCAGTTCTATTAAAAAAAACCCTCATATTAAAAAGAACATTTACAATGGGAACAAACTATCTAAAGTGCCTGAAAACAAATAAGCCCTTCAGGTCTAATGTTTACACTTCAAATGTAGTAACTGGACAGGGTTTTTCCACACCTCCCCCACTGATTTCACAAAAAGTAATCTCAGTTTGGTATGAAAGTCCATTAAAAGCAATACCAAAGAGGCCACCTCAAGCAAACGTTCCAAGGCTACAAAGAGCCAGTGGCAAGTTCCAAACTACAAGTTTTTAAGCTGCTAGTTTCTGAGTAACAATGACTCCACCAAGGACAATGACTGCCTTGCTAAAGCACACACTTATGCTTTCATGAGTAAATGCCAATCAAGTGCTGGGGACTGGTGGAGGATTGGAGAGCTTCTGGCTGTTCTGTGCAACGTTTGCATTGCAGTTAGGAAATTCAGTTAGCCACAAGGATGTATTTAAAAGGATGCTGTGTGAGACTGGGACGTCCTAAGATTATCAATGCTTTCTAACCTTGTAAATATTGTCTCCCAATACCTGAAGGGATCCTACAGGAAGATGGGAGAGGAACTTTTCATAAAGTGAGAGGACAAGGGGGAATGGTTTTGAAGCTGAGGGAGAGCAGGGTTTGACTGGATCTTAGGAAGAAGTTCTTCAGTAGGAGGGTGGCAAGACTCTGGAATAGGCTGCCCAGGGAGGCTGTGGCTGCCTCCTCCCTGGGGGTGTTGAAGGCCAGGTTGGATGAGGACTTGAGCAGCTGAGTCTAGTTGAGAAGTGTCCCAGTCCATGGCAGGGAGGAAGGAGTAGATGATCTCTAAGGGCCCGTCCAACCTAAGCCATTCTATGATTCTATGACATAAGCACCAGTTAATGAAAATATTTTCAAGTAACAGCTAACCTCAACATGCTGCAACATCAACCATTCAGGTTGCATCAAACACCCTACCAAGATAAACTGGGGATCATTTTGTATCTATGAAAGACATTCTAGATGCAGGATTGCAGCACAGGTTCCTGAGTGCTCTGTGCTGCTAAATGAGTATAATCCTATATTGCATGCACTTCATTTCTGGAAGGGTTAAATCAGCATCTAAAATGATAAATAAGCATTCCATAGTTTTAAGAACTGCACTGAACACAAACTGCATTTGGAGTGACAGTTGCCATTCACATTATTGTGATATTTGAGGTATTCTTGAAGGGAAAAGGCACCCAGTGAAGCTGTTGGATCCAGATGTACTGAACCACAGGACGTGTTCCATTAACGCCCTGTTGAAGAGAGAGACACATTTCAGTATAACTATTTTTGTTCTGAAACTCTGAATTGGCTTGGCCTCAAGATGGACACTCATCTGTGCTGTTTGCAATCCTCCATTTCACCACTGATACTCAGCTGTTGCTTTTGAAAGGCATGGAGCCAGTAGACATTGGCTTGGCCTCAAGATGGACACTCATCTGTGCTGTTTGCAGTCCTCCATTTCACCATTGATACTCAGCTGTTGCTTTTGAAAGGCATGGAGCCAGCAGACATTGTCTTGGCCTCAAGAGGGACACTCATTTGTACTGTCTGAAATCCTCCACTTCACTATTGACGCTCAGCTGTCGCTTTTGAAAGGCATGGAGCAAGTACCCATGCAGCTCTCTCTTCCATAGGGAAGAGAACAAGTTTTACTTTCTACAGCACTGGCCACAATAAAGGCAACCAGCAGAGAGAGCTCATGACCGTGGTTTGAGTAGAGTGCAAAACAAACTCTCCTCCAAGACAGGAATTTCCACCTTTTTTCCCCCCACAGAAAAGAAAGGCACTACCCATGAAGAAAAGAAGCCTTGGACAAGTGTTAGAGTCAAAGACCTCCAGCATGTTATTTTGTCTCTCTGCTCTGTCGTTCACAAGCTTAATGTAAAAACCATGAGTCATTATGAACTACTATGGTTCACTTACTTGGGCTTCCACTCCTCAGTGGTGAAGAGCTACGGCTTCGAGACAACTGCAAGACAAACAGAGAAGAAAAGTCAGGCTTGCTAAAGATCTGGCCCCAAGGAAGCCACCTGGGGACCCATCAACATTCAGGAAGTTTGCAGTTGTCTATTGGTACAGCTCCACTGCTCAAAAGAAATTCAACAAGCTTCTAGTTTTCCTTCCACAGTTAACATGAAAGAGTGACTCTCATTTTCAGTACTCAGACTGTACGTGGAGGGCACCTATGGCAATTGATTAAGATGGGCTCACAATCAGTGGGAAAAGCACATTATATTTATTGAAACAATTTGAAATATAGTGTAACTATACCATAAGCAGAACTCTGCCAAGGTTTCACATATTAGTGCTACCACAGTTTCTCCCCTCCTGCCCACTCTGTACTGATTTTCTGCTCCTTGGAAACATTGGAGGGTAAATTTAGATCACTAATTCCAGGAGGCAATAACCATGGTGCTGTACTGCAAGATGACTAAAACGCTTCCAGATGATGCCATTAGTTATTCTGAAGAGTACTGAAGCAAGGGGGAGGAGGAGGAAAGCATTCCGAGATCCACAGTTGATGCTTCTGAGAATTTAACTATCATCTACTTCTCATACAGTACCCCCACTGATAATTACACCAGGCAACAACTGTCAGTTCAGGTTCACCTCACTCCAGACCCAGCAAAGGCATTTTTTCCCAATGCTGAAGTGTACACGTGGTGCATCAGCATGTTTAAAAGGTTGCTATGTTCTGAGTTTAAAAACATTCCATGTTGTTAACACTGCAAGCATTCAGCTGAGGCTTACGTGATGTGACCGAAGAGGACTGGTGCTACGGCCTCGGCTTCTGCCTCTACTTCTACAAGACCACTGCAAGAGAAGAGATTGACAAATCTCTGTTGAGAGAAAGCCTTTAATAAAGAGACTCAGCAAGCAGACTTGCCAGGATGGAGGCAAGGCTTGAGGATAGAAAGCAAACACACAATAAGCTTTCTCCTTAGAACAGGCTCTGCTAACAATCGCACATCTGCATATGAATACAGTTAAGGCAAATGGAACAATTCATCCTAAAAACCAGGATGAGGCACTCAAACCTAACTGACATTTGATGTACACAATTCCAGCCAGGTAAGGAATGATCAAGAATTTACCTTTTAAGATTAAGAGTATTTAAATCCAATGACTTCCCTTAACATGCTGCTTAACAGAAGTACATACCAGAGCTCCTCTTTTAGTGACTGCCTCTCCCTTCACAATGACAATATCATCTTCCATCAGAGCAGGCCAGACATGATAGGCCACCAAAGCAGCTGTGAAATCTGAGTCAAAGCTACGATGATACCTGTGGAAACACAGCACAAGAAATGCCTGCATGTAAGTGCCAGAAGATAAATATGTGCTTCAAATCACCAATGAGGATAAAAGGCAGCCACAGGTTATAAACCTCTTGACAGTATTCATAAGGGTGTCTAGCAATAGGACAAGGTTTGAAGCTGAGGGAGAGTAGGGTTAGAATGGATCTTAGGAAGAGTTCTTCAGTGCAAGGGTGGTGAGACTACAGAATAGGTCACCCAGGGAGCTTGTGCCTGCCTCCTCCCTGAGGGTGTTGAAGGCAAGGCTGGATGAGGCCTTGAGCAGCTGAGTCTAGTTGAGAGGTGTCCCTGGCCCATGGCCAGGAGGTTGGAGTAGATGTTCTTTGAGGTCACTTCCAACCAAAGCCATTCTATGAACCCATCTCACCTGCTCTGCCCAGTCCAGTGACCCAATAAGACCCTGTGTGATTAACTGTGTCAAGCCACTCTATGATAAAACCTGATTCATTTTTTAATACCAAAGAACCTGACTGAAAATGAAGAGCTCTTACTTGTTCTCACTGAAAAGCTCTCCATCGGTGCCAAAGGCAATATCGAGAGGAGGGAGGAGAGTCTGCATTGAGAAAGCCACACGGCACAGCTCCCGAATCAAAGTGCTGATCACAATGAAATCAATCTCTGGTGGAAATGAAATCTTTGGGTTGATGTTCATGGAGCGGATCACCTCCTGAAAAATAAACACAGCTGAGTAAATTTGAGCCCACTAGCAGAGAAACCTCTTCTAAAGATGCCTCTTAGCTTTCTACGTTCAAAACCCCAAAACAAACACAACACAAACCCCAGCGTAAGAAGCTCCTCACAGTGCTCTCTTTGGCTATTCCAGAAAGTATTGGCTTCAGAAATAAAGCATGAGCTACATCATTGCCACCAGTCTCATGAGGGAGATGCAGTTTCTCAGCAGAGCACAGAATTTATTAAAGACATGAAATTTAGCTTCTGTTTAAGACAGTTACACTGTACCCTAACAACAACAAAAAAAGATTCTGACAGACTCTCCAGTCACAGGCAGCTAAAAAAAAAAAGTGATTACTGGGCCATACCACAGGATTATTGTGGAAAATCATAGAATTGTTAGGGACCTCAAGGGTCATCCAGTTTCAACCCCCCTGCCATGGGCAGGGACACCTCACACTACAGCAGGTTGCTCACAACCACATCCAGCCTGGCCTTAAAAACCTCCAGGGATGAGGCTTCTAGCACCTCCCTGGGCAACCTGTGCCAGTGTCTCACCACCCCCATGGGGAAGAGCTTCTTCCTAACATCCAATCTAAACCTACCCATTTCTAGTTTTGCTCCATTCCCCCTAGTGCTATCACTACCTGACAGCCTAGATAAACTGCTCCAAGACAAAACCCATGCAATAAACTTTCTGCAGGTTAAAGAGTCTCTCCAGTTTATGCACTCCACATGTATTAGCTGCTCAAACAGATCAACAGGTCACTTCCCTACTGCCCTTGACTTACATTGACACTGGCTTGCACGTCATACAGATCATCATGGCGAACTATATAATCCAGGACAGCATCTTCAAGTGACTCAGGACCTGTATGACCCAGAGACAGAGTCTCTCTCACAAGGATTTTGAACTGCCTGTAGGCCATCTTTGCTGCATGAAAAGATTCCTGCAAACAAAGAGCATCCAGTAAGTACAGCAGACTGATCAATTTTCTTTTAATCACTTATCCGAGAGGATGAACTTAACTGTATCACCATTTTAAGGAGGAATATAAAGAGCAAGTTAAAAATAGTGCTCATCTGGGAGGACATCTCTGATTGAATCACATATGATCTGCAGAAGATAGGATTGAAAAGCTGCCCACCTAACCCTCTATTTTTAGGTAGGATCCCATCACACATACACAAGCAATGCAATCAAAGATAACAGACCAGAAGATTCAGTAGCTGCATTTTCTGTGCAACATATCAGACAAAAGCATCTCTCATCTGTTAGGAGGAAAGGTTAGATTGGAGTGCAAATTGAATGACAGCTGTGGGGAAAAAGTAGCCAACACTTCAGTAAGTGCAGTGCTCCTGGCATCACACACAGCTTGACACAGGTAGGTACTACAGCAAAGAAGCTGAAGTACAGAAAAATGAAATAGCTCTTTAGACTGAGCTCATAAAGGTAATTTCAAGGGACCAAATAAAACTAGAAAAAGCACATAGCTACAGGGAAAAGGGAAGCATGATATGGAAAGATGTTTAGCTCACTAAAATGTAGTATTCCCAAAGTAATTAATCTAAATGAATGGTGGTGTTTAGTGCAGGAATTCTCTGCTCACAGCCATTCAGTCTTCTTATGCACCTACACTGTAGACCACTGTCCCTGTTCTAATGCTAGAGAAGGACACTAAACTGAGAGTTCAAGGTGAAAGTGTGAGAGAAAAGAAAACTAAAAGGGAAAAAAAGAGATAAAAAGTTTTCTTCTCCACACCTTACAGAAATGCTAATTTCCACACAGTTTAATCCAATGCAGCTGGAACATTTTATAACCCATTTCTGACCTGCATACCACCTGCCCATGGAAGTGGTGGAATAATTGGCCCTGGAGGTGTTCAAAAAGATGTGTAGGACCTGGGACATGGTTCAATGTCCATGGTGGAGTTAGGCTGATGGCTGGACTCGATCTTAGAGGTCTTCTCCAGCCAAAACAATTCTGTGATTCTCAACATACTCTTTTCCTTACCACAGCTGCAATGTAGATTATCCTCTGCACGGTCTCCATGTCACTGGTGTATGTCCTCAAAAGGGTCTCTGCATCCAAACGTTCTTGAGCATAAATGTCACCGAAGCGAGCTACCAGGCGGGCACGACGGGAAGCGTTTGTGCGCCTGGCTCGGCCCGGGGAGCAGCTCCTCAGCAGCAGAGAGCCAGGGAACTTGCCCTCACCACGCCTGGGGGAAGGAGAGCGGCTCCGGGCTAGCCTAGCACAGGCAAGGAACAAAGCACAGAATCAACCAGGTTGGAAGAGACCTCCAAGATCATCAAGTCCGATCAATCACCCAGCCCTATCTAATCAACCAGACCATGGCACCAAGCACCTCATACAGCCTTTTCTTAAACACCTCCAGGACCAGTGACCCCACCACCTCCCTGGGCAGCACATTCCAATGGCCAGTCTCTCTTTCTGGGAAGAACTTCTTCCTAACATCCAGCCTGAACCTCCCCCTGCGCAGCTTGAGACTGTGTCCTATTCTTCTGGTGCTGTTTGCCTGGGAGAAGAGATGAAACCAACCTCCACCTAGCTACCACCCTTCAGGTAGTTGTAGACAGCCATTTCACCATCCTCAGATGGTTTTTCCTACTGCAGAGTTGTGTGTCTATTTAATATTGAGGGTAAGCTGAGATTTTCCGCCAATATAATCACAGAAGTCAAGCTACAGCTGGTTAGTCCAACATGAAGGTGTTTGGGTCAATGCCCTTTATGGGCTAGAACCTGAACAACAGCAATCAAAGTCATTCCTAAAGTGTGTGTAGCCTAGCACTTTGTTTTAAACAGTAAGGGGAAAGGGGAACACTTGTAGAGTTGTAAAGTCAAACAAGTGAGAGGTTCTGGCCCATAATGGCACAGTATTCAAAGAGGTCTTGTAAAGAAAACCAGCTAACCATCTCTGGTTATTCTGCACAGCTGCTTTCAATGTATTTTGTAAAGCTGCTCTTCACTGTTCTGCCAGAAACCTAACATCTCACCCACATTAAAACTTCTGGGCTCTAAGAGAACTCAGTCAAGAAGAGTTTGCTCCTTCATAACAGAGTACAAAAGCTTGGCTTTCATTTACACTTCAGTTTCAAATGAAGTGGAAATTTATGCTACCCAACATGTGTATTTTCTGATTCAGTGACTTATACAATACAATACACCAGGTTGGAAGAGACCTTCAAGATCATCGTGTCCAACCCATCAAACAATCCAACCCACCCAACAACTAGACCATACAGCCAAGCACCCCATCAAGTCTTCTCCTTCTCTTCTGTGAATAGTGCCTCTACCTGCTCTGGAGAAGGGACTTCCTGGCATCCAGGATGGAAATCTCATCCCTCAGTAACTGAATCTGCTGCTCATAGTCATTCAGGCGCTCTAACTTCTTTAGGGCATCCTTCTCTTGCGCACGGGAGGTCTCCAGACTTAGGAACACAGAATAAAGCCAGTCACAAGATGTCCTTCTACCAATGCAAACTGTCTATCAATTAATCATAGAATGCTCTGGGTTGGAAGAGACCTCCAAAGGTCATCTAATCCAGCCCCCTCTGCAGTCAGCAGGGACATCCTCAACTAGATCAGGTTGCCCAGAGCCCTCTCAAGCCTCACCCTGAATGTCTCCAGGGATGGCACCTCAACCACCTCCCTCAGCAACCTGGCCCAGTGCTCCACCACCCTCACAGTAAAGAGCTTGTTCCTAACATCCAATCTAAATCTGCTCTTCTCTAGTTTGAAGCCATTGCCCCTTGTCCTGTCACTGCAGGCTTTTGTAAACAGCCTCTCTCCATCCATCTTGTAGGCCCCCTTCAGGTACCAGAAGGCTGCTACTAGGTCTCCCCTCATCATCCAACAAAGAGCAGAAAGAGAGGAGAAATATTGAGCCAGTTCCTTATACTAAAATACAGAGAAGTCCAGAGTTCAAAAAACCCTACTCCAAAGCAAGCTCTTAATTACACCTTAAAATGTAAAAGCATACTGTGGCAGGAGATACCACTGGGTAACAAAACTTGCACTAGCTCTGATAATGAGGCCTAAGAAAAACTCTTCTTTCTCATATTCAAGATGTTAACTAAACCAATTCAGTTCTCTTTCCTACAGTTTAAGTTTCTAGGTGTTTTCTTATACCAGGTTCTCAGGTTCTTTTCTTTGGTGATACTATTTGATTGACCAATGTATCTCAGCAATGATGTTATTCGAGTAATCAAGATTTAATTACATCAAGTCTAGAGCAGATTTGCTCTGACAGCCCAGGAGATCGAGATGTCTTGCAAAACATGCTTTGCTTTAAGTATGATTTAAGCATGTGAGACCGTCTATGGACAAGAGGAATGAGATCATCAGCTACTCCAAGTCTCAAAACACAGATTTACAGACAAAACCTGAAAGAATTCACATTTTGAAAAGATGATTCACAGAAAAAAAAAAAATAGCACCTTTGCTTCACTCAGAAATTGAGCACCCAGATGTTCAGATACCATACCGTAATACTGTCGTGTTGTAGGTCTTGCTGCACTATAGCTACTCAATTGATTTTTACTGAGGTTTGCTGAGCAAGCAACAGTTCATTGACTGTAATTCCACCGGGATGGTCATGCTTTTGTCTGGAATGCTGGCAGGTTTTCCAACTCCTCTGCCAGAAGGAAAGCCTAAAAAGTCAGTTTATGAATGTTGGGTACGACCATACAATTTGTAGCCCACTTTGGGGGGAACATAAGACAATCCAGAGCCCAAACGTGCTTTGAAGCCTGGATTCTAAGCCAGACACAAAGCATTTCACAAATCTCCAAGTATTTAGATGTCAAGAGAAAAATATGGCTGGCTGAAAACCAAAAAAACCCAGAATGAGAGTAGATTCCCTTACTCTTGTTGCAAATGGTCGAGCTGTAGACGAGTTGAAGTCAGTTCTTCCTGCAGCTCTTGCAGTTTAAAGGACTGATTGCTGGCCAGCTCATTCAGTTGTCTCTCTTTCTCCAATGAATCCTACAACAAAACACATGTCCATACTGCTTGAACATCCTGCCTTACAGAATCCTTCAGCAATGCAGTTCAGCATAATTAGCTGTAGTTGTTCTAAAAATCTCAGTAAAGACTGTTTCCAAAGGAACTGAAAACAAAAAGCAATCGCTGTCCTAGACACACAAGCAGTATCTTCCAGGCAGACACACACAGAACAAGGACTCAATTACATTAGGAAAAGCATTCAATTAATTTACACTTCCTGATGGAGAATACAGAAGTAGACTACTACACACGGAGCTCAGTTTTGCAGCTTTACACAATCCTACCAGAACTAAGTAACTGAGCAGCAGGCTTTTCTTTACATTTTGACTGCCATGTGCAATGGCAAATCCAGAACACTTAATAACATGTCAATGTAGCATAGTTCTTTCCCTAGAAAAGGAAGGCAGTACAAGACCACAGTTTCCCTTCCAAAGCAAATTCCTCCATATTGTCGCTGATTCCTGTGAAACAGCATAAGCCTGAGGAAGCCAGAAGGAACTTTAATGACCTCTTTGATTTCCCTTTCAAAGGAAACATAAGAGATCAAACAGAGAAATAGTGCAGTTGTCTCCATGAGCAATTAAGGACATATTTCATTAAGCAAAATGGGGGAGGGAGGCTGCTGTTGACAGAAGGTCATGAAGGCTCTCCTGCAGGTACCAAAAAAGTAAAAATCACACTGTTGTAATCCCTTAATGTAAATTCTGTACATACCTGAGTGAGAGAGAGGTTGGTTTCCAAGAGCCTTCTTGATGCAGCACAGGAAAAACAAGTCCCTAGCCACGGCAGGAGACGAGTTTTTATTGTTTCCATACCTGCATAGTTCCCACCTAAGAAAACACATTCATTAAGAGATCACTTAACTTACAGAAAGAGGCAGAGCTTACAAAGAGAAGAACCCCCATGAAAAGGTGTCAGTAATAAGACAAGACACTGATTTACCTTCTTGAGATGTTTCACTGAGGATTGCGAAGAGCTGCCCTTGGATCTGAGAGTTCAATTCTATCATGTCACAGCACCGGTTCAGATTCTGATCACAGGAACTAATCTGCAAAGCAATAGATATGAATAGATCTGCCTGGGCTTTGCTACTCAAAAGCATTCCTGTTATGATGACTTCTTCCCTATAACTACATCTGCACAACCTTTCCTTACTGCACCCACTGAAACACTTAACTTCAAAAGATTCACACTGTTAACAGGCTTCTGGCACCCAGTTAACTCACTTGCTTGAGCCAGCTTACTCCTTCCCCCATTCATAAAGATGCAACCACAAACTTGTCTAGAAGAGTCATCCTCATAATTATGGATCTGTGACGCAGCCTTTCAACACAGATCTTTTTAAAGCAGTAAGAGAGGAAACTCTTGCATAAATCAACATATTAGTCCAAAAGTTGTTTTTCTGTATTAGCTGATGTAATGCCAGGCTGTATTATCAACAGCAACATGAGGCCTCCATGCAATTCGATCTGATTTTTAACTGAAGAATGGACAGAATTCAGCATTATGCCTAGGAAACAACACAACAGCAAAACTTTCAGCAAATGCAATCCTGAAAAGGAGCTGATGGGGTTAACCTGTCCAGGATGCTACTGCATCTGCCAGGAGATCACCTACTTCGTACCTGCTTCCTTAATCTTTACCCCTAACCTGAGCATCATCTCTAGCATAGACTACCCTCCAAGGTCTTCAGCCTTTAATGGCTCCATATGGTTTTTACAAGCTTCCAAAACAGCTAAAACTGCCCCACATGCCCCTGCCAGCTTGTGTTTTGCTTGATACAACATGCTTTCCTCAGGCCTCAAGGAGCAGTCTCATGCCAAAGCATCACTGCAAAGTGCATTTTTCCAGCTCATTACACCAACATAACACCCGCGGTGCTTCCATCTGCCAGCTCGGCAACAGCCACCTCCTCTTCACTTTCCAAGACCTCAGAGACTACCCCCACCTCACTTATTATAGAAAGTTCAGCCCCCACAAGAGTGGGAGCTCAGCTCTCCAGAGGTCTACCTCCCCCACCCATTGGCAAGCTTTGCTCCTCCGGCTTTACCAGCTATACTCAAACTCCTTATCAAAACCATTCTTAGCCATGAATCCTTCAAGGATTTACACTGACTATTAACATGCTGCAACTCCTATGTGCCACAATGTCAAAAAAAGAACTGCCTTCCCTTGAGAAGGCTTCAGTGCTGCTCAGCACCCTTTCTCACAGCACACAGTACATGGCCACAGGCTCATGGCCAAATCAACTCTCAGTGCCCTAAAGCTAATGGCTCTTAGGGTCACAGGAGTGAAAACTCTGCCAAGATTCTTGTCGTAGTTTTAGGTTATGCCTTTAAAACTTTGCTACAGATTTTGAGCAGAAAAGCAGGAAAATATAAATAAATCACTATTGGGTGCAAAAAGGGAAACTGAAGATAATTCTTAGCTGTCAAATCTCAGATCATCCTTCCCCCATTTTGCACCTTCTGTAATTCTTCCACAGGACTGCACCCTCAGTCTCTTCTCACCTCTTACTCAACTCCACACATTCCATTACATCCACCTGCAGCTATCTCCTCATCCGCATCCAAATTTTTTTCCTTAAACCTGCATCCCTCACTTCTGAAGCCCTTCTACAGCCTCCCATCTCTAACAGGTTTCCCACCCAAAATTTGGATACCCTCCATCTCACTTTTAACGTCCTTTTCCCTCACGTTTTCCTGACTGCTCTCAGGCCACAGGTGGTTTCTTCAGAGCATAGCTTCACCCCTGGCCCTTCCACCTGCTGGCCTTTTTGCCTCAAAGCTCGTCTTTCATCCAGACTTAGTCATTACAGCTCAAACCTCTTTTAACCTCCAGTCCTTGCTTTCAGTGAACATTGTCCCTGATAAAAGGTGCGAGCACTCCAGGCAGTGGGCGTTAAAGCTGCGATAAGCAGGTGCATGTGTGGGGTCACAACCCAGACCGACCTGAACCCCGAGCGGCGGCCACTACCTGCTCGCCCACGGCCGGCCGGGGGTCTGGGTTGCGCTGGGCGGGAGGCGGTGGGGAGGGGGCCGCTGCCACCGCTCCGCGTCCCGCCGTCACCGCGGAAACCGCCGCACGGCCCCGGGCACCGCGGCAACGGCGTCCTCCCGTCCGCTGCGCTAAGGGTTCGTCTTACAGCCCCTCAGCCAAATCCGCCCCTGCGGACCACCGCGGCCCACCTCATAGTCCCGGTACCAACTCTCCAGCTTCTCTTGCAGCACCCGGGCGCTCTCGTTGTTCACCAGCCTCCTCAAGCCGTCGGCCATGGCCAGCTGTCAGTTGGAGTTGTAATGGGACGACCTGCGCTGGTTCCTCTGTCTCGTCCGGTTAGGTCTTGCCCCGTCTGTCCAGGAGCCCTCCCGCAGGCGGGCGGCGAGATGGTATCCGCCAGCCCGGACCCGCTGCTCTTGGGCGGCGCTGCCTTCGCGCCGCCTTTATAGTCGCGATTGTAACGTAGGCCGGGACCGGCGCGGCAGCGGCTGCCATGGCGACGCGGGCAGGGCGCTCCTCGTTGTGGTAACGAGACCGCCGCCCCACGGCTACCCGCAGTCCCACAGCCCGGCCAGGCGGGATGCGGGTACCGCCGGGTACTGCGTCTCCGAGCCGGCCGCAAGGACTCGCCTCACGGAGCGGCGCCGAGCTCGAGCCTGACCGCCCCCACCTCTGGCGCCGCGAGGGGGCGCGCGAGAGCCCCCTGCTACGGCGGCGGCGGAGGAAGATGGCGGCGGCCGCTCCCGAGCAGGTCTGTCCCGCTGTGGTGCAGGCATGGGGAGGTGGCTGGAGCCATCCGCGCCAGGGCGAAGGGGAAACGAGGCCCGCTTTGCAGCCCGCAGGGCCGCGGCCAGCCACCGGAGCAGCCGGGCCGGCCGAGGGGTGCTGCTTGTGGAGGGGGCGCTCGGGCGGGGGCGCCATTTTCGCGGCGGTGGCCGAGGCTGGTTTGGTGCCGGAGCCCTGCGGCGCGGCGGGCGGGAGGGGCCGCGGGGGCCGTCCCGGGGCGCGCGGCTCCCCGCCGCCTGCACCAGCCGGGGAGGAGAGGGTTCCTGCCCCGTGCCTAGCGCTGCGCGGGGAGGACGCCCTTCGCCTTGCCGGGGCAGGCGCCGCGGCGGGGGAGCGGCAGCCCGAGCCCGCTGCCGGGGCGGGACGCGGCACAGCTGGAATTTCACCGTCCAGCCCGTAGGATCTCTTCGGAAAGAAACTCACTTTCTGTGCTGGAAATAGAGCGTTCCGGCATTTCTGCACAGGAATGTGACTACCTTGTGTGAATAGGCGCTTGCCAGTAAGTAATGAGGCGGAAAGCGGCCGGACGGTATTTATAGGGCTGCGCTGTCAGCCGTCTGGCTAGGCTGGCGCTCGCCTGCTGGCTCCGCGGCACGCTATAAATAAGGCTGCAGCTCAGATTCGGGCTCGGCATCCGAGGGCTTACACGGGAGTGACAGCTAAATTTTTTAGCAAGGATGTCACTGTCACCCCGTCGGACGGGCGGGATGGAGACTGTCAGCGCTGCTCCAAGCTGGAGGGAGAAGAACGGAAATAGTAAAATCAGAATCAGCCAAGCTGGAAGAGACCTCCAAGATCATCAAGTCCAAGCGATCACCCAACCCTATTTAATCAGCTAGACCATGGCACCAAGTACCTCATCCAGTCTCCCTAAACACGTCCAGGGACATCAACTCCACCACCTCCCTGGGCAGCCCATTCCAATGGGCAATCTCTCTGGGAAGATCTTCTAAGATCAAGCCTAAACTTCTGGTGCAGCTTGCGACTGTGTCCTCTTGTTCTGTTGCTGGTTGCCTGGGAGAAGAGACCAACCTGGCTGCAACCTCCCTTCAGGTAGTTGTAGAGAGCAATAAGGTCTCCTGTGAACCTCCTCCAGGCTAAACAACCCTGGAGGAGCTTCAGCATCTCCAAATCAGAGTGTATCTGGCTGTGTGCATCAGTGCCAATGGCAGCAGTAGGCAGAATCCCCACATTCCTGAGGGATCCTGTGCTAGCCCCATCTCAGGTGCCATAGGAAGCAGTGCATGGATGCTTCAGCACTTGTCCAGCAATCACCGGTTCAGCCATGCTCCTCCAGTCCTTCTGCCGTGCTGCCTTACCCAGGTGAAAACACTGTATTGGAGTTTTATCTCACAGTCACATCCTTTCAAGAGCACACTGTCCTCAGGAGAACAAACTCACTGTCCTGTTGTACAAGACTTTCCTTTTTCCCAGAGCACAGGCCTCTCAATTTCCCTGTCCAGCCAATTTGTGCAAGGTTGGGGCAGCTTCCAGAACACTGAGTAGGCCCTCCATAAACCTTATCTGGTCAAGCAGTTTCTCAACACCATTTTTTGGCCAGCAACAGAAGAAAACAAGACATTTTTGAATAAGAATAGACGCATGCAAGTGCAGTAAGCATAAGGTGCAGCTTCAGGAGTCATTTCACATGAGCAAACTTAATCCCATCGTAAAGACCACAATCTTTGAAGAACTGAACCCTTAAATAGCAACCTGTTCCATTCAGCCCCTTCTGTGAAGAATTCAACCCCTACACAGCCTGTTCCACTCAAGGGAGGTGAAACAACATTTTGGACAGTTGCAACACTACATCAAAGCTTTAATTTTCCCTACAAAGATCTAAAAGTTTCTTCTACTTATTGTTGCATTGATGGGATATCCTTTCCAATCAGGTGGCTTCAAATGATTACATTAAAGCTAGGCTGGCTGAGTTCCCATGCCAGGTTTGGAGTCTTAGGTGTATTCTTATTACAGCTGCATGCAAGCAACAGAAATTGAATGCAAGCTCTGTGCCATCAAACTAACTTAACAAACTGTATCCACCTCTGGATTTTGCTTTTAGTTGTTGCCTTAGGAGAGTTTGCAGAGGTTGTGAATGTATGTTCTAGGTACAGAGTGGCAGACTGAAATGTAGCCTGGAGAAGAGGAGGCTCAGGGGAGACCTTCTTGCTCTCTACAACTCCCTGAAGGGAGGTTGTGGCCAGATGGGGGTTGGTCTCTTCTCCCAGGCAACCAGCACCAGAACAAGAGGACACAGTCTCGAGCTGTGCCAGGGGAGGTTTAGGCTGGATGTTAGGAAGAAATTCTTCCCAGAAAGAGAGATTGGCCCTTGGGATGTGCTGCCCAGGGAGGTGGTGGAGTCACCATCACTGGAAGTGTTCAGGAAGAGCCTGGATGAGGAGCTTGGTGCCATGGTGTAGTTGATTAGATGGTGTTGGGTGATTGGGTGGACTCAATGACCTCGAAGGTCTTTTCCAACCCGATTAATTCTGTATTCTGTAATCCTGAACTGTTCCACTAAGTCAGTTCCAATTTCTGCTTGTTGTGTGCATAGCCATGTGTGATTTGGGTGGCTTGACATGCCTTGTAACAGTTAATCGATGCTTTGTGTTCCAGCAAAGCTCCAACGGCCCGGTGAAGAAGTCCATGCGAGAGAAGGCTGTGGAACGCAGGAACGTTAACAAGGAGCACAACAGCAACTTCAAAGCTGGATACATTCCAATCGATGAAGACCGGCTCCACAAGACAGGGTTACGTGGCAGGAAAGGCAACTTGGCCATTTGTGTGATTGTTCTTCTCTTCATTTTGGCTGTCATCAACCTGATTGTGAGTATAACGCTTAGGCTGTCAGCAGCGTTGGGATGTATTTCATTCTGTTGGTTTACTAGAGAAATAAAACTTATTCTAATACAGCTGAGCAGGACTGTGAAGAAAAAAGTTCTTCACAGAAAGAGAGCTTGGCCATGGGAATGGGCTGCCCAGGGAGGTACCACAGTGTCACCAAGGCTGGAAGAGACCTCAGAGATCATCGAGTCCAGCCTGTCACCCAAGACCTCATGACTACTAAACCATGGCACCAAGTGCCACGTCCAATCCCTCTTGAACACCTCCAGGGACAGTGACTCCACCACCTCCCTGGGCAGCACATTCCAATGACGAATGACGAGTGAAGAACTTTCTCCTCACCTCAAGCCTAAACTTCCCCTGGTGCAGCTTGAGGAAGTGGTGGGGTCAACGTCCCTGGAGGTATTTGAGATTGGATGAGGCAGGGGCATTGTACTGGATGATCTCTGGAGGTCCCTTCCAACCCCTCATGTACTGTGATAGTGTGATGTGGTTCATCCAGTAGCTGTGGGAAGAGCCAAAGCAGCAGAGTGACCTTTGGGCACGTGCTTGCCCACAGATCACGCTGGTTATCTGGGCGGTGATCCGCATCGGCCCCAACGGCTGTGACAGCATGGAGTTCCACGAGAGCGGCCTGCTGCGCTTCAAGCAGGTCTCGGACATGGGCGTCATCCACCCCCTCTACAAAAGCACCGTGGGAGGCAGGCGGAACGAGGACTTGGTGATCACTGGCAACAATCAGCCTGTAAGTTACCACCTGACAGCTTCTCAGCAGCACCCTGCAGTGGCATTCAGATTATTAATAAACATCATACTGGAAACAGCACTGACTTTGGGATGCCATCCAGGAGGGTCTGGACAGGCTTGAGAAGAGGGCCAGTGACAACTGCATGAGGTCCAACAAGTCACTGTGCACCTGGGTTGGGCCAATCCCAGGCACAGATCCAGGCCGGGTGCAGAGTGGGTTGAAAGTAGCTCTGAAGAAACAGACTTGAGGGAGTTGATTGCTGAGAACTCACCATGAGCTGGCAGTGCCCTCACACAGACCAGAAGGGAGCTGTGTGCTGGGCTGTATCGGGTAGAGTGTGGGCAGCAGGGCAAGAGAGGGGATTCTGCCCCTTTGATCTGCTGAGACCCCACCTCAAGTACAGCATCCAGTTCTGTTGTCCCCAGCTTAAGGACACAGAGATGTTGGAGTGAGTCCAGAGAGCCACAAAGATGATACAAGGGCTGCAACACTTCTGCTATGAGGATAGGCTGAGGGAGATGAGGTTGTTCAGCCTGGAGAAGAGACGACTCTGGAGGCAAGCTTAGAGCTGCCTTCCAGTACCTGAAGGGATCCTACAGGAAAGCTGCAGAGGGACTTTTCATCAGGGTGTCTAGAGACAGGACAAAGGGGAATGGTTTGAAGCTGAGGGAGAGCAGGGTTAGACTGGAGCTTAGGAAGAAATTCTTTGGTAGCAGGGTGGTGAGACTCTGGAATTGGCTGCCCCAGGGAGGCTGTGGCTGCCTCCTCCCTGGAGGTGTTGAAAGCCAGGCTGGATGAGGCCTTGAACAGCTGAGTCTAGTTGAGAGGTGTCCCTGCCCATGGCAGAGAGGTTGGAGTAGATGATCTCTCAGGTCACTTCCAACCTAAGCCATCTCATGACTTTGTTGCTGAAGATTGTGTTTCAGCAAGGAACAACCAAGCTTAGCGTGGAGAAAGACAAAACTTCGATTACCAGCGATATCGGCATGGAGTTCGTTGACCCCCGGACGCAGAACACCTTGTTCAGCACAGACTATGAGACCCACGAGTTCCACCTGCCCAATGGAGTTAAAATCCTAAACGTACAGAAGGCCTCCACAGAGAGGGTAGGTCTCTGCTAACTGTCCCTTGCTTGTTGTCTTAGCTGTAGAATGAAACTACTCCTCCACCTGCATCACAGCAGCCCCATGGTAAGCTACAGAGTTGGGGTGTGTGGATGGAAAGCTGTGACTTGGAGAGGGATCTGAGGGTGTTGGTTGACAGCTGATTAACTATCAGTCAGCAGTGTGCCCAGGTGGCCAAGAAAGCCAATGGCTTCCTGTCTTGGTTTAGAAACAGGGTGGCCAGCAGGGACGGGGAGGTGATCATCCCCCTGTACTTGGCACTGGTGAAGCCACATCCTGAGTATTGTGTTCAGTTGTGGGCCCCTAGCTACAGGAAGGACATTGAGGTGCTAGAGTCCCATCCCTGGAAGTTTTCAAGGCAAGCCTGCATGTGGCTCTGGGCAACCTGCCCATGACAGGGGGTTGGAACTTAATGATCCTTGGGGTCCCTTCCAACCCTGACAGTTCTGTGATTCTATGAAGCCAGGAGCAAGCTGAGACAACCAGCCCTGTACATGCTACAAGTGTAATCTGTGTATCCCACACAATTCTCATAGTAATTATTATTTTGATGGCAAACCCAAACTATTTTCCATACCCTCCAAAATGAAGCAATCCTTGTTTTGAAATGTGAATGTAGGAAGAATAACAGCTGGGCAGAAGTCTCCTGGGCACAGTGGCAGAAGGGCAAGAAGCACATTGACATTTTTTTATTGTGTAGAATACTTTTAAGGGGGTTAAGTTACTGAAAGCCAAGTGGCACATGTTCACTGATCTGTGAGACACTTTTGGTTGGTTTGTGTCCCTAGATTACCAGCAATGCCACCAGTGATCTAAACATAAAGGTGGACGGCCGCGCTATTGTCCGTGGAAACGAAGGGGTTTTCATCACGGGCAAGACCATCGAGTTTCGGATGGGGGGTAACATGGAGCTGAAAGCAGTAAGTGTTGCAAATCAGCCTGGTTGGAACAGCTTAGCTTCAGATTCAGGAAGGTCCAGAGGAGGCCCACAAAGATGATCCAAGGGCTGCAGCACCTCTGCTATGAGAATAGGCTGAGGGAGCTGCTGTTGTTCACCCTGGAGAAGAGAAGGCTCTGGTGGGACCTTAGAGCTGCCTTCCGATACTTGAAGGGATCCTACAGGGAGGCTGCAGAGGGACTTTTCATCAGGGTGTCCAGAGACAGGACAAGGGGGAATGGTTTGAAGCTGAGGCAGAGCAGGGTTAGACTAGATCTTAGGAAGATATTCTTCAGTACAAGGGTGGTGAGACTCTGGCACAGGCTGCCCAGGGAGGTTGTGGCTGCCTCCTGCCTGGGGGTGTTGAAGGTCAGGTCGGATGAGGCCTTGCGCAGCTGAGTCCCTGCCCATGGCAGGGAGGCTGGATCTCGGATCCCTTCTAGCCTAAGCTGTTCCATGATTTTCAAAACCCAACCTTTGTTTTCAAAACCCACTTTGTTTTCCCCTCCTCCTTGCCAGGAGAACAGCATCGTCCTGAACGGCACGGTGATGGTCAGCCCTTCCCGCCTGCCCAGCTCGTCCTACGGGGAGCAGTTCAACAACGGCAACTGGCTGCGCTTCAAGCTCTGCATGTGTGCAGATGGGACTCTGTTCAAGGTGCAGGTGACAGGCTACAACATGGGTTGTCAGACCTCTGTCAACCCCTGCGGAGCCACGCACTGAAGCACAAACCACTGCCAGGAGAGCTGGGGTGTTACTGTTGTGTGTGTTTACATCTGTTTGTATCAAGTAATTGCATGCCTTCAAGGGTTTGTGTTTTTACAGCAGTTTGTACTTACATTTATTACATAATAATTTTTAACAGGCTGTTGCAGTCAGCAGTATTAGCTCATCATTCTCTTCACTGCAGTGGTGGCACCATGTTAGGAAGCTTTCAGCCTACAGCATAGTGAAGCACCTCTCAGACTTGGGATCAGTAGAATATATTTAGAGAACATGATCACGGAACAATCATGACCACATTCAGTTGCCTTTAGAGGAGATTCTTGTCCTGCATCCCAAGACTTTTGAGGGCTAAGAACACAGTTGATCTCTGAAGTACTTCAACAGGATAGTTGATTTCCTGTTGGAAGTGGATTTGCACAGGATGGCTAAAGCAGCAGGTTTCTGCCTTCATCTCTTTACAAAGGTTGGTCCAGGGGGACGTTCAGAGTTGCCTTACAGTAGCTGAAGGGATCCTACAGGAAGGCTGCAGAGGAACTTTTTATCAGGGTGTTTAGAGACAGGACAAGGGGGAACGGTTTGAAGCTGAGGGAGAGTAGGGTTAGGCTGGAGCTTAGGAAGAAGTTCTTCGGTAGGAGGGTGGTGAGACTCTGGAATAGGCTGTGGCTGCCTGGGGGTGTTGAAGATCAGGTTGGATGAGGCCTTGAGCAGCTGAGTCTACTTGAGAGGTGTCCCTGCCCATGGTGGGGAGCTCGGAGCAGATGATCTGCAAGGTCCCTTCCAACCTGAGCCATTCCATGATTCTACGCTAATAATTTCCCCTAAAGCGTGTCTCACCGTATCTGTACTGAGACAGGGTCATGGGATTCCCTTTAAAGTCTTGCATTGTTTCTGTCACACATTCTCATGTCCTTCAAAAAATATTATGGTAGCATAAATAATATTTGCAAAGTCATAAGAAGCGTGGAAATGTAGCTTCACTTTGGAAATAGTTCTGTGATGACTGAAGTGTCGCCTGAGCTCCACATCTGTCTGGGCAGTTCAGGCATGCTCCAGTTGCTTAATTTATGTGAGGTGTCTATAAAATGTGTTTGCAGTAGAAGTACATTTTAAAAGATGCACTTACAACTTGCTCACTATCCTCAAAAATGTCTTTTCCTGGGTGCTTTAATGCGAAGAGTGAACTGTACTAAAAGCAGACCAGCTCCTCCTTTCCCTGCTCCATGTATTTCTTCATTTCAGTGTTGCTTTGCAGTAGCATCAAGTTACCTCGGGAATGGAGACCACGAAGGTGACTTTGCAGGTAGCTTTCTGACACGTTTTCCTAGATAAGCACAGGCTTCACTTCCTGAAAGCTGTGCAGGTGTTACACATAACCTTCAGAATTGGCCATTTGTTCGGTGCAGATAAGATGTCTGCCCTGCCTTTAAAGCCCTCAAAGTACACACACTAACACAAAATGCAAATCAGCCTCTGCTGCAACAAGAACTTTAAATTTGAAGTCCCAAGTCCTGTAATTCCTAGAAGTCAGTAAATGCTCCTGCAGGATGTGTAGGGGTGGAAATGATTTCCAGAGAGGAATTCTTAGGTCAGGTGTTCCACCACATGGAAGGTCAGAGGGGGTCACATTTCCCTTCATTGCTCAGAGGCAAAGCCCTCAACACAGGAAGGACATGGACCTGATGGAGCAGATCCAGAGAAAGGCCACAAAAATGATCAGGGAGCTGGAGCCTCTCTGCTACAAGGACAGGCTGAGGGAGCTGGGGTGTTCAGCCTGGAGAAGAGAAGGCTCTGGGGAGACCTAATAGCAGCCTAGCAGTACCTGAACTAGGCTACAGGAAGGATGGAGAGAGACTGTTTACAAAGGCCTGCAGTAACAGGATGAGGGGCAATGGCTTCAAACTAGAGAAGAACAGTTTTAGATTGGATGTTAAAAACAAGGTCTGCACCATGGGGATGGTTAAACACTGGAACAGGTTGCCCAGGAGGTGGTGGGGGCCCTATCCCTGAAGATATTCAAGGTGAGGCTCAAGAGAGCTCTGGGCAACCTGATCTAGTTGAGATGTCCCTGCTGACTGCAGAGGGGGTTGGACTGGATGACTTTCAAGAGGTCAGTTCCAACCCAGACCGTACAATGATTCTGGTGCTCAGTAGTCACTGGAGTTCTGAGAGGTGGACAGCAATGGAATTGTTCTGACAAAGAATAAAGAGAGTAAAATGTAGCAAAGAAAAACCAAACAGTGAATTGCTCATGTTAAAGATTGTGGGTTAGCACCCACATCTTGCATGAGCTTCACAGTCCTGCTAGAGCTAGGATTTATGAACAACACATTTTGCTGAGACCATGCGCACATCCTTGCTGCTAAGTAGTGCCTCAGCTAGTATCTCTTAACTCTTCAGAGGAGGAAATAAAATGGATTTAGAATTTTTACTCTCCTGCTAAGGGAAGTTTGTCACTTTATAGATATAAGTACCTGTACACAGACACACACACAAAACCAGAAGCAGCAGCATCCTCAAAGCTGAAATAGACCTTGAAAATACAAGATACTTCCTCAATCAAGTAGATAACAAACAAAGAGCTTATTAAAGCTGTTCTCTGGTAAATACTGACATGCCTGCACACTCTAGTGTTGGATTCTTGTGGCCACCAAGAGTCCTGGAAATACAATACAGCAACACAGCTGAAAGATTTGCCACAAAGGTGCTGCTAAATCATGGTCTGGAGACCTGGGTTTGGTTGCAATGTAGCAAAGGCAATCGTGAAACAATGGAATTAAATGTGGCAGCCACTCTTCTTTGTACCATTCAGATATTTTTGTTGCCTTTGTTACAGGGTTTGAGAAATGCTGCCACCCCCACACCTGCCTTGTGTTGTGCATTTAATTGTTTAACTGCCTGAGGTACACGTTTCTGTTTACAGAAGGCCGTGTGGCACAGGACTCATTGCAAGCCCACAGCTGCCCATAAGATTCTGTCTTGCTTGAAGTACATCCCATAGTGTAAAATACTACACTGGGTACAGCCTAGGTGGCTCAAGGTGGTGGTGGTGGTTTCAGTGGGTGAAGGACAACTGAATTTATCTTTGCTCTGAAACAATAAATGCCGAGCTGCAGCTGTGGTTCAGAAGTCGTCGTCCTTCCCAATGCATTGCTGTGTTGTTGACAAGGAAACTGCTGCCTTATTAGCTGCAAGTATGAAAATGGTTCCACCTCTGTGCGTCATGGGTCGTACCTGCTGGACTTTGCTCGGTGTAGGATACCTGAAGTAGGGTTCAAAAGTTGCCACTGGTAGCTCACAGGCTCCTGAGAAGCTGTTTCTCAGCCGATGGGCTGGAAAAGAAAAAGGTTTGGATTGGGTTTTGGGGGAGGTGGGAGGTTACCAGTTTATGAATGTTCTTTTTAAAGCCAGGCCTCCAACCTTGGCTGTTGAAGGCCTAACACTGGTAATACTTAGGACTTTGTTTGAAAGAGAAAAGTGTGGCCAGCAGGGCTAGGGAGGTTCTTCTCCTCTCTACTCTGCCCTGCTGAGACCACAGCTGCAATCCTGTGTCCGGTTCTGGGCTCCCCAGTTCAAGAGAGAGAGAGACCTGCTGGATAGAGTCCAACAGAGAGCCACAAGGATGATCAGGGGACTTGAACATCTCCCCTCTGAAGAGAGACTGAGAGCCCTGAGGCTGTTTAGTCTGGAGAAGAGAAGGCTGAGAGGGTATCTGATCAATGTCTATCAATAGCTGAGGGGTGGGTGCCAAGTGGAGGGAGCCAAGCTCTTTTTGGTGGTGTGCAATAATAAGGAACAATTGATACAAACTTGAACATAAATAATTTCTCCTTAACACGAGGAGAAACTTCTTTACAGTGAGGGTGCCAGAGCCCTGGAGCAGGCTGCCCAGAGAGGTTGTGGACTCTCCTCTGCAGACTTCCCAACCCCACCTGGATGCATTCCTGTATGGACTACCTTGGGTGATCCTGCTTTTGGCAGGGGAGGTTGGAGTGGATGATCTCTGGAGGTCCCTTCCATCCTCTAACATTCTGTGATTCTGTGACTGTTTAGTGCTGAATCTTTTAAATGGCAAAGTATTTCTGCTTTCTGTTTAACTTGTTATGCTGAGCTTACCCTGGTTTTACATCCTGCAGACAGATACTATGGAGAACCTTCACTTGAGGGTCATAGCTATGGTGCTTTGCTTTCACCTTCCTGGATCAGTGGGAACCAAGTCATGGCAGATTCTTGACACACATCATGGCTCAGACTGCCGGTGGGATGGGGAACTCTTGCTGAACTGTTCTCTTACTGGAGCATCTGCTCTTCCAGAAGACATACCACAAACAGCAGTAACAGCTGACTTCAGTTACAATAACATCAAAACTTTCCTGTGCCCTGATGGAAGAGATGAGGAATGGATGCTAAAGCACCTGAATCTCAGTAACAACCTGCTTTCTGAACTCACCTTAACTGCTTGTAGAAGCTTACCTGGTTTAGAAACTCTAAACCTCAATGGTAATGCCATCCACACCCTCACACTGGACATACCCACACCTGCACGTGGCTCTAACAGGGGTGGAAAGGTTGGTTGTCTCCTGCCTGCTTTGAAAGTATTGTCAGTGGAAGGAAATAAGCTTAACAGAGTTCCAAGAGGTAAGCATTTCAGAGCCTTTAAGGACCTCCCTCCTAAGCAGGTGGTTTTGGGGATGATTTGGAACAATTACTGAATTCACATTACTGAATTCAGAATGTGACTCTCCCTGAGTTAAACTGAGGGAGAACTCCACCTGTGTGTGAGAGACTGAAGCAGAATGGCTGGTTTGGGTTTGGTTGGGGTTTCTTAGGCTTTGTAATTGTAATGCCTTAATGTCAGTCACATACAGGCAGATTTATCCTCTGAGAGTCCAAGCAGTATTTTAACTTGCAAAGGGAAGTAAGGATTTTTAGACAAAATACCACAGCCTCCAGCCCCCAGCTGTGAATCTCAACATCAAGAAAATGACAGCTCAAGAATTCCATACTACTCTACAGAAGAGAGCCAATACTCTCTTAACAAAACTTGCTCTGATTTCAGTGTTTCACAGAGAGAAGACAGTGGATTTTGTTCAGTCAAATCCATTTTGTTCTATACCTTCTTACACCCACCCAAAGTTAAACCTTCTAGTAACAAGAGAGGGCTGTCAGGTTCTGATAGACTTGCAGAGAGTGTTTGCCAGTCACTGAACTCTGCCAGGCACTGCTAACAGCCTCTCTCCTCGTGAGCAGATGATTCACATTGTCCCAGCAGTGCTTACACACAGCAGAAGCTGCAGCATGAGTAAAACCCACCTTACATACTGTTTGCTGAATTGACTGCTGCTAACATCAGACTCATTAGCCCCAGCTCATGAGAGTGGAGGGGGAGGATGAGAAACTAAACCCCCCCAGTGTCAGTGTCCTGGTTTGGCACAGAATCCCAGGCCAGCCACAGGCTGCAGGCCATTGGCAGTTTCGAGTCAGACAGGGCAGCTGAGCCAAAGAAGGAAGTTTGCTGAGGACTCCTGCTTGGGCTCTTCCTTCGCCTGTTTTGCTGCTTACTGTGACCACCACCACATGTTCACTGGGCTGAGTGTAACTCTTACACTTGGCATTGACACTGGCATGACTTTGGCTGTGTCATTAAATCTCTTTCCATTTCAACCTCTGGGCCTCCTTTTCCTGACCCCCCCTTCTCTGCTGGGGAGGAGTCATGGGGTGACAGAGCAACTGCTGCAGTTTAGCTCAGATACAAGCTAAAGGTGGAGAGTCAGACAAAGGGAATAACTTTGCACTTGCACAAGAGTTCTTCAAGTTCTATTTTACTCCTTTTTTTGGTACTAAATAATTCCCTGGCAGGCAGGCAGGCAAACTGTTACATTTCAATTTTTGTTGTATCATTAAGGTTCCCATGTAGACAAATGCACTGATGCAGATTTGCTTTGCTTTGATAGACAAATCAAACTACACATTATAGGATGCCTCAGTGAGACCCAGCTTGTAGATGTTGGAAGTCAAACTGCTGTGCACCACATCACCACACTTAAATCCCACACTCCTATAAATGCACTCTCAGAACATTATTTTCCTCCCCCAAAAAGACTTCACTGACATTCCAGCTTCTAAGCTCTGGTACAAAACCACAAACTGAAGCTCTGAAGCAGAGAGGTTCAGCCACAGAGAAACCCTTGTCCCAGCTGCCACCCCAGGTGCCAGTCTGCTGCCATGTTATTGGCACAAATGCAGCTTCAGGGAAGCATCCAAGCTGAGCTCCTCATGCAGGTGGAAGGAAGAACTGATCAAGTGCCAGAAGTTCTGCCTGCCTTTCCTATCAGCTCCCTCCTTTTTTTATATAGGAGGAATGAATCATTTCCAGTGCTTGCCACAATGCACTCCAAGCTCAGTCGCTCAGCAAAGTGCAACGAGAGATTCACAGCTGACAGCAAGGGCAGAACTCTTCAGGAGAACTGGTGTCTTCTCAACAATGTATGATCAAAAACTCACCTGTGAGTGACTTCCAGGTGTTACAAACTCTTAGTGAAGCTAAGTGCTCAAGTGCTGCCTTCCCATTGCAATTCACAGGCAGGAGCACTTGAGAAAAATGAGTTCTCTGCAGCATTCCAAAGGGTGTGCAAGACCGATGCTGTCACAGCTAGGACAGGGACTGTGGTGCTTGGTAACTGACAGGCTGACAGAAATAGCAACATTGAGATTCTCAAGATGAGGCTTGACAGGGCTCTGGGCAGCCTGATCTAGTTGAGGATGTCCCTGTTGACCGCAGAGAGAGTTGGACTGGATGAGCTTTGGAGGTCCCTTCCACCCCAGACCATTCTATGATTCCATGAGTGTGGTGTCAGTCAGGCCTGCATTGCAGGAAGATGGCTTCAACAATTCCATGTATGAAAGACTCCTGTGAACATACAGCTCACAATGAAAAGGATATTGCCTCACTCTCTTGCATCTCCCTCTTTTATTTACAACTAACATACTTCAAGACTATAAACTGAGCATATCCTGCCCTTTCCCCACTCCTCCTTCCCTACCTCCCGTTCTCCAGGGCAGCGTGATCCCAGTTCAGAGACTACAGCCAGCACAGCTGTGAGAGCACAGGGGAGGGTACTGCTTGTGTGGAGATGGGAATTGTTAAAGCATGCAGTGAGGGATCAAGGTGCCTGCTCCTGATGCCACACAACCTTAAGAATGGGACAACCACTGCACAGGAAAGGCCAAACAACTCCATGCCTGCAGCCACTCGTTGCTGTAAGCAGGAACGGAAGGAATTTTGTTGCAAATAATTTTACAAAGGGCACTTGATGCCATTTGGGAACAGAAGAAGGTGAAATGTAAAACAGTTGTGCTCTTTCCAGGACTAGGCCTGCTCCAGTCTTTACAAACCATCCATCTGACAGCCAATGGCATCGAGCAGATTGAGCCGAATGATTTCCAGAACTGCTCACAGCTGAAGGACATCAACTTGAGAAAGAACAACATCACTGAAATTCATCCAGATGCCTTCAGGGATCTCCACAAATTACAGGTTGTAAAGCAGCAGTGCAACTGTTGCCATGTTTTGTGTTAATCACCACTAAAGGTAGTGATTATCAAGTATCTGGCAGCAGTCCCCTGTACTCTGCTCTTGTGTGATCCCACCTGGAGTACTGCCTCCAGTTCTGGAGTCCCCCAGCATAAGAAGGACACAAAGATGTTGGAGTGAGTCCACAGGAGGGCCACACAGATGATCCAAGGGCTGGAGCACCTCTCCTATGAGGACAGGCTGAGGGAGCTGGGGGTGTTCAGCCTGGAGAAGAGAAGGCACCAGGGGGACCTTAAAGCTGCCTTCCAATACCTGAAGGGATCCTACAGGAAAGCTGCAGAGGGACTTTTCATCAGAAGGACAGGACAAGGGGGAATGGATTGAAGCTGAGGGAGAGCAGGGTTAGACTGGAGCTGAGGAAGAAGTTGTTCTTTGGTAGCAGGGTGGTGAGACTAAAGAACAGGCTGCCCTGGGAGGTTGTGGCTGCCTCTTCCCTGGGGGCTGTTCAAGGCCAGGCTGGATGAGGCCTTGAGCAGCTGAGAGGAGTCCCTGCCCATGGCAGGGGTTTGGAACAGATTCTCTCTGAGGTCACTTCAAACCAAAGCCATTCTATGGGTCTTTGATTATTCTATTAGCATCCAATTATAAACACTAAAATAGAGGATGAAAACATTCATAAATTTGACATGTTTACTGTTCAGATCTAGTAAAATACACACACTTGTAAATATACCAACTCTGACCATAAACTCACCAATCTATCTCTGCCAGAAACCAATCCATAGCAGGTTTAAGAACACACATGGCCTCCTTTACCTCCATCTCTGCAGCTTCCCATTCACACAGAGGTATTCTGCAGTAGGAGAACTCTAAATACACCATAACTGAAACAGAAATGTTTAGAAGAATATTCCTTACATCCTAACCAGAGGGATTGCTTCCACAGCTGCAGAAGTGCTTCTACACTAGCAGTGTCACTGCTGATCCTGCAGTTATCAACTCAAATCTAAATCACACCAATACAGGCTGGGAAGGGAATGGCTTGAGAGTAGAATTAGAAAAGGACCTGGGGGTGCTGGTGGAGGAGAAACTCAACATGAGCCAGCAGTGTGCACTTACAGCCCAAAGAGCCAACCAGAGCCTGGGCTGCAGCAAGAGAAGTGTGGCCAGCAGGAACAGGGAGGTGATTCTCCTCTTCTGCTCCACTCTGCTGAGACCCCACCTGCAATACTGCATCCAGTTCTGGAGCCCCTGTTACAGGAAAGATCTGGAGGTGCTGGAAGGTGTCCAGAGAAGAGCCACGAGGATGAGCAGAGGGCTGGAGCTGCTCTGCTGTGAGTACAGACAGAGAGATTTGGGGCTGTTCAGTCTGGAGAAGAGAAGGCTCCAAGGGGACCTTATTGTGGCTTTGCAGTATCTGCAGGGGGCTACAAGAAAGCTGGGGAGGGACTTCTCAGGACTTCTCAGGGAGTGATAGGACTGAGGGGGATGGATTCAAGCTAGAGGAAGGCAGATTCAGGTTAGACCTTAGGAAGAAGTTCTTCTCCATGAGGGTGGTAAGACACTGGCACAGGCTGCCCAGGGAGGTGGCGGAAGCCTCATCCCTGGAGATTTTAAGGCTGGGCTGGATGTGGCTGTGAGCAACCTGCTACAGTGTGAGGTGTCCCTGCCCATGGCTGGGGGTTGGAACTGGATGATCCAACCCTGACGACTCTCTGATTCCCAAACAGGTGGTGGATCTCCGTGACAACGCTCTGACAACTCCTCTGCCACAGATATTCCTCACTTTGAACTTCTTGCAACTTGAAGTGGATTTGTCAGGCAAGGCCTGGATATTTAACTGCAAACTAAATGCTTTCAAGCAGTTATTTGATTTTCTTTTGGACTCCACAAGGCAAAAAATGAGCATTTCATACAACAAAACTGCCACCAACTCACAGAAACCTCTGCTGTACCTTTCAAGCTTCCAGTGCAACCACAACGAGGATATTTTGCTCAAGAGGGCTGCAATCCCAGCAGGGAAGACATCAGTGCTGAACTGTGCCTGGGACAACACAAGGGGTAAGTAGAACAGGGACTGCATCCACCTGCTACTAAAATCCAAGTGCATGGAGGATGATCAAGGAAATCTGGGTTTAAAAGTAGATCTTAAAACATACTTTAAACATAACTGAACAGCTTAACAGGCAAACCACTTCATTAGGAAGCAGGATAATGCTGGCAGTAGTTGAAAGTCAAGGTTCCCAAAAACACCCTGCACCTCCTTCCTTACATTACTCTAGGAGGAGATGACAAACTGTACACAAAGGAACTTCTGGAAGTGCTACTTTGCAATTCTGGAACGGCAAATAGTTCATTTTGGCAGTGCCCTCATGCAGCCCAGCAGGCAGCTGTGTGCTGGGCTGCAGCCAGAGGAGTGTGGCCAGCAAGGCAAGAGAGGGGATTCTGCCCCTTGACACTGCTCTGCTGAGACCTCACCTCGAGTACTGCCTCCAGTTCTGGTGTCCCCAGCATGAGAAGGACACGGACATGTTGGAGTGAGTCCAGAGGACGCCACAAAGATGATCCCAGGGCTGGAACACCTCTGCTGTGAGGATAGGCTGAGAGACCTGGGTGGGGTGCTCAGCCTGGAGAAGACTCCAGGGGGACCTTAGAACTGCCTTTGAAGGTCCCTTCCAACCCAGGCTATTCTGTGAATCCATGATTCTAATCCAACCCAGAACACACTTAGATCATTTCAGTGACCTCCTCCCTCCCCACACTGTGTTTCTTGGGAAGTCCGCTAGCAAGACCCCATAAATGTTTGAAACTGGTGGTGCAACAGAGACTTGATACCATGCAATGTGAGTATGGATGGATAAAAAGAAAACTGATTTTTCAAGTAATTAGTTAAAATTAGCAAAGAGTGAAGATCAGAGTATGTTCTTGCAGGAGTGACTTGACCCTGCAAACCAAGCACCCTGTACTTGGAAAGAAACACCCAGCTGGCATTTTCTTTCCTTCCAGGAAACGGAGTCTCTTGGTGGACACCTAAAGGAAGAATTTCCAAAGATAACCATCTTCCACATATGACACTGGATAAAATGAGTCATTTAGTGATACACAAGGCTGAGAAGGCTGCTGAAGGGTTGTATTTGTGTGCTGTTCATACCAGGCAGGAAAAGCATCTCATCTACAGCGTGGAGGTGAATGAAAGGCTCTCACCACTCCTGGTTCGAGCAGCCCGGGACACCGGCGCTGCCTTCAGACGAGGAAGCACGGAGCAGGACCTGGCTCTGGCTGTCTGCCTCTCTGTGTTCATCACCTTTGTTTGTGCTTTTTGCCTGGGTGCTTTTGCTAGGCCCTACCTGGTAAACCTGTGGAGATTGCTACGCAGGAACAAAAGCTCAGGTTCAGAACACACATATCCTAACCAAGCTTTTTCGGATGAGACCTGGAGCAGAGCGTGCTCTGCGAGCAGCCCAAGAAACACACAGCACAATTTGTTCATTCCTGAGGAGAGGCCCTCAAGGAACACACAAGCTTCTGCCCTGTATGAAAATGTCACTGGTGGCAGCGTGCATGCCCCAAATAGTGCAGAGGAGTACAAGAAACAAAGCAGTAATGGGATCAATGTGAAGGAACCAGTGTTTGCAGACCTCACAACCAGCATCAGCAACAATGGAAATGCTGATGTCTATGAGAATGGGCTGCTCTCTGTTAGGACAGGTTACCATAACATCCCTGAAGTGACACCAAGAAAATTAACAAGTAAAGACACTTCTTCATGGAGTAACTCAAACTATGCAAACAGTGAAGACTTAGAGAGGAGCAGGTTCCCTCCCTAGCCAGAAGATTGAACGCTGACTCAAATCACACTGACTCTTCAGATTCACCTTCATCCTTCCTGGGAGAAACTGGCTTTCCATCTTCCACAACACAAGCCCCAGATTCCAGGAAGAGCAAGGCAAGCCCCAGCTCTGGTCTGCTGCAGCCTGGTATCACCAAGGCTACACCAAACCTGGGGAATTTAAGCGTGAACCAAACAGCAGAAAGCTCTCCTCTGACAGAGTCCAACTGTAAAACGGAGCACACAGATGAGAAAGCTGCTTCAGCAGCTATCTTTGGTGATAGCTCTTCAGATGAAGGGACTCCATTCACCATGAGTGACTGCAGTTCCTTATCAGACTTTGAACTGGACCACCATGACGTTAGCGATAACCTGCCAGCCTGTCAGTTGTCACCAGGGGAACCCAATACAAAGAGTGGCACCAAGAAGTTCCCAACACTGCCAGAGCCTGCAAAGGTTGCTGCTGAGCTTCAGCGTGCTGGGGAAAATGAAGATGAGAACAATGCCTGGTTTGAAACCACTACTGATTATGGATCTGGGACCACCATGCCTGAAGCAGCATCACCTTACACTGATAAATGTGATGGCCACCTAAGCATGGCAGGTTCAGACACAGTTAGCTCCACTCAAGTTCCTGATGACTTGTCCACAACACAAAACTCTGATTCTCTCTGCAATCCAAGCACAGATTTCATTAATGTGTTACTTTCATTAAAACATTACCCCACATGTGAGACAGATGCAGAGAACACTCCTCAAGAGGCTGGATCACAGCCCTATCAGTTTCCCATTGAACCTCAGCATTCCCTCAGCTTCAGTCCCACAGAACAAACAGAAAATGCGTTGGAGGGAGGTACAGACAAGCACATAGCTAAGAACTCCTCTAAAAAGAATCATGGTGCAGGGGATATTAGATTGGGAAGGCAGGCAAGTGTGTCAGAGGACAGTGGTTTGATTTTTGCTCCCATTGATACTGGTTTGAATGAGTGTGTTAAGGAAACGTCACTACTGCACTCCAGCAGTGAGACATCTCATCAGCCCCTGCCTGAACACACAGCTGAAACCCACCTCACAGTGACTACAGAGAAAGATGACTTTCTGCCACAGGGGAAGCAGGTGAGCACAGCTGGGGCTTGTGCAGACAGAATGGAAGGAGATTTTCAGGAGAAAGCCTGGGATGGATGCACAGAGTTAGAAGATGGCAGCAGCTGTGGGCTGCCCCAGGAAACTCAGCCTTGCATCCTCACAGAAGATTTGCTCCATCTTGGCTGCCACGCACAAGATCAATTCCAACAGGATCAGAGTGATGAGGATGAGATTTCCTTCTCAGTCCCACAAGCCTTCTTCAACAGAAGCACACAGTACAGCTCATGGCCATTTCCACAGAAGACTATACAAGATGGCACCTCTGAAGGCCCTGACTCCAGCAAGCTGGGGGATGACACTGCTTGGACAGGGCTGAAGAAGAGTTCCACAGCAGCTGTCAACCTCCAGTATCCAAGTGAAAAACTCACTCAGAGTCAGCCTGATTTAGGACAGGGACAGTTCTTTTTTAAGAAGAAAAGAGCATTTGATGGATTTGCCAACGTTTTGCAAAGCAGGAGAACAAACTTCAATAGCTGGGACTCCAACGTGTGAAGTCTCACAGAGCTGATGTCATATGGTAGGTGCAAAAATTCCTGTGCCTTGAAGTTAAGTCTCTAGCTTTTACTAACTGTTAAACACCTTGGCTTGGCTTTGTTGTTTGGGGTTGTTTCTTCCCCCCTCAGTACAACTACTTGCCTTTAACTTCAGAAATTCAAACTCACAGAATGGTCATCCAGTCCAACCACCTCTGCAGTCTGCAGGGTCTCAGGCTGCACCAGGGGAGGTTTAGGCTGGATGTTAGGAAGAAGTTCTATACAGAGTTATTGCCCATTGGAATGGGCTGCCCATGGAGGTGGTGGAGTCACCTTCATTGGAGGTGTTCAGGAGGAGACTTGATGGGGTGCTTGGTGCCATGGGTTAGTTGCTTAGGTGGGTTGGATTGGTTGATGGGTTGGACACGATGATCTTGAAGGTCTCTTCCAACCTGGTGTATTGTATTGTATTGCACATCAGGTTGCCCAGAGCCCTGTCAAGCCTCACCTTGAATATCAGTAAGCACTGCTGGAAGGAGTCTGCCTCTGTCTTCCTTACACCCTCCCTTCACACATTTATGTGCATTACTCAGATCCTCCAGCACCTTCTCTTCTCCAGGCTAAACTGTCCCAGCTCTCTCAGCCTTTTCTCGTAAGAGACATCCTCCAATCCCTTTCATCATGTTTATGGCCCTTTGCTGGACTCCCTCCAGGAAGCTAGGATGTCTCTGGAACTGGGGAGCCCAGAGGACACAGTACTCCAGGTGTGGCCTCACCAGTGCTGAGAGGAAGGATCATCTCCCTCAACCTGCTGGCAATACTTTGCCTAATGCAGCCCAAGATACCATTTGCCTTCTTTGTGGCAAGAAGATCCTGCTGCTTCACCTTCAACTTGTTGTCCACCAGGAACCCTAGTCCCTTTTCTGACAAGCTGTCTCCAGCTGGATGTTAGGAAGAAATTCTTCACAGAGTGATTGGCCATTGGAATGTGCTGCCCAGGGAGGTGGTGGAGTCACCATCACTGGAGGTGTTTAAAAAAGAGCCTGGATGAGGCACTTGGTGCCATGGTTTAGTTGATCAGATGCTGTTGGACTTGATGATCTCAAAGGTCTTTTCCAACCTGGTTAATTCTGTAATCTGCATCACTCCCTGACACCCTAAAAATCCCTCCCCAGCTTTCCTGTAGCCCCCTTTAGATACTGGAAGGCCACAACAAGGTCTCCTGAGAGCCTTCACTTCTCCAAGGCAACAATCCTGCTTCTTGTAAAATTGTGTCTGAACTCTACTCTTCCGGTTGAAAACATTTGTACTCCAACACTGTTCACACCATTCCACACACTCCATGTGGAACATACCTTTGCCCAGTTAAGGATTGGATTGGCAGGATTGGACAGGCAGCTTCTCTGCTACTGCTGACAACGAAGCACGTTCAGACAGGGCTTTCTGAAGCATGAACCACAGAGAATCCTGAAGTCAGCTGCGGAACCCAAGAGAAATGCTTTTTATTTGTGGGGATGTCATATTTTACATTAACACCAGCAAAAGACCTAAAAAAACACCCCCAACCAATTAAAAATAATCAACCATGTCAGGTGACACTGAACAGGTGTGGTGCTGAGTCCCAGGAGCTCAGCACACCCTTACTGATGTCAGACTGAAAGAACTGAGAATTAAAGCATTCCCAGTTGGAGGTTCCCTGCTCTTCCTGCAGCAGATACTGCTTTGGGACAACACACTCACACCCCGAGAGGGGAAGCCTGAAAATTAAAACATAAATATAAAATTAAAAGAATAAAGAACCCCCCAAACAACAATGAAGCCAAGTTTTGGTCTCAGGGACAGAAAACAAACTGTTTAGTTGGATGGACTTTATACACTTCCACAGCAGTGTGGAAGGACAAAGACCTAAGGCCTAGAAAGAGGTATTTTAGCAGTTATAATTAAAACTGGGACACAAGCTAACCTTTAAAGCTGTCTACATGAATTCCAAGAGTATTAAACAGTTTGTTAGACTTGTGACCAAGGGTCAACAGAAAGCTGGGAAAACCTTAACCTTGCTTGCCTCCCCACAAGAAAGTGGAAAACATTAGCCAGGCAGCAATGAGCTGGAAGTAATTTTGATTGTGAGAGCTTATTTATGAGGAAATAAAGTGCCTGTGTTTGTGGCAACATGGGAGAAGCCTCCAGTCCTTCACAAGTGTTAGAAAAGGTTTATATAAAGGAACCCAAATATTTATTGCAAGCTGAAAACCAGTCTTGAACAGGCTTTAACTGAAAACTCAAGTACATAAAGGATTCCAGCAAATTCCATCCTCTGCAGCTTGCTTTCCTTGAGAAGAAATAAGGTGGGGAAATGGCAGTAAGATAGAATTCAGTATTTTAAATACTTCATATGTTGCTGTATAATGAAATTTACTTTGTGGAATGCAGTGCTGCAGTTACTGTTCACAGAATCAGTACAGTTAGAAAAGATCTGTAAGATCACCAAGCCCAAAGAGCTCCAATTGTCTGGTAGCTTAGAGTTTCCACTGCTACAGCCTCTGGATGCTGTTTTCCTTTCACTAATTGGCTCTCCACCTTACACCTCCCCAGTACCAAGCAAGAACTGCATGTAGATCAAGTTTTTGTTATAAGGACAGGAACAGTAGACCCAAAGGATCAGCATAAGACCTGTGGCACTTTTGCCTGAATTACCTCTCAGTCTTGTCCCACAAGTCTTGTCCATCATGTTTATAATCTGGATACTACTTCTCAACACAAACAAACAAAACAAAGCCACCAAAAAATAACCACCACCCCCTACATCAGCTACATGATGGCACCACAAACAAACCAGCAAATACCAAACTTGTACTAAATAAAGGTAAACCAAGCAGCTGAGGTAAGTTTCCACAATTGGAACCATAGAATCAATAAGGTTGGAAAAGACCTCAAGATCATCAAGTCCAACCTATCACCCAACACCTCATGACAACTAAACCATGGCTCCAAGTGCCACATCCAATCCCCTCTTGAACACCTCCAGGGATGGGGATTCCACCACCTCCCTGGGCAGCACATTCCAATGGCCAATTACTCTTTTTGGGACAAACTTTCTCACCCCCAGCCCAAACCTCCCCTGGCGCAGCTTGAGACTGTGTCCTCTTGTTCTGGTGCTGGTTGCCTGGGAGAAGAGACCAACCCCTCCTGGCTGCAACCTCCCTTCAAGGAGTTGCAGAGAGCAAGAAGGTCTCCCCTGAGTCTCCTCCAGGCTCAACAACCCCAGCTCCGTCAGCCTCTCCTCACAGGGCTGTGCTCAAGGCCTCTCCCCAGCCTCGTTGCCCTTCTCTGGACACGTTCAAGTGTCTCAATGTCCTTCCTAAACTGAGGGGCTCAGAACTGGACACAGGACTCAAGGTGTGGCCTAACCAGTGCTGAGTACAGGGCAGAATGACCTCCCTGCTCCTGCTGGCCACACTCTTCCTGATGCAGGCCAGGATGCCACTGGCCTTCTTGGCCACCTGGGCACACTGCTGGCTCATGTTCAGCTGGCTGTCAACCACTACTCCCAGGTACTATGCAAAAAGGAGAGGCAATTTCTTCACAACACCAAAACTGGCAAGGTTAGGATCCTGTCTGCCAGCACATAGAGCAAAACCAGGAGGTTGGATAGCACAGGGAAGCTTCTCAAGCCAAACAGGCTCATCTGAAGTCCATTTGCTCTCTATAAAGGTCAATGAGCCCTCTCCCAGCTGCAGCTCCATTTGTGGTTTATTTTCTGAAGATGAATGTTTACAAACCAGCTGAAGGCTACAGATTATCCTGCTTGCAAGTGGAAGAAAACCAAGAAACAAACAACTGCAGCATCCACCCGATGAAACTTCTAAACACAGTCTTCCTTTCCACCACTCCCAATTCCTTTCAGCCAAGTTAATAAATGAAGTTTGTTTACTTACCCAGTGGGAGTACTTCCTGTGGTTCCTTTTCCTCTGTTACTTTTGCTTTTAATTCAGTTTTGTATTTTGCTGAACCTTAGCAGCAAAGCTTGGAAAAAGAGCACCTGGTTGAGCTGAACAGATTTCTGTTGACCCTGTGACATGAAAGCTAGACCTGTAACAGTCACAGATTGCAAGTGTCTTTGGCTGTTGCTTCCATTCCAGGAAGCCAACTTTTGTGACATACAAAACCTTGCACTGGTTGCAGGGTTCCTGCCAATCACTGCTGAACAGTTTTCTGGAGTCAGTAACTAGCTTAATGCTTCAGAACAAGGACAGTACTGCCAGTCAAATCCTAGCAACCACAACTCGGCCTCATGTTAAAAGCTCAATTGCTTCTAACTTCAGCCTCTGAAGAATGAAACCAGCAGCTATAATTATGGTAATAGACACATTTACCTCCAAAGTCTTCCTAAAACTAGGAAGAGGCTTATGGTAAACGTTAAATGCCACACCCCACTGAATCAATTTCTTGTGCAAACCAGCAGAAAAGGATGGAATTAAGATCCTGCACTGTTAGTGGATGAGAAAGCAGTGACCACATGTGTTTAACTGCTGTTAACTTGCTCAAGAACACTCTTCAGTGCCATGGAAATTCCAACACAACTCTTTCACAGGCAAAGGTAGTATTTTCTTCTCAGCATCATGAAATTCCAGGGTCTGTAGATGCACACATATTGTATATTTATGTATACATAAATCCACACAAACAACTTTGGTCTTTGGCAGCTGAGTTTGACAAACCCAACAGCAGCCACAAACAGATTTCAACACAGGTGACCACCTGTAGCACCACAATGACAACTTCTTGGTCCAGGGCAAGCTAAATTGAGTTTTATCCTGGAAGCTGTCAAGCTAGTGAGAGTTTTTCCTCAGAGGTGGTAGCACAGGACTTTCAACACAGCTGAAAATGTCACATTCAACCTCAAAATCCCCTCTCTTCCTCCAGGGCTGCACCCTAGAGAAGTATTGTAACATATTTCTACAGAAAATGAATGCTGCTCTTTGCTCCAAAACGTCCACTGGCCCTCTTTTTTCCTTTCTGCTTTCTCTGTTAAATGCTCTGTGAATCAATAGGGATCACTTTCTGAAATCCTTAAGGGGGAAGAGTTTAATAGCACCGGGTATTTCAAGGACCTACTCATAGAAATCAACACTAACACTGCTTAGTAAGGAAGGCTAAGTCAAAAACAAAAACTCCAGAACTTAACAACATCCCATTCACCCATTATCCCCCAAAACAATCATGAGAACTGACAAAGAAATAAGTGAAACAGGCCAGTGGTCCCTACTAAAAAGTCCTGTTGTTTAATGCCGGTGGTGTTTAACCTGCCCATTGCCTGCAGTGGACATTCTGCTGGGAAATTCCAACCCCTAGCATGAAAAGAGGAAAAAGAAGTTTTGGCTACCCTATCAAATTTTTAATTACTAAGATACACAAAGTTAGAAAACCTTGGGAAAAGCTGATGTTTAAAAAAAACAAACCCCAAACCAAACAAAGGGCCAAACAAAAACCAACCCAACCCCCAAATGTCTATCACGTAGGTGCTGGGGGTGTCCAGACCTCAAACCCCAAGCCACTAATTTTAGGTAGAACTTTCAGTCTCTCCAGGTAGAGCTTTCAATCTCACTAAATCACAGCACAGAGCAGACACTCCTGCTACAGCAAATATTAAAAGGACCATGCCAAAGGCAATTTAAGAAAGTCTAAAACCCATTTTCAAAAGGTATTTTAATTTGTTCATTTGTACCTGTAATGACTACTGCCAAGTTTCAACATTAAAAAGTCAGCACTATTAATTTTTTTTTCCCTTCAGATAATCTGTGGCATGTACAACTATTACAGTGTTTTCATATTTATATGTATATATATATTTCTTCCTTTTTGTTTTTTTAAGACACCACTGTTCCATTCCTATTCAGCAATAGGTCAGGTTTGGCCAGTTCTGGTGAAGGAAAATAAAAAACATCATCATGAATCACAGCATGTCTTCCCCCCCCAGAAACTGGCATCTCAAAGAGTAAACAGGAAAACTGACAGAACAGTTCTTCACATAACTCTTGTTCCAAGCAGCCTGCTCATTTCATTGCTCCCCAATGCTACAGCTGAGACACAAAAAACAAACCAAAAGAAGACCAACCCAGGTTTCAAACAAACACGTCGAGTGAGGACTTAGAAAGATGCCACAAAATTATTGGTTTTTTCTCTTTTTCTTTTTTTAAACAATACATTTCTGCAGAAATTATCCCTAGGTGAAGCTTGGGGTTTGTAGGGGTTTTGTTGTTTGGTTTTTTTTATACACATATACAAAATTTAGACAGCAATATACACATCATCACAGTGAAGACGCTGGCAAGTTCACCCATTGGTAGTGTAAATACAAAATGCAAAGCAGCCTTCAAAGAGAACAATGCTACACAGCAAGGCATAGCTAGCTTGTTAAATAGCAAACATCAAAAGTTCCCTGCAGGAGGGAGGCAGTGCAAGAAAAAGCAGCATGCACTTTGATACAAGGAGCAGTTTATGGCTAATGGTTGACATTAAACTGTGGTAACAGTGACTCTTGAGTGGCTGTGCATAGTTTAAACTCCTATGTCATCTGCTTGCCTTTATACCATTCCACAAACTCATCCAACAACACTGGCCCTGTAGAGAGAGCAAATAACTGCATTTTACAAAGGTGTTGCAAGAAGGACACCGAATGATTAAGCTGAGAGAAAGGATTTCAGGACACCAAGGTATGGCAGACTACTTACAGGCTCCATCTTCATCATAGTTGCTGAGGTCGAGGTTAATTGTTCTGCTGAATTCAAGAACGTTACACCATTGGTCCTTGTTGATAACTTTGTATTTGGATTGCTGCTTAAGGCAAGGAACACAGGTTACCAGCTTGTCTTTCCAATTCCCTCAAAGGCAGGTTTTCTTACAGAAAACTTAAAAATTTAAGTCAGTCATCCTCACAAGGTTCATCTGTAGGCCCTCTAAAACTAAACAGCACTGGAGAAACCACCCAGCCGTTGAGCCAGGGTGGAATAATTAATGGTTTTATTAAGACATCTTTAACGGACAAACACAGAAATAAAAGACCTAAAAGCACATCAGAGACATTCTATACTTTGTCCTGCATTAAAAAAACCTTCACAGAATTGCTTAGGCTGGAAAGGGCCTCAGAGATCATCTCCTCCAACCTCTCTGCCATGGGCAGGGACACCTCTCAACTAGATGCAGCTGCTCAAGGCCTCATCCAGCCTGGCTTTCAACACCCCCAGGGAGGAGGCAGCCACAACCCCCTGGGCAACCTTAATAGCATGGGGAAAAGGAACAAAGGGAAAAATAACCAGTTACAGGCTGGATATTAGGAAGAAGTGCTTCACAAAGAGTGATTGGCCATTGGGAGGGGCTGCCCAGGGAGGCGGTGGAGTTACCATCACTGGAGATCTTCAAGAAAAGCCTGGATGAGGCACTTAGTGCCAGGGTCTGGTTGATTGGATAGGGCTGGGTGATAGGCTGGACTGGATGATCTTGGAGGACTCTTCCAACATGGCTGAGTCTATGATTCCAGGTGTTGTTTTGGGGGTTTGTGTATTCTAAATTAGAGCAAAAAATTCTTAGCTATTCTGTCTACCTCTGGAGCATCAGAGAAGACAGATCCAAAAGTGTAAACTTCATACCTCTAGAAACTGATGAAACACTGGAAAAAGGGACCATGTTTTTCCTAGAAGAAGGCCCAACATGCACTTGGCAGTATTGATATCTAGGCTCCGCTGATCCTTTTCCTGCAGGAAAAAAAGGTCAAAAAGGAAAAAACATTAAATAAAGAGAATAATGTCAGGATTTTTCACTTCCCCTACTGCTTGTACTGCAGCTCACCCAGACAGAAAATAGCAAATAAACAGCAGAATTACTGAACTTCAGATGCTATTAGTCTAACGTTATTCACAGTTCCCATCAGCATCTTGAACTCCTTGGCCAGTGTCAGTTATTTCCAACCTTTGTGTTTTACATGGAGCCAAACTGGCAGAATAAATCTCCACAAAGCAAAGGAGAAAATCACATCTTGGTATGCCTCTTTCCCCCCTCTCACACTACCACTGCACATCCTATCACATTCAGGTCTGGGTTTCCTCAGTTAAAAGCAAACTCCATGACTCTCTGCATGCAGAGGCCACCGGAGTACCACAAACCTCAGCTACTTAGGACACACAGTGATCAGAATTGCTACCAGCTAAACTTACTGTCACTATTTTTCCCACGTTACTCTCTCTACTGCTGATTTTCTCGCTGCTTTTGGTTTGCCTGCACTGAAATCCGAGATTCAGGTTTGCCTGTGATAATTTTTATGTTCAATACTCTATCTGTTCCATCATATTAAGCAAGATGGATGTGCAGATCCCATGTCCAAAGGCTCATTCAGAAAATTTACTGCTCCCTTGAAGCAAGAATATTTTAATGCATAATGAGTTCCAATACTAATTACAATGTTGCCAATACATATTTTACAGTAGAAAGATATCAGGGTATTGTTTAATAAATACTGAAAGCATCATTAATGATCTTCCAGTCTTCTGAACAAGGAGTTGTATTACCACATATCCATGTCAGTCATGCTTACCACCTGCTGAAATGCCTGACCTGCCTCCTCTTTGAAACATTTACGCTCACAAAATTCATACAGCAAGAAGGAAACACAGGTTTATTTGTAAAGCCAATGGAAGCCAGTGGCAAAGCTCCGGTACACAACAGAACATGGACTAAACTATTTCCTTGAAGTCACAGAGTAGCTTGAAGCAGAGAGGCAACAAAACATATCAACACGCTACACCACTGAACATCAGGCATCTTCTTGCATACTTTTCCTTACCAGTTCTGTCATTCCCATATACTTTTTTAGAATACCAGTAACTCCATTTATTGTAAGCAATCTTGAAGCCTATCTTAAGATAAACATACCTACAAGCACAGACTTTCAGCTACTACCCAGAAACAAAGCTTTGATTTCCAGTGCCAGCCTCACGCTGTACTTACCCGTGCAAAGTCAAATGCGTATCTATAAATAAGTTTAAAATTGGTAGGCTCATTTAATAAAGATCTCAAGTAATCCAGAGAATTTCTCAGTTTTTCTGTAGTATCACATCTACAAGAAAAGCACAAAGGGAACTTTAGAGTCTGCATTCTCACACAGGGATCTGATGTTTGAGAAGAGAATCTCTCACAGGTGTTGCCAGCAACATGAGGACAGACTGAGGGATTTCGGGCTGTTCAGTCTGGAGAAGAGAAGGCTTTGAGGAGACCTAATGGTGGCCTTCCAGTATGTGAAGGGGGCTCCAAGAAAGCCGGGAAGGACTTTTTAGGGTGGCAGGGAGTGATAGGACTGGGGGGAATGGAGCAAAACTAGAAATGCGTAGATTCAGATTGGATGTTAGGAAGAATTTCTTCCCCATGAGGGCGGTGAGAAACTGGCACAGGCTGCCCAGGGAGGTGGTGGAAGCCTCATCCCTGGAGGTTTTTAAGGCTGGGCTGGATGTGTCTGTGGGCAACCTGCTGTAATGCAAGGTGTCCCTGCCCATGGCAGAGGGGCTGGAACTGGATGATCCTTGAGGTCCCTTCCAACCCTAACAATTCTAAGATTCTATGTTTAAAATGCATCCCTCTGCACCAAGGCACATTTAAGAGTGTGTCTGCATGAAATGCCTTGATTAAACCCACAGTGCAAAATGGATTTAGATAAAACAGCGAAGCCTGACACTGGTACTCAAGAGAAAAAATTGTTCAGCTTTGTGCAAACCCAACAGATTAAACTAAGCTTGCCTACATGTGGCAGACCACAGCAGAGGGAAAACTACTACTATAGTTTCGGTAAAACTCTAGAACTTCCTGTACAGTTTTAGTGCTGCTGTTCTGGACTACAAGTCAGAGCACAATCATTTCTCCTACTCTCTATGAAACACATGATTATTCATCTACACTGAATGTTACTTATGCCATGAAAGTAAGCTCTCAACTGGGGAAAGCAACTCTTAAGAGCATGGGGTTTATTATTCAGCATTTTAAACTAGCAGCTTATCAGTATCTAATAGACAAGTCCAAGCCAGTGACAAAGAGGTCCTTGGGGACAGAGACAATGTGAATCCTCATCACACTTCTGTTTTCTTGAGACTGTAGATATTTTAACCCAACTGTATTTGAACATGCAGGTTTCAAGCTTTCACTAAGTGTGTCCACAAGACCATAAATAGAACTAAAACATGTATGATGCATGGTCCACAGCAGAGCTCTCTGTTTCAGGTGTTTTGAGTCAACACGAAGCGTGGCCTTTTTTACTACAAAACTGAGTTTAGTAATAAAACCTTAAAGAGCTCTTTCAAAGCACTTACTGTAGTGATGTCATTCCTTTCAACCATTCTTGTAATGTAAAGTAGCCCATGTTCTGTGCATCCAACTTCCATGCTAGTACAAGCATAACTACCTGTTTTCAAGGGAGAAAGAGAAAAGTGAAGACTGAGAAGAACTGATAAAGGGATGCACATGTTCTTGAATAACCACTGTTCATCAGCAGGCTATAAATGTTCTGCTTGTATAAATGGGATGTTCAGACCTTTGCTACACTTTCAGAAGTTAAAAGCTCTGAAGGTGACAAGCGTGGACAGAACCCAAAGAACCTAAGAGTGCAAAGAAAGAACATCCAAGCTACCAGAAGCCACCTTACTTCAAGGGAGCACTTGCAGTCACTGAACGAGCAAATGCAGTGATGATGAATTGGTACAAAAGCTACACAAAAGGTTTACCTAAACAGCTGCAAAATTTAAGCACCCTTTTGTCAACCAGTAGCTTTGGACATTTGTTAAACTGTTATCCAGATAAACATTAGTTGCCACCCATTGGCCTTGGGAAATCCAATTCTAAAGCTCAGGGTTTCACATCTCACACACAAGACTAAAAGTAATGAAGAACTGGAAGTCATATGGTAAGATACTATAATCCAGGCACTAGCTGGATGTTAGTGCAGCTCTGTGTAGTTTTGAGTGTGAAATCAGAACATCATACAATGGTTTGGATTGGAAGGGACCTCCAAAGCTCATCCAGTCCAAGCTGCTCTGCAGTCAGCAGGGACATCCTCAACTAGATGAGACTGCCCAGAGCCCTGTGTGAAGCCTCACCTTGAATATCTCCAGGGATGGAGCCTCAGCTACCTCCCGGGTCACCAGTTCCAGTGCTCCATCACCCTCATGGTAAAGAACTTGTTCTTATCTCCTCAAATGTCTGCATAAATCTCAGGGATTTACAATACTAATAAATCCCCAAATTAGCAAATTACATCTTGCATTTCTAGTGTATCTTTCAAAGCCACAATTCTCATTTTACTTAGAGGTGTTGTTTTATGAACCTTGCAAATGATGAGACTTTGATATGGGTTTAAAGAGCAAAATATAGACACCAGGAAAAAAAATAACTGTAAAAGGCCTAAGTTGTTTCCACCCCTCTCTCTTTTTTTAATTCCTAAGAATTTATTTGTTTTGGTTGGAAAAATTAAGAGATAGAAAGCTAGCTCATGTCCCTCACAGCAGGTTAGGCAACTTTTTGAATGGACTCTGAACTTACATTTTCAGGTTCAACTCCAATGTCTTCACAAAATTTCTCCATGCCTTCTGGCCCTACAATGTCATCAGTGCCTGTAAACAAAATACACTTCAGTTACTTCCAAATATTTAAAGTCTGACCTTTGATTGCATTTCTCTTCTCCTCCATTCAGTGAAAACCTGTAAGAAAGCTCAGGGGTTTTGGGGCTTGTTTTGACATGCAGTATTTCCACATTTATTAGCAGACTTGGATACACTTAAACCTTTGGAAACAGAGACACAACAACTGTAAACCTACTTTTCTTTCACTCCTGACAATATCCTTTAGTCTGCCTATTTACTGAGGTAATCTTGGAAGAGTCAGTAAGAAGAAATTTAAGAATCCACTTAAAATTAGCAGAACATGCACATAATCCCAGGCAACCAGCACCACAACAAGAGGACAGTCTCAAGCTGCACCAGGGGAGGTTTAGGGTTGGTCTTAGGAAGAAATTCTTCCCAGAAAGAGAGATTGGCCATTGGAATGTGCTGCCCAGGGAGGTGGTGGAGTCACCATTACTGGAGGCGTTTAGGAGGAGACTGGATGGGGTGCTCGGTGCCATGGTTTAGTTGATTAGAAGGTGTTGGGTGATAGGTTGGACTCAATGATCTCAAAGGTCTCTTCCAAACTGGCTTGTTCTATTCTATTCTATTACAAATGGATGATGGCTCCTGAAAAATATTTCCTTGGCTTTAATCTCTACTGCCATCACAATACCCTATCACATAAAAATGTGATGCACAGCTACACAGAATACAAGACATGATCATTCCTAGAATCATAGAATCAATAAGGGTGGAAAAGTCCTCAGAGATCATCAAGTCCATCCTATTACCCAATACCTAACACCTCCTGACTAAATCTTACTCCTTTTCTCCTACACAATCTTTATATAATACTATCTACAAAAGAGCCTAAAATAAGAATCCCCTGCTCCTTACTGTTACATGGCCGTGCATTATCTCAGTTTCAGTAACTGCAGAGGGAAGGGAGAAACAAATCACAGCTTAAAAGGAAAACAAACATTCAAAATAGAGATGCTATTAGAATGCACTACTGTTAAAACCAAGGTATTTGTAGCTTCTACATGACTCTCCACTGAAAACATTATACAGGCATTAAAAAAAATGCACTGTGAAATTCTCTTGTAAGTATATTTTAAGTATTTGGACTATTGTGTTAGAATTATTTAGAGGGCCAATGGCATTCTGGCCTGTATTAAGAATAGTGTGGCCAGCAGGAGCAGGAGGTCATTGTGCCCCTGTACTCTGCATTGGTTAGGCCACACCTTGAGTACTGTGTCCAGTTCTGGGCCCCTCAGTTTAAGAAGGACATTGAGACACTTGAACGTGTCCAGAGGAGGGCAACAAGGCTGGTGAGAGGCCTTGAGCACAAGCCCTATGAGGAGAGGCTGAGGGAGCTGGGGTTGTTTAGCCTGGAGAAGAGAAGGACCAGGGGTGACCTCATTGCCCTCTACAACTACCTGAAGGGTGGTTGTGGACAGGAGGGGGTTGGTCTCTTCTCCCAGGCAACCAGCACCAGAACAAGGGGACACAGTCTCAAGCTGTGCCAGGGGAGGTTTAGACTCGAGGTGAGGAGGAAGTTCTTCACTGAGCGAGTCATTCGTCATTGGAATGGGCTGCCCGGGAGGTGGTGGAGTCGCCGTCCCTGGAGGTGTTCAAGAGGAGACTGGACATGGCACTTGGTGCCATGGTCTAGTTGTGAGGTCTGTTGGGACGGGTTGGACTTGATGATCCTTGGGGTCTCTTCCAACCTTGGTTATACTATGATACTGTGATATTTTACTCATGTTTAAAAGCCCTCATCTGGGGAAAAAAAACCCTGAAAATTAGAAGCTGAAAGGCCAGAATCCATCCAACATAAGATCACATGTGCAAGAAAAAGAGGTTTTAAAGGGAAGATCAATCTCTCTTTTAGGATGAGGTGACCCTACTGTATTGAAATAACAAGGTTTAATGCTATCTTTTCTTGTCTTCTCTTTGAGGGTAGAAAACAGTCTTTGAAACGATTCATTCTCTAATGTAAAAAGACAGTAGGAATAAAAACCCCAAACTAACAAGTGCAGCATCAAGTGCCTGCATATCTAAAGGAAAAGACTTCAGAAGCAAGAACACGAAAGAGATTATCTGTCAGAAAAATGCATTTTTCAGAATGTTCCTCAACACTGCAAACAGAACCATACTCTGTTTTGTCTTGGTGTATGTATCCAATGCAAAGAGAAAAGTTTTTCACGGACACCCTGCCTTTAATCCCTTCTTTCCATGAATGTCTTGACAAAAAAAGCAATTATTTTATCCTTTTTTTTTTTTTTTTTTTACTGCAGCAACAGAGAGAAATCCAGATCAAGCTGGTCAGAAAAGCAAAGAATTAAACAGGATAAATTCGGCTTGAATTTGTTTGAATCTCTTCTCACAGACTGCCACAGACAAGCTGAGATTTAATTTAGGTTATATAATTTCATTGGAAAGAAAAAAAAATACAGCAAATTAAGTCAAGTGTAAGAAGTAGACAAAACAGAAGCAGCTGTGAGCAAGTTATCCAAGACAGTATCAGAAAACTGCAGGATAAGGTGATTTTGTGTGTGTGTGTCAATCACCTATTCAATTTCCTTTTGGGCTTTAGAGTCCTAAGATCATTTTGACTGATACTCTGAGTCCTCCTCTTCAGAATACCATGTCTTTAAAAAATAAAATTAATATCATGGCCAACTATTAAAGGATCATCCTCAGTGACCACAGACTGTAACTAACAGTCCTAGAGGTAATGCCTCCAAGCCAGTTCTCACACACAAGGGCAAGAATAAACAACAATTCGGTCTGCCTTGTGACGGAAAACTATATAAAGACAAGACTGGTACACGATGTTTGAATTTATTGACATCTTTGCTTGAAATCATAAGCAAGATTCAGCAGTAACAAAACTGATGTTACTACCTCCCCCACTCTTTCATTGAAGACATTTCTCCTGAGGGACCAGTCTATGCTCCTCAGCATAGACCACGGCAGATAACTCTCTGGCTTTAGAAGTGCAGTTAACAACATTTTGAGCAGAAGTACAGCTTTAACTATAGATTTTAATAGCACAGCTAACATGTTCAAAAATAGTTAGTTATACACCTTCTGTCTTTTTTTTTTTATAGACCACAGGCAAAGCCCCAAATTTGCCCCTTGAACTTTTCAACTTCACGCTACACAGAACATTAAGAAAAGCTTCTTTAAGACTTTCCCAAAATAAAAGCCTCTACATTCAGCCTTGGGAAAGTTCAGTTAATCCAGTTTTTTATATGGCAATGTAGAGTCAATAGTTACTGCAAGGTATTTTGCATTTCCCCCTTACCTGCATATTCATAGAACCATTCTAAGCATCTCTTACTTGAAAAGACTTCTTCCTCTGCTTTTATTCTTGTCGAATCATATTTTCTATACATACTTGTGAGGGGGGAAAAAGAAGAGAGAAACAAGCAATTAATTAATCAGCTTTTAAAAAGCAATCTTGTAGTCAACAGCCACTGTAAGCACCAAGATTTCTCCCTTCATGAACCAGCTTACCCAACATTCTGTCCTCACATCCGGCCACTGAGGGCATTGCTTAAGGGAGTTAAGAATCCTTGAACCTAAATACTGTTTGCTCAGTCTGCCACACTTCAATTCATTCAGAAATGTTATACCTGTACATAACCTGTCCTCACAACAATTGCAGATTAATTCAAATTCAACCCCACTGCTTTGTGCAAGTTCTAGGAAGGCTTGTGTGCACCATGAGTTACTACATCAGTTGATGGGCTGCAGCTTGGCTATTGCTCTAAGCCTAGAGTAATCCCATGTCACAGGCAACAGAGGCCCCATCTGTAGGCACACACATACTTCATGCACTTGGAATTACTAAAGAGAAGTGCACAAACTCTTTTGCCTCCTAAAAATATCCTATAAAAGACATGAAAGCCAAAACCGACTCGACCCAAACTTACATTATTCTACATCCAGCAAGCTGGGAATACAAAAGAACCATAGAGAGCAGTTACAGGTCCCACTGACAGCAACTCAAAGAACCTCATTCATCATGGGGAAACTAGCTGTGAAACTATATCCATAGCAGCTCTTCCCCCTAGAGATGACTGGCAAGGTAATGCTCTCCTTCAACAAGAAGCAAAAGGAATTTTAAGTACACTTGGGAAACAACACTGAGGCACCAGTCTCCTGAATTTAGTGGCTGCAACACAAAGTGTGGAAGGCATAGCAAAAGCTGAGGAGTTACCCAACCTTGCACAGACTTTCCTGAAATAGAGACAGTATCTTTTGTGCCTGTTAAGAGAAAAAGACTCAGCAGTCCAAGTAGCTTTTCAGTGCTGCACATGCATCCTCTGATCCATTTCCACCACTCTGCAGTAGCTTGGCCTCATACAGGCTGAAAAGAGCCAAGTGACAAATGGCTTATACGAAAGGAGGTAACCAAGAACGGCTCCAAGTGTTCCGAGCCTGCAGCCCTTCCTCTCAGTGTCAAACCCTACTGGGGAATGACAGCAAAGTGGCTAATTGGTTCAAGGAGAGTCCCAAAGCTACTTGAGGAAATCAGTTTGGAGTTGATTTTGTCACCGTGTTGCCCTTCTAGAAAGGCATGTAAAAGCCATCTGTATTTATGAGCTTAGAGTACACTGATCCCACTGTCCCCCACCTGGCTCACACTGCACACAGCTCAGTCTGACAGTAACTCAAGTAACTATTTCATGCTGCTTCTTGTAGTTCCTTTACAGCAACTAGTCATTAGGGAAAAAAAGTAAATTTATCCAGAACAAAATGACAAACTGATAATTGTGGCTTTTTTCTTCCAAATGAGGGAGGCTCTTAATTTTTCCTTCCCATCTTTCTTAATGCAGTGCAGCTGAAGCACTGCAGAACAATGCCAGCCATACAGATCTCAGAAACACATGTTCACATACCTACAGGTTGTAGGGGTGGGGAGTATTTGAATTTTCATTCTGAAAACACTTTCTTTTTGTTCTATTTGAACTTCTATTTGAACCTACTTGGTGTAAGCTTTACTGCAGTGGCAAAGGAACAGGCTGCCCAGTAAGTAAACACTGAGCCACAAGGCAGAAGTCAGAGCTGAAACAATTTTTAATTAATTTTTTCACTAAGAGGTCTAATAATTCAACACTCTCATGCCTCTCAGTATGAGGGTGGTGGGACTCTGGAAACGGCTGCCCAGGGAGGTTGTGGCTGCCTCCTCCCTGGGGGTGTTGAAGGCCAGGTGGATGAGGCAGCTGAGTCTAGTTGAGAGGTGTCCCTGCCCACGGTGAGGAGGTTGGATGAGATATCTCTAAGGGCCCTTCCAACCTCAACCATTCTATGTTATTTCCAGAATGAACTGTGATTATTGAAGACCCATGCAGTACTTTTTAGGCCATTCTGAATTCAGAGGAATCAAAAAAAAAAAAAAAACCCCACACACACAACCCCCCCCCAAACCACTCTTGAGACAAAGAGGGCATTCTGCCACTTTGGCAAAAAGTCTAATTATTCAGAATCCCCTTTCCTGTAGCAAACAAACGTGACAAACACCAACTGGAATACCAAGTTGAAAAATGACTGCAGCAGGAACTGGTCAACATCTTTTATTCTACTCTATTCCACTTTACACATTGAAGAAATCTGTAAAAGCACTGCTGGGACCAAGAATATGCAAAGCTCATGTGGGTCCCAAAGACATTCCTCACAAGATTCTGTGATGAAGAGGATAGCCAAGTGCCTCACCCTACTTGTTTACATAACTCATCAACACATTACCTGTCAGTGTGGGAACAGTGGATTTGGGAAGCAACCCTCAAGAAACAAATTTATTGACAGAGCTCTAAGTCACTCAGGTGTTTCAGAAAAAGGATTCCTGCACCTGCAAGTGGCAGGTCTCAATATAGCAGCCTAGACTAAGATCGTGATGACAGCAGTAGGTGCAAGAGGAATGGAGACTGAGAACAGAAAGGATTGGTGCTTTTTATAGTGTCACTGCACCCAAGCCTGGCAAGCTTTCGTGGGACTGGTTGGGACTGAAAGTCATTTGTTGTGCTTAAAGCTAAGGTAATTGGTCAGAAATTAATGAACTACTCTAAGTCCATGTGCCCAAAATACAGCCAAGTGACTCCAAGCAATACTCTGGCCACAAACTTCTTATTGTTCAAGAAGTTCAGTATCTGACCACTGGAGTTTGATTTGTGAGAAACCAGATCTGGTAGCAGATCTTTCCAAGGCATGCTGGTAAGATAAATTACATCACAAATTCAGAAAATGAAGTCAGAAAGCATTGGATCTTGAGCTATCCTAGCTTCTGCTACCAGCTCATTAGCCAGACACTCAGAGGAGACGACACTAACACATTTATGATGAAAGCAGACTGTGTGGCTAGAGGTATAAAGCCAGGCAATAAAATGGCTGGATGAATCTCAGTGTCTTTCTCTTGGTCTAGAGCAACTGTGAACAGATCACATTCTGCAAGACAAGGATCACTTGAAAAGGAGGATGATGGAAACAAGCAACACCAAAGCAGACCCGGTGTCACTGATCTCATGTGTAAATATGAAGCCTCCCAGTTTTCCCTTCTCTCCCTGCTCAGTTAAACACCAAGTGAGTTTCTCCCTCCAGTCTAGCCAAACCAGCTAGTTTTATTAGCAAGAGACTCCTGCTCCCTGAAGCGCTTAGTGAAGCAAGATGAGCAGGGAGATACAAGCAAGTAAGTAGACAAGTACCTGAGATTACAGCCTTGGACAACTTGGTTCCATGATCACAGCAAGCCAACCTGTGGATTTTCCTGTCCACACTGGAGGATGATGTGCCTTTCTTTGTGCCAGACACACAAATACACACTGCACAGGGTAGGTATCTGGATAAATTGGGAGCACCACCACCAAACACCTGCTGAGCAAGTCTGAGTTTCAAACAGCAAATCCTCAGCGGCTCACAGCTTCCTCAAAATGACCACCACCAAAAAAAACCAAAAAGCACAAGTTCTACAGATACCTCCCATAAAGGCCCCCATAAACCTTGGTGATTTTGCTATCAGAATTAATACCTCTGCTGGAGAATGGTGATGCTGGATGAGAATTGCCAAAGGGCGTTTTCTCCATCATTAGAGCTAGAAAGGTGCAGGCAAAACTTGTTCCCAGAGTGTCTGCTACACCTACTGGACAACAGCAAACTGAGGCTTTTGAGTTTAGAATTACCCTTCCATTTCTGAACCCTGACATGTTGCCCATCAGGAACAGCAAGGTGAGGGAGGGGAGCCGGAGGCAGTCTCCTATTAATTTAGCTAGTTTAGTTTTGATTAGTCATTGTCAGGACAGTGACAGCAGACTTAACCTTTTCTTTCTTATCTCCAACAGCCATTTTGTCAACTAGAGAGAGGGGAGAATGTGGGCAGGGAAAAAGCAACAGGAGACTAACCTGCTTACACTTTAGAAAAGGACATCAACTACCTAACCACACTGAAATGAAGTAATTTTCTCAGAAGTGCCTGCATCTCCATCATGACCTGACAGCTGACTCATAATATCCATGAGGCCTTGAGCAACTTGGTCTAGCGGACCCCCAGAGCAGGGGTTGAAACTTAATCATCTTTAAGGTCCATTGCAAGCCAAACCATTCTATGAAATACCATTCTAAGCTATGGGATTGTAATATCCCAACAGAAAAGATGAGATAATGTAGTTTGTAATTAAAAAGTGTACACAAACTAATTAAAACACCTGACTGCCCAAGCCTTTCATGTTTCTTTAAACACACCATCATCCATCTTCTCCAGATTAATTCCACAGATTCAGATAATGGTTTGGGATTGGAAGGGACATTCAAGAGCATCGAGTTCCAAACCCCCTGCCATGGGCAGGGACATCTGCCACTAGCCCAGGTTGCTCAAAGCCAGGCTGGATGAGACTTTGAACACCTCCAGGAAGGGGACCAATTGGTGAGAACACCTGCACCCAGCTGTTACGGGGTGACTGGGCAGGTCATCCCAAGAGTAAATGGTCACTACCAGCATAAAAACAAGGACACAGTAATTCTGTGCAGTCTTCAAAGTTGAGGATCTACTCCTGCTCTGAGTGTGCTTCAGCAGCTGCACTGGCATTTGCTAGAGGTCCATCTCCCACAGCAGTAACTGTGGGCTGTGTGTCTGCAGAACATTCAAACTGAGATCAGTGAAAGCATGGAGTTTAAGTCACACAAATCAACCAGGTTGGAAGAGACCTCCGATCACCCAACCCTATCTAATCAACTAGACCATGGCACTAAATGCCTCATTCAGACTCAAACACCTCCAGGCACATCAACCCTACCACCTCCCTGGGCAGCCCATTCCAATGGGCAATCTGTCTGTGAAGAGCTTCTTTTAATAACATTCTCTTGATTGTGGGAACTCATTCAAGACAGAGGTGAGGGAGAAGAAAAAAAAACAAACCAAAAAAAGGAAGGAAGCAAGCAGGAAAAAGTACTGTTTCTTATGGCAACCCAAAAGCTAAACTGATGGAGCTTTACACCCTGCTTATTTCAAATGGTCAATGTTTAGTGAATAAAAACAAGAAGAAATTTACCAACAGTAGCTTCATTTCTGTGGAGCCAGAGCCTATTCAAAAACTTTACCTCATTTTGATTTTCAAACTGAGTAACTAAATATATATTTTATACTCGGGGCTGCTGGTGGATGAGAAGCTCAACAGGAGTCAGCAGTGAGCACTTGGGAGCCCAAAAGCCAATCACATCTTGGGCTGCATCAAGAGAAGCAGAGCCAGCAGGTGAGGAAGGTGATTCTCCCCCTCTGCTCTGCTCTGGTGAGACCCCACCTCGAGCACTGTGTCCAGTTCTGGAGCCTCTATTACAGGAAGGAGCTGGAGGTGCTGGAAGGTGTCCAGAGAAGGATCACAAGGATGAACAGAGGACTGGAGCTGCTCTGCTATGAAGACAGACTGAGGGAGTTGGGGCTGTTCAGTCTGGAGGAGAGAAGGCTCTGAGGAGACCTAATTGTGGCCTTCCAGTATCTGCAGGGGGCTACAAGAAAGCTGGGGAGGGACTTTTGAGGGTGTCAGGGAGTGATAGGACTGGGGGGAATGGGAAACAAACAAACAAACCAACCACTAAACTAGAAGTGGGCAGATTCAGATTGGACGTCAGGAACAAGTTCTTCCCCATGAGGGTGGTGAGAGCCTGGCACAGGTTGCCCAGGGAGGTGGTGGCAGCCTCCTACCTGGAGGTTTTTAAGGCCAGGCTGGATGTGGCTGTGAGCAACCTGCTCTAATGTGAGGTGTCCCTGGCCACGGCAGGGGGTTTGGAACTAGATGATCCTGGAGGTTCCTTCCAACCCTAACAATTCTATGATTCTATATGTATAACTTCTATTTTGAAAGCTGTACACTTCTGATTGAAGATGCCCCCTACAACTTCCATTAGTTCTAATGAATTAATTTCAAATTTTGGCTAAGAATTTTCTTCAGTGCAGCACAATGAATTTATTTTTTATAAAGCTTTATCTGTTCATGCACAATTATGAATTTAGCACTGCAGTAGAAACAAGTGAAGGGGGAAGAGGGAGATGTTTCACCATTTGCAAGGGGTGACAAACCCCATCTAAAGCAGTCCCCAAGACAAACTGTTTTCATTGGCAAGCTTTATGAATTCATTTGCCTTATCCCTCCCTATTTAAAGGCTTACAATCATCTCCAAGCTTCTAATTTAGTGGTTCAAAATTTCATCAGGGTTACTTAAGGAGCAGTATGCATGCAGGCTGAGAGTCACAGATCCTGCTTAAGTTTCTTCAGCACTAATAAGTTCACTGAAAAGGTGTAGAAACAGAGGAAAATATACCAGTGTGTCCTTGAAAATCTCCTCTTTAAGGTGTAAGGTCTAGACATTGATTGCAGCTGGTAACACAGGCTGTCTGTATAGGGCAGGACCAAGCCAGCTGGCACCAACAGAACCAAAAAGTCCTCTCAACACTACAAGTTTTGAGAACTTCCAAAGTTAGCACACTCCCATTTTACCTTCTCATGTTAACAACCAGTGTGTTGACTCTGTTTTCAACATGCTACAGAATATGGGGCTCATTACTCAAAAGGGAAAATTCGGTTTGCATTTTAATAGGCCCTTACATGGTCCACAAACACATCAAGCACAAATTAGACTCTAGATCAAATTGCTTGAAAACATAACTTTCAGGGAAGCAGACAAACACTCCTAGTTTTCATCCTTCTGAGGTCCAAGGATCCACTACTGCAAGATTTTTTACCCTCAGCATGATTCTGGAATAAGGAGCACAATTATTTTTTTAAATGAGACTATCAGAAAGAAGGTATCACAGTATACAGCTGATTTTCCCCCTCAGGCTAGAGATTGTGTAGCAGATCCACAGCATTAGCTAACGACACAGTGATGACTAAATTCTTACCTGACAAGTATCTTGACACAAAACTTGGTTTACCTTTCCTCAGAGCCTGGACACAGCAATGGAATAGCAAGGTACAGAGCATGTATTTTTAATTCCTGCTTGAGAATCCTCTCTACTTTCAGAGTTGTAGGTACAAGCCAAGACTGTGATACTGAGAGGAAAATACAAACTAAGCCTTCACATCATTATGTTCTGGTGTGTGTGTTCTTAACTGTTTACTTCCAACACCTGTTCTTTTGAGACTGGGTGACTCTTACTGTGACCCAGAAACAAATACACAGGGTCCTGCATAAAGAGTTGTTAAACACTGGAAAAGGCTCCCCAGGAAGGTGGGTGAACCCCCATCCCTGGAGGTGTTCCAAATACACATAGATGCAGTGCTGAGAGACATGGTTTAGTACCAGACTTAGTAGTTAGATAATGATTTGACTCAAAGACCTAAAAGATCTCTTCCAGCTGAAACAATTCTGATTCTTTTCATTATACATCATCTGGTATAAAGATTCCCTCCCAAGGAAAAAAAAAATCTATTCATGGTTCAAAGTGATGTTATGAACATCAATGAACAGAATTCAAACTCTTGCTATATAAGGGTGCAATTCTAAAGAAGGTGTTTGGAATCCTTCTTTTCCATTATCAGCCAATGCATGAGATCAGCATTTCCAACTAAGAACTGGATTTGTTCCTACAAGTTTTCCAGTGTCATTATTTCACTAATGCTTCCAAGATGAGGCTGTATTCCTAACAGCCTGGAACTGAAGGTGAAGGCTATTACAAGCTCCCCATTATAAGATGTGCTTGAGTTTAAGAGCCTTTAGAAATCATCATCTTTTTCAGCACAGAGCCCTACTGAAATGAACCTTCCACTAAGCATATATATATATATATATATATAAAAATATTACTACCATAGTTGAAGAGATGGCAGGAACACATCACAAACAGTCAAGGCAAGTATCTCCCAAAGCTATCCATGGAAGGATTAAAACAAACAAAAAATCCTTGAGTTTTTCCTTAAAAAACCAAGGAGGAATCATCAGCATTTGGTCTCAGCTGTGCTAACACCACTGATGATGACAGTCCTTTGACAATCTTCAGACTACTACTATTTTTGCACTGAAGGCAAGCAAGAGACTCACAATTCCTAGATCTCTTTGTGTTGCTCCTCTAAGTGTGCCACTGTAACTGAGAAACACACAAAACCTGCATCACTCCATAAGCATTTGAAGCCACAAATCACCTCTGTTAGGCAACAGCCTCTTCTGGAGAACACACATTGGTTTTTTGCCATGAAAGCAGACATTAAAGAAGAGACACTAACTACTTTTTTTGCTTAATGCTGGATCCACACAAGCTCACGTCCCCTGAAGGCTTATCCTGTGTTACCAGCACACAGCTTCTAGGAAGTTTGCCTCTACAGCAGAAGCAATGGTAAACAAGCAGGCCTAGAAGCCCCCGATTCCATAAACTGGTTTTATTGTATGCAGCATTCTTTGGGTACAATGTAGGAGGAAATGACTTTGCAAATAACCCGCTCTGCTACAGCACGCTGCTGTGGAGGTTCCCAATTTCAGAATGATTTCTGCTTGACAGCAGTGGGATGTCTGACCTCCCAAGAACAAACATGACAAGCACCAGCTCCACCTGAAGAATAAGCATGGGAGGAGGAGAGAGTTTGCTCTTTGTTCATAGAAGGCTACAGGGGCGTTTTTGCCATTTGACACTGCAGCCAAACTGGAAGAAACCTTTCCTTGACAGAAATAGAGCTCCAAGACTGGGATCGACTTTCAGCAAATAATTTCACATTGCCCAGCATGCTGACATTAAAAAAAAAGAAGAAAACCTTTTCCTGAAGACCAAACCCAAAAGAGGCTTACACACTGGGAAGCAGAGAAAGCCCCAAGAAGAGGACAGATAAAAATCCAAACCACAACACAATCTCCTGTGGCCCACGACTGGCAGACCTGGTTTAACCTCCTCTTCCAAAAGCAGGCTGAGGTCTTTTCATTTAATGTAGCCTTACACAGGGATAGAATGAAGGCTAGAGCCATCAGTTATAAACTGAGAGGCAGAAAGCTCTTAATAACTATTATTATACCTAAATTACTGAATAAGAAATCAGGCTCTCAATTTTCTGATCTGAATTACACCCATCAATCTCTCTCACAACCAATCTTACTTTCTAGGGGTTTTACCATCAGGGTTTTGGCGAAGGGAGAGCTGAACTTCATGAAGCTCCCCGCTTAAGATTCTAGAAACGTTCGTCCTTGCTTCACCTCCATATTGTGTGCAGGTCTTTGGCTAAGGTGGAAAGCCCTCTATCAACTGCTTACCTTTTGTATTTTCCTATTTCTGAACAGCAATAAATAATGCTCAGAACACACACTGCTTTTTTGTTCTCATAAGCGTTAGGTATGCAAAGCAACGAAAGGGAGAGTTGAATCTTCCCTCTTCTGCATCAACAGATCATTTAATAAATTGCAGTGTAGCTACAGTTGTGCAACCCTATTAAACACAATGGAGCTATAGAGGCATGACCAGAGGCTTAATTTGGCTACCAGCATTTTTCTTACTCATGCCAGATAATGAAAAGGAAAAGCTCCCAGCCCCATTTGAGGCTGACAGAAGAAATACATCTTTTACATTTCTCTTCTGCTTGCAAATCTATCTTCCTGAAGATACTTGGTATGGAAACGTGGGTTTGAGTCACTGGTGAAACAGCAGCATAAGCAGAGCTCAAATTCTACTGACTGGCACAGTGGCAACCAAACTTTCTGGCTGCATGAATCACTTTCCAGCATCAGGACAGCCCTGCACCTATGGTGCAAGTGTGTACAGTCCTGTACTCCCACAGGTTCTGAATTCAGTGTACATAAATACTGAGTGTCTTGTACACAGAGGAGCATATTCGGTGGTTTCCGAGTGCCTGAGGCAGACTGAACATACACACACTGAAAATCCAACACTCAGCTCTAGTTTCAGTTAGACTACATCTATTCCAAAAGAATACACTGCTGGTGCACATGGTTGTAACCCATTTGCACATCTGTTGCCCAGAGGAAAGTGGAGCAGCACCACCTTAATTACCACTTGACTGCTGGCTATCACCTTGCCTGGGCAATCTCCACCTCTCCCTTACCTGATCAGCATCAAATCACAGTATGACAGGCACAGACTAGCTGGACTTCACGTAAGAAGCGAGTGGGCTCCAACTGCCTTCACTTTTCCCACAGGGTGTAGACTGAGAACACCCAATCCAGACCCTGTGCATGTATACAGGAGGATATTCTTCTATCTCTTAGAAGTTGTTTTTTGAACGAGCAAGTTTGTCTATTTTGACAGCTATGACTAGTTCAGAGCAAGGAGGAGGTCCTTACAAGCTTCCTGTTTGACCAGGAAAAGGTGAGCTGTGAACTCAGTCTAGATGTGCTTATCAATATCCCACAGGTTCATCACAGGCTATGGTTCCACGTTGAGAAACCAAGCAGATTCAAATACCATTGCCATTAGTATTTAAAAACACAAATCATATCAGCTACTCAACTTTAGATATTCCAGCAGTCTTAGCTCATGGTAAGATGACATACCCATCATGTCTACTTTTCTTAGCAGATAAATCATCTCCTGCTGCAGGTCTCCTCTTTTTCCTTGGAGGCATCACTTTACTAAAGCAGTCTGAGGAACTGCAAGACCGGAGACTTCCTACAGAGGGAATTAAAAACACCAGTACAAGAAATGAAACTGTTGCAGACCAGTTAAACTGTGTCCACTAATAGGCATATTACAAAGGGAAGGCAGTAAATTACTGGATTTAAAAGTCACCCCCCCATAAAATGGTCTCCTTTAAACAGCAGAAGCCATCTCACTTTTATGTGGTGTTCTAAGGTCAGCTTTCTGTTAAGGCCAAAAGTACTACACCAAAATGTACAGAAGTGCTACTTCAGTCCAGCAAAGGCTGAGACTGTCCTGAACAAATCCTCAAACAGGCATTGCTTTCAGTCAGTTATTCAAATCAGAACTTCTGAGAGCTGTTCTTTACTTTTTTAAATACAAATGTGACTCAAAAACTAGAGCACCTACCTCTAGAAAACAGAACCTTTTTACTTTTAAGCCCCAAGTTTCTTGTGATACAGAGAGCAGGAAAGGTTTTGGTTGGTTGGTTTTTTTGTCTTTGGGAGAAGAAGGGGGGGAGAACATTCAGCAAGCACTAGGGAAGAAAAACAAGTGGCTGGCTCTGTCATACTGGATAATTCTCAAAGCATGAAAGTCCCCAAGTAGTAAACGGCTAAGACAAGACACTGATGCAAATCAGATGGCAGTCTTTCCCCCTTCTCCCCTCAGTTGCATACTCTATGGTTCTGGCAGCCTTTCCCCCCTCCTCTCTCAGCTGCATATTCCTATGGTTCTGGCAGCCTTTCCCCCTCCTCTCTCAGCTGCATATTCCTATGGTTCTGGCAGCCTTTCCCCCTCCTCTCTCAGCTGCATATTCCTATGGTTCTGGCAGCCTTTCCCCCTCCTCTCTCAGCTGGATACTCCTACAGCCTTGGTCGTTGTGGCAATCCATCTCACCAAACCTGCAGATTAATTAACCCAAGCAAAACAGAGTAACAACTTTCTACACATTAGCACAAGAAAGAGCATAGGACCAGCCCTTCTGACCACAGCAGGTCGTTAAATTGCCTTTCCTGTCTCATGAGAACAGTAGGCCAACACTCCAGGCAAAATTTTGTCCTACTTTCATACACTGAAGACCACAAGGACACCTGAGAAAGATGCAAGAGCAGAGCATTGAGAGCTCTCGAGGCTAAGTGTCACACAAAGAATTGTAAAAGGAAAGGAAGAGAGAGGTGAGGTATAAAAATCCAGACACAAAGCGATGCCAAAGACACTTGCAAGAAAATGCAAAGAACTCCAGCACACCTAAGCTACTTTCCCTCAGCTTCAACAGCATCCAAGTGTAGCTATGCTTTATTCCAAAATAGATGCCCACAAAAATCTTTTATTTTGAATCACAGCACAGAAGCAAGCAACAAAACTGACTGCTGCTTGAGACCAAGGGGAGCAGACTGAAATCAGAGGCCCAACTACTACCTGCCATCTTTTGCTTACCTATTCTTGGTACCTTTAAAGTGTCTCTCCTGTTGTAGGAGAAACCTTACAGCCTCACAGGCTTTGCTAGTGGTATTTTAATTCCAACATGCACTGAATCTATTTATGATGGCCACGGGCACTGGATGCTGGTAAGATGTAGGAAAAAGAAACCACACACAGACCCCTGCCCTGGGTTTGGGCAGCTGATGGTTATTTGATTGGGAGAAGAAATATGCAAGGCCTCTGTGTAGAGAGAAGCATAGCAAAAGATGTAAATAAAAATACAAAACAAAACAGCTACAGAATCACAAAAATCATTCTGTCAGATCTGCAACCCCATATGAGCCAAAGAGTTTAACCCAAGAATTCCTGCTTGAAGTCCTTTCCTCATTAAATGACAGGACCTTTTTAGGAAGATCACCAGCTTTGCTCAAAGGCTTCAACTGATAACCAGAATCCACCAAAACCCAATTTCTCCAATGACTCACATGAAAAAACTTCTACCTTCTCTTGGTTTGGCTGTAGCTAGTTGTAGCTCTGAAGCTAACAGAAAAGGGAATCACAGAATGAAGAAGAAAAGAGAGAGCTCAGAAATTGGCAAGTGGCTGTAAAAAGCACATGGACATTCCTCTCACACATACAGACACTGGGTGGACAAACACTGCACATGCTTGCAGAGAGCTAATATCCTAAAAGGCAGCAAAGACTTGGTCCAAACTTCACTGAACTGTTGCATGACCTCTAAGCTACTAAAATGCAGGGCACAAGAACACTACTTCCTTTTACTACTGGAACCAGTACACTGGATTTGAAGGGCAGTTAATTCCTCTGTAACAAACTCAAAATTAAGCCAGCAGCCTATTTCTATTTTTTATGTCCCTCTAAAGCTAAAAAATATCCGAGTCTGGGGGTTTTGTTTAACTCTTGCAACCTCTTATTTTACTCTATAGCTCACTAAACATCAGTATTAACCTTCCTTACACAGAGCTTTCCAATTCTAAATGCAGTTTCTAAGTTTAGCCTTTTACAACTCGTTCCACTTCTGAATCTTCACTTCTGCTCATCTGCAAACAAACATGCAGTGCCCTCTGACTCCATGCAAAGTTTGACAGGAACTTTACTTACCGTGAGCAGCTTCTCTGATGTGATTATCTTCAAAGTTTCTTAGTCCTGGGTCTCAACTCAAGATTGGCAGAACCATCCTAGTTCTCACTGTTTTTTTGACACTTGAAGCTAGCATTTGCAAGATAGAGCCTCCAAATGGCTGGTGAATAGGCCACCATCAGCGAAAAGCCTGCCGAGTATAAATGTTGTTTGCCAAAAGTTCTATTCAGTGCTTCCAGATTTGCAGGAGACAAAGCTACCAAAGGGGAATAGCAACTAGCGAGCTAAAGTTCACCCTAAGAAATTTAAAACAGTATGCAAGATAATCACCACGAGAGGGACACTCCTAAAATAGCAACAAAACCAGAACAGAAAGAAAAAAACAGAGGTCAATAAGTAAGAATTCTACCAGCTGTGCCCCTACAGACACACTTTCTACAAACACGAATTCTTCACCTTCTCTCTCAATAATGCCTGTGAATAATCCTGTTCTTCTGATGCTTAAGAGGGATGTTTCAAAGGAAAAATAATTAGAAGCCACGAATGCTGAAGCCATTGGAAAGACAGAGCTGCTCACTTAATGAGCCAGCGAGATCGCTACAAGCGCGCTTAACCATCGCCAATTTTCAGATACAAGATGAGAACACTAAATCCTCATCAAAACATCAAACAGCTTGTAATTTGCTGTAAAGGGGGGGGAAATCACCTTCTCTATCTTGAATTCCACACTACAGAATTGCTTTGGACTCGAGGGTTCCCCCCCCCATCTAAAACAAGAAGAAAAAGAGCAGAAGCCAAAGTGATTTTTCTTCTACACCTACAAGGCTGAAGAACTGCACTGGAGTCTTGTTTTCATTGAAGACATGACCTCATTCTTTTCAACAAGCCAGGTGACAACAGAAAGTGCACTTGCAAAGACATTTTAGTCTGGGTAGATAAATACAGACAGAATTTAATAACCAAATCATGACTTGAAGCCATTAACACGTTGATAGATTTGTAGTCATGATACAATACACACACACCCCCTCTTATTTCAAACTTGAGAAGGAAAGATTTCCAAGCTCATCCACGTTAGAAGAAACTGTTTTACAGAATCTGAATGCCTGCTTTTCTTACCCCTACAAACATCTGAAAAGGCTGCCCAGGACACATTTACAGCCTACCTTATTTTTCAGACATACATGCACACTGAAATTTGCATCAGGTGAGTGGAATTTTGAAACAAGCTCCAGCTTGGCTCCCAAATCACTGAAGGGATTTTCAAACTACCACCCTCTAAGCTCTTAGACATTCCAGATCATAGATACTTAAGCTCTTAGATATATAAGACTAAGCCAGACAAGAAATCTGGCTAATAGTTAGAAAAGATTTGATTTGCTTCATGTAATTTAAATGTCCAGTACATTTATTGTTAGCTCAGAAACAATTCCTTTGAAGTGCAATAGTGCTCATTAGAAATATTAACCTAAATTTGAAATACTCATTTTTTAAAAGAGCTTTTAGAAATCTCAACCAAATTTAGATATAAGTTTGTATTAAATCATACTAAAAGCAGGGCCCACAATGTAATAACATTAAGGAGGACAGTTATGTCAGAAATCCAATACCAGTCTTTAAGGATAAGTCTTGCTCCAGGAGATTCAGAGCGAAAAGCAAAACAAAACCAAATCCAAAACAACAAAACCTCAAAACTGAAAAAAAAAAAAAAAAAAAAAAAATATCTTGAGGTTGCTCTGGCAACACTCAAAAGACTCTTTTGCAACAGTCATTAACATGATTTTGACATGAGTTCTGGACACAGAACCTCGAACTCACTGCGTGCATGCAGTTCTAGAAATTGCGTAACAAAAATAATAACGACAGTAGGTCTGGACACTTCCCACTCTGCAGTCAGGAGCACTGGTAAATAACACTTCCACAACACCTAGGGACCTTGAAATCAAGCAACTTGCAAAGGTAAACCTTTTACATTTACACAAAGCCCTTTCGGAACTGTCAAGTCCCACAACAAATGGGCCCAGGGAACTGCACCATACAATGGCCAAAACCTTGCATCCACGGTTGGCCATCTATGAGGAAAGCCAAGGACACCTTCAGACTGAATTCTCCTGCAAGTTATGCAAACACTGCAGCTTCATCATCTTCTACTAGGAGACCTAAGGCAGTGTAGAAGCACAAGAAATGCTAGAATGAAATCTCAAGAGGAGGAGCCTGCCAGCATCCACCTCAACTTCCATTTGCCATTTCATACTTCTGCTTGAAAGGGTTTTTTAAAATTATTGGGGGGGGGGGGAGGGAAAAAAATAAAAACAAACCCCACAAAACCAAAACCCACCAAAACAAACAATCCCAAACCATGCAAACAAAACCCAAATCAACAACAGCAACAAAAAACCCCACAAAAATCACACTCTTCACTGAGATTATGTGTCCAAAGTTTTTGGAACAGCTTAATTCAAACAGCACATTGCAGGCAATAGGATAACCATGAGCACCAGTCTAAAGCGGTTCATCAAACTCATTAACACACTCAAGACACCTTCCAACAGACATGAGGAGAGCTCTAAGGCTAATTTCTTATACTGATCTTTATGACAGACATGCTAGGCAAGAGACAAGACAAATTCCAAATGCTGTAAGCACACCTACTCTCATTGGTTGATTAGTGACAGCCACTACCTCAATACTTCACAACAGCTTTTTGTGATCAAAAGTAGACAAAGATTATGGAATATATTTTCATACATAAAATCAGTGGATCACAAAGGAGAAAATTCCAAGTTTCCATCAGGAGATGGTAGAAGGCATCAGCTCCAGCATATGGACAACAAACCCTCTCACTGTCTCAAACTACTGGCACTGACCTCTTCGGCAGAGGCTTTTCATTTACACACTCCGCTAATTGCAAGTATCAAACTGCTAACCACACTGAAGAAAAATATGATAGAAGCCCTCTGTGGCTAGAGTAAGATGAAACCAAGTCACCTGTCACAGTATGGAAGAGGGTACATAAGCCCTAAGCAAGCTCTGTCCAATCTGAAACAATGCAGCCCTACGCATCTCTTCTCATTGCTCTACGCTAAGAGTGCTAGATTTGCATGTCCCAGAAATGTCCAGGAGGAGCTGACAGCTCTCCCCACTTTCCCAAGAGCTCAAGGTAACATCAGCAAACACAGCCAGCCCCTCAGGATAGAGAAAAACTTTGAGACAGATGGTAGGACAGATATGGTCAGTTTTAAAGAAGAATTCTGCTGAGTGATCAGGGCCTGAAGTCAGTTAAGTTACTTTCCTTCCTCCTTGTGTATCATGCCTGAAAACACAGAAAGGAAGGAAAAGAAACAAATCAAAGATGCCAGCTGGTAAGTAACAAACATGAAATGAGGTAACAAAAGCTGAAAGATACCAAGTCACAAAGCACAAATGCTGATCAACCAAGAATGGCAGCAAGCTAGTACCAGGCAGCCAAGATGAAGGCCTCTAAAAATGACATATTAGTGAACAGAAAACAGATTTGGTCTAAGAAACAGCCCTTAGACACTGAGCAAAAATCTGCATGAGACACAGCACAATCTGCATCAAAACCCCCCTAAGACAGAAAAGCTGGGGTGTTTGGAGCACAGCATTTAAACTCGGTCACAGGCATCACAATATCCACAAACGGTCTCTTGCTTCTGCTCTGTTCTCACCAATGCTCTTTCAAGAGTCAAAACACTGTAAGAATGTGGATATTCTGCTAGTCTAACAGGTTGAGTCCAAGGAGTGAGGCAATTTTTTCATGAAGTCTTCTAAAGTACTTACACTAAGAAGCAGTAAAATGACAGATACTGCTGAAACCTGTGCAAGTCCTTCTTAACTGGAGAAACTGAAAGCAAAAACTTATTTTGAAGAAAGCTTTGGGGGAAAAAGAGAATTCACAGCACTTGTTCTCTAAAACTCCTCTAGGCTTCTGAAATGTGATTTTTGATGATGTTAGAGAGACTTTCCTGATGAAGTTTGTTTCAATCTACTTCTACCACATCCTTATTAAATACCTGTCTGGTGATCGTCTTGACCAACGTCCTCTGTCAGATTCTGCAAGAGAGTAGGAAGGATACAGTTAAACAAGACAGCAACCTCCAGCATTCACTAAACATTTAATACTAATTGCTTCAGGAGCATCTAGCCAAGACTGCAGAACCTTTGTGCTTTCAGTTCCTATCTACCTAGAATGTTACCCTTGCAAATTTAGCTTTAAAGTTCAAGGACAATCTTTAAATTCAACTGGAAAAATGTTTTTGATAGCTTTGGGTTTTAAAAGTCTGCCAAGTTTTAAAAGAGCCAAGGTAACTATCCATCGGATGGGGAAAGCTCCATTGTTGTCCTGAACAATTCTATTGACAAATGTAGCATTAGAAAAAAAATGAATTTGCCATCTACTGCAGAAATGGCTTTGCTTAAGGATAAGCACACAGATGTGTTCTAAAGAAAACTGATACAAAGCCAGCTGAAATCTCAGAAATTAGTTACCCCCTTTTGCAGTCAGTGTCTTTTCCACTGCACTTCCAGTGCATACACAGAAGCCATACTGGCATTTCCAGCCATGGCTGCACTACAGCAAATCTAAATGCACAGCAAATGAGCAAGGACAGTCTTCACTCTTTGCATGGTTGTAAGAGGATACTTTGCTCAAGAGCTGTAAGGAACAGGATAACAATTATGATTACCACTATTTGCTCTAACTAGGAAAGCTGGAAAGCTGCTTCTGTGGAGACACCATCTAAATCCAGTGCTGCAGTGCACAGTGCTCAAACTCCACTCTGACTCCCTAAGTATAAACTCTCAGCTTTTACTAATGCTGCTTATCACTTAAGGGATACAAACCCAGCAGCCTCTCGTATGAAAAAAAGGAAGCCGTGCTCTTTGGGCTGCCCAGGGAGGTGGTGGATTCACCACCCCTGGAAGTGTTTAAGAAGACACGGGATGGGGCACTTGGTGCCATGGTTTAGTTGATTAGATGGTGCTGGGTGATAGGTTGGACTCGATGATCTCTAAGGCCTTTTCCAACCTGGTTAATTCTATTCTATCCTTTAAAAGTGTAATCACTTAATGGTTTCAATTACAACATTCAACTGAAAGCCCAAGCTACTCTGCTGAGAGAAAATGGCAAGTCATTACCAGCCTATTGAGGGTGTGGTAAATCTTGTGAATATTTGCCAGTGTTGATAGGTGAGAATTCAGTTGAAAATCTAGAAGGGGGGGGAAAAGAAAAAGAGAAAGTTTTATATTTTCTGGCTTCCAGCTGCAGCAAGAGATGTTGTGGTTGTTTTTTAAAAAGCAATCCCACGGCTGTAAGGCAAAAGCCAGAATCTCTGCTTCTCAGCATCAACATTTTCAATACTGAGTGAAATCTGCAGAGGATATCCTACATCATGCATGTTTCTTGAGGCACGGACGACCCTCAGCAAAACAGAATGACCGCCGCATGCAAAATTCTATTGCAAACAAACAAACAAAATTACCTGGTTTTCCCTTCAGCATGGGAATTATGCTTCCCGGGCTACCCAGTCCTTCCGTCTGATCTAATCCAAGACTAACTTAAGCACCATGGAACACCCCAAAATCATTACTAAAAACGCTAGGAGAATTTCATTAACAGACATGTCCTTGCCTTTAGACCACTCTCCTTGCAAAACTGAGTGACTGCTCTATACAAATCTCACGTTTCAGCCATGGGAAGGTAACAAACCAAAGGTCACAACACAGCAGCTAAGACCAGAGCAAATAAAACCAAGAATAAAATATCCTGACACTTCATGAAACAAGACATAGCATAGATGTTAACTTTGCTTCCTTGCCCCAAAAAGAAAGCACTTGAGCTTGCTTCAGTTGCAAAAAAAAAAAAAAATTAAAACAACAAAAAAAAAAAAGAGCTACAAACTGTTTGTTTGGTTGGTTTTTTTTTTCCCCTATTCGTTTAAATTCCCTATTTTTGCTAGAAATACATCAAGGACAAAACTGGAAAATAAGTAACTTACAAAAAAAGATCAAGTGAGCTCCCTCCAGAGAGCATGCAAACCAACCAGAAGCTCAGAAGCCGGCAAAAGCCAGCTGACAGGGGTCAAAATCAGCCAACTCCTGCGCAGCACTTCCAGTGCACTGAAGCAGCTTATCCCACCAGAACCCCTGTGCAAAGGCACTCTAGTTGAACAAAGACAGGTGCTGTATGACAGGCAAAGTATTTCCAGCTAAATTTTTTGCCTCTGTGAAAAGCTGTTATGTGCCTAGTGTCACCTAGTTAACACACTAAAACATTTCTACTATGAGACATTTAATTTGGCTCTGCCTAGTAGCTGATGCAAGGCACAAGGTCAGAAACATCATTCCCACGTTTCCAATCCTAGCACTTCAAATGAGTGTTTTCAACAGACACTTAAGATGAGCCAGAATCCAAGGACAAAGAGAAGTCATCATTAAATATCAGATCCCCAAGTCAGTGAACCACACTGCTATAAAGGTAAGAAGTGGATCTGAAGCAACTGCCTGCTGTAAGCATGTGGTGGGTTGCTGCACATACTGCTATGGAATTCTCTTGTCATGGTGAATAGTAAACTCAGAAGATACCTTTAGGAAACATACATTTCATTATGTTAGCCAGAGAGTATCATTGCACCAATTGCTACCCATCTTTTAATGGGCTGTCCCAAATCCACCACCACAGGAATTTCTCTAACCCTGAAGCGCTGAAGATGGAGCTTCCAATGCGAGATACACTTATCTCCATCAAGCCAAAGACAGCTCTCAGATCTTCTTACCGGGACCTTGAACAAGGTGCTACATTTTTACCTGCAGTAAGTGCTCAATAAAGTTCCATTTTGGCTAGTAAATACTAAGCAAAACCATTCTGCAATCAAAAAAAACCAAACCCAAACCAACCCCAAGTTTCTCAGCCAACCTTCAATGTGACATAAAGGAATTAGAGAAAAAAAGGGGGGGAGAAAGAACATAAAAGCCATTCTGAGGAAGGGCCAGATGAAAAGCTAAGCTTTCTGGAGTATTAATTTTAACATTGCTCCCTTATCACTCAGCCTAAAATCTACAAAGCACAGGAGTCTGTGTCCAGTAGTCCAGGCTAAGCAACCCCAGCCCCCTCAGCCTCTCCTCACAGGGCTGTGCTCCAGACCCCTCCCCAGCTTTGCTGCCCTTCTCTGGACACCTTCCAGCAACTCAACATCTTTCCTAAAGTGAGGGGCCCAGAACTGGGCACAGGACTCAAGGTGTGGCCTAACCAGTGCTGAGCACAGGGCAGAATGACCTCCCTGCTCCTCCTGGCCACACTATTCCTGATTTCAGATGACACTCTTAAAAGCAACAGGTGTGGGGGGCACAGGGCAAAAAAAAAAAATCAATTAGGATTATATATATTATGTATCATCTTTGAAATAAAATATTCCTAGCACTTCAAAACACCAAATTCATACCAGCATGTTTCACATATCCACTGGAAATAGCCTCATCATTTTAAGTTGCCAAGTCAAAAATAAGTTAGATAATGATGATGGACTCAAGAGAGGTTACACAAATAGGACTTATACAACAAGTGTCACACCTTAGCTCCACACTAACTGGTTTATCCTTAGGAATACAGAGGACGAGAGCTCAGAGCTTTCCTCTGTAGGGAAAGCTCACAAAGTAAGGACATTACCCCAAACCAGGTTTCTTTTACAGTAGCTGTTAAAAAAAAAAAACAAAAAGGAAATGCTAGCAGCAGCAAATGAACTAAGGAAGTTACCCTCATAGCCAAGGCCACCTTCTGAACTGGTCAGCGTTTGTGACATCTATATTGCAAGAAAGATAGACTAAATATCCAACGCCATTGAAATGGCTTTTTTTTTTTTTGGGGGGGGGTGGGGGGGGGGGGAGTGGTTTTGAAGCAAAAGAATAATAATAAAAAAAAAAAAAAAAAAAAAAAAAAAAAAAAAAAAACCAAAACCTTCTGTGCCTAAATAACCATCTTGGAAAATTAGCTAAGGGACAGTGGCATAGTCAGCATAACAAGCAAGTGATTTAACAGCTGTCTGCAATAATATCCTGCAGGAACACCTTAGGTTCTCTTCCCTCCACCTCCCAAATTCCCACACTTAAGCAGCCTCCGAGCCGTGCCTGCCTGACCTCCTTGGTCAGCCTGCTACCCCAGGAATTTAACCCACAAAATAATATCAACAAACAAACCCTGCCAGCTCAGTGGTCTGAAGCAGCTCACCAAGGAGATGCAACACCGGATAAGCAGATTTAAATCCAGAAGCAGGAAAGGTCCTCCCAAGTGGGAGCAACACCATGGGCTTGTGGCGGCAACAGCAGTGTTCTCCCAAGCCCCACCATGAGAAGAGAGATACATCACATGAAGGGGACACACACCATGGCTGAATATAACCATAGAATTGTTAGGGTTGGAAGGGACCTCAAGGTCCCCCTGCTATGGGCAGAGACCCCTCACACTAGATCAGGTTGCTCAGAGCCACAATAATAATAATAATGAAGAAACTCATTGTGTGTGAAGCTATTTTTCACTGAATACAAGCTTCAAAATACTTTAACTGGTCTGAAAATATTTTGGTTTGTCTTTCCTGCAGAAAAAAAAATTATAATGAAGTGCCACACAGTTTACAGATCTGGGATCAGAAGGAAATCTGCTTGCTTTGTGGATGCAGCTGGAATGCGTGCCAAGCCTTTAAGAGGGGGATGTGTCAAAGAGGAACACGTATATTGTTGATTATTTTCCATGCAGACATTAGTTTATCTTTTAGCAAGGACTGAAGCAATGGGAATTCCAAATGGGATTAAATACTCTGCAATAATTCAGAAAGAAATGGATAGAGAAAAATATATCTGAGTAAAACAATTGCAAATCCAGACAAGAAAGAAATGCCAGAGCCAACCTAGTAACCATGGAATTCACATCTTGTCTGCAGTTTATCCTTAAAGTCTGGGTTAGTGAATTAGGATCATATGTAATTTAACAAACACACAGAGTTTAAAAACAGCTTTTTAAGTATTAAATATTAAGGTTTACACTATGGGCCTGACAGTTACAGAGAGGTAAAAGAAACAGCAGCTAGGTGTGCTTGCTTCCATAACAAACTCGACAAAAACATTCTACACCATCATGAACTACAGTGAACAAAACCCTCAATACATCTTAAATATAAATACAGATATAGATTTATACAGGTGAATTGACCTTAAATACTCAACTTTCTTATCTGAAATGAAAAAACTTCGAAGGTCAAGCCCAATTTTTTTGCTGCAGGGAACGATGTGCTGCCAAACTCTATCACACAAAACCACAAATACCTACAAAAAGGGTTAAAAAAAAAAAAAAGAAGGTATTTCTGCCTATGTGCTTACTCACAGAGACACATAACCTGCCTGAAAAAAGGCTTAGCTCCTGCCCTCAAAGTTATCACTTGAAATCTTGGATGAAAAAGACAGACACATGGATCACTACGATTACTATAAAACTGGTACAAAATCGGCGCTGAAGCCCAAGCAGCAGCCGCCCGGCGCTGAAGCCCAAGCAGCAGCCGCCCCGGCGCTGAAGCCCAAGCAGCAGCCGCCCCGGCGCTGAAGCCCAAGCAGCAGCCGCCCCGGCGCTGAAGCCCAAGCAGCAGCCGCCCGGCGCTGAAGCCCACGCAGCAGCCGCCCCGGCGCTGAAGCCCAAGCAGCAGCCGCCCGGCGCTGAAGCCCAAGCAGCAGCCGACTCCAAGCTTCCCTTCCACACTGTTTTACTGAGTGAATAATCTATACAAAAATCGCACAGTAAGCCTAAATATATTTATCCTACACACAGAAGCCATATAAACTCTGCATTAAAAATTAAGTATGGAATTAGTTGCAGTAATATTACTTTCTTAGTCTTAGGATATATTTGACTCAGTAGAAATATTGTGAGGAATTTTCTGTAATGTTCTGTGAAGAGAAAAAAAAAAAAAAAAAAAAAAAAGGAGAGTAAATACACAGCAGGCAGATTCAGGCCTGAAAAACTAAAAATGGAATGTTTATGCTTTTATTTAACTAGTCTCAAATAACACTATTGGAGAAATTGGAATAGTACTGGAAATAGGAGTCAAAGTGCTGTCATCTTATCAAAAAAACAACCCAAACCCAATTTAATCTTCTGTGAACTACACCTTTCCATGCTCTGCTGCCTACTTCCAGAATTACCCTAACAGCAAGACAATTTATAGTGATGAATGAACTTGAAAATTCAAACCTTTGGTGAAAGCCTTCAATACTTACTGTCAGAATTTCTATATTCATGACTAAATGTAGAAAACAAAATCAAACCCTGCCTCAGGTTTAATTTCATGTATACAGAAGCACCACAACACACCTCAAAACTGAGATTCCCAAACTGCAGTAGAGAGCAGCTAGGAGCTGACTCGGCATTCTTGTGAAAGACAGGATGAAGAATTCATTTCCAATGTGTCTGTAGCTGAATCTGCACAGGCAGTGACACCTTTTAGCAGGGGCAGCTTGCAGGACAGACCTCCTTCTTGGTTCATGAGCCAAGAGGAAGCATGCAGGAAAGGGAAGACAGAGAAGAACAGGCTCAACAAGAAGAATCCTCCCTGAATTTGGTGGGCTTGAGCATAAGGCATTATTCAGAAAGCAAGGAAAACACAACTGAATTCCAGCCTGGACAGAAAAGGACACAGCTGACTGGAAAGACTGGTGGTATGCCCCATCCTAGCATGGGAAGCAACCAGACATAGCCATTAGGTCCTGCAGCACCAGGCAGCTCTTCCTCCCACATGCGTGCATAGGGTTGCCCCAAGCTCAGATCTACTGCTGACAGCAGTGGGAGCCAAGCCTACAGCTGCAAATTGGTGTACATTTTCTAAACTGAAAAGCCCAAGAGTTCTGAAGCAAAACAGTGATTTAAGCTATTAAACACAACCAAAAACCCCCAACTACAAAAGGTGGCCGAGATGACAACACACCAAAAACCACTTCTTGTTGCAAGGCAAACAGGCCCACTGAACTCTTACCAGTTGGCATTAGCCCATGTAATCAGCCTCTCACTTTATCTACAATAAAGTATTTTAAAATGACTAAATGCTACACAGAGAGGGAAAAGCATTCATCTTTCTTTCTCCCCCTTCCCCCAGGAACAAATCCCTTATTCTACCTGGGCATTTAAAAAGCACTCTGCTCCCAAGGCTCGTTTACAAAACCAACTACTGAGGGCTAAAGTTCACAGAGAATTTTAGAGCAATTTGAGTAGTGCAAGAGTTGTGTAACTGTTGTTTTAGTCCGAATGCATTCCCATTTACCTTGAATTGACTGAACACCTAAGAGCCATGCTACAGTAGGAACATACAGGATGAAAAAAACCCAGCCAGCATGCTGGCTAATAGGGGGTTTAGGGTTTGTTTTGTCTGGGGGAGTAGAGTGAGGAGGGGTGGTTTTGGTTGGGTATTTTTGTTTGAGGTTTGGGGTTCTTTTGTTTACTACAGAGAAGACCCCACAGTAAGCTTATTTCTAGTGCAAAAGATGTGATTTTGTTGCTGCAAATACAACTTGTGTACCTACTAAATGTATTTGATAAGCATTCCTAATGGAGATTCTTGCCAGAATATACAACTGGAGTGACCAGGCACAGCTGGAAAAGAATGAGTAGAAGCAGTGGATAATTAGAGCCAATTTAAATCTATTTCTAAAGCACGTATTACCAAATCAAACAACATTTCAGTGATTCCATCTTCCTTGGACTGTGAACAGACATTCTTTCAGTCTGCAATTCAAGGACATAGGAAACTGAACAACAAAGTATCCAATACAGAACCAATTTTACACCCATTTGATGCAGAGATTTCAGCCAGTCTAACTCCACCAGCAAATTAAGCATCAGTGAGGTACTTTTGTGTCATCATCTGCTATGGCCTAAGAGATGTTTGCCAGCACTACTCAACTTCATGCCAGAGCAGGTGTCATCTGTCATCCTACAAAGGGCACAAAGCTAATAAAAACTTTGTATCTGGTGCTCTAGCTAGATCAGCAGAAATGCAACCCTGTCGAGTACATTGAGTATCCAGCACCATGCAGGTCTAGCATGGATCTACAGGATGGGAACAGCTGTACTGCCCCAGCCTCTTGGTCTGTGGCCCCTTCCTCTCTGCCCAAAGTTACAGACCCCCCAGCTCTGCCAGCAGCACAGGTCATGGGCACACTCCCTACCACACTTTGAGTGGGGGAAACAAACAAAAAAACCAAACAAAAAATATCAACCCTGTCAGTTTAGACAGTAAATGGCAAGAGCTAACCCAGACATGTATGACTGAGTGGATTAAAGAGTGCTCCTACAAACCATTTCACTCACCAATAGAGCAAGGGAAGCAGTAATCCACAGCTAATGGGCTGTACTGAGCAGCGGCACTAAAGGCAGTCCCACAGTCTGTGCAGTCCCACATCTGCATCAAGTGCTAGAGACCTCATGTCACACCAGCTGGTAACAGAGTGCCCTGTAGATCTACCAACAATACACACACAGCTAGATCTATGTAGACATAACTACACAGATATAAAAGCCACTGAGCAAAACAGTAGTTGCTTCTCTCTCTTTACAAGCCAAAAGCAGAAAATTCTGTTGACTCTCAAGACTTAAATTTTTTAAATGAAAGCAACTTAATTGGACAGTACAAGGAAAACGCTTGGCACACTTCAAAAGGGGGCTCTGCTTGAAGCCCTTGTTAGCAGCCTGACTTATGCAGAAGAAAGAACCACGCCACTAAACACTTCAATATTTAAATTGGATGAGACGTGCACATTTTCATGGGATGTACTGTACTTCCTACTGCAATGCTTTTTGGCAAGCACAGGACAAAAATTAGGCAAGTTTTCCTCTTCTGCTTGAGGAACACAAACAAAGCAAGGGAACAATGTTTTGAAATAGTCCAAAGCCTTTGTTTTCAATATCTCTAAAATAAGTGAGGGGGGGAAAAAAAAAGGTAAAGAAAATACAAGATTAATGATTCACTTAAAGTTAGCACAAAATAAACTTCTCAGACAACAAAAAAATTAATTAAAAGTTAAGTGCTGATATTGCACAAATCAAATCTCATCCTGATACAAAACAATGAAGGGAAGCGGTGAGAGGAAGACTCTTTACCTGCCTAACTCAACTTATTGTGTGGCCTTCCACAGAGAAGATATCTCCAGTTACAGCTATTTGAGTTGCAAGAAACTTTTAAGCAAGCATCTGCAATGGAGAAAAGGAAAGTCAATGTTTCTCATAGAATGTGCAAGGTGCCTAGTCTCAGAAAGTAAAGCAGACTGAGCAACAACTATTCATGGAGCTTGTACTGCAAGAACAGATGTGACTCTAAGAAGGATCAAAAAGAAGGCTCAAAAAAACGTTCAGTCACAAAACAACCATAAGGCAACTTCTCAATGGTGTCCAGAAATCTTTTCCAATCCCTCTCATTCTTTGATTCTCCATGTGTACAGATATGCTATGAACACTTCTGCTTTCAAGTATTTAAATCAATAAGGAGGGGAAAGAAAAGAAAAAATACCCATACAACTACTGTGAAGCTACAGTTAATGAGGTGGATTAATTTAGGAAAACATTCCTGTTTAAAACACACATACAAGGCCATGAACTGCCAGAAGGAAAAAGAAGTACTGAGGTGGAAGATTCAATCATTCCAAGGGATATTTTTAAAGAGAAGCCAGTAACAGCTGAAGGCTGGGAACAGTGCTCTTCCTGTCTTCTGCAGAGAAATTAAAAATAAAACAATGAAAACAACCCCCAAGGCAGTGCACAGGCTTAAATTCCTCCCTCCAGGAGGGAGCACTGCAGTGTTTGCACCTGTAGCTTCTGTGTGTAGGATGAAGACCCGCACCTTCTTTAGGACAGGGCACACAACGAAGGCACTGAACAGAGAACAATTTCTAGAATAATTATCCTTCCATTTCAAACAACAGGCAGGGATTTGCTCTTTAATGGCAAACCTTAGCCACCAACATACGATGACCCCTGAATATGAAGGCTAAATAAACCAGAACCACTACAGAAATTATATCATCTTACAAGTTAGAGCCTTGATCAGGTTGTCCCTGTCCAATGTCTCTCCTTTGGAGAAACACAGAGGAGTCGAGAAAAACAAGGCCTTACGCAGCATTTCTTTCCATAATTGCTTTCAGGATGATGTCCAAAACTCAAGACCATCGTTCATTAACGTATGATCAAAGCTTCAGTTTTCATTATCTTCCCCACGAGCAAGTTCTGCAGTAATAAAGTGTCTCAGAGCTGCAACTCCTTGCAGAGTGAGAACACGTTACTGGGAGACTCCACGGGAACTGTGGGAACACCGTTCTGCTGAGACAGCTTGGTGCCCAGGATGCCTGCCTCCTCTTCCCACCGGACTGGGATGGAGCCTGTTTCTGAACCCCACAGTTACCACACAGGCGTGTAACCCCACCCATGCCAGGTAACCTGTCTAGAGCATACGGTCCCGCCTGCTCTGAAAGCGGAGCCAGAAACTATACGACAGAGACAAAGCCATCCCTGCGCAACCCCGAAACAGGCGGCGTGATCACCTTTTCTCCCTGCCCCGAGGCCAAACGGCCCTGCCCCAGGCCGCGTCCTGCCCTACGAGAGGAACAGAGCGCAGCGGCTCCCGGCCCTCCCGGTGGCTCGATGCCGGCCGCAGGGTACCGGGCTGCAACTCGCACCTCAGCGCGGGGGCGGGCAACGTGCCGCGGAGCCTGCCGGGAGTTGTAGTCCTCCGCCCTCCCACCAAGAGCCCTGTCGCGCCGGGCAGCCGCAGCGAAGACTCCACCTCCCACAATGCGCCGCGGGCCCCATTCCCCTTCATAGCCCATTTCTCCAGCACCGGCCCGGTGGAATCCGCTAAATTACCGCCCTCCCCCGCTTGTCCCCACAGAGACCCACAGCTCCCACATAGCGAGGCCGCCGGGCAGCTCGGCAGTCCGCGCTTGCCCTCTTCTCGGCAGTCCCGGCTCCCCGCGCAGCCAACCACGAGGGCCGGCCGCGGCCTCACCCGCTTGCTAGCCGGGTCGGAGAAACTGCGTCACACCTTCCGAGCGCCCCCAGCCCCCTCCAGTATTGCTCCCCTCATCCGCCCCCGCCCGGGCCACCCGCGCTCAAGTGCGGCCCCTCCCGCCCCCACGAAGGAGCCCGTCAAAGGCCCCCGGGGCCCCTGCCCGCAGATACACACACCGCCTCCCTGACCGCCGGTTCCGCACCCGCAGGCCTGACGCCCTCCCCAGTCACCGGGAGCCCCGGCGACACGTTCGGCCAAGACTCCTCGGTGAGGGAACAGGAGAAATCGCCTCCGCCCGGGCGGCAGCGCCCGCCAGCGGAAAGACCAGGCTGGTGGTGCCGGCGGTGGGTGGGCGGGAGCGCGCAGCCCGGCCCGGCCCCGCCGCTACTCACTGACAGCGGCGGCATCCGAGTGCATTTTCGTGCAGCGCACACACTGCCCTGCCCGGCCCGGCTCCCTCTACCCCTCTCCCAATCACAGAGCCCAAGCATAGGGATCTCCCGCCCCGCCCACCGGCGGCACCTATTGGCTCCGCATGTCCTGAGAGGCCGCACGTTCTGTTCCTCTACTGCATGAGGCTGCTGCCATTCTCCCTCTGCCTGCCCCGCACAGCCTTCCCTGCCTGCTCCCGACGTCCTATTGGGCTGGAAGCTGAGCCGGCTCCGCCTCCCCTCACTGTGACTGGGCTGTGCCAGTGCCAATTGTTCCCGGCGCTGAGAGCGCGTGCAAAGAACACCACTTTGTGTCAGCCGTAGCACCGATTGGCTACGGAGACCAGAGGCCGCGCCTACGCCCTGCTACGATTGGGTAAGCGGGGCAGAGGGCGGAGCAGCCTCGGCCCCGCCCCGCCGGGAGCCGCCGGCGGGCAGAGTAAGAGCGCGGTGCTGCTGCTGCCCCGGGGCGAGAGATGGCCGTCCTGGTTCCCCGCCTCTCCCTCCCGTATCCTGTCTTCCGTTACACGGTAAAGACACCGGTAGTAGCGTGCTCTCCGTATCTCATTCGCGAGCGCCTGTGGGGATGCTAGGCAGCTTCCGGCCGCAACGCCTCAAGGCCGCCCCCTTAGTCCCCCACCACAGGGATAAAGCCAAGCCCCTGTATGCTGAAAGGCTTGCAAACCTCGTACCTGCCCTACTCGGATGTATGCTACTGCCTGCCCCGGGGCAGGTGGAGCAGGTTGCTGATGTTTGGGAAGGAAAACATCCTCCTTTCCCTGTGAACCTGACTTGAGTGCAGCCAAATCACCAACTAGCTTACAGATGTGGTTTTTTTTATGTCACCCTCCTCCTAGGGAGAAAATGGCAGCCTGTTACCACCAGCTCAACACACTGAGGTGTCAGGTCAACGTTAAAGCAGCAGCAGTGAGGTAGTGTAGAGACGTGGGGGCCAACAGCTGCTGCTTGAAGGTAAATGAGACAGCTCACTTGCCCTAGTTACTGATTCTGCTCCTAGAAATGTGGCACATGGACCCACCCTCCTTCTCTCCTAGTACGGAGGCACAGAGCTCCCCGCTCCTGAGCTGTAGTAGGCTTTGCAGGTTTTTGCTGCTTAGCATGTGAGCTCTTCATCTTGTGTCCTTTCAGGCAGAACAGCCTTCCCTTGCCCTACTCAGTGCTGGAACACAGATAAGAAGAGACTGCTACAGCACTGCCTGTGCTCAGTGGAGGATTAGTAAAACAGAAATTACTCCTGAAAAACCTTCCTCTAAGAGGTTAAGATAAAGAGAAGTCAAGGACTCAGAACTGAGTAAGTGCTGGGTTTAAGGTAATTGTCCCTGTGGAACAATGCATTAGCATATGGTCCTGAATTAACTGATCACACACCTGGGCTGGGGCTTTTTATGACCTTTCCCTCATTCAGTGAACCAGTGAGAATGTGCAAGTGCAGATGATTTATTTTAAAGAGCAAAAGCTTGTATTTTTAACTGCCTGCTTTGCAGAGAAGATGACAGAGTCCATAAGAAAATGAGTTCTCCCTTAAAAAGCCATGTACTACAAACCATGTCAGAGCAATAAAACACCCCTTTAATTGAAATTTGCACTTAGTAACTCCTTGAAATGATTTCTGAAGAACTTTCTCTGTCTCTGATATTTTCCTGCTTGCACCATCCTTTCTTTACCTTAGCAACTGTGTATTCTACTACCTTAAAAAAAACCCAACAAAACCTAATTACTATATGGAGTAAAGCAGTACAGGCCAGCCTTCACTCCTTGGGTAGCTCTCCAGTCCCACATGCCAGACATTCACATCTGTGCATGGCATCCCAAGCTCTCGTACTCAAAAGGAGCACCACTGAGTTGCAATTCATCTGATACATTCTAATTCATCAGACAAGGAGAAGGCTGAGGTACTCAGTACATTTTTTGCCTCAGTCTTCACTGGCAGTCTTGCTCCATCCCCTTCCTGAATCAATGGACCAGTAGGGTACGGTACCTCCCACCACAAGGAGGCACTCATGAGGTTCAATAAGGCAAAGTGTAAGGTCCTGCACCTACGTTGGGGCAACCCTCCATATCAGTACCAGCTGGGGATGATGAAATTGAGAGCAGAGCTGCAGAAAAGAACTTTGGGCTGCTGGTGGATGAAAAGCTGGACAGGAGCCAGCAATGAGAACCTGCAGTCCAGAAGGCCAATGGCATCCTGGGCCACATCAAAAGAAGCATGGCCAGGAGATGGAGAGAAACGATTCTGCCCCTCTGCTCTGGTGAGACCTGCCTGAAGTATTGTGTTCAGCTCTGGGGCCCTCAGCACAATAGAGATATGGACCTACTGGAGAGGGTCCAGAGGAGGCCACCAAGATGATCAGAGAGCTGGAGCACCTCTCCTAGGGGGACAGGCAGAAAGAATTGGAGCTGTTCAGCCTGGAGAAGAGAAGGCTCCAGAGAGACCTTATAGCTACATTTCAGTATCGGAAGGGAAGCTACAGGAAGGCTGTTCAGAAGGGACAAGGGGCAATGGTTTGAAACTGGAGCAAGGTAGAGATAGGTTGGACATCAGGAGGAAGTTCTGCACAGTAAGAGCAAATACTGTAACAGGCTGCCCAGTTGATCACCTGGCCCTGGAGACATTCAAGATCAGATTTGATGTGGCCCTGAGTAGCCTGATATAGTCAGAGGTGTCCCTGCTGACTGCAAGGGGGTTGGACAAGATGTCCTTTCCAACCCAAAGCAATCTGTGAATTCTGGAGTGAGAGGAACAGTTCCTTTAGCAGAGCATGTTTCTTTGTTCACATTGGCCCTGAGAAGCACATAGACCACAAGCTCAGAAGAACAAGGTACTCAAAAAGAAATCTTCTATGCTTTACTTAGCTGTAAGCTGATACAGAGCTGAAGAAAGCACAGGAAAATCCTGTCTGATTGTGTCTGACGTCAGAAGGGTTTGTACTTTCCCCCCTCATTTATGTTATTCTAAAATGAAAGCTACCTCTTGGCTGTACAAACTTCTCCTTAGGCTACAGCTTCCATAACTCTTGCTGTCCATAAGGCACACAATGGTCTAGCTTTGACAAACAGAAGTTCAAAGTATTCTGAAGAGCTGAATGCACAAGTGTAATCCCTGACCCACAGAAACCAGATCTGCACAGAAATCCATAGGGAAACACAAAAGAGACTTTGTTTCCTGCTTCTGCCTGCTCAAGGAGGGAATGTCTGCCTCAGCCAGAAAAGGCCTGCCCCACGAGAACAAGGCCAATTCCAACATGCACCTCTGTTCCAACCTCAGGAAGGTTTTCTTACCACTAGTTGTAAAGGACTATGCAAGTCTCCAGGCTGGCAGATGTTATGAAATCACACCCGTATTTTCTTTCTGAAGCCTGAGTTGACAAACCGTTGCAATACTTCATTTTACATAGAGCAGATGAATCAGATCATGGCTGATCAAGCATTGTCTCAAGGACAGAAACTCTTGAAACAGTTTCAGCATTAGCCTCTTAATCCCATCCCTCCCTGAATCCTTTATTTTGTGGCAGTGCAAGCATTTGGACAGTTAGATAGCAAGGTAGATCAAAGAGCAAGACTGCCCCAAACACCCCCAAAAAGCAAACAAGCCCAAAATGAGCAAACTAAAAAGCAGCCCAAAACTCAACACTTCTTTTGCCTCTGCTCATTTATTTGTTTTCCCAAATGAATATCCTGGTATGTTTACTACACATATATGCAAATGCTCTCGTTAACACCAAAGGTAGATGCTGAAAACCACTGGCTAACACAAGAAGGAGGAGCCACTGACTTAGTTTTATGTTCTTCAGTATCAGAAACATTAAAAACCTTATTTGAGAGACAGAATCCTCTCTTTCTAAAGGGTATCACCCTCCAAATTGCCAGAGCCACTGCATCTCTCAAATAGCTTCATCACAGAATGGTCTGGGTTGGAAGGGACCTCCAAAGGTCATCCAGTCCAAGCCCCCTGCAGTCAGCAGGGACATCCTCAACTAGATCAGGTTGCCCAAAGCCCCGTTGAGCCTCACCTTGAATATCTCCAGGGATGGGGCCTCAACCACCTCCCTGGGCAACCTGTTCCGGTGTTTAACCATCCCCATGGTGCAGAACTTGTTTTTAACATCCAATCTAAATCTGCTCTGCTCTAGTTTGAAGCCATTGCCCCTTGTCCTATCACTGCAGGCCCTTATAAACAGTCTCTCTCCATCCTTCTTGCAGCCCCCTTCAGGTGGTGGAAGGCTGCTATTAGGTCTCCCTGGAGCCTTCCCTTCTCCAGGCTGAACACCCCCAGCTTCCTCAGCCTGTCCTCATAGCAGAGGTGCTCCAACTGCTGATCTTGCTTTGCTTAGAAACGAGCTTGAAAGTTAATTTCAGGCACCAAAGTCACAAGCCATTATGTGTTTTACAAATCATAGGGGAAAGAAAATTGTCTTGAAAACAAAAACATTATCAAAGCAGAATTTGCCAAACCTTTACAAAGCAGATAAAACAGCAACAAAGCACAGCACAGGGCATTGTAAGAAAAGAAACCAATTGCCTACCAGAAGCCCAGCAATCACAGTTCTGAATCACTGGTAGATATGAAAAAGGAACCGATACCCAAGTCAATACAAACAGCTTTATGTGAGGTTTCTGTGAAAGATTTTTTCACCCTCAGAGTTACAATGAAACACCTCAACTGTGAGCAGCTATTCGTGCTTGGAATCAGCAGAACGGTCCTGATCAGGGATAAAAGAGGACCTCAGGTGGCAGGAAGAAGCAGCTGCAGATTCTATCACTCCTTTCAAACCACTCCTCCTCCGGTTCGGCTCCTTTGAACTGCCCTGTCCCACGGATTCATGCTACGTTCCTTGTTGAAATAAAAAGGTTTGTTGCATTACACTTGCTCCACAGATGACTTTGACCCCAAGGGTCCTTTTGTAACACCTTACAAACAAATGTGATTTTACATACATGTGAAATAAAAATATGTTTGAGAGCTGTTGGTAGCTCACATTTAAATGCTTGCATTGGATTAAGGGGTTTTTTCAGCTTCAGTTTGAAATTTAGGGGGGGGAAAGGCTTAATTCCTAATGAGGAATCTCTGAGCAGCCAAGCTTAAGAGAGCAGTTCAGCATTTCTGCCTGCACCCTGGAGGTGCATCAAAATAATCAGCACCTTTGTCTGGGACCATGACAGTCCCTCACTGTCAGTAGAAGACCCTGAGCATTTTCAGTGTTCTGTTTCATTGAGACACGTGGGGGCTAATCCCTTGCACATTTAAGCTGCTCCCAACTTGTTTCAGTACCATCAATTCCAGTTCAAAGCCAAAGGCTGTGCCCAGCTTTTGTTTCATAAGCTTGTGGCTTTTGGAAAGTGGGAAATGAGAATTCCAGGTCCTTCTTAGCCTAAGAGTTTGAACTGCAGCTCCCAGGTTTCAGAGTGGCAACATCAGAGCCCCTGTCCTGAAGCCAAGCTTACAATACCCATAGAAATCTCCATGTCAAGGCCCCAGAGCAAGAACTTATGTAAAAGGAGACTTCAGTCTCCACCCTGCTGAAGAATCCAGTACAATTACTGCCAGAAGCTGCTCTCTTACATGTTACTGAGTCTTTCTTTCTTACTCTGAGATACATACTGGGAGGCTCCTGATGCACTGCTCTCTCCTCCTGTATACTCCTAGAAACTTTAACTGACCTGCACAGAGTGTCAGAGAGGACGAAGTTAGGAATACATATTATTTATAACTAAAATACATATAATCTAGTCATTTTACTGCTAGAAACAGTTCAAACCCTTAGAAAATAATGTCTGGTGGATACATTTTATCTCTCTGAATGCACAAAGATAACCACAGAGTTTTTCTTTCATAACCTGCTGTCTTATGGAAGCTGAGATGAAGAAAGTACAATTAGAAAACAGCGAGATTAGTCACACACCCCTGCAGCAGGACCTGTTCTAGCACATTTCTTTTGTAGTTTAAAACACAGTGATTGCAGCTGAGAGATGTACTGTACAGTTTTCTACAGCAGCCAGAGAGAGGGAATTAGAGCGGGGATTCAAGGACAAAAAGTGCAGACAATCTGTGACAGAAGGAGAGGACACAGTCTCAAGCTGCACCAGGGGAGGTTTAGGCTGGATGTTAGGAAGAAATCCTTCCCAGAAAGAGAGATTTGCCACTGGGATGTGCTGCCCAGGGAGGTGGTGGAGTCACCATCACTGGAGGTGTTTAAAAGGAGACTGGATGAGGCATTTGGTGCCATGGTCTAGTTGATTAGATGGTGCTGAGTGATAGGTTGGACTTTGTGATCTCAAAGGTCTTTTCCAACCTGGTTAATTCTGTATTCTGTATTCAGTTTTAGCTCCCCAGTTCTAACCACAGTAAGAGCAGCAGTATCTACATTTCATGGTCAAAGCTTTTCTTAGTGCAAATGTTAACAAATACTTGCAACTCACAGAACCAATAGAATCACAGAATCAATTGAGTTGGAAGAGACCTCCAGGATCGTCAAGTCTAACCAATCACCCAACCCTATCTAATCAACCAGACCATGGCACCAAGTGCCTCATCCAGTCTCCTCTTAAACACCTCCAGTGATGGTGACTCCACCACCTCCCTGGGCAGCACATTCCCATGGCCAATCTCTCTTGCTGGGAAGAACTTTCTCCTCACCTCCAGTCTAAACCTCCCCTGGCACAGCTTGAGACTGTGTCCTCTTGTTCTGGTGCTGGTTGCCTGGGAGAAGAGACCAACTCCCACCTGGCTACAACCTCCCTTCAGGTAGTTGTAGACAGCAAGAAGGTCTCCCCTGAGCCTCTTCTTCTCCAGGCTAAACATAGCTTTCTGATAGTAGGTATTATGAGGTACAGACCCACCAACATGAAGTTACCTAGGCTACTCAGAAGGGGAGAATATCCAACTTCTAGATTTTGTCAACATCTATGTGAACCTATCTCATGGGTTGAGCATTTCCAAATCCTGTTAAAATCCAATGCTTTGAAGATTACAGACAATATATGGCCTGATCTGTTATAAAAATCATCTTTTAGTGTCCAACCTCTTGAAAAGTACCCTGGTTCCAGTTCTTAATCGTTAAAGAAATAAGTTTTCAAAGCCTTTTATGTTTCTGAGTATCATTTCCTGCATCTCGCATGAATAAACTGCTCCCATGACAAAGTATTTGCTGAAGCAGCCTGTGAAGAATGCAAAGCAATGTGGCAAGATAATGTTATATTTTGTACAGGCTATGAAAAGGCAAACCTGTGGCTGGATGTGTCAGAGCTAGCCTGAGGGCAATGCAGCAAAGAAGTCAGGATACTCAGAGCTGTTGTGCAATGCTGGTGCTAGTGCCAGCTGCTGTTGCAGGCTGGGAGATGGTAGAGACAGAGGCCACTGGTGTCTGCAGAAGAAAACTGCTGAAGGTGTAAGAAAGTCACTCCCATCATTCTGAAAGTTAATTTATTCTGCCCTGCTGGACAGTCACACAGATAACAAGAGGATTTCAAATCCTATCTAAAGGATATTTTAAACTGGAATGTTTAATTAGACTTCCTTGGGCTTGTAAAGTCAATCTCTAAGTGAGAGGTGAATTAGAATCATAGAATCATAGAATCATAGAATCAGTCAGGGTTGGAAGGGACCACAAGGATCATCCAGTTCCAACCCCCTGCCATGGGCAGGGACACCCTTCACTAGATCACGCTGGCCAGCTGAATTAGTTCAGCAATGGCTGGTTAACTGTAACTAATAGAGTTAGCCTTTCTAACACCATCCAGTATGAAATCGTGGTGGTTATGTATTCCTGAAGTGCCTTTCAGGTATCCTCTGTTCACAAAGATCAGCGCAGTGTTTCACTCTCACAAACACAGTCCTAAAAGAAAGGGAGCTAAATGATGTGTGCCCAGGGAGGTTCCAGAAGCTTCATCCCTGGAGGTTTTTAAGGCCAGGCTGGATGTGGCTGTGAGCAACCTGCTGTAGTGTGAGGTGTCCCTGCCTATGGCAGGGGGGTTGGAACTGGATGATCCTTGAGGTCCCTTCCAACCCTGACAATTCTCTGATTCTATGATAAAGGCACACCCTGTATTTGCTTACACAGAGAAACAACAAAACTGAAGAGGCTCAAGCTGGTCTCAAAAGCACATGGTGGAGAATTAGAGGAAGAAAAACCCCACCCTCTTTCCTGCAGTGTGTCCTATTCCTTTCAATGATGCTACACAGTGCTAAATACTAACTACAAATGTAGTTTCCAAGCTGAGAGGGTCAAACCCTCTAACGTGTTTCTCACAAGCATGAAACTTCCTTAGGACAGCACTGAAGATGTCCTCACTGTTTAAGGGAAGCTCTGCACATACATTGAAGGATCAGGAGTTAAATGTGAAAGGCATTGCCCAAGAGACCCTGAGAAAAGCACAGCATTGCATTACATGTGTGTTACACAGCAGGCAAGTCACTGCCCAGGTGAAAAAGAAAAATAGCCCCACTTCTGTTTGGTCCTACTAAAGTGTAGTGCTAGCAAAGGAAAGATGCAGGTTTGGTTGGGTTGGGTTTATTACAGCTCATTTAAAAGAAAAATTACAGTCAACTTTTCTCCCTTCTCAGAAACTTTGTTGTGTTGACCTCAGCATGAAAAAAAGCTTTTTTTCCTGTGAGGGCGACAGAGCCCTGGAGCAGGCTGCCCAGAGAGGTTGTGGAGCCTCCTACCCTGGAGACTTTCAAAACCCACCTGGATGTGTTCGTGTGTGACCTGCCCCGGCTGATCCCGCTCTGGCAGTGGGGTTGGACTGGATGGTCTCTGGAGGTCCCTTCCAACTCCTGACATTCTGTGATTGTTTTTAATTCTTCTGCAGTCTGTTCACAGAAGTATCTCAGAACAGTAGCTATTCAGAAGTACTTTCCCTTTGCAAACGTATTTGCAGTGTCTGCAAAAGTCTCTGCCGTTCCTCCAATATTGTGAACATCAATAATCTGCCAATTGTTCTAATAAAACCCATTTAAGAATAAAATATGGAATGTAAATCTTCCAGAAGTCAAGCACATAGTTACTGCACATCTCCCAATTAAAAACCACACCACTCCCATTCCTATTCTGAAAAACCCAAGGCAGAGCTTTTTTACTGCAATAGCAGCAGGACTACAAAGTGCAGCATTTATCAGTAGATTCCCTACACTACCACATTATTCGGCTTTGCCTCAGTCATCAAAAACATGTGGAAGTCATCTGAAATCCTTGCTTGTGATTGCTCCAGTGATCTCCCGGGAGAGGAAAGGGGTCAAAGGAAAAGGTGGATAGATGCATTCAACTCTGAAACAGCACAGTACAAACACCTTGCAAAAAGCTCAAGTTGTTGCCAAAGTGAGTCTCCCACCCTGCTTTGCCGTGTGCAGAGCTGGTATCTGGCCCAGGTAGACACCAAAATGCAGGTGTCTGCTCTCTCTCCCAGTGAGGGCAACTCATTAAAGAAAAGAGACACCAGTTATTGACAGTGTTACGCAGCGTGGGACTTGCTCATCCTCCAACAACGTCACCTTTTTGGCTGCCAGTTCAGTTTCAAGCAACAAACCTTTCCTGTTGGTCCCCACAACATGGAGTTTTCTCATTCTAATCTCCCTGCTTAAAATATTTAGGAGTGCTCATATGGAAGTGATGAATATGCTCGTAATTATGGCCATCTTTGTAAGATCCAAACCTAAAGAGAAAGAAAAGAACATTGAACAAAACAAATCCATTACAAGATGCTTTAACCCAGGCAATTAAATCATACACTGAGTACAGCATAATTAACACTTCTTCTGAATGTTTGAGAGAGTTTCCTTCAGGAACAGGCCACAACCCTACTCAGAGATAAATCATGATCTGTGTATGCTAACTACAGGTCTTGGAGTATAATGGAGACATTTAATTACACTGACTGGATTCATGCCACAGGCACTCTATAAATGGAATTCCAACTGACAAAGGGGAGCTGTGCATTTATCTCCTTAAATCCTGTGCTCCAGGTTTTTTCTACTGACTTCAGTGGAGCTACAACTTACCCCTCCAGAGCATCCCTAACCCTATTGTTAATATGGCACATCTTCCATTTGAAAATTGTGGTGAAAATGGTGATTCTTTGGGTTTTTTCATGGCATATTTCAATCTGAACGTTGTGACTGCTGACCATTATGGTAGAGTGATTGGCAAAAGGTAAATGTAGCATTTATTCCAAATATCTGTGCTAAAAAACATTTCAGAGCAGTGCCATTGTCTTAAAAAAACAAACCAACAAAACAAACCACTGCAGTTAATTGGAAAAAAAGTGGAACTGATTCCTAAAGGTGGTCATACATTTTCTGCTTGCAGGCAGATATAAATTAGGACAAAAAAATATTCTGTTCTGAAACCAGCTGGGAAAAATGTGAACATGAATGCTAACTGCAGGCAAGTTTCATCAGGTGGAAAAGACTGGGCAAACTCCTGCTTAGACAGGAAGCCAGGGACTGAGTGGTAAATAACAAGTGAGTAAAATCAACTGTTAGGTGTATATACAAAAAATAATATCATAGAATCCTGGAATGGCTCAGGTTGGAAGGAACCTTAGAGATCATATACTCCAACCTCCCTGCCACGGGCAGGGGCACCTCTCACCTAGACTCAGCTGCTCAAGGCTTCATCCAACCTGGCCTTCGACAGCCCCAGGGAGGAGGCAGCCACAACCTGCCTGGAGAGCCTATTCCAGTCTCACCACCCTTGTACTGAAGAACTTCTTCCTAAGAACCAGTCTAACCCTGCTCTCCCTCACCTCAAACCATTCCCCCTTGTCCTATTGTTAGGCAGTTAGAGGGACACAGGAAAACTCCCTCTCCAGCTTTCCTGTGGGATCCATTCAGGTGTTGGAAGGCAGCTGGAATGTCACCCCAGAGTCTTCTCTTCTCCAGGCTGAACCACCTCAGCTCCCTCAGCCTAACTTTATAGCAGAAGTGTTCCAGCCCTTGGATTATCACCTTGGATTACTCCAACAGCTCTGTGTCCTTCTCTATGTTAGAAGTAGTAAACGCAACACTGCTGGAAATCATCTCTCTGTGGCAATATCGATCTCAAATTTCATCACTCTTCCACTGCTATTCAGTGTAGAATAAATACCTTTCTTCATACTCCTCTTCCTTGTGCAATGCCAGTGGAAAAATGATAGAGAAATAACAATTTACTACAACCCAGGCCTTTTTAATTCCTGACATACATAACATACTGCCTCAGGCATTCTATTTTCTTTTTGTCCAGTTCTACAGTTTGGTTTTAAAAGCTGATGCAAATAATACTTGTCATTGTCATTTGTGACACTTACAGTACAGTAAGACCCTAATTTTAGTGCTGAGAAACATGGGAGATCTCTCAGCCTGTAAAATGGGCCACCACACCACTTGGCTAATAGCCCTATTGAACCACAGAATCATAGAATTGTTAGGGTTGGAAGGGACCTCAAGGATGATTCGGTTCCAACCCCTGCCATGGGCCGGGACACCTCACACTGCATCAGGTTGCCCAGAGCCACATCCAGCCTGGCCTTAAAGACCTCCAGGGTTGAGGCTTCCACCACCACTTCCCTGGGCTACCTGTGCCAGTGTCTCACCACCCTCATGGGGAAGAATTTCTTCCTAACATCCAATCTGAATCTACCCATTTCTAGTGTTTTTTTCCATTCCCTCTAGTCCTATCATCACCTGATGATCTCAGAAATGGATCACCTGGGCCAAAGAAGTGCTGCCTTCAATTCCTGCTACAACCCAGCAGGCTGGCTTTGCCAAAGGCACATGCCAAGTCACTAGGGAAAAAAGTGAATCACAGGTCAGGATTTCTTGCCCCATCATCTTCTCAGTTTGGCACTAAAAAGTCTCCCCCCACTTTGCAAACAATTCTTTGCCCCAGGCTCTTGTGCAAGAGGTCACATCCATCATCCTCTTAATTTCTTTGGGGACACACCGACCTGGGATTGAAATGGATGTCCTCAGGAACTTGGCTGGGATCAGTGACAATTCTGTCATTATCAACATAACTATCCAAGTGATCTGGGATCCTGAATTTGGCCATCTGGACTTCTGAATCACTTAAACCAGCATGAGATATACGGGCGTAACCCAACCTATCAGATACAAGAAGAGTTAGTTAGAAGGAATAACTCCAAGCAATTTCACCACATCCTCAGCTGGTGGCTTTTTGCCACTACCTAACATCTCAACAAAACTTTCAGTTTCTGTGAATCTCACCTTCCAAAACCTGAAAGTGCTCCATACACATGAGCATCATAACACTATGTCACAAGTAGAAAAATGGAGAAAGGAGAAGTGTTTGAGAACAAAAATAAGTTCGAGATATAGAAACTGATTCTTAAAGTGGCAGTTTTAGACTCTGCACACAGGTATAAGAACACCAACCCTATTCACTGGAAAGATTCTGAAATTCAAGAGAGGAACTCAATGAGTAATGAGAGTCATTAGGTTGCAAATCAGGGTTGGTTGTTTTGGGGTTTTGTTTTAATTGTATTTATATTTACTCAACACTGTTACTTATGACAGCTTTCTAGTTTACTGGCTTTACTCCTGTGAACACTGCAGAATTTGCACAGTTGATTCAAAATAAGCTGAATTCCATTCTGGTACAGACATCACCCAGAGAGTTATTTGCCAGCAATGTGATATTAAAAGATAGGATGTGCACAGAACTCAGCAAAGTCCTTCACTGTAGTTTTACACAGTTACAGTTTCCGCTAAATCCAGCAAAAAGTTTGGCTGGAGCAGATAAATGTTTTGCTTCAACAAACCAAACAATCACAGTTGAAAATCTGTATCTTCTGGGTCACATCCAAATTAGGGCTTAGCCTTCACATTTTAAGATAAAGCTGCAAAACCAGAGCTTTGGAAAAAAGGAGTTTCATCTTACCACAGCAGATTAAATCTCTCAGAATGCCTTAGGTTGGAAGGGACCTCAGAGATCATCTATTCCAACCTTCCCACCATGGGCAGGGACACCTCTCAACCAGACTCAGCTACTCAAGACCTCATGCAACCTGGCCTTCAACACCTCCAAGTGAGGAGGCAGCCACAACCTCCCTGAGCAGCCTATTCCAGAGTCTCACCACCCTCCTACTGAAGAACTTCTTCCTAAGATCCGGTCTAAACCTACTCTCCCTCAGCTTCAAACCATTCCCCCTTGTTCCATTGCTAGACACCCTGATGAAAAGTCCCTCTGTAGCCTTCCTGGAAGATCCCTGCAGGAATTGGGAGGCAGCTCTAAGGTCTCCCCAGAGTCTTCTCTTCTCCAGGCTGAACAACCCCAGCTCCCTCAGCCTGCCCTCGGAGCAGAGGTGGTGCAGCCCTTGGATCATCTTTGTGTCCCTCCTGTGGACTCACTCTAATAGTTCTGTGTCCTTCTTCTGCTGGAGACACCAGAACTGGACTCAGTATTGGAGAATGTTTCGATCTGAAGGCTTCTCACAGAGAAGGATGAAAGTTGCAATCCTGTCTTTGTAAATTACACTCAGAAATACACCAATTCATTCTTAGATTGGTGTTTCACATCACTTCATGATCTACCTGTCCACACGTGATGGTTTAGGGCTATAAGGCTCTGCCACAATGACCTGTGAATGATGTAAAATTGCTTGTCATAAAGACACTTAAGAGCATTGAATAAATGATCCACTCCAACATACCTTATTACTCCACGATACATAATATAGCTACACCACCTGTCATGATCTGTACTGTCAATATCCTGTAAGTGAAAGGGGAAAAAAAGTCAAACAAATAAAGACAAGCTTTCCTTAAATCAGTAACAGAACCAAGGTGTAAACCTGCTGCAGGAAGATGTTTTGCTTAAACCATTGTAATAAGGTAGAAATTAAAAAAACCACCCCCAAACACTGTTAGATGCAGGCAAATCAGACAGCTCTTGGAACTAGATGATCCTTGTGGTCCCTTCCAGCCCTGACTGATACTATGATACTATGATCTCCTCACAGAAAACCAAACTGCAGAACTGACTTTTCAAACTAAAGAATCACAGAATTAGAGGTGGAGGGGATGTCTGGAGGTCATTCACTCCCAAACCCCCTGCTTAGAAGTAACTTCAAGTGGGTTGCTCAGGGAGTTACGCAGCTCATTTTTAAATACCTCCACAGATGGAGACTTGGCAACTTCTCTAGGCCCCTGTTTGAAGGCCTGACTGTGATTTCTATGCTTTCTTTCTTCTGTTCTCCAACTGACATTTCCCTTGTGGCAGCTGCTGTCCATTGCCCCTTGCTCCTTTCCTTTGTAACTCCACCTTCTCTCTAACACATCACGAAGTAGCTGAAGATTGTATTTGAAAACGTGCAGGGATTGTCTTATTTGTCTGCTTCTAAGCTACCAATCTGAAATGCTAAGCTGAATGTTTCCAGTATATATTACCTCCAAAAGCTAAAATAAGCAGCATTTTTACATTACCTGGACATTTCCATTTTGAATTAATTCAGTATAATCTCTGGACCCAGGAGCTGAAGTGATGTATCCTAGAAATACAACTTGTTTAGAGCTAGTCTTCAGCAGATTTGAAACAGCTATAGCCTGCAGTTTTCTGTCCAAGTCCTCTCTGAAAGAAATGGGAAAAGACTTTCACATATATACATTTGAGTTCAGAATCTTCATGCTGTAACATAATAAATCACCAATAAACCTAATACCTTTTTCATAGAGTATGAAAGCTTGCAGCAAGCTCATCAATTCAAAATGAGCACTATGACAAAAGCCACATGGTCATGGTAGATGTAATCAGAGTTCTCTTTCTAACCATTATAGGAACAATTTTTTTCTATTCCTGTTCTGTTTTTCACACTGACCTCATCACTAGGAAATGTAAATGTAAGTGCTTTGGTTATCTGAGGCTTTGTCTCTGCCTGCACTTGAGATTTAATTGTTCTAGCACAGTGTGGTGAGTAACAAAGAGCTCAGAGGCTAACAAAGATTTTATGATGGATAGATCATGGTAAATACAGTCTTGATAATTTATGAAATACAACCTAAGAGCTACATCATCCCATTAACACTACTTAAGATTTGGCAGCTGTTCTCTACACCTTTAACAAGATTTACCCAACAGTTCCAACAGGACTAAAAGTGGAGCTGGGTAAAGTACTGCATTGGATCCCATTCCCTGTCTTTGGATCTGTCATGGCAATGTAAAGGCAATTCTTTTTCTACGACTCTTCACCTTAGTAACTTTAAACAGTTGTGCGAATCACATTCTCTTCTGCATTTTGGTAGCCTGGGCTAAATGAGGGGAGACCTCATTGCTGTCTACAACCACCTGAAGGGAGGTTGTAGCCAGGTGGAGGTCAGTCTGTTCTCCCAGGCAACCAGCACCAGAACAAGAGGACACAGTCTCAAGTTGTGCCAGGGGAGGTGGAGGCTGGATGTTAGGAAGTTCTTCACAGAGAGAGTGATTTGCCACTGGAATGTGCTGCCCAGGGAGGTGGTGGAGTCGCCGTTCTTGGAGATCTTCAGGAAAAGCCTGGATGAGGCACTCAGTCCCAGGGTCTAGTTGACTGGATGGAACTGGGTGATAGGCTGGACTGGAGGATCTTGGAAGTCTCTTCCAACCTGGCTGATTCTATGATTCTATGATTCTAAATACCACTCAGCCAGGATAGGCTGATTTTGGAATCTAATCCCAAAAGAAGACAAGAACTGAAATGCTGCTGTGCTTGCCAAATAGCAGCACTTCTAACTGAAGCAAATGCATGATGGAGAAAGAGCACACAGACAGCAGACAAAACCCCACAATCATTTAAGTAGAAGCCTGACCAAGGCGTATGTGAAGCTGCTACTCAGGTAGCTGCTCTCTCCAGAATCACAGCACACAGAGCTGTTGGAGTGAGTCCAGAGGAGGGCCACAAAGATGATCCAAGGGCTGCAGCACCTCTGCCATGAGTATAGGCTGAGGGAGCTGGGGGTGTTCAGCCTGGAGAAGAGAAGACTCTGGGGGAACATTAAAGCTGCCTCCCAATACCTGAAGAGTTCTTACAGGAAGGCTGCAGAGGGACTTTTCATCAGGGTATCTAGAGAGAGGACAAGAGGGAATGGTTTGGAGCCAAGGGAGAGTAGGTGTAGACCATCTCAGGAAGAAGTTCTTTAGTAGGAGGGTTGGTGAGACTCTGGAGTAGGCTGCCCAGGAAGATTGTGGCTGCCAATTCTCTGGGAGTGTTCAAGGCCACATTGAGATGAGGCCTTGAGTAGCCAAGTCCAGTTGAGAGGTGTCCCTTCCCATGGCAGGGAGCTTGGAGCAGATGATCTCTGAGGTCCCTTCCTACCTAAGCCATTCTATGATCAATATATCCACATTTTAAAGGCAGACTATTAAAAAATCCCCAGTTATCCAGTATTCTGTAGTTTAAGTCATCCTAAGCAGCAGCTGAAAAAAAGGTGAAACCCCAGCAGTTGTGTGTGCCATTTAATTACAGATTCATTCACCTCAAACACAGTTTAATTCACACTCATTTCCCATGTGTCTCCCCATAAATTTCCCTTCATTTTTCTCTCTGTGATGGGAGGGGGATACAGTGCTGTTTTCTTCTCTTTTGACAAACAGTTTCTCAGAGGGCATGCTAAATCAACTGTGTGAGGCACAGAATGAAATTCCTTTCTGGAGTTCAAATTGGGAGTGGTTTCTGATAACTATACATGTTGAGTGAGAAGGGAAACCTATAATCAAGTTACATGCTTGGAGCACAGCTTCTACACAGGGGAGGGAAGTGGAGAAGCTCAGCAGGGGATAATGAGAATTCCTACTACTTTCTCAGTAGCTTCTTTGTGTATTATATTCTGCATCCAAGACACAAATTTGCCTCTCCATGAATCATAACAAATATTTTAAAAGTCTAAAAACATACTAAGTGGTTCAGCAGAGAGGAAATGCAGCTACATGAAGCATCAGCAAAAGATTCCTTATTCATATTCATTACATGTAAGTAATCAAGACATCACTTTAAAGAAAGGAAACATACAGCTTAATCTAGATTGAGACTGGATGTAGGAACAAGTTCTTTACCATAGGGTGGTGGAACACTGGAACACGTTGCCCAGGGAGGTAGTTGAGGTATTCAAGGTCAGGCTCAACAAGGTTCTGAGCAGTCTGACCTCGTTGCAGATGTCCCTGCTTACTGCAGAGGGGGTTGGACTGGATGACCTTTGGAGGTCCCTTCCAACCCAGACCATTCTATGATTCTATGATCTTTTCCATCACATACTTGAGTTATTGGTATCATTCTTTCTTTCACAATCCAGAGATCAGATTACATATTTCTAGTTTGATGTAGTCAGAAGGACATTGAATGGATATCTTTGTTGCTGTTTCCACACTGTCCTTTCTTGGAGGTTTCAGAACTGGTTTTTGGTTTGTTTTTTTTTTTAAATTTTAATGAACATCAGCTGCCCATTAATGCTCTCTGTCTGTAACTGTAACCATCTGTTCCCATCTATTCCACATGCAGAAAGTCAGAAGGATGCTGCTCTGCACTGGGATGTATCTTCAGCCCTATCACTTGTTGTGGTTTTGCAGAACTATACTTTTATATATCTAGCAACTCAGACATTAGGCTCAGCTGAGTTTTGTGTAACACCTTCCTTCTGAAAAAACACTTCAAGATTTTAAAGCAGTAGCTACTTCCTAGCAGTTACTCCACGATCCTTGTTACAATCAGCTTTGCAGCAGCAGATTTTCAGGGACGCAAAAGAAACCCCTGAAGGTCATGAATTACAGTGATGAGGCACAACTTCACATGGCATAGGTAACAACAAGGGAAGTACGTACTCTTCGTTTCCAAAGTGGGCAACAACAAAATCAACCAGTTTCCCTGTGAAGTTGACAGTCATGGAGATGGCAGGAGCAATCTCTCCCTCTGGAGATGGAAGAAGGTGATGTGTAGATTTTACAATTGGGTACCTTGACAGCGCCATAATCCTACATGGGAGGAAGGAAACAGTCACATTCTGTGGCTCACAAGCATCTCAAGTGTGAACTAAGCAAATAAATGCAAGCAGAAGACTAATGGTCGCTGAAGGCAAACCAGATACAACTCCCTGAAAGCAGCTTGTAAGCAAGATGGGAGTTGGTCTCTTCTCTCTAGGAACAATCACAGAATCACAGAATTGTCAGGGTTGGAAGGGACCTCAAGGATCACCCAGTTCCAGGTGGGCAGGGACACCTCACACTAGATCAGGTTTCCCAGAGCCGCATCCAGCCAAGTGATAGGACAAGAGGAAATGACCTCAAGTTGCACCAGGGGAGGTTTAGATTGGACAGTAGAAGAAATTTCTCAATTCAAAGGGCTCTCAAAGACTGGAATATACTCCCCAGGGAGGTGGCTGAATCCCCATCCCTGGAGGTGTTTAAAATGCAGAGATGTGATGCCGAGGGATGCGGTTTAGCACCAGACTTGGTAGGCTGTGATGACAGTTAGACTCAATGACCTTAAAGATCTTTTCCAACCAAAAGGACTCTGTGATTCTGTCAGATCCAAACCTAAACCATCTCTATCAGATTTTTATGAATTTAAAAAGTTTTCCTCTAAAAATATTACTCAAGTACATGTCTAATAAGGTATTATCAAATGCACTAAGAAACAGCATTCCAGATACATGAATTCTTACACTGAGCCTTTCAGAATCTCAGATAAAACAGGATTTTATACTACCAATAAATAAGAAGCATTCTGTTATAAGTAGAAGCAGCTAGGAATGCATCTTCAAAATGGGAGATTTCAGCTTCTGTTTGGAATCAACCTTAAAATCATCTTTCATCAGGTTTTTAAAAGTATTTCATGAAGCAAATTTCAGAGAATGGCTTTTCTGCCCCATTCTGAATCACTTGAAGGCTCTGGGAGATTAAATGTACAAAATTCCCCTCATGTGGGGCAAAAGAATTCAGTATCCATTGCAACATCACCAGGAAGTTTCCCTTGCCACACAGATCTGCATATTCCCTTGGGAAAAAAAAGAGCCATATCAGGAGTCACTATTTCCAGAAGGCAAAGATAATCAAAGATATGCAACTGGGAGCTGATCAAGCGTTAAACTAAAAGCAGACACACACAAAAAATCCAGTCAAAGAGACATGCTCCTTTCCATGCTCCTTTGCCACTACATCCAGCCCAAACTGGATTTAATGAATTCTACATTTCTAACATGCAGTGACATTATCCAACTGCTATCACAGAAAAGACCAACAAGGCTGGGGAGGGGTCTGGAGCACAGCCCTGTGAGAAGAGGCTGAGGGAGCTGGGGATGTTTAGCCTGGAGAAGAGAAGGCTCAGGGGAGACCTTCTTGCTCTCTACAACTACCTGAAGGGAGGTTGTAGCCAGATGGAGGTCGGTCTCTTCTCCCAGGCAACCAGCACCAGAACAAGAGGACACGGTCTCAAGCTGTGCCAGGTGAGGTTTGGGCTGGATGTTAGGAAGAAATTCTTCACAGAGAGACTGGCCATTGGAATGTGCTGCCCAGGGAGGTGGTGGAGTCACCATCTCTGGAGGTGTTTTTAAAAAGCCTGGATGAGGCACTTGGTGCCATGGTTTAGTTGATTAGATGGTGTTGGGTGGTAGGTTGGACTTGGTGAACTCAAAGGTCCTTTCCAACCTCATTAATTCTATGATTCTGTGATTTTTAAGTCTGAAATCTAGACTATTCACAGCTTTAAACAAAACTATGAGAAAAGAGAATCAGACTGATTACTTAGCATACCAAACTTCCAATCATCAAGGGGCAGGATGCCATTAGGGCATCACAAAAGCCAAAGCATCTTAGAGGGTCAGGCACCAAAACCTGATCCCTTTTAACAAGGAGAAAACTTCATCTGCCTTGCAGTGTAATGCTGAGGAATCAAAGTGTGTTCTTAAAGAGAAGCATCAACAAGTGATCAGAGCGACTTTTATTCCAGTTTTACTTGCTCTAGCGGACTAAAGTCTTTGGTACTGTATTGACATTTCTTTCCTGTCTCTCTGCATGGAGAGATGACTCACCCCCAAGTGTGATCTCTTGTGCTTGGACCAAAATCTGTGTAAAATCCTAATCTTTCTCCTAGCCACATTGTTGGATCGTTGTTCCCAATGAATGGTTTAGAGGCATCACTCTCTATAATAGTGATAAAATCTGCACCTGAAATAGGGAAGAAGAAAAAAAAAAAAAAGAAGAGTTTTTTCCGAATTTCTAACTGTGACCCATAAATGTGATTTGTAAAGGACTACATAATGTCATCATCTCCCTCCTGATTACACAGGGAGGGACACAAGCCTTTCAAGGAGGCAGTCAGGGCAAATCTTAACACTGGCAACAAGGAAGCCCCAGCTTCTAGTCACTGTAGGCTACACAACCAGACACACATGAGACTGACCTGCACACATGAGACACACCTGCACAGGACATGATGAACAAGTGCTACACAGCACATCTGCACTTACCTTCATCTACCAAATCCTATTCTGTTCCAAAGGGTCTTGTGCAAAAGGGAGCAAGATGCTGCTGCTGAAACAATTGCCCATGGCAACCTAGCTTCTGCACCTAAGCAGGGTAACAGAAGGGTTGCAGCTCTAGTGAACTGCTGATCATCTGCAGCCACCTCACTTTCCCAGGGCACTGTGGTCCCTCCTGTTTCCATGCTGAGGTATGACTTTGTCAGCTGCAGGATATCAGAAGAGCTATGCAGCCCCTCAAGCAACTGGCAGCTAAGAAAGACCTGCCCAGGCCTGAAGGAAGGTGGGAATCTGCAAGCTGGCTATATGGCTGCAGCAGCAACAAATGCTCCCTTCTTGATGTGACTATGCCCCCCTGGGAGTGCTTTCCTACCCTAAATAGCAGCTCAGGTCACCACTTCATCTGCAGCCCTTCTACAAGGAATCACCCCATCTAGCACCACTCTTGTCATGTAAGATTTTTTTGCTTTTGAAAACTCTTATTTAGCACGATTTAGCATTTATTTAGCAATGGTAGCAGGGAAAAAGCCATCTCAGATACTTTTAACTGGATTCCCAGACTTCTGTTTCTGCACCATCAGCATAGATAGAAGCAATGACTGAAACCTTGAGAGGGGCTGATGTTGGTTCCCTTCAGGGTAGATGTGAGCTGCAGTCCCAAAAGCATGTTGCATCTTCACCATCCCAACAGACAGAGACAGAAGATGAGCCCAAGGAAATCACACCACCACACTGTTAAAGAGAACCTCTGCACTAAAGAATTTATCCTCTCTTTTCTGCAGAGCTGTCAAAATAAGGTAATCTTCTTTAGCAAACAAATTGTTCAAGAATCTCCAGCTTAACCCTGCATTTCCTGTGGTATTTTATATAACAATATGCATCTAACATAAAACTCCAGAATACTGTTTCCAGCAATCAGGAATTAAGATGTATATATTGAAATCTATTGCCTTTTTGCCTTCCCAATTGCTTCCTTTAGAGGTGATACTTCATTACCATGAAGCAGTGCTCAAAGGACATAACACAGATAATCACTTTTTCTAATACTCATTGATTTAAACTATAGGTTCCAGAAATGAATGCATTAGTTACAGCTCATAAATAAATATGTGAAGATTAACTAAATACCCAGACATGAGCTATGGAATCACGTATGTACAAGAATGCCCCAAATTTCAAGTCACTGAATGTCCCAGTTGTTCTTCCTTATCATTAGACAGCCTACACTGCTCAGACCTCTCAACCTTTGGTCACGGGACATGATGAATGATGCATGAATCAGCCTGTTCTCTCTTCACCAACTCCTGGACATATCTGCCACAAAATCAAGGCTTGCACAGCAGCACCTATCTGCTTGGGTCTGTCAAGCCTGGGCTGCTCAGGAAAGCCCTTGTGGTGCATTCACATCACAGGAGAGAAGAACAACAAATGCTGGAATGGCAGCATGGATGCTTCCCAATCTCCTGAGCTGCTTTAAATCTTTAAGTGGCAGCTCTTAGTCTTCTCCATCTCACGGTTATCACAGGCAACAAGTATCATCTACAAGCACCACGGATCAATTCCTTTTGATGCACCCTAGAGCAGCACCAATATTTGGTCCAAATTTTGAATTTCCTGTAACTAATTTTCCAACCAAAATCCTGTCCATGAGCAACAGGCTGTCCCTGCCAATAGCAGAGGGGTGGAACTAGATGATCTTTAAGGTGCCTTCCAACCAAACCATTCTATGATAGGTTAGACACTCTACATTAAAATCGTGACAACTCAACCAACAATCACTGTTTTCCTTTTATCCATGGCGCTGTCTTGGTGATGGAAACAGACTTGCCTGCTTCTCCTCTGTCCACCTTGTGCAGGATATATTAATTTCAGGCCCTTTAGAAATTCTGTAATGCTTCACCATCTTAGGAAAAACCCACAGAGAAGTTCCAGAACATTCAATTTGATCTAAAGGATATTTACAGCTATTTCATTCATGTAGGGAATTTCTCTACAGACAAGTAACTCACCAGTGACATGAGGGGACAAAAAGCCACCCCACCACCACATAATAACAAGCTAAGTGTTTTCTCCAATAGGAAGCTTCTCTAAAATACACTTTTTAAAGTTATCATCTCTGTGAATGGATTCTTAACAGAAATAACTGTATTGGAACAGCTCACAAATTCAGGAGAAAGCTGCTAGACACAGGTTCTGGTGCTAATGCAAGAATGGACTCAGTTTCCCAGCAGGTGTCCTTGCTTCTGACTCTTCAAGTGAACACTCTCAAATATAAATGAAGTGGGGGAAAAAAACAAGACATTACCTGTCTGGTTAAGTAAATTAGCTGATCCTTCCAAATTACACCATCCTTCATTGTCATATGCAAATCTAAAAGGCCAGATCATAGCAGAGAAGTCTCTTTTTGGAACCTCAAAAATACAAATAAATAAAGAGAGAGAGAGACATAAAGAGAAAGAGAGAGAGAGACATAAAGAGAGAGAGAGAGAGACATAAAGAGAGAGAGAGACATAAAGAGAGAGAGAGAGAGACATAAAGAGAGAGAAATAAAGAGAAAGAGAGAGAGACATAAAGAGAAAGAGAGAGAGACATAAAGAGAAAGAGAGACATAAATACACAGATACATAAATAGATACATAAATAAATAGTCAAGGACAATCTGACTTTTATGCATTACACCTTTGCAGCCAACATCATCAAATAGGTGGTGTCATAAAAGACACAGAAGTGGTGTTTTAATTAATATGTTTTCCTTAAAAGCTGTGAGGATTACAAAAGATTTTAGTAGTTTTTTTTCTCAGAAATGCCTAACTACAGGGGAAAAGTCATAGTTAAAATGAATATGTAGGACTAACAGTAAATAAATGAACATAAAAGAATATTTTTCATATTCCTACATGGAACTATCCCCTTTCTCCCACTTTGTAAGGTACTACAAAGCTGGATGAGTTCTAAAAAGCAAGCCAGGTACATATGTCTATGTGCATGTACACACAATTTCTGCTCAGCTCTGATCACCTTTTACGCCTCTTTTCCTGTGTTTCTCATCAGGGATTTATCTCACAGAAACATTACATGTCAAGAGCAAGATTCAAAGGACTATTTCAGAACTGCTACCAGAATGAAATAAATAAAAAGTCTAATATATAATTGCAAACAATTGCATCAAAAAATTGATATGCTATTGGGAATCAATTACCTCATAGAACGGAAACATTATTTTATATCACTAATCCATTAAATCATAGAATGGAAACAGTAATTTGTATCTGATTCAAACAACTCTTAATTTTGAATTTAAATTGCTAAACAGGCAAGCAATACAGGTAGACAATCTGTAAGGAAGCCACATGCTAAACTTTGTGAGCATGAAGCATCTTCACTGTTACTGTCACTGTCGTTGCAGCACCTAAACTTTTTGCCAGAGAGAGAACTCCAAGTTGCTGATTTTCATCCATAACTAATATAATCTAAGTCAGACAGCTTTTCAGAGAGGTTCACTCCAGAGTTATGCATATAGAGAAGCATAGAATTCTTTCAGGTGGAAGGCAGCTCTGATAAGGTTATCTGTTCAAACCTTCCTGATACAAGAGCAGGCTGCTAACAGCACTGTTCAGTCAACTCTTGAATACCAATTCAAATAAACTCATTTATAAAAAGTAATGCTCAGAAATCTGAGGCAAGCATCTCTCAGGTTTTTGCAACACTTTTTCTTCACAGCAGCACCATAAACCTCCAAAGATCCAGACTTTTCCCATGTTCAACATGAATTTACAAATTCAATTTATTTTTTTTTTTAAACTAGGTTGGAAAAGACCTTTGAGGTCATCCAGTCCAACCTATCACCCAGCACCATCTAATCAACTAAACCATGGCACCAAGTGGCTCAGCCAGGCTCTTCCTAAACACTTCCAGGGATGGTGACTCCACCACCTCCCTGGGCAGCACATTCCAATGGCCAATCTCTCTTGCTGGGAAGAATTTCTTCCTAACATCCAGCCTAAACCTCTCCTGGCACAGCTTGAGACTGTGTCCTCTTGTTCTGGTGCTGGTTGCCTGGGAGAAGAGACCAACCCCCACCTGGCTACAACCTCCCTTCAGGGAGTTGCAGAGAGCAAGAAGGTCTCCCCTGAGCCTCCTCTTCTCCAGGCTAAGCAACCCCAGCTCCCTCAGCCTCTCCTCACAGGGATGTGCTCCAGACCCCTCCCCAGCTTTGTTGCCCTTCTCTGGACACCTTCCAGCAACTCAACATCTTTCCTAAACTGAGGAGCCCAGAACAGGACACAGGACTCAAGGTGCCCTAACCAATGCTGAATACAGGGCAGAATGACTTCCCTGCTCCTGCTGGCCACACTATTTCTGATCCAGGCCAGGATGCCATTGGCCTTCTTGGCCCCTGCAATAGTTTTGATGAATACTTCATTACTGGTCCAAAGGCTTCTTCAGCACCAGCCAGCACAATGAAGATATCCCATGTGCATTTAACTGTGTATTTGCAAGCTATGCTTTCCACAACCACACTACTCACCCCTTGGCCCAACTTCTTCTGATAAGTTTTATAACGTAGACCCAGTCCCAGCAAACCAACACCGACAAACAGCCACAATACTTGAAAGAGAAAAACACAGAAAAGTTGTTTTTAAAGCAAGGGAAAAGAATGTTGTTGTTATTCATAGAATGGCTACAGTCAGAAGGGACCTTAGAGATCATCTACTGCAACCTCTCAACTCAAATAGGCTGCTCAAGGCCGCATCCAACCTAGCCTTGAACTCCCCTAGGGAAATGGCAGCCACAACCTCCCTGGGCAACATATTCCAGAGTCTCACAACCCTCCTACTGAAGAACTTCTTCCAAGATCCAGTCTAAACCTACACTCCCTCAGCTTCAAACCACTTCTCCTTGTCCTGTCTCCAGACACCCTGATGAAAAGTCCCTCTGCAGCCTTCCTGTAGGATCCCTTCAGGTATTGGAAGGCAGCCCTAAGGTCCCCCCTGAGTCTTCTCTTCTCTAGGCTGAACAGCCCCAGCTCCCTGTCTCTCTTTCACTAATTCAAATTTACTCTTTCACAAAATCTTTAAACATTTTTTTTTTTTTTTTAATACAAGTTGTGTTGAATAATTCTGTGTACAATGTTAATCCTCTTTATCATGGATGATGTCAGGAGAAAGTAGATGCTGTTTGCATTGGCAAAGGCCAAGCAATTTCGTACTCTGAAAGACGCAAAGGTGCTTAAGGGGCAGTTGAGAAACACTGCAAGTCTGGGCAGGATGAGGAAGTATGAGAGCAACTGTTGCAATGTCACAAAATCAGCTTTGTGGAGAATGGCATTTTGAACTATTTACTCCCTTTTGTGGAGTGTTTTTTGAGTGGCAGTATTCAAAGCACTTGCACTGATGCTTGCCTTGCCTCTACCACACAAACTCTCAGGGGTCACATTCTTCTGCCCCCTGACTACCCTCATAAAGATTTCAGAAACAGCTCTGAAAAGCAGTCAGGCAATATTGTTTTCACTTTCCAAATGAGGTACATAGATCATCAGTGATTTGATCCAAAGACACAGAGGAGAAAAATCTGAACCTTCAGCATCCTGATCTCTGCAAGGTCAGCATGCCCTAACACTCAGCAATTTTTTCTTTACCAAACCTGAAAATATTGACAGACTTTTTCCTTAGCAAAGGGAAGATAACAACAACAAGAGATCTGAAGCTCAAATGATTGCAGAGAAATACTTGAAAACATCATTTGGATAGATTCCAGAAGTTAAAAAGCCAAAAAGCAGTAAAATCTCCAACATTTTAGTCTCTTTTCAAAACCTAAGGAAAAATGAAGACCTCATACACATCTGGGCGGCTGGGATGGCTAGGCATAGTTCAAAGGCAGGAGATGACAAACACTTGGTAAAGACAGGCCGGGTATGGACAGGCAGCAAGGTGTCAGGATTGTGCCAGCCACAACAGGCTTTGCAGGACTGCCTCAGCATGCAGGAGAGGTGTCACACTGCACAGCAGCTCCTGGGCCAGCCACCTCCCATCCCATTGCCAGCCAGCTCATGCGGCTAAAGGATGTCACACGGAACTGCTTCAAAATCAACACACTGAATGGGCCAGGAAATCATTCCCATATTTGGTATACCCATGGAAGATACCCCAAGATATAGAAAGACCTGCTCCTTAACCACCAAAACCAAATCACAAATTATGTCAAATCCATTTTCACATTTTCTTTCTTCCTCAGGTCCTATTTTCTGGTCTCCATTTACTACACTCCATGAGGAATAGCTTCTCTCTCAACCATAACCACAGTGAATCAGCTCTTCCAGCAGTCTGTGTCATCATTAATACTAGAACTAGGGCTTTAGCACCAAAAAAGCATCACTAAAACACCTGAAACACTCCCCTGCATTACTTTTTCCTCAGACAGTACTCCTACAGTCATGGAAGACAGCAGCAAGGAAAATTATATATACTTACATAGTTTAATGTAGGTTTTAGTCTTTTTGAATAGTGGCTTTTGGTTGCTCTTTACTTCAAAGACAGAGCTAAGGTCTTTCTTGGGTCCTTTTAGAAAGTCTATCCCAATACACAACATTATAAACCCTGTAAAAATGTAAGTGATTAGGGTTTTTGTCATAGAGCTTTAACATATTAAACACTGCTTACTAATGCACCACTTGTGAAATCCCAGCTGGTGTGTTACATTCAACCTTATGGCTGCAACAACAAAAACATTTCAAAGCAAAAACACAGATAAATGCCATTCCCAGTGTTGCCTGTGTTACTACATGAGACTTCCTGATAGAGAAGATCCTGCTCATCATTGTCACAAACGCCTGTAGCACTTCAGAAGTGTTTAATTTATACACCTGTACTTGTTGACATAAGCACTGCTTCCAACAAAATGAGCCAATGACATTAAACAGGCCACTAAAGACAAATATCTCAAAAAAAAGATATCAAAATAGGAGTACTGCAATAGCAGCTCAAAGCTGAAAGACTAGCTGAACACCTGTTGCACACAAAAAGAATGAAGTTCAACATTATATTGTTTGGTGGTTTTCTTTTCCCAAAGAAGGTGCTGCTAAGATGTAATTCACCTGAAAGAGCTTTATTAAGCCTACTTTGTGCTGTTAACTGAAGAGCAGACCTAACATTAAAGTACCCAGCCAAAGATCCCTTCACGTTATGAACTCTACTCCAGACTACAGAAAGCTCCAAAATACAGCCCAACTTTGGGTCTTTGAGGCTGAGCGCAGCGTGGGCTACTGACACTAATGCAACTGATCTAGTGAAGGGTGTCCCTGCCCATGGCAGGGGGATTGGATCCTTGGGGTCCCTTCCAACCCTGACAATTCTGTGATTCTGTGAACTTAGAGCTATTCTCACTCTTGCCTTGCAATCCAGCAGCCTAAGGATCATGGTGCCACCAGATAACTTTGTGGTGTTCAGCATCAGCCTGCACTGGGTGCTAGCTGAGCAATCATCAAATCCTGTATCATTATCCACTATGGAAAAGTAGAGAGATCTTAACTCTGCTGGTACTACTGAGTCCCACCACTGCATATTTTAGCAGGTTTCTTCTGTTCATGAAATAGTTGTTTGAAACCATATTTTTTCCCTTGCCCCCATTCATGTACCAAGTAGGAGAATGGCATTAAAAATGCTTTAACCCTTTGATCTGGGACAAAGCAGCAGATCTTTCACCTTTGTGTATCCTAACACCAACTGCCACAGAAGCTCAAGCACACTCTTAAGCAAAGATTGATCTGCAGTCCAGTTTCAGCATATTACAACAAAAAGGCTAACAAATGGCAGATAAATTTGCTGAAATGTGTCTAGGTCCCCATGAAAAGCTACAGCTCAAAGTTGATTGGAATTAACCTGCACAAGAGAATTACAAGTACACCTACAGAACTTGAAAGTAACAGCTTGATGGAAAAATACTTTGGTGATTGTAGATGCCTGTTATCTTCTGCTCTGTCACCAAGGTACAAGTTACACATTTTTATCTAGGAGCTACAAAAGCAATTATTCAACAGTTTGTTCTAAAAACAGCATAAGCAGAGTGCAGCAGGTAAGGAAGACATTTGAATACGATAGCATTTTGCGTTGTGCTCCAGAGCCAACAGAAGCAGTTGGACATTTCAAAACCAGACAATTAAACACAGCTACAAATGCTTTTTGAAAGCTGATCAGTGACTTCAGGGCACTAATTGCTGCAATTCACTGTGGTGGTTCCTTTTCTATAGGTAGTTCAGACTAATAGTATAACTTCTTTTCCCATCCCTTATGAACTAAAGGATTTAATCAACTGCAAAGAACACGTGGGAGTATAACAAAATAGTTAAAAGCTCTGCTGGAGTAGACATATGTCCTTAATATTTTTGGGGTATAGTTAACTAACTGTAGAAGTCATGTTTTAATTCAGACTCATAGCTGAAGATGGCATAACAATTACTCAGTATCTTCTCATTGCCCTTACTTGTTACATTAGTTGTAGCGTGTGGAAGTCTGCAAACAAAGAAGCTGAGTGTAGTGCAGTGAAGGAAGGGGCACACACAAATCCTTTCTCAAAGGCAGACAGATTGAAAGCCATTAAAGCTGAGGGAAAACCAGGGATCTCTCCCCTCAGCATTATGTTACATCATAGTAAAGCAGCACAGAAATTGTGAATATAATGATCTTACTTTCATTGTCACTTTTCCTGGAGCAGTTCCCTACCCAAACTGGAGCAAGAGAAAGGCAGGATATTGGACAGGAGGAGAAAGCAAGAAATAGCACTTGCACCTGAAAGAAACCAGAAGAGAACAAGCAGTTTGCCAGAAAGACAAGTTGTAAGGGTAGAAGTGCAACAACAAATACACAATCTCATGGTATGAGTTGCAAATCCTTGATAAGCAATGAGATAGCACCAAAAGACACAGGAACTGAGTTCTCAGCTGGAATATAAACTCATGGAGTGCCATCAGCTGAGACATTTTGCCATTAGGGGCCTCTCTGGATGACCTACCCAGTGATCATGCCCAGTGAATTAATCACAAGTGTGTATTTCAAAGGAAATGAGCCAGAGGGATGTTACAGACAGCTTTTCCATTGTCAAAGCATTACCCAAGAAAGCGCTTGACACTCCTCTACCACATGCTTTCTTCATGTATCTTCAAGAATTAAATTAACTGAGGCACCTGTTCCTACTGACTCCCCAGAGTGCTTTCAGAACAAATCCATGTAATGGAACTCTCCTTACAACATGAACTGAAACCCTGCCTGTGGTTGCTGTCATACATGACATACATAAGGAGAGTCAGAAACTGGAATGGCAGGAAGTGCTTGCAAAGACATTTACAAACTCTGAAACCATTGGATTAAGATGCCAAGCACAGCATTCATTAGTCCTTTTCAAACATAATATAGGACAATGTATGTCACATTTTAAAATGTGCCACGCACTGAGCCCCAAATGGTTTGGTTCATCAAGTGATCATTTTTGCTGCAACATTTGTATTTGCTCACCTCAGGTCTTCCACGTTGGCAGATACCTGACAATTTCTGTTCTTCATCTCCTGTCTGTATGTTTCTGCCACTGATACTCCTCCAGACACACTGATGTGTCCATAAAGCATAAAGTAGACCCCCATGGAAATGAAGCTCAGGTCTCAAATGCAGACTAGCTAGATGAGCAGGATGCTTCACTTTGCTCCTCAGTGCAGGGCTAAATAATGCACTGAATTATGTTACAGTCCCGGTAACAGAGCCTTCATAAACCCCCTAACTTTGCAGAGAAACTACATTGTCACCTGAGGTACAACACTGCTATCTTAGGTAGCTAGCACACGAGTGCCTTCACACCCCGGAGTGTAACCATATTTTTAGGATGACTGATTAACAGATCTCTTCCTCAACTGCATACTGTCAGACTTAGTTTCATTCTGTCATTTGCCCTCCAGTGAATTTTGTTTTCATTCCACATTTTAAACCATTTCTAACCATGAAGAAACAAGTAGCTTTTTGTTCTTTTTTTTCTTGCATGTCTCACTAATTTTCTCATAGAACATCATGCATAGTAAATCAAACAGCAGCTGAGCATTTGGAAAGGCTGTTTAAACATTAGATGCATTTCAAACATCTACTTGAGGCTAAGGCAAGCATATTTGTATTTAGTCACAGTCATAAATGTACCTAAAAGAAGATGGGAACTCTCTCTAGCGTAGATTCCTCCAGGTACAAATTTATAAGCTGTACACCACACACAGAAGAATAATTCAAGCACATAGGCAAGCATGGCTGTGCTCATGGCTTTCCCAGGGTGCTGACAGCTAACAAAGTGTCCAGCCAGCTGCGGCCACACACACATAGTAAAGACAGCAAGGACATGGCCTGCGACAGCAGCGCTCCAGGTGGGTAAATAAAGGAGACCAGCTGAAGATGCTAAACCTGTGAAGGGATAGAAAAGAACAGAGTGAGCCACAGTCAGGTGCATTATCTGCCATCTTCTTTATCACAGTCTGCCTGGGAGGAGGGGGGGGGGATAAAAGAGGGTCTGCGAAGTATAACTGCTTTGCAGCCATGGAGCTGTGTCACTAGAAGGACTGCAATTCCTCTTCCATTTCCCAGCACCACATTACTTTATCACAGGTAAAAAAATGTTCCCTAACTCTCACACCATGCATAGAAACAATTGTGGTATTTTACTTTTATTCATCAAGGTTCTGAGCATTTCAGACTCCAGTGCTTCAAGCGGATAAAGAACTATTCTGTACTTGTTTTAAAACAGCAACCTGTCTATGTCAAAAATCAAATGCTCATACCCACATTACAATCTGCCCATGTATTCCTTAAAACTAACCCCTGCACCAAAAGGTAAATTATCCTGGCAACTGATAGTTTGAGTGTTGCCAACTCACAGAATCATAGAATTGTCCAGGTCTGGACATCCAAAGGTCATCTAGTCCAACCTCCCCGCAGTCAGCAGGGACATGCCCAAATAGATCAGGTTGCCCAAGGCCTCATCGAGCCTCACCTTGAATATTTCCAGGGATGGGGCCTTAACCACCTCCCTGGGCAACCTGTTCCAGTGTTCCACCACCCTGATAGTGAAGGACTTCTTCCTGATATCCAATCTAAATCTGCCCTTCTCTAGTTTGAAGCCATTGTCCCTTGTCCTGTCATCGTAGGCCCTTGCAAACAGTCCCCTGTGCCTTTGTCATGACTTCTCTGATATTTGGTTGTTTTGGTTCCTTACTAGGAGGAAGTCAGTTTCCATTAAATTTCTTGTATTCAAAGTTGTGGAAAATAACTTGAAAATGTTGGCTCTTGAGTGCTCCAAAAGAAAAGATAAATAAGCAAAATAAAAGTAAAACATAACTCATCATTTCCTTTTCTATGTCCCACTTCATCATTAAAACATTCATAAAGGAAGTGCTGCTTTTGTCTTCTTGATATAAACACTTACAAACATTTAGCTGAGGCCAAAAAATAAGCAGATTTATGAGGGGTTTTAAACAGCATTTCTATCACTAAATGTCACTCAGATAGGCCTACAAATTAAACCAAGCTGCATGCATCCATCCATGCTGAGGAGGCATGGAACACACCTCCCGAACACCCTTCCACTGCTCAAGGGCAGAATTTCCACCTAGTCTTAATTGTGCCATGCTCCACAGCATACTTGTACTGTCCTCCTGAAAATGGATATCCAGATCCAGCACTTGAGCCCGTCTTCCCACCACCTAAGACCTGCTGTATGTTGACTGATCCACAAATCAGCAGAACCATCTTGATGTCCATACTATTTTACTGCCTGAAGATCTCAGCCACTAAGGAGACAGGAGCCAAGCTTCCCTCCAACTGAACTGCTCATTAAATTACAAGTGATTGTGCCTCCTGAGAAATAGGGAGACCTGTGTCATCTCCACCTCATAACCCTAGATGTGCCCTTACACAATGAAGATGGTGAAAGCTGAGATGCTACACATGGGAACAGAGCCTCAGCAGGGGTTTCTGAACAGAACACTGCTCTGTGGTGGCCTGGAGATGTGGCCTGTAACCTTCAGTCAGCTGATCAGATGTGTATAGTACAGGCAGTGACAGACTAAAAGACACTTTGATTAGCAATTGACTTTTCTGATAAGTGGTGTAGGGTCAGAGGGCCTGAGTAAAGAAGAAACAAATATTCTGCTCAGGATTTGCACTTACCTGTAAGAAACCAGGCAAAACTAGTGACAGAAGACCAACTCCAAAATGAAAGCATCAGTCCATGAGCCAGGCCTAAAAGAACTGTACCTCTAAAATAACAGAAAGGAAAAAGAAACCACCCATTAATATAATTTTATAATCACAATGTTGAAAAAGAAACTTCTAGCCATACAGACAAGCATGCTTGGTAATACTCTGTAATCCTTTTACTTCAAGCAGTGCTCAATTTAAGCACAAAATATCTTCATGTCATGTCTTGTCCTATTTTCTCTCCTTTGCTGGATGTAAAAAACATCCAGGTGAAAATAATGGCAGTTTGTCATCATGTATAAGCAAGCTGTGGTCAGCAGCAGAAGCACAATACTGCAAAAGGCAAAAAGAACTCAGGGAAAATGGGGAGAGGAATCTAACCCAGACAGAAGTATTTTCTTCATGTCAGATGGGGGAACCTACAGCATCTGACATTGCTATCAGTCTTGGGCATCTCTTGTGTATAATAATTGCAAATTACTACTTACCTCACCTGGAACTACATGTAGTTGACTCAGAGTAACTAATCCAGTCTCTTTCTGGATTTTGGAACCCAGGTGAGCAACACAGAGCATTAAGACTAAATTCTCACTAACCAAAACTTCCACAGAAGTATACCTTTCACTATTGCACACAGAGTTTTTTTTCCATCTGCACACAAGGTGCAACAGTTTCCACCATCTCCTCTCTGAAATCAACTGCTAGACTTGTTTATTGCATATTATAGATCCACTTCATTCAGAAGTCCTTCAGCCTCAGTGCTAATTTGATTTTCTTTTTCCAATGTGGCAAATTCAGGTTTTTATTGCAGAAATAAAAATCATTCTGTATTAGAAAAATTTAAGATTGCTGTAGATAAAAGGTTCAAAGCAAGAATGAACGTGATAGCAAGAATGAATCCACAAGTCCCCTGTGTGAACCCACTTTATTCTGTGGAAGTTCTTACACAACCATCTGATCGAGTTTTAGTTTGCCGACCACTACAGCATTAGGTTTTGATTACAGTTTTGCTACTACTGCAACACCACCAGCCACCACCAACCCAAAAACTTACCCATATGGATTAGGATCTGGACCTGTATGTGGATGTCCACTTACTGCCCATCTAGAAATTAATGACACCTCTCCAAATATCCACAGGGTGAGGAACATGAGGCTGCCAAAAGCAATCCCTGATAAAAGCCAATGAGGGTGGGAAACAGTCACTCTAACTGCACTACCAGTTTTGTTTGCTTCTGGTTTCCTCTTGTCTCCACCTAGAATAAGAATAGAAATATAGCTGAACAAACTGTCAAATCCTATTACAAAGGGTTACTGAGAAAAAGAAGTAGCCAAGATCACAAAATTACCAGAATAAATTACTGGCTCAGGCACAAAATGTAACTTATTTGATCATTTGTGGAAATTGATAAGACCATAAAAAATCTCTCATCACATTCCTGGCTCTGTCAGGAGATGGCAACCTGCCCAGAGCATTGTTCTTCACACTACTGGAATTTAAATACTTAAACTGGCTTTGAAAATCATCAGAAAAGTTACTAGAATTTGTTCAGAGGATTCTGTCCTCTGAAACTCTAAACTCTGATAACGACAAAACCTGACACTTCCAAAGCAGCCAGAAATAAACTCCCCTCCTTCTATTCTCCTCTTTCCATGCACTTTAGATCCTCTCTCATCTAAGGAGAAAGCAGCTCCTTTAATTGCACAGACACATTGCTTTGTCACCTAGGAAGAGGACAGATTCTTTTCCTATTCTCCTGCAGTAGATTCCCTTTCTACATTATATTAATTTATGTCATGCAATGCAAGTCTACAAACAATACACACTATGTAAATTTATACCCACTTACCCATAGATAAGGTCTCATCTTTCAATTAATTCATTGAGGTCATACTGAGAAGGAACTTCTGAGGATTTAACATGAGCTGCCTTAAGTAACCAACCCAGCCCTGTTGTCTTACTTGGCAGTAACAACTTCACAGTTTTTAAGTGTTCTTAGCCTATGCCAGCCCCCACTGCTGTGTTCTCTGCCCAGACACTCCAAGAACTCAGGCAAATTTTGACCAGGACAACTTGTCCACTCTTCCTTTCTGTTTATTTTGTCACATCAGCTGATCCCCAGCTTTGTCTTGTCTCCCCTTCTCTGCCAAAGAACATGCACTGGTAGAGAAACTCAAAGAGCAGACTGAGTTGAGAAAACAACAGAAATGCCACAGATGTTTCATGTTGGAATGAGGATAATCCTTTCTGGTTTCATTGGTTTGGGTTATGCCTTTGTTTGCATTACTGTCACATTACTGATACTGCAATTAGTTGGCAGTTCCAACACTAACTTCTACAGCTTGTATGAATTGTGATATTGATCCTGCCACATTATGGGCAGAAGGGAATACCCCTTGGTTTCTGAAGTCTCTAACACTCATGCATCAGCTCTAAAACCAGACTGTACTGGGGAAAAAACCCAAAGAATCAAAACCCAGTGTCACACAGAGAGGTGTTTCCATAACTGCCTTCTGTGCTGTAAAATGCTTACCTGAGCAAATTCTCTCCACTGCTGCTATAAACCCAACTGTCAGGATGGCAGCATTGGCAGCTTGTGAGCTCCAGACTGGGTTTAGTGATGTGTACCAGATGCGAAGGACAAGGAGCATTATCTTGCCCAGCATGAAGCCCCATATCCTGATGAACCTGGAAGAATTGGGTTTTGAAATAGTGATGCTTTTGAGGAACAATTCACTGGGGGGTAGAAATATATATATAAATAAATATATATATAATCAGTTACAATTCCACCAGGAAAAAGAAAATACCTTTGTAAACTGTTTCCTGACCACCAGGTTACTGTTTGAACCAGCAATGAGGAGGAAACCCCTGCAGCCAAGATGAACAGTCTAATAGCAGCATTTGGTGCCTGGTATGATGCTAAGCTTCCTACAAACAAAACAGAGAGAGAGAGGTTGCTTTAATGGGCAAGAGAAATCAGATAACAAGAATTTCTTGTGCATGAGTTCAGTCTTGCCTGCAATTTGGCTGGCTACACCATTCATCTGAAAACATGTGACAATGCACATTTGATAACAGAGCAAAGAAATGTGGGTATGGATAGAAACTGGGTATAGATTGAAATGTGGTATTGATAGAAACCTGGTATAGATTGAAATTTGGCATAGATACAAACTGGGTATAGATGACATTAGAGCAGTTAGCTTTTTCAGAAAACAAACAAAAAAAAGTTTAAAGTAATCACCCAGGACTGCAGTGATTGCCTTAAATTAAGTACTAATGATCAGTGATTCCATAAATAGGGATATATTATGGATAAAATCTCTGAAGATACTAAGCAGTGCACTTACATAACTCAAAAGCCATAAAATCATGCATGGTGACTGCTCCTTTCTAAAACAATATATGGCTTTTGTCCTCATGCACCTAATTTGGCTTTTAAGCTATGTAAGTGCACTATGGCTAAAGCCACATCCCTTTTAGAAAGGAGCAGTCACCACACCACGCACAAGAATCAGCAGGCAGTTGTCTCAGTGGGTGTGAACAAGGCTTTCTCTGGCTCAGTACCTGGTCTTGGAGTTGCTATTGACAGCCTGTCACACTCTCAGTCACCAAAATTAACTGTGCACAAGCATCTCTGCCATTTCCCAGGGCACAGTGACATTGCCTTCATCAGTAGTTTCAAACTCTCCTAGCAGGTTTTCAATTCAGGTGGCTGTGGGGTCACACAGATTTTTGCAGCTTCAATCACTGCAGCAAATTCTGGCACAGGACCAGTGGCAAACAGCAGCAGAAGCACCATTGTTTTGCTACCAGCCATTTGCTAAGTGAGTATGAGTCAGACTTGAGAAGATGTTAAGCAAGGAAGGCTTGAAATGGAGCTACTGATTCTGGCAATGCATGCTAGGAATCCTCCAGCTATTTCCTCATTCTGCTCAAGAGTAAAAGATGCAAAGCTCAGAGCAAAGGTGGTAAAATGAAATCAAAGTGTGGTGAAAATGGACTTGTACAGACTTCAGCAGAGGTTGCATGTACAATGCACACAGATTTGTCTTTCTAAACTGTGCTGAAATCTGTGACTCTGAAATCTCTTCAAATCTTTCATCACTCGTGCTAGCCAGATTAAAGCCAGCGGGGGTTTGCCTGCTTACAGCAGACACACCTTTTGCTGCTGAGCAAGTACACCCCAAGTGTAAATAGATCTATCCAAACACACAGATTTACTCTGTGCTGTCTGAAGACATGTATGCAAATAAACACTACAGTGGGGGGAGTTTGTTCTTGGGTGGTGTTATGTTGTTGGTCATTTTCAGACAGAACACAAAATCAAGCTGGACACCTGCAAACCCTCTCTCCATTGGAGAGAGTCCAACAGAGAGCTACGAGGATGATGAAGGGACTTGAGCATCTCCCCCGTGAAGAGAGACTGAGAGCCCTGGGGCTGTTTAGTCTGGAGAAGAGATGGCTGAGAGGGGATCTGATCAAGGTCTATAAATATCTGAGGGGTGGGTGTCAAGACGCAGATGCCAGACTCCTTTTGGTGGTGCCCAGTAATAGGATGAGGAACAATGGGTATAAGCTAGAGCGGAGGAAGGTTCCTCCTCAACATGAGGAGACACTTCTTTACTATGAGGGTGATGGAGCACTGGAGCAGGCTGCCCAGAGAGGTTGTGGAGTCTCCTCCTCTGGAGACATTCAAAACCTGCTTGGATGTGTTCCTGTGTGGCCTGCCTTAGATGACCCTGCTTTGGCAGGGGGAGGTTGGACTGGATGACCTCCAGAGGTCCCTTCCAACCCCTAACACAATTCTGTGAAACCCACTGGCCCTGAGGGGATGACAAGTACTGAGGGAGGTGGCTGATGCTATTGCTATGCCACTTCCATCATTTTTAAAGGTCCTGGAGAATAGGAGAGGTACCCAAGGACTGGAAGAAAGCCACTGTCAGCCCAGTCTTCAAAATGGGCAAGAAGGAGGACCCAGGAAATTACAGGCCTGTTAGACTCCCATCCATCTCTGGAAAAGAGATGGAACAGCTCATTCTGGAGGTCATCTCTAAGCACATGGATGAAAAGAAGACTGTCTGGAATGGTCAGTATAGATTCACATGGAGGAAATCACGCTTGACCAATTTGATTGCCTTCTGTGATGGTGTGACTGGATGGGTAAAAAAAAAAAGAGTTCTTAGAAGGAAAAACAGCCTTGGAAACTAAGCCTATCCAAAAGAACAGATCACTCACAGCAGATCATTTTTATAATAGCCCCAAGCTGTTCTGTGACATCTTGTCCCTACCCATTGTCACCGACACAGAGCTGCTACACGAAAAACACCTGCTCAGTGCAACACTGAAAACATTTTTCCTATTGGGCATGACTTGCACTCATTTAAAAGCTTCTAGAAACAGAAATGAGATTGGTCCTTTATCATGCAGGAAGGGTCTAAAACCCAAAAATTAAATGAGATTTGTCTTTAATTATGCAGTACTGGTCAAAAAAACCCACCCCAACACAATGGATGTAGTGTCCCAAAGCTTGAGACAAAAAGAAAAAGCATGAGCTTGGGAGAGCAAGAACTTCTTATTCCTGTCTCTTTTCAGAATGATCTTAACTGTGAGGAAATTTGGAGCACTTATTTTTATGCCATGATACCAACATCGAATCTAACTCACTACAGTACATACTTACCAACCACAGCCAGTCTCAGAAGAGCCAGGATGTACTTATTGTTAGCCAACCTCCAAAAAGGGCCAATTATCAGCAATACTGGAGAAAAGAAGGCAACAGCAAAAACTTCCAGACCTGTGAGTGCCAGAGTCTGAAGGGGGAAGTAATAAATCATCGGTGGCAATGCATGGTAAAGAGACCATGAAATGTAGCCTAAAAAAAACCAGAACACAAACACGATCCCCATCAAATATTTTCAGCAGCATAGTTTCCTGAGATTACTTACAAATACACCATTTTATACTTCCAAATGTAGAACATCCAAAGCATCTGAAAGTAGTTCAAATAACAACAGCCACTTTCCATGAAGAAACATTTGCTGTTTCAAGTCAAATAAGCACGTTTTCCTGAGAACTAGAACACTGAGAGGAAAGCAACTCTTTCTTCGCTCAGACTCAAAGGTCCTGCTTTGATCTTCAGTGACAAGCGCTCAGCCTAGGAAAGGGTTGGTGTCCAGAGGGAACAATGCTGGCTAAATCAGTAGTCCACCGAGTCACAGGGCTCCTCAAAGACTGACCAGTGGTGAAATAAATTATTGTAGAATCAAAGAATGGACCCAAGTCGGAAAGGACCTCCAAAGGTCATCCAGTCCAAGCCCCTTCCTTCCCCTGCAGTCAGTAGGGACATCCTCAGCTAGATCAGGTCACCCAGGGCCTCGCTGAGCCTCATCATGAATATCTCCAGGGAAGGAGCCTCAACCACCTCCCTGGGCAACCTGTCCCAGTGTTCTACCATCCTCAGGAAGAACTTCTTCCTGATACCCAATCTAAATCTGCCCTTCTCGAGTTTGAAGCCATTGCCCCTTGTCCTGCCACTGCAGGCCTTTGCAAACATCTCTCCCTATCCTTCCTGTAGACCCCTTCAGATACTGGCAAGCTGCCATTAGGTCTCCCCGGAGCCTTCTCTTCTCCAGGCTGCACATCCCCAGCTCCCCTCAGCCTGTCCTCATAGCAGAGGCGCTCCAACCCCCCCCGGTAATTTTCGTGGCCCGCCTCTGGACCCTCTCCATCAGGTCTACAGCCTTCCTGTACTGAGGACTCCAGACCTGTACACAGTACTCCAGTAGTACATCGCTGTGCCCTCTCCTCTGAAAACACTTTGTCTGGACACACCAGCACTGCCCTGCCGCTGCCCACGCCTTGCCTTGCACCGGGGGGAGCGGTGACCACCCAGCGCCGGGGCTGGTAGTGCCGGGGCCAGTGCCGGCGGCACAGCGGCCCGGTGACCACCCTGCGCCGGGGCTGGTAGTGCCGGGGCTGGCAGTGCCGGCGGCACAGCGGCCCGGTGACCACCCTGCGCCGGGGCTGGTAGTGCCGGGGCTGGCAGTGCCGGCGGCACAGCGGCCCGGTGACCACCCTGCGCCGGGGCTGGTAGTGCCGGGGCTGGCAGTGCCGGCGGCACAGCGGCCCGGTGACCACCCTGCGCCGGGGCTGGTAGTGCCGGGGCTGGCAGTGCCGGCGGCACAGCGGCCCGGTGACCACCCTGCGCCGGGGCTGGTAGTGCCGGGGCTGGCAGTGCCGGTGGCACAGCGGCCCGGTGACCACCCTGTGCCCGTGCCTTGCTCCGGGAGCAGCACAGCCCGGCTCTACAAACACCTGCACAAAGCCTCCGCTGAGACCACGCAAGAGGTCCTGGGCTGATCCGAGAGCCAAAAAGCATCCCGGTCCTGGAAGGGAGAAGAGAACCCCCAGACGAACACTCGGTAGTGACCGTTCTTCCCTCGCTGACAGCGGAGGAGCTTTCAGCGGCAACACCTCCCCACGGACGGTGAGCCCCACGACACCCTGCTAGGGCTGCCCCGCTACGTCCGCCCGCCGTTCCCGGTAGAGTCCCTAGCGCTGCCGTGCCGCGGGGCCCCCAGCAGGGCTGAAGGATCACCGGCACCGTTAACCGCCACCCAGCACGGCCACCGCGGCCCCTCACAGCCCGCCAAAACCCCGTCGGGCGGCATCGCCGCCACCTACCCAGGAAGCTCTCAGAGAGAACGGCCTTCCAGAGGGGGAACATCGTGCCGTGACTCTGCCCGGCTCGGCGCGGCGGGGCTTTCGCCCCTCTCTCCCGCAGCCGAGTGCCGGTGACCGACGCGGCGCCGCCGCCCGTCCCGCCTCACGGAGCCCGCCGGGCACGCGGCCGGCGGCGAGCGGCTGCCACAGCGCCGCCTGGCGGAGCGCCGGCGGCCCCGGCCCTGAGGGGCGAGGGCCACTGCCCGGGGGCAGGGGTGCTGCGGCCCGGGGTCCTGGGGCTGCAGGCAGAGGCAGCGAGGAAACCTGCCGGATCGGGGCGACGGCGCGGTGCTGGCCTGCGGCCTTGAGGCCAGGACTGGGGGTGAGGGACGTCTCCACACCTCCACAGTTCAACACAGCAGCCTTGGCCCATTCGCCATCGCTGACAGAAGTGGTGGCCCCCTCGGGCCTCTGGCTGCGGAGGGGCGAGTTTCCTTTCGTTCCTGTGCTTTGGCTGGAGAGGGAGAGGAGTGAGGAGGCCCTGCCCGAGTCTGCAGGGTGGCAGCGGAGCAGCCTGCGCCCAGGGGAAGCCCAGGGGCTCGGTGGCTGTGCGGCCTCGCAATGGCAGAGCCCACACCAGGCTGGCACCGCGGCTGGAGAGGATGGCGAGGTGCGAGGTGACTCTGAAGAGCTGTTCAGTTAAACCAGGGATTTCTTCATGGAGGTCAGACAGAGTTTATTCTTCATAGCCCTGTGACAAGGAGCGGTGAGTAGATCCCTCGCAGCTGTGATACCAGAGGAGTGTTTGTCTGCTACACACACCAGCAAGAAACAAAAGAGGACTAAAGGATTATCACTCCACAGGCTGATGGGGAAAAGAGGAGCTGGCACGCTCGATAGCTGCATAAATATGTGGTTGGTTAACTGTTCCTACCAGGCGCTCAGGAGTGCTGTGCTCATCCTAACGAAATGCCCTCTGCTTAGGAGCAGACTGAGGACTTCTGATAAGCAATGCTGTTTGCGAAAGCAGCAGAAAAGCATTTAGGTTGCTGAGGATCCAGGGCAGAGGCTTAAGCCACTCTATTAATTTTAGATGAAGCCCTGAGCGACAAGAACCCAGCCATGGTCACTGCTGCCAAGCTTTGGCAAAAGGGATTACAGAACAAAATTCTGAATTTTAGAATGTAATTCTAAATGTGCAGCCATCTACTAAAAAAAGGGGGAGGGGGGCATTTTTGCTGCTGGAGTGTGTTGTCTTCTTCAGTTTTATTAATCATCATACAGTACCTTATGAAACTGTCAGTTATGTTTTCTCACCTGTGTTAAAACTGCTCTCCCGTTCTAAACAAGCCTTGTGACTTACATTTTCCTTCCCTTGCATCTGTGAAACTCCAGATCCATAGGAGTAAATGACAAACCCCTGACACCTGTTAAAGATGATCTGTTATTAGAAATAAATTCCTGTCAAAACATTTGAGGGGCAGAGTACTAAGGAAAAGCTTGTCCCAGTAGTCTCACAACCAAGTGATTAATTTACCCTGGGTTTAATTTAACAGGGTTTGGCTAGCTACAGAAACTGTTGACTTTTGGTTAGTATTTAAAAACATAAATGTGTTTCAAATGGACACCAAAGAAATTAAGTATTTTGATGGAAAAGTCAACCTCTCTAGAGGAAGAAGAGTGAAATTCATAGGTGTAATGAAAATGGAATGGAATGGAATGGAATGGAATGGAATGGAATGGAATAGAATAGAATAGAATAGAATAGAATAGAATAGAATAGAATAGAATAGAATAGAATAGAATAGAATAGAATAGAATTAACCAGTTTGGAAAAGACCTTCGAGATTATCGAGTCCAATCTTTCACCCAACACTACGTAATCTAAAGTTCTTCCTCTTTTCTCCAAGTCTCATTTAAGTGAAGGCGTCTTCTTGTAAGAAAAGCCATCCTAGAATAGTCACCAACTTCTCACTGCAAGTGATGAGACCATTTCATCTAGCTGTGGCATGACACAAATGGAACTCAAAAGATGAGATCCTCGGCCAGGATAAGCCCAGAACAGGGCTGCTTATGTAGCTGCCTGAGAGCGTGAGGCTGGCAGGATGTGTTCAGCTGATTGAAACAATTTTGCAATGCTTTTTGTAATTACAGTATCTTGCTTCAGGGTTCAGAGGTGGAGCTCCAGGAAAGCTAGACTTGACTGCAATCATGAACCTGATGTGCTTGTCTGGCTTCCATTAAACTCATAGTGCAGTGAAAATGATGCAATTCCTGACAAATTTGGCCATAGTATTCTACATACTCTCTCTGAGACTCTTGGTAACTACTAAGTTTGGCTTCAAGTGCAACCAGCTTACATTCCAGTTCCCTCCACAGAGAAGCATCAGAGCATAAAGAGGGAGTTTTCAGGTGCAGTGTATTTTGAAGTGAAAACAGACATGTCTTAAATACAAAAGTCAGTGCTCACAAGGTACCTCATTAGACATATATGTGAAGGCCTTTTGCTGTATTTCCTTATTCTTGGAGTGCTAACGAGTGTAGCTGATAAAAAATTAATCACTAATGTGTTCTATACAGGAGCGCAATGATGGCGAACCAGCAAAACCAAGACATCATACTACTAGAGGTGTTTCCACTCACAGAAAGAAAAAGAAAAGAATGTCTTCATTTTAGAGTAGTATTTAATCACAAAATTGTCAGGGTTGGAAGGGACCTTGAGGATCAGCCAGTTCCAACCCCCCTGCCATGGGCAGGGACACCTCACACTGCATGAGGTTGCTCACAGCCACATCCAGCCTGGCTGCAAAAACCTCCAGGCAGGAGGCTTCCACCACCTCCCTGGGCAACCTGTGCCAGTCTCTCACCACCCTCATGGGGAACAACTTCTTCCTAACATCCAATCTGAGTCTACCCACTTCTAGTTTTGCTCCATTCCCCCCAGTCCTATCACTACCTGACACCCTAAAACGTCTCTCCCCAGCTTTCCTGTAGCCCCCTTCAGATACTGGAAGGCCACAATAAGGTCTCCTTGGAGCCTTCTCTTCTCCAGACTGAATATATTCTTAACCTAAGGCAGACATAGATAGATAGATAGATAGATAGATAGATAGATAGATAGATAGATAGATAGATAGATGAGTTTAACACATAATAAATTACAGCCCCACAATTCTGCTGGTATTGACAGGGGTAAACCTCTCTAAAGCTAGTGACTGTAAAAAGAAATGCCTTTTTTTGTTGTTCAAACCATGAAATAAACACATAGAATTTAAAAGAACTGTCAGAAAACTGAGAGAAGTTGTCCTTACACACTGCCCAGTAAAGATGTGCCTCAATGGGCATAATTAAGCAGCAGAAGAATCAGCCAGAGAAGGAGAGAGGAAAAGCATTGAAGTCTGAACACAAATTGGGATTAAGAGACTGGGAAAAGGCTGGGGTAGTGGAGTTTGCAGTTAGGCACTGGTCACAGTTCCAACGGAAACATGAAGACTTGAGGGTCATTGGGTGCCTGTCCTGTTTGCACAACAGTGCAAAGCTTTATCATCCCCTTTACACCTGTTATGCAAAGCTCTCTTTGCATATTCGTACTCCACATTAATTTATTTCTCCTTTTCTCAAGGTCACAGTATGTTGGCTATAAATACTGTTCATTTGTTAATCCTGGGCTGAAGTGTAACCTCCTCTCTTGTAAATTAGCCCTAAAACACGGGACTAATTAACATTGTTGCTTGCTAAAGACCTTTTCCAGTAAAATGTTCTGTGAGACGTGATACAAGAATATTGCCCCAGCAACGTACTTCTTATAACAGGCTTTGATTAATTTCAGTGTGTGTTAGAACTGGCAGGTACAATCAAGTCTGGTTCCAGGATCTAAGCACCTATCACAAAAATGATCAGGGAGTTGGAGCACGTCTGCTATGAGGACAGGCTGAGGGAGCTGGGAGTGTTCAACCTGAAGAAGAGAAGGCTCCAGGAAGACCTAATAGTTACCTTCAAGTACCTGAAATGGGCTAAAAGAAGGATTGAGAGAGACTACTTACAAAAGCCTGCAGTGACAGGACAAGGGGCAATGGCTTCAAACTAGACAAGAGCAGCTTTAGATTGGATCTTAGGAACAAGTTCTGCACCATGAGGGCAAGGGAACACTGGAACAGGTTGCCCAGGGAGGTGTTTGGGGACCCATCCCTGCAGATACTCAAAGTGAGGCTTGACAGGGCTCTGGGCATCCTGATCCTTGCTTCCCGCAGAGGGGGTTGGACTGGATGACCTTTGGAGGACCCTTCCAACCCAAACCATTCTATGATTCCACAGTCACCCTGCTGAAATCAGCTAGTGTTTTCAGGTCTTTACTGGAAGAAAGAAATTACACATAGAGCTGTGCAGCCCAAGAGAAGAGAAAACTCTGTGATCGTTTTACAGCCTTCTTCACACTGAGAAGTGTAAATCTTAAAGCTTGAACATCTGATAATTGTCAGTCCTTCATTTCTACTTACAGATAGGCCAGACCAAGTGTAAAACAGAAATAAGAATATCCAAAAATCACCCAGGACATAGAAAACTGTCACAGAATTTCTTGTTGGGAGTGAGGACAGTTTAATGTTTTACTCAGAAGTATGTTGACTGTTTCCTGCTGTGACTCTTGATGTCTTCTCATTCACCCTTAACTCCTACTCCCTTTAGCACAAGAGCAGCTACAGTGTAATTCTCATACAGCTTTCCATGCTCTAAATGGTTTTTAAAATTATTATTATTATTGATACATTTTTGTAAGCACATTGTGCTTCTGTTACTCCAGGTCTTTGTTTATCAGGGAATTTTAAGCAATTAACAGTCTTGGTGATTTTCTAACAAAGAAAAAATAACTATTCATCAAAACTCGGCTTAGTTTCTCCTCCTGCTGCATTGCTGTAAGCATACCTGGAATGTTTCTTATGCACACTGGGAAGGCTTTGCCTTTGTTAAATGTGGGGAACCTCAGGATCTTGGCAACCCTGCAGAGCTTTCCTAAACGTTCTTCAGACAAGAGCCTGTAAACTTGCCCTCAGTTTGTGAAATCTCAGCTCCTTGATCTCTTTCTACTCAAACAGCAGAAAATTCCTGAGCAGAGGACTCAACCCTATTTTATTTTTGGTATCTTTGTTTTGTTTTTTTTCTTTGATGTGTGAGGTTGGCTTTGTTCTGGGAGCCTCTCTTTTGGTTTGTGTTCATTATTCTGAAGCAGTTTTGTCTATCAACTTCTCTTGGTTTTTATCGCCCTGGAGTACTTGCAGGTAAACCTTAAAATCAAAGAGTGTTTGAGAACACACTCAGCTGCAATAACCAGCTTTACCTTTCAAGTTAAAAAGAAGTCTAACCTGATTTTTAATAGGCACTTTTGCACAGGAAGGTGCAAGAGTACAAGCAACCCTGGGCACGCATATGCCCCATGAGGAAATGGTCATTCCAGTGCTCTTTCATTTTATGGCAGTTGAAGCAGAACTAGCTAGAAAAATATGGATCAGGGGGATTTTCATAGAAACACAGAATGGTCTGGGTTGGAAGGGACCTCTGAAGGTCATCCAGTCCAAGCCCCGCTGCAGTCAGCAGGGGCATCCTCAACTAGATCAGGCTGCCCAGAGCCCTGTCAAGCTTCACCTTGAATATCTCTAGGGAAGGGGCCCCAACCACCTCCCTGGGTAACCTGTTCCAGTGTTCCACTACCCTTGTAGTAAAGAACTTGTTCCTAACATCCAATCTAAATCTGCTCTGCTCTAGTTTGAAGCCATTGCCCCTTGTCCTATCACTGCAGGCTTTTGTAAACAGTCTCTCTCCATTCTTCACGTAGCCCTCTTCAGGTACTGCTATAAGGTCCCCCACCAAGTCTTCTCCAGGCTGAACACCCCCAGCTCCCTCAGCCTGTCCTCGTAGCCAAGGTGCTCCAACCCCTTGATCGTTTTTGTGGCCCTCCTCTGGACCTGCTCCATCTCATGTATTGTATTTTCCAGAACAGCACATAGCCAGTATCTATGAAAGAGTTTTTACATATGATTTCAGGGACACCTTAGATCACAGAAGATACAAGAGCTGTTTTAGGACATCACTCTTGCCAAACCTCTGTGTGAAAAGTAAGTTCTGTAGCAGCAAAACCAAGTGGTCTGGTTTAGCTGGCAAGAATGAGAGAATACTCTGGGGAAAGGGGCTTCAGGCAGCCAAGGCTTCTGGAATCTGAAAGCCTTTTTGGACTCGAGAAAATCAGCAATGACATGTCAAGTTCAATATGAAATAGAGATATGAAGGTCATGTGAGAAGAGGAAATGTAACACTGATCTCACAAACTATACATTTCATTATAAGCACTGAAGTGCCCTACTGCCACTTAGGATACTCTACTGAAAATTATTATGCCTCACTGTAAAGAAAACATAAACCCAACCAGCTTTTATTAAATGTAAAATGCAAAATAAAACTCAGCTTTGCAAGCTTAGTTTCAGAATGAATACTGTTAATGAAGGAAATTGTATTTCTCCTTCCAAAGAAAGTAGAATAATAATTATTTTTTTCCAGTAGAGGTACAACCCTTCCCCCAGCTGAGATTTCAGGATAATATTGCCTTGCAGGATTGTTTTTTAAGTTCTTTAGGGAAATAGGAATACTCAGAAGGAATCTCAGCAGTGTGTCCACTGCTCTTCTCTGGGAGCAGCTCATGAGGAAGCTTGAACTGCTAATTCGGTCACAGATACGGTTAGAACCGAGAAACCAGGGGATGAGGAGACCTGGACGAGACCGTTAATCTCCAGGGTCCCTCAGCAACCTGCCCTGGAGCTCCCCGGCCTCAGGCGGGGCGGGCGAGATGCGCGGGGCTCCGCTGGGCCGCGGGCTGGCCGCTCCTCGTCTGTTCTTGCCGCCGACGGCCAGGAGATGGCGGTAGAGCCCGGCGGCGGAGCCCGGCGGTAGCGCCCGGCGGCAGAGCCCAGTGGAACCTCGGCGGCCGCAGGCAGAGCCGGACGTGCGGCAGAGCCGATGCCCTCCTGACCATAGCAGCTGTGCAGCCGGGTCCCGTTCCGGGGCTGGGCGGTGCGGGCGCACCGCGGATAGGCAGGGCCGGGCGGTGGCGTCCCGGGCCCTCCTCTTCCCCTTCCTCCACTGTTCCGGTGCGAGGTGAACGCTGCCCAGGGAGTCGGTCCGTCGCCAGCTATCTTCAGCGCCGCAGCCCCAGTGAGCGCAGGTCCGTTCCTTTCCGTCCCCAAGGGGCCGAGCTCCGCGGGGCCGGATTTCCCCGGCGTCACGGAGAGAGGAAGGCTGGCGTGGCTTTCGGCGGCCGGTCCCGGCCAAGGGGCCGGTCGCAGGTGGCGGTTCATAAGGGCAGTCTCCCGCCAGCGCTCGACACCTCGCCCTCTGCCCCGCAGGCCTTCGCCCAGAGCCCGGCCGCTGGCACGGGGGCGGGCGGGGCTGGGCTGGGCGCGACAGGCCCTGCCGCCGGGGCAGAGGAAGGCTGCTGTCGGCTGGAGCAAACGTCTGCCCAGGGCCTGGTTGCAACCACTTTTCCCTTCTACGAAAGACGACAAGCATAAGAACATTTTGTGCCTTCGATTGACGTAAACCTCTTTCAAGTTTTATGCGTCCTTCTTCACTTCTATGTCCTTTTGGAGCTCCTCTCCGACGAGGACAGGCTGAGAGAGTTGGGGATGTTCAGTTTGGAGAGAAGGCTCCAAGGAGACCTTATTGTGGCCTTCCAGTATCTGAAGTGGGCTACAGGAAAGCTGGGGAGGCACTTTTTAGGTTGTCAGGTAGTGAACTAAAGGGAATGGATCCAAACTAGAGGAGGGGAGATTTAGATTAGACGTTAGGAAGAAGTTCTTGCCCATGAGGGTGGTGGGAGACTGGCACAGGTTGCCCAGGGAGGTGGTGGAAGCCTCATGCCTGGAGGTTTTTGCAGCCAGGCTGGATGTGGCTGTGAGCAACCTAATCTAGTGTGAGGTGTCCCTGCCCATGGCAGTGGGGTAGGAACTGGCTGATCCTTGAGGTCCCTTCCAACCCTGACAATTCTGTGATCCTGTGAGTTTGATGAAGAATTAAATTGTTGTTTGCCAGGGTGAGGCAGACAAGTGAAGACCAGTTGGCACTCCCAATATCCTGTGGACTTCCAAACTTAATTTTTACCAGAGACTCAGTCATCACGGTCATTTTTGAAAGCAGCAGAGAATACAGTGGAGATTGGTGTGAATGCAATGCTTCTCTTCCAACCTTGGTGATTCTTACAGCGGGGAGAGGAGGTTGTGTTGCTTCTGTTTGATTACATAAAAAAGCATTGCTGTTTGAATATCCACTCTGTGTGAAGGATATGTTGCTTGAACGCTGTAGCTGTGGAGCTGACCCCAAAATAAGTGCAGGATGTGGTTTGTGCAGTAATATTATGAAGGCCAAAACCTGTTCAGGCTATTAAATTGTCACACATTTCCTGTGTAGCTCAGTCCTTCACAGTCCTTCAGTGCCACCATTCTCAGAAGGTGTCCTATGTGTTGATAAATAAAGTACCAGACCATGCAGCAAAAAAAAAATACAGTTTAGACTTCAATTACTCTCTGTATAAGTTAGATTCCTACTTGCTTTTCCCTAGCAGTACAATTCTCAGGCATGGAAGACAGCAATTGCAAAGCTCTTGAGAACCTATTTGTTTTAAACAGGTTTTGACTCAGGGGGGTTGCTATTGTTGGGTTTGTGTTTTGTCTTGTTTTTAAGTATGTAACTGGATTGTGTTTGTTGGAAACACAGATGTGGTTTGTGATAGGCTTGTGTCGTGTGTCCTGTGGAATCAAAACTTCAGCTCATGGCAGTGAGGATAGAAGTAGTACAGTGATTCTGGAGAGCCTTCAAATAAGTTAAATCTTTGATATGTAATGCCCTAAAAATTAGAGAGGTTTGGGATTATTTGTTCATACTTGTTCTCATTTCTTTGTGGTTGAGAGTGCTGTGCTAGGTCATGATCCAACATGTAACTGCACTCGCCACCCTTCCTGTTTGAATTGGGCGACACACAGGTCTGTATTGCTAAGCAGTGAACATTGTGCTGGAACTGTACATAATCAGCTGACTGCTGTAAAAAATGCACTCCTTTCAACATGGTGATTACTGCTTCTAGGTAAACACTGCATATACAGCATAATTTTGATACTTTGGCTTTTTACCTTTGTACCTAGCAGAAGACACAGCCTGGCATAAAACATACACGTTTCTGGTGTCCGAGATCAGCGGCAGAACACAAGAGACAATGGCTTCTGAAACCATCCCACAGGAAGCTCAGACATCTCCACCACAGCAAGCTAGATGGCCTGGATGGGTAAGTTGGCTTGTTTGCTGGCTGGTTTCGTGAGCAGTTTTTGGTGTTTTGGGGTTGGTTGGTTTAATTTTGATGCTATTGCCAGTGAGTAACTGGGATTTTGCATTGGTCACTCTTACTGAAGAGAAAAGCAGAAGTCTGATAGCTTAAGCTTATAGAATCATAGAATCATAGAATCAGTCAGGGTTGGAAGGGACCACAAGGATCATCTAGTTCCCAACCCCCTGCCATGGGCAGGGACACCCTACACTAGATCACGCTGGCCAGAGCCTCGTCCAGCCTGGTCTTAAACACCTCCAGGGACTGGGCCTCAACCACCTCCCTGGATAACCCATTCCAGGGCTTCACCACTCTCATGGCGAAGAACTTCTTCCTCACATCTAGCCTGAATCTCCCCATTTCCAGCTTCATTCCATTCCCCCTAGTCCTATCACTACCTGAGATCCTGAGAAGTCCCTCCCCAGCCTTCCTGTAGGCCCCCTTCAGATACTGGAAGGCCACAATGAGGTCACCTCGGAGCCTTCTCTTCTCCAGACTGAACAGCCCCAACTCCTTCAGTCTGTCCTCACAGGAGAGGTGCTCCAGCCCTCTGCTCATCCTCGTGGCCCTTCTCTGGACACGCTCCAGCACGTCCACATCCCTCCTGTAATAGGGGCTCCAGAACTGGACGCAGTACTCCAGGTGGGGTCTCACCAGAGCTGAGTAGAGGGGGAGAAGCACCTCCCTTGACCTGCTGGTCACACTTCTCCTGCTGCAGCCCAGGATCTGATTGGCTTTCCGGGCTGCAAGCGCACATTGAGAGCTCCTGTTGAGCTTCTCGTCCACCAGCACCCCCAAGTCTCTCTCCTCAGGGCTGCTCTCCAGCCAGTCAACGAAGAAAGGATGTTGTGTTATTCACAGAGGTCTAGGAGCTTTTAAGATAGTGGGCTCTGATTTATGCTGTGCTAGTTAAACTAGTTACATATGGGCAGAGCCCTAGTGTCTTGAGTACTAGTCCAGTGTAACCTGTCCCCATCAAGCTGTGGACCTGCTTCCCTTCAGAAGAGAAGGGAAGAGTACTGCACGAGAAGCTGTCTTCCAGCTGTATGGCAGCTGAGCATTCTTTTGTGCTGGAGAAATCACCAGCCCACAGGGGTTCATATTTTACCATATGCTAGGGGCATGTAATTAACCAGGTGGAATTTATGTGTGGCAGGACCTTGTTGCTAGCCAGTCACTGCCAGAAAGCGGCAAAAGGTGGTCGATCTGCAAGGAAAGGTGACTTGGGAGGCGTGAGTGACAGCAAGGCAGTCCTTCAGGGAGTAGGAGCATCTCCAGTGACATTAAGCAGGGTGAGCCAGCCGTCAGCTCAGTGACTGCTAGGCAAGTCCATTGGAACAAGGCAAATCTGATGGTAAGGTAGGAGGTCAAGTTAGCAAGACAAAGGAGGGAATCTCATAGTAAAAGGCCAGGTACAGGCATCCTACTAGGCAGTTAAGGCAAGGGCCTGAGCTTAAACAGCTCCTGAGCTTAGGGGCAGATGCCTTGGGCAAGGCTTCTTTGTCTCAGATGGGCTTTCATGGCAATTTACTTCCATGTTACACAACTGTACCATGTTAGAGCTGACTTTGTGCCCAAGCAGCTAAACCTCTATCAGGGTGTGTATGGAAGCAGGAAAGTTGCAAAGCATGTTGGTGCACTTAGGGCTCTGACACTCATTTCCTTATCTTTCACTCTGCCTGTTTGAATTCTGTCCTGTTTGTGGTGACCTTGCTGTGAAACCCGTTTGGAGCGGTTCTCTGAAGTCAATTCTCTACTGTTTACTCTAGCAGCACCCCCGTTTATTGTGGTGGAGCAGTGCTTGAAGGAGGACTGAGATGTTAATTAGCTAAAATGTGAAATGTGTGGCTGTGGCCAGTAGATGCACTCGGTTACAAAACCGTGGATCAATCTGGCATAAAATGAGGTAGAATTCTGTAATAGGCTAATGTGCTCTTTTTCCCAAGGCACTGCTTCTTCCCTGGAGTCTGCTTTTGCTTTCAAGGGTAGGTAGGTTGGTAGATGTTGTGTTTTTTACAGAGAAAATGTTTAGCATTTCCATTAAATTAATGATGACTCCTGCTTTCTGCCAGCTTTTATTGCTGAGCATAATGCCATACGGTATGGAGCAGCCAGCTGGGGTCAGCTGTCCTGTCTCTGTACTCTGCCAGAGTCTTGTGTTTTACATTTTTTTTGTGAATAATTCCATCTTCTCAACTGATTGATTCTTTTCTCCCTGTGAGATTAAATTCAAGAGGCTAACCCTGGTGTATCCTTTCCAGCCAATGTTCTATTGTCCCAAATCCCAAATCCAAAACAGGGCAGAAATTGCAAAGATCCGTGAAGAATGCAGAAGCGAAAGTTTCTGGTACAGAGGTGAGTGATCCAAACTTGTTCTTGCCACACTGAACATGACTTCTTGATGCACTCAAGCAAAACTGGCTGCAAAATGCCATGCTCTTTATTGTAATACATTGTGGTTTGTTGGAAAGTTACTGTGGGCTAACTCGGTCACATTATTTTAGGCCGAGCACTGTGTTGTTATAGAGTTAATGGGATTATTTGCATCATCATTGTAGGCAAAGGTGATGGAGTTTACTTCACAGGTTCACAGGATGTTAGGGGTTGGAAGGGAACTTGGAAGATCGAGTCCAAGCCCCCTGCCAGTGCAGGACTATAGAGTCCAGCACAGGTCACGCAGGAACACATCCAAATGCGTCTTCAAAGTCTCCAGAGAAGGAGACTCCACAGCCTCTCTGGGCAGCCTGTTCCAGTGCTCTGTGACCTTCAGAGGGAAGAAGTTCCTCCTCATGTTGAGGTGGACCCTCCTGTGTTTATATCCATTACCCCCTGTCCTATCACAGGGTGCAACTGAGCAGAGCCTGTCCCCTCCCTCTTGACCCCCAGCCTTCAGATATTTATAAACATTTATTAAATCCCCTCTCAGTCTCCTCTTCTCCAGACTAAACAGCCCCAGGTCTCTCAGCCTCTCCTCATAGGAAGTTGTTGTTTAATATGAACTCTAACAATCATAGAGTTGGTTCTGTTCTTGAAGTCCATTATTAAAACAACCTTGGGAATGTTTTACTTCATTCCATATTTTTGCCTTTGAATGAAAGGCAGGCATTGTGTCCTGGGTTTGTGAAATTCTTTAGGTGTTAGGACATCCAAAAGATTAGTTACTCATTGTTTCAGTGTTTCTTACATGCACTGTGTCAGTTTGTTTCTAAATGACACACTTTCTGCAAAGAAAAGGTTGCAAACCATTTAAGCAGAGCTGCTGGCATTCCTAGTGTTGCACTACTGAGGGGAGATTCTCAGGTTGTGCAAGCTCTTGTTTAGTAAATATCTATAGCATAGCATGCATTAGCTGCGCCATGCTGTGTGAACACATCCTTGCTTTGAAGAGTTAGGGTTAAATCTGCCTGACTGAGTAGATGTCATAGGTGATAAAAACACTACACAGAGTTAATGCATAGAAGATGAGTAATGTGTTTAACACAGAAACACAGAAAACATTTCATGTATTTAAGAATAATGTATTTAAATAATGGATAACAAATTTTGGCTGATACCAGATGCTCTCCTCCTTTTTACAGCTCTTCCTTTGTCTCTTGGGAGCATGCTTGTCACCCAGGGGCTGGTCTCAAAAGGTAAATATAAACCAATCACAGAATGTTAGGGGCTGGAAGCGACCTCAAAAGATCATCGAGTCCAACCCCTCTGCCAGGGCAGGATTACCTGGAGTAGGTCACACAGGAACTCATCCAGGTGGATTTTGAATGTCTCCAGGGAAGGAGACCCCACAACCTCTCTGGGCAGCCTGTTCCAGGGGTCTGTCACCCTCAGAGTGAAAAAGTTTTTCCGTATGTTTGCATGGAACCTTCTATGCTTCAGCTTGCACCTACTGCCCCTCAAAATACAGGATGGTCCTAAGTTTATGAAGTTGAGATCTGGAATTACTACTGAAATGCAAGTTTCCCTAAAGTCTGCTGGTTTTACAATACAATACAATACAATACAATACACCAGGTTGGAAGAGACCTTCAAGATCATCGCCTCCAACCCATCAACCAATCCAACCCACCCAACAACTAGACCATACAGCCAAGCACCCCATCAAGTCTTCTCCTGAACACCTCCAGTGAAGGTGACTCCACCACCTCCACGGGTAGCCGATTCCAATGGGCAATCACCCTCTCTGTGTAGAACTTCTTCCTAACATCCAGCCTAAACCTGCCCTGGCGCAGCCTGAGACTGTGTCCTCTTGTTCTGGTGCTGGCTGCCTGGGAGAAGAGGCCAACCTCTGCCTGGCTACAACCTCCCTTCAGGTAGTTGTAGAGAGCAATAAGGTCACCCCTCAGTCTCCTCTTCTCCAGGCTAAGCAACCCCAGCTCCCTCAGCCTCTCCTCATAGGGCTTGTGTTCCAAACCCCTCACCAGCTTTGTTGCCCTTCTCTGGACACGCTCCAGCAAGTCAACATCCTTCCTAAACTGAGGGGCCCAGAACTGGACACAGGACTCAAGGTGCGGCCTAACCAGTGCAGTGTCCAGGGGCAGAATGACCTCCCTGCTCCTGCTGGCCACACTGTTCCTGATGCAAGCCAGGATGCCATTGGCCTTCTTGGCTGCCTGGGCACACTGCAGGCTCATGTTCAGCCTACAATCAACCAGTACCCCCAGGTCCCTCTCTGCCTGGCCACTCTCCAGCCACTCTGACCCCAGCCTGTAGCACTGCCTGGGGTTGTTGTGGCCAATGTGCAGAACCCGGCACTTGGATGTGTTAAATCTCATGCCATTGGACTCTGCTCATCTGTCCAGCCTGTCAACATCGACATTCCTCTCACTCAACACCATTGTTGTTACAATGATCATTATGTATGCATTGCCACAGTCACTCTTCTGAAAGAACTTCAACTGAGAAAGAGAATTCCCAAATATGAAGACTGGTGGCTGGGTTCTGTCAGCACGGTCACATGTATTTGAGTAGAGTCTTCACTGGGGCTGCTTGTAGGGCAGAGCATGGTACAATCTGAGGAGGGCCATCAGAATTGGGGACATCTGAAAAATTCTGGCAGTGTTTATACAGTGACCACACAGCAATATGAATGCAGCTTTGGTGCAGAGGGACAAGGAATTCTGCCAAAGTGAGGAGGCAGAGAGCTTTTTTGTAGAGATGGCTTGCAGTCTGCAGGCTAACACAAAAGGGACTTGTGTTCTGTTTCTGTGGTGGATGAATCTCTTTCTATGCCTTGCACCTTGAGGTTCCCCTCTGGATAAGGTTGAGGTTAGCATTTTGGGTAAAGAGCAAAGAGCATCTACTCTGAGGACTGCTAAGATGGATGCATCCCACAGGAGCAAATAAGACAGTTCTTCAGCCTGCATCTGCAGCTGTCTTACAGCAAGGGCAGGTAGAAGAAGAAAACAATCTCAGGGTCTGAAGCAGAAAGGAATCCAGAGACTGTAAGAGATGGGTGGTGGGAGACAGCCAATGGAGGCGATGGAAATGACTCAGCATTTTCTGGGCGTGTGCTTGGGAGCCCCTTGTTTTGTTCCAGCTGCTCTTGCCATGTTCCCTTCTTAGCACTGTATTTTTATTAATTTTATTTTGGTTTTTGCTAAGATTACCAGGAAGATTAGAGTGGAAGCCCTAAAAGCTGATGGAGGTTCCCTGGTACATCCTTTACCTATGAGTCTGTAGGCAGTCAGGGAGGGAAGGCAAAGGATTGCACACTTGGAAAGGGTGAGCAGTGACAGGAGGGGCAGTGGGAGTGCCTCAGCAGCAAACATGCCAGCCTCTGGCACCGGCTGCTCCTCTCAGTTTCTCTCCATTGTGCTCAGATATTTCTGATCAGCTGTGAAATAACAAATGCCCAATTAAATAATCATTGCTGTGTGTCAACAACTGTGGGGAGGCTGTTTAGCAACAAACAAGTATTTTGTTCCTTCCTCCCCGAGAGACTCCATTTAAAATTGCATAGATGCCAGTGGGCAGAGGCCCTTGCACAGCGTGGACTGAATGCTCCTCTGTCTAAACACCCCCTGATGGCTCCAAACAGTACACTGGCTCCAGAAGAAGCTGGAGCTACTGAGCCTCTGCTGAATGCATGTAGCAGCGCAACCAATGTTCACTTCTTTTTCTCTGTGCCATGGTAATCTTGCTGTGTGCAGCCCTCCTTCACAGCATGGCTCTTCCACTGGGCACATGCCTCTCAGAGGCACACTGGTTTCATCTATTGGTGTTAACTGGGGGAAGGTGGATTTTGGTGGGGAAACTAAAGACAGTGTTTTGGTTTTCATGTTCAGCACTCTGCATTCTCCTCTTAAAGCCCAAAATGTATGATCTCTCCTCTCCCGGATACCAGTGGCACAGTTTTACACTCATTTGATCAATAGTCACAGTATCACAGGACATTAGTGGTTGGAAGGGACCTCAAGAGATCATCGAGTCCAACCCCCCTGCCAAAACAGAAAACTACTGAAGGATAGTTTAGGCCTGCTTCTCACAGCACAAAGAGCGTGAGTAAGAGATTTCAGGTGGCTTATTACCTTTGCAGAGCTGGTTTCTGCTGAAACATGAGCCACCATCTGCTGCAGGTGTCACCAGTGGCAGCCATGTTGAACTGAACCTTGCAAAGTCCAGATCTCTTCCTCTGACTCTAGGAGTGCCCCAAAACAGAGGCACTAAGAACTAGTGGAGTGGAAAGTACCCTCATGTTCCTAAATCTGAGTGGACTTTCCAGGTTTTTGCACAGTCTTTGTCCTCAGAAATGCAAAAGCTTGAAGGAAAATACTGTCTTAGGTTTGAGTGCTGGTGAGTTCCTCGAGAGAATAAACTTTCTGACTGTTTTATTTTGTTGTAGGCATTTTCTCAGCAAACCCAAGATTTGGTGCATTTCCAAAGATGGCAAGTAAGTTCTACCCAATTCTGAGAGGAAAAATTGTTTGCAGGCAGAGCACAGACTTCAGATGCACCTCTCTGAATTTCATTTCAAATTCTTCCTTTTCTTTTTAGAATTTATGAGATGTTACCACAGCACTTTAGGAAATCACATTTCTGCTGTGCTTTAAAACAAATAAGGTTCTTTTGATGTAAGCATTTTCAGAAGCAGCTTATATTCACTTAATCTAGCCTCTCAAATTGGTAAAAACTCCAATGATCAGCTTTGCTTTCTAAATACAGTCAGCCTTATTGATCAGCCATGCTTAACAGGTCACAGAGCTCAGGGTATCAAGGGCTCATCATAGTATAATATGCAGAACAGTATGTTCCTTTTCATATGGTCATTTGATTCAGCTTAACCTTCTAATTCCTGACCATGAATTGATAAAGGAAACAAAGAAACACACATAAACTGTACAGCACAGTGAGGGGGCTCTTAGATGGCAAGCAATTGAGTTGGTTCCCTCCTCAGCAGAAGTTTAAAAGAAAATGGAGGGTGTTGAAGTCAAATTTTTATTCTGCCCCAGTGGGATAGCATGGCAGGATGATGTTCTAGCTTCCTAGCAGCCCAGTGCAGAGAGTGTTGAAATTCTGATCGTTAGAAATAGGCCATGGTGTGCATACAAGGCCAAGAGACACTAGTGCTGACACTGAATTAGTTTCATTGTGGGCTCTCTCTGTAACCTGTTCGTCTAAACCCGAAATCTTACCATTCCAGCTGAATATGAATAGCCTCTTCCTGTAGGCATTGCTTTGGACCACTGGCTGTGTCTCATGATAGGTAGCTGGCTTTCAGCAGTTATGGAGGACCTCCCTGTAATCCCTGTGTGTAACTTCACACGTTTGTAGCACATTTTGACAAGGCACAGCAGTTTGGTCCCGTGATTAAAATGAAGCCAGTTGCAGAGCCTTGATTTAAGCTCTTGTCTTAACAGTGTTTCGTTGTCTGCCTTTATAGTTGCTGGTGTCTTAGGCTATGCCATTGGGAAGATGTCATACTTTGGAGAATGCCAAAAGAAGTTTGAGAAAATTGGTATTGTACCATGGGGTCCACCAAAAAAGAGGTTTGTGCTTATTTAAGCTATTGATCCTAGATCAAAGTAGCCTAAAGCCAAGTGGAAATTACATGCTGCAAAACTGGGAATGTCAATGCTGTTATCATGAAGTACTGCTTAGGTTCTTTGGTTATAGATGAGGGCATTATAAACTGCTAAATGTCCTTCAGAAAATGCAAATTAAACTCGGTGTAATGCTTGTTGTTAGGAAATCCATGCTGTAAATGAAACGGTTCTGTGATGGGACAGCAGTTACCAGTTCTCTTTTCATCCACTATTGTGCCCTTAAGTGTCTCATCATCATCAACAGAGCTGTTGGAGTGAGTCCAGAGGAGGGTCATAAAGATGATCCAAGGGCTGCAAGACCTCTGCTGTGAGGACAGCCGGAGGGAGTTGGGGGTGTTCAGCCTAGAGAAGAGAAGACTCCACAGGGACCTCAGAGCTGCCTCTCAATACCTGAAGGGATCCTACAGGAAGGCTGCAGAGGGACTTTTCATCAGGGTGTCTAGAGACAGGAGAAGGGGGAATGGTTTGAAGCTGAGGTGGAGCAGGGTCAGACTGGATCTCAGGAAGCATTAGAAATGGAATGTTTTGCTTTCAATATTGCAGGCATTGCAATCATACTTGCAAAGAGTGTGAAGCAAAAGTGGGATCAGCTGCGAAAGAGGGTTCAGTTCCTTCAGCGTCTTAGACACAGGTAGGCAACCCTGAACTTGAAAAACCAATCCTCATGTTGTTTTCTGTGTTGTGTGGTATTCTTATTTGAAACCTGTGAACTTTGTGGGTTTTAGTAATGGGTTAAAATCAAGCATTATTCAAGGAGATAGTCTTAAGCTGTGGTTTCTAATTATTTTTGTCTTCATTTATACCTTGCTTATCTTTTGTGCTAATTTCAAATCCTCCATTGCTGAGGAATTTCTGCTGTAGCTGTAGCAGAGTGTTGCTTATTCACCTAATTGCAGTTAATTTGGATTGCAACTTGTGGAAGCAAATATAACTCCTTTCCATCTCTTTTAGCTAAGAATAAAATAATTATAGCTAATGATATTTAAAAATATCACTGAAATATTGAGAACCTAAAAGCAGGCACAGGGCCTCAGAGTAGTGTAAGAGTGGTGCTAGAGCAGCTCCATGGTGGGGTAGGGAAGAGGGCCTGTGTGATGTTTTCACCACAGAGAGGGGAAATTTCCCTTTGCAAAAAAACAAAGGAGGATTGACAGTGTGGAAGTCAGGGGAGTGTTTAGAAGCACTTTCACTCTCTATGAAAAACAGGCCAGCAGCTGGGCTGTTTAAAAGCATTTTCACACGTTGTGGTAAGCTGGCCTACATTTCTCACAGGCAGGAGAATGTGTGAAAGAGTTTGCAAATAGCTTGGCTGCCTGCAAAGGAGGAGAGCAGAGGGCCTGCTTGAAATGCTGCCCTGTGAGTTTGTTGTGGCTCTAACTATAGCTCTGAACAGAGATCTGATGCAGAAATTGTTGGATTGAGTCTCTTTGGCTTGTATTGTGTAATAATTCAGACAAGGGTATCATTAATGGTCCCTTTCTTGCTCTGAGGTGCCCAACTGCAGTCTGTCAGGAGGAATATCCTAGCAGAACTTGTTTAGTTACCAGGAGAGAGATTTTGATGGACTTTTACTATGCAACAATCTGTTGGGGCAGCAAGGGTTGTCCTGAAAGAAGCCAGTAGAATAAATTCCTGGGTTTAAGCAGTTTTGCCACTGCTGAAGAATTTTGCATCAGAAGCTGCAAGTGCTCAACCACTAGCAGAAAATGCACTTGGGCTTAGGCTCACTTAATAGAGTTGCTGTCCAAAGAGGCAGTGCTTCTCCTGAATCAGCTGTAGAGGTCAAGAAGCACTGTGGCTCTCCAGATCGGCTCCCTGCTCTATCTGGGCACCAGACCAATAAGGAGAGGGGAGGGGAAAGAAAGAAATCGGGCCTTCTTCAGGTGTGAATGAATGAAGGAGGGAGCAAGCCAGACTTAGATAATGGGGCAAGTATGACACCCCAAATCTGTTAGCAGTTGTGAGCTTAACGAAGCTTGATGTGCTGAGAAGTGCTTTTGAAGGTTTTTCGCTTAAATAAATGTTTGCTTATGTAGGGCAGTGTCCTCTCCTATTTCAAATAAGGACCCCAAAGCCTATTGAGGATGATCACTTACTAGTAATTGCCTGTGCAAGTGCAATCAAAGGGTGGTGGTAGGATTTGTCCCCTCTGTTTGTCAGAGCTGGAGCTTGCTGAACCTTAAATCCAAACGTGTGGGTTTTTTTCAGCCTTTCTCTATGAGCTCACAATATTTCTTTTTTCTGGGGTTTAAGTACCAATTGGCTTTTAAAGAAATTCCAAGTTGTCTCCAAAGGGAGGATTCTTGTAGCTGTATGAAGGGAAGAATGCCACAGGCCCCTCTGTTGTCCTCCTGGAATTTCTGCTGTGGAACCTGTTCCCTGTTGCAATCACCAAGAGTCTGTACATTTCCCATGGCAAACAGGGTGCCTCTCGGCCCAAGTAACAAGTCCTTTCTTTCTATTTACAGATATGCAGAAGATGATAAAAATCTTATGGACCAACTTCTTCCTTCAAAATGTTTCTGGATCAGCTTCTTTCAAGGCTTGATTCTGCTGGGAAGAAATAACAACTTCAGTTTGGTGTAAATCAGCTTCTTTTAAGTAGTTGCATAATGGTTCATAGTTCTGCTCACAGTAAATACCAATTCCTTGTAATGCACTTTTTGGGTTATTTCCTGCCCTTCACTGCAATTTAGCTCTCAGTGCAGAAGAATGAGATTTGTCTGTTGTAATTAAATGCTGGCAATACCTCATGGAGCAATAAAAATGTCTTATTCTGGAATGTTCATTTAACATCAGAATGCCAGGTTGGCAGGGACCCCAAGGATCATCTGATCCAACCTTTCTAGGTGATGGTGTAGACTGTGGGAGATGGCTCAGCACCCTGAGTTTTAAAACTAACCATTGTAGGGGAATCCACTGCTCCTCTTCAGATTGTTTGGGAGAATGTTTGCCTTCTGTGTCAGAAGAGTGCAAGAATCTTTAAATGGTCTTGCACAGCTAAGCAGCTACTCAGTCTCTGAGCTGATTCCTCGGTTTTGGAGTAGTTTAAGAGTACAGAGCTGGAAGTTCATCAGTGTGGCAGCACCCTACAGTTGCTATGCTGAACCAACTCTTAAGTTTCTACCCAGAAGTCCACTTTGCAGGGATATCAAAAGCAGATGCCCCATTCAGAATGAACAGGAAGTTTGCAACAGTTTCTGGTCTGCACACAATCCAAGGCTAGCAGGGGCTGGGAAAAAACTAAATGGCACCTGCTCCCTGCAAACAGCAGCATCATGTGCAGACTTCCATGAAATATCTCAGGAAATCAAAAGCAGACACTCCCTTAAACACAGTGAGGCTGGAAATCACAGGTGCAGCTACAGCTGATGAAGCCTCTCTTCTGTGGGTTTGTTTTTGTGTTTGCTTTTATACTGTGCCTGTGGTTGGTACACCTCTTTTTCACCCAGCTGTGGGCATCTCCAGCTGGACACAAAGAGATTCTGCAAGCAGGAGTGCAAAAGTGTGAAGTAACTGTTGCACAAAAGACATTCTGAATTTAACAAGTTATTAGGCCGAATGCTCAGCACCCTGATAAGGCACTTGGAGAGTCCCGCCTAGCCATGCAGCCAGCACACAGGAGGGGGTTGGACTCACTGGCCTTCCTCTGGTTTCTCCCTTTTAAGATTTTCCAAATTAGTGTTTAAATTCTTGAGTTACTAGGAACCCCTGTCCCAAGAGGGGCTTCAAATTTACACTTTTTACCTTTCTACAGGCTTTTCTATAGCTCCTTCTCAGCAAGCTGAGTCAAGGCTGCAGAGCTGTGCTGTATCAGAGCTGCTGCTGGGTGTACAGGCAGGTAAGCTTTGGAGAGCCTTCAGCCAGGGCTATAGGGAGAGAGGGTTACACAACTCCAGAGAAGTCAGCCTGCCTCTGTGAAAATACTGTCATTGTCACAGGTGTGCTGTGGTAGCCAGCAAAACTCGTATGGTGGCATGGCTTAGCTGCTTCCCCCTCATCTGACATCTGCAGCCAAGATAACAGCAGCAGGCTGCACCAAGGGGAGTCCTGGCTGGGTTGTCTGAGGAGAGCCATTTTATCCATGTGATGCATGTGACAAGGGACCTTTGATGTCAGACTCTCAGAGGTCATTCCTGGGGCCACTGTCACCTCCTGGGGTCACGGCTTAGCTACTTTAAATGTAGTTTTGTTCACACTTCCTATTACTTTGCTGTAATAAATGCACTGCTATACAGATTTTTATTTTGGTAAATGTATTTGCTGTGCCTCCCCAGAGACACACCCTGAATAGCTAATTGTGTGGATCTAAGTTCATGAGTTGCTGTGATACTGTTAGAATCAGAGAATTGTCAGGGTTGGAAGAGACCTCAAGGATCAGCCAGTTCCAACCCCCCTGCCATGGGCAGGGACACCTCACACTACAGCAGGTTGCTCACAGCCACATCCAGCCTGGCTGCAAAAACCTCCAGGCAGGAGGCTTCCACCACCTCCCTGGGCAACCTGTGCCAGTCTCTCACCACCCTCATGGGGAACAACTTCTTCCTGACATCCAATCTCAATCTACCCATTTCTAGTTTTGCTCCATTCCCCCCAGTCCTATCAGTACCTGACACCCTAGAAAGTCCCTAAAAAGGAGGAAAAGGCTGTGAATCTCAGCTGTATTAGCACTACATTTGTGTATATCAAAGGAAAAATGAGCATGGCTGATGAGCAAACTGCTTAGAAGGTCTTTAAAAGCATTCTCCTGTACTTCAGAAGATTAATGGCCAACTAATTTTCTAGCCCTGTCAGGTGTCAGGCTCCACATAATACTCCTTGATTTAAGGAATGACAAGTGGCAGCTTTTGGCAAGGTTGTTATGCTACCATACTTAGGAACATTTAGGGATGTGTCATCCTCAGAGAATGTCCAAGGGAGGTGGTGGAGGCCTCATCCCTGGAGATATTCAAGGTGAGGCTGCAGAGGGCTCTGGGCAACCTGATCTAGTTGAGGATGTCCCTGCTGACTGCAGAGGGGGTTGCACTGGGTGAGCTTTGAAGGTCCCTACCAACCCAATCATTCTGTGATTCTAAACCAAGAATCATTAACTGTGTAAACAGTAAGAAATTGGAGCTGTGTGCTTAAGGTGTGTTGGACTTTTCCTGGTGGCTGGATGTGTGTTCTAGGGGTGGGATCAGAGATGATGGCTATTTTTGGTTTTTAGTGTTGGATGGCTGACAGGACCTAGTTAAGCTTTGAAGCTTCTTCAGATTTGACAAAGAAATATGAAAATGTGTCTCATAGTTCACAGGAGAAGTTCTCTAAGAAAGCAAAGCTTGGGGTGTCAGTAGCTGTGCTGCAGGATGCAGAAGGGAACATTGAAATGCATGCTGACTGTTTTGCATGTTACTTTATGCAAAAGGGAGACAGGAAGAGCTGGGCAGAACCTCATGTGCTCTCATGGCCAGACCCTCAGCATTTCTCTACTTGGAAAGTTAAGCTCCTGATGAGTAATAGCAGCCTGCCAGTACCTGAAGGGGGCCTACAAGAAGGCTGCAGAGGGACTGTTTACAAAGGCCTGCAGTGATAGGACAAGGGGCAATGGTTTGAAATGAGAGTACCTTCAGACTGGATGTTAGGAACAAGTTCTGCACTGTGAGGGTGGTGGAACACAGGAACAGGATGCCCAGGGAGGTGGTTGAGGCCCCATCCCTGGAGATATTCAAAGTGAGGCCTGACGAGGCCCTGGGCAACCTGATCTAGGATGTCCTAGGATGTTCCTGCTGACTGCAGGGGGATTGGACTGGATGACCTTTGGAGGTCCCTTCCAATTCAAACTATTCTATGATTAACAGAGTTCTGTGAGAGCTGTAGGTTAGTCCAGCTGCTTTGTAGTAATTATGCACCGCTTAATGAGCTAAGCTACGCTGACCTTTATTGTCCACACCGTTAATTGAAGCAGAAGTTCAAGACAATGAATTTAGGGGTAACCTGCTAAAAAAACATAGAGAAAGATGAGAGGTAATCAGTTGCTTCCATAATCTTTATTTCAGCCTGGAATAAGAGGGGAAGAGGTCTCCAGAAGGAAAAAAAGAGTTGACCTTACGAAGGACCAAGCATAGTTTATGTAGTGCTAAAACTGTTTGTTTGGTTTGTTTTAGTACTTTCTTGTACTAATAAGATCCCTTGGGGCAGGAAGATGTTACAAAAAGGCCTCCCAGAAAATCCACTGAACATACATACATAGCTTCCTAGTAATCATTTGCATCTGGAAAACAGAGCTTGCTTTCATCCCCCAGGAGTGTGGGAGTTCAGCTATGGATTGAATACAGTATTTGTAGTTACTTCAAATGGTTCATACAAAAGTTCTGAGAGAAAGCAATCTCTTACAGTTGAGGGGAATCAGAGAATGTTAGGAGTTGGAAGGGACCTCTGGCGATCATTGAGTCCAACCCCCCTGCCACAGCAGGATCACCTAGGGCAGGCCATATAGGAACACATCCAGGTGGGTTTTTGATACCTCCAGAGTAGACTCCACAACCTCTCTGGGCTGCCTGCTCCAGTGCTGTCACTCTCACCATACAGAAGTGTCTCCTCATGTTGAGGTGGAACCTCCTGTGTTCTAGCTCATACCTGTTGCTCCTGGGCACCACCAGAAAGAGCCTAGCACCATCATCTTGACACCCACCCCTTAGATATTGATAGATGTTGATCAGATTCCCCCTTAGCTTTCTCTTCTCCAGACTGAACAGCTCCAGGGCTCTCAGCCTTTCTTCACAGCAGATGTCCCCCAGTCATCCTCATGGCTCTCTGTTGGACTCCTTCCAGCAGGTCTCTCTCTCTCTTGAACTGGAGAGCCCAAAAATGGACACATTGTTCCAGGTGTGGTCTCAGCAGGGCAGAGTAGAGGGGAAGAACCTCCCTAGCCCTGCTGGCCACACTTTTCTTAGTGCATCCCATGATCCCACTGGCTCTCATGGCCACAAGGGCACATTGCTGTCCCATGCAGCACTTGTTCAGCAGGACGCCGAGGTCTTTCTGCATGGAGCTGCTTTCTAGCAGGACAATCCCTAGTCTGTCCTGGTGCCTGGTGTTACTCCTCCCCAGATGCAGGACCCTGCACTTGTCCTTGTTGAACTTCATGAGGTTTGCCTGCACCCAGCTCTCAGGCTGCCCAGATGTTCTTGGGTGGCAGCACAGCCTGAGAGGTGTCACTCACCTCCCCCAGTTTGGTATTCATCCCACTTGCTCAATGCCCTCATCCAGACCACTGATGAAGATACTGGACAGAACTGGATCTAGTACTGATCCCTGGGGAACACCACTGGCCACAGGCTTCTGACTGGACTCTGCTGCTGATCACAACTCTATTGGTAAAATCGGATATTTGAAGCAAACACGAAAGAAGCACTTCCTGATCCAGCACTATTCCAGCATGCCTATTTCTGCCACAAGATATGGTGGAAACAAGCAAAACAGCTCCAGAAGTCACCATCCACACAGACTGGGTGGCTGTGAAACACCTGGATTTGCATGATCCAGATGCAACCATTGTGCCAGGAACTCTGGTCAGCGAAGGACAGGAGGGCATACTGGTGGAGGGTCTCCTCCTAGAAGCATCACTAGCAGTGTGGGAGACAGGGACTGTTATGGTGATTCCTATATTCTTAGAGCTGTTGAAAATCCAAGCTAAGAGCCTTGCCAAATGAACTAAACCCCAGGTCACTCATCCCTGGAAGTGGAGACTGAAAGATCTTCCATGTGCCCAGAGCACAAAATGCACACCTTTAAATCCTTGTCATAACAATGCAGGATTTTTCTCTGCATACTGAGGTGGGGGTGGAGGTTCTTCCTGTTGTCTTTGACAGGTTGTTGAGAGCAATGGCACTTCCCAAGCAGGAATCTTGCATAACCCCCTTTGAAGTGTTACTTCTCACACAAGCAGGCTTTGAGCACTTAGCAGCAGTGTCGTGTGGGTCAGGCACACTGTGGAGGTCAGCAGGGCAAGGCTCACAGGATGTTAGGGGTTGGAAGGCACCTCAGGAGATCGAGTCCAACCCCCCTGCCAGAGCAGGACCATAGAATCCAGCACAGGTCACACAGGAACACATCCAGATGGGGCTGGAAAGGCTCCAGAGAAAGAGATTCCACAACCTCTCTGGGGAGCCTGTTCCAGTGCTCTGTGACCCTCACAGGGAAGTTCCTCATCATGTTGAGGTGGAACCTCCTGTGCTGTAGTTTCTATCCATTGCTCCTTGTCCTATCCCAGGGTGCAACTGAGCAGAGCCTGTCCCTCGCCTCTTCACACTCAGCCCTCAGGTATCTATAAAGCTTTATTAAATCCCCTCTCAGTCTTCTCATCTTCAGACTGAACAGCCCCAGGGCTCTCAGCCTCTCCTCACAGGGCAGTGCCCCAGTCCCTCAATCATCCTGGTAGTTCTCTGTTGGACTATCCAGCAGATCCCTGTCCCTCCTGACCTGGGGAGCCCAGAACTGGATGCAGTATTCCAGGTGTGGCCTCACTAGGGCAGAGTAGAGGGGCAGGAGAACCTCCCTGGATCTGCTGGACACACTCCTCGTAATGCACCCCAGGATCCCATTGGCCTTCTTGGCCACCAGGGCACATTGCTGTCCCATGCAGAACGTGTTATCCACCAGGACTCCCAGGTCCTCCTTGGGGCTGCTCTCCAGCAGATCCCCTCCTAACCTGTACTGCTGCAGTTTATTCTTCCTTCCCAGGTGCAGGACTCTGCATTTAACCTTGTTGACCCTCATTAGGTTCCTCTCTGCTCAGCTCCCAGTCTGTCCTGGTCTCACTTTAAACGCTTCCTCCTCCAGGCGTGTTTTAAACCTGCCTTCCCCTGGCAGCAGCTGTCGGCTGAAGGGGCTGTGCCCAGGCTCACTTCCTGCTGTGCTGGCACACGTGCAACACTTTAAAATGCAGCCCTGAAACCTTACCCAGCAGCAAATGCTTGGCATTTAATCGCTCCTGTTCTCCTGATGAGCTCCACAGAGCCAGGAGATCCTAACAGTCTCGGGAGCTGCCTCTGGCCGTTGCCAGACACAGAGCCTGCTCTTGTCTAGGTCTGGCTTTCACAGCACACTGTTGAGCAGGTGGCAGCTCTGGCAACCCCACAGGTCAGACAGCTGCTCTCTGCTGGCCCTGCCTGCTCCTCTTGGGCGTTCTCTGCTTCTCCCTGCACAGCCAGAACTTGCAGGGCTGAAGGAACTCCTCCTTGTTCACTTACTGCTCCCTCAGCATGGTGCATGACCTGTGTCTACAATGCAGCCTTCAAAGTCAGTTGACAGCTGCACATTGTCCAGTGTGTAGAGGAAAAATGAATGCAGGCCTTGATAAAACCTTAAGGGCACCCTAAACCACACTTGGATCTTCAGTGCAGACACATAGCCATAGCCACTGGCTGCGTGGCACTGTGCCAGGAGAAATGCTTTCTACTTAGCACAGCTTAATTAGAAGGTGATTTAGACATTGTTAATGATCCATCCTTGGAGTTTAGGCATCAGCTACCGCACGAAAATTCAGTAGCAGCTACATTGTTCAGTTGTCCTAAGACAGTTAAGATTAGCAGTTATAATTAAACTGGAATTAAGGCAAAGGAACTTTGTTGTTGTTGGCATTAGGTTTATAAAGAACCTAATTTTAGCTTAATTTAAAAAATACTAAAGCTGAATGCACAAAAATGTATTTCCCCCATGGATTAGAGATTGCAGAGAAGATTGTGTAGCACTCCATGAAAGGAAGCAATTAAAAGTGTGGGGGGTTAGAAGCCATTCATGTCAAGAATGAGCACAGAGTCCTGCATCATCCCTCAGCAACTGGGAAAACACCACCACAAACATTACACACGATGGAGTTTTAATCCTGCATCCCTGGGAGTCCAGGCAAAGAAAATCCATCACACTCTCCCTCTCTCTTCCATCTTCAGATGTTTTCTCATTTCAAGCATTAGAGAAAGTTGTATCTGATTGAATATCCCTTGTGTCGGATGAGTGTGCAATGTTTTTGTCACACATTGACATCCTTTTTGTTTACTGCAGTATCATGGAATGCTTTCAGTTGGAAAGGACCTCAGAGATCACCCCCTCCAACCTCCCCACCATGGGCAGGGACACCTCTCAACTAGACTCAGCTGCTCAAGCTGCACCATCCTGGCCTTGAACACCCCCAGGGAGGAGGCAGCCACAGCCTCCCTGGGCAGCCTATTCCAGAGTCTCACCCTCATGCTGAAGAACTTCTCCCTCAGATCCAGTCTAACTCTGCTCTCCCTCAGCTTCAAACCATTCCCCCTTGTCCTGTCTCTAGACACCCTTAGGAAAAGTCCCTCTGCAGCCTTCCTGGAGGATCCCTTGAGGTATTGGAAGGCAGCTTTAAGGTCCCCCTAGAGTCTACTTTTCTCTAGGCTGAACACCCCCAGCTCCCTCAGCCTGTTCTCATGGCAGAGGTTCTCCAGCCCTTGGATGATCTTTGTGGCCTTCCTCTGGACTCACTCCAACAGCTGTGTGTCCTTCTTACACTGGGGGCACCAGAACTGGAGGCAGCATTGGAGGTGAGGTCTCAGCAGAGCAGAGCCGAGGGGCAGAATCCCCTCTCTTGCCCTGCTGCCCACACGCTTTAAGGATGTGATGGAAAGCCAAAGACTTTTAGTTTGGTGGCAAAGCCAACTTGCTGCCAAGTACAAAAACCCAACCTAACCCATGTTGTCTGGGAGACACTGAATAGAACAGAATCAAATCTTATTCTGTACACTGAACAGATGCAGCAGAAGGAAAACATCATTTTCAGTTATAAATCTTATGTGTACACAATGCCACCACAAGCAGAGACATGAAATCTTTAAAACACAAATTATAGGAGGCAAAACAAGTACAGCAGGACATACAACATACAGCAAAGGAGGCTGCAGGGAGGTGGGGGTTGGTCTCTTTGCTGTCAGGTGATAGGATGAGAGGAAATGGCCTCAAGTTGCACCAGGAGAGATTTAGGTTGGATATTAGGAAAACTTTTTTTCCTGAAAGGGTGGCCAGCTGGTGGAACAGACTGCCCAGGGAGCTGGTGGAGTCACCATCCCTGGAAGTGGTCAAAAACCATGTGGGCATGACACCTGGGGACATGGTTTAGAGGCCATGGTGCTGTTGGGTTGGTGGTTGGACTTGATCTTACAGAGCTTTTACAACTGATTCTATGATTCTATAATGGTGGGACTCAATGATCTTAAAGTTCTTTTCCAACCAAAACAATTCTGTGCTTCTATGATGGTTGGACTCATCAAAAATTCTTTTCCAAGCACAGCAGTTCTTTCTTTCTACACAACATCAGCACTGGCACTGCCGATCCACGTGTGCAGCGCAGCAGATGCCCTGAGAACCGGGTCAGAAAGAGGAGTGTGAGGCTTTCAGCCTGGCCTGGGGCTCCAGTGTGCAATACTGGAGTGCAGAAGGCAAAGTTTACTGGCTCAAGAGCCACGTTGAGAAATGGAAGCAGCCTCACTTTTCAGTGGAGTGTCCACACCGCAGAGGTACTGAATCACAGAATCGCAGAAAAACATTCAGGTTGGAAAAGCCCCTCAGGATCACCCAGTCCAACCATTAACCCTGCTCTACAAGGTTCACCCCTAAACCAGAGCCCCAAGCACCACATCCAAACCATCTTTAAACACATCCAGGGTTCCTCTGTCCAGATGACTTCCCACCAGCACCTCAGGCTGCGGCAGCACCTCAGGCTGTGGCAGGACCCCAGAGAGAGCACACAAAAGTAGCTGAGATAGAGACCTGCCACTAACTCCTCTACTCCTCAGATGATCATTCCTCTAACACAACTTGCAGTGCAAGCATGCATTAAGATTCCTGAGAAAAGCACAAGTTGCTATACCCCTATATTGTTTTTCTTGGGATAACCCCCAAAAAGCCTAAAAATGAAGGAATCAGTGATTTCTTGGCAAGCTTATTGTTCAACAGTTTGTGTCTTCTAGGTGTTGCTCTTTCCTCAGTGCCATAAAGCTGCTCCCGTGTTCTCTCACATTTTTTCATCCAAAATCTTTAATTCTCAAGGGGACAAAAACTTCTTTTTATAGATGGAAAACCACCACAGCAACCTGCTCCAGTTGTCTCATCTGAATGTTCTGCCTCCTGTCATTTGCATAACTCACAGCTAAGAAACTTTGTGAGCACTTTGGTGACAAATCTAACCAGCTTTGTTCAGGTGCACTGAAACCCACCGCCATGGAGTCCTGGCAGGCTTTGTGTGTTTTCAGAGCTCTCAGGGCCAAGAGAAGCATTCTCCAAGTTCATTTTTTTTTTGGATACAGCTTCAAAATGGTCTGATGAGCACATTGCTGTTTTTAGAAGATCAGCTTTTGTAAAAGCAATCTTCCTGTTTTGGTTATTAGAAGAGTAGAGTATTTGGCTCTTTAAGCATCCTCATCTCCCCTCTCTGTTTTCTTCATTTCAGCTGATTGCTCTGTACACCCCTAAAAATAATCTTCTCATTCTTGCTGCTCTGCTGCCAATCCCCTCAATCGCTACAGTCCTGGTGGTGGGTAAGTTATTTTTCATCTCCAACAGGAATGCTTTTAAGCTATCAACTTTGTGATGGGTTTTGCTCCCCTATAGCTAATTCCTTCCCCCTCCCCCCCCTATAAACACAGTGCTGTGAGCTGAAAGAGCAGAGGGGGAGGATATGGGGATCCTTGATGGGAAACAGCATTTTGATTGAGACAGAGCAGGTGATGCAAGCATTAGGAAATTCTCGTAACTTGCTCTGCCAGTGCAGCTCTTTTCTCCCATGTGATAATACTCCACTGATCAGGATCTTGTCTCCATAAACATGGTGGGGGTTTGTCTTGACATGCACAAACTGAAACGTAAGGCTAAGTACTTCAAACCTGACACTGACAGTCATGAACCATTCAAACTTTTACCCAAGTCTGTCAGGTTTATCCTTCTGCAGTTCAATGGAGCTGTCTTAAACACCTGTGGTTTCATGCAACCCTCTCTTCCACATGCCTGGTTAGAGACCCCCAGTGTGGGCAAGCCAGAGGAACTCTTCCTAAGGTTCAACAACAGGACAACAGGGAATGGTTTGAAGCTGAGGGAGAACAGTTAGGCTGGATCTTCAGTATGAGGGTGGTGAGACTCTGGAACAGGCTGCCCAGGGAGGTGGTGGCTGCCTCCTCCCTGGGGGTGTTGAAGGCCAGGGTGGATGAGGCCTTGAGTAGCTGAGTCTAGGTGAGAGGTGTCCCTGCCCATGGCAGGAGGCTGGAATAGATCTTGGAGATCCCTTCCAACCTGAGCCATTCTATGACTCTATGAATATTGCTCTAGCAGTACAGAAAGAGAGTTTGCTTACTTAGGTGTTGGCCCAGTTCCTCAGCCCCTTTTCCCTGTCCACGGTTATTCCAGACCTTACTAACCAAGCACGGCCACAAATTGAGCTTTCCGTCGTGTCCCTTTCAGACAAAACTAAGTGAGAAGCGAGTTCTGCAGGTAACTTTTAATGCAAGTCTTGACAATTTGAGAAGATTCTGCTCATTTCCAATGCATGTGATTGCATCATTTACAGAGACTTGGTACCTTTTGCTCTACATTTCTATCAGCTATTGCCAGTTACCCTTTTCATTCTTAAACAGCAGCACAAATGGTTTACAGCCGTGACACCTCACGAGAGCTTCTCCTGCCGTATTTATGCAGAACTGAAAAATCTGAAGCCTGAATGCTTTGGTTTTTATTTTATTTTTTAATCTTCTGGCAAGTCAGGATTTTCTCCTCCTTGATTAATAGCCGTGCCTGGCAGAACACACCAAAGGTGCTGACACTTGTGACAAACGTAGACGAAGTTCAAGTTGGCCAACAGGAGATGGCGTTCTTCGGTTCTTCATTCAGCTCTCACTCATCCCAGGTATCTCCATACTTATTTACTTTAACTGAAGGAAAGAAACAAAACCAGTCACACATGACTTAAACCTTTTGCAGTGAAATTATCTTACACAGTGCCAAAAAGGATGCTGAAATGCGTTGTCACTGGGAGTGGGGACTGGGGGAGTGTCAGTCACAGCACAACGGACATCTCATTAAAGCTGCTTTTGAATAAAGGGGAGAAAAGTTTGCTAATCATTCTTCTTTAATGAATTACGGTTCAGCCAAGGAGCCTGCTGTGCCAATTCCTGCTCTGCAGGATTTCTAATGACTTTCAAACAAATGTAACATGTGGATGAAACAAAGACAATTGGAGGAAACGGGCCAGGCACGTTGTGATAAATAATGGGGCTACATAATCTTGTTACGTGCACAATTGGATGGATTCAGGATAGTTAAAACACATTTGAAGCCAAACAAACAGAAATCACTAATCCTTAAGAGGAAACTACTCAACCATTATTATTTGGCAGCTTCCTTTAAGACAGAAGCCAGTCAGTGAGTGGAAGGAAAACCCAGCAGGGTACTGGTCTTATTGGATTTGTTCAGGAGTATGCCATGTGCAACTCACCAAGGAGCTGCCAGTGAGGCAACGCTCTCCTGAAAATCACTGCAGAGTGCTCTATAGCTCTGTAACTGCCCTTACTGCTGGGGCAAAGGATGGATAGGAGAAGCCAGCAGGAATGGTGACACAGGTCAGGCACCCCTTACCAAGCTACTTGCAGGTTAATTACTAAGCCCATTGTTTATTAATACCCATCTGCAGCACAGCCAGTGGAGGGGAGCAGAATGGGTGGTCCTCATTCAGAGAGCACTGGGCAACCTCTTTGAAGTTAACTCATGTTCCAGTGAGGCACAATGAGAAACTATCTCAGACTGCCATTTGATTTCCTTTTCTATGAGCCATGGCAGCTGAGCAGGCTGTGCTCACTCCCTGGGAAACGGCCCAGTCAGATCACTCTGCAGGTGCACATGTTTGTGCAGCTACAATGAATGCAGAAGGCACCAGCAGATGGAACTTAGGGACTGCTTACAACTGGTTTAAACATGGTTTGTTTTCCCTGATGTCCCTGCAACAGAGGGCAGAAACCACCAGCTGCTAGTCTGGTTCCTGCGACACGCAAGTAAAAGAACACTGCATCGAGTTCTGGTATCCCCAGCATAAAAAGGACACAGAGCTGTTGGAGTGAGTCCAGAGGAGGGCCACAAAGATCATCCAAGGGCTGGAGCACCTCTGCTAGGAGGACAGGTTGAGGGAGCTGGGGGTTGTGCAGCCTGGAGAACAGAAGACTCCACCGGGACCTTAGAGCTGCTTTCCAATAACAGAAGGGATCCTACAGAAAGGCTGCAGAGGACTTTTCATCAGGGTGTCTGGAGACAGGACAAAGGGGAATGGTTTGAAGCTGAGGCAGAGCAGGGTTAGACTGGAGCTTGGGAAAAAGTTCTCCAGTATGAGGGTGGTGAGACTCTGGAATAGGTTGCCCAGGGAGGTTGTGGCTGCCTCCTCCCTGGGGGTGTTCAAGGCCAGGTTGGATGAGAGGTTGTCTGTGTCCATGGAGGGGAGGTTGGAGTAGATGATCTCTGAGGTCCCCTCCAGCCTAAGGCATTCTATGACTCTATGATCAATCTGCCTTCCCAAAAGAATGAACAAAGGAGTAATGTCTCAGGACATGTAAACAGGCAAACAAGTGACATGCCCAGAATGTCACAAGAACCTCAATCAGATCTTAGCCTGTACTACCAGTAGAACCCCTAAGCTGTAGATTTAAATGTACTACCAGTAGAACCCCTAAGCTGTAGATTTAAATGTACTACCAGCAGAACCCCTAAGCTGTAGATTTAAATGTACTACCAGCAGAACCCCTAAGCTGTAGATTTAAATGTACTACCAGCAGAACCCCTAAGCTGTAGATTTAAATGTACTACCAGTAGAACCCCTAAGCTGTAGATTTAAATGTACTACCAGCAGAACCCCTAAGCTGTAGATTTAAATGTACTACCAGTAGAACCCCTAAGCTGTAGATTTAAATGTACTACCAGCAGAACCCCTAAGCTGTAGATTTAAATGTACTACCAGTAGAACCCCTAAGCTGTAGATTTAAATGTGCTTCCACTTGCAAAACATTGCTGAAGTTTTGCATTTTCTGCTTTCACTGCTGTAAGATTTGCCATGGGATAATGCAAGGTTTGCAGAATGTTGCTTAAGATTTCTGTCTGTGGTTTAGAATCATAAAATGGTCTGGGTTGGAAGGGACCTCCAAAGGTCATCCAGTCCAACCCACTCTGCAGTCAGCAGGGGCGTCCTCAACTAGATCAGGCTGCCCAAAGACCTGTTGAGTCTCACCTTGAATATCTGCAGGGATGGGACCTCAACTACCTCCCTCGGCAACCCGTTCCAGTGTTCTACCATCTTCATGGTGCAGAACTTGTTCCTAACATCCAATCTAAATCTGCCCTTCTCTAGTTTGAAACTATTGCCTCTTGTCCTATCACTGCAGGCCTTTGTAAACAGTCTCTCTGCAGCTCTCTTGTAGGCAGCCTTCAGGTACTGGAAGGTCACTGTTAGGTCTCCCTGGAGCCTTCTCTTCTCCAGGCTGAACGAGCCCAGCTTGCTCAGCCTGTCTTTGTAGGAGAGGTGTTCCAAGCCCCTGATCATGTTTGTGGCCCTCCTCTGGGAGGCCACTGACATTCCTAGGCCTTCTGTTTGTGGACAAATACCTTGTGAAAAGAAACCATGTGTGAAGCAGTGAAGTGTCAGCTGAGAGAATCCAGAAGCAATCTGAAACTACAGCTTCAATCACTTTTCATGTCTTGTTTGGCACAGTCACATGACAAAAGAGCTTCCAGCCTCAAAGTAACAAATTTAAATCACTGCCAAATAATTGCTGATAATTTTCAGTTGAAGACTCTGCAGATCTGCCCAGAGGCAGATAACCTGGTGAAAGTAATTCACAAGCACGAAGCAGACTGATGCTCTTAAGCAACACTGTTCCAAAGCTTACTTATTATTTATTTTGGCTTTAATATACTTTCCTATACTTATTGTCACCTGTCATGCCTAGGAATAGATGTTAGCTGCTGTAAAATCCTGTTGCAACCTGATTGCCAAGACACTGTATGCCACCCAGACAACTCCAGCAGTGTGTCAAATGGTGAAACCTTCCTCTTGCTAACGTCACTCTCACAGATGCTGCACTAAAATGAAGAGGTTTCAGGGCAAGCAATTGTAACTTGCTTCTCTGTCTCTTTGTCAAAGAGTTAAGTCAAAAAGTTGCCTGAATGGCATCTTACTCCTCAGGACACTGCACTCTTATTTTTGCTGTGTTAAGTTTTGTTTTTCACTGTGAAAACAAATCTCAACACTGCTGCCAAACACTGCTTCCTTCCTTTGAGTTCTAATGCAGAAAATCAAGCTCCACAAACAATGCCTCTATAGAAATCCACTAATTCCACATGAAACAGGTCATAAAAATAAGTAACACCCCCTCCCAATTAAAAGCATCAACCATGTGCTCTATTTGGAGAGAACAATGCTAGCTAAAACGTACACCCCCTGCCACAGCTAAAACGCTTCGCCACAGCTCTGAGCTCAGAGAGCTCTCTTTTGGAAGAGCTCGCTCAACGTGAAGGCAAAGTGATGAGATTTGCAGTCTGGCACCAGGCAATCTGGCTGGAGCAGAGCAATGCTCAGCTGCTGCTGGAAGACCAATGGTCTTTGAAAAAAATGAACTGAAGTATGAAACTGCAGACATCACACAGGAGACACCTGCAGATACTGCAAAGATAAATTGCTTAAAGGCTAAGCAGCATTAAGCTGTGGGTTTGTGACCACGTTTGACACCTAGCTGGATTCACTGTGTTTCTGTACATCAGGGATTACCTTCCTTAGCTTTTTTCTCCTGTGTAAACTTGCTTGGAGCTTCTGCCTTTGGTGGCTGCATTACATCATAAGCCTCTCTGTGTTTATTCCTTAATTCCTCATACGTGACGCCTCTCTTTTTACGACCTTCTTCTGGACCTGGAGCAGGATCTGGAAACAGAGTAACCATAGAAACACTAGACTTGACATCACACACCAAAAGTTGGCTACAACCCGTTCTAGAATGCCAGTTAATTACAGCTCAATCCCAAATGGAAAAGAGCAGGACAGCTGCAATGTTACATGTACCACAGACTGTGCTTTTCAACTAACACATTCCTCTGAGGCTTTTCACTTGGTCAAACTGCTTTGGAAGACTGGCAGTGGAGTTGCTTTCTTCAGTACCCAGTGCAAATCCTAACAACCATGTGCTAGCTGGTGGATAAAATAGTTCTGGTCACTTGATGTGAGGTTTATGATGACCATAACTTTGATACATTTATGGTTTATGAAAAATCACAGAATCAACCAGGTGGGAAGAGGCCTCTCACCAACCTTGTTGCCCTTGGTGACTCCACCACCTCCCTGGGCAGCCCATCCCAATGACCAATCTCACTTTCTGTGAAGAACTTCTTTCTAAGATCAAGCCTAAACTTCCCCCTGCACAGCTTGAGACTGTGTCCTCTTGTTGTGGTGCTGATTGCCTGGGGGAAGATACCAAAGAAAGTGAGGTGAAGCTCAGGGGTTTCCATTCAGGCTTTAAATCCCCAGCTCTGCTCCATCTCCAGACACAGGCTCTGCCCCAGGCTGGAGGAACAAGACCTGAAGGGGGCCTACAGGAAGAGAAGAGTCTGTTGAGAAGAGTCCATAGTGATAGGACAAGGGGCAATAGTATGAAACTGGAGCAGGGTAGATTTAGGTTGGACATCAGGAGGAAGTTCTTCACAGTGAGAGTGGTGAAACAGTGGAACACCCAGGGATGGTGTTAAGGTCCCAGCCATGCAGACATTGAAGATCAGACCTGATGTGGCCCTGAGCAGCCTGATCTAGTTAGAGGTGCCCCTGCTGACTGCAGGGGAGTTGGACAAGATGACCTGGGAGGATCTCCTCCAACACAATGCAGTCTGTGAATGTGTAAATTGTGCTTTCAGAGAATCAGGAAGAAATCCATATGCCACCTGACAAACATTTCATCCTTTTACCTGCATTTATAATGCAGATTCTTGGTTCTATAATTTAGGCTCTACCAACTATTTCTATCTGTGATGCATGTCATTATCATGTCCTTGGCACATTTACAATTGATACTTTATTATGACTAAAATCAAGTTGCAAAAGGAGGCTTTTTTGTGTGTGAAATAAAACTTGGCACATTTACAATTGATACTTTATTATGACTAAAATCAAGTTGCAAAAGGAGGCTTTTTTGTGTGTGAAATAAAACTTTTTCCATTAAAGAGTTAAAAAAACGCAAACTTCTCCAAAGTATGAAACTCTGCATTTCACAGGAGCTTTCTCCTCCGTGTACCAGAGAGACCTGAACTCAGCATGCTTTGTTTGCCCTGCTAGAACTAGAGGACAGAGCTCAGAGTGGCAGGAGGGGAACAGCTGCACACAACAGTAGTTGAAAATTGTTTTAGTTCTTCGTGAGAAAATCAGCTGTTGCTGGACAGAAGACAATGTGCATGCAGTTCTCAGGAGAGTTCAGTGTTTGGCACATTACAGAAAGCAGTTTAATGCCACTGAACTCCTGCTGTATACCGTCACAGCACGACCGCTGCTGAAAATGAAATCACCTCAGCAAGGTTTCAGGCAACGGGCAGGGACTGTGACTTAGTGCACTGACAGGATGCCATAATCACCTTCAGCTCAAACAAAAAGAACTTCAGAGCAGGCCAAGGTTTTTTCAGTTTGGTTTCATAACAGATCATAGACCCCTAGAACAGCTCAAGGTTGAAGGGACCTAAGACCATCCACTCCAACCTCCTGCCATGTGCAGGGATGCCTCTCTACTGGACTCAGCTGCTCAAGCTCCTCATCCAACCTGGCCTTCAACACCCCAGGGAGTAGGCAGCCACAGCCTCCCTGGGCAGCCTGTTCCAGAGTCTCACCACCCTCCTACTGAAGAACTTCTTCCTAAGCTCCAGTCTAACCCTGCTCTGCCTCAGCTTCAAACCATTCCCCCTTGTCCTGTCTCTAGACACCCTAATGAAAAATCCCTCTGCAGCCTTCCTGTAGGATCCCTTCAGGTAATCTAAGGTCCCCCTAGAGTCTTCTCTAGGCTGAACACCCTCAGCTCCCTCAGCCTATCCTCACAGCAGAGGTGCTCCAGCCCTTGAATCATCTTTGTGTCCCTCCTCTGGACTCCCTCCAACAGCTCTGTGTCCTTCTTATGCTGTGGACACCAGAACTGGAGACAGTATTTAAGGTGGGGGTCTCAGCAGAGCAGAGTCAAGGGGCAGAATCCCCTCTCTTGCCCTGCTGGCCATACTCCTCTTGATGCAGCCCAGCACACAGCTGCCTTCTGGGCTGCATGAGGGCACTGCTGGCTCATGATGAGCTTCTCAGCAACCAACATCCCCAAGTCTCACTCTGCACCCAGCTTGGATTTATGCCTGGGCTTGGCCTGACTCAGGACCTTGCACTCTGACTTGCTGAGCGCCATGCAGTTGTCACCGGCCCTCTTCTCAAGCCTGTCAAGATTCAATCATGTCAGTTAATTTACAACCTTTACTTGCAATTAGAGCTATAAACCATGAAAAAAAAATATTTTGAGTTTAGAGTTACTAAATGAAATAATACATTTAACCCTGGATGTGTTTCAAGGTGGTTTGGATGTGGTGCTTGGGGCTCTGGTTTAGGGGTGAACCTTGTAGAGTAGGGTTAATGGTTGGACTTGGTGATCCCGAGGGGCTTTTCCAACCTGAATGTTTATCTGTGATTTAGTTCTTTTCTGGTGTGGTAAAAACAATTCTGGGAACTTCACGCTGTTTCATTCAAAGCCACTGCATGAAAACACAGAGTTTACTAAGAGGAGCACCTAAGAGAAAGTCAAACATAAATGCTGAGGCAAAACACACCTTGAGCAGTGTAATCAGTAATGCCTGTAGGTGAAGACTCATTCAGGGAAGCGCTGAACGGAACAGGTTCGTAGCTCGAGAGGCCTCTATCTGTTGAGCTATAATCATCTGAATAGGTAGGAGAAGGGGGAAGCCAGCTCTTGGAGAAGGAGCTTCAGGAAATGACTCAGAAGGCAGGTCTGAAAATTCAGATTTCCGACTGGAACGGCTGAAAGGAAGAACACAAGGAGGTATGAAATTAGGAAACACTGCACTTCCAAAGCCAGCAGGGGAGTGCTTCAAGGAAATACTCTCTGATTTTAAATGGCTTAGTTTCCATCAGGAACTACCATCTTTGAAAAAGGTTGGGGGTGGGGGTTTTGTTGTTGTTCTGATTTTCAGGGGGTGGGGTGTGGGGTGTGTTTGTTAGGGTTTGGGTTTTGTGTGCGCTTGAGGTTGGTTTTGTGTGTGGTTCTGGGGTTTCGTTGGTTGGTCGGGGGCTTGTCTTTTGTTGTTTGTTTGGGGGTTTTGTACATTGCAAAGATCTCTGCAATCCCTTCTCTGACAATCTTGCCTTCCTCCCAAAAACTTAACCCATCTCCAGGAGAGAAGACAAAAGAGCCAAGGTGTTTTGCACTTTACAAGCTAAAAATGACAATCCCTGCCCCCAGGGAGTCTTCGGACAGAAATAACCCATCAGACACCACCAGCAGAGGGAGTGTCCGTGGCACCAGAGGCAGCACCAATTAGAGTTAGTTTAAAATGCTTTTTAGGAAGAATTTGCAATTTCAACCCTTCAGCATTAGAAGCTGCTGTAACTGAGCAGTACTGAAGAGCAGCTCTCTTGGGCATATTAAATGAAGGTTTATTGAGTTGCTGAATTCAGCAGAAGCATTAAGGAAACTTCTCCTAAGAAAAAGCCAAATAAAGAACATTCTGGAAGCTGATGCTTGATATTCCAACAGCATTGCCTATCCCATACTCAGAATGGCTTAAGTTGGAAGGGACCTTAGAGATCATCTACTCCGACATATCTCTTTATCAAGAATGCCACCAGTCAGTGCCCCCAGAAGGTCTCTGGAGTATTTATTCCTTTTTTAACTTTAAATTTCTGCTCAGCTGTACTTATAGTTTCCCAGGAAAACATCTGCAGTTGCTCTTTGTTTTCTTCTCCCAACAAACAGAGAGAGCTAAGCCATTTTATTACCTCAATTAGCTATTTACATTATGGGCAAACACAGCTTTAAAGAACTATCTGATCTTTTATCACCCTACCTATTTTTAACTGCAAATCACAATTAGCAAAATACATTAATTAGGAGATGTATAATGACCATGGAAATGTAATGGTTTCTCTTGCTGGCTTAACAGAGTAGCATGGGTAGACAATAATGGGATTTGAATGAGTTTCAATTAATGATTCAAGCAATGGGGGGGAAAAAAGAGGGGAAAAAAAGAACTTATCACTTAGGACATAAAATGTTACAGATAGGAAAGGATGGGCCATTAAAGGTCAAAGGGACTGATTGGTGCAGCAGATGATGGCATTTAAACAGGTTCTCATCTGCAGTAAACACAGTTAATGATGATGACAATTTCCTATCAGAAAGGGGAAGGGTGTGAAGGGACAAGTCCAGCTCCACTTCAGCTGAGTTGATACAGTAAATTTAGAACGTGGTAATCCCTAAGAATATACTTGATGCCAAAAAGAGTAAGCATTTCAGAATCAAAGTAAATCTTGCAGAGAAAAACTGCCATAGATCTGAATTTATAAAGAATTTAATGCAATCTTCTACAAGCATTGAGCAAACCTCAGCACACCCACAGCAGGACTGCTTGTCACTCCCCAAACACTATTCTCCCAGTTTTCAATCAAGGGGCTTAAGTGAGGTACTCCAAAAGTGGTTTGCAATTAAAACCCACTTGAGGGAGAAAACCTTCTGGAGCAAAACAGGAAATAGTTTTGAAGAACCTGATGAGTTTCTCATATGTACAGCATAATGCTGTTACAGATGTAAAGGATTTAAACAAACAGCAGTAAGCTTGACCACCATGCTTCTTCCTGCAGTGATATTGTTTACTGAGCTCTTTCCTTTGATAAACACTGAAATCATTTCCACCCTCTTCCTACTTCAAACTGAACTATGGGAAAAGCTTCCAGAATGTCAGACTGTTGTATTTCAGTTAGCTCATTTCTCAGCTCAGGAGGTAACTTCTGCTGTCACACTACTGTATGGAATCTCCACAGCATCTTAATTTACAAAGAACACATTTTGCTTAGTAAAACTTGGCTTTTCCTACTCCTCAAAGTGGTCAGAGCTCAAAATGCCTCTTTCATAGCTGGCCAACTCATATATATATATATGTATATAGAACTCCCTTAGAGTGGCAGATTTGGGATCACAGAATCACAGAACATCAGAGGTTGGAAGGGACCTCCACAGCTCAGCCATTCCAAGCCCCCTGCTAAAGCAGGATCACCTAGGGTAGTCCGCACAGGAACACATCCAGGTGGATTTTGAAAGCCTCCAGAGAAGGAGACTCCACAACCTCTCCGGGCAGCCTGTTCCAGGGCTGTGTCACCCTCATTGTAAAGAAGTTTCTCCTCGTGTTGAGGGGAAACCTTCCATGTTCAACTTGTACCTCTTGTTCCTTGTCTTATTACTGCGCAGCACCAAAAAACAGGGGAAAGAACAGCTCTGAAGGTCTCTGAAAGCTGCAAATGTAGCCTTGATCTGTTAGTGTTTAAAGATCCTAGTCAAGAGTAAGTTTTACATTTAAAAGAGAATGAAATTCTTACTTATGTGAACTATGTCTCTGAGCTTGTCGTAGAACATCTCCTATGGGGGAATCCTTCAGTTCTTGAATTTCTCGCTACAGATTGGCAAGTAGGAGATCTTCCCAGCCAGGTATCCACACATTCCAGCAACTTTGTTAAAAGAAAAAAAGATGGGTTCATACACTGTATCACAATACTCAGATCCAAAGTAAGGATTTCAAGTCAATTATACAGTGTCTGGAACAAAAGAAAACCAAACAGGTCAGAGCTTAACCAAACCACGCAGTCATCCTCCCTCTCTCTGCTTCTCCTGCAGACAAAGGGCACCAAAAGCAAATGCAGCAGCTAAGTTGAGACACAGAGAATGATTTAGACATGGTGTGAGCAGCAAATAATGTCAGCTACTATTTGATCAGTCAAAGGTGACCAAAGGAAAAAAAAAAAAAAAAGAGGAAAAATAACTGCAATTAGTTTTTTTCCCCCTCCCAAGATCTAGAAATAACAAATACCAAAGATGATAAACCAGTGAGGAATAATACAAAGTCATAAATTCTGCTAATTGAGTCCATCAGAACAGCCAGATCTTGACAGAGCTTTCACTAGTGTGAAGTCTGAATAAACTCAGCATTAGGCTCAGTATCTTCTGATGAGGACTCTGCTCTGGGTGCTGGAGGGCAAAAAAGTGAATCGGATGAACTCTCACAAGCACAAGGCAAATACTTTCCATTTAGTGCATGAGCTGTTTTCATCTGCTAGACAGGTCCTAAGAATAGTCAGGATAGTTCCTTCTGGGCTTAAAACTTAATGATTTCCATCAAATGGCTCCTTCCAGGTTGTACGAGTGGGTCAAACTTGAGTGTGAAGGGGCTTGAAGGATTCCATGGCAATGAACAGAACTTCTCTTGTTGATTTTGGGGGAGAAAAGGCTTAGATCTTTCTCTCACATGCAGTGAGGATTTTCTAAATACAAAGACTAAAGACTCCAGATCATCTTTTCAGTCAGGAAAGAGTTAATTGCCAGTAACATTAATCCTCTGAGGTCCTCACTCTGAAGATTACATTGCCTGAGAAGCAATATAAAGGGAGATTTTACCCCACCTTGCTGTACTGGTGCTGAAATTGTTATTCCTGTTCTGATGTCCACGTTTCCAGAACAAGGTTAAAAATCCTTTTCCAAGGGAAAAGAGATTACAATTACAAGTGCAGGAATGAGGAATTTCTCATTTGATGAGAAATGTAAGGGTTTAGCTGTTCAGCAGGTCAAAAATAGGTTTGAAGACACCTCAAATGCTACAGATATGCACCAAACAAAGTATTGCAAGCCCCTGAACAGGAAAATGGCCCAAGAACAATCTACACTGAATAGTTAGCAGAACAAAGCTAAGCAGCAAAGCTGATTCATCTCTGCCATAAATTACAAAGAGAAAGGCTCCTTTGCCAGGAAACAAAAGTGGAAGCAGCTCTCTGGAAGATGTTTCACCTGAAGTTAATTATTGGCTAAAATATGTTTGTTTGTTTTTTCTCTTTCTGCAGACGTAACAGCCAGATGATCCACATCTATGGAGTAAGCACAGCAGGTTAGATACTGTTGCTCTCTGTTGCTTCTGTACTCATTGTGACAAGACCTTAGAGGAGCTTATTAGAGATTGATAAAAGAGGCCAGGTCTCGCTGCAGGCCAACCTGAAGTAGGACATAGGGACCTTGTCCTTTGCCAAAGAGGGACAAAGGACCCATAGCTCTGTGCCATGCTGAATCAGTCACAACTAACTGGAAGGTCCATTAAGTTGTCAGACTGCCTTCAAGACTACTGAGGAAAGTTATGACAGGGAAGCATACAGAATATCCTGCAGTCTGACAATCTGTAAAGGGAACCTCTCTCAGCTTCCAGATACAACCATGCACTGTGTTCCCCAACACAAGAAGCACACAGACATGCTGGAGTGGGTCCAGAGGAGGGTCACAAAGATGATCAAAGGGCTGAAGCACCTCTCCTATGAAGACAGGCTGTAAGAATTGGAGCTGTTCAGCCTGGAGAAGAGAAGGCTCCACAGAAACCTTAGAGCTACGTTTCAGTGTCTGAAGGAGCCCTACAGGAAGGCTTGGGAGGGACTGTTTAATGGGCTTGTGGCGATAGGATGAGGGCCAATGGTTTGAAACTGGAGATTCAGGTTGAACATCAGGAGGAAGTTCTTCACAATGAGTGGTGCAATACTAGAACAGGCTGCCCAGGAATGTGGTTGATGCCCTGTCCCTGGAGACATTCAAGATCAGACTTGATGTGGCCTTGGGCAGCCTGATCTAGTTGGAGGTGTCTCTTGTCCCTGATGACTGCAAGGGAGTTGGACAAGATGACCTTTGAGGGTCCCTTCCAACCCAGTGCAATCTGTGAATCACTGACAGTTTGGGCTGGAAGGGACCTTCAAAGGGCATCTAGTGCAATACCCCTGCAATAAGCAGGGCTATTTGTACCCAGATCAGGCTGCTCAGAGCCCTGTCTAATCTGACCTTGAATATTTCCAGGGATGGGGCATCTGCCCCCTCTCTGGGCAACCTGTGCCAGTTATTCACCACCCTCACTGTGAAAAATGTCTTCCTTCCATCTAGTCTAAATCTTGCCTCTTTTAGTCTAAAACCATCACCCCTTGTACTGCTGTAACAGGCCCTGCTAAAACGTTTCTCTCTATCCTTCTTATAGGCCCCCTTTAAGCACTGCAAGGCTGCAATGAGGTCTCCTTGGAGCCTTCTCTGCTTCACAACAAAAAGAAGCCAAAAGTAATTTGGCTCATAGCCTTAACATCAAGAATAACTAATCCAGACCAGCAGCTCCTTATTTTTCCCCTTGATTTCAAAGTGCAGTTCTGTTCAATAGGAGGAACATGGCCCTTAGCTAGGAATGTGTAGGAGCAGTCAGGGGAACAGTAATGATATTAATTATTAGAAAAGCTTGTGTTCTACCATTGTTTGGTGTTCAAAGAAAGCAAGGAGTATTTGGAATAAACAAATGGCAGCCTCAGTCTCTCACATACATTTATCTGCTTAAACAACACTTCCTTCACCACAAATCATGGGCTTTACCTTCTTCCCACTGAAGTAAACTGTAAGGGTAACTGGATGTATCTGGGCAGATTGGCAAGATGGCAACTTCCTGTTTTACTGTCAAGGATTGCATTGAAAAGGTTAATTTATTAAATTCTTTTTGATTATACTTAATCCAAAAGTCATTCACGTGGAACTGCTGTTTTCCTACCATTGTATGTACAGAATGTCCAGCAGGAAAAAAAAAGAGGCACTAAAATAGCCTGAATGAGACAAGTAAGATACATGAATAAGGACCTTCAAATGAGGAAGGGAGGGGTGGGTGTGCTCTAGCAATTAATTCCAAGCAAGCTCGTACAGCACCTAGTAACAAGGTTTTTATCTTCAATTACCACATTACACTTGTGAGGCAGTGTGAAGGCAAGGCTATAAACAAAACCTGTCCAAAGTGTGCTGCACTGATTCAAAGACACTGAATAAATGAAGTGCTCTGCCTCCTGATGTTGAAGAGTCCCTGCACTATGAGATGCTGCAGTTAAGAAACACAGATGTTTCTGACCGACAGAATTAACTGCAGGAAGGTTAGATCAGATGGATGGATGGATCAGGTCAGCTCTTCGGGCACAGAGTGGGGTCCCAGTGGATCAGTCAGCTGGTCTCATGGGAATGACACCTGCCTAAGAGACTCCAGAAGCTAAGGCATGAATGCAGGCTGGACTTACACACAGCTTTTACTTACATGCAACTTTTGTGAAAGAGCCAAACCTTGAGCTGTCTCTTAGAACACCTGAAAAGGAGAATCAAAGTGATTAGTAATAAATTACTAATAAGTGGGCTGAAAAAGATCAACCCCAGTTATGTTTGTAGGTAGCAGGTTACCCTTTTACACCTACCAGTGAAGAACACTCAAAAGAAAAAAAGCTGACAGGTGAATTTTGCAGTGTAATTGCATTCATAAAACTCTCTACTTCGATACTCGGTGTATTTCACGTAGAAAATGTGATTTTAATGACTGCTTCAATCGTACCACACAGAGCATCGCTGCAAGTGAGATTGTTTCATAACCACAGAGATACTGCATTTGCCAAACAACATAAAATGAACAGAAATTTGGTTTTCAAGCTTTGTTCCTTCAGTTTCAGGAAGCCATCACGCAGCTGAAGAGCCTCAACTCTTTCAGTTACAAGTAGATTAGAGATGATATTGTTAGAGTAACTTCATTAACAGTAGAAAGAGATTTCATCCGAGCAAATCCAAATGAACCCAAAGGATGTTTAGACTTTACCTTTCTTAATTAAGAAGCTGGTACCAAGCATGCTCACTGCAGCCAAAGGAAAAGCTGTGAAGAAAAAGAAGAAAAGTTGCTTAGGAACTGATTTTCAGAGTTTACAACCACCTTTAACACAACATGCACTGAGAATTGCTAGGCCTTATGCAGCTCATTTCTGTAAGAACAGAAACTTCAAACCAGAAAAGCATGCACAGTTCTCTCCTGCAGTGACAGGAGGAGGGGCACTGGCTTCAAATCAGAGAAGAGCAGAATTAGATTGGATGTTAGGAATAGGTTCTTCACCATGAGGGTGGTGGAACACTGGAACAGGTTGCCCAGGGAGGTGGTTTGGGCCCCTTCCCGGAAAATACTCAAGGTGAGGCTGGACAGGGCTCTGGGCAACCTGATCTAGTGGAGGACGTCCCTGCTGACTGCAGAGGGGTTGGACTGGATGACTCTGGAGGTCCTTTCCAACCCAGACCATTCTATGATTCCAGGATGGAAGGCAGTGCTGTAGAGGCCAGTGCCTCTTAAAATTGTTAATAACCAGAAGTCTTAATTTTGTTTTAACATAAGAACTTGGAAAAATTCTGACACTTACAGAGATATAAACTGACTAAAACTGGGTTACAGGTTTTAATCAAAGAACAGAGCAGCGTTTTCTGTAGCTTGTGGATCAAACTGTACAGCTCAGGGGTGGGGTAAGGAATGCTGAGAAGATATCAAACATGGAAGAGAAATTCTGCTTGCTGCAATCTGTCAATTTACTGTCTGTCAATACTGAATGACTTCGAGTAGCAAGAAGATGGCAAAAGCCTAAAGGTAATGCTTATTTGGTATTGATATTGGGAAGATTAACTTTGAAACTTCATAAAACTCCCCACCTAGATATGACAGTGACACTGAAACAAGACTAAAGTTATTGACAAGTTGGGAGGATGGAACCAGGCTCTGCTCAGTGATGTCCAAGGATAGGACAAGGGGCAATGGGTGCAAGCTCCCTAAAGTGAAATTACTCAGGTAACTAATTTGGGGCCTCTCAACAGCACCTTCACCTCGTTTCATGATCTCTCTATGAAGATGCACAGGGCAGCAGGTTGTGCGGCCAACCAAGAACTGACAGCAGAGTGTGTCAAGAAGAACCAACAACTCAGTCTCCTCTTGTCTTCCAGGAGAGAGATTCATCAATAACTCAGAACCAACTGTCATCTTACTGCTGGCATTGTTCACAAGGAAAATGGCTAGATTTTGGCAAATAAGCTGAAGGTTTCCAGCTCTTTGAGTAAAAGTGGAAGAGGAACATAGCAAAGCAATGGAGAAAGAGGAAGCAGAACTTTGAATTGTTAAATCAAAATCACAATGTGTTAGAAGTTGCCCCTGAAAGCAGTGGCTTCTGGGAGAAATCAGAGGCCCTGTGTGCTAAGTTTAGCAAATCAGCTGCTGAATTCGTCATCTGTCCTGGTTTCTGCTAAGTCACCTATCAGCACCAGGAGTAATCTACTTGTGGGTGATAAAACAGTGGGTAACAACCACAGCAGAAGTCTTGCTCAATCAAAACTCTTGACCGGGTGCATAAAACCCAGGTATGCCTTGAACCTTTGGATTACACAAGGTTAAGAAGTAATGCAATCAATTCTCAATGCTTTGTGGGGAAAAAAAGCCCTCAACATAATAATGGAATTCCACATAAATAGAGACAAAGTGTTCAGGTAAAACAATGCAAAACCTGGTGGAGCAGGTCCAGGGGAGGGCCATGAGAATGATCAGGCATGGAGCACCTCTGCTGTGAGGACAGGCTGAGGGAGCTGGGCTTGTTCAGCCTGGAGAAGGGAAGGCTCTGGGAGACCTCACAGTGACCTTCCAGTATCTGAAGAAGGCTACAAGGTTGCAGAGGGACTGTTTACAAAAGCCTGCAGTGATAGGACAAGGGGCAATGGCTTCAAACTAGCGAAGAGCAGGTTTAGAGTGGATGCTGGGAATGAGTTTTGCACCGAGGGGGGTGGAACACTGGAACAGGTTGCCCAGGGAGGTGGTTTGGGCCCCATTCCTGGAGATATTCAAGGTGAGGCTGGACAGGGCTCTGGGCAACCTGATCTAGTGGAGGATGTCCCTGCTGACCGCAGAGGAGGTTGGACTGGATGACCTTCGGAGGTCCCTTCCAACCCAGACCATTCCCTGATTCACAAGTCTCCATGAAGATGGAAAGCAATGGTTCTAAATTAAACCATTTTATATTTGATTTCTCAAGATAAAAACAAAATAAAAATGCAGAGGTAAAAAAATCCCAATATTCAGAAACATAAATAAGAAACTCCAGTAGTTAAATCTATTCTCTGAATTTTAATAATAGCATTAATTTAATATATGAGGGAATTGGGTTATGCAGCATAAACCTCACAAATGACATTGCACCTTTTGCAGAATTCCAGCCCTGTAAGCTCTTAATAGTATGTAAATCCTATGTAGATCAGCAATTACTGGGATGCAGTTTCAGCCCATGTGAAGGTTGCTGATGAACTGTTGTGATGTCTCAGACAGTAACAAAAACCAGGGGGAGGGGAAGAAAAAAATCAAACTATGTACCTCTGTATCGGGCACTCTCATCAGCACATTCCTTGAGGAGCCTTCTTTCCTCTTCTGTTGGTATATAAGGCTTAGGTACATCTCTCTTTCATCAAGGAAATAAATTAGAGTAAGAATAAGCAAAACAAAGGGTTTGGAGGTATTTAATTAAAACTTTGTCTAGCTTTCACACCTTGTGGTACCTGTGCGTTGACTCTGCCATACTTAAGGAACAGGTTACTTTTACCCTTTTATCCTTTCATGTCTTTTTATGGGACATGACATGTTATCAGTAAAGAAAATCCAGTGCTTCTATGCATCATGGGAGAGCAGAAAGTATTTTCTGTGCAGTCTAATCCCACCTTAGTCAATACAATACACCAGGTTGAAAGAGACCTTCAAGATCATCGCGTCCAACCCATCAACCAATCCAACCCACCTAAACAACTAAACCATGGCACCAAGCACCCCATCAAGCCTCCTCCTGAACACCTCCAATGAAGGTGACTCCACCACCTCCATGGGTAGCCCATTCCAATGGGGAATCACTCTCTCTGTATAGAACTTCTTCCTAACATCCAGCCTAAACCTCCCCTGGCACAGCCTGAGACTGTGTCCTCTTGCTCTGGTGCTGGCTGCCTGGGAGAAGAGACCAACCTCTGCCTGGCTACAACCTCCCTTCAGATAGCTGTAGAGAGCAATAAGGTCACCCCTGCGCCTCCTCTTCTCCAGGCTAAGCAACCCCAGCTCCCTCAGCCTCTCTTCGTAGGGCTTGTGTTCCAAACCCCTCCCCAGCTTTGTTGCCCTTCTCTGGACACCTTCCAGCAGCTCAACATCCTTCCTAAACTGAGGGGCCCAGAACTGGACACAGGACTCAAGGTGTGGCCTAACCAGTGCAGTGTCCAGGGGCAGAATGACCTCCCTGCTCCTGCTGGCCACACTGTTCCTGATGCAGGCCAGGATGCCATTGGCCTTCTTGGCTGCCTGGGCACACTGCAGGCAACCACCCGTTTTCCGTCAGAAAACGGTCCCCGTAACCAGCCTTCCAAGTGTATGCAACGCCAGCTCACTACACCCCTTTCAAAAACACTTCTCAGGGTTTGATTCTTCAGTGGCGTGCTCGTATTTAGTGACAGCTGGCAGCTGCTCTGCCGTCGTGCGAGACATTTCTGCCGGCGGTGGGTGAGGTTCCCCCGCGGGAGAGGCGAGCGCCGCCGTACCCTGACAGATCACCGGCCGGGAGCAGGGCCGAAGCGAGAAAGCCGCCGGTACCGCGGAGGACACCTCCTACAGGGAACAATCCCCCTAGAAAAGGCCGCCGGAGAGGCCTCAAGGGCACCGTCCCCGCGCCTCCGCAGGCCGCCAGGGAGCTCCGGGCAGGGCAAAAGGCGGAGGGGAATGGCCCTCCCCGGCGCGCAGCGGTATGCGCCGGCCCCGAGCCTGCCGCCTCTCCCTCAGCACCAACCCCGGCCCCCACCGCGCTCCCGCGGGCGGCGGCGCCGCCGAAGCCAACGACAGTACCTCGGCCGAGTCGCCGAGCTCCCCGCCGCCGGGACCCTGCCCGGCCTCCATGGCGGGGCGGGGAGGACGCTGCGCCGACCCGGAAGGCGCCGTGACGCCGTCCGGTGCGGGCTGCCAGCGCATGCGTGGCGGCGGGTGCGGGTGGGGGTGCCCCGCTCTGCGGGGCTGGGTCCCGGCGGGCTTGCTTGGGGGTTCAGGGGGTGGCGGCGACCCCTCGGGCTCCCAGCCTGCGCTCCGCGGCCTTGCCCCGTGCGGTGGCCGGTGGAGAGGCTCTGCGGGCGGGCCTGGGAGCAGGCCGTGAGGCCGTGCTACTGATGGACTCGGGGCGGTGGGGAAGGGCCTTGTGTTTATTTGCGTTCATCAGCGGCGTTTCCTCGCTGGGAAAGGCGAGTGAGGGCGGGCGAAGGACCTAGAGGCAGCAGCTGAGCCTGAGAGCATTCATTTCAATCGACAATGTTTCCTTCCTGTGCTTTATCTTGTTTCCTGCTTGCTTAAAGAATGCCACCCTCTAGGACGTTGGAGGGCAGGCACTGCTTCAGAAGTGCTGCATGCCTTTAAGGGTAATCCTTACGTGGTTTTTACTTTGGTAATTCTTGGCATCATAACTGGCTAATTTCTCACTTGTTTCTGCTAAGTGGTAGCAAAAAGCTTTTGTCCCTTCATGCCTCTAACCTGAACAATAGGTATGTTACGAGGAAAGAATGAAGATGATCAGAGGGCTGGAGCACCTCCTGTGTGGGGCCAGGCTGTGAGAGTTGGAGCTGTTCAGCATGGAGAAGGCTCTGGGGAGCAGCCCTTCCGTACTTGAAAGGGGCCCACAAGAAGGCTGGGAAAGGGATTTTATACAAGGGTTTGCAGTCATAGGGTGAGAGGGAATGGATTGAAGCTTGAGGAGGGCAGATGTTGTCTGGAGAGTAGAAAGGAATTCCTTACAGTGAGGGTGAGACACTGGAACAGTATGCCCAGGGAGGCTGTAGATTCTCTGGAGGTGTTCAAGGCCAGGTTGAATGAGGCATTGAGCAATTTGGTCTAATGGAAAGTGTCCCTGCCCATGGCAGTGGGGTTGGAACTAGATGATCTTTAAGGTCCCTTCTGAGCCAAACCATTCTGTGAATGTGAAACATGCATGGGCAGAACTGACTAAAGGCAAAGGATGCCTCTTACCTAAAAGAGAGTTTGAATCGTGACCAAACAAGAACTTGGTGGGCAACTGAACTTGGCATGTGAACTTGAAAGTGGCTGACGTGTGGTGGTTAGGATTGTACTGAAGTGAGAGATTAGAAGTTTGTCTGCTTGCATCTAGCTAATGCTGTTGAAATTGCAGCATTGAAGGAAGGTTGCAGTTTGTCAAAAATGGGAAGATGGTTCTGATAGTGCAGTGTATGCTGCAGCATTTGCTTGTAAACGTTGAGCTTGAATTTGCCATATCCTGAGCTGCCTCTACTTGCCTGGAATGCACCACTCCCTTTAAGCCTTTCCTGGAGCAAGCCATTGTCTCTTTACCCTGGAATTCCAGAGTAAGAGGCTTAAACTGCTACTGTTTGATGGCTGTACTAAAAAGCCCATCCCTGAAGATAGGAAAGGGAAGGTTTTGGAGATTGAAGTTGTCTGAAATTACTAGGGAATATGGATGTGGAGTGTCTGAAATTAGAGAATGCAACTATAAAGTGAAGGCTAGGCATGTGAGTGACCTAGAACAGATGGGCTAAGGAGTGTGTGTGGAGCTGTCTTAATGATGTTCACAGTGACAGTTTGATGTTTCAGCAGCAGTTTCCTAATTGCTGTTTTGTGTGTCAGATCTACAAAACTGCTGGGTTATTTGTTAAGAGGAGTAGCATCAAGTTATATGTTCTTTGAATGGCTTCAGGAGTCAGAAAAGTCTTTTTATCTGTGACTCTAAGCTTCTTATGACTTAGTATTATCCATGAATGATGAATATATTGGAGACTGAAAAGATTGTAATACTGTAACTCAATAGTTACGTGATATTTCTTTAGTGGGAGATGCCTCAGAGCAGGAAAACAGCAAAACTTTGAAACCATAAGGCTCTTTTAAAAGGAACTGGTTATTTTATGTAACAAGAAGTTAGGAGGTGTGAAAGATGGTTTCTAATTGCAGTACTTCCAAGACAAAGTCACTGGTGAATATTTAGAATTCTTGGAGCTCAAGAATTAACAGGGTGAGTTATGTGTAGACTGTCAAGTGGTTTAAATGCTGATGATCAAGTTGTTTAAATGCTGATCTTTCTGAGAAATTCCCTTCCATCTTCTTGTCAACAGTTACTGACAGGCTTTATACAGATCCAGTGCAGAACAAAGAGGTGGCTTAACAGAAGACTTCAGTTTTACCACACTGCATGAAACCTAACTGAAGCCAGTAGAGGAGTTGGAGTGTATGCTGGTGAGGAAAGCTGCCAAAACAAGTGCTGCAAGTTCATGTGCTCAAGTACATAGCTGGAATGGTGATTTTTTGGGGTTATTTTTGTTTGCCTTTTCATCTGGACAGTAAAGTAAAACACAACAGCTGAGAGCTTGATTCTTTAGTGGCTGCCAAGAGTTAAGAGGACATTATGTGGAAAAATCACTCTCTCCCTAACTAAGAAATAACAGCTTCATACCAAAAAAAAAAAAAAAAAAGGAGCATTGTTGTAACTACTACAAGCGGTGGCAAACAAAGGATCAGTTATTAGCCTAAAGCATTGTGGCACACCAGCAAGAACCAAGAGTGGGTGTCTTTGTGGAGCTGATACTCAAAGCCTCAATTAGTAAGGACTTTACCTACACTGATAATAATTAGTACTAATAATAACTGGTGCTGTAATGTACTTTGAAAAGTGCTTTACATGTTACCTAATCCTTAGGGCTATTTTGTGAAGCAAGCAGGTAACAGGAGAACCTGGGTTTTGAAAGTGGTTTGATGGTGCATCCTGTGAAGTTCAGATGCTCAGGGTTAAACAGCAGTAGTCTGAAGTTGAGGTGCTCAGGGTTAAACAGCAGTAGTCTGATTTCATTAGTGGGGAAGTTCAGATGCTCTGGTTTTGGGTACATGGATGGACATGCAATTACTGGGGAGATCAGGCTGAGCTCCTAATTCAGGAGAACTTTAAAATGGGAAGCCACTTGTGACATAGCAGTTGTCTGAAGTTATGCACAACACTAGCACCAATGAATCCTGGTTTTAGGTGTGTTATTACCCCACATTTTGGTTGTGGTACAGTTATCAATAGACTAAAAATACTCCATTCCCAAAATTCTTACATCTGCAGGAAAGAGTTAACCTGAACTACGCTTCTCAGCTACCAGGATACCTTTTCCCCCCTTCCCTATGCTGCTCTCTTGTTCTTACTGGTTTCTGCAAGTTGGTGCATGTCCTCTGTCCTAAGGGCGTGCAGCCCATGGACATAACATAGTTGAGCATGCAGGGATCTTTTAAATCAGCATCATACAAAGCATGCAATAGAACTTGCAGCTTCTTTTAGCAGAGACTGGCAGCTGTTGTGCAGGCACATTTGTTCCTAGAAAGCATACTTTTTACTCAGTCTGGTTTTGTTGGACAGGATTATATCTGACAGTGGGAAAATCGAAATTTCAGGACTCTTTATACTATCGTTTTGCAATCTGGTGTTATTTTGTCATGCTTGACCTGTATTTCTTCATCTCCCTCCACCCCTCTTTTATTTTTCTTTTCAAGCCGTTAAGTTCTGAAGCAGTTCAACAGAAAATAAAGATCTCTAACCCCTTTAAATGTGACTGTTGGTATTGTTTTCATTACAACCGGCTCGGAGACCTTTGCATTGTTTAGAAATGCACGATTCCCTCCAGCCATCAGACCTGTCCTTTTAGTGAAATCCTGACCAGTGCCAGCATCAGATGGTCTTTCTGAGGATGCTGAGTGAACTGTCTCATCACCTTGCCGCTCCGTTTGTGTCACTTGCGCGACGATACACCTTGCAGATTGGTGGCCGTGAGAAGTGCGTGCAATCAAAGCCAAGTTCCGATGGCGAAAGCAGCCCGAGTGCTCTACCTGCTGTGCAGGAGCGCTGGAAGCCTCCCTGCTGCGCCTGCCCTGCCCCGCAGGCATCGTCGGAAACTGGCTGCTTCTGCGGGGGAAGCTCGGCGGTTCGTGTTGTTAGAACAACACGGATAATTTCAGGCAAAAAGGCGGTATTTGTGAAGCTGGCCGAGACACAAGTATTTGCCTTTATTCCCTTGAGGGAAGGGCGTATTTTCTTCTCGTTTCCTAGGGGCGAAAAGGAGGACTGCGAGGAGCGCCCGCTCGTCACGGCTTCTAACGTGGGACCCCGGCAGGGCCTCATCCCTTCAGCAGCAAGGAAACTTCTCTGATGTGCCCTAGCCAGGCCGCTGCATGGCCGGAAGGCCGCTTTATTCGCGGTTATCTTGGCGATACCGTTCTAGCCGCTAGCGATCGGTCCTGCTCTCACCAGTGGTGTGAAGGTTTCCTTGGGCCGCAGGCGGCTCTACCCGGTGTCTGAGGCCGCCCTCCCGCCAGGTGAGCGCGCCGCCGCTCTGCGTGGTACCCTCCCGGCTCTTCCCGGCAGAGTTTGTCCGCGGTCCCTCAGCCGCCAGGGGAAGTTCGTGAGGGGGTGGGAGAGTTGGAAAAGCGTCTCGGTGCGCTCCCACGGACGGGCCGGCCGGGTCGCAGAACTGGCTGCCGCTTCGGCCTATCAGAACCTCAGGAAACTGGCCGGCGGCGCCAATCGGACACTCGTCTCACTACTCCTGGCCTTGCGATTGGTTGAGGTGTGGTGGGGGCGGGGCAGGGCGGGCGGGCTTGGCGTTCGAGAGCCAACGGGGAGGGGGCGTGGGCCCGGCCCCGCGTGAATGCTGCGCGCGTGCACCAATGAGCGTCGGTTCCTGGTGGAGGGGCGCGCGCCAATGGGGCGGCGGGGAGGGCGGGAGGGACGAGCCTGACCGTCGAGTTACCGAAGGGGAGAGGCGGCGTCGGGATAAAGCCGGCGGGGGATGCTGGCGGCGCGACTCGCTCACCGGCTCCCACCAGAGTCGCTTCGAAGGCCTGAACCGTAGTCGCGCTGAGGGAGCGGCGCCTGGGCTGCGACGAGAGGCAGCGCTTCCACCGGCGCGATAGGTGAGGCGGTGGCGGAGCTGGGACCTGGTCGTGGCGGAGTGGGAGGAGGGGGCCGTCCGTTCTGAGGGAAACGGGGTGTGCAGGTTGAGAGGAGGAGATGGCCCGTGCGGCCTCCGCCGCTGGCCCGGCCCCCGGCCCGTTCCGCTTTGTTTACGGAGGGAAGGGCAGCATGCGCCGGGCGGCCCTGCCCGCCGCCGCGGGGGTGGGCGGACACGGGGACAGGGGGTGGTAGGCGGGGAAGGGGTCTGTAGTGCTCGTATGCGCTTGGTGCTTTCTGGACGCCTTCCTATGGGGCCGGGGCTCCTGCTCTCCTATTCCGGGGAGATGGAGCTTTCCCCGGTCCCCTCCGCGGCCCGCACCCAGTCTGCTCTTGGTCTCCCTCTTCCGCCCCCTTTTCTCCGATTCCGGCCTCGTTCGCCCATCGCGGCCGGCGGCGGGGTGCATGCCCTGCCTTCTCCTCCCGGCGCGGTCGGCGGTCCCCCGAAGCCCCCAGGGGTGGGCGCGGCGCTTGCACACCCCGCCGCGGGCCGAGCGGAAAGCAAGCAGCCGCTGGGCTCCTCCCGTCCCACGCCCGCACCCGTCCGACTGGCTCCGGTCGTTGCCCGCGGCAGCGGGGCCGGATGAGCCGCCGGCATACGGCCGAGGCAGCCACGGCCGCGGGGGATGGCGGAGTCGGGCGTGCGCCAGTTCGCCCGGGAATGGCGGGACGGAGCGGGGAGGGTGGCACGGAGCCGGGCTTTGTTCCCGGCCCCGCCCCGCCGCCGCCGGGGGTGCCCGGGGGCTGCGCGGGCGCGCTGGACCTCCGGCGGGGAAACGCGCGTCCCGGCTGCGGGTGGAAAGGGCGCTGCGATCGGGCAACGGCGCTCCCTGCTGCCGCTCCCGCCCTCCGCGCTCCTGGGCAGGCTGGCTCGGCTTTGGGTGAAACTTGGTCTACAGTCATGAGCGTCGGAGGACACGTGTGTGAGCGCTTCGCTAAAGTATTAACTTCAAGGTGCTACTGGGGACCAAGTTTGCTCTTAGCTGAACCTTAGGATTCGTTTTTACACACTCGCATTCGTTGTTGCCAGTGCGGCTAAGTAGTATTACAGGGGCTTAATTACTTTTCCCTCTGTGCTTTCTTTTAAATATATGTATTTGCATATGCTTATATGTTGTTATATATGCACTTTATTTGGCTGCTCAGTGAACAGTTTCTTAACCAGAAATCACTGGGTGGGTGTAAAACTCCAGGTAAAACATCCCAAGGAATCAGATGGAAAGCATAAAACCCAGACAACAAAGCAAAATCTCAGCCAAAATGTTTTGGTGGTCACTCATACTGAAGGAGTTGCAAAAGCAGTTTGCTCATACAGTTGTAAGGATTAGTAAGATAGTCTGGAGGAGAGGCAGCAAGAGTGTGACCTGGGACTTACTTCAGCGTTAGAAATCTGAAATGTGCCTCAGGAAACAGATTTACTGAAGCAGAAAGCGAGTTCTATACTCTTACCTGCACTGCTCATCTCCCATGTAGTGATAAAGGTGTAGGTAGTAAGCCACCTTCATGTAAACACAGGACAGAAAGGGCAAGGTCTTTGTAAGCTGAATTAGTAGGTGAGGAGCTGCTCACGTAGGCAGGAGCAAGCAGTATGGAGCATAGGAAGCACTGTGCTAAAGAAGGTCACTTGCTGATTGTGGGCTGAGCAAAGAGTGGAATTAACTGTAGCTATCTCAGGTGTATTTCCTTAAGTGTCCTTTCCTCAGTAGGCTGTTTCAGTGTTGCTTTGCTTTCGAGTTGTTGCTGTGGTGCTGAGGATGTGCTTCAGAATCTCTGTGGCAGGTTGTTGAACAAGCGCTGGGAAACCGCACACAGCGATTCTTATCTTGTGACACTGTCACAGGAAGGAAACAGACCCCTCAGGAAAAATTGTGCTGTATGCTTAGTAAGTCTTAGTACTTGAAGATGAGGGTGAAGTTCTCTCTCAAAAGCTTCCTGTATCTGTGGCTTGTTGAGGCCCTTAGTGGTACTTGGTGGTGGTTGTTGACAGTAGGTGAGTGACTTCCCTGGGCAAATTGCTGCTGTGAATGGCTCATTTATATTCCAAAATGGGTTTGGTTAAAGCCTGTGTTGACTTCTCTACAAGTGGTTTCCTTGGAACAGAGCAGTGGTATGCTGCTTTGGGATGTTGTAGAAAACTATTGCTGAGCTTGGTTTCAAAAGAAAAGTTCCTTTAATCCTTCTGTAGGGTTAGTTGAGGTAACGTTGGACTACTGTCTGTGCTTGGCCTAGGCAAACCAGAGCATGGTGGGTAGCTAGGTCTGATGTAATAGTGTAGTGCCTTAGAGGAGGGAAGTTGCAGGGCTGCAAGGCTTTTTGCTGTTCTGTGTTTTTTGTGTGTTACTATCTTTGATTCACAGGGTCACCCTGCTAGGTTTCAACAGCTTAAGAGTGGTCCTTACGTGGGTGGGTGGGTTGGTTTTTCCACTGTTCATCTCTCTGATTTTTGGGGGGTTATGTTAATTGGCATGCTGAAAGTTTTTGCTAATACAATTGCGAACATGCTGTCTGTATTTACTTTTTCTAAGAACTTAAGAAGATTGTAATTACCACCCCTACCCCCCAGAGTGGCTATGCATCAAGGGAAAAAACAACCTGGGACATGATGTGTGCTTATTTGAGGTCTAGTTTTGTATTTCAGGGGTTTTTATCTTGATCGTCTCATCTACTCCATGAGCCTTTATTGCACAAAGGTTTAAATGACTCCTTTTTGCTCTGAGTTCCTTAAGAGGCATGTACTCAGTGGACTCTCATAATACAGAGCATGGGTATCAAATGTGTTCCTCCAGGTTTAGAGTGCCACGATCTTTTAGCAATTCATGTCTGTATTTCATCTTTAGCTTAGCAGAAATCAGAGGTGTGGTGTGAAATGATAACATGAGAGGAAGGTGCTGTATGCACACATGAGTTATGTGAGTTACTGTGAGAAAAATGATGGTAATGGTCAGCCTTTGTGACCCCATAACTATAGTTTTGACCTACATTGCCTTGCCAGTAGGAAATGCAGTGTGGCTGATCCATCAATGGGAGGGTAGCTGGCTGAGCACACAACCTAGCTAGGGTGTGCTGCTCTGTACCACTGCAGCACACTTGCACCCAAACAGCTTTGAACTGATAGGACTTTTGTATCTGTAATAATCCTCCCAGGAATCACTACAGGCTGGAGAAGTGTTGCAATGTTAGAAGGTTTTAGGATTGAGCATTATTCTTGTCGGGTCTTGCTCCAAATCCCACTGAACCTCCAATAGCAGATTATAGCCAGCTGGGGTTGTTTCTGCCTTACTTTGTTGATGCAAATAGCAGTTCTTCTTTCTAGTGTTCAGCTCCTCTTCAGTGCTTAACAGTCAGTTCTCTTAAGTATCTGTGTACTGCTGTAGAGCTCTGCCTCTTCCTAGCCTTGTGTTGTCCTTCCTTCCCTCCCCCAGATCTACCATAATCCCTAATTCCTTCTGGCATAAACACCTCCCAGGAAGAATGACAGAATACAGTCTCAGATAGCATGTGTCCAGTGCTGTCACTGAAAGATATTGGAAAGGAATAATCCCCTTGAAATTGTCGAAACAACAGTGTCTGCTCCTGTTGTGACTTCAGTTTTGAGGGATTTTTGTGTTTAGCCTTATTTTTTTCCTAGTGATTTATGTTTGTGTGTGAAAATGGAAGAGGAACAAATATTTAAAAAGGAAAAAAAAAAAGCATCTGAAGTCGAGTTTGAGGTTCTCTGAAATCTCTAAATATTTGGTCTGATACAGTGGCCTAGTGCCCAGAAGCTGTTACTGTAAGCTTTGGAGTTCTTTGTGTGGGTATTCTGGCTCCTCAGTTCAAGAGGGACAGGGATCTGGTTGAAGAGTGCAACTGAGGGCTACAAGGATGCTTGAAGGGACTGGAGCACTGCATTATGAGGAGAGGCTGAGACACCTGGGGCTGTTCAGATTAGAGAGAAGACTGAGGGGGTCTAGTCAATGTCTATAAATGTCTGAGGGCTGGGGGTCAGGAAGGCAGGGACAGCCTCTGCTCAGTTGTGCTCTGTGACAGGACAAGGGGCAATGGGTGTAAACTACAGCACAGGAAGTTCTACCTCAACATGAAGAAAAACTTCTTTACTGTGAGGGTCCCAGAGCACTGGAACAGGCTCCCCAGAGAGGTGGTGCAGTCTCCTTCTCTGGATGTGTTCCTGTGTGACCTGTGCTGGATTTTATGGTCCTTCTCTGGTAGGGGGGTTGGACTCAAAGATCGCCAGAGGTCCCTTCCAACCCCTAACATCCTGTGAGCCTTTGTCAATATGAGCAATGTGAATTGTTCTTTGCAGTTAATGATGATAGACAAACCTAATCTGTGTGGAGTCTGCACAGGTCCCTGCCCTGGAGTATCTTTCTTGTACCATCCCAGCCTCTGCTCTGGCAGGTGGGCTGTACAAGTGTAAGTGAACTGTACTGTTTAGAGCTGGGGCTGGATGAACCTAAAATAGCTGCCTTTTCAGCACTCTCTGCAGCAGGAGGCTTGGGACTATTGACATGCACACTTCAGTGGTCACTCTGGAGTGAGTGTGGTGACCTATTTTCTTCTTTTTTCGTGTTTTCCAGAAAATGGGAGAAGACTCCCAGCTTGGACCTTTTTCTAGCCTTTTTTCTTGTAGTTTGTTTTTTAATTGACGTTACAGAAGATGATGATAGTAGTAACACAAGCTCTGTGTGTTTTGCCATCTGAATTAGAAGACTACTTCAGAATTAAATAGCTGGTGCTTAAGAGTATTTGTAATTTTCAGGTTTCCTTTATCAGTAGCAGTTGCCAACATTCTTTCTCAGCTTAAATTGCAACTCTTCCTTTGTAATGTTTATTTCACTTCAGTATACTTTTAGGGCGCTGGAACAGGCTGCTTCTTTGGAGTCATTCAAAACCTGCCTGGGTGCCAGCCTGCTTTAGGAGACCCTGCTCTGGCAGGCTGTTGGGAGTAGATGATCTCCAGAGGTCCCTTCCAACCCCAATCATTCTGTGATTCTGTAGTTTTGCTAAACCAAACCCTCATGTTTAAGTGAGATGTTTCCTGTTCACCTGATCATCCTAAAAATCCCACTGTTGCCTTCTTTCACATTTCAATTAGTCTCTCTGGTGTGCATTGCCCAGACTTGTAAGAGGTATTCCAGAGAAGGTTCCAGTGGGACTTGGAGAGCTCCTTTAGTGTGCTGGTGGAAATATCTTGCCAATAAATCTTGGGATCCTGTTTTCTTTCTTCACTCCTCTTGAGGTTTCTCTGTTTTGTCTTCATAAGCTGCCGTGAATAATAACTAATAAAACTACTCAAGCATGTTGGGTTAAATGGGAAGAGAAACCTGCAGGTGGAATACAGCATTGGTCAGTGCTACTGTTGCCAGCAGTGCTTGGGCCTACCCTAGTTCAGGTCTTGGTGGGAGTGATGTTGGTCATACTCTTGCAGAAAAGTATTCAAGGAGATCAGTCTGTGAATAAGTAAGGAGAAGAGGGGAGAGGAAAACTGGGTACCACTTCTAGAGGCAAGAATGTGCTGAGAAGAGCCTTGTGAGATTATCCATGTAAGACCTGCTCTGCAATATTGAACCCTGTTTGTTCAGCCTTTCACAGAAGCCTTACTGCTGTTGATCTTTCACTGCTTATTTTTTTGAAGTGGCCTCAAAGACAGCAGTTGTGTGGGTTTTGCCAGCCCTGTGCAGTTGAGTGAGTTTATTCACTTACTCCAAACGAGCATAATGTTGGATGTGTTTATAAAATAAGAGCTGGAGAGAGTGGTGGAAACTACAGGTACAGATTGCTGTAGCTGGTCCAAAAGACTAGGTTCTAGTAATTCAACATGTTAAAAGAGGACACAAGAAGTGCAACTCATTTAAAAAGTGAAATGGTTTCTGTGCTATAGATATTAAGAATGCTATGCTAAAGCCAGACCTTGGGAGTTCACATTTGAAGTTGGTATTGCAAAGTGACTTTATTTCTGCAGTGACATTGCCTGGTTTTGTGAAATGAAGAAGCATCTTTTGTAGATGCTGTGTCCTAAAGGAGACTTGGAGTTAAGAGTAGGCTTGATCAGACAGATTGTCTGTAAAGAAACTGGCATCAAAGATAGGTTAAAGTGTTCCTAGGCATTTTTGTCTGTCTTCCATGTGCCCTATCAACACCACTTCTGTTCTGGTGCTGAAACAGAAAGAACTGTTAAGGTTGCATCTGTGGCAGCTAAACAGTTTGACGCTGACAGAATTTCCATGCACTATTCTGCCAGTAATGGTGATCAAGTTAGAAAAAGATTGCCATAAGCCAAGGTGGTGAGATTTCTGCCTTTCTAGACATCACCCAAAAAAAAGAGACCATCTCAAAAGCTGCAGAATTATTGTGTGCACTGTGCCTGCTCACTGGCCTCTATTCCCTGGGGTAGGGTGATGAGTAGTAGGTGGTCCCATGGTGGCTGCTGCTTTTGCACTGACTGTGGGAGTTCCTGGATACCCTACCTCAGCTTGTGAAAGAAAAAAGTATTGGAAAGGGGTGCTTTTGATCTTGGGAGGAGTAGCAGTAAGGGAAGGTCACCCTGACACCTTTGCTCTAATAGGGCAGACCTGTTTCTCTTTCCTATAGAGAGATCACAGAAACAGATCTGGTTGGAAGAGACCTTGAAGTTCATCCAGTCCAATCTTCAATCCAGCATTGAAAGGTCAATACCATGTCCCTGAGTGTCACGTCCACATGCTGCTTAAACACCTCCAGGGACAGTGACTCCAGCACAGCCCTGCGCAGACCATTCCAGTGTTTGAGAGCCCTCTCTGTGAAGAAGTATTTCTTAGACTGGGGAGATCCTGCCCCATTCCCTCTATTCCTTCAGTTTAGACCTTGTCTTTGCCTTCCTATTTGAACCTGCTTGGTTGCATGGAAAACTGGAGGTCATAAATATTTCTTCAGATGCAGTTGGTGCAAGTATTCGTGTGTGTATATAAATACACACGTATACAAATTCACATGTACCTATCAGCAGAATTAACAGGTGGATAACAATAGAATAGCTGGTACAGGTGAGAAGGGATGGGAAGCAAGTGTGGGAACAAAGCTAGGCACATACAAGCACAAAATGAATAGATCAAGCTTTTGGGGGAGGAATCTGAGAGTCTTTACCTACTAGCACTGTACACATCCCTTTAACACTTTTGTATGCTTGTAGGCTTTTGTGCTAGGGAAACAATGAACCTGATTTAAAAACATTGAATAACACTTCTCTTCCTTGATTTGATGATTAACCTTTGATAGTCAAAAATCTCTATAAACAGGCCATCGGGTAGGCACAGATGATATTTGTATGTTTGTGCTGGGGAGGTGAACTGTGTGCTGCAGCTGATTTGATCCAATGTGAAGCTCAACCTTTTATCTCCTGGGAGGATATCTAAGGAAGGACTGCAGAGTGCATTCCACATTATGCTGTAGTGCAAGTTGTTTGTTTCCTTGACTCACATTGTTAAATTAAGAATAAATAGTTCTGTTTTCTAGCCACTCTAATTTTATTGTAGCTTTTATTGCCTCCTTCCTTGTAACCTTATCTAGTATATAAAACTCTCGCATCTAACTACATAGTTGAAAGGCTGAGGGGCTGGAGCAAGGAAGGCTGAAGAGGGATCTTATAAATAGTTAAAGGGTGGGTGTCAGGAGAAAGGGGCCAGTCTTTTGTCTGTGGTGCCAGCAACAGGATGAGGTAATGGGCACAAACTTGAGCAGAGGAAGCTCCATCTAAACATGAGGAGGAACTTCTTTATGTTGAGAGCGGTGGAGCGCTGGAACAGGCTGTCCAGAGGTGGTAGATTCTTCAGCTCTGGGGTCATTGAAAGCCTGCCTGGACACCATCCTGCACAACCTGCTCTGGACTAGATGATCTCCAGAGGTGGTCCCTTCCAATGCCTAGCACTGTGTGAGTTTGTGAAAGGCATAAAATCTTGACACCGGTCTAGTTAGAGCGCTGCAGGTGTTTTAGGAGTTGGCATATGCTATAGTGACACAAGTCCTCCTTAGCAGATGGCTGTTTGAAAGCTAGTGTGCATTTGTTCTCAGCAGAGAAGGATGGGGGGGATATCAGCTAGGCTTTGGTAATATTTTATACCTAGAAAGAAGAGATTCAGCTGCTTTCCTGTTTATCTTACTGTCATGCTTGAGAGTGCAGACTCATTAGGGCTTCTGTTAATCAGCAAGTTCCCATCTTGGGCTGTGTAAATACAGGCTCTGGGAACTCCTCAGCTGGAATGCTGTTGAAGAAGAAAAAAGAATGAGGAGAGGTGGTCAAAAGCAGTTAGCACTGCTGCCTTTTGTAAAAGCATCAGATTCCCAGGGGTCAGAGAATATTGCACTAGATTGGGATTTATAAATTTAAGGATGTTCTTCTGCAACTGTTCGGCTAGGTAATGACTCTGCTAACTGTTAGACTCATCAGTGTCTGGTCAGCAGATTTGAAGAGCTACTGGGGTTTTATATATGTTAAGACCTGAGTTTAACCTCTGAAGTTGCTTTAAGGGGATGGGAAGGAGGAAAGCAGCTTCTTGCTTTAAAAAACACCCCACAAACCCACTCTGTTTTACTCTAAAACTTATTTAAATCCATATAAACTTTGCTACTTAGTGTGCTTAAAGTTGGTGTTGCCTGCTCCTAATGTTATATAACAGCTAAAGATGATATTTTTTTTTTAACCTTGGTTTTTTCCTTTATCCAGGCACAATAAAACCACCCAGTGACTTCATAGTTCTGGGGACTTCTTAAGGAAGAGACCTATTTTTAGTTTTCAACAGTCTGCTAGGGGAGGAAAAGTTGTACATAAGCTGTTGGGTTTTCATTCAGTAGTTGCAAGTGAATGTTGGGCTCCAGAAGCTTATTGAATCAGATAGGAATGATTGGTTTTGCTTTGAGATACTTTCAAGCCTAGGAAATTACCAAAAGCAGTTTGAAGATTTTGTTCTTCAGATGTAATTCATTAGTTTCATGCTTATGGGCTGCTTTTTAGTTCAGCCTGTGCTTGCAATTTATTCTGTATGAAGGGGGGGGGGGGAAAGAAGAGTTTACTTTCTAGAGCCATTTGGCTTTTTCCCCCCCATTTTCCTCATTGCTATGGTGGAGGTGGTGCAGAGGTTGGAATAGAGTAAACCAGGTTGGAAGATCATCACGTCCAACCTATCATCCAACACCACCTAATCAACTAAACCATGCAACCAAGCACCCTATCAAGTCTCCTCCTGAGCACCTCCAATGATGGTAACTCCACCACCTCCCTGGGCAGCACATTCCAATGGCCAATCTCTCTTGCTGGGAAGAATTTCTTCCTAACTTCCAGCCTGAACCTCCCCTGGCACAGCTTGAGACTGTGTCCTCTTGTTCTGGTGCTGGGCACCTGGGAGAAGAGACCAACTCTGCCTGTGTACAACCTCCCTTCAGGTAGTTGGAAAGAGCAATAAGGTCACCCCAAAGTCTCCTCTTCTCCAGGCTAAGCAAGCCCAGCTCCCTCGGTCTGTTCTCATAGGGCTTGTGTTCAAACCCCTGAGGCTTCTTACCTACACTGCACACTCATGGAATATCTTGCTTTTCCTGTTGCTGAATTTTTGTTAATGTAGATATGGTGAGTGCTGATGTTCAGATTGATGCTGTGGGAGCTTTAGTAGGAGTCACTGTAAAGGCTGTAGATGCACTGTTTGGTTTTATTGTTGCAGGCAGCAGTGCATCTGAGGAAGGTGATGGTTGTTGCTGTTGGTTATGATCTGCCATTTGTCCTCCCCAGGGCATATGAAATAAGAAGGAGCAGGTGCTGATAGAGACCTGGGTGACGTAAGATTAGGCAAGTTGGACTCTTACTCATTTTTTCCCTCCTTGGAAATACTTGTGTGTAGTGTATATATATAAAAAAAAGTGCTGGCACAGGTTTAGGTTTAGCTGTTTTCCTGCTGGAAGCAGCATCTGTTTGAAGCAGTCCTCATACATGGATCAATTACAACCTCTAGTGCTGTGATTTCTGGGTCCTCTGCAGACCCCTTGCCAGTTAGACACTCTTATTTTGCAGTTTCTTGAAAAGCTGCACGGAAGTACCTTCTCTCAGCTAGTTCTGACATCTACTTGGCATAATAACTAAGGTCACTTTATTTGGGCCCTAAATGAAGTTTGTTGGTTTGGTCCTACAATTGAGGAAATTGCTCTGGTGAGACTTCATCTGGAGTGCTGCATCCGGGTCTGGAGCCCTCGATATAGGAAGGACATGGACCTGATGGAGTGGTCCAGAGGAAGACCATGAAAATGATCAGGAGGATGGAGCACCTCTGCTACAAGAACAGGATGAGGAAGCTGGGCTTGTTCAACCTGGAAAATAGAAAGCTCCAGGGACACCTAATGGCAGCCTTCTAGTACCTGAGGGGGCTACAGGAAGGATGAAGAGAGATTGTTTACAGAGGCCTGCAGTGATAGGACAAGGGGCAATGGCTTCAAACTAGAGAAGAGTAGATTTAGATTGGATGTTAGGAACAGGTTCTTCACCATGAGGGTGGTGGAACACTGGAGCAGGTTGCCAGGGGGTGGTTGAGGCCCCATGCTTGGAGATCCTCAAGGTGAGGCTCGATAGGGCTCTGTGGAGGATGCTCCTGCTGACTGCAGGGAGGCTGGGTAAGATGACCTGTGGAGGTCCCAACCCAAACCATTCTATGATTCTGTAAATGTTTGCCCCTACACTGATTTATTAGCAACTTTTTGTTGGGATTTTTAAAATGATGCCTTAAAAAAGTCTTCCAGACTAATATAACAAATCTTTGTCTTTATTCTGTATTTGTCAAAACAAACCCAGGGTTCATTGAAGCCTGAATAGGATTTCTGACATGGAAAACACTACTTCTAGCAGCTGGTTAAAACTGTTAGTATTTTCTTTCTTCTGAAGTGTCATCCTATTAAGTCTCTTGGGCTAGTAATTATTAAAAAAGCTCTTATTTAGTGTGTTGTACATGTCTGCAGCTGCGTTTAAGCAGATACTTTGATTTCCTCTAACATGAGTTTTCTTCCCCTTCCCTGAAGCTTTTTGGAAGTGGTTGTCTTTACCACCTCTCCTATGGCAAAAAGTGTGTAGTATTGGAGCATGTAATTGCCACTCAAAAGAGTTGAGTCTTGTATAGCAGCCAATGTTCTAGCAGCTACTCTGTGAACATGGGGGAAGTCCTAGCAGACTCTTTGAATAGGGGAAGTTTAGGCTGGAGGTGAGGAGAAAGTTCTTCCCAGAACGAGTAATTGGCCATTGGAATGTGCTGCCCAGGGAAGGTGGTGGAGTCACCATCCCTGGAGGTGTTCCAAGAAGGGTTGGATGTGGCACTTGGAGCCATGGTTTAGTTGTCAGGAGGTGTTAGGTATTGGGTAATAGGTTGGACTTGATCTCTGAGGTCTTTTCCAACCTGGTTGATTCTATAATATATAAACATGAAAATAATTAAGATGAAAGTTACCTTTTAAACACATTTCCCCAACAAAGTTCAGTGTCCTGTTACTTGGACAGTTTGAGCTTGGCTGGATTTTTCCACCCCCTGTGCTTACTAGTTCAGGGTGTTAGAAGAATTCTGAATTATTTTTTGGGTATGAAAATGTAGGGGTAGTAGCGGTGCACTTTGAATGTTGTTGTTATTCCCCCCCCCCCCAACTCTTTCAGCTGATTTCCTTGTACTTTGAACTTCATTATCTAATTTTGTCATGGTCTTGCTTCTTAGCCTTTCATAGGGGTGAACCCCAAACACTAAACCTGCACCTGTGTGATACCTTTGACTTCAAATCTAGTGAAATATAGTTACATTTTAACTTGAAGTAAGCTGTAGTTAGGAAGTGAAGCCCAGAGAACTTCCCTCCAGCAATGTACTGTAGCTGCTGCATGTTTCACTTACATCTGTTGGAGACTTTTGACCTTACTGATACCTTTACTGATAACTTTTATCTCACTCCCCCTATAGTCAGACTTAATCTGATTGATTTTTAGCATACCATAGGTGGTGTTTGAGTACAGCTCCAGTTGTACTTGAAATTCTGGGCAGCAGCTGTAATTTTAGTTTTATCACTGGTCAGTATCTACTACTAAAAGAAACTTGAATCATAGAATTGTTAGGGTTGGAAGGGAATTGAAGGATCATCTAGTTCCAATCCCCCTGCCGTGGTGAATACCTCAGGTGAGTTTTCCTGTGCCCCTCACTCTCTGGGCTGTTTATAAATACTGTGCCAGGTGAACTGAAACACCAATATCTTGTCTTAAAGTGTGGACAGTCAAGTTAGTTTTCAGCTGTGACTCCACTAAGTAGCTGGGCTGTTGGGTACTGTGTTGGGGGGCTGGTGGAGAAGATGGAATTTGGTGTGGTGAAGAATAAAGGTGTGTTTGCTCCTGGTGCTGTGGAGACTCTAAACAGGAAGGATGTGGAAGTGAACTAAAATGTCAGCACAGCCAGTGGATTTCTGTGGGTATTCTTCCAGTTCTGTGGAGTCATATGTCTTGGTTTTGAGTTCATAGAATGGGCTGGGTTGGAAGAGACCTCCAAAGCTCATCCAGTCCAACCCCCTCTGCAGTCAGCAGGGACATCTTCAACTAGATCAGGTTGCCCAGAGCCCTGTTGAGCCTCACCTGGAATATCACCAGGGATGGGGCCTCAGCCACCTCCATGGGCAGCCTGCTTCAGTGCTCCACTACAGCACTGAAGTGCTGTTCATTTACTGTAAATGGGGAGGACACCTGAGCTGCTCCCAGACTGGAGTGGATGTAATGTTTTGTATGAGTTGATTTAAACTACTTCCCTTTTCCTAAAAAGGGGAAAAAAGGAACTGAAAGTGCAGTTTATCAGTGTAGGCAGGGTGAAAAGCTGTGCATAGCTGCTGTGCAAAACCTGGGGTTGGCTTGCCCTGATTGTCCAAAGAGGAAAAAAGTGATGCACATCTCATGCACAGGGCTGTCAAATGCACAATGCACAGAAAGCAGCTGAGATCTTCATTACAGAGCTGCAATTTCACAGGTGGAGATCACAGTTTGAATTGTAGCAGTCTTCCAACTGCTTCCCTGTAACTGGTGAAGTCTTAAAAAAAACTTGAATTGCTTTTTCAAGTTAATGTATAAGCATTATATGGAAATACATAAACATTAACTTGCTTCCTATTGGCAAAAACTCCTCTAATTCTCTTGCTTTTCCCCAAGTCCCACTTCTAGGCTTTTTCTTCCCCCCCTCCCCCCAATCTCAAAATCTTCAGGATGTGGCTTTTTACCTTTAGGTTGCAGTGACTATGTGGGTCTCTTGTATTTTTAGAAACACTAATTAAGAAGTAGAACAAACTGTACATAAAAGATTGATGATGATTGAATGGTTCAAACCATCCCTAAAGGAAACTAGTTCATTCATATTGCATCAGAGCACTGATAAAAGTCATGTTGGGGGTTCAGATCTTTATGTACCTGCAGTTTTTCAGACTATGACTTAAAATTTATGTTGGGGGGGGGTGGGGGTGGGTTTGTTTGTTTTCCATACGAACTAGATGATCAGGAGTGGTAGATTGCTGCTGCAGGTTGAGGCTTGACTCATGAAAAGCAATTAAAAGTGCCTGATCTGCCTTCCAGGGGTAAAAGTAAAAATACTTTAAGTGCTTGGCTGCAGTTTGGCAATATGCAAGAACAAAACCAAACTCTGCTGCTTAGGCAGGTTGTGACAGGCATGCAAGTTTTGCATACTCACTTCTGCTCTGAAGGAATCTCCAGAAGTTCTTGAGGCTTTGGTAGGGAGATGCAGCTGAAGTATTGTTTGTTTCTTTTGCTGACCACATCCTTGTGCTAACCAAGCAGGGAGAGGAAAAAAATATAGAACAAGAAACTCCAACCAAGCAAAACCCCAAACAAAACCACCACCACCACCACCAAAAACCCACCAAAAATGAGAAAATAAATAAAAGGACTAATATGAAAAAATTGATTGAGAATGACTTGTATGTGTGGTTAATAAAGATGTTTGTTATTAAAGTACAGCTGAAACTCCACATGAAGAGTTGGATGTATGTAAAATACACTGAGTATTGGAAGCTAGATTTTATTTTGGTGTCAACTCTAAATGTTTTTCATAGGGGGAAAAAATAGTCATGAAGAGTCATCAGTTTCTGAGCAGAACTGCAAGTGTGAAGACGTATTTGTATCGTTTATGACTTTTCAATGAAAAAAAGAAGAGAAAATTCTGAAGCTCTCATTAAGTGTCTGAGATCTGACTGTGATTTTTTTTTTCTTTCTCTTTTCAGTGTTCTGTACTTCATTTGTCTGTGTTGTGTTTGGAGACCTTTCTCCAACAGTTGGCTACATACCATCCAACCCGTAGCTGTTTACATCTTTGTCTACTCCCACGTTGGACCTGGGGGAAAAATGTCTTGATGGATCCATCCTAAGTGTGCTAGCTAACAGCTCTCGTTGGTGGTTAACAATGGCTTCTAAGTGGTAAGACCTTTCCCACAGCTCTGTTGTAAATACACTTTCATGCATCTAATTTCTTGTTTTCCCTTTTTGCTTAGGTCTTTATATTGTGCTGTTAACATGCTTTGAAATACTGCTTCAGGTACCAGCTATCTGCATAAAAAGGTGTTTGTACTGTGCTAGATCAAATAATACTTGATTTAATGTGGTATGATAACTGATCATGGCCAAAAGTGAATGTCTGAGAGGTGAAGAACATGGCAAGCAACCTCCCATCTTCCAGTCGTCTTCAGCTTTGGGAGTTGCTCTGCAGATGCTTGCTGTACTCTTGTATGATTTCTGTGTTAGGTAATTCGAGTTTGCTTTCTCACACTTGCCTGCTCGATGCAAATCAGGCTTCATGGTGCTAATGAGAGTCCTTTACACTGTGAGCAAGCGTCTGAGCTCTGTCCTCTCGTGGATGGAGCCAGGTAATGCAGCTAAGTAGGCCAGGTGCTCACAGTTCCTTATATAGATGCTCTTGACTGCTCTTCAGGTGAGGGTTTTATCTGTAGTAAATAGATCCCTAGTGCTGTTCAGCACAGGGCAGTTGTTGTGGATAAAGCTCTTCGGAGCTGAGCTGGACATGGATAGATCTAACTATGCCAACATCTAACATGCCCTTCAAAAACAGTGCAGTCTCCTGCTGGTGGTACAATTGGTAACGCTGATAACACTACTTCCTTTAGACCTTTGGGAACAGAATGGTGTGATGGGAGGGAGATATGAAATGAAGGTCTTTCTAAAGTATGTGTCATGTGGATCTTGTATTCAAGACCTTCCATATTACTTACACGGACTATATATTGCTTTATAGAATAGAGCCTATAGCACTTGCTGTATGAATTGCTTAAAATCATAGGATGGTTTGTGTTGGAAGGGACCTTAAAGATTATCTAGTTCCAACCCCCTTACCATAGACAGGGACACCTTCCCATGCACCAGGTTGCTCAAGGCCCTGTCCAGCCTAGCCTTGAACATCTCCAGGGAGCAGCTTCCCTGCTTAACCTGTTCCAGTGTCTCACCACACTCTATGAATTGATGCAAATTAGTGTAATTCATAGAATGGTTTGGGTTGGAAAGGGCCATGAAGACCATCTAGTTCCAACCCTGGCATTGGCAGGGACCTGAAAATCAGTCAAAGATTTAAAACCACCATGCCACGTGGTGGCAAGCATTTGTAGAACAATTCAATGCCACATCCACAGCTCCACATGTGGGTTTTTTTGGTCCTGTTTCCCTTCTACATCAGCCTCCTTCTGTGCAAACTTCTCAACTCTTAAACCAAGACTCAAGAAGTCTTCTTATACTTTTGCTTTTTGGCAAATCTTCACTTGTTTGTTATTAACTTATTATTAATCAGCTTGTTATATAATCTATGATATTTTTAGTACAACTCTCACTTTCCTTTCTTGTGTATTCTTTACAATATGCAATAAAGCAGACTTTGAACACACCAAAAGTTCTGCATTGGGATCACTTCCAGCAGATCATATCCCCTGTTGTGTGCTGCTAGATGATCTCTGAAGCCCTGTCCAACTTAAACCATTCTGTGATTCTGGTTGCAGAACTTGCTGACTTGTTTCACTCTCTTCTGTTAGAATTACTTATGGTATAAAATTCTTTGTGTTCCTCTCAATAAATGTGTTGCTCATGAAGTTTACCTTGAGCTTTACCTTATTTTTCTGCTGCTCAAGGTAGGCCAATACACTTTTTAGTGTTGGAGTAAGATCTCCAATCTTCTAAATGGAACAGGGTTTGAGGACTTCAGTGTCTTGCTGACCATAAGTTGTTCTCTTGTGTATGGTTATCGTGCTTTGGACAACTCTAGTTTTAACTCACTTTTAAAAGGTTTCATTGATTATGTATGTTTCTAAATTTCTGTACTTCCATGTAAAGAACATGTTCTAGTGGCAAACATTCAAGGTTGAATTGGGTAGCTTTCCCTTATTGGAAGCAAGGCTGTTCAGTACTGATCTAGTTCTTGGAATACTTCTCAGTAATTGTTGTACTTTCTATGCTTACTGTGAGATGTTTAAAAAGCACTTGGGTAGTAGGCTTAAAAAAATATCCTTAGCATTAGGTCCTTTAGCTTTTGTATTCATTGTCTGTCTTCAGTATTCAAAGCCTGTTGTGTGTAGACAATAAACATGAGGGTTTTCACTTCAGAGGCTGAAGACAAGTTGGCTGTCAGGGTGTATTTTCCTGTCAGAGAATGCAGAGAGAGAGTCTGAAGTACTTTCCACTTAAAAATACACGTGAGAAGGAAAAATAATATATTGCTGGAAAAATGTGCCAGCTGCCACTCTTCTTCCATGTCATTAACTTACTGCCTGGAATCTGTTCCAGTTTCTGAGGGCTTTATCCAGTCAGTTCTCAAAGCTGTTATGGTGAACACTGCATGACCTCTCTGAATAAACTGTCTGGAACATCAGTTCTACTGAAAAAGAAAACCCCCAAAACAAAACCCCAACTATTTCTGTCTGTAAATGCAATTGCTAAACAGGATTTAGAGCAATTAATGGATCTGCTCATACAAGTGTTTTTGCAGGTGTAGCACTTAACCAGACTCAAGAGTTTTTTTCCTCCATAGTTAAGAAAATCAAGGAAGAGGAAAAAGGGATTTTGTGCTGTGGTTTTCTTTTGGTTTTAGTTATTTTTATTTAGTTTTCTTTTCCTTAATCTTTTAGGATTAAAGCATTACTTGGTTCTTAGTACCCTGCTCAGGAGTCTTATTAGTTCTGTCTATATAAATTGCGAGGTGGATATTGGGGAAATAAATGGAAACACTGACGTTCTTAATAGAAACTTTGTAATTAAAGATGTGTTTTGAGGTGCTTTTGGTGTGGTGGTGTTTTAGTGAAGCCCACTGAGCTATTAAACTCTTAACAGGGCTTTCCCCCCACCTCCTCCTCTGTTCATCTGAACATTAGCTCTTACTATGCTGCCTGACTAGAAGTAATGTTTCTGCTGAAGACCTTTGTAGACCATGCTTACTGGCAGTGACAAATGACTTGCAGAGTGTCTCACACCTGATGTTGTTGAGATGCTGTGGAACATCTATGACACATCTGCAAAGCAGGAGATGAAAATGCTAGCAGGAAACACAGAGGAGCTGCTTAATCTGTGAATTGGAAAAGCTGTGTGTGTCAGACTAGGCTGTGTCAGGGAAATCTTTGAACCTGCTCTGTTGAATTTCTCTTCCCCAGGATTCTGTTTCTTTCAGGGTTTTGTAATGACATTCAGCAGTCATAAAATTCCTGGTTTCAACCTTTTGTAAAGCTTCATCTGTTTTGAACTTATCCTATGATGATTCTATGACAGAAAGTCCTAGAATGGCTTAGGTTGGAAGGGACCTTAGGGATCATCTACTCCAACTTCCCTGCCACGGGCAGGGATGCCTCTCAACTAGACTTGGCTGCTCAAGGCCTCATGCAGCCTGGTTTCCTTGAACACCCCCAGCCCCAACTATGTATCTTTATAATGAAAAGTTTTAGTTTGATTAGTTTTTCTTTGTAACTATGTATTTGTTTTAATGCTATCTACTTCTATATTGAACATAATCTACAAGGCACTGTCAGTGGGGTTCTCTAACACCTAAAATGAAATACATTTGGCCTTCAAATGGGTTTGAAACCTTGTGGATTTCTTTTTTAGGAGTCTGTTTATGCATCAGCAAGAAGGTTGTTGAGAAAGAAACTCTGACCTGCTAACTGACTTTGATCTTGGTTAATTTTGCACCATTCCAGCTCTGGAGTTTATTTATAGACAGCTACCTGTATGCATATGAATCTTCAAATCTTATTTTTAACACATTTTTGGTCAGACAACTATTCTACTGTGGCTGTGGAAATGCTGCTGGTTCCCTATGTGCAGCCAGCAATGGTTTGCTTGAAAAGAGTTCACCTGGAGAGGTGCTTGATTTAAAAGAAATAGCAACTTCTTTATTAAGGGGTAGAGTAACTGCACAAGTTGCAGTAAAGACTATATTGCAGTTCAGATCTGTGATATATTGTGGAATGGAAACCAGAAGTCTTCAGGCAGCTGGTAAATGCCTGTCCCTTGGCTGGCAGCTAGTGAAAACATTGTCTCTATGCAAAACAAATAGTTCAAAGACAACGATAGGTGGCTTTTCAGAGGACTGGATAAGCACAAGTGATGCAGCTACTTCTGGTATCTCCTACATAGTTGCAGAGCTTTCCTGTGGAAACTCTTGAGGTCCCCTCCCTTGTGCTTCTCCCTAGCATGGCTTAACACATCCTGCCCCACTTGGTCTGGCGCACTTTCCACTTTGAGTGTACCACTAATAATCTCACCTCTGCTCCTTAGCTTCTCCTCAGTAAGTATGTCTGGCTCAGGAAAGGCTTATGAAGTGCAGCAAGGCTCACTTCTGATGCAGACAATAGAGTGTGGGGGGGTGGGGAAGGAAAGAAAAAATAGTGTCTAATCCCTTGATTTAAGGGTATAAGAATTCAAGCTAAAAGGTGCAGCTGAGTCAAGGAAAGAATAACTGTTGTGTGGGGAAATGGGCTCTTTCCCTTTAAGGTCTGCTTAGCTTAAACTCTTAATTTTAGCCACATTTCATTGGCTTCTCTGTGTGAGTGATGAAGGACAATCCTAGTGTGGACAACATTGAGAATCTTGACACCTCCATGTATTTCCATTTGTAGGCAGTCTGCTGGCTTGAAACGATCGTTTCTCACACACTAACTTGAAAAGAAGAGCTGGGTTTGAAAATTAAGAAATGGAAAGGTGTAAGGTTTGCTTTGTGGTATCTTCCTTATGGAAGAAGTAATTTCAGCCTCTGAAGCTGTTTTGAAAATGAACCCTCCTGTCTTTCACTATGACAATTAGAAGTCTTTTTATGACTAGTTGATTAAAAGAAAATCACAAGTGAGGAAAGGACACAGGTCTTCCTGTAATCTTTCTAGTCTCATTGGATGACTGGAGCATCAATTTCTCTTCAAACAAAGAATCTTTACCTTCCTGGATGGCGATGTTCAGATATGTCCTTAAATGTCAATGGTTGCCTCTTCCTGCTCTTCATGAGCAGGGTTATTTTAATTGTTATTTCTGATAGGAACAGGCTTAACCTCTTTTTCAAATAGATGTAATGCAGCAAAGGATGTTTTTAAGGCCAGGTTGGATGTGGCTCTGGGCAACCTGATCTAGGGATTGGATCTAGATGATCCTTGAGGTCCCTTCCAACCCTGACGATTCTGTGATTCTGTCAGTTCTCTTCCAAATCCGAAGAAAGAGGTAGTTTGGTTGGTTTTCCCCTTAAGTTCTTGCTTCTGGGGTTAGAAATTAGAATAATCCTTTTAAATTTGATATGTTTAGTTAAATGCAGCCTATCACTATTTTATCTTGATCATAGAATCATGGAATGGTCGGCGTTGGAAGGGACCTCCAAAGGTCATCTAGTCCCAACCCCCTCTGCAGTAGGCAGGGACATCCTCAACTAGATCAGGTTGCTCAGAGCAAATCTGCAGTTTTCATAGTGTGTCCATCCCATAGATCTGTCTTAGTTTGTGGTGCTTAGAACTAATCCATCAAGGTACTTTCAGCTTTTTCTACTGCCCTGAGGATGCTGTCAGAATGGCTGAGTCTGTGTGGAGGAGCAGTGCCTTTGCCTTGATTGCTGTCTTTGCTTTTTTAAGGGAGAACTGTTCTCCCAGCTTCTGAAGCAGCACAGGTAGTGTGCAGTGTGTTGTTTCTGGGTTGGTTTATTTATTTATGCTACTCTTGCTTGCCCCTCTGCAATTTCATAGTGTGACTAATTTTAGTGTGCAAAACTGCCTGGGTATGAATAACTCCATAAAATATTCCATATAGGAGGACAATGGAAATTTTCTCCTGTGACTCAACCATTTCTTGGTTTAGATTCCTTCATCTTCCCATGGATTTGTTTACTTTGTGACTGGTAGACTGAGAATTATTTATTCTAGCAGTGCATTTAGCAACTCTTTTCTTGTTTGTTTGTGTGTGGGTTTTGAGTGTTTGGTTGTGTTTTCAGTTTTTGTTTTGTTTGGTTTAGGTTTTTTGTTTGTTTTCTTCCCCTCCTCCACATCCTACTATGTTTTGGGTTTTTTTGACCTTAGATTAGTACTTAGCTGGACCTCTGTTTCATCTCAAGTACATTGTAGCTTTCCAAATAGAATAAATGAGAGCTCATCCAACATTTCACCCTGGCAGTTAGTATTTACCCTCTGTGCTGAAACCAAACCCATGCCAAACAAACCTAAAGTCTCTTTTCTTTCTAGGAATAATGAAAGTGCAAATTTTCTGCCTTCCCCCCTTCCTATTAGAAATTAATATAATTGCTTCAAATGTCATTGGTACTGGAAACTGAGCTTGGCCTCTGAGCTCAGCCTGGGTTTTATTTTTCATTTTGATGTGATAGAAGCTATGGAGAAGGCTGATGGTAGGACAGAATCATAGAATCAACAAGGTTGGAAAAGACCTCAAAGATCATCAAGTCCAACCTGTCACCCAAGACCTCATGACTACTAGACCGTGGCTCCAAGTGCCACATCCAGTCCCCTCTTGAACACCTCCAGGGATGGTGACTCCACCTCCCTGGGCAGCACATTCCAATAGCCAATTACTCTTTCTGGGAAGAACTTTCTCCTCAGCTCGAACTGAAACTTGCCCTGGTGCAGCTTGAGACTGTATCCTCTTGTTCTGGTGCTGGTTGCCTGGGAGAAGAGACCTACCCCCTCCTGGCCAGAGCCAGGTCGTTGTAGACATAATGGTAGTTCATGATTTAAAAAAAAAAGGGATAATAATAGTTTCCACAAGTCAGCAACACTTTAAACATACTTTCTTTACATAAGATTTCAAGCAGTAAACTCAGATTAGGCCAGGCTTGGTAAGGAAAGCAAGATAAATTAGTGGTGTGTGCACTTTTGGGATTGGAATGAAGGTTATTTTGAACAATAAACTATAGATTCTTTCCCTGACCCTTTGACTATTATGCTTTGGGTGTGATTTTAGAAGTTGGCTGTTTAAACATGAAGAAAATCTTGTGCAAATGTGTACCTTCCTGTAGCACTAGAGGAAGTTCTGACAGAAACAGGGACAATGGCTGTGAAATTAGCCATCAGCCAAGCAGCCAAAAGATTTAAGAATGCTATGTTGGACCACTTTTGGTCTTAAGTAATTCTGGAGGTGTATGTGGGTGCTTGGTCTCTGGTTATCACTGTCTATGTACTGTTTTTTCTGTGGGCAAACCTATATTAACAGCTGGCAATTCTTACAAAGCTTTCAGTAAAGTTTTTTTTTCAGCTCTCAGTTCCTTAAAGATCCAGTTTCATAGCAGTGTTGTTGTTGTTGTTGGTTTGACTTACTGGTAGCTGTACCGCAGAACCTTTGTTTTGGGTTGTTTTTTAACATTCTTTGTATAGAAATCTCAACATTGTCCTTGTCATTAGTCACTCTGATCCTTTTTAGGGGGCGGGGAATCTGTCTGCTTCTGGCATTGTGTAAGGATGCCTTTTCTCCGTGTTCCTGCTTGCATGGGAATGGTTATGATTCAGAGTATGCACTACTCTGGGATTTGCTTTGAAAAGTAAGTTGTAATTTGAAGAAAATCTGCCAGTTGAAGAAACTCCTGGGTTTGGAAGATCCTGTGTGACACGTCAGTTCTAGGAACAAGCTAGAGGTTAGTGACAGGAAGCCAGATTCCTTATCTGTCCGTGGGACAGAAAATACTTTGATCTCCTCAGGAACCTCTAATGAGCTCGGGAAAGCATTGTAATTTTGCATGTGACTTCAAGATAAGAACAGTTACTAACTAATACAGAAACAGTAAAAATGTAGGGGCTTTTTTAATGAAGTGGGATGATAGTTCAGTCAGTGAACCTAACATTTGTTTTACACTCAGCTTCTGATGGCAATACTTTACCAGGTATTTTATTTCTACTTGTACTTCACTTCTACTAATGCTAAATAATTAAAGCCAAGCTCTTAGAAAATAACCTGAAGCACTCCAGAAATCCCTAACATTCTGAAGAAAAAGCCCTGTAACTTGCTTAGAAAAACTTCTGCAACCCCCTATATGGAGCAAATAAAAGTTAAGTGATGGAAAGGAAATTGAAACAAATGCTGGCAGTTGGTGGTTACTTTCATTTCTAAGGAAACAGAAGGTTGGGTTTCCTTTGAGAAAAACATGGGAAGGACCGGAACTATTTGCAAGTTTGCACTGAAAAAACCAAAACCAACTCCACTACAGAAAAAATGAAGTTGCTTAGGTTTCAAGTGTTTTTAATGCAAAATAATAATTGCAACAAATTTACACTGACCCAGAGATGGTTTTGTTGCTCTGTCCCTTCTTATCCTGGTCTTCGGGTGTCTTGCTGTGGAATTTCATTCATTGAACTGGACCAAGGAAGCTGAGTGTGGAGTAGTAGCTTGGGAATTAACTGCAAAACAGGATTTTAAATTATATGAGGGATAGCCTCTGTTAGCTTTTAAATTTTTGAAGCTGACATGCAAAGCTAATTCCTTCAAATACATTCAGGTTCTTAAAAGTGATTAGTCCAAACTAATCACAAATAAACTGTTGTGTCTATGCATCCACTTTGCTGGGTTATGTTGTCTCTTCAGTTTCTGTTTTTAACGAAAAGAAAAAGACATAGATGTGACTGTATTGTGGTCCCAAAGGAAAAAACCAAGTTATTGTTTTGAAAGTGAAGAGTATACAGGGTGGGGTGGGGGAAGTTTTTCTTCCTACTGCCTTATTTTGTGAAATAATGACAGTGCAAAGGAGTATAATGTAGCTGTAGTACCTCTCAGGATTTCAATGCAGGTTTGGTAACCTGTTTCAGGTTCAAATTCTAACAGTTTTATTCTGCTTTCAGTTGGATGTCTCTGATCTTCACTTCTGGAGGGAAAAGCAGATTGTTTTCATTGGAGTAAGGCAAAATAGTCTGTTTCTATTCTGAGATTCAAAGAGGAAAAGCTCCTTGTACTACTCTTTTTTTCCCCCTAAATACTTGGGTGCTGTCGTAGTTTCTCTATTTCCTCAGCCCATTCACTCCCACTTGGAACAGTGATGTCAGGTTTTAATTAGCAAGCTAGAGAAAATAGTGGTGATGCTCGTCTGGTGCACACTAAGGCTGTGTTCAGTATGGGTTCAAAGATGCACAGTTAAAAGTTCAGGGAGTACTAGCATCTTTGGAAAAGCTGCAAACAGGTAGTGATCACTTTGTGTGATCCAAACCACTCACCTTTTCCAGAGGCAAAACTTACAATCATAGAATTGGTAGGGTTGGAAGGGACCTCAAAGATCACCTAGTTCCAGCCACCCTGTCCATGGCAGGGACACATCACACTAGATGAGGTTGCTCAGAGCCACTTCCAGCCTAGCCTTAAAAACCTCCAGGGATGAATGTGGCTGTAAGCAACCTGCTGGAGTGTGAGGTGTCCCTGCCCATGGCAGGGGGTTGGAACTGGCTGATCCTTGAGGTCCCTTCCAACTCATACAATTATATGATTCTAAGTTTTGCCTTACTTGCACCCTCTCTGTACACTGCTAGACCTCTGCTCTTAAAACAGCTAATGCTGTACCTCCAGTACCAGTGTCCTAGCAAGAGGGATTGTTTTGCTTTGGGTTTTTTTGGGTGGTTTCTTTTGTCCTACCACTACGGTGGGCAAGAAGCTGGGTGAAAGCAAGTGGAGTCTTATTGCAGTGCCAGGAGGTTTGCCGTGCATGCTTTCACCTTGCTGGCATGGCAACACACCTGCAGCTGCCTTTTCTGCCCTTTTCCCGGCACAGTTACAGCCAGTTTTGGGAACCATCTTCACCACCGTGCCAACAAAGCTACTCTGAACTGCTGCCTTCTGCCCGTGCTGGAGGAGCCTGTGTAGCCACGCACAATTCCCAGTGGTGTGGCAGGACGGGCTGTGCCATATAAATGAACGAGTCCAGGTTCAAACCAGTCTGCTTCCGAGGTCGGCGTTGCCACCTCGCCGGGCTGGGCCTGGCGCGGCTGCCGCCGTCGCAGCTCGGGAGCCTGCAAAGGAGAAAGGAGCAGGACGGAGGCGGACGGCCGCGCCCGGCTGGGGGCGCTGCGGGCACAGCCCTTCGCTCACAGCTCCCAGCGCCGGGCGCGGGAGTCCTGGGGCGGGAGGTGCAGGCTCCCCTGGCAGAACCCTTACCGGCAGAGGAATCCCGCCGAGGCTGAAGGGCAGCACGGCGCTTCCTCCCGTCTGCCAGAAATGCCTGTCTTGCCAGCTTGCTTGTTAGATGTGAAGGAAGTCTTGTGTTGTGTTCTCTGCGGCAGCACGTAGGGCCGGGGTGGGGTTGCTTGAGCCGGGTGGGATCGTTAAAAATATGCTGTCTTACGGAACCGAAGGCTTGGAACACATCCTGGTTCATGAAGTAGCACCTTTGTGGTAGGCTATAGGGCATCGCGGCTCTCCTCCAGAAGGATGCTTCCCACTGTGCTATGTGCTTTGTAGCTGTCACCTAGAATTGGCTCTAACCATAGTAAAAATTCTCTGGGTGTGCGAACTCAAGGCACTGGCAAGTGGTTTAGTGTCATAGATCTTCCTGATGTGGACTGTGTCCTGGTTTTCAGCTTTCAGAGCATCTCGTTGTTAAGATGTTCTTTCAGGTCCACCTGCTTCAGTAAGCAGAACTGCTCTCCCTGTGCACCCTCCCCAAAGCCCTTTGCTATCGTGTTCTGAAAGGTCCAAAGCAAAGGTGCAGCGCTCCAAGAAATGCTGTTGCCCTCTGATCCCTCCCTGGCTCTCCCAGGAGGGTATTTCTGTGTGTTTTGTGATCTGTTTGTATTCCCTTCTGATGCGAAGCCCTGCTGATGGGGATTCCTGTTAGTGAGGGGTGTGGAGCTCAGGTGTTGTCATCTTGCTGTCTCAAGGGATGCCTGAATGGACCTCTGCAGGCACTTCAGTGCAAAACTTGGTTTGTCCTGTGAGTGCTAACAAATGGACTACACAAGGGGAGACATCAAAGGTCTTAATGCAACACAATTCTATAGCAATACAAACAATTCTATAGAAGATGGAGTCTTGTTTTCTAATCCAGAGGGTCCAAATAAGGCTTTATATGTCCTGTTTCACTTGTTTAAAGACAACTTCAAGTGTAATAATTGTAAGGCTTCTCATGTTTTACCCTGGCCGATCTGTAAAGCTTGTTTAAATTGTATAAAAAAGCCCTGTTGTACATTATATTAAGTGTCAGAGAGGCATGTTTGTGAAATGGTATAGGCAGAAATATCACCTTTGTATGTTAGCTTTGTTATTCTATAAAAGCAGCATTTTATAAATGAAGTATGGAAGTCCTGGAGTTAAACACCATCCCCATCAATGGGCATATAAAAGTAATAATAAAAAAATAAACATATATAAATGCCTGTATATATCCTCAGCTTTCATTTGCTTCCAACTAAGCTGCTCTGGCAAAGTTAATGTTGGGGGGAAATTTCAACCCACCACACTTCTGTAGAAAACTCACAGAATCAATAAGGTTGGAAAAGACCTCAGATCTTCAAGTCCAACCTATTACCTAACACCTCATGAGTAACTAAACCCTGGCTTCAAGCGCCACATCCAGTCCTTTTTTTGAACAGCTCCCTGGGCAGCACATTCCAATGGCCAATTATTCTTTCTGTGAAGAACTTTCTCTTCACCTTGAGCCTAAACTTTCCCTGGTGCAGCTTGAGACTGTGTCCTCTTGTTCTGGTGCTGGTTGCCTGGGAGAAGAGACCAACCCCCACCTGGCTACAACTTCCCTTCAGATAGTTGTAGAGAAATTAATAAGGTCTCCCCTGAGCCTCCTCCAGGCTAAGCAACCCCAGCTCCCTCAGCCTCTCCTGATAGGGCTTGTGCTCGAGAGCTCTCCCCAGCCTCGTTGCCCTTCTCTGGGCTTGTTCAAGTGTCCAAATGTCTTCCTGAAATTGAGGAGCCCAGAGCTGGACATACAAATATATTTCAAGCTTTATCAGACTCCCTGATGTCCTTTTCTTAAGAGTCAAACAAAAGCTGTCTCAAGGGGGGGGGGAAAAAAATCAATCCAAAGCTTTTGGATGCATTTGTGTTATGTAAGATTAAAACTCGATAAACTGATAGAGCTTGAAATATATTTGTGTGTATGGTGGGTGGATTTTATTCCTTGTTTTGTAAATATTATTACTTAAACGTGCTGGGGTTTTGTTTTGTGTTAGTGTAGTTTCAACCCCTAATTCTTTATCTGCAGGTAATTCATGGATGCTGCAGGATGTGTAGGTACTCCCACTGTATGCTTTTAACTGAAGTGATGCAGTAGGTACTTGATGTTCATCTGTCATCTCCACCATGTCCACGTGCATAATAAGAGCACTTTTGTATCTAGGTTGAGCCTTTCAGAAGGTGTTTTTTAGGTGTAATTTGAAATACCTGATTATCCTTTTCTGTGCAAAGTGCAGTTCGGGAGGTGGATGGTTGGAAGCATTCTCAGTCTTACACAAGTGTCTGAATTTCTCTCTTTTGTTCCCAAGTAGATTTGTGGTAAGATTTCAAAGGGGGGAAAAAAAAAATCTGTAGAAAAGAATGCTATTATAAATAAGTGATTGCTTAAGTTTGTAATGACTCATGATCTCTTATAATCACAAATTATCTTTACAGTGTCTCATTATTCTGAAAAGCCATAAAATGCATTTCTGAAAATATATTGTGTAGCTTTTTTTTTTTGTATTGGTGGAAAAAATACTGTGAATGATGTTGTCACATAGATTATTTTTTTGCTAGATGTCCCAAGTCTTACAGTGCAGGAAATAACATTCTAACAATGTGTCTTTTATGGGAAGGTCAGAATTTTGTGTTCATTTACAGGAGAAGAGTTATGAAGAATTTTGTCTTTATTTACAGGGGAGATAACAGGCTTATTTGAGTAGTTGAGGGTATTAATGCAGCATCGAATGCTAAAGGTATCACATTTTCATGGAATGGTTTAGGTTGGAAGGGACCTCACAGATCATCTACTCCAGCTTCCCCGCCATGGGCAGGGACACCTCTCAACTAGACTCAGCTGCTCAAGGCCTCATCCAGCCTGGCCTTCAACACCCCCAGGGAAAAGGCAGCCACAACCTTCCTGGGCAGCCTATTCCAGAGTCTCACCACCCTCATATTGAAGAACTTCTTCCTCAGATCCAGTCTAACCCTGCTCTCCCTCAGCTTCAAACCATTTTCCCTTGTCCTGTTGCTACACACCCTTAGGGAAAGTCCCTCTGCAGCCTTCCTGAAGGATCCCTTCAGGTATTGGAAGGCAGCTCTAAGGTGTCTTCTCTTCTCCGGGCCAAACAACCCCAGCTCCCTCAGCCTGTCCTCATAGCAGAGGTGGCCCTCCTCCCGACTCAGTCCAACAGCCCTGTGTTGCCCTTCTGCTGGGGAAACCACTATGTATAGAATGTGAAAAATACCTTAGTTGGCAACTTTAATGAGCTTGTACCAAACTTTTCAGGTTGTGGCGTTAACTAGATTTAATACTTAAAAGGTCTGATAGCAGAGTTGATCAGTAAAGGGCTGATAGTTTGATCAAGTTGAGCAGTCTCATGTGAGCACTTTGCTGTTGGAACTGGGAGATCTGAAACAGCTCTGTCTGCCTTTCATTGGCTTTTTTTTTCCCAAGAGCTAGACACAGTAGTAAATTTCAGATTGAGTAAGGAATGCATATTGTAAAAATATACATATATGCTTACTTTGGACAACTGTGTTAATGCTTTCAGAAGTGTGTTGGACACTGAGCTGCTTTCATAAAAATAGGAGAAGCATGCAGGCTGCCACAGGATTTCCTGAGTGATGTGGCAGATGAGGTGGGAATGTTACCTACTAGTGCATTTGTAGATCTCCACTCCAAGTCTAGTAAACAAGGTAATAATTTTCTGTCATACAATAATCCATATTGCCAAATGTAGAAAGCATTAAGGAAGGATCTTCTGTGCTGATATCTTCCCTCCCCATTCTAAACTTTCTGCCTCAAAATGCAAGACATCATAAGGACTTCTTTAAGCTAAATATAGAACAGTATTTAAACTTTACTCAAAAAAACCCTTCAAAACATCTATAACAGGCATGTGTGGGGAAGTAGACATTGGACAACATGAGACAGGCTGGGAGGAGTAGCTCTAGGGATGGAGTGGACATTGGACAACGTGAAACAGGTTAGGAGGAGTAGCCCTAGGGGTGAAGTGGACATTGGACAGCATGAGACAGTTTATTTCTGTACTTGATGTTTTCTGGAAGATGGTTTGAATATTTGGTGTGAATATTTTTAAGTTGTAAATATAGCATCAGAGCCTGCAAAACAAAACATTGCATAAATGTTAATAGCTTCATGGTTAGTAGCTGCAACCATGTGAGAATGCCAGTGGTTTAAACTGTGGTGCTGCTAGACACTGTTAATAAAGCTGGTCTGTAGACTTGCTGTATGATAAGTGTTATCTTTCAAATGCAGATGAACCCTCTCTGTGCACTTCTTGAGAACTCAGAGCTACTGAACTCTGTCAGCCATTGGAAAATGTGTGCATTTTATTAGTGCTTAAAATGGTTGCAGTGCTAAATACACGGTGTCTGCTGCAAGTGCAGAGCTTAGCATGCATTGGTTAATGCATAGACCTGTTGCTGTTTGGCTTTCTTATCAGCCCCTACAGTTAGACGTCTTTAAAATCTGCCTGGGAGCAGCTGGCAGCTGACGTGCTGCTGTTGGCACCACCCAGGTTCAACATGACATCATGAGGAGAAGTCTTACCTCTGTGCTCAAGGAAGTTGGTGTGGGGAGCCACGCTCTGTAACGTGTGGCTCAACTGCTGGGTTTATTCATGCTGGGAAGGTAGAGGGCATGTCAAAATGGAATTCCTGAAAAAAATTGTCCCCACCGTTTCTGGAGATGTAGTTCTGGATGCTGGGAGTGCTGCCCGGGAAACCTCCCCAAGGCTGCTGAGGATGAGACGTGTCAGGCTGTTTGCCTTAGGACAGACAATAGATGAAGATGAGGAGGCACATGTTGTACATCCTGATTACAGTATGTATCCATGTCAGCAACCTGCTCTAAACTCATTGCTAAGCTTTTTCTTCAGGCTGTGATCATTTTGCTCAATTGATGAATTTGATTCTAAAAGACCTTTGTATCAGTGGTCCTATGACCGAGGTGGCTCTCATGATTAAAAGTTCTGAACCTGACACACTATTGCATTAGTGACCTCCATGAAAGAAATTAAAGAGGATTTCTTCTGTACTGCTTGTATTTTTCAGGCCTGTGGGACTTTTTCCCTTTCTGGGATAAATACTCCTATTTAAGTTTTTAAATTACCATGTTAACTATGATTAAGCACTTTAAGAGTTGGTGTGTATGTGCTGCACAGAGCTCTCACTGCAGTGCAGGGTTCAAGTGTTCGGTCATCTTTTTTTTTTTTTTTCTTCCCTGGTTTTCAGATCCCCAAAGTCTTCTGAAGGAGGTCCTTTTTAAGAGTTTGGGGTTTTTTTTGTGTGGTTTTAGGTGAGGTTTTTTTGTTGGTTTTGGGTTTGTTTTTTGTTTGGTTTCTTTTAATTTTTATAAATGTTTAGTGGTGGTGATAGTTCTGTTTTTTTACTTCATTTATTTCATTTCAGTCCGTTTGGGTTTTTTGGTGTGGCTTTAGGGGTTTTTTGGTTGGCTGGGTTTGGGTTTTGTTTGGTTTTCTTAAAAAAAAAAAAATATATATATTTAGTGGTGGTGATAGTTCTATTTTTTATTTCATTTATTTAGTTTCAATTTGGGGTTTTCGGTGTGGTTTTAGGCTTTTTTTTTGGTTGCTTTTGCTTTTGGTTTGTTTGCTTTGGTTTTTTTTAATACACATACTTTTAGTGGTGGTTATGGTTCTTTAATTTGCTTGATTTCAACTAATGCTTCCTTTTTTTTTTGGTGTTTTGAAGATTGCAAAAAATTTTAATAGACCTAATATGTAACTTAAGTAAAAATATGGATTTTGTACAGAGAATTTTTACCTTAAGGACATTTTTTACTACCTGTTAGTCTTTAAATGTTAGAGTATTGTGCTAACAAGAAGTCGAGTGAGTTAATGTTCCTTGTTCAGACAGTTCAGTTGGGTGGCAGTGGAAAATCTAGTTTTACTTTTTTGCCTTTTTGCCTCCAGCTAAAATAGTAAGGTCTTGAACCTTTATGATCTTGGATCCTGATGGCTCTCAGATGCAGTGTGTTTACCCTTGGCTATGTGGTGGCTATTTTCAGGAATTAGTGGGGCCTTGAATTTTTTTCCTTATGTGTCTAACTGCATGGACAGGAGATGGTGACATTTGTTTTATTGGGTGGTGAGCTTACAGCTTTAAGTATGGCATTAAGGGGTTGTGGGGGTGGTAGGAGAATGGGGTTTCCTTGGAAAGGTTTTCCTTAGCTTTTCTGCTCGTGATAGAAATTACTACTTTTTTTTTTTTTTTTAATGTGTTAATTGGTAGCCAGGGAAAATAAGGACAGCTCTGTTTTGTTGCACGTCTTGTGTGTAACAAACTAGAGCAAGTTAAACTTGTAATGGTATGGAGTATTAAAGACTTCTTAGGGAATAAAATCTGTTAAGACTGTTCTTGCCTATGCATTTGAAAACACTGCTCAGAAGCTCATGGTGCTTGAAAGGATGATGCTCCCTTAGCCAGCTTCATGTCCTCATTTAACTTGGACTGCACTACAGCCCTGAAGTATATAGTTGGATAGTGCTGTGATGTGCACAGCTCAAATATCTCCACAGACATAGCTCATCTATTCTACTGTTATGCTGCATTATATTTTATTTAGAGCTCTCACCTTGAAATAATACCTTGCTTAAAATGTTACAATTTCAGACTAAACAGATGCATTGTGCTAGGTGGGAAGAAAATTCTGTAGCCTGTGGATGTCTTCATCCAGCCTCATTCAATGCGTTGTCAATAGCTCAAGCAAACAACGATAATAAACTCAGAGCACACCAGTCCTACTGTGGAAGATGAGTTCTCCTTTCTTGCTCTTTAAATAATTGCCAAATGGTGATGATTAAGAGTGATTTTTGTGGAAGTCAGCAGCGCCTGACAAACAGCACTCAACTCTGTGATGTCATCATTTGCGAAATGCAGACTTACAGCCTGTTCTGGGATCATGCTTTTACAATGGCAGATAGTAGCTGAATCCTCTTTAAATTATCTCCTTATTTCTATTTTTGTATCTTGGTAATGGAATGAGCTGCTCTGCTGGAATAGAGCAAAAGAGCCCCTGTGTTTACCAGTTGGATATGCTGCAGAACGCAGGTGCTGACAAAACAGGTAATAAAACAGTAGAATGGTTTGGGGGGGGGGGGAAATAAATGAAGCGTTTACTTGCTTCATGTCAACAGATGTGGCATTAATGTACCACCAAATTTCATATAATGAAGCTGTTCAGGAGCTTGATGTGTTTGTAAAGTGTTAAGTGTTCTGTGCTGTAGATATGTTTGAATTTGAAAGTAGGAGAGGTTTTTCTTTGTTCCTTACTGCTACTGTTTAGGAACTTTTCTGTATTGATGAGAATTTAGATGAATTACCAAGTCAGTAAGTAATTTTTATACTATTTTAAAGCACAGATGTAAGGTAGAAGGTCTTAAGCCAACACAAATCCCTCTATGCCTGACATCCAAAGTCTGAAAGTTGCATTATCTGACCTAAATATTTTGTGATTTTTGGTGTGGAGGTGTTTTGTGATTTTTGTTTGTTTGTTGTTCTAGGATTAAAACATTTATTGTTACCACTGTTCAAAATGTTTAAACTTCACTACTACACCATTTTGTAGCCAAAAACACGACCTTAGAAGCATACACAGTAACAGCTTCTGTCAGAATAGCTTCAAGTGTATTTTAGAAACCTTTCATAACTGTCTTTTTAGGTTTATAAGATTTGAACTCCAGAGACCTCCCAACATCTCTCTCACTGAGATATCTGCATATGGTTGTATGCATCCCACTTAATAGAGGTTAGAGAAAGAACAGGCAGAGCTTTGAAGTTTGCTCTAGCATTTTATGATTTGGTATGTTCTCTGGCTCAAAAAAGCTGCAATCCAAGTCAAACACAGAAAGCTGAGTTTGGAGGATCCAGATAGTGTTTTCATGCATCAAAATCCATATGCAAATGTCTTCCTGTGCAGACACATCTAGAAAGTGCTTCATAGTCTCCCTGTTGCTGTTTGTAGCATTATAAAGAAGGGGCACCAGGGCTGCTCTGTGCAAACTGGCAAATGGCATCTGTGCCTGTGGCATGTGGAATGTGCCCTTTTGGCTGCAGCTTTGGTTCTGTTGTAAGGAAGGGTGGCTAATACTGTGAAACAGACTCAGGCCAGCTTTCTAAGTCAAATCTGCAGTGGCTGCACAGGAGATGTTACTTTTCAGTGATGTATGTTCCTTGCTCGCAGTGTCCACAATGGAGATATTCAAGACCTGCCTGGATAGGTTCCTGTGTGATCTGGTATAGGTGATCCTGCTCTGGCAGGGGGTGGACTAGATGATCTTTTAAGGTCCCTAACATTCCTGTGATGCTGTGATTATTTCTGTGTATGAAAAATGTCTCCTTTTGCAGACATGAAGAGAAGCAGGTGTAAAGTGCCTGTGCCAGGGGAGCAGAAATAAGCCACTAGAAATAGGTTCTTTGGTGGTAAAGGGAACGAGTAACAGACCTGTAGTTGCCCAGAAGGCTAAGAGCAGGGCTGGGTACATAACTGCCTGTGAGCACTGTGTCCCTGGAAAACCATCAGCTCTGCAGGGCACATTCAGCTCGATGTGGCATCTCTAATTAGTCTTGTACAGCAGAGGATGTCCAGGAGGCCCAGCATCTATCTGGAATTATAGTCAATTTTTGTGCCTGAGTTCTGAGTTTCAGTTAGAGATGTCTGGAGGGGTTAGTGGGTAACTAAGTACTATGGCTTTCCCCTCTCCACCCTTTTGCTCTGTTTGCTTCTTGCTCACATTAAGAGATTGCCTCATAATGCTGCTTGGGATCCAGAATGCTATTTACGTAAGAATCTTTACCTTCTCTCTTGGTTCCTTATCATAGCAGATAGCATTGTTGTGCTTGAGTAATACCACAGGAAATTTTTCTGTGTATCTCTTTGATTAAAAAATAATAAAGAACCTTTGCTGAGGGCCTCTGTAACCTGCTCTTGAAGTTCTTTGTGACAGAAGGGAGGGAAAGGGGATTTTGGTTAGATTTTGACTGCAGTTCTACAAGCAGATCAGGCTGCTCTAACCATTTGATACCAGGGCAAAAGGCAGCAACTGAAAAGGACGAATCTCACTCCCAGCTGCACAGCTCTTCCCCGTCTCCTGTCAGATGCTGGTGTGGCCTTTACCTGAGCTGATTCATTTCACAAAGCCAGCAGAAAATGTTCCAGTATTTTTTTGAGGCAGCATTTTGGAGATGACTTAGCAAGGGGAATCAACTCACTGAGGGGGGCCCTTTTGGTCAGTAGTGGGGGCAGCATTAGAGGCCTTCCCGTCACCAAAATTAGCAGTCACCTTCTGGCTAAGCCTCTTGTTTTATACCTATTGATTTGTGGAAAATGAACTCTTTAATAATTTAGATAAATGGAAAGACAAGCATCTCTCCAGAGTTTTATTTTAAGTGCAATGTTGTTTTATGATTACTGCTTATAAGCAGATACAGTGACCCCACTGGGTAAAGGGGTTTTGCAGTGAGATATTTGCTTAAGATGGAATCAATAAGGAACTTGACATAGTGTCCAGCAAGTCATCTTAAAATTAAGCTCATGAACAAAAGGAATATGTCATTGACTTGTTCAGTTTGCTCTTAAAATGGAAAAATCAGCTATAATTGCATTTAACTCTGTGTGTGTGTATATATATATATATATGACCTAATCTTTGAGATAACTCCTAGAACTGTATTTGGCTTTTTTTAAGATTATTTTTTTTTCTTCTTCATTTTAAATTTTGTTTCAATGGTATTGTCTGCTTGGCTTTATGCCTGGTGTCCTTTTAGTGTAGTTGTCTCAGGCTTTCATCTGAAGAGGAAGCCTGCAGGAATATATAATGGATATTTTAAGTTCATTTTATTTATTCCTTTCCCTACAGTCTTTGTGGGGATGTTTGGGGTTATTTTTTGTTTGTTAGGGTTGGGTTTGGTTGTTTTGGGGTTTGTTTGTTTTTTTTGCAAACTATTAGTTTTACCTCATCCCAAGCAACAACAAAGGAATTGTAACGTAGTGCTGCTTTCAAGATGTGTTAATACTACTCACAGGAAGATCTTTAAGGTCCATGCTTGACACCTGCTTTTGTGAGGAGGTAATTTGTTTTCCTATGAGATGTGGTGAACAGAACTGAAATGATTATTATTTTTTTTTAATGCTATTGTTCAATGAATACATTAACTCTGCATCGCGTTTGCAGGAGTTCTTTTATGCATCTTCTGGACTTTAAGCACCAAAAAGGTTTTTGGAGGCTGAAGTGTTAGTATAAGGTTTCAGGTGACAGCTGAATCAATGTAATAGCTCAGTGCTGCAAAGAGGTTTTGACTTAGAGGGTGGTAGAGAATGAGAGACAAGCAAGTCCCCATCATAAGAAGGACACAGAGCAGTTGGAGTGAGTCCAGAGGAGAGTCACAAAGATGATCCAAGGGCTGCAGCACCTCTGCTATGAGGACAGGCTGAGGGAGCTGGGGGTGTTCAGCCTGGAGACGAGAAGAGTCCAAGGAGACCTTAGAGCTGGTTTCCAATACCTGAAGGGATCATCTAGGAAGGCTGCAGAGGGACTTTTCATCTGGCTGTCCAGCAATAGGACAAGGGTGAATGGTTTGAAGCGAAGGGAGAGTAGCTTCAGACTGGATCTGAAGTTCTCCTTTAGTATGAGCGTGGTGAGACTCTGGAATAGGTTTCCTGGGGAGATTGTGGCTGTCTCCTCCCTGGGGGTGTTAAAAGCCAAACTGGATGAGGCCTTTAGCAGCCAAGTCTAGTTGAGAGGCCCATGGCAGGAGGTTGGAGTAGATGATCTCTGGGGTTCCCTTCCAACATAAGCCAATCTGTGATTCAGAAGAATTCTGCAATAGCCAGTTAAGGGGGTTGTGAAGTGCTGAAGTCAACAATGTGGAGAAATCATTGTGAAAATAAATTGGTATGCTACTGTAAAGCTCTCTATCATATACTGGTGAGACTAGGACATAAAAGTATCTGTTTAATTGGTAGTGTCTAAATTACTCAGAAGTCTTGAAAACTGCTTTGAGATAGAGAGATTGGTTTAACAACAATTTTGTTCCTTATTGATTCACACTGTTAAACTCTTGCATGTAAAACAGCTTTTAAAACATGCCTGTGACACTTCTAGCTGTCTTTCTATCTATTCATCTCTACCTGTGATCCAAGGTGGAGTTTGTAAGTAACTGGACAGCTCTAGAAAATCAAAATCTCAGCTTGTTTATAAGGAACATTTTCCTTGAAGTAAAAAGCTGTTGTCCTTTAAAACACATTAAAATTGATCACTGAGCTAGGAAAAAAATCCAAAATAACAAGCCCCTGATGCTCAAGAAGTATTCAGAGGGTCAATACAGTATTTATCTGCAGTTGCATATGAAGATTCAATGCTTGTGACAGCAGCAATTCAGATTGAAGCTACTGAGGGATTATAATTTGAGTGTTTTGTTACAACTGAAAACTGGAGAACTGTTTAAGGGGGAGGGGGGAAATCCATTTTTGAAAGGCACAAGTTTTAATTTATAGGTGATTTAGCCAGGCTTAATTCTCTCTAGCAGAGGTTTTTATGTTTCTAATGGAAATGTCAATTGCAAATGGAAGGGGCAAATAGGACATTTTTTTAATTCATGGTGCTTTAGATGGCTGCTGGCAGGTTCTATTGGCTGCACTTGTTAGCTGGTTTATGTCTTGATTAGTAGGCTCCCATATTTCTTTTGGTTTAAGCTCTTCAATAGCAGAATGGTTCTCACCCTGTGAGTGCTGACTTTGTGTGCTCCTTCCAAAATGTGTTATGTGGATCCACACAGGGGAAATAATTGAAACTGTCTCATCTTCATCAAGGGCTGCTTTGGAAATTTTCAGTAAATGGCATTCTTGGTGTCTCTAACTTAGCACTGAATAGCCTTTAAGTGCACTTCAAATAAGGAAATGTCATGGGTGTTGTCTTCGTTGGGAATGTTTTCCCAGTTAATAAGTGCTGGTGGAAAATACCTGTGATTTGGGAAGCAGCATTCAAGGCCTCAGCTGTGAGCTTCCTAGCTGGTAGGTGGTCTCTCCTGCTGGCCCAGGATACTTTGTGGTCCACCAGCTGAGGCACTTTAGGGAACTTTGAGCTGTGTGCTGTTTGCAGATTTTCCAGACAACTCTGGCCTTGCTGTAAAGTTTCAGTGTGTGTTTTGAGTTATGTGTCGAACTGTTGTGTTTAGCTTCCTTTGGGTTTGTTGCTTCTTGTTTTCTCACTTCCTGGTTTTTGTATTTTCCTTGCTTGCTGAGGCTCAGAAATGTCACTCGTATGTTCTCTTGATTCTGATTTGCAAATCAGTGTGTAATATTGATGACCTTTTTTTATCTTGGAAGCATTTCCATTTTGTACTTCTGCTTCGGGGTCCTGCCCGAGTATCTGTTGTTTTGCACGCCTGGCAAAGCTGTAAAATTGAGCGTTAAAGGCACTTAATTGTTTAAATCCTGGTAACTAAATGATGAAAAAAATGCACTGTAAACATTTGCAGGCTCTGGAGTGAAAGAAATACACCAATTCAGTTCAACTATGAAGAATGCCATGTTAATGTGATTATTTTATGTATTTATGATCCTGGGTGATGGAGCTCCTTAAGCTCCTGCCTGTGTAACGGAAGCATCGGGAGCAGCTGTTTAGGAGTTGAAATCTTGAGAGAAAATCGCCTCTTCCTGCCTTGCCTCTGCTCGCTTTCCTTCTCCTGCTTGTAACTGCAGCTTTCAGAGGCTCTAAGCTGTGTGCACAGAGCTTGTAAAGCTGCTACCTACCCAGGCATTTAAGCTATGGTGGAGTTAAGTTGGTAGGCTTGTGCTTGTGAGGAGGTTTACAAGAGACAACCCCAAGTAGTTGTTAACTGTGTGGCTGTCCATCCCTCTGCCTACTGCTAGCACTCTGGGGCAGAGCTGGCTGAACCAGACAGATCTGCATTATGTGGGGGTTGTAAAGTGCCTTAATGTATCAACAGAAACAGGCTGCAGGCTGCCAACTGCAGTTGGCTCCGGAGCAGATGTTCAACTTTGCTTATGGGGGAGGAAGGGAGAAATTTATCTGCTGGTGCCGGGTGAGGCAAATACGAGAGTCCTTTCAGCTGCTGTGGTAGTCTGCATCTGAGAACAATTTCTACCCAAGTAGTTAGCAGATTTGGGACTTCTGGGCTGAGTTTACTCCTCTAGGTAATTCACTTCTAACTTTTTTTTGTTTTGTTTTCCTGAATGAACCTTAAACTCCTGGTGGTTTTTTTTTTTTCTATAGGAAAACAGTAGCTGATCCTCATCTAATGCAGCTATGATTATTTTCCTGCAAGAGTGGCACAGACATCCAGCAGCTTGGGAGGAGCAACAAAAATAGAAACATAACTGATTTGGAGCAGTTGTCTTAAGGCCTTGTAGGGTAACAGAGTTAAGCCATTCCCTACTCTATCCATTTAAATGCCCGGCACCTAAGCAGGGATTTTCCTTGTAGCTCTGTAACTGTTTCCAGGTTCCATTTAAAAGGTTAGTGAAAACCGGAATGCTGGTGCCCCCAAACTAGTATGGCTGTGCACTAATATTGAAGCACAGCAAGGAGGCTGCCACAATACAGAATTGGGCAGATCAGATATTAAGGCAATTATTTCAGGTTGTCTGTCACAGCCCTGTACTAGTGAGGCTCTATACCTTTAAGGTTTGTTGTTGGTTGGGCTTGGTGGGTGTTTTTTGCAGTCTTTGAATGTCAAAGTTGAGCATCCGAGAGGGAGGAAATCGGAGTTCTCTTAGAATTTTAACTACAGGGATGCCTGTGAAACCAAGAAACTCTGATTTGTCAGGCTCATGAGATAGTGAGAGCTATAGGTTTGTGTACTGCTTCTCCTGTCTCATTTCCTCTTGGAGGGAGGTTAGTTAAATATCATCTGAGAACTGCCTGCTGAGTTGTTTCAAATGCTTCACGTTTTTATTGCTGCTTTGTTTCCTTGTAATCTTATGATGTTTGCTGATCTGGAAAGCTAGATTTTTCAGGAAGAGCCTGGTTGCAGTCTGTGTAGTCTAAATCCTTACCAAGTTGGTAAATGCCTTTGGTTAAAGTGCCTTGAAAGCTGTTTGATTTTTCAGGATCTGAACGTTCTTTCTGTAAAACTTGGGGGAGTGGGGGTGGTGGTGTGTGGGGGTTTTTTCCTCCTTTGTGGTTTTTTTTTTTTCCAGGTAGGATTACTGTTCAATCAAGATAAGGTTAATTTACTGAGAAGTTACATATTAACAGTATCCTCTTTGCTCTTACTGAAAGACTGTTCTGCAAGAAAGCTGTGCATCTTCAGTGTCCTTTCAGAACTAGTTGGGAAAACTCCTAATGCATTTTAAATGGGTAACCTCATTTGTAGTTCTTTGCCTGAATGCATTTTCTGTCAGTCCATATCACCCTGAGGACGAATTATGTGTAGTAGGACTGAAAAACATCAAAGAAACCTGTAGCAGCAACAGATACTGCACGTTTTTTACATCACTTAAAAGAATGCCTTTAGCTGTGGTTTTTAACTGGAATATTTATGCTGGAATGATTAAGGCAAATTATTGTGTAGAGAGATAAGCAGACGAATCAAATCCTGTTATCTTGGCCATCCCAGTAAAAGAAAGCAAGAACTACATGGGGTGTTGGGGGACAGTGGCAGTATGATCTGAATAGATTCCGAGAGAAATGGAACTGTTGCAGAACCAGGGAAGTTAAACAACAAGAAAATGAGGCTAAAAATCTGTACATGATGTTCCCTGTGCAACACAAATGAATAGCATATAAAATATTACTTCTTTGTAATTTGAAAGCAAACTTTAAGAAGTTAAATGTTAGTCTCTTTGCATTAACTTATTCAGCAATCTCTAGCATATAAAAATGTTGTTATTTTGTAATTTCAAAACAAAGTTTAAGAAGTTGTTAAATGTTAGTCTTTTTGGATTAATTTACTCAGCCATCTCTTCAGTCATGGAACTCCCCCACCCCCTTTCAGCCCGTAGAGGTGAAGCTGAAACAACACTGTGGGAATCAAATTATGTTGGTTTTTGTTCTGTTCTCGCATATTGATCTTTGCCACAGGGCAGAGCTCTGGCAGTTACAGAAGCAGCAGTTGTTAAGCACTGTACTTATTTTGTGTACATTGTTCAAAGTTGTCAACACTGTGTCTCAACAGTCCCAGGAACGTGGCGTGATGCTACATGAGAGATAAGCTGTGCAAACAACATTTGCATGCGCATTTGTAGTAAATGTATTTGCCCTAGGAAGTGCAGTGGTGTTTTTAGGAATGTTTTTTATTAAATTCCAAACTCTTCAGATAAAACAACAACAACAAAAGAGAGACTTCTGTTACCTGTATGCTATGTAGCATGATAGTGTTTGGTCTCTTATATTGCTTGAGTCCTATGGCCCCTTGTAATCCCCAGGGCAAACCTTCCCCATTGGGTGACCGGGCTTACGTGTCCTGAGTGTACAAGATATGTGTTCAAGTGCTGAACTGATCTTTTTTCCTGTGTAGGTCAAGCATGCAGATGGATGGTCTAATACTTCCCAGAGCAGCTGGGCTTACTGTGTGTGAATCTCATATTCTGTAGGTCTATTTTCAGCCTGAGATCTGCAGACTTCATGTTGCTGAAGTGGCTCAGGCAATTTTCTTCTAGCCATCCTTTTTAATAAAAGGTTTTCCTATCCGAGCAGGAAGCATAGTGTGGACTGGACACTTGCATTAATGTTACTAGTGTCAACAGCTTGCATTTGCAGATGGAGCACTTCTGCTTTAGTCTACCTGTAGACCTATTCTTGTCATGTTCTTTTAAGAGCTCGCTGATAGCAGTGTGCCCATGCACACCTACCTCACCAAGACTTTTTGGAAAGTATCATACAGTAGTGTACTTTTTTTTACTAGTGAAACTTACAAACAATCTAAAAGGTCTATAAATATTGAGATCAGTATGTAAACTAGGTATTTATCATAGAAGCATAGAATGGCCTAGGCTGGAAGAGACCTTAGAGATCATCTAATCCAACCTCCCTGCCATGGGCAGGGACACCTCTCAACTAGTCCAGGTTATTCAAGGCCCCATCCAACCTGGCCTTGAACATCCTTGAACAGCTCTGGTGAGACCCCACCTGGAATACTGCGTCCAGTTCTGGAGCCCATATTACAGGAGAGATGTGGACGTGCTGGAGCGTGTCCAGAGAAGGGCCACGAGGATGATCAGAGGGCTGGAGCACCTCTCCTATGAGGACAGACTGAAGGAGTTGGGGCTGTTCAGTCTGGAGAAGAGAAGGCTCCGAGGTGACCTCATTGTGGCTTTCCAGTATCTGAAGGGGGCCTACAGGAAGGCTGGGGAGGGACTTCTCAGGATCTCAGGTAGTGATAGGACTAGGGGGAATGGAATGAAGCTGGAAATGGGGAGATTCAGGCTGGATGTGAGGAAGAAGTTCTTTACCATGAGAGTGGTGAAGCCCTGGAATGGGTTGTCCAGGGAGGTGGTTGAGGCCCAGTCCCTGGAGGTGTTTAAGACCAGGCTGGACGAGGCTCTGGCCAGCGTGATCTAGTGTAGGGTGTCCCTGCCCATGGCAGGGGGGTTGGAACTAGATGATCCTTGTGGTCCCTTCCAACCCTGACTGATTCTATGATTCTATCTCCAGGGAGGGGGTATCCACAACCTTTCTGGACAACCCATTCCAGAGTCTTGTGACCCTTGTGGTGAAGAATTTCTTCCTAAGATCCAATCTAAACCTGTTCTCCTTCAATTTAAATCCATTACCCCTTGTCCTTTCGATGGACACTCTTTTATGAAGTGTCCCACTCCATCCTTCCTGCAGGTTGCTTTCAGGTATTGGAGAGCAGTTATGGGGCTCTCCTGGAGCCTTCTTTTCTCCAGGCTGAACAATGTACTGGAATTCTGTCATCTTCAGTGTACTAATAAAACTATGCTCAAATGTCCAATTGGAGAGTTGCTTTCTGGATTCCCTCCCCCTTGCATGAACCAGCTCCAGATCAAAGCTACTGGCTTTATAGTTTAATGCCAGTGCTTTCTTTTCCATCTTCTCTCTAGGTAGTAGAAGAATAATCTTATGGAATAATTCCTATAGAAGTACTCCAAAGTGATAGGTATTTTTAGACCCTTCACAGTGGACATCTTGCTGCTCTCAATTTTTACACACAGTGTACTTTCCAGAAGTCTGTTTCATATTCCTCTCTGCATATGAGGAACAGAAGAGACTCCACACTGTAAATCACATCATCTTACATCATTTCAGAAGTACATGATGGTACTTTGTAATTCTGTGCCATAAGTATTATTGGGGCCTTCTCATTGAATTAGTCTTGTCTGTGCTTGGCAGGGTTCAGACACTTGCAATCCATGGTTTTACCATGAGCATTTCCTGCTGCTACTGGTCTTGTTTTGATTTAAAAAATAAACCAAAAGGTTACTTTTTGAACTTCGTGGTTTATTCTTGAGTCTTCCCTTTATTCTAACATTTTGTAGGCTGTTTTGTCAATTTCAAGGCAAAACAAACCCTCAAAAGTCCAAAATTGCAGTAGCTGTCATCTGTATGTGCTTGATTATAAAATCATGGAAAATGGGTTAGGAAGAAGAAGAAATGTTAGAATGCTTAATTCTTGTGAATTCATGATGCCCACTGAATCAAACTTTGTGTGTGTGCATATGAAAACATCCATATTATGTATGTGTAGTAGTCAAAGAGGATGTTTCTTTACAAATATATGTTCCTCATATTAAATAGTCCCAGTTCATACTCTTGCTACATACAGTTATCAAACTAGTCTTAATATCCTACAAGTTCCTGATGGGCTGACACTTCCTACTGAGCTAACTGCATTTGAATTGAAATTCATTACTAGCTCTTTGAGGAAGCCCTGTCAACTGTGCTCAGTAGTTCACACAGTCATAGAATGGCTTAGGCTGGAAGGGACCTTAGAGATCATCTACTCCAACCTCCTTGCCACGGACCTCTCAACTAGACTCAGCTCCTTAAGGCCTTATCCACGCTGGCTTTGAACACCCCCAGGGAAGAGCCATCCACTATCTCCCTGAGCAACCTATTCCAGTCTCACCACCCTCCTACTTCTTCCTCAGCTCCAGTCTAACCCTACTCCCTCAGCTTCAAACCATTCCCCCTTGTCTTATTGCTAGGCAGCCTGAAGAAAAGTCCCTCTGCAGCCTTCCTGTAGGATCCCTTCAGGTGTTGGGAGGCAGCTCTGAGGTCCCCCTGGAATCTTCTACAGGCTGAACAACCTCAGCTCCCTCAGCCTATCCTCATAGCCGATGTGTTGCAGCCCTCAGATCTTCTTTGTGTCCCTCCTCTGGACTCACTCCCAACATCTGTGTCCTCCTTATGCTGAGGACACTAGAACTGGAGGCAGTATTCTAGGTGGGGTCTCACAGGAGCAGAGCGAAGGGGCAGAATCCTCTCTCTTGCCTTGCTGGCCACACTCCTCTGGATGTGATTTGCCTTTTGGGCTGCACTGATACTCTGAATAAATGATAGTGTAAAAAATCTGAGATGCCATGGTGGAAAGCCATGTACCCTGCTTGACCAAACGCATCAATATCATAAGTAAATGAAGATTTTAAAGAAGATTATTTCACAGATACTGACTTCTGCAGCTCTGCTTTACAGAAACACTGGCAGCTCTTCTCTTGAAAGTTGCCTTAATGGGACTGGAGAAGGTGGCACATGGAGATTAGTGTTTCTGTGGAGTTCCTGCTATGTATCTCTGGGGTTTCTGGGATGATTGTTTTTTAATAAGTTTCTGGCACTAATGACTTAAAGAATAAAAGCCAAGGGGGGGGGGGGGGAGGGTGCAACTACAAAGAACCCAAAGTGTATTTTAAAAAGTCATTATTTTTGAGGTGCTGGGAGAGTTGGCTCATGGTTTTGGAATGCACACTGTTAACAAGGATTCCTTTGAAGAACTCTCTGTAGCCCAGTGTTGAAGGCAGTTAGAGACCAACCATAATTAATACAGTCTTTCAAATTAGTGGTGAAATTCATCAACCAGTTCCAAAATACGACCTTCGTGCCCTACTCATAACAAAATGCAACCTCTGTTATATCTTCAGGAAGAGGAAAAAGGAATGCCTGGAGTATAACTTCACATATATTCATAAAAGTGATGGAAAGAGGAATATGAGGTGATGTGAGGTACAGCATAGAAAGTGTTACCTGACAAAGGCTTATGAAAGAAACCTTGATGAAGTATCCTAAAGAATTACTGTGTGGATGCACATTCTGTACCCTGTCTGGGAAGAAACATAAAGGACTGTCTACATATAGGTAGTAATTTCACATGTTGTTATAGCACAATGTGTTTTCTTTGCATGGGAAAATTAGGATTATTTTTAATCTATGAAAACTGACTGATTACTGCACTCTCTTCTCTAATAAAACTATTCATCTCCTGAATGAATGTCAGACAGCAGCTGTCTGGATGCTTGAATGGGCTGCTGCAGTGATGCTGCACTCCCCAGTAACCTTCCAGTGGTGTATGACACCTACCTGTCTTTCAGAACCACTTAGGTGGACATTCACTCTGCTGTGTTGCTTTCCTACTGCTGATAATGATTTTGTGTTTTGGGGAGTTGTGTGGGTGTAGATCAAAAAACCGAACAATACCACAAACAAAACCAAACACCACCCCCACAACCCCAACCACCACAAGCAAACACCATTTACCCTATACTCTGACTAAATCTTTTCATCAGCTTGAGCTAATTCTGCTTTATCTGAGGGCACAGCTCTTGCTTCTTACTCAGGGCTGCTTTACTCCTAGTAGTGTGTGGGGTAGTTCTTGAAACAATATAGGTCTTTTTAAATGTTAACTTAAAGCAGATGTAATTAATCAGTGTACTTTGGACCAATAGATGATTTATTAATTTATTATTTTTAATTTGTACGATGTGGGTCAAGTTATAGTTCAAATAGACTTAATGAAGCTACTGTTAGCAGCTGCTCTCACAGTCACTTCACATCCTGTTCTCCCCTGTCTGTGTTTGACGTGAGGGCAATGTTACCTCTCTAGTTTTGGGGGCAGTCACAGAATAAAAGCCCAGAGCATTATTTTCTCCATATTGTTTCTTCCTGTCAGTATACAGAAATCTTTCTGAAAGCTATTAGATTCGTCATAAAATCTTGAGGCACTTTGAGATGTGTTTCTGCTCAGTGCATAGGCAATGAATGCCTGAAGTTGATCCTGGGCTGCTGCTTCACCCAGTGCTGGAAGGTGCAGAGGGTGTTGAGGCTTGGTTTATCCTGGAAGAATGGTGGGAACCGTAGAAGTGTCAGGGTTGGAAGGTACCTCAAGAATCATCCAGTTCCAACCCCCCTGCCCTGGGCAGGGACACCTCACACTACAGCAGGTTGCTCACAGCCACATCCAGCCTGGCTGCAAACACCTCCAGGCATGAGGCTTCCACCACCTCCCTGGGCAACCTGTGCCAGTGTCTCACCACCCTCATGGGGAAGAACTTCTTCCTGACATCCAGTCTCACTCTACTCCTTTCTGTCTTTGGTCCATTCCCCCCAGTCCTAGCACTTCCTGACAGCCTTAAAAAGTCCCTCCCCAGCTTTATTGTAGCCCCCTTCAGATCCTGGAGGGGTCTCCTCGGAGCCTGCTCTTCTCCACACCGAATAGTCCCGACTCTCGCAGTCTGTTGGGATCGCATCGGTAGGAATCCTCAAACCCCGCAGTTACGAGTTTCCCTCACAGCCTTTGGGATGGTCCTGTAGGCAAGACCGCACTGGGAGACGTCAAAGCTGCGTTGTGAAGTCCCGGGAATCCCTCCTGTGCCCTCCCGGCCCTGCGCCGTGCACGCCTTATTCACGCTGGGGAGATGTTTGCTCCTGTAATTTTGCTGATCTGGTAGCGCCGGAGGCCTGACCGCGCTCCGGGCGCCGTGCAGAGCACCGCCCGCCCCCGGGCCCGCCGCCCGCCCGCCCCCGGGCCCTGCGTCACCGGGAGGCCGCGGCAGCGGCGCGGGCGCCGTCGCGCTGCTCCTGCCGGTGCCGGACCCGGTGGCGGTGGCGGTCCCGCCGTTGCCCCGGCACCATGCTGAGCCTACAGGATTCCCTCTTCTTCGAAATTAACATCAAGTCTCTGCTGAAATCGTGGAGCAGCAGCGGCGGTGAGTGTGCGGCTGGCTGGCGGCAGAGCCCCGGCCTCGGGCACCGGTTTATTTATTTTGGGGGCTTTGCAATGCTGCGCTGCAAAATTCCACTTTAAACCCGGGGTCGGAGTCGTCCTCTGTGCTGGGGCAACTTGGGCTTAGCCGCTGCGAGAGGCGAGCAGAATGTGCTCCCTGCTTCCTAGTTGTTCTGGTGAAAATACACGGATGATAATTCTCGTAGGCTGCAGAACTGCTGAAGTTCTTTGCACCCTTGGCTGTCGGAGAGAGGTGACAAGTCGATGCTCCTCTCTGCAGAGTTATCAGATGCTGGTACTGTGGCTTAATTCTGTCAAGCTCTAAATGCTCCTTTGAAGCGAAACGGTCATGATCACCCTGAATGTTTTCCAGGAGGCGTTATTTTTGTGCCTCAAACCCATTGTTATCCCTGCAAATGTGCCCTCTTTGACTTTTCAATGGCCTGCGTCTAGAGTTTTTGCAAGCATTTCTTGTCTTAATTGAACCAGCAAAGAAGACAAGGATGCTGCTGGTGCTGAAGAGAACCAGTCTGTCCTCAGCTCACCCCATCACACATGCTTCAATGCGGGGTCTGGGGCTGGGAGCTGCTGTGCCCTGTGTGCAGGCTCTGCTGCTGTAAGCACAGCAGCTCACTGACAGGGTGCCAGGAGATGATAAAGATGACGTCATTCTACGTCACTTATTTCACACATCCTGTGTTTCTTGTATCTGTAAAAATTAGAGTCAAAAGTAGGAGGTGTTTGGTATTTTGGCTCGAGGCTAGGTTTTATTGATTGCTGTTGGAGGTGCACAGTTTGGGACGCACAGTTTGCAGTCACTAAACACCTCATCAAAATAACTCCTTTTGGATTCTTACCCTGATACAGCACTGTTTGTTTCGCCTGATGGTTTGAATTAAAGGAACTGGGAGCAAGTTATTTATTGTACAGTGTGTTTGTTAATCAGTGCTAGGAAAGTATGCAGGTACTTGGTTTGTCCTAATAGCGGCTTGCTTTTTTTGCACTAACTGCTGTAATTCATGCTTTGGAGCACTAACTTCTAGACTTGTGGCTGCTACGTAAAAGCAACGAGTACTTCAAAACAGGCTTCCTTGCAGGTTTTGCCTTTCACTTCATTCAGTTTGTGTCTTGGAGATTAACTGTATCTGTTCCAAATTATACCTACTATCTGTACCTGATAATGGTCTTGTTGAAATAAAGATAACCAGAAGAGGTTTTCTAATATTTCAGAGTAGAAGCTGAAAGTGTCCACTGAAAATGATTAAAAATCCATGCAGTTGATTTTATTAATGGATATTGTTTCCAAATCAAGCCATAGGATACATTCAGTTACAGTAAATTCAGTCTACAACTGGAGAAACCTTTGCTGTATAGATAAGGAGACGATTGTAGAATCTAGATGAGATAACTCTTATCTGTAACAAGATAGAGAGCAATAATAATAAAACTTGGTATCCAAGAAGAGCAGAATTCTATATGCTACTGGGTTTTCTCCTTTATGTCCTCTGTTATGTAAGCACAGCGGAGGAAGATCTTCCTGACTCTTTCGTCAGGAAGTGGCACTTGGGTCTTCTACCAGCAAATACATTTTCTCTGCACACTGGTGAGATAGCTGGGGTTTATTGCACTTTCCCCCACGACTGCCCTTCCTCCATGTGTGAAAATGGCCATGATGACAGCATAGCTGCGTGTCTGCTCTGGGAGCCTGCGAGAGTCGCATTCTGATGGCTTTCCACCCTGCGCTCCAGCCAGGAGCAAACCTCTCCATGCAGCCTGTTCTGGCTGTAAGTATTGCAGCTCACACGGGTAGCTCAGTGAATTCAGCTGAAGTGGACAAGCCAGTTGCTTTTCTCCTGAAATGTTTTCCAGTCGAGTGGTGCAGTATGTGCAGAGCAAGGAATGACACAGTGGCTGTGTGGAGTATGTTTGGAAATGCAGTCAATGTTCCTGTGCTGGATCCCTTGAGAAAGGTTTTCCTGTGTTTTCAAGATTTTTTTTTTTTTTAATATGCAAATGCAACTTTTATGGTTTATATGATAATTTCAGAATTTTGGGTGCTGAAGAATGTCAGCAGAGGAAGGGAAGTGCGTGCATCCATCTCCATGTACGTAAAAATGTGCATCTGTAGAGAGGCTTTAAGTATGTAACAGGAAGGCAGCAAAGCTCCATGGGTCTGGTTAAGGGCTTGCTTAGCTGGCATAATGTTGTTGCAGTGCTTGCTAAGGTTTTATTGTAGTTGATCTTTTTTCTTTCAGTAACAACAATGAAGTGACATTCATATGGCCTAGTTTCAGAGTACAGCCTCTGCCAACAATTTTAGGCATTACTTCTTTTTAAACGGAGTCAGGAATGTTCTTTTGCTCCAACAGTGAAGTGAGGATGTTCCCGATTAAGAATTACTTGCTCAGGGTAGTTGTGGATGTAGTGGAGGGTTTATGCTGGCTTGTCTTCAGGTTACTTGGCTCCATAGTATTTGAGGACTCTTAGTTGTGATAACATAACCATATTCTTAATGCAGTGCTACAGGCTGGGGTCACAGTGGCTGGAGAGCAGCCAGGCAGAGAGGGACCTGGGGGTGCTGGTTGACAGTAGGCTGAACATGAGCCTGTAGTGTGCCCAGGTGGCCAAGAAAGCCAATGGTATCCTGGCCTGCATCAGCAACAGTGTGGCCAGCAAAAGCAGGGAAGTCATTCTGCCCTGTACTCAGCACTGCTTAGGCCACACCTTGAGTCCTGTGTCCAGTTCTGGGCCCCTCAGTTTAGGAAAGATGTTGAGTTGCTGGAATGTGTCCAGAGAAGGGCAACAAAGCTGGGAAGGGGTTTGGATCACAGCCCTGTGAGGAGAGGCTGAGGGAGCTGGGGTTGCTTAGCCTGGAGAAGACGAGGCTCAGGGGAGACCTCATTGCTCTCTACAACTCCCTGAAGGGAGGTTGTAGCCAGGTGGGGGTTGGTCTCTTCTGCCAGGCAACCAGCACCAGAACAAGAGGACATAGTCTCAAGCTGTGCCAGGGGAAGTTTAGGCTGGATGTTAGCAAGAAGTTCTTCCCAGAAAGAGATTGGCCATTGGAATGTGCTGCCCAGGGAGGTGGTGGAGTCCCCATCCCTGGAGGTGTTTAGGAAGAGCCTGGCTGAGGCACTTGGTGCCATTGTTTAGTTGATTAGATGGTGTTGGGTGATTTGATCTTGAAGGTCTTTTCCAAGCTGCTTAATTCTATTCTATTCTGTTCTAAATGATGGATTCTGTTTAGTCCATTGCAGTTTGAATACGTGGGCTGTTTAACATTATTCTGAGGTTTTGGATTCTGGTGCAAAAACTACTGTTTCTTATGTTGATTGGTGTCTGAAAGCTCTCATACTTGGTCCACAAAAATCTTTGCTTAAGGTTTAGAAGGTCTGGATGCCATAGGAATTGCTTTTAGTAATATATATATGGGTTCAAAATCCAAACACAATGCTTTTTATGATTAAAACCATTGTGTGATGAATACCTTTCTGTACAATACAGCCTATGTTTTTATGAAACCTATGCATGTATTTCTGGGGCTTATAGCCCAGTCAGGAGCCACTGCTTTCCAGTAAACATGAATGCAACACATTACTGCTTTCTTAAAAGCTTTTCTGTGTCTCTGTTATTTACTGCAACAATAATCTTGGCCAGTACAGAAATAAATAATTACATTTGGATAATAACTGAAAAATCTAAAAGAAAACACCAAAGCGACAACAAAACCCAACAACAGCAACAAAACAACCAAAAATGTGTCTGTTGTCTTTCCAGTAACGAACATACAGCTTGCTGTTGCTGTGCTGCAGTTGTGGTGTGTCTGGTAAATGGGAGGGCACACCTATCCTGTGGGTGCTTCTCTGGCCTTGAACTTGTCTCTGCCTTCTTCTGGTAAATCAGTCTCAGGGCTGATTCACAAGATGTTTTCATATTGCCCTGCTCAGAAGTCATGCATGTGTTTCAAGAGCTCATACCGGGTAGGAGAATGAGGCGGCTGGTCGTTGCCCTTGGCCTCTTCCGGTAAGCGTTTGTGACAGTGATTTGCAAAGTTACTTAAGAGTTGTGAGCCTGGGAACAAAGTCATGGCAGGAAAACGAGCTCTACCTGCCTGTGCTTTGAAAGTGTGTTATAAAATCAGAAAGAAATGGAATAACTTTGAAAGGAAGTGAATTATTGGAGCTGTGGCTGCCAGGTGCTGACAAACATGTGAAAACTGGGGAGCTGCCTGGCAGAAACTTCTGAATCATTTGTTACGTGAATGGAAAAAGCACTTGGAGTTGAAGAACTGCTTACCTTCCCATAGGATTAGCTTGACTGCAGGTGACTTCCTTCTTTACCAACCAAAAAGCAACTTTTGGCTCTCGAGAGAGGTTCTGCTCTGATAATACAGTAGTGAACAAATTTATCCTGTGGCTTTTTGTTTGATGACAGCAGTGAAAGTGTAATTTAAATAAGACAGGTGAGATCACTTCACAGTGCCATGATAGGAGCTCATGTGAAAAAGGACCATATCAACAACTGTGGAACAAATGTTCTGTTGCCTGTCTTGTTCTTTGGGAGGAGATGGAGTGAGGAGGGGTGTGTGTGTGCAGTTGTGCAGAAGGACAGATGTGCTTTCTGTTGAAGGTTGAGAATAGATTATACCTTTTTTTTTTTTTTTTAAGTAATAAAAGCACAATTTGTTAATCATTTAGGAATTGTTATTGTATGATACACTTCACCTTGTTTTCCTAGCAAGTGTTAAACTGCAAAGGAACAGAAAACCTAAGGGGGGTGGAAATTGGTCTGAGATGTTTTGTGATTACCCTTCCTCAAACCGTCCTGGGGGGTAGCATTTATCAATGGCAGTACAATGCTCTAGAGACCTTGCCGACGTTTTCAATAGCGGTTTTATGTTCCAGTAGCAAAATTGGTGCTACTTAAAAATCAAGAGAAATCTTATTTTCATGAGATACCATTTTTGGTGCTGTTTTAAGCACTAATAGTCATTAAAATAAGTATAATATTAAGTAGGGTGGTAACTATTTCTCTGGCATGAACCATCCCGAACAATCATGTGTTCAGTCTTTCTATGGGATGCTTTGTAAATTGTAACCTTGACTTCAGAAGATCATGAGGGTTGGTAGACTATCTGCAGAGAACGTACCAGTCTTTCTTTGTGATCTCCCAAAATGGTTTTGTCATCCTGAAAAGTGAAATCTTTAAAGGAAAGAGGAATCCAAATTTGTTAACCTTGAAGCTGGGCCTGTTCAGCTTGAAAAAGAGGGTGCTGAGGGGAGACCTCATTGCTCTCTACGACTACCTGAAAGGAGGTTGTAGAGAGGTTGGTGCTGGTCTGTTCTCACAGGTAATTAGAGACAGAACAAGAGGGAATGGCCTCAAGCTGCCACTGGGTAGGTTTAGACTGGACAGTAGGAAACATTTTTTCAGGGAAGGAGTGGTCAGGCATTGGAATGTGCTGCCCAGGGAGGTGGTTATGTCACCAACCCTGGGTGTGTTTGGATGTGGTTCTTGGGGATGTGGTTCAGAGGTGAACCTTGTAGAGTAGGGTTATTGGTTGGACTTGGTAATCCTGAGGGTCTTTTCCAACCTGAATGTTTCTGTGATGCTGTGATTGTGGAAAAGCTACAGATCCCCTCTTTTGGCTTTGGGGGTAATGTATGTAAGTGTATGTTGAGAGTAAATGTTTGCAGATCCCCGTGCTGCTAGAACAAGTTTGTTTGCTGTAGAGGGATGTAGTGCTTCTGATGGCTTCTCTGCAGTGTGCCAGTTGGCATGGGAAAAGCAAGTTTTTGTCAGTAGTTAATGACCTAATAAAATGTGAATGTCAAATGTGTTTTGTTTTGTTTTTTAATTATCAATTTTAAAAAAAGATGTTGGAGTGTAAGTTCTGTGTTAGCTCCTGCTGATGAACTTCGTGATCGTCAGGGATGACCACTTGAGCAGTACATCTTGGGGCACATAGGAGCATGAGTCACTGCATTTACTGATATATCCATCAGGTATTCAAGGTGAGGCTTGACAGGGCTCTGGGGAACCTGATCTAGTTGACTGCAGAGGGGTTGGACTAGATGACATTTAGAGGTCCCTTCCAACACAAACCATTCTATGATATGATGTGCTGGCCTACATCCAATGAAATGAAATGCCAGGAACATTCTTTGTAGTAAAATCTTCTATGTAAAGAGGGGATAGGTTTTTAGCATTCTTTCCTTTCAGAGTAGAGTTGAAATAACTAGGTCTACAGATGGATATAGAGTTAGGAAGGAGACAACTAGACTGTAAGTAGATCATTCAAACAAGTCAGACGAAGGTACCAGCCTGAAGCTGAAGAATAATCTCTACATATAAGTGGAAGTTCTGAAGCTGTCAAACTTTTTCAGTCCTGTTCCATTAGATGTGGGTCAAATAAGCAGGATCAAGGCAGGGGAAGTTTCATAAGGTGGCTGAACTCGGTCATGCTTGCTAAAAGTGGTAGCTTTGCCCCCAGCCCGGCAGCCTCGTCACCTTTTCACCTGCCAACTGCAGGTACTTGCTCATCCTTTTAGTGAGCTGCTTTGGATCCTTGCACCAGCAGAAAGCTTCTTGGGAAGGTGGAGATTTTTTCCCCCCAGGTTGTCCTGTGCGGGGCTTCTCAGTAATTTTCAGACGAGAAGCCTGCATTGTAATAAATACATTAGGTATTGGGATATACACTATTTATCAGAGATATACCAGAATGAACTTTCCTTTGGGGTGTTCTTTCTGATAGAACAATATCCTTTTTGCTAAACCCATAACTAGATTCTGCTATGATTCCAATTGTAGAAGAGAATGCTGTTGAAAGGAGAAAGTGCCCCAAATGCAAACCACTCTGTCAGCTGCTGTGGCTAGCATAAACTGCATGCTATGCATGGACTTCAGGAAAGCTCCAGATAAACCAATTGCAACAACCCGTATCAAATACCCTATTTCTGCTGATTGTTTTTTTTTCTTTAAACCTCTGGCTCTGGTGCTTTTGTATTTGAAGGGGAAAGGTTCAGACACCAGAGATTTAATAGCTTGTAAGAGATCACTGACAAAACAGTATTTATTTAGAAAGTTGACTGCCAACTTGAGAACACTGTGGAGCAAAACTGTTGTTTGCTGTATTACATCCTGTTTGCATGTAGTTACAGGTTTTTCCCCTGGACAGAAAGAAGAACTCTTCCTCATTCATAGATTCATATGATATTAGGGGTTGGAAGGCACCTCCAGAGGTCATCAGGTCCAACTCCCCTGCCAAAGCAGGATCACATAGGGCAGTCCGCACAGGAATGCATCCATGTGGGTTTTGAAAGTCTCCAGAGAAGAAGACTTCACCACCTCTCTGCAGCCTGCTCCAGTACTCTGTCACCCTGACAGTGAAGTTTCTCCTCATGCTGAGGTGGAGCTTCATGTGTTCTAGCTTATATCCATTATTCCTTGTCCTATTACCAGGTGCCACCAAAAAGAGCCTGGCCCCTTCCTCTTAACACCCATTTCTCAGGTATTTATAGGCTTTAATAAGATCCATTCTTAGCCTTCTCTTCTGCAGTGCAAACAGTCCAATTTGTCTCAGTCTACTAAGACTAAGACAGTCTACTAAGAGCAATGATGACAGTCAAAGGGAGTTTTTAAGTTTTGTTAGGTAGAGTGCACTTAAAGAGTGAATTTCAAGAGCAAAAGGCCTTTCTAAATCAAAAAGGGGCCCTAGAAGATATTGGTAGATCTGATAGAAACTACTTCCTGTGAGATATTTCAGGGGAGTTTACTGAGATACGATTTGTATAATAGGTTGACAAGCTGCAATTGCAATTACATGGTTTATGACTCTAATTGTTTTAATTCAGTTTTAGACTCGATGCCCTAAGTAGGTACTTAGAACAAACAAAAAAAAGCAATGTGTCAGACAGCTTCTACTCAGTGCAGAATAAATACTACTAATGAATATATAATACTTGCAAAACAGTAGTAGAAAGCAGGCATATAAATTGGTTTTCCTCACTCTACCTTCTCTCATTCTGCTCTTAATCAAGAATTTGAAAATCCAAAAGGAAGAGAGAAGACTTCTTCAGATTTACATAGCCTCAGAAACAAGACAACTTAGGAGTTTAAAAAATCCTCCAGCTTCTTAAATAAAACTTTCTACTTAATACATTTGTATTTATAGCTTCCTTGCTACAGAATTAGTTCAAGCTCTGGAAGCAATTAACTTCTCAAAGAGATCTTGGGGAAGCATAGCATGGGAGGTATGACTGACTCCTCTGGTTGTGCCCATTGGGCACAGCTGGCATGTGATTTGGGGATGTTTTCAACTCTACTTTTTGAAGTTCCATTTGTGGACAATTGCTGCAGACCAGAACACTGCTCTGCAAAGATGTATGAATGCCTTAAACCCTTGCAAATCAATGCTAACTAATTAATGGATTTTGGGAAGTTGTTCACAGTGCTACTACCAAGCCTTAGGAATTGTTGATTTTCTTCCTTTTGCTTCTTTATTTATCAACCCTGTTTGCTCCCTGTGTTCTGGCTGCTGAACTGGAACTTGAGATCTTCAGGTTGGGACCTGTGGTGTTTGGGAGAGGGTGCTGGTGTGCCAGGGTCACTGGCCAGCAACAACTCAGTGGCTCTTAGGTAGGCTTAGAAAACTGAATGTCTGACATCTCAGTGGAAACCTGCCTCCTTTTTCTCTCTAACATCTTGTTTGTGCCCAGTGTCAGCAGGACATAGCAGTTGGGCCAAATAATACCAGATTTTTACTGTTCTTTCAGCCACAAATGAGGTCTTGTCCTGGGAAAAAAAATAGAGTGGCTGGCAACTGACATTTCATTCTTATGACAGCAGTGCAAGGGAAGGGGGAAGCTAAGCAAGTTGTACTGAGATTTGGCTGAGAAGTTGGAAGGTTTTTTTATTTAGATGGCTGTTTGAGACCCTGGGGCCAGAAATCCATGAGTATCAGGGGATATTAAGGTGGAGTCATGCATTGTTCTGCTTGCAGGGGGTCACTGCCCTTGAACCTCTCTCTTCAGAAATTAACAGGACAGGGAAAGAGGAAGGAGGAACCTAAAACTTAGAAATACTCTAGCAGAAGTGCATGGATGAAAAAGATTTTGGAGTCTTTTGCTAGGTTTCCTTTTAAATAACTTTTTTAAACCCTTGAAAGGATACTTCAAGCTGTAATTAATCCTCCACAGGAAAGAAAGTAGAAGTCTAACACTCATTCTGAAAGAATCATGGTAGGCAAAGCTACCTGAGCAAAAGCAGGTTTCACAAACGTGCTGAGAGGTGACCAACAGTTTCCCTCTGCAGTACTGTTCAAAGGATTGTTTGAATAATTTGTAGGTATTTATTTCTAAGTTACAGTTTGTGCCTATCTTTTATGGCCACATTATCCCTGAAAGGGTTACTGTAAGTGGAAAACTGGAGTGCTCATCTTGGAGAGCATAAGGGAAACAAGAACATGACTTGTTCAGTTGAGGAGGGGAAAGGAAGGTAGAACAGGGCCTCAGAGGGCCCTGGGCAGGGTGCAGACGTTGGTTCTGTGTTTTTGAATGCAAGCCTGTAGGATTTCACTATCTAAAATGTTGTGAAGGATGTGAATGACACTGCTACTGGGCAGGGAAACTTTTAAGGCGCATTGAGCTGAAGTTGAACCTCACAAAAATGTCACTGTGCCAAACTGCTGGTTTCTTCCTGGGGATCATAGACTTGTAGAATGGTCTGGCTTGGAAGGGACCTTTAAGGTCAGCCAGTCCAACCCCTTCTGCAGTCAGCAGGGGCATCCTTCACTAGATCAGGTTGGCCAGAGCCCCGTGCAGCCTCACCTTGAAAATCTCCTGGGGTGGGGCCTGGAGATGCAGGTTTTCAGAATAAAAAAAACTTGTGTGCAGTGCTTATTCTGAAGATCTGAAGTGAGGAAGTATTGATTCCTCAGTTAATTTTAGTTTAGATACTGGTTTATTAGATGTATCCTTGCCTTTTGTAGTTCTTTCTCAATGCTTCATATCTCCTCTGTACTTACTTATTTCTGCTAAGACCATTTACGTTAATGGTGCTGAGAAAAATGGTGTCAGGTCCTGGGGAATTATTTGGGTTTGATTTATGTTTGAAGCTTTAAGTCTGAGGTTATGAAGACTGACTGCCAAAAAGTGATTGCAAATTTTGGGTAGCTTTAGCAGTTTGGGGACTGGGAGGGTTGACAGAGACCTGTGAAGGTGCAGAAGCTATGCTGTCTTGCCAGAATTTTCCCTGCAGGGTTTTAATTCTCAAGAGCTTCAGTCTTCCATTCCTGCTGACTGCTACCAGAAGCTGTAGGCTAGGCCTGAGTTAACCCTGTGAGTTAATGGCACTGTAGGTGCGTGCTTTGCCTGTGTCTTACCTGGTGTGTGCTTGCCTGTGTCTTGTGAGAGTGGGACAGGATATTTCTAACCCTGCTAATTTGCAGGTGGTTGCATGTGCAGAGCCTCATGAAAAGTCAGAAGTTTTCATCAGCATCTACAGTTAGGTAAAAAATGGATAGATTTCTCTTGAATTTCCCCTCTTGTCATGCCTTGTGCTTCTTGCCAAGTGCAGCTGCTTTAGCAGGGTATTGTTAACACGTTTCTGGAGATTAAGCACTGCCCCTCCCCTTGAGTTGTGGCTGTGGAGCAGCAGCACATTGCTGGTTAGACTGCACCCTGTTCTCCATCTGCAGAGGAAGAAAACCATAATCTTCTTGTTCTGTGGGTCTAGCAAACTTACAGTCAAGTCAGAAGGGAAGTAGACTTTTATAATGCAATTAAAACAGCTCTGTGCTTTATGGTCCATATGTGACCATGTGAACTTCAGTACCACGTCATCAGTGAAAAGATGAGTGATGTGCTCTGGATGTGAAACTCATATTTCTAGGTCACTGGCTGAGAGCATAACTCAGCAGAGGCCAGAACTCATTACTGTCTCATGGTTTGCATTTGCTCTTCTTCCAGGTGTCAGGTCCAGAGTGTTCCCTGTTTGGAGGCCCTAACCTTCAACTGAGCTCTCTAGTCACTGCAGAGTCCCAACATGGACAGACTACTTCCCTACTCTGCTTCTGTTCAGTTGTTCAGTGGATAATCTCACTTGTGTTTATTTTTGAGGTAATGGGTTTGGAGGATACATACAGATTTTGCTTATGTAACTTTGATACACTGAGGAAGCTTGAGGTCCAAAACCTTGACTAGACCGAGCTCAGGTTTTCAAAGCTGAGTGGGAGTAGTTGGGCAACCTGTAAAAAGCAGTTTTGGTAATAGTATGTCCCCTGCTGCCTCCTCAGCCAGACCTTCCCATTCATGATAGTCTAAGCCTCTCAGTTGCAGCGCTCTGCAGTGCTTTTAAGAGCTTAGGAGAACGTACTGAAGCCAGATAAAGGTTGTTCTCATGGAGAAAGCACACTGCTTTCTGAAGGAAATTAGGCTTTAGATTTAAACTTAAAATGAGAGTTGAGGAAGGTAGGAGAAAAAAAGCCTTTTCTTTTTCCATTGACTTTCAGCACATGCAGCTTAAATCTTCTAAATGAGCAATTTAGCCATTTATTTCAGAGTGCCATGGACAAGCATATGATAGCCTATTTTTATTTCAGATCTGAATAGTCTGACAAAGAAGCTGGTAACTCTGAAAGCTCAGTGTGTTTATGGTGGCTAAGAATAGCACTGCATGGCACTTGGTATTGTCCTCTTAGGGAGGTCCAGTTTGAGTGCTGGCTATGTCTGCATGTTACCTGAGATTCTTGTTTGCCAGATTTGTGTCGTGTCCTTGCACTTTCTCTGAAGACTCAAAGCCCTGAAGGCTGTGCTCTGTTTTTCTAGGGAGTTTAGTTGTAGTTTGCTTTCATTTGCAGTTAGCATAGATCAATTCTTCTGGGAGGTCTGGTTAGAAATGCAAGTGTCTCGTGCTTACTTACAAAAACATATTGTTAACTGAGGCTTCACATCAACTCAGCACTGCCTTATGCTGTTAAAAGACTTGAAATGTGCTGAGGAGAGACTTCAAATACGGTTTCCACACTAACCACAGAAGCAAAATAAATTTGGATAAGCAAGCTAGTGAACAATCCTGAATCTTCTGTGACTTTTCACATTCACTGAAGTTTTTCCCCAAGAAACAAAAATGAAAATGGGCACCTCAGGCCATCACCAGCTCAGCAGCTGACACTGCTGTTTTTCTGTAGAGTTTGCTGATTGAAAGGATGTGTCTTGTAAATACAGTGGTAAACAGAAAAACAAACAGCTACACCTGATTTAAAATCAGAGCATATACAGCCACCTTGTAAGATGTGTGTGCCATCAGAAGGAAGTGTATGCTTTAGCTGAAAAAGAATCAACCTCTCCTATGTCCTAACTCATTAGTTTGATGTACTGGGAAGTGACACCAATCAGAGCTGAATGTTCAGAAGAGCAGGTCTTCTCAGGGCAGGGCAGAAAACTTTTCTTCAGGGAATATGTTCAGATATGCCTAGGTTGCTTGATTTGGTTGGTTGGTTGGCTGGTTCATAGAATCATAGAGTGCTTTGTGGTGGAAGGGACCTCCAAAGGTCATCTAATCCAACCCCTCTGCAGTGAGCAGGGACATCTTATAATGATGTAAAGGCATTTTCTAATTGAAAAAATGTAGCTAGTTAAGTTTGATAAACTTCATGCAAATTTCAGACTGTCTCAGAATCACAGAATCACCAAGGTTGGAAGAGACCTCAAAGATCATCTAGTCCAACCTGTCACCCCAGACCTCATGACTAAACCATGGCACCAAGTGCCACATCCAGTCCCCTCTTGGAACACCTCCAGGGACGGTGACTCTCTCCTCCTTTTCTCAAATCAGTGTCATAGAATGGTCTGGGTTGGAAGGGACCTCCAAAGGTCATCTAATCCAGCCCCTCTGCAGTCAACAGGAACATCCTCCACTGGGTCAGGTTGCCCAGATGCTCGTTGTGCCTCACTTTGAATATCTCCCAATAGTGATTACAACCCCTCTCAAGTATCACCAAAAAATACACAGAGATCACAGAATCAACCAGGTTGGAAAAGACCTTCGAGATCATCAAGTCCAACCTATCACCCAGCTCCATCTAATCAACTAAACCATGGCACCAAGTGCCTCATCCAGGCTTCTCTTAAATACGTCCAGGAATGGTGACTCCACCACCTCTCCCTGGGCAGCACATTCCAATGGCCAATCTCTCTTGCTGGGAAGAACTTCTCCTAACATCCAGTCTGACCCTCCCCTGGCACAGCTTGACACTGTGTCCTCTTGTTCTGGTGCTGGGTGCCTAGGAGAAGAGACCAACCCCCACCTGGCTGCAGCCTCCTTCAGGTAGTTGCAGAGAGCAAGAAGGTCTTCCCTGAGGCTCCTCTTCTCCAGGCTAAGCAACCCCAGCTCCCTCAGCTTCTCCTCACAGGGCTGTGCTCCAGACCCCTCCTCCCCTTCTCTGGACACCTTCCAGCAACTCAACATCCTTCCTAAACTGAGGGGCCCAGAACTGGACACAGTACTCAAGGTGTGGCCTAACCAGTGCTGAGTACAGGGCAGAATGACTTCCCTGCTCCTGCTGGCCACACTGTTCCTGCTGCAGGCATTGGCCTTCTTGGCCACCTGGGCACACTGCTGGCTCATGTTCAGCCTACTATCAACCAGCACCCCCAGGTCCCTTTCTGCCTGGCTGCTCTCCAGCCACTGTGCTCCCAGTCTGTAGCACTGCCTGGGGTTGTTGTGGCCAATGTGTAGAACCCGGCACTTAGATGTGTTAAATCTCATGCCCTTGGACTCTGCCCATCTGTCCAGCCTGGGAAGGTCCCTCTGCAGAGCTCTCCTACCCTCTAACAGATGAACTACTCCCCCAGCTTGGTGTCATCTGCAAACTTACTGATGATGGATGCAATCCCCTCATCCAGATCATCAATAAAGATCTTGAACAGGATGGAGCCCAGCGCTTATCCCTGGAGTACACCAATAGTGCCTGGCTGCCAGCTGGATGTGGCACCATCCACCACCACTCTCTGGGCTCAGTCATCCAGCCAGTTCCTAACCTAGCTCAGAGTGCTGCTGTCCAAGCCATGAGATGACAGCTTGGCCAGGAGTTTGCTGTGGGGGACGGTGTCAAAGGCCTTGCTGAAGTCCAGGTAGACCACATCCTTTTTACAAAGTAATTGAGACTGTTTAGCAAAACCAAACTCTAGACAACAGCAACCAAAAAATAAAAGGGGGGAAAGATAATAAAAAGGAAGGGGAAAAGTAAATCTATTTGCAATCTTGTACAATGCCCTAAAATCATTGAGTAGCACAACAAAATGCCAAAGAGTTGAAAGTTTGTGCATAAAGTTTGGAATACTTCTTCCTGAGTTGCTTGGTTGTGGTTTTTTCTTGCTGTTAGTTGTTTGGGGTTTGGTTTGTTTGGGGTTTTCTCACTTAAATTTAGGTAGCTACCTGGACGTGAAAAAAACCACACAACAAGCTTTGTTGTTTTGTTTTGGCTCCTCAGCAGTCTGACTGCAAGAATCTGCTTCTGCAAAATGTTAATTTTGTTACTTTATTTACTTAATTCCCTCCTCACCTTGCTTGTGTTGAATGTGACAGACTGAGTTAGCCTTCAGAGGTTTATTTCCCTTTTAAGCTGGTGCATTCACACGGAGGATTACTGGGCAAAACTGGCAGAATCAGAGCACAGAACAGTTGTTCTTTCCTGAAATTGATACTTCGCGCCTGAGACTTATTCTAACCCTGATTTTTGTCTGCTTTGAGCATATTCCAGGGCTCTTGATTTGGTTATTCTCTTTTTTTAATCCTTGTGTGTTTATCTTAACACTTTTTGGTAACCATACTATTGCAGCATTTCTGACTGCTTCACCAGGCAGTTCCTTCCAAAGAATCATAGAATCATAGAATCAGTCAGGGTTGGAAGGGACCACAAGGATCATCTAGTTCCAACCCCTGCCATGGGCAGGGACACCCCACACTAGATCAGGCTGGCCAGAGCCTCGTCCAGCCTGGTCTTAAACACCTCCAGGGATGGGGCCTCAACCACCTCCCTGGATAACTCATTCCATGGCTTCACCACTCTCATGGTAAAGAACTTCTTCCTCACATCTAGCCTGAATCTCCCCATTTCCAGCTTCATTCCGTTCCCCCTAGTCCTATCACTACCTGAGATCCTGAGAAGTCCTTCCCCAGCCTTCCTGTAGGCCCCCTTCAGATACTGGAAGGCCACAATGAGGTCACCTCGGAGCCTTCTCTTCTCCAGACTGAACAGCCCCAACTCCTTCAGTCTGTCCTCACAGGAGAGGTGCTCCAGCCCTCTGCTCATCCTCGTGGCCCTTCTCTGGACATGCTCCAGCACGTCCACATCCCTCCTGTAATAGGGGCTCCAGAACTGGAGGCAGTACTCCAGGTGGGGTCTCACCAGAGCTGAGTAGAGGGGAAGAAGCACCTCCCTTGACCTGCTGGTCACACTTCTCCTGCTGCAGCCCAGGATCTGATTGGCTTTCCGGGCTGCAAGTGCACATTGAGAGCTCATGTTGAGCTTCTCGTCCACCAGCACCCCCAAGCGTCTCTCCTCAGGGCTGCTCTCCAGCCAGTCCCTGCCCAGCCTGGATTTGTGCCTGGGGTTGCCTCGACCCAGATGCAGGACCCTGCACTTGGTCTCGTTGAAGCTCATGAGGTTGGCTTGTGCCCACCTCTCCAGCCTGTCCAGGTCCCTCTGGACGGCATCCCTTCCCTCCAGCGTGTCTGCTGCACCACACAGCTTGGTGTCATCAGCAACCTTGCTGAGGGTGCACTCGATGCCACTGCCCATGTCCCCCACCGCTCCAAAGAGGTGGAGATGGCCTCAGTCCAGGCCAGTGCAATGCTTTTGAGCTTTAACTTGTAGGAATATTTTTCTTCTGAAATATTACTGTGTTTCTATGGATCTTCGAAGAATATCCAAAGAAATTCAAATATATATTCAAATATTTATGGCTATCCAAAGAATGTCCATATTCAAAGAAATTCACGTGGCTTCTTTATAGATAGTTTTTTTTAACTAGCTTATTTTTGTTTTTAATGATACATGATTTGAAGTTATTGGTTACTTCATAATTGGTGCTGCAGAGTCCTTTTCCAAAATAGCTTTTTACAGCAAAGCTGACAGTATTCATTATTATTATGGGGTTTTTTTTTGTGCAGTTATTCAGGAAAGGTATCAGTTTGACATTAATGAGGATAATTGAGGATAATGAGCATAATGAGGATAATGAGGGAAAGTCTTTTCCTCTTTCTGCAGGGAGCTGGAATTGTCCTCTTCTCACAAGAAGAGCATAAGGAGGCAGTGTGTGAGGGTTTATCCAAACTACCTTGGGCTGTGCTCAGTGAGACAAGCTGCTGGCTTCTGTGCATCAGTTGGGGGGTTTTGTGTCCTTAACTCTGCAAACTAAACATGTGGAGTTTTGTTTTTCCAGAGAAATGTGGCTTAGGAAAGATGAGAGAAGGTATTTCTGATCGCTTCGGCTTTGCTGCTGGGTTTGTTGTGTGTGCGGTGTGCTTGCATCTGTTAATATATTGAAAGGAAACTTTGTCACTTGCGGTGGCAAGTGTTAGAATTGTCTGTGCAGCTCGTGTGTCAGTGTATTCCTTTGCTGTATCCTTGCCTTAGTTTGAGGTTTTTTTAGGTATTAATTCTTAAAGGTTTAGTTTGTGCTTTTCTTTCTCGTAATTTGCATACCATAGAAACAGAGTCTTGGAGTTATTGAGAGTAAGTTCACTGTCATCATTTCTTAACTTCCTTAGCTTGCCAGAAGAGTGAATGGAAATCTGGGATGAATGCTATCAAATATCATTCTCTTTTTCATTCTCTTTCTACTCTTGTAGTCCCCAGGCTTGACCAGCATATCTTCCCATTTGAGCCTTTACCGTCCTTCACTTAGGCAAGTGTTGATATAATTTTATTGCCTTTGTTAGCTCACATTTAATACAGGAGTCAGAGCATCAGCCTGGTGCAGCCTTTAATTTGATAACCCAGAAAGGAAGAAGTGGAGTTCTGTTAGCTGTAAATGTTGTGTTCTCTGCCCCTCTTCTTCCACCCCCGTGGCTGAGCAGGGCACACGTTCCATTCTGAGCAGGGGGAAAGCGTGCACGCAAGTTTGCCCACAGGCTTACCTGCCACTTGAGCTGAACATCATTCTGTGGCTCTCCCAACAGCCTCTCATCAGCTGGGAGAGGAAATGAAGAGAAACCAAACTGCCCTGAGCAAGCTTAAATTGGCTTGTGTGGAAACTTTTCAGAAGAGCCACACAAACCAAGAGGCTGCTAGTGGCATGCTGGAAAACATTGATCCAGGTGATAGGATTGTACATACCTGCTAGGCTCAAATGGATAGTGTAGTTTGGGGTCATCATTGACAGGGTTAGGGTCAACGCTGCAGCCAGGCAGAGAGCCACAGGATGGTGTCAGCATTTTGAGCTTTTCCAGCGTCAGAGGAAGCTGTAATTGTGTAATTGTTTGTGTTTAGAGATCAAATCGATGGCAGGAATCATTGGAATTGATGCCAGACGAGTGAGACGTCTGAGCTGAGCTCCTTCCAGTTGTCCTCCCGATTCCAGGAATTAGAACTGAAGGAAAGGTGTGTGGTGCTTTCACAGGTTAGGGCCTCTTGGCTTTTATATGAATGCATGGTAGTATCTAAAAGCATGATAGCCATGACTGCTGTGGTGATGAGGCTGAGCTTATAGGTCCCCTTGAAAGCCAGGAAATGCCACTCGCTCAGGCTTTGTGGTGGCTTGCTTGACACTTTCATAAGGGTGGGAGGTGAGACCGCATCCTGAGTACTGTGCTCAGTTTTGGGCTCCCCAGTTTAAGAGGGAGCCCTGGGATCTGCTGGAGAGGGTCCGGTGGAGGGCTGCAAGGATGATTAGGGGACTGGAGCACTGCCTGGTGAGGAGAGGCTGAGGGACCTGGGGCTTTTTAATCTGGAGAAGAGAAGACTGAGAGGGGATTTAATAAATGTTTCTAAATATCTGAGGGCTGGGGGTCAGGAGGGAGGGACACGCTTTGCTCACTTGTGCTCTGTGATAAGACAAGGAGCAATGGATGTGTTCCTCTGTGACCTGAGCTGGATTGCCTGGTCCTGCTGTGGCAGGGGGTTTGGATTTGATGATCTCTTTGTGTCCCTTCCGACCCCTGACATCCTGTGATTCTGTGAACTAACACAACGAGCCAAAGTTATGCTATTCTATCCATGCTCTCCAGGTTCCAAAGGGAGCTGCCATCTTTGCTCCTGTTGCAGTAATAATTGTAAATAATGATTAGTTAAAAAATTAAAATACAAAATAAGCATCAGCTCTTGCTCCTTACAATCAGTAGTGTAAGCTCCCCCCCCTTCTTCTTCAGTTGAATCATGCTGGAATAGAATTGCTTCTGTGGGTTGCATCATCACTGAAGGTGTGACTTGAAATGCTAGAGAAGCTCAACATTGTGCTAATTCATGTGGGAACTCTTAACTTGCTTTCTTGTAGCTACAGCTTTCAATTGAATTGAAAGCTACAGTTGTGTGAAACTTGAGGACAGTAGGAAAATTACCAGTAAGAATTTAACTTACAGCCCTGAACCTTTGCATTCTTGCCATTGTCCTGCTTCCCTATGTGATGGATTGTGCTCTGGATTATGGACAGATGAAATAAATTGATCCTTTACGTTCTTTTAAGCTGATCTTGCATGATAAGAGCTTTCTGACAGTGAAGCAAAGCCTGTTAAATATATTAGCAGTTTGGGAGTATGCTATGAAATAAATTTTATGTCTAGGTGAAGTTTTCTGTGAATTCCAGAAGAATATTCTTAATTAAAATGGTTTCTCCGAAGAGGTTTTCTGTGCTGGCAGTTGGTCCAGAAAAGAACTTACATAAACTGCATTTTTAATGGTCTGACATTTTAATGGTCAGGATTTCCTGGTGTCATGCCATAATCAGGAATGACTGGACAGGACTTGAGACAATTGAGTTCAAACTGATTTCCTCTTCCCCCTCCAGTTTCTGTGCCTAATCACATTGTTTTCCAGTGTGCATGGTTTGGGCTTTGGGCATCTTGTGCTTTTTTTCCTGTGTGATTATAACCTCCATGCAAGGCCTACCATAGAAGGCTCTGTAAAGTGGCTCTCATACCGTGAGTTTACTTTTAGCCTGTGCTTGCAGTGATTTCAGCCAGCATTTTCCATTCATGCCCTTAGCTGTTAGGTTGTTAAGGAATTTTTTTGCATGTAAATCTGTAAAACTGGTCTTAAATGCAACTTAGGGATTTTATTATTTTTTTTGCCTCCCAGGGCATCCCTCACATTTTGCCCATTTTGTTGAAGTAAGTTTATCTTCTTTTTATTGATGCAGTATTCATTCCTGTTTCTTTGTTCCAGACCTTGTCTAAAATATAACCTGAACATCTATGAAGCTCCTTAGTCTGAATGGCAGTAGGGAAGTGTTTCTGCTGCAGAAGTAAAATCTAAGTTCCAGTTGAGGCAGGGAGGGGAAGTTGTCAATACACGTACAACTTCCTCTCACTGAAAGGTTGGACTTGGCTCTACAAGCATCACACTCAAGTAAACCAGTCCTAAGCCTGTGTCTGCTTCACAGGTGGGTAAATCCATTCATCTTATTAATGGGATCTTTCACAACTGCACAACCAAAGTACCAGCTCCTGCTGCTGGTTGCTTAGTTCTTTTCATCAAATTCACCAAAAAAGGCAGTGAAAGAGAGTTAAGAATTTGCAGTCTGGGTTTTTCAGTTCATGTGGTTTGTTAATGAGGTAATAGTTCTTCTTCTCCTGTTCATGTAGTGTGATTTGATATATGGAGCCTTGCTACGTGTGAAACATTTCCCAGGGATAATGCACTGTGGGCTGGCAACACAGAGAAAAAGCGGGAGTGCCGTCCCTCCTGTCGCTGGAGGCAATAGTCCTGTAGTCTGTATTGAAAGTGAGAGGATGTTTGTTCCTCAGGAGCTGTGTATCCACAATAACACATGAGAAGTATAGAAAAAAATATTTTGCTGTTGTTTCCCTGGTCATGTATATTCCAATGAATTTGGACTGATTTCAGTTTCAACCACTGTGTTTATATTGGTGATGTTACCGATCAGTCGGTGTGTGTAACATAAAGCAAACACCCAGAGGAGGCCACAAAGATGATCCAAGGGCTGCAACAACTCTTCTAGGAGGATAGGGTGAGGGAGCTGGGGGTGTTCAGCCTGAAGAGGAGAGGGCTCTGGGGAGGACCTTAGAGCTGCCTTCCAGTACCTGAAAGTATCCTACAAGAAGGCTGCAGAGGGACTTTTCCTAAGGGTGTCTAGCAATAGGACGAGGGGGAATGGTTTGAAGCTGAGGGAGAGTAGAGTTAGGCTGGATCTTAAGAAGAAATTCTTCACTAGGAGGGTGATGAGACTCTGGAATAGGCTGCCCAGAAGAAGCTGTGACTGCCTCCTCCATGGTGGAGGTCAAGGCCAGGTTGGATGAGACCTTGAGCAACTGAGTGTAGTTTGAGAGGTGTCCCTGCCCATAGTGGGGAGGTTGGAGCAGATCATCTCTGAAGTCCCTTCCAACCTAAGCCATTCTATGAATCTGTAATTCTACTGTGAATTTTATTCACACTATTTATGTTTCCTTGTGAAGTGCCATGACTGTGCAGTCAGGAGGCTGCTGTGCCTCTCCCTTCACATTCAGGTTTTCATGCCAGTATCAAGAATAATATTTTTATTAGGTGCCTCAAAAATTGCATCCAGCAGAAACTCATTATCTTAGTCCTTCCAAGACCATTTTTTGACAATATTGTACATCACTGTAAAAATGGGAATAGCATTTAGCTAGAAGTGGAAGTGGTTAAGAGAAACACCTAAGGATACTCTTCAGGTTAGCAATTTCTTCTCTTTTATTTCAGTCTGCTAGGACAGTTTAAAATGAAATTTTGCTGGTTAATGAGTGTGAGTGAAAGAAGTGGAGACCTCTGGATCAATGCAGTGTAATGCAGCAATCTCTACCATCCCTGCAGAGAGAGGCTGCTGACTCCAGCACTTGAGTGATGCTGGTGAGTCAAGGAGCCAGCCAGAGCCACGTGCACAGCAGTGCTGACTGTGTGTGAGATCAGCTGGGATCCAGTACAGCCGGAGCTAGGGGGCAGTCATCAATCCAAGCCACAGACAGGCTCCATGCATTAGTGGTACATAGTTTGCAAGTAGATCAGGCTGGTCTGCTGTGCTGTCACAAACTTCAGCAACCCAGGTAAACCTGCTGCTTAACTGAGCTGCAGCTGCATCCTCTCATTGCTACTCTGAAAAGCAAACCCAAGAGGTTTAAGGGAAGGATGGTTCTTCTCTTTATTTGCCTTTAGACTGGAGACTAAGGTTTGGAATGTGCATCTGTTCTTAGAGCAGTGTATCTTAAACTCTGTTGTCTTCATAAAGATACCATAAGAAGGACATTGTAAGAAGGACACAGAGCTGTTGGAGAGAGTCCAGAGGAGGCCACAAAGATGATCCAAGGGCTGGAGCACCTCTGCTGTGAGGATGGGCTGAGGGAGCTGGGGGTGTTCAGCCTGGAGAAGAGAAGACTGGGGGGACCTTGGAGCTGCCTGCAAGTACCTGAAGGGATCCTACAGGAAGGCTGCAGAAGGACTTTTCATCTGGATGTCCCGCAATAGGACAAGGGGGAATGGTTTGAAGCTGAGGGAGATAGTAGGTTTACACTGGATCTTAGGAAGAAGTTCTTCAGTACGAGGGAGGTGAGACTCTGGAATAGGTTGCCCAGGGAGTTTGTGGCTGCCTCCTCCCTGGGGATGTTCAAGGCCAGGTTGGATGAGGCCTTGAGCAGCTGAGTCTGGTTGAGAGGTGTCCCTGCCATGGTGGGGAGGTTGGAGCAGATGATCTCTGAGGTCCCTTCGAACCTAAGCCATTTTAGGTTTGTATGATATTCACCATTTATTCAGGTCATGAAGTTTTTGTCAGTGATTAGCGTATGGAGACTTCAAATGAACAGAAACCTGATGGTTTACAGCAACTGCCCCTGTACTCAGCACTGGTTAGGCCACACCTTGAGTCCTGTGTCCAGTTCTGGGCCCCTCAGTTTAGGAAAGATGTTGAGATGCTGGAACGTGTCCAGAGAAGGGCAACAAAACTGGGGAGGGGTTTGGAGCACAGCCCTGTGAGGAGAGGCTGAGGGAGCTGGGGTTGCTTAGCCTGGAGAAGAGGAGCTGCAGGGGAGACCTTCTTGCTCTCTACAACTACCTGAAGAGAGGTTGTAGGCAGGTGGGGGTTGGTCTCTTCTCTCAGGCAAGCAGCACCAGAACAAGAGGACACAGTGTCAAGCTGTGCCAGGGGAGGTTTAGGCTGGATGTTAGCAAGAAATTCTTCCCAGAAATAGACTGGTCATTGGAATGTGCTGCCCAGGGAGGTGGTGGAGTCACCATCACTGGAGGTGTTTCAGAGGATACTGGATGAGGCCCTTGGTGCCATGGTTTAGTTGATTAGATGGTGTTGGGTGATAGGTTGGACTCTGTGATCTGGAAGGTCTTTTCCAACGTGGTCTATTCCATTCCATTCCATTCCATTCCATTCCATTCCATTCCATTCCATTCCATTCCATTCCATTCCATTCCATTCCATTCCATTCCATTCCATTCCATTCCATAACTGCAGAATTGTGAAATAATTACAGGCAGAAATTGTCTGCTGGTCTGTGACATAGAAAACCTAGATTTAACTTTTTGGTTCTATTCATGACTGTTGGGATGACACTGGTTGCCATCTATTATCAAAGAGTCATACAATCATAGAATTGTTATGGTTGGAAGGGACCTCCAGGATCATCTAGTTCCAACCCCCTGCTATGGCATTATGAGCACTGACATCCTTATTAGGGTAAAAGAATGATTACTTTGGTAAAATAACTGAAGATTTGATGCTATGAAGCACAGTTGTTGCAGATATATTTCCATGTGTATTAATATGGCTTCTCTGAGGTAGGATGAAATGTTGTAGATGTTTGTTAGAACAGGAGACCAAGGTACTGAAATACAATTCCTTTAAGTAACCACATAGATAACATCTTCAATCTTTGTTCTGTTAGTCAGGCATGCAACTGATACCACAGGGAAGGTAAAATACATGTGATCTTACAGGTGAATATTGAATCTGAGCTGTGTAAAATTCCTTAATCCCTTAGCAATGAACTTAAAAATAGCAACCAAGAGTATGAGCTGCTTGGTGCAAACTGTGGAGGCTCTCTGAAAAGTGTGTTGAGTATCTTTATTTTATAGTGGCATACCTCATTTTAAAAGCATAAACTAACTTTAGATGTATTTTCAGGTATCTCAAATGAGGGGAAATACCTAATAGAAATTTTCCTGAGGAAGAGTAGCAACTGAAAGTAAATTTCAGTTAAAGGAGAAGACATGAAAAACTTAGAAAGTGCTATTTAAAGTACGTCTGAGGTGTCAGCACTTGGCCAGGTGTGAAATAGCATCCAAAAAAAGTACATGAACGCTAAAAATTGTCACTTTTTCTGTTAGTCGTGAAGTAAAATGCACTCTAGACTGTCACAGGCTGGGCTCCATTCGGTACCTTTTGGTACCTGCTTTGTGTGTTTGAATCCTGACTAATCTCCACTTGCGTCCTCAAACGTAGGTTGGACTTGATGATCTCTGAGGTCTTTTCCAACCTTGCTGGTTCTATGATTCTGTGATTCTATTTGATGTGTTTGGGCTCTACAGAAAGAAGCAGGATGACAAACCCAGCCCTCTTTAATGGCAGCCGGGGTGTTAAGTAACCTTTCCTAGCTCTGGACGCTTGTTCAACACAAACCGACTTTGTTTCTCATTTAGCATACATCAGGGTGCGTTGCCTTTTGACCTAGGAGCATGTTCTCTGTCTAATTATCCCCTGTATTGTTTTACTGTTCCTTGAAACTATGCAAACAATTTGGTGTGTCCCTAGCAACCAAACAATGCTGTTTAACAGAGATTTCCTATGGCACTGGCTCCCAGATTTCCCACGTAGGGCCAGCTTGCATGGGAGCAAACAAACAGGGTGTTGTTTGAAGCAAATAATGTTCAGTCTTCTCCAGCAGTCTACGAAACTCTTTTTTTTTTGTTTAGTTTTGGTTTTGACACTGTTGTGAGTGGTACTTTTCTGTGATTCTGTATGGGTTTTGGTTCCAGATTTTGTCTGAAGTTCTGGAGAACGGTCCATGTTTTGAAGCTTCCAAACAAGTGTTTGGAACTTAACATTTCTCTGGCAGCTGAGAGCAGAGATGCTTTATGCTTTCGTGGCAAAGAAAGAGGCAAATTATTTAATCCTGTCCTGCAATGAGATTTGTTGGTTGGTGGTTTTTTCCCCCATTAAACATGCTATTTAAAATCCATGTAGACCCTTCCTACAGTGGTACTGGTTGCATGTTCATGAGTAAATGAATCCCACTGAACATAACAATTACTAGATAATAATGTTGTTTGGCCTAGTTGAGAAATCTGTTAATAAATACTGGGTTTGCTTTGTATATTTTCTTATTAAACACAGCCAAGCTCCTTCCATCTTTTCCTCTTCCTGCTTTTTTTCATTTCTGTATGTGCTTAACCACCTTACTAGTTTTACATGGCAGATAAAACCATAACCATTGTCATATGCAAGGCAAGAGTTGTTACTGTGAGCCTTTAATGCTGCCCTGAATTAGAATCCTCAGCAAGTTCACAGAGGCAAGCAAATCCTAGTCCTTTATTCTGCCTTTTGAATCCGCTGGCATTTCAGCAAAACCCAGATACTTGTAATCCTCTCGTGGCAGCACTGAGAATGGCTTCAGTTTGACATTTTCCCCTTGCTTTTGGGGGAGGAGGGGAGGCAGTTTATGCACGTGAACACAGAGCTTAGTATTTTTTAAATTGAATTAACCAGGTTGGAAAAGACCTTTGAAATCATCAAGTCCAACCTATCGCCCAGCACCATCTAATCAACTAAACCATGGCACCAAGTGCCTCATCCAGTATCCTCTGAAACACCTCCAGTGATGGTGACTCCATCACCTCCCTGGGCAGCACGTTCCAATGGCCAATCTCTCTTACTATGAAGAACTTCTTCCTAACATCCAGCCTAAACCTCCCTGGCGCAGCTTGAGACTGTGTCCTCTTGTTCTGGTGCTGGTTGCCTGGGAGAAGAGACCAACCCCCACCTGGCTACAACCTCTCTTCAGGTAGTTACAGTATCACAGTATCACCAAGGTTGGAAGAGACCTCAAAGATCATCGAGACCAACCTGTCACCACAGACCTCATGACTAGACCATGGCACCAAGTGCCACGTCCAATCCCCTCTTGAACCCCTCCAGGGATGGTGACTCCACCACCTCCCCGCGCAGCCCATTAGTTGTAGAGAGCAAGAAGGTCTCCCCTGCGGCTCCTCTTCTCCAGGCTAAGCAACCCCAGCTCCCTCAGCCTCTCCTCACAGGGCTGTGCTCCAAACCCCTCCCCAGCCTTGTTGCCCTTCTATGGACACGTTCCATAACCTGCAGTCTGCTTTGCTGCCGGCAGAGGGAAGGGGCTGCCCCCCACATTGACTCTCCTCTTGGTGCTGGTGCTAGCGCCTGTGCGCTCATGCGGTGAGCGAGCTGGGAGCTGCTTGTCGCCAAATTAACCTGGGGAAACAAGGGATACATCTGCTGCTCTTCCACTTCATGACACAGCTGCACACTTGTGTTTGCAGGCACAGGAGAGTGGTAGAGGGAGGCAGGGAGCTGACTGCATGGGAATGTTAGGAAGCAATTCTTCACAGACAGAGAGATTGGCCACTGGGATGTGCTGCCCGGGGAGGTGGTGGAGTCACCATTGTTGAAAGTGTTTAAAATAAGACTGGATGAGGCACTTGGTGCCATGGTTTAATTGATTAGATGGTGTTGGGTGATGGGTTGGACTTGATGATCTTGAAGGTGTTTTCCAATCTGGTTAATTCTGTGATCTCTGTGTGTGCATCCTTTGTCAGTATTATAGAATCATGGAGTGGTCTGGGTTGGAAGGGACCTCCAAAGGTCAGAATTGAATTACAGAATTAGTGAGGCTAGAATAGACCTCTGAGATCATCAAGTCCAGCCTATGACCTAACACCACCACATGGTCATCTACTCTAACCCCTCTGCAGTCAGCAGGGGCATCCTCCACTAGATCAAGTTGCTCAGAGTCCTGTTGAGCCTCTCCTTGAATATCTCCAGGGATGGGGCCCCAACTGGGCAACCTGTTCCAGTGGTCCACTGGCCTCATGGTAATTCCATCTGAAAGGGGATGTGTCAAACTCCTGGCAAGAAGTCGGGTCTGTGGCATTGCAAGATGATGTAAGGCTGCTCTCTGGTACCACATTTTCCTGGCTTCATAGTCATGCCCTCTGCCTTACACTGAAATTTCTGCAAGCACTCCCGGGAGCTGGACTCATTGAAGTCCAGTTGCTTCTTTTATTCTTGTTGAGTTGGGCTTTTTGTCCAGTTTGTCCATTTTGAGTTGATTTCCTTTGTCATTGCATGAACATAGGGGAAGCTATCCCTAGAGTACACGTGGGTTTAGGTCAGTCTAAACAGCCTTTGGGTTTCATCCTTAATAAGAGAAGCTGTTTTGCAGCCTTGCAAGTTAATACATACACTAAGATCATCTCTTTCTGAGGATTAGTTTACTAATGCAAAGTAAAGGTTCTGGCTTAAGGAGCACATTAGTCCCTCTTAGCTTCCCTGTAGAGAGACAGGAGGTGGTTGATACCAGCTTCTCATTGTTCAGGGGCTGGACTGGACCAGAGCTGTGGCATCTTTCCTTAAGTCCCCAGTCCTGATATGGTAGGGTTGTGGATACTCCAGTAGGTAAGCCTCGAAGGAGCCCAAGCAGCTGCTTTGCTAGATTTCTTCTGCCCAGACACAGGTAATGATTTTCAAAAGGAGATTTTTAACTCTCATTTTTTTCCAGTTTATCAGCTTCAATATCTGGTTTAAAATGAGAGTCCAGTTTGTTGCACGGAGCAAAGCTTTAGCTTTCTTAGAAACTCTTCTGTTTAGGATGCCAGCAGCTGTGTGGGGTCTGCTAGGAGGCATTAGGTACTTTTTATTTTGTTCCCCTGCATATAGAGATGAAAGGAGAGTTGTTCAAAAGCTCTGTGTGGCAGCACTTTTCTATTTAGTCAGTCTCAGACTTGGCATTTCTGTTTGTTACCTGCTGTGGCTGGGCAGGGATATATTCCTCCTTTTCACCTCTCCACTCAAGAAGAGAGGATCCTCAAACCTCTATACTTTTTTTTTTTTTCTTGACACATAATTCATCTCTCTAATTTCCTGGGCTGCCTTTGGAAGCATCCAGGCTTGAGAGTGCCAGGAGTATGGATGCTGGAGAATGTCGACATTGTAAAGGCATCAAATGTTTTATAAAGCCTCTGATACATCTATGCTTTCATACTAAGGGACCAGCCAATCATCAGGTACTGAACTAAGAAGGAATTTTGCATTGAAATCAGGGGTTTGGGGTTGTCATTGCTTGTTTGCAGCATGCACTCTTAATGGCTTTTTGTACTTTGATCTGGTGAACTTCCCCCATAGGGATCTAGAACACAGAATCGTAGAATTGTTAGGGTTGGAAAGGACCTCCAGGCTCATCCAGTTCCAGACCCACTGCCGTGGGCAGGGACACCTCACACTACGTCAGGTTGCCCAGAGCCACATCCAGCCTGGCCTTCAAAACCTCCAGGGATGAGGCTTCCACCACCTCCCTGGGCAACCTGTGCCAGTGTCTCACCACCCTCATGGGGAACAACTTCTTCCTAACATCCAATCTCAATCTACCCATTTCCAGTTTTGCTCCACTCCCCCAGTCCTATCACTCCCTGACACCCTCAAAAGTCCCTCCCCAGCTTTCTTGTAGGCTCCCTTCAGATGGCATTGTCTTTGATGTGCCTCTGCCTGCACGGCATGGCACGTGCCCCTCTGTGGCTGTTAGGACCTCTGTTAGCCAGATTAAAGGGCTAGATCAAAGTGCTAGAGGATGTTCAGAAGTGCTTTCTGGCGTGTGGTATGCGTGCATGCCGTTCTGGTGGCGCATCTGGTTGCTGGGAACTGTGACCTTGGCAAGTCCTTCCAGGCTCCAAGACTGCATACTGGAGCTTATGCACAGGAAAAAATATGCCTAGCTCCAACTAAAGAGCAAGCCTGTACAAAAAATACTTAGAGGAGAAAAACCAGCTCACAATGTAGTGCTGAAAACCGTACTGCTTTTTCATTAGAGGTTAAGGTAGTTGTGACCATTTTCTTTCCAGTCCTGCTGAATTGCTCACTTCACCAGTGGGTTTGGTAAATGATTACTTTAAATGGAAGCTAAGGAAGTCTGTGTTATGTAAAATCACAGAATGGCTTAGGCTGAAAGGGACCTTAGCAATCATCTACTCCAACCTCCCCTCCATGGGCAGGAATAACTCTCAACTAGACTCAGCTGCTCAAGGCCTCATCCAGCCTGGTCTTTGACACCCCTAGGGAGGAGGAATCCACAACCTCCCTGAGTCTCAGCACTCTTGTACTAAAGAACTTCTTCCTAAGATCCAGTGTAAATCTATTCTCCCTCAGCTTCAAACCATTCTCCCCTGTTCTGTTGCTTAGGACACCCTGATGGAAAGTCCTTCTGCAGCCTTCCTGTAGGATTCCTTCAGGTATTGGAAAGCAGCTTAAAGGTCCCCCCAGAATCCCCTGCTCTTCAGGCTGAACACCCTCGGCTCCCTCAGCCCATCTTCATAGCAGAGGTGCTCCAGCTCTTGGGTCATCTTTGTGGCCCACCTCTGGACTCCCTTCAACAGCTCTGTGTGCTTCTTATGCTGGGGACACTGGAACTGGACACAATATAAAATGTAACTTTCTGAACTAATGGAAGAAATTGTGAATGGTTGAGGTTCTGTCTTGGGGAAGATGCAGAGTACCAAAGGTTTGGTCTCCATGGCAACCAGTATTTTCATGAATGAGTTGAACAGGGGAAAAATAGTTTGAGTAAAAGTTGTAGATAATATTTAGCTAACAGGAATTGCACAGGTTCAAAACACACAGAAGCTTTGCAAGTTCATCAAAATTGGCCAAGTGCATCTCCTCACACTTCAGCTGCAGCAAGCCTTAAAGGAGGAGCTCGCCTGAACAAATAGTGATATGTAATACAGTAAAACAGACTGATGTGATTAGTTCTTTTGATTTATATTGTGCAAGATCAGAACTGTAATTATTTAATTGTCATGTGCCTGTTAAACTCCTGCAGGAGTGAGTTCTGCCATTGTTTTTGAGTGTTTGGGGAGAAAATTAAAGGTGGATAAATATATGTCAACTTAGGATGAAACTATTTCAGTGTAAAGATGAAAGCACTTATCTGTAACAAGACTAATATATCCAAGTATATATATGTATGTATGTATGTGTATATATACTGATCAATTAATTCATATTACTGAAAGGGAACAAGTCTTTCAGATTTTTGACTAGAGAGCGGAGAAGATCAGCCTGACCTGTCTAGAAGGGATTTGTGTTCATGTTAGGAAAGTCAGCTTGCTGACAGAAAGTGCCACGAGGGACCAAGGATGGATTTCCCTTGAAGATATTTGGACACCCAAGTAGAAACTCCATGGGCAGTTCATAAAAGTTGAATCATGCAGATGCCTCTCACAGTACGGAGAGATTACCCTTGAAGTTGAACCATGTGGGAAAAGGCTGGGAGAGCTGGGTTTGTTCAGCCTTCAGAAGAGAAAGCTTAGGGCAGACCTTATTTCCATGGAGCAGTACATAAAGGGTAGCTACCAGGAGGTGGAGACCACCTTTTTATGAGGAGTCCCATGGAAAAGAGAATGGGAGATGGGGACAAGTTACTACTGGGGAAATTACCATTGGAGTCCAGAAGAAAATTTTTCACCATGAGAACAGTTAGAGATTGGAATCATCTCCAGGGAAAGAGAGGGTTCCCTCACATTGGACTGTTTAAATCTTAGCTCGACAGGGTACTGGGACAAGCTCATTTCAACTAGAAAGGTTGGAGCAGATGATCCTTGGGGTCCCTTCCAAGGTGGTATTCTGTCATTTTTACTGGAACTGAAGGAGTTTTTTGCAATTCTGCACTGCTGTAATTAAAATCTGTGAGTTGGGCCAGCTTTGCACTTACTCCAGCATGTTATTGGCTTCAGCTCTGCACTTCGCTCTGGATAAGTGGCCAGTCTGCGCTCTGTGGCATTGACCACCTGAATGTGTCTGTGGTAGGTTGAATTACAGCATGAACTTTGCCAGGCTAACTCAGTTGGAAGCAAATGGAAGCTGTGGTTACAAGCCAAACTATGACCTACAATGGAATGCAAAGTGGCACTTGAAGCCATGGGTTAGTTGTCAGAGGTGTTAGGTATTAGGTAATAGGTTGGACTTGATGATCTCTGAGGTCTTTCCCAAACTGATTGATTCTGTGATGCATTAAACACTTCAGGCTTTACCATGATCATCATGCAGCTGTATTCAGAAGGGGTGGTTCACACACCATAAGGCACTTTTGCGTTTAATCAGTGACAGAAATGAGTTCCATTGTAAACCTTTGTGTGACTTAGAGTAGCGTTTCCCACCTAATTAAAAACACAACCTTGTTGAATGTTACAGCAACTTATTTCCTCCTTCTGATTTACACAGTTTACTGTGTGAATACATCCGTGTGATGGGTGGGAAAGTAAAGAAATCATCGGCACTGTGTTTATAAGCTCAGCTTTATAGCTCTTTATTTTTCTTCTTGTTTTTTTCCCCCGCTGTAGCCTCCACGCCACCCAGCAGAGTAAATAAACGCAGAGTTTCTCCAAGTGTTGTTTCCACCTGGGAAAAGAGAGGCATCATCATGTCTAACATTACTATTGATCCAGATGTCAAACCTGGCGAGTATGTCATCAAAAGCCTCTTTGCTGAGTTTGCTGTTCAAGCTGAAAAGAAAATTGAAGTTGTAATGGCTGAACCTTTGGTGAGTCCAGTTTTTTCTCCATCTCTCTTTTCCTCTCTTCCTCTCTTCTTTTTCTCTCTTCTTCTCTCTTCTTTTCCTCTCCTCTTTTCCTCTCTTCTTCTCCTCTCTTCTTTTCCTCTCTTTTTCTCAAAGAGGCTGATTTATCCTGTGTGTGATCCCTGAAAAGAATGTGCCTGTGCATGTGAGACCCCACCTGCAATACTGCATCCAGTTCTGGTGTCCCCAGCAGAAAAAGGATGCAGAACTGTTGGAGGGAGTCCAGAGGAGGCCAGAAAAGTGATCCAAGGGCTGGAGCACCTCTGTTGTCAGGATAGGCTGAGGGAGCTGGGAGTGTTCAGCCTAGAATAAAAACTGTGGGGACACACTTTAGAGCTGCCTTCCAATATCTGAAGGGATCCTACAGGAAGGCTGCAGAGGGACTTTTCATCAGAGTGTCTGGAGACAGGACAAGGGGGAATGGTTTGAAGCTGAGGGAGAGCAGCGTTAGACTGGAGCTGAGGAAGATGATTGTCAGTATGAGGGTGGTGAGACTCTGGAATAGGCTGCCCAGGAAGGTTGTGGATGCCTCCTCCCTGGGGCAGTTCAAGGCCAGGCTGGATGAAGCCTTGAGCAGCTGAGTGTAGTTGAGAGATTGGAGTGGATAATCTCTAAGGTCCCTTCCAACCTGAGCCATTCTATGACTCTATGATGACTTTTCAAAGGGATTAGTCAAAAATAGACAGGCTTCTGCAAATACTTTTACCACCTAGATTATGTTTTATTGACTTCTGTTGAAACTGTTCTGTAGTCATTACTGGAAACATGACCTCTTAGTATTTGTAAGTTCTGTAAAGTCATCAAAGGAAATTGCAGCAACAAAAAAAGACCCTTCATTAACTCTGCCAACTGTTTCCTGTTGATGTTTCTTTGGAATAATACTTTGACAAGACTTTCAGGAACAGATGCATTTGGTTTGTTTTCCAACGTAATGATGCAAGCACTTGGAAAAATACAGCAGGCAGCAGATACAACAGGTTAGGTGAAATGCTAGATTCTGGTGGTTATCCAGATCTTGAAGTAAATGGATTCCTTTTTTTTTTCTTTTTTTTTTTTTTTTTTTTTTTAATGGACATTTCTGGTGTAAAAAAAAATATATTTTATTTTTAAGTTGCAAATGTGCAGAGCAAGTGGAGTGAGTCCAGAGGAGGCCACAGAGATGACTCAAGGGCTGGAGCAGCTCTGCTAGGAGAATAGACTGAGGGAGCTGAGGTTGTTCAGCCTGAAGAGGAATGGACTCTGGGGGGACCTTGGAGCTGCCTTCCAGTACCTGAAAGGATCCTACAGGAAGGCTGCAGAGGGACTTTCTATCAGGGTGTTTAGAGACAGCACAAGGGGGAATGGTTTGAAGCTGAGGGAGAGCAGAATTAGACTGGATCTTAGGAGGAGGGTGGAGAGGTTGAAATAGATGATCTTTAAGGTCCCTTCCAACTTAAGCCATTCTCTGATGAATCTAAGACCCTGTAGCTCACAGCAGGCTAGCTAGCAGAAGGCCTCTGTTTGCAAATGCTGCTTGCAGAAGTGATGGTGTGCAGAAGTGAATGTGGGAACACTTGAGTCCTAGTTTTGAAACATTAGGAAAAAATATTATTAAGAACTAGTTCAAAAGAACACAAAAATGGAACTAAACACATTTTATGGTGTCACTGATAGAATCATCTTCAGCTAAAGCCATTATCAGATCAGAGGCTCAGGAAAAGGAAACCTTTCTTTATACACACCTACTTAGGTAAACATTGTGTGTGAGTGTACCAGGCAAGCCCACAACTTAAACATAATGTGTCTGTTGGCCTACAGACATCCAAAAAGAGTCAGGTTTTCAGGAGGATTTGATAAGAAATCACAGAAAGTCTGGAGCAAAAGGGGCATGCAAATGGTGAAGGGTACATGGCTAGAAATCAGAGAAGAGCTCTAGGGTTGGAAGCTCTGCTCAGGGTGGTTGAAATGCCTACTGCTGTGAATGCCACTCCCTTGGCCCATTATCTACTCATCTGCTAAAGCTGTGGGGAGGGTATTGCTGAGCCAGAATGACAGAGATTGGATTCAGATGAGCTGGGGAGGGCTTTTCCTGTAGACACAGCCAGTTTGGAGTTAAATCTCTTAACTGGAATGCAGGTAGCAAGGTAAATGTAATAGTAGCTCTGGGGTTCACTTGTGCTGCAAAACTTGGCCCTAAACCGGACTGGATAAATCCTCTGACAACAAACCAGGACTATGTGTCCCCTGCCACACTGTTGACTGTTGGTTAAACAGACAGTTTAAAATCTGTAAATCATGCAGAATGAAAACATCTCCACATCACAAATTTGAAAGCCACTGGAACCAGTGAAACGGTGGCCTTTTCAAAGGAGAGAGTTGCCCAGTTTCATGGTGCTAGCATCAAGTTTACCTGACTACCTGATCTTTTACTGATAAGATTCTGAAGTTGCTCTTTGTTGTGTATACAGCATATATAAAATTCTTCGGGATAAAATGAGAAATACTGTTGGAGAGGTCATTTGTGAAGGTGGTTATCAGTTCTGCCAGGGTTAGTTTGAAGAAGGTCTTCAGTACGAGTGTGGTGAGACTCTGAAATAGGTTGCCCAGGGAGGTTGTGGATGGCTCTTCCCTGGGGGTGTTGAAGGCCAGGTTGGATGAGTCTAGTCAAGAGGTGTCCCTGCCCATGGAGGGGAGGTTGGAGTAGATGATCTCTGAGGTCCCTTCCAACCTGAACCACTCAGTGGTTCTATGAAAATGGTTTCTGATGCAGTCAGTGTAAGTATACACATACAGCCACCTTTTTTACATTGGTAGGAAGGAAGGACTCTATAGAAAAGCAACAATTTAAAAGAGGTGCCAAAAGCTGTGGAAATAACAGTATACACATACAGCCACCTTTTTTATATTGGTAGGAAGGAAGGACTATATAGAAAAGCAACAATTTAAAAGAGGTGCCAAAAGCTGTGGAAATGTAAAACAGTGGTAGAAGGGCATCTTGAGGTGTCTCAATGAAAGGAAGTGCAAAAGTGCTGAACTGGTTTAATTTTTTCTCTGTAGTATTTGATATAATTATTGAATATTCAGTTCTAGTGTATTTAAAAAGAAAGGAGGCTGAAATAGCACAGGAAAGGAACTGACTGAGACTGGGGGAAGGCTTTGAGTAAGAGAGGAGAGCCCTTCAGCATTTTAGTGTGATTTGATTTGTGGGATGACTTGGCTACAAATAATAATGTGGGGAATATGTATTGTATTACATAAGTCATTAGTCATGGAGTGGCTCAGGTTGGAAGGGACCTCAGAGATCATCTACTCCAACCTCCCCTCCATGGGCAAGGACACCTCTCAACTAGGCTCATCTGCTGAAGGCCTCATCCAGCCTGGCCTTGAGCTCCACCATGGAGGAGGCAGCCACAGCCTCCCTGGGCAGCCTATTCCAGAGTCTCACCCCCTCCTACTGAAGAACTTCTTCCTAAGATCCAGTCTAACCCTGCTCTCTCCCTCAGCTTCAAACCATTCCCCCTTGTCCTATTGCTAGACACCCTTAGGAGAAGCCCCTCTGCAGCCTTGCTGTAGGTAATGTGTTAGAAGAGGGTAGGCTGTTAGACGAAGCGGTTGGAGAGAAGCAGGAGTCAGACCAATTAAAGCTAGGAGCCAGACACTGTCTAAAAGTTGAAGATGACCATGCCAGTAGGATAGCAAAAACTAATTTTGAAATAATTAAAAAACAAAACAGTAAACTCAGCTGAAGACAGCCCCCAGGGGTGAGGAGAAGGTCCCCTTTTGGCTCGGTGTGTGGGTTTCATTCAGACTTGGGATTTTAAAAGTAACTAAATGGTATCTCTGACTGTGAATTTATTTACAGTACCCAGTGAGTAACACACTAGTTTCCTTCCAGTGATTTAATTAAGAGTTCTCTGCTTGCAAAATTTTTTAATACCACAGAGTTGCCAGAGTTACAGAAAAAGCTTATCAGCAAATGCTTAAAATAAATGATTCAAGTCGTGAGCATAAGCGCAGGAAGGAAGATCATCCTTTTGGAGAGTCAATTAAATTAAAACACTTTCTTGTAGAAAAAAATGAAATCAGTGCTTCTGAATCTTTCGTCATAGCGTATGGTTTCGAAAAGAGAAATGGTTCAGGTGCAATTGATTGTAGTTTGAAATAGCCTTCATCAGCTGAGCAGGGATGACTCTGAGGCACGGTGCCAGCCTTCCTCAAGTGTGGGACAAAGTTCCATAAGAGTGAAAAAGCTGAGTGATAAACTGAGACATCTAACGTTCTGTGATTCTGTCAGGCTGCATGGAAATATAGATGGTGGGAATTTGAGCAGGAAGAGTTTAACGTGATACCCTTAAATTACCAAGGTGTCAAGCAGGTAAGCTGCTGACTACTGAATTGTAAAGTTTTGGTCAAAACCCGCAAGGGTATTGAAGCCTGTTGCCAACACCAGCAATTTTACTTCATCACAGAGATACTAAACATTGCTCAGACTAGCACTGTCTGTTTTTGCAAGTCTTGCTTAGGTGCTTTCAAGAGCTTGTCCAATGTAAAAATTAGCAAATTGCATTTCTTCAAGGCGGTGTCTCTCCTACGCTGCTCTGACCCTGGGGCAGGCACTGCCCAGCACTTGGGCTGCAGGAGGCAAGGCAGCAGCATCCCTTGGCAGCGTTCTCCCTTGCAGCTTGGAGGACACAAGCAAGTGCACCCTGCTGAGGTGTGGCAGTCACCAGAGAACAGTGCCAGTGAGTCCTGGAGAAGGAGCCAAAGGGTGGTTCCTTCTTGCAGGGCTGCCGTTGTTTGCACAGCACATGCACCTCTGCCTACATCCTGAGCTCTGCTGCCTGCCACATGTTGACATTTCTGCTTTATACAATGGATGCTAACTGCTCCTTGGTTAATTCAATAGTGGTGAGGTTGTTTTGTTGGGTTTTTTGGTTGTTGTTTGGGTTTATTGGGGTTTTTTTTAGCATTTCACTTCTAAAAGGTCACTGTGGACCTGCTACTTCCAGGAAGCCAGGAAAATAAATCTTAAATTATTAATTCAGCGAACGTTTCCAGACCTTTACTTTATACTCTTAGATTCTTCCAAGCCATGTGAGATGACTGAGGCTGTGACAAAGCAGAGCTGGAAGAAGACATTGAAGGAAAATAACTTCTAAAGCCAGACAAATAACTGAAAGGCCCTGATGATCCTGGGACTGGGTTAAGAACATTATTTGTTTATGTCACATTTGTTTGGTCAATGTTGCATTAACTGCAGTGACATTTACCTTTTAGCTCTTTAGTGCTGAGGGAAAATAATAGGGTTCTGATCACGTTAGGTCCTTGTTCCTTCTGATAATAAAAGTCTTAAAAGCTGTATCAACATTTCATACATTCATAAAATGGTTTAGGCTGGAAGGGACCTTAAAAGTCATCGAGCTCCAATCCACCACCATGAGCTGGGACACCTTCCACTAGCCCAGGTTGCTCATGGCCTCGTCCAACCTGGCCTTGAATGCCTCCAACAGGGTGGCATCCACAGCCTCCCTGGGCAACCTGTCCAGCGTCTCACCACCCTCACTGTAAGGAATTTCTTCTTAATCTCCAGTCTAAATCTCCCCTCCTCAAGCTTTAATCCATTCCCTCTCATCCCATCACTACAACCCCTTGTAAAAAGTCCCTTCCCACCCTTCTTGTAGGTCTCCTTCAAGTACTGGAAGGCTGCTCTAAGGTTTTCCCAGAGCCTTCTTTCCTCTAGGCTGACCAGTCCTAACTCTCTCAGCCTGTCCCCACAGGGGAAGTTCTCCATCCAGCCCTCTGATTATCTTCATGGCCCTCCTCTAGACCTGATGTATCAAAGGGTATCACTTAGTATAGAATGGGAGGGAAAAAAGCTACTTTCAGAACTAAAAATTAGTTTGCTATCAACTGAATTTTGACTTCTCCATCTGAAGACTTACAGATTGTTTTCCTTCTCTTTGATTTGTTACCATTCTTTTCTTTGTCTGTTTCTGGCTTTAGACACATGCAGTGGGTATAATAAACTCAGGTTTTGTTCACCAGTGTAATAGTTTTGTACTACCATGGGTTTGTCCAGGGAGCTGGTTGAGGCCCCGTCCCTGGAGGTGTTTATTACCAGGCTGGATGAGGCTCTGGCCGGCCTGATCTAGTGTGGGGTGTCCCTGCCCATGGCAGGGGGCTTGGAACTAGATGATCCTTGTGCTCCCTTTCAACCCTGACTGATATTATGATACCATGATACTATGATACCATGGAGGAAACACAGCATAAGGAGACTTAAGGAGCCTGACTTTTACCATTTTCTTATAGGAAAGTTACTTATCAGGAAATAGTTTTCTAGTTATGTTTCTTCAGCTTATTTAGCAGTATATGATGTTTAGAGAGGGTGGAACATTCCTCCTGTTTCTGCTGTATGGATAAGATTACAATTATTTGTGCTGTTTATCTGAAAGCACAGCACATATAACCTGAATTCACTTACAGCAGACAGTAAATAGAAGGGAGGGTGGAAATTTAGTTCTAAGGGAATTCTGATTTGCAAGTGCTGTCTGCTGCAAAAATGTCACTTCTCATAACGTGTTTTGAACAGATTTAACATGTAAAACGAGTTTGTAAGAGTGTGGTGGGTTGAAATTTCCCACCCCCCAACATTCACTTTGCCAGTCTAGCTCAGCTGGAAACAAATGAAACAAAATGTCAAAGGATAGCCTAAAACTACCACAGAGAATCAAGGAAGGGTTTATTTGCCCCTAGCTCGCTTTTGAATATACAGTGGAGGAATACTGGCTAACGATGCATCAGCTGATGAACAAATACAACTGTTTGAGAACATTCAATGCATTTTCCTCAAACCATCTTCTTCTTTAAATATTTCTTTTTAGTTTAGACATGCTGGAAGTGTACATCACAGGCAGTGTTTGCTTAGACTAAGTGGATTTCTTGGGATTACAGGAAGTAAAAGTGGTCTGACTTGTGAAGTGGTGCCTACATTATTTCAGGTTATACTTCCAGAGGAGGCAAATGCTTCTTCTTGCCTGGATGATGTTGGATTCAAATTTTCAGAGGCTGTGATAGTTGCCAGAGACCATGTCCTTTGAACACCAAATACAGCCACCCTGGGAACAGAATGGCAGAAGTTGTATCACCTTTTCGAGATTCCAATTAGGACAAGCAGAAATAAGCAACCGATTTGGATCTTGGACTTGCTGCTTGCAGCCCCAGTTTCTACCTGTTTCATAGAATCAATAAGGTTGGAAAATACCTCAGAGATCATCAAGTCCAAGCTATCACCAACACCTCATGGCAACTAAACCTTGGCTCCAAGTGCCGCGTCCAATCCGTTTTTGAACACCTCCAGGGATGGTGACTCCACCACCTCCCTGGGCAGCACATCCCAATGGCCAGTCTCTCTTGCTGGGAAGAACTTTTTCCTCACCTCCAGCCTAAACTTCCCCCAGCACAGCTTGAGACTGTGTCCTCTTGTTCTGGTGCTGGTTGCCTGGAAGAAGAGACCAACCCCCACCTGGCTACAACCTCCCTTCAGGGAGTTGTAGAGAGCAAGAAGGTCTCCCCTGAGCCTCCTCTTCTCCAGGCTAAGCAACCCCAGCTCCCTCAGCCTCTCCTCACAGGGTTGTGCTCCAGACCTCTCCCCAGCCTCGTTGCCCTTCTCTAGACACATTCAAGAGTCTCAGTGTCCTTAAATTCAGGTGCCCAGAACTGGACACAGTACTCAAGGTGTGGCCTAACGAGTGCTGAGTACAAGGGCAGAATGACTTCCCTGTTCCTGCTGGCCACTCTATTCCTGATGTAGGCCAGGATGCATCCAGCCTGTGTGTTGCAGCCTTGCAAGTGTTAAGTTCCAAGCAATATTGACTTAGAAATTTTCTGCCCAGAGCCTGAGAGCATAGGTGTTGTGTCTTATTAAACTAGTGAGCAGTTATTTCTTGTTAACTGAGCCACAGCCCGTTGAGAGCAGTGCTGCCTATCAGTATTGCTGGCACCTCCTTTTACATCCCAGCCTCAGGCAAGTTAACAGCACTTCCAGCTTACTGCTTACCTTGCTCCATAAAAGCTCTTTGTTTGCTTACTGCAATCTAATAGCAGCTTTTAACTCCTTACCTTGAGAGCTTACTCTGCTTTCCTTAGCAGAGATAACATTTGTGATTCACTTATGACGAAGTTAAGAGTAGGTCAAAATTTTTTTAAGTAGCAAGAGATAGTCCTTACTTTTTTATGGATCTTACTACTTTGTAGTATGCCTTTAAGCTGTTGCTATGGCTTTTGGCTTTCTTTAACTCACTGGCCCTCAGTACCTGGGACTTAGTTTTTGAGTTGGTTTGATTTTGTGGGGTTGGTTTGTTTGTTTCCTTTTTTTGTCGTTGTTTTTGTTTCCTTCTTTGGTTGTTGTTATTTTTGTTTTGCTTTGGGGTGTTGTATTTTTGTTATTTGGTCTACCTGTGGGGGCTTCTTGTTGTTTTGGTTGGTTGGCTTATTTGTGGGGTGTGGTGTTTGGGTTTGGTTTGTTGTGGTTTGGTTTTTAATTGATTTGGATTAGTTTGGAGCCTCTCTCTTTTCTTGATTTTTACTTTCTAGGCTACCCTAGCAAGAGACTGTAAAAGTTTCTTGTAGCTGCATGTTGTACTATTCTCCACAGTGGCTACTAAGAGTTGCTTTTATATTGCTATTACATTTCATGAGTCTTCTGTTTTTCTTAATGCTTCAATTCTCACTGAACTCTTTTGTCAGGAATGTAATTTAATTCTGCTCTTAACAGAGTAATATATTTTATGGTACTGGTAGCAATGAAACATTATAATAATGAAATTCTAATGATCTTGCATCTTTCCTTGTTTTACAAACCTTGCAAAGTTATTTCAGCTGTAAAGCAAAGTTATTATTGACATTCTCTCTTTTTCCTGATCTGCCTTCTTATAGCTGTTTCCTGCTGCAGTTTAGGGACAGTGCAGCCTGGAAATCACAGAATCAAAGAAACATTCTTGTTGGAAAAGACCCTCAGGATCACCAAGTCCAACCATTAACCCTACTCTACAAGGCTCACCCCTAAACTGTAGCCCAAAGAACCACATCCAAACCACCTTTAAACACACCCAGGGTTGGTGACTCCACCACCTCCCTGGGCAGCACATTCCAATGCCTGACCGCTCTTGCTGGGTAAAATGTTTTCTGCTATCCAGTCTAAACCTACCCAGTCACAGCTTGAGGCCATTCCCTCTTGTTCTATCTCTTAATTGCTTGTGAGAAGAGAGCAGCACCAACCTCTCCACAACCTCCTTTCAGGTAGTTGTAGAGAGTCAGGAGGTCTCCCCTCAGGCTCCTCTTTTCCAAACCAACCTGTTTCAGTGGCTCTACATCACATTTATTCTCCAGGCTCTTCCCCAGCTTTGCCCTCCTCTGCACTCGCTCCAGCACTGAACAACTTTGTGAAGACATTGTCAAATTCATTCTTGCAGCTTCTAATAAGTGGTTTATGTGAACATGAAAACACTTGTTAATTCAGTTGGGAATGGCTTTTCTTCTGAGTTCCACTTGGCACCCCCCACCAAGCCATCTTTGCAAGCACACTGCTGTAGGCCCCACTCTTTGGGAGAGGTGATTGCCACTTGCTGTTTCTCGGTCTTGAACATTACTTGAACATTACTGCTCTTAAGCTGCCAAATTAATTTTAGGTCTGTATTCTTCTGTGAGTACACTTCACAGCTTCAGGAATGGTTCAGGCTGAAAAACAATGCAAATGTCCACATTAAAAGTGATTTCCTTGTTCTGTAAAAGGAGGAAAAAAAGGAATCTATCTGTGAGAACAACCAGTTGCATTGTGAAATTTATGTTTCTCTTTATGACGTTTTTTTTTTTCTTTACAGGAAAAGCTCTTGTCCAGATCTCTTCAAAGAGGTGAAGATCTTCAGTTTGATCAGGTGGGAGACACATGATTTAAAGCAGTTCGTAGTGGATTAAGGTGGCCTGGTTTTGCAGAATAGTGTTCCCACTGTTGTAATGACTTGGAACATCCACATCTGAATCAGCATCAGAAGAGTTCGACCTTGACTGTTAATTAGGCTTCATTTTCCACTCCAGAATATGATAGGAAGAAACTAGTAGAACAGATGAATTATTTGAAGGGGCCAGTGAAAGATGAGGGAGGGAAGATGCTGAAACATGGTAGGGAACAAAAGAATTTATTTCTGTTGCTGTTAGGAGGCTTTGTGCAGCCTTAGCCTGCATCACTTCCTATTTCAGGTTCAAGCTGTCCCAAGCTAAAATATTTCAAGAAATGGCAATATGCAATCTGTGAACAATTCCTCTCTGGTAGCTGCTTGATGCACTGGGAGTGCTAACAGGAAGGCATTGGTACTACAATGTTAACATTGCAGAGGTCTACTGACAGAACAATTTCCTCCTCATTTCCCAAAAATTCATCTCTTTTAGCTAAATTTACATTTCGGTTTCCATTTAAAGCCTCAAAGACAAATTCTATCATTTGAAAACTAAAATCTGATTTTGCACACAGGGATCTAATGGCCACCCCCTTGGTCTGGTTATGCTTCCAATAGAAGCAGCTTAACAATTCCATTAAGCAGCTACTTCACTTTTTCATGACAGGGAACACCTTTCTCAACCATTCTTCTTTATTCTGCTCATTCCCTTAACATCAAATAGTGTGTTCCAGTTCTGGTGTCCCCACCATAAGAAGGACACAGAGCTGTTGGAGTGAGTCCAGAGGAAGGCCACAAAGCAGTGGGCTGGAGCACCTGTGCTATGAGTTTAGGCTGAGAGAGCTGGGAGTGTTCAGCCTGGAGAAGAGAAGACTGCAGGGGGACCTTAGAGCTGCTTTCTAATACCTGAAGGGATCCTGCAGGAAGGCTGCAGAGGGACTTTTCATCAGGGTGTCTAGAGACAGGACAAGGGGAAATGGTTTGAAGCTGAGGCAGAGCAGGGTTAGACTGGAGCTTAGGAAGAAGTTCTTCAGTATGAAGGTGGTGAGACTCTGGAATGGGCTGCCCAGGGAGGTTGTGCCTGGGGGTGTTTAAGGCCAGGTTGGATGAGGCCTTGAGCAACTGAGTGTATTTGAGAGGTGTCCCCGCTCATGGCAGGAGGTTGGAGTCAGTGATCTCTGAGGTCCCTTCCAACCTAAGCCACTCTGTGGTTTCTGTGTGAACTTACAGAATATGAATATGATTAATATGACCTTTTTTGTTTTAATTTTGAGAAAGTTTCTTCTCTTGTATACACAACTAAAGGAGTACTACTGAATTCTTGTGACTTGAATAGCTGTTGGTTAACAAGTTAAGTACTCGGAAGGCTGAAAAGATCCCCCTGAGGTTTCCATTTGCTTAAGCTGCCCCCTGCTCATGCCCAAACATGAAGAACCAAGATGCTTTAAATGCAGCCAGAGAAATAATGCATTGATGTTATCTTGGGTTTCTGGAACAGTGAATAATAGATCAGGTATAGCATGAGGAAGGCTTTTACTGAAACCTCTTATTTGAAAGATGCAAGAGGTAATTAAACCTGGCATCAGTGAGCAACATGGTTTTGGGGATGAGTTTATTCCCTGCTGCTTCCCTGCTATCTTTCTCCAGTCATGTTCCTCTTTAAGCTTGGGCACTGATGATGTCTGTTAAAATTGGAGTTAAAGGAAGCCTGGAGAATTTTAGTTTCATACCATGTGGAAGTCTTTTATAATGGTTTCTGTTGCCAGCTCACACAGGTTTGTGAGCAGTAGATAGGGGAGTCACGCTGAGAGGAAACATAGCCTGAGATCTACACCAGGCAAATGTATTAAGAGTAGAATATCTAAAAGGGTCTGATTTTTCTTTGTCTAATAACCAGAGTCATGGTTTTTTAACTACTTCTTAGTTTAGGAGGGTTGCCTGTTACCTGCCATTTGTAATCCAGAAGTACTTCAGAAATAGGTGCAGAACATTTGGGGACATCTGAAATCCCTGCCTTTTCTCAATGCTTTTCTGCAGGTTATCTGTATAGAGTTAGGATTCTGTGCTTCTCCTGAGCCAGGACACATTTTGTTTGCTTGCATTTTTTCATAGTTGCCTTGGTATGTCACACAAAGATGATCTTTAAAGGTGTTTTCTGAGCACAATGATTCTATGAAATTTACAGCAGTTGTCCTAGGCAAAAATGGTTTTACTTGGTAAAAGTAGATGAGAAGTGCTTTTTTGCATTAAAAAAAACAGTTTGAAAAGATGACAGTTTGAGGCTTTTTAGATTGCTTCATCATGCTAAACTACCTTTCTTTTTGTTTTTCAGTTGATAAGCTCTATGAGCTCAGTAGCAGAGCACTGTCTCCCCTCCTTATTACGCACCTTGTTTGACTGGTACAGGCGTCAAAACGGAACAGAAGATGAATCTTATGAATACAGACCTCGGTCTAGCACAAAATCCAAGGGGTAAGAATTTGCCTTGCAAGAGTCTATTTGATTTTATTGTGTGTGTATGTGTTTTCTTGTAAGAAAACATGTGTTTGTATTTGATGCTCGGTCCTGCATCTGGGTCAAGGCAATCCCAAGCACTGATATGGGCTGGGCAGGGACTGGCTTGAGAGCAGCCCTAAAGAAAAAGACTTTGGGGTGCTGGTGGATGAGAAGCTCAATATGAGCTGCCAGCGTGCACTTGCAGCCCAGAGAGCCAATCAGAGCCTGGGCTGCATCAAGAGAAGTGCAGCCAGCAGGGTGAGGGAGGTGATTCTCCCCCTCTACTCCACTCTGGTGAGACCCCACCTGGAGCACTGTATCCAGTTCTGGAGCTTCTATTACAAGAAAGATCTGGAGGTGCTGGAAGGTGTTCAGAGAAGGGCCACGAGGATGAGCAGAGGGCTGGAGCTGCTCTGCTGTGAGGACAGACTGAGAGAGTTGAGGTTGTTCAGTTTGGAAAAGAGAAGGCTCTGAGGAGGCTTTATTGTGGCCTTCCAGTATCTGAAGGGGGCTACAAGAAAGCTGGGGAGGGACTTTGTGGGGTGTCAAGTAATGACAGGACTGAGGGAATGGATCCAAGCTAGATTTAGATTTGTGTGTGATACCCGTGTTCTTGATTTCTTCTTTTAGAGATGACCAACAACGTGAAAGAGATTATCTACTTGAAAGGAGGGACTTAGCTGTAGATTTCATTTTTTGTTTAGTTTTAATAGAGGTTCTAAAACAGGTAAGCCCTTTTGCTTTGGCAAACATAATCTTTCTCTTTTAATGTCAGTTTTGATCATCTCCTTTACATTTGTATATCAAAAATGGAAGCAAATATACAGTGAATGTATGCATATAGTCTCAGTTGCAGAAAGCCTTTGGCTTCTGCTCGTCTTAGCTTTCCATGCTTGCATTACCTCCACTATGTCAAAGCTGCAGAAAGCAGAACTTTAACAGAAGCCATTCTGTTTATGTTCGGTACCTGTTGTCTTCTTCAACGTCTTTGAAACATGCTGTGAAGTCATCAGATGACAAGATGAATATGTCACTTTAAAACCAGTTAGAAAGGGTGTGGAATTTTGCCTGGCCTTAGAGTGTAGTGCTGGATGGTGGCACACCGATGTTCTGTTGAAAGAAACCTTGCATTGGTCTAGACAAGAGGACAGAGTTGGGCTTTAACTAGCAGCAGTTTTTGTCTTGTATTTTTTGAGAGGAGAAAGAGCTATTGGTGAGAAGCAGTTTGAAACATGAAGAAAACTTGAGAGTGAATTTCACATCTTTTATGTATAGGTGCATGAAAAGTAAATTGCTTTCTGTAGTAAGGACTATGGTTTAGTTTGCAAGTAATTTCTACTAGGTTTATATTTCTGTGGTCTTGCATGGCACACCTGTAATATAGAGGAAAATGGAAACAGACAACCAAAAGAGCTGCCTGTTCTTCCAGGAGACACCAACCAGTCATCCCAAGGGCTGTTTCTACACTCTGTGCACACAGATGCAGAGAACAGTTATTAAAAACCTCAAAATCCCATGTGTTAGCATTTTACACAAAGCCTTCACTTTGTGCTTTCTCCCTGAAAGAAAAAGGGAGGTGGAAGAGGTTGTTTAGGGTATCAGGGTTGTATCAGTAGCTTCTGTATTTTGAGCCAGTAGTTTTTCTGTTGAGTAAAGTGGAAGTTGCCAGTGATTCATTTGTCAGGAGAGGTGTGCCCAAGTTTTGGTCTCGAAGAGCATCACTCCTGTCGTGCTTGGTGAGGTTGTTTAGGATTTCAGGGTTGTATAGGTAGCTTCTGTATTTTGAGCCACTAGGGTTTTTTGTTGAGTAAAGTAGATATTGTCAGTGATTCATTTGTCAGGAGAGGTGCCCAAGTTTGGGTCTTGAAGAGAATCACTCCTGTAGTGCTTGGTGAGCTTCTCAACTTGTGTTGATAGATAGGTATTTTTTTAAATAAGAATATCTTGGTCTTGAATTCAAGAGAGTCACTCCTGCAGTGCTCGGTGAGCTTCTCAACTTATATTGCTAGATGGGTATTGATAGATAGGTATGTTTTTGATAAGAACATTTTGGTCTTAGAGAGTCACTCCTGCAGTGCTCGGTGAGCTTCTCAACTTATATTGCTAGATGGGTATTGATAGATAGGTATGTTTTTGATAAGAACATTTTGGTCTTAGAGAGCTACTCCTGCAGTGCTTGGTGAGCTTCTCAGCTCCTATTGATAGACAAGTATTTTTTTGCTAGGAATATTTTCTTGCAAGGGGCCACCGAACAGAAATTCACCGCTGAAGAGAAATCGTGGGCCACTTGAGTATTAAAAGTTATCTAAAGGGCTGGTTGCCTGCTCAGCCTCTAATGCGAGTCTGCAGTCAAACAAAGCACAGAAGGGATGTTTTTATATCAATAAATGTATTTACATTCACATTACATCTGCCTTCCTGGAAGGCCTATCATTGTTTAATTCTTAGAAACTGGTTTCACAGGGTGCAAAGGCTGCAAGTATTCAGCTGTCATATGCACAGAGCACAACCAAAGAGAGGGTGACATACGTGACCTATGTAGGAACAAAACTCTCTTGCTTAAATGACTGCATATTACTCACTGCATGAATATACATATAAATAGGCAGTTCCAGTAACTTCCAGTTACTGGACAAATAGCTTTGTTCAGAGCAAGTGCTTCATTTGTCTGTAGACAAGGCAGTAATCTTTTCTTCTGATAGATTTAGTGACTACTTCATCATTCCTGAGCAGCGACATTTTGTAGAGTTATCTTAGTCGGTACCCAAATTGCTTTGAAATTTTAAAGGTCTTCATAATTGTATATAATGCTTTAAAAAGAGAGAGAGAGAGAGAGAAAGAAAAGAATACATCTGATTTTTAAGCTGATGTTTTCTTTTAAACCTGAGAAAAGTGGTGATGTCAAAGAGAAGCTCAGTGAAAAGCAATCAATACTTGGTTTTGGTGTCTCAGCAAATTGTTACTTCTTGCTGGGAAGATTTTTATATGTTCTGGTTGCTTTCATCTGCAGAAAGTCTAAAATGGAGATGATTTTGTCTTCTGTATTCCTATTTCCTTTGTTTTGTTTTGCTATCCTTGATATAGGGTAGATTGCCTTGTGAGGTTAAATCTGTAATGGGAGCACCAGACAAGGCAGAAGGTGTGGCAAGATGCAGTTAACCTAGACTGATAAATTGTGGTGAAAATTCAGTGTTTACATGCAAAACAATTGAAGAAGATACCAGTACAGGTTGTGTAAATGTTCATAAACTGCAGAATGAACTTGATACCACATGCCAACAAGGGCTATGCCCTTTAACACTGGTGGGAGAGATTTCTACAGGACTCTGAGCAACCTGATCTAATAGGACCTGTCCCTGTAGTAGAGTTGGAATAGATGACCTCTAGAGTTCCCTTCCAGCCAGTGCATTCTATGATTCTGTGATCTCACAGCACTGTTTATTTCATACATACATACAGATGTGTCTATCTACATGCCTAGTTATAGATACATAAATGATATCTCCATTTCAGATACCTGTTCATCCAGTGCCAGATCCTTTAGTACATGAAGTTCTAAACTTGGCTTTTAAGCACTTTAAACATAAGGAAGGGTAAGTTTCTCTTCTGTGCTTGAATCCTTTTTGTGTCAGTCAAGCCTGTGCTTGTGATTGTTCTCCTTTGCCTCACGGGTAACATGTTGGTGTTAATACTGTAAACAAACTCTGATTGATACCTAGAGACTGAAAGCATATCTTGGAAGAACACAGCTGTGTTCAAGATAATGCTGTTCAAGATAATACAAAATTATTTGCATAGGCAGCCAGAGTAGGAAAAGTCACAGTTCAGATAACTACAACAGACTTCCTGGGCAGAATATACAGGAAGGACATGGACAATACAGGAAGGACATGGACCTGATGGAGAGGGTCCAGAGGAGGGACACAAAAATGATCAGGAGGTTGGAGCACCTCTGCTATGAGGACAGGCTGAGGGAGCTGGGGCTCGTTCAGCCTGGAGAAGAGAAGGCTCCAGGGAGACTTAATAACCACCTTCCAGTACCTGAAGGGGGCTACAAGATGGCTGCAGAGGGACTGTTTACAAATGCCTACAGTGACAGGATTGGGGCAATGGCTTCAAGCTAGAGAGTAGATTTAGATTGGATCTTAGGAACAGGTTCTACAACATGAGGATAGTGGAACACTGGAACAGGTTGCCCATCCCTGGAGAAATGCATGGTGAGGCTTGGCAGGGCTCTGAGCAGCCTGATCTAGTTGGGGATGCCCCTGCTGACTATAGAGAGGTTTGGATTAGATGATCTTTGGAGGTCCCTTCCAACCCAGACTATTCTATGATTCTAATATGTCTCACGTCCACTCAGTGGAACTACATCACTTTAAATGTCAGCCTTGCATTTCATACTTGACTGTCATTGGTGTGACAGTAATAATCCAAACAAAGTTTTTGTTTGTAATTGGGAACACACTTGGGGCTTAGAACAAAAAAGCTGTATTTAACACTTCTCCCCTCCTTGTTTTCTCTAGGTATTCAGGAACCAACACTGGGAATGTGCATATTATTGCAGACTTGTATGCAGAAGTGACAGGGGTTCTTGCTCAATCAAAGTAAGTTCAGTTTCTGACTCCTCTTGAAGTGTGGTCTAGCTGTGAAGACTATGAAGACATCAGTCTTTATTAGTGACCCCAGCAACTAATCCCTTAAGTGTCAAGTGTAGTGAAGTGCAGCCTGGTGTGACTGCCTCATCTCTCTCAGGTCCAACACAATAAATTTCAACAAATCCAGACATAATCTTTAGTACAACACCAAACTGCTTTGCAGGTGCAGGGAAAGGAGGCCTGGTACCAGTCAGTAGCCATTAATGAGCACGTTCTGACATACTGATCTTCACAGGCACTCTTAAACACCCAGATTTTAAGTATCAGGGTTCATCTTGCTTGTGTTTCTTTTGCTGCAGGTGCTGTTATTAACAGACTAAAGAAAGGAGTTCAGAATTATAGACATGATACAATAGTAGCTAACAATGCAACTAATTGCCATCTGTATCCTATTGTTTAGGTTTCAGGCTGTTAGGAAGAAGTTTGTCACTGAATTAAAGGAACTGAGACAAAAAGAACAGAGCCCTCACGTAGTACAAAGTATCATCAGCTTGATCATGGGAATGAAGTTTTTCCGAGTAAAGATGTATCCTGTGGAAGATTTTGAGGCATCATTTCAGTTCATGCAGGTAAGTGAGCATTACAGGAAACCCAAACAAGCATTTTGGTTAAGTCATGAAGCTGCAGTGGTGCTTGCTGTGATCAGTCACTCACCCTCCGCGTCTTCCTTCATCCTTTTCTCTTTACTTCGTAAGCTCTCAGAGTTATGAATCATTTCTCTCTCTGCAGTTCGTGAGTTCCTAGCATCATGAGAGCCCTGTCTCAATTGTCTTGGTAATGTGACAAACCTGTAATGTAGGCATTTATTCAAGGCTAAATGAAAATTGATGGCAATCAAATACTTCTCTTTCTTTATTAAAGCAGTGAGTTAAAGAAAAAAGGTTACTTGACATATCTTTTTTGGAACAGCTGAGATGCCAAGCAACTTTGGTTATAAAGCTCTTAATGTTCAGACACAGACTTAAGATCTCTTTGTCTGCTTCTCTTGATTTTGGATTCAAAATGTTCCCAAAGAACGAACTGCCCATTCTACAGTAACCAAAGTATTGTGACTTGGTTATAAACTTTATTTGAGCCATTTAACAGGCATTGGCATTGATCTCAGTCCTGAAAAACCTGACATACCCCAGGGGCACTTCAAGTTGTGTCCAGAGAGGTCAGCTTGATGTAGTGGAGTGTGCAAAGATATATGGATTCTTTATTTCCCTTTGCATCACTCTTGACAAATGAGTCACAGATTGTTAGGGGTTAGAAGGGACCTCCAGAGCTCGTTGAGTCTAACCCCGGTGCCAGAGCAGGATCATCTAGGGCAGGCCACGGAGGAGCACATCCAGACCAGTCTTGAAAGTCTCCAGAGATGGTGACTCCACAGCCTCCCTGGGCAGCCTGCTCCAGTGTTCTGTCACCCTCACCATACAGAAGTGTCTCCTCCTGTTGAGGTGGAACCTCCTGTGTTCTAGCTTGTACCCATTCTTCCTTGTCCTATCACTGGGCATCACCGAGAAGAGCCTGGCACCTTCATCTTGACACCCACCTCTCAGCTATTGATAGACATTGATCAGATCCCCTCTCAGCCTTCTCTTCTCCAGACTAAGCAGCCCCAGGGCTCTCAGTCCTTCTTCACAAATGGAAATGAGTATATTAAGAAAAAAATTAGTGTTTTCTGATAATTTCAGTAGACATAAATGTTTGCTCTTGAAAACCTCAGCATAATCAGTGGAAAAATGAGCATGTTTGTACTCTTTTACACTCTGTGTACTCTTTATATTCTGAGTAGAAATGAAATAGTTTCCTGCTATTACAAACAGTCTCCTTTCAATTGCTTTTTAATTGTTGGGGAAGCAGGGTTCAAAGGTTCTAATGTTTTGTAAAGCTGATAGTGTCAGGTAATGTAGGATGAACTTCAACACATTGCATGGTTCAAATTGAAACTGGCAATTAATGTGCTCCAGCTTGTGGGGTTTATGACATGAAGCCATTTGTCTTCTTTTTTCTAAATCTTCTTCTGATATTTCCTTACTAAGGAATGTGCTCAATACTTCCTGGAAGTAAAAGATAAAGACATAAAACATGCACTTGCTGGATTGTTTGTGGAAATTCTCATCCCTGTGGCTGCTGTAAGTATTTTGATATTCCTGCCCCCTTCCCCCCCAAGATATTCTCCTCACTTTCAGTTAGGCTCTCATTGTTGAGGTTGCTTCCATTAATCCTCACTATTGCATCTTTACAGATTCTAAAAGACTGTTAAGTAAATTACAAGCATCTACATAATCTTTTAAAGGGAAATGGTCTCTGATTTGTTTATTAGATCATTTCAGCTCTTTTTTCAGAATTGTTTAAAATGCTGTGTTCTGGGCTGTTTTAGCACCAGAGCAGCATGGAATCTTAATATTTGCTCTAAAAAAAAGGATATTTTCTTAGCTTAATATCTGTTCACTCAAAGGCCACATTGACTTTATTAACATGGAACCTGTTATTTCTAGAATAAACTCAGATATGCAACATTTTTACAGTCCCATAGGGAGGGTGTGCATTCCTGTGCCAGAGGGAAGAAAGTAGGTGTAGGCTAATTAAACAAAAATGGCTTGTAGAGTGTCCATGAGATGTAATCTTTCAAGTGGAAGAGCAGTCAATTATCTCTCATGCCTTTTAAATAGAAACCCAGAAATTTTACTCATTAGCCATGAACAAGAAAAAAACAGCACCTGGATGTCATCACAGTGTTGGTTGTCCAGTGCCTATAATGCTGCTTGTAAGAATGATTTTAGTCAGGAGAGGTTCTTCTGCATCCTCCAAGACCTCTTTGCTCACTTCTGTAAAGCTTAGGCAAGATGTCGATGAGAGCAGCTCATTATATCTCAAGTTGGCCAGGCTCAGAGGCATAGATTCATAGAATGGTTTAGGTTGGAAGGGACCTTAAGGATCATCCAGTTCCAACACCCTTGCCATGAGCAGAGACAGCTCCCACTAAACCAGGTTGCTCAAGACCTCATCCAACCTGGCCCTGGATACTTCTGGGGAGGACACATCCATGACCTCCCTGGGCAACCTGTTCCAGTGTCTCACCACCCTCACTGTAAAGAATTTCTTCCTAACATCCAGTCTAAATCTACTCTTTCCGACTTGAAGCCATTTCCTCTTGTCCTGTCACTACAAGGCCTTGTAAAAAGTCCCTCCCAGCTTTCTTGTAGGTCCCTTTCAGGCACTGGAAGTCAAAGTTTCATTGCAGGAGATGGGTGCTTGCTGTGACTGCTGTGTGCAGTGATCGCGGTATTAGCAAATGCTGGGCCACAGTGTGTTCAGCACGTGGGCATGAAAAGCGGTGGTTTGTGTCTCAGTGTTTTGACCTACAGCAGGGACATGTCTTGTCATACATGGAGAGCTGGAATGTGTAGATCCTGTTTGCAGAATGGAATCTACAAAACTAGCATACCAGGTGGGGACCCTATCTTAGCAAGCTTGTGGAGGAAGAGGAAAGAGAAGTCTCTCTGAACCCCAGAGGCAAGAACTCTGGCTATGCACAGCAGAGTTCTGTCAATTGCTTCCTATGAGCATAGCCTGAAGCAGTGCTTTTAAATGGTTGGTGAGGGAGGCTTGATCTTTCCTTCTGACTCACTGGGTCTCTAATCACCTGGTACAAATGGAGTTTCTTAAATAGAAGCAGAGAGCCCCATCCCAGACTGAGATACAGTTGAGAGAGGGTTAGTCATTTGGAAGATGAGAGATGCAAGTTGGAATCTTTTTGAAGCAGATGAAGGAGCTGAATCTAGATTTTTCTGTATCTTGGATACAGCAGATTGCTTCAGTGAGGGAGCTATTGGGTTCCAGCATTGTGACTTCTTCACTGTCATTCTCTTGCTTAGTCATTCAGGCATTTTTTAAATCATGACCTGAATTGGACCCTGCTGGTATGAGAGATGACAGCAGGGAAGCTAAGGCTGGTCTGTAAGCACAAGGTTATATTCCAGAGCTGGTGCTGCTGGCAACAACTGACTCATTTATATACTGATCAATTTATAGTTTAAGAATAGCAGAAGATAAATAATTTGTGGGGTATGCAGGAAGTGATTTAAAACATAGCTCAGTTCATTCTTCTTGGATTTGTATGTGTTACAGAGATGTTCTGCACTACTCTTTTTGCTTCTCCATCATGAATGTTTTCAGAGGTAGATGTGACAGATCTTTTAATCACTTATTATTCAAACTACCAAAAAAAATTTGCCTTGTGCTGTAGGGAAATGAAAAGGATAGAGGATTTCTTCTAGAAAGGCCTCCCCCTTCTGCAACACCCCAGCCTTACCCACCCCCGCCCCGGGTTGATTAAAAAAGCAGAAGCACAGTGTAAAACAGTAGGCTGCAAATAACACTCGAATGAATCATCCCAGGTATGCCGAGAGGAGCTGAGAGAGGGTTTGATAGAGAAGGTGGCTGCCTGGTTTGTGGAAGGAAGGGGTAAAAAAGGTGTAGGGCTCCACGTGTCTGTTTCTTTAGTACTGAAAGCTGAGCAAAGACAAGTTCCATGGTTGGTTAGCTAGTAACCCTGGGTACCACTTCCTAAGCTTTCATCCTCAGAACTGGAGGACATAAACGTGGGGAGCACTGAAGAGGGCAACAGTGAAAAAGTTCTGGGTGTTATTTTTTCTTTTAATATATGAAATTACAACAAGTTTCAGTGTAGCTTTTTTTTGTCAATTGGTGGCCAATACTTCTTCCTCTCTGAGCATGGAATACAAGGCCACATTCTTAAAATAATAGGTTTTATTAGTGGGGTTTGGTTTGCTTTGTTGTTGGCTGGGGGTTTTGAACTGTATGGCTACAGTATAGGACAGATTCCTTATGCCTCGGTTTGTATTTCAGATAAACAGGCTCAAAACCCTTTTGCTGTCCTTGAGTTAACAGACATCTAAATGTGTGTTTAAATTGCTCCCAGTATAAACTTTTAACCCCATTTGTGTGTGTATTTTTTGTTCTTATAGGCTGTCAAAAACGAAGTGAATGTGCCATGCCTGAAAAATTTTGTGGAGATGCTTTACCAGACCACCTTTGAATTGAGTTCAAGAAAGAAGCATTCACTGGTATTTTAAAGAAACATTTCAACTCCTCCATTTTTGCTAGTCTCTTAAACTGGCACATTCTGTGTGGAAAAGCTAACAGCTGTATTAATTTCAACCTTAACTCCTCAGTGGAAGTATAATTAAATCCACCCTACGTATGTGCCTGTTCTCTAATTAGGATTCGTTTCTTTGTGCTCTGTGAGATTGCCTTGAAATCAGTTCTTGGGTTTGATTATCTTAGTGGTTTTCAGCACAGAGTTATTTAACCTAATGTCTCATCTAGAAAGAACTTGCATTCAGGGAGCCTGTGTATTTAAATTATGCTTAATTAAAATATGGATATGTCAGACAAGACTTTTCCAGCAATATAGCAGCCTGTTAATAGCCCTGCTCTGCTTGTTTTCTCTTCTCCTCATTCATTTTGCTTTTCTTTTGCCATTTGATTTTAATTATCTTTTCTGGGTATAAATAACTTGGGGGGTGTTTGGTTTTCCTTTTTCTTGCCCTTTTCTTTTTTTTTTCCTTTTCCTTTCCTTTTTCCTTTTCTTTTTTCTCTTCCTCATCCTTTTCCTTTTTCCCTTTTCCTTTTTCCCCTTTTCCTTTTTCTTTTTCCCCTTTTCCTTTTCTTTTATCCCCTTTTCCTTTTTCTTTTATCCCCTTTTCCTTTTTTCTTTTTTTTCCCTTTTCCTTTTTTTCTTTTTCCCTGTTTGTTTTCTCCCTTTTTTCTTTTTATTTCCCTTTTCCCTTTCCCCCCTTCCTTTCCCCTTTCCCCCCTTTCCCCTTTCCCCTTTCCCCTTTCCCCCTTTCCCCTTTCCCCTTTCCCCTTTCCCCTTTCCCCTTTCCCCTTTCCCCCTTTCCCCTTTCCCCTTTTTCCCTTTTCCTTTTCCCCCTTTCCCTTTTCCTATCTTTTTTTCTTTTTTTTCCCCCTTTTTCCTTTTTACTTTTTCCTTCCACTTTTGTTTTTTTCTTTTGCTTTGCCTTTGTTTTTTTTGCTAGCTTTTTCCTTTTTCTAGTTTTTTTTTTTTTTTTGGCCTAAGACCATATCTTAGCAAGAATTTAAATCTCTTATTAATGAAGTATTTGGTAGTTCTTGATGGCCATGGCAGCCATGCTTCAAGTTGATTCACTTCAGTTTGCTGGGAGTGTAGAGCCAAATTCTGCATTACAATTAGCATACTCAGTAAATGCAAGTGAATTTACAATTACTTCCTCTCATGTTGGGGGTGAGCTTTACCTTCTAGTATTCTGAGCATATACAGCATGTGTAATTGTAGATAGTTAAACTCTTCATGTGAGGCTAACATTGATGTTGCTGTTAGTATTCACAGTATCATGTTATTTATGAAGTCAGAAGCATTGTTACATCAAGATTACAATTTACATATTCATCCCCATTCTTCAGATTTGCTCCATAACAAGATAATCTGCAGTCAGATTTGATGCTAACCACCATGGTGTATTCTGCTAAATTATGTGGTCTTTAAACAAAGCTTAGTTACTAAAGCAAAGCAAAGTCATGCTGGCCTGCATATACACAGACTTTATTAAATTGTGCTTTATTCCTTACTAAAAGTGGACCTTGAGTACAAGGAACACTTGTGACAGCCTAAGTCTGCCTTGCTTTTTACTGAGCTGATGATGTTTTTCCTCAATATTCTTCTTGGCTTCCTCTCCCAGCATGTATGATCCCATGAACTGAATCATGTGGTTGTAGGGAAAGAGTGAATACTGTACAAAGGATGAGGTCTGCTCTCAGGCCTTGCTAGGTGATGAGCTTCACTGTGGTCCCTGTGCCCTGGTCTTACACCTCGAGCTCTTTCAGCACATAGGTCAAACCTGGGCTGCTGCGCGATGCTAAAGCTGAGAGACAAGAGCCAACTGTGTTCTCAATGTGCAAGACTTGGGAAGTCTGCAAAAAGCAATTTGATCAATTCTTTTTCCCCCCTACTCACAGGCTTTGTATCCATTGATCACCTGCCTGTTGTGTGTCAGTCAGAAACAGTTTTTTTTAAATAACTGGCACGTTTTCCTGCAGAACTGTTTGTCACATCTAAAGGTAAGAATCCTTCTCCATTCAGGAACTGTTGCCAATCAATAGCATTTATTCCAATGTGTTCTCAGCATTCTTGTGCCTAATGAACAATGACCGTTTGGCTGCTTAAAAGGACACTGTGAAGTACCTTTTTACAAGAAAATTGAATGCCTTAAGTCTCCATTAGTCTTAAACTTAGTTGTAAGACTTTGTGGTGCTGTGCAATGCTGGCAATAGATGTGGCCCCTTTTGGGGGAGAATCATTTTTCTCTCGAGTAAAATCTGCAGGAGAAATACCTGCTATTGAATGCCAGAGAAAAGTGAGTGGTGATTGCCCATGTGCTAATTATATGGGAGAAAATATGTGGCTTGTCTGCTTCTCTAAGTAGAATCTACAGTAAGTGTGATATTTGGAGTCCAGAAAAGAGATGACATCCACAGCCTGTGATAGCTATTTTCCCAAATACAATTTACAGTGTCCCTTTAACTCATGGCTTCAGTTGATAGCATTGGAAACATGACTTGGTTGATGAAGAGATCAAGACACTCAGAAATCAGGGATTTGGTTTAGTGACTTGCTTGTGGTTTTAATTGTTGTACATCTTCTTTCCTTAATTTTGATTAACATAGTTGTTGATTGTGCCTGATCTGTTGATTTTGATACTTCTAATGTATTCTTTGATCCACTGCTTCACAAGATTCGTTCTGGTTAGGAATGGGTGACAGTTCTGAAGCTTATTAGTGAACTAATTAAAGCAGCATGAAGGCAAAAGGAAATGGGTTTAGCTGCTTGGATTGCTTTTTAAGGGTCATTTTGTTTCTGTGACATCTTTCACTCTTTTCTGTTGCTTGTTGGGTATTTTTCGTATATTTTTCATCTAACATTGCAGTTCTCTTGCCAGATTTGCCTTGGTTCTTGTTTTGCTGTTTATTTTGCTTATGGAGGCTGCTTTATTCTTTTGTTTTTAAAGCTTTAAAAAATTGCTTACATTCCAGGAGTTTCATTTTCCTGGCATCATGTCCATTGCTGGTAATGGATGCATTAAAACTATAATTGCCAGTGAGCTTAACTGATAGCTGCTGAGCATGCAATTTGTATTTTACTTAGTTTTGTTAACCACTAACAGCTTAACACATTTACTGTAAGGCTCTATTCAGCAGAAATTTTACAGAGGGATTTCTGCAGTTCAGAATTTGCAGAGTTAGGATGCTGTGCCATCAGTGAGTTATTTGGGATAGTTCATGACTTGGTGTAATTCAGCCCACCAAATACTACTGCGGTTTTTGGGTGCCTACCTTGATCATAGAGTCATAGACTGGCTCAGGTTGGCAGAGACCTCCGGGATCATCTACCCCGACTTCCCCACCATGGGCAGGGACAACTCTCAGCTACACTTGGCTGCTCAAGGCCTAACCCAACCTGGCCTTGAAGACCCCCAGGGAGGAGGCAGCCACAGCCTCTCTGGGCAGCCTATTCCAGAGTGTCACCACCCATGTACTGAAGAGCTTCTTCCTAAGATCCAGTCTAAGCCTACTCTCCCCTGGCTTCAAACCATTTCCCCTTGTCCTGTCTCTCGACTCCCCTGTGAAAAATCCCCCTGCAGCCTTCCTGCAGGATCCCTTCGGGTATTGCAAGACAGCTCTAAGGTCCCCCTGGAGTCTTTTTTCTCCAGTCTGAACACCCCCAGCTCCCTCAGCCTATCCTCCTAGCAGAGGTGTTGCAGCCCTTGGATCATCTTTGTGACCTCCTCTGGACTCGCTGAAACGTTGAGTTTAATCTTGAAAAATACCTCCTCCATTCCTCATGCGTTTCATGAATTAATGTGTTCCTCTGTTTCTGAAGCTAATGAAATGCATGCACTCTGTAATAAATAATCTCATTAATTTATCAATCTGAATTTCACAGCAGTTTAGTCTTCTAGATTTCTCCTTCCCCATTTTATTTCCTAATGACTGAAGTTAGTTTTATTTGCAGTTACCTAAATATCTAAAACACAATAAAGATTCCAAATCCAATGGCTCTGGTAATTTTGAGAGATACTGGGAGGTACTTTAGAGTACTGGAAGGGTTCATTCACCCCTACTGTTTTAGTTAAAACTAACAAATGAAATAATAGCACCACTTAGACTCTCACAGAGACATTCTGTGGGGAGTACAGGCCTGTGAGCAAGTCACCAAGAGGTAATTTAGGTCAGGGATTCATGGTGCTTAAGTTTCTTCCCTGGTGCCCAAACTCTTGTTTTGCACTGGACATCACAGTCTCAAGCTGTGCCAGGGGAGGTTTAGGGTGGATGTTAGGAAGAAGTTCTTCCCAGCAAGAGAGATTGGCCATTGGAATGTGCTGCCCAGGGAGGTGGTGGAGTCACCATCACTGGAAGCATTTTAAAAGAGACTGCATGAGGCAATTAGTGCCATGGCTTAGTTGATTAGATGGTGTTGGGCGATAGGTTGGACTTGATGATCTCAAAGGTCTTTTCCAACCTGGTTAATTCTGAATTCTGTACCATGTGGTGACACTTTGGTGACAGGAATATGCGATTTCCCGTTCCTTGTGCTGTGAAGGCTCACACCTTCAGCTGCTCCTGGTATATTCCTGGTATAGTCGTAGCTTGCCTTCCCCTGAACATGTTTTGGTACAATATTGTATTTCATAATTCTCCTGAGAGTGCTCTGAGTCCTACTCCAGTGCTAACAATATTCATTGCCCCTGTTAACTCTTTGTGCTGGGTTTCAGTCAGTCTTCTTGTGTAGGAAAAACATCCCAGCCTTGCTGAAAGAAGGAAGCCTCAGGGTGTGGACCAATTTGAATAGGAGATCAGTGAGTTGGAAGAGTCAGTTTAGACCAGGGGTTACCAAAGGGTGTTTCTTGGTATAGACACAGGTGGCCTTGTCCCACAGAGCACTTGGGATGCTGATTCAGCATTGAGCCCAGCAGGGAATTACTTTCCACACTGTAGTGTAGACAGGATTCTGCACTTGTTCTGCAGACAGTGGCACGGGGTCACTATTGTAAGATGTTTTGCTCACTCTGGCTTGTATTTAGACTGATTCTGACAGCCTTGTCAGAAAGCTGAGAGATTCTTGGTTGAAGCTGAGTTGCTGTGATATCCTTACCACCTCTTTCAGGGAGAGAAAAGAACATTTAAGAAATGTTGCTGAAATGAGGGAGAAAAGTGTCTATCATTCTGCACCACTGATGGGTGGAAAAGAATTATTTGGGTTTGTCTTTTTTTTTCCCCCTTTTTCTTTTCACAGATTAACCTTAGTGTCTCTTACCACAAAACCTTAGAAGCTGGAAGAACATCTCCTGCCAGTGTAGCAAAAAAAAACCTGTATTTCTACTGAATAGAGTCCTTACTTGACAGCTATCTGTTGGTTTTGTGCCTTTTTTTTTTTTCATCTAACATGCATGTGCCTTCCATTCTCATGTTTGTTATGTTTTGCTGTCTCACATTGCTTTATTTAGATGCCATCTAACAACAGTATCAGAAAACAAATAGAAACACTGCAGGTGAGTTAATATGTTGTTGTAACTCGGTGAAATGTTGCTTTGTCTCATGTTTAGTGTGTTAACTGTTGTATTTTGTGCTTTCCTTTCCTTGTCAATCTGTGTTGGCACTGCTAAGGAGCAGGAGGACTAAGAATTTCAGCTCACGTTTCCAAGATCTCTTTTTCTTGCCAGGGAGTAAAGGAGAAAGATCAGGAAAAAAAAAGATCAATTTTTTTTTTTTTTTTCCTTGGGGGTGGAAATGTGGCTGTGTGAGATTGAGTGTCAGTATCACAGCTGGTGTCCCTGAGCAGCAGTGCATGTTTCCACTGGAAGTAAACTACCTGTTGAAATGGCTTTTTTTCTGTTCATCCACTTCAAAAAGGTTTTTGCATGCGAGCAAACTCGAAAGCGTTTTCCACATCTACAACCTGAAACTGATTTGCTGTCACACCTTGCAGTGCACTTACTTGAAAGACTTTTACACTGTTGGTTTTGCAGCTGTTAAAAAGTAGGAATTGTTTTAGTTCAGAACAGAAGAAAAGGTTAACATCAGTATTAAAAAGTTCTTTCTTCAGTAAGTGGCTACCTTTGACTACCATGGAGAAGATGCTGGTTTGTTTCTTGCCTTCCTTAAGATGTGTTTCATTGACTCATCCTAATGTGTCATGGGAGACCACTGTAGATTTGCTCTTAGGTTTTGGGGTTTGTAACAGAGGTGCAGTTCCCAACAGCTTATTCCGTAGTCTGATATAACTTAGGTTAAGTTTCAGGATTTTAAGTAAATCTATGTTTGAAACAAACCAAACCAAAGTGCTTTAAAATGTAGCTGCAAAAACTGAAATTCATGCAGATTGGTGAATCACATAGCAATAGATACATAGAATGGTTTGGGTTGGAAAGGACCCTAAAGATCATCAAGTTTCAACCCCCCTGTCACGGGCAGGGACAACTCCCACTAGCCCAGGTTGCTCAAGGCCTCATCCAAAGTGGCCTTGAACACCTCCAGGGAGGGGACATCCACAGTATCACAGTATCACCAAGGTTGGAAGAGACCTCAAAGATCATCGAGTCCAACCTGTCACCACAGACCTCAGGACTAGACCAGGTGCCACATCCAATCCCCTCTTGAACACCTCCAGGGATGATGACTCCACCACCTCCCTAGGCAGCACATTCCAATGGTGAATGACTCTCTCATTGAAGAACTTTCTCCTCACCTTGAGCCTAAACTTCCCCTGGCACAGCTTGAGACTGTGTCCTCTTGTTCTGGTGCTGGTTGCTAGAGAGAAGAGGCCAACCCCTTCCTGGCTACAGCCACCTTTCAGGTAGTTGTAGAGAGCAATGAGGTTGCCCCTGAGCCTCTTCTTCCCCAGGCTAAACAGCCCCAGCTCCCTCAGCCTCTCCTCGTAGGACTTGTGCTCAAGGCCTCTCCCCAGCCTTGTTGCCCTTCTCTGGACACGTTCAAGTGTCTCAATGTCTGTCCTAAACTGAGGGGCCCAGAACTGGACACAGGACTCAATGTGTGGCCTAACCAATGCAGAGTACAGGGGCACAATGACTTCCTTGCTCCTGCTGGCCACACTCTTCCTAATGCAGGCCAGGATGCCATTGGCCTTCTTGGCCACCTCCCCAGGTAACCTGGTCCAGTGTCTCACCATATACTGTATTCATGCTGCAGTAATGTCAGTGAGAAAAGGAAATCCTGACATGTAAACACCAAACAGACAAGAAGTGTGCCATAAATTAGACCCCCAAAAGCCATTTTCTTAGAATAAACCAGGTTGGAAGAGACCTTCAAGATCATTGTGTTCTTCTAACCTCTTTGTTAATGGGAGAGAGAATGAATTTTTTTTTCAGTGCTTAAGAAGTATTGCTGTATTGTATTAGTAATCCGTGTTAGAACCATAGAATCAAAAGGTGAATGCCTCCTTCTGCTTCAACAGATGGTTGATAGCCAAGACTAAACTCTTACATTTTCTTCAGGACTTTTAAATTAGGCTCCCCTTTGAAACATCAGAAATAAGAACCTTGGAGCATTACTCACTTCTAGGCTGAATTCACCATTCTACTTTGAACATCAAGAGCTGTTGGCCTGTAGGTTAAATAGGATGAGTAATAACATCATGGGGTTTTGCTGTTTAAGTTGATTAAAGTCAAAGCTGTCACAGCCTCACCCCCTCATACAATTATGAGTGTTTGCTTCTTCCTCACAGTAGCACTGATGATAAACGAGCTGAACAGTGGGCAGTAATCTATCTGATTACTAACTGGGGACAGGGTAGATTTTGTCCAGATCACCTTCCTGAATTTATCCACTGGCTAGCTGCAGGTTTTCCTAATTGAGAAGCAATGGCAAGAACACATGGATGAGTGTGAGGGTAGGGTAGAACAGAATTATCACTGATATAAACTGGATTAAATTATCCCCTCTAATATTCTGATACAAATTCATGTATGTTATTCGTCTGTAAAGTGCTATTTTTGCCTCCTGTTATTTTGTGATGGGCTCTTAGCCTTTCACAAAGGAAGCTATTGCCAAAACCAGCATTCCCAACCCCCCTGTGCTGAAGCCATCCAAGTTACTCTCCTTTGCCTAGGCTGTTGCACAGACATGGCCATGAAATTATTCAGACAAACTTCCTGATGTGAGTTGCCTTTCTCACTGCTACAGTCAATGCAAAGGGAATGTGAGGTTGCAGAGGAGGGAATCAAGGATGAGACCATCTCTTTTTGACCACTATGGTCTTAAGTCCACTTGTGCCCTTTGTTATATTGCACTCTACTTGCTCTGGGAGGGCAGTGTAGCCTGCTATTAGGACAGTGTAACCTGCTGTTCTGACTCACTGGCTTGTGTTGAGGCCACCAAATGTAAAGTTAGATAGGTTCATGCCATCATGTAGATATGTCTTGAAACAGAGAGACTTCACTGGAGATGAGGAAGGTGTGTTTTGAGGGTTCTTCTGTTAACTGCTATTCCCTTTTTTCTTTTTTGTTTCCTTTTGGGTTTTTTTAACTGAGAGAATGCCTAAAAGATGACAGCTGGGAATCGCTTACTCTGTTTATAAGTTTATGTATAGCAAATCCAAAGAATCTCACTGAGCCCTTCAAGATGATAAATACACCAAAAATCTCTGGCTGGAAAAGGGGGGAGTGCTGGAGCTGGCATGAAAAATCTTAGTTGCTGACTGGTTTACCTAGTTTAAGAGCTAGGAGCAGAAAATCTCAACTCCTGGTAGCAAAAATATCATTGTTTATCATACAGTGCATAATTTAAACTGAATTATACCACAAGGTTTTCTGTTAATCCAAGAAACAGGTAGCTTAATTGTTCCAATAAAAATCCATTGGAAGTCAGTGAGCTCAAATACAACCCCCAGGAGTTGGCTTAGTTGGGTGATGCCTGGAGTGCACACCCAGAGAAGCATCACACCCAGAGAAGCATCCTTGTGGCATCCTTGTGTGCCTGCCCCATTTTGCATTCTTTTCTTCTGCACCTGCTGTCATAAAGTGAATGAGGGACTTACACTTTGTGCCTGATCCAAAGCAGCTACTCCTGTGTTTCAGGCAATCTTTTAATGGAGTTTGCTTCTACAGTAGGCATTTGTCACTAATGGCTTTCTAAGAAAGGTCCTTGGAAGCAGCTCCTCTGCTCTCAGAGTGAAAATGGGGTGAAACACTGTGGAGCTGCTCCTTAAATCTGCAGGTAGTATTGGAAATGTGCAATGCAGGGTTGGTTTTATGCTTCTGTTAAAACTTGTCAGAGTTAAACACATCTGTCTTCTATGATTCAAAAAGAAAGAAAATACTCTCTGAAGTGAAAAGAGCAATAATGGAATGTTCTGAGTGTCTCACAGGCAACAGTAACTGTGTTTTTCCTTTATTTTGCAGAATAAAGATCCCAAAATGTCCCGAGTTGCACTGGAATCTTTGTATAGGTTATTGTGGGTTTATGTTATTAGAATAAAATGTGAAAGCAACACTGTAACTCAAAGGTAAGTTCAATATGCAGAGGATTTTAAGCTGTAAATTCATTATGCAAAGGATTTCCAAGCTATTGATTGTTGAAGTTTCCCCCCCCCCCCGGCCCGCAGTCAAATAAGAAGAGATCTTGAAGCCAGCTCAGGGATGGTCTAGACAGGTAAACAGGGGAAGAAAGACCTGTTGTTGAAAGAGAAACCCAAAAGAACTCAATTACTTTGACAGGGAGAAGTAACAGAGACTACATTTTTCTTTGCAGGGGTAGGAGAGGGTGGAGAGATAAGGAGGAGGAAATTTAATGAAGTAAAAAGGCACTAATGGTTCCAGAACATACAGGATACAAAGTGGCCATCACTAAGTATGGGCTGGAAATGAAAAGGTTTTCTTTCTAAGTTATCATCACGAGAATTTGGAATAATCATTCAGCTTTTGCCTCTCCTGACTGCTACTTGCTAGTTTAAAGCTGGGTCTTGGTCTGGTTATAAATGAACTCATAGTAGTGTTGCCTGTGATGGTAGAGGGCTGTCACTTCTGTAGGTGGTCCTAACTACCATGTGCTTCTATATTATTTAATAGTAACACTCCCCCTGCTTCCAGACTTGAACTGTAACATCTGTGCTATTAGAAGAAGTTATTTTTTAAAGGCTTTAAATTTCCTTTCCTGTTTCTGAATTGTTGTAGCCGTCTCATGAGCATTGTATCAGCACTTTTCCCAAAAGGATCACGTAGCGTGGTCCCACGAGACACACCTCTGAATATATTTGTGAAGATTATTCAGTTCATTGCTCAGGTAAGAATAAATCCAAGTAGAGCTGGAGAAGTAGGATCAAGGTTATTGGAAAGAATTGCAAAGCTATGGTCAGGGTTTTTTTAAGATTTGCCCTGAATTAAGGGCCTTATGTCTTGAGTAGATCTTCCCCAGATAGCTGTAGCAAATGAAATGACTCATTCTGTTTCTCCTAGTGGCAAAATTACCATAGAAGGTTCCATGCGAACATAAAGTGACAAAACACTGGAGCAGGCTGCCCAGAGAGGTTGTGGAGTCTCCTTCTCTGTAGACATTCAAAACCCTGATGGATGCATTCCTGTGTGACCTGCTCTAGGTGATCCTGCTCTGGCAGGGGGTTGGACTGAATGATCTCTGGAGTTCCCTTCCAACTCCTAATGTTCTGTGATTCTGTGATTCAGTAACTCTTGAATATAAACATGATTATGAATATTTACATCTGTATTGCACTGTTGTGTGACACCAAACTGGGTGGAGTGGCTGACACACCTGAAGGTTGTGCTGCCATTCAGCCAGACCTGGACAGGCTGGAGAATTGCACAGGGAGAAATTGAATGAAATCCAGCAAGGACAAGGGTAGAGTCTTGCATCTGGGAAAGAACAACCACATGGATCAGTGTAGGTTGGGGGCTGAGCAACTCTGGGGAAAAGAACCTGGGAGTCCTGGTGAGCAACAGGATGCCCGTGAGCCAGCAATGTGCCCTTGAGGCCAAGAAGGCCAATGGCATCCTGGCGGGGATTGAAAGGGGTGTGGTGAGTAGGTCAAGAAAGGGTTCTTCTCCCCTTCTACTCTGCCCTTGCGAGGCTGTATCTGGAATCTTGTGTCCAGTTCTGCGCCCTCGGTTCAAGAAGGACGTCAGGGAACTGCTTGAAAGATTCCAGCACAGAGCTACAGAGATGCTGGTGGCAGTGGAACATCTTCCTGTGAGGAAAAGCTGAGGGAGTTGGAGCTCTTTAGCTTGGAGCAGAGGAGACATGTTTACAGATAGTTTAGCTGTGCTTCAGCTTCCCAGGTTATTTGCCTCTGGTCACACAGGGATGGGACAGGACACACAACCCTTCACTGTTAAATATTTCCTAGGAGTTATTTGGGTTTAAGCACTGATTTTTAGTTACCTAAACCAGTGCAGCTCATTTGTTAGAAATGTGTTTGTCCTGAGCAGAATTGTCTTGGAATGTTTTCAGGAGGAATGTTTCAACTGTATCAGGGGCTGAGCTGTGTTGAATTATACTATATATATATATATATATATATATATATATATATATGTAAAGAAGAACATAAGTCATAAGAATCAATAGGAAAAAGGAATATTCTTTTCAAACTTAATCTGTATTTTTTTAAACATTTTAAGATGTGATACCCAGGACCTGTGCAAAGCCAAGCAATTAAACTCTGTCTATTAATGTAAACCAGATTCTCATATCTTATCTATTCCTGTTTGTAGGAACGTTTGGATTTTGCAATGAAAGAAATAATATTTGATCTTCTTAGTGTTGGAAAATCACCTAAAACCTTCACTATTAATCCAGAGGTAAAAAAGCTCTTTACTTGCATGTAGCGAAAAACAGGGCAGTGGGGGGGATGTTTTCTGGGGGAAGCAGTTAACTATTTTTGAACCAGGATGAAAGCAGATGAAGGATGTTCAGCTAAAAATATGAAGTAATTGTAGTCCTGCATAATTGCTGTTTCCCCTCTGTTGTCTGAGCTAGCAGCTCATTTCAACCATAATTTCAGTTAGCATGTGTGAATTTTTGTTTCAGTATCTAATGAAAAGCCTTTTTTCAGAGGAGCCTCACCTAGCACTATAGTTCAAGGCCCAGGCTAACAGATGAGACATTTAAGCAATGTCTGTCTTCAGTATGTATTCTCTGCTTTCATATTAATGCCTTCAGTGTTCTGTGTTGTAAAATACTCGGTATATTAGCCTGTTTCAGGTCAACTGGCCAAGAAAGCCAGTGGCATTGTGGCTTGTATTAGAAATGCTGTGTCCTGCAGAAGTAGGGAGATGATTGTCCACTCATACTCAGCTCTGGTGAGGCCACACCTTGAGTATTGTGTCCAGTTTTGAGCACCTCAGTACAAGAGAGATGTGGAGGTGCTGGAGCCAGTGCAGAGGAGGGCAAGGAAGCTGTGAAGGGCCTGGAGAATGAATCTGATTAAGAGCGACGGAAGGAGCTGGGGATGGTTAGATGGGGATGGTCACCTGAAAGGACATTGTGGAGAGGTTGGTGTTGGTCTCTTCTCACAGGTAATTAGTGACAGAACAAGAGGGAATGGCCTCAAGCTGTGACTGTTTAGGTTTAGACTGGACATTAGGAAACATTTTTTCAGGGCAAGAGTGGTCAGGCACTGGAATGTGCTGCCCAGGGAAGTGGTAGAGTCACCAACCCTGGGTGTGTTTAAAGGCGTTTTGGATGTGGTGCTTGGGGCTATGATTTAGGGTTGAACCTTGTAGAGTAGGGTTAATGGTTGGACTTGGTGGTCCTGAGGGTCTTTTCCAACCTGAATGTTTCTGTGGTTCTGTGAACTGCAATCAGAGTTGTGAGGAGGCACTGAGGGATTGAGCTTTATTCTTGTTGCTGTCATTACCCTAATATATAACATTATATCATTATATATAACATTATATAACAATATATATAAAACAATAAAAGCAATAACAAAAATAAATAACAATATATATATAACATTATATAACATTATATATAATTACCCTAACATATAACATTTAAATGGTGCCTGTGTTACTGGAACCATTCTGCTGCCTGTGTAAGAGGGAAGAAAAAGGCAGTTTGTGTTCTGCCTCATCTGCATTACTTCAGCATCTTAATTTCTTCTGTTTCCTCTTCCCTTTTTCTTCCTGTTAAAGAGGATGAATATTGGCCTCAGAGTCTTCCTTGTCATAGCAGATAGCTTGCAGCAGAAAGATGGTGAACCCCCCATGCCAACAACAGGAGTGGTGCTGCCCTCAGGAAATACTCTACGTGTGAAGAAAATTTTTCTTAATAAAACGCTGACAGATGAGGAAGCCAAAGTTATAGGTAAGTTATATCCCTTTGTGAGCTGCCAGTCCAACACATGTCTGTATCTGGGAGTGCTGGGTGACAGCAGCTGAACGTGAGCCAGCAGTGTGTCTCGGTGGCACAGAGGGTCAGTGGCGTCTTGGCTTGTATGAGGAATAGTGTGGCCAGCAGGAACAGGGAGGTAATTCTGCCCCTGTGCTGAGCACTGGTGAGGCCTCACCTCGAGCACTGTGTGTAGTTCTGGGCCCCTCAGTGCAAGAAAGATATTGAGGTGCTGGAGCAGGTCCAGGGGAGAGCAACAAGACTGGGGAAGGGACTGGAGGGAAAGTCTGATGAGGAGAGGCTGAGGGAGCTGGGGGTGTTCAGCTTGGAGAAGACGAGGCCCTTATCACTCTCTACAACTACCTTCAGGTAGTTGTAGTAAAGTGGCCGTCAGGCTCTTCTCCCAGGCAACTTGTGGCAAGATGAGAGGGCATGGCCTGAAACTGTGCCAGGGGACATTTAGGTTGGATGTTAGGAAGCAATTCCTCATGCAAAGGGGAATTAGACACTGAAATGGACCGGCCCAGGGAGGTGGTGGAGTCGCTGCCCCCAGAGGTGTTTAAGGAAAGATTGAATATGGCACTTAGTGACATGGTCTGGTCGGTGTGGTGGTGTTAGGTCATAGGCCGGATGCTCTCAGAGGTCTATTCCAGCCTCAGTAATTCTGTGATTGTGTGATTCTCAAGCAGTACCTTGGTTTAGCTAATTTCTGTCTTTATTTTAGTTACTAGCATCTATTCACAGTCTGCTTTAACAGAATTTTTAAGACTCCTCAGAGGGCTGCAGGGCAATATTGACCTTCTGGTGCCTGAGACCAAATCCATGGCTTTTTTTCTAAGTGTTTTGCCCTGCCAAGTTAGCACAAAGACACCTGAATAAAATCAGGGGCTTTATAGCATGATAATTTTTGTTCCTTTGATCTCACATTAGAATGTCTCAAATGTCACAGCTGAGCTGGAGTAAGGCAGTTGTGATCCTTGTGCTCTGCTGATCTTCTGTGGATGAGGCAGTTGTCTCTGAAGGGCTGTTTCAGTGTGTAAAATTTCATAGAATCATAGAAAAATTTAGGTTGGAAGGGACCTCAGAGATCATCTACTCCACAGCCACAACCTGCCTGGGTAACCTATTCCAGGGTCTCGCCAGCCTTGTACTGAGGAACTTCTTCCTAAGATCCAGTCTAACCCTGCTCTCCCTCAGCTTCAAACCATTCCCCCCTGTCCTGTTTCTAGACACCCTGATGAAAAGCCCCTCTGCAGCCTTCCTGTAGGATCTCTTCAGGTATTAGAAGGCAGCTCTACAGTGCCCCCCCGAATCTTCCTACAGGCTGAACAGCCTCAGCTCCCTCAGCCTGTCCTCCTAGCGGAGGTGTTGCAGCCTTTGGGTCATCTTTATGGCCTCCTCTGGACTCACTCCAACAGCTCTGTGTCCTTCTTATGATGGAGACACCAGAGCTGGATGCCGTATTTGAGTTGGGGTCTCACAAGAGCAGAGCAAAGGGGCAGAATCTCCTCTATTGTCCTGCTGGCCACACTCCTCTTGATTTTAAACTCCAACTAAAATACTCAAGAGTTGAGAAAACAGAAAAGCAACTCATGGTTGCTTCCATCATCTTGTTGTTCCTGGAAGGAACTCCTACTTCCATATAATACCTCCTACTGATAATTTCATATTCATTTCTTGTGACATTTAAAAGTATGTGTTTGACATCATCATTTGTGCAAGGAATTTATCCTGAGTTAATAAACAAGTGGCAAATATTTTTTTACTGAACAAGTGAAAATTCAGTGAGAGTAAATGAGAGAATTGATCAGAACTGTTTGGCTTTGCAGGAATGTCCATATACTACCCTCAAGTCCGAAAAGCTCTAGACAGCATTCTTAGGCATTTGGACAAAGAGGTTGGGAGGCCTATGTGCATGACCAGTGTGCAGATGTCCAACAAAGAGCCTGAGGACATGATTACGTACGTACCGAGTTGCAAGGTGTTCCCATTGCTTTTTATGCTGGAGTACTGCAGATACCATGCAGAAGGATTATTGCCTTTTATACCTGATCAAATGAGAGCTGATTCCCTCAGTGCCTAATGAAAAATGTTGTTCCTTAGTTCTGATGTCAAATCAAAAACATTTGTGGTATACTGAAGTAGGTTTTTCTTGTTCTTTTGTTGGCTCCAAACCATTTTTGTAGGGGTGAGAGAAAACCTAAGATAGATTTGTTCAGAACTTGTATTGCTGCTATCCCAAGACTGATTCCAGATGGCATGAGCAGGACTGACCTCATTGAATTGCTGTCAAGGTAAGGCAAATGTCCTGCTGCTCCTCTTGTAAATGCTCTGTGTGTGTGAGTTTGTCAGTGCATTATGGAGTGAGTCCACTGCATAGACAACATGTTCTTCCATGCCTGCCTTCCGCAGTTGGTCAAGTGGTACTGGCCAGGGCAGCAGGAGGAAAATTTGTCCTGAAGATCGCAGAATGGCTTAGGTTGGAAGTGACCTTAGAGATCATCTACTCCAACCTCCCTGCCATGGGCAGGGATGCCTCACAGCTAGACTCAGCTGCTCAAGGCCTCAACCAACCTAGCCTTGAACACTCCCAGGGAGGAGGCATCCACACCCTCCATGGGCAACCTGTTTCAGCGTCTCACCACCCTCATACTGAAGAACTTCTTCCTAAGATGCAGTCCAAACCTAGTTTCCCTCATCTTCAAACCATTCCCCATCGCCATATTGCTAGACACCCTGATGAAAAGTCCCTCTGCAGTCTTCCTGTAGCATCCCTTCAGGTATTGGAAGGCAGCTCTAAGGTCCCTCCAGAGTCTTCTCTGCTCCAGGCTGAACAACCCCAGCTCCCTCAGCCTATCCTCACAGCAGAAGTGCTCCAGCCCTTGGATCACCTTTGTGGCTTCCTCTGGAGTCTCTCCAACAGCTCTGTGTCCTTCTTACGCTGTTTGTCTGTGACTATGTGAAGTAGTTGACCGTCTCTCCTGAAAATTATTTCTTTATATTGAGTTTTATGAAGTCTTGCATTATTTTGCTCTAGTGGTAGCACCTTCTATCAATAATGCTGTAGTGACAGCACCTTCGCTCAGTAGGCAGGTTCAGATTTACATATTCGGTGCAGAAAACACATCTGTGTGGAAGTACTGTGCAGTAAAGTGGGAAGAGTTAAACCCAAGCTGTAATTGTTGGCTAAGAATATTTCGGCGTAGGGTGATGATACTGATCTCCGTTCTAAACAGGCTGACAATTCATATGGATGAAGAACTCCGTGCCTTGGCTTTCAATACCCTCCAGGCATTGATGCTTGATTTTCCAGACTGGAGGGAAGATGTTCTTTCGGGATTTGTGTATTTTATCGTGCGGGAAGTGACCGACGTGCACCCAACTCTCCTTGACAACGCAGTAAAAATGTTAGTGCAGCTCATAAATCAGTGGAAACAAGCAGCCCAAATGCACAATAAAACCCAAGATTCTCAGGTACTTCTAAATAAGCTTCTTGGATATGGGAAGTGTGGTTTGAATCTACACAACAATTTTATTGGCAGACTCTCTTGGTTTCATGAAGTAGTTAACGTTCAGCTTACTTTCTTACAGTGCTTGGAGAGTTGTACACCTGTTATGTATGGCAGCATTTTGGACTCCCCCAAATCATACTCATAGTAATCAATAATAATAGTAATCAATAATAGTAATTAATAATAATAATAGTAAATAATACTTGTTACACTTATTAGCTATTATTATATATAATTACATAATAATTATATTGTATATAATTACATAATAATTCTATTTATACTTATTTTATAACATATCACTAATATATTAACATATTAATATACTCCATTGCTTATTATATATTGATATTGTCATATATAGCATTATATATTATATGCTACTGTTACTGTAATATATTGTATTAGATATCAATATTAACATATTGTTATATATTTATATTATTGATAGTAATTTATTTGCTGATTAACAGATTAGCATGTAATTACTATATAATGGTGTTTATATAATTTAATATATTGCATACAATAGATATATTAATATAGTTTGATGATATTTATATATGTTATATAGCATTATTATTATTATTACTACTACTACTACTATTGCTATTATTATTACTACTACTACTTCTACTATTACTATTATTATTTATTACCTAAACACTAATTCATGGCCACATTTTTGCTTGCATCAAACGTCACCATGTGTAAACTGGACCTATATGAAGTAGGCTTAAACAACAGAACTAGGAAAAAAGCACCATTTTGGGGCAGCAAACAGAAAGGGCTCCAATAATTTAATTTTGTAGAATCCCATACCTAAGAGTGTTAATGATTCAGTTGTATTTTCTCCCTCACTGCATCACCTTTGTGAGAAAATTTAATTAATCAAGACTGTCTTGTAATATTTGTTTGGATTGAATTCAGAGAGACTCAAAAAAGCCAAAACAAATGAGCTGATTTGTTTGACCACTGGTGGTCAAACAAGATGTAAATACATCACCAATGATTAAAATATAGCTTGGGTGTGGTTAATAGTTTCTTAATTTGCTTAACTTGTGTGATCCTTCCCTTAGCGTGGTGTATCCAACGGGGCTGCTCACAGCCTTCCTCTGGAGAGGAGCCTTTATTCCAGTGTCTTTCACGTGGTGGAAGGCTTTGCTTTGGTCATCCTTTGCAGCACCAGGCCTGCCACCAGGAGATTAGCTGTCAGTGTCCTCAGAGAGATAAGGGCCTTGTTCACACTTCTAGAAATCTCTAAGGTAAGGCTTGATGACTCATGGTTGTGACTGTTTGTGGTGGGTTGAAATTTGCCCCCAACGTGAACTTTGCCAGACCAGCTCAGTATGGAAGCGAATGAAATTGTTTAGAATTATCTTTGGTTTTCCTTCTTACACTCAGTAGTGATTTATTTACTTTTTTCTATTTTTCTGCTCAAAATCTGTAACAAAATTTTAAAGGCATAGCCTAAAACCAGCACAGTGCTTAATGAAACTACCTTTAATTTCTTTTCACTTCTCATGCTTTCCATTTTGGCTTTTGTAGAGTGATGATGAGTTGGCTATAGATGTAATGGACAGACTAAGTGCTACTATCCTGGAGAGTTTCATACATCTCACTGGAGCTGACCAGGTGGGACCCATTTCTGTGTTGGTTGTAAGATGAAGTAATTCTGCAAAACTGTCCCAAATAAATTGTGTTTTGAATGCTCATGTCACTATGTTCATGCCCACTTCGTCAGCAGTTTATCTCTGTGAAAAAACAAAACCCAAGCAAACAACAAGAAAAATCTCCTCAAAAAACTTGAGGAATGCTGTGAGAGTGACAACACTATTGAACATTTTCTGATCAATGGTGTGTCATTATGGCCACCATATGCTCACAGCTGTGTCTATAGAATCATAGAATTGTTAGGGTTGGAAGGGACCTCAAGGATCAGCCAGTTCCAACCCCTCTGCCATGGCCAGGGACACCTCACACTAGAGCAGGTTGCTCATAGCCACATCCAGCCTGGCCTTCAAAACCTCCAGGGATGAGCTTCTACCACCTCCCTGGGCAACCTGTGTCAGTGTCTCACCACTCTCATGGGGAAGAACTTCTTTCTAACATGCAATCTCAATCTTCCCACTTGTAGTTTTGTTCCATTCCCCCTATCACTCCCTGACACCCTAAAAAGTCCCTCCCCAGCTTTCCTGTAGCCCCCTTCAGATGCTGGAAGGCTACAATAAGGTCTCCTCAGAGCCTTTTCTTCTCCAGACTAAATAGCCCTAACTCCCTCAGTTTGTCTTCATAGCAGAGCAGCTCCAGCCCTCTGCTCATCTTTGTGGCCCTGCCCTGGACACCTTCCAGCACCTCCAGATCCATCCTGTAATAGAGGCTCCAGAACTGGACACAGTACTCCAGGTGGGGTCTCACCAGAGTGGAGTAGAGGGGGAGAATCACCTCCCTGGACCTGCTGGCTCTGCTTCTCTTGATGCAGCCCAGGATGTGATTGGCTTTCTGGGCTGCAAGTGCACACTGCTGGCTCCTGTTGAGCTTCTCATCCACCAGCACCCCCAAGTCCTTTTCTTCATGGCTGCTCTCAAGCCAGTCCCTGTCCAGCCTATTATCAGTGCCTGGGATTGGCCTGATCCAGCTGCAGGCCCTTGCACTTGGTCTTGTTGAACCTCATGAGGCTGTGTTGTCTCATCTTGCTCATAGATTACAGTTTCTGGGAAGCAAAGACTGCTGCCTTTTTCTTCGCAGTGTGTTTACAGTCGATGTGTCATTCATCCATGAGGAAAGCTATAATGTTGATCAAGGAACTCTATGGTGTTCCTAAAACCTATCCACTTCAGAAACTTCCTGCAAAACAAAATCTGTAAATCAAGTACTGTGTTTTATGTTTTCCAGGTGCGGTTTTGACACTGCTGCTTTATTAGATGTTTAACAATGAGAAGGTAGTGACTCAGTAGACATGGTTGTTAAATATTGCCTCATTCTCTGTGTTTATGCCCACAGACTACTTTACTGTACTGTCCCAGTTCAATAGATCTACAGACTCTGGCTGACTGGAATTCCTCACCAATCAGCCACCAGTTTGATGTGGTCAGCCCCTCACATATATGGATATTTGCACACGTGACTCAAGGCCAAGACCCATGGATTATAAGCCTCTCAAGTTTCATGAAGCAGGAAAATCTTCCCAAACACTGCCCCACAGCTGTAAGCTATGCTTGGACATTTGCTTATACTAGACTCCAACTGCTGTCTCCACAAGTAGATATCAAGTAAGTTGATGTCTGATGTAAATAGAATTTATTATCTTGAGTGTTCTTTCAAGATTTATCATCATTATGTTTCAGTGAGGTGACATATGGACATATGATAATATTTGCTATGGGCTTTATTCACCAACAAATTAAAGCAATCCTATTTGGGAAAAAGTTATCTGCTGTAAAGATTAATTAATCCATGCCCTCACCCATCTATCTCCACAGATTTGGCTATAAAAGCATGTTCTTGATGCACAGGTCTGTTCTGAACAACGTGTTCAGGGTTTACCATGTCAATAATTGTGGAAGCAATGACTTGCAGATAACTGAAAAATAAATTCAGTAGCAAACCAAAGTGACACCTGGCAAGTTTTATTTACTATCAGTAGAAAAACCAAAGTGAAACCTGGCAAGTTTTATTTACTATCAGTAGAAAAACCAAAGTGAAACCTGGCAAGTTTTATTTACTGTCAGTAGAAAAACTAAAATGAAACCTGGTAATTTTTATTTCCTATCAGTAGAAAACCAAGTGAAATTGTTATTTACCATCAGTAGAAAACCAAATTGAAACCTGGTAAGCTTTATTTACTTTACTGAGCTGCTTTTTGTTTGTTTTTTTTTCTTGTCTTTTTCCCTCCATAGCAGCCCTATCAATGCAAAGAAAGTGAATACTACTACAAGCAGTGACTCCTATATTGGGCTCTGGAGAAACTACCTGATTCTTTGCTGCAGTGCAGCATCTTCTTCAAACTCCTCCACCTCCACAGGCTCTGTGAGATGTTCCCCTCCTGAGACGCTGGCGTCTACTCCTGACAGTGGTTATAGCATTGATTCAAGAGTAGGTTTTTGTCGGTAGAAACCTCTGAGGCTTGTAGTAACAATCATGATTCTTAGAAACTGGTGTAATTAGTCTGCAAATGTGTTTTAGGATACAATTGTCTTTCATTTGTTTAGGGTAGCAGTTCAGTTCTCTTGTCCTAATCGATATTGTAGAGGCTTCTCTTGCTTATATTCTCTTTAAGGCAAAACCTCATCCTGGCATGAAAATGTTAACCTAATCTCTGAGTCTCATCTAGTGGTAACAAGGAAATGTTTAACACTAAGGGTTTTTTTGTGCCATTCTCAGGAGATAGCCTCTCACTTTAGCAGCTGAAGCAGAATGCTGCTCAGTCATGATGTAAGTTGTTAGATTTTTCCCAACCACAGACAGCTTTCTGTCTGCCTTGCTGCATATCACTTACAGATTTATTTCATTTGCTTTTTTTTTTTCTTTGCTAATTTTTGGTTTTCTCCTTTTTGGCTTGCTGTGGAAGGTACAGTAGAGGTGAAGAGAACTCATGGACTCTGCAGCAGTTTTTTGGCAGAAGCATCCTGTTCTGCTTGCTTGTTACCAAGATCCTTCTCCTGAATCTGTAAAGCTGTAGACTGAAACTTTGTCCTCTTTGAGAGAGCTGCAGTGCAGCCTAAAGAGCAGGACACCAGGAGTCTGCTTCTTGTCCCTCAGGAGGGCAGATACACTAAACGTGCAAAGGAACTATTACATTGAGGCATTCATTGTCATCTGGCAATGAAAATTCAATTACCCAAGGAATGGAGAAGTACTTAATGCTGCTTCACTGTTTCAGAAAGCATTTTTCCACATCAAAGATCAAAAATTGTATTTTTTATCATTTGAAGTCACTGATCTGTGTGAGAAGAGTGTAAAATTCCAGCAGATGTTTTTTTATGTCTCTACTGATTGATTGATAACTGCTGCATTCTCTTTTATTCTGGTTTTCTCCTTAGATCATTGGCATTCCATCCCCATCCTCCCTGTTTAAGCACATAGTTCCAATGATGCGCTCTGAGAGCATGGAAATTACAGAATCCCTTGTGCTGGGACTTGGCAGGACCAACCCAGGAGCTTTTAGGTAACTGTTGTGCTTCATCTGGGGAATCAGAGCTCAGAATCAAACAGCATTTTCTCTCTGTCTTTCAGGCATTTTGAAAGAGCTGTGCCATCTGTACCATTGTCTTTCCTAGCATTTAGGGGGGTGATAAAGATTGTTAGAGCTTGAAATACTTCTATGTGGAGGTCGTGTCTGCATAAAGAACAAGAAGTTAGCTGAAACAATAGGCAGCTGCCTTTTGTTGATATGAAAGCCTGCCCTTATATGAAAGAATAGCCTGCATGGGCTATTACCATGTGAAATGTTAATGATAATCATTTTTGTAAGAGTTTCTAAGCTCTCCTTACTGGCATTGCCAACAAACGTTGTTCTGTGGTAGGAATTTTGTGATAACTGTACTGTAGAAAGAGATTTTTTGGATGAACCTGGGAAAAAAAACCAGTTAGAACTGAGAAGAACTCTGTTCTGAGAAGAGCAATGTTTTTCCCCCTGATAGTATCTATTTACACCTTAAGACTCTGTTAAACCCTTAGTGTGAAAATGAAATTATCTGTGACAGAAATATGCTTTCACACTAAGTGAATGCAAATCTGGTGCTATTTATCAAGGCACCATTTGGTAACCTCTCCTGAAATTAGGGCAAAATATCTTTCTAGGAAACATCTCTCTTAACTGCTAGTTTATTTCAGAGAGCTACAGGTAAAGAAGGAAAACCTGAAGGTGTTCTAACTTCTATTGCAACATTAGCTGCTGTGAGACTTCTTTCAGCTGAGATGTTGATGTTTGTTTTTAGTCTTTTGAATGATGTTTGTTTTCATTCAGGGATCTAATAGAAGAATTGCATCCTATAATTAAAGAAGCACTTGAAAGAAGGCCAGAGGTAATGTGATATTTCCCACTGCATTCAGCACACTGTTTTAACTCTCTCCTCATAAATCATCATGCTAGTTTTGTTCTTTACTTTCTGCACCTAAACCCTGTCAGTATAGCAGATAAGAAGATGAGATGTTCCTTTTTGGAATGATTGTGACATGTTTACACCAGAAGGCCTACATGTTTCTTTTGAGCTCTGTATTATTCCTGTACCAAAGAGGTTTTGTTTCAAATGATAAAAAGATTCTTTGAATTCCTTTTACCTCGGCATAGTTTTACACAATTGTTGCTTGGTTAGATCATCACTAAACTGCCCACAGTTAATGAGAACCTAAGACACAGAATTGAGTTCTGCTGTTTACTAACTTTACTGGATTTTAGTTGTTGTTTTTTTAATGCTGTCAGCTCACTTGACCAACTGCTCTGACTAAACATTTTCTGATGGAGAACATGTTTTACAGCAAGATTTAGAACTCTCAGTAGGTATTTATAGAAACAGCAATCTCTGCAGACACAAACTCGGAGATGATTACTCAGTGGTTTTTATGGTAACTGCTATTCTTATTAGCAATACATTTGTAATTAAATACAGATGATGGGAAGGAACATTACTGTTTCAGGATGGTGCTGGGCTATAGGGTGTTTTGTCAGTCTTGAATGCATATCAGGGAATAGTTTGGGTTGGAAGGGATTTATCACCTGCAGTAAGCACGGACATCTTCAACTGCATCAGAGCCTTCAGCTACGTCAGAACTTGCTCAGAGCCTTGTCCAAACTGACCTTGAATGTTTCCAGGGATGGGGCATCTATCACCTGCCTGAACAATCTGTTCCACAGAATGTTAGAGGTTAGAAGGGACCTCCAAAGATCATCCCCCTGCCAGAGCAGGATCACCCAAGGCAGGTCACACAGGAACTCATTCAGGCAGTTTTTGCATATCTCCAGAGAGGGAGATTCCACAACCCCCCTGTTCCAGGGCTCTGTCACCCTCACAGTGGAGAAAAATTTTCCTCATGTTTCCATGGAACTTTCACGGAACATGGAAGCTATGCCTCAGCTTCCACCACTGCCCCTTGTGCTGTCATTGGGCATCACCCAGCAGAGCCTGGCTCCAGCCTCTGGGCACTCACCCTGCACATCTTTATCAACATGAACGAGGTCTCATTGCTTAGCAATTTTGATAACTCATCTCAAAAGATTGTCACTCCTAGTAAGTGATGTCAGTACAGGTATAACAATGCTTTCACATACCACAGTGGCTTTATATACTTAGAGTTTTTCCTCTGCTTCCTTTCACTTTGTGCTTTCTCTGTTGCCTAGAACATGAAGCGGCGCAGGCGTCGAGATATTTTACGAGTACAGCTAGTACGAATATTTGAACTGTTGGCAGATGCTGGTGTCATTAGTCACAGGTAGGGGCAGCACTGATGAGAGCATGGGGTTTGTGCTTCTGAATTCAGTCACTAGTATAATTATGACCCTGTAGAACAAGCCTGCAGAATTCTTTAGTGAATTGTAGTACACCACAGACGTGATTTCATAAACCTGGGACTTCTGCTGGCTTTCTAATCCCTCCCCCGCCATGCTCCTTGTTACTGGGGGCTGTTTTCTGTTTAAAACGCTGCTCTTCCCTGGGACATTGCTTTGAACAGCTGTCATGTTCCTTCTTGTTTGTGTGTGCTCAAAGATCACACCAGTTATGCAGATCAGAAAACACAAGCTGCAACTATTTTACTATCAATCTGGAGTTCTTCCTCACCTGGACTCCTGATGCTGGTCCTATGTAGGGAAGGCTGCAGCTCAGTGCAGCTCTTTCTTCCTAAGGGAGGTAAACTGTTAACTGGGTTGGGGTTTTTTTTTTCTCAGTTTACATTACTTCTGTAGGGACACTTTGAAAAGAGACTTAAAATTCTGGCATAGGTTTTGCAAGTCTCTTAGATCTGTGCAGGTGGAATTGTGTAAGAGCAAGCAGGCTAGGAGGTGGTTGAGCTAGCTTCTCCCATTCTGTAAGCCAATGATACTTAAACATGTAATTCTCCACCATGGCAATAAAATCAGTGTGAAATTGTCAATCTTGAATCAAGCTGCTGCAGTATATTGCAGAATGTTGCCTCAGAAGCATTGCTGAAATGCCTTTCTTCCATTGAGCTGCTGATTTTTAGAGTGCAGCCATCAAAACCATCACTGGTGTTTAATGAGCCTGTGTAAAATACCTCCTGACTGCAGTCTGCACCCTGGAACTCTGTCAGCTTTTTTTCTCAGAGGCCAGTTTGACTCAAAATTAAGGATCATCTAGTTCCAACCCCATGCCATGGGCAGGGATACCTCACACAAGATCAGGTTGCTCAGAGCCACATCCAGCCTGGCCTTAAAATTCTTCAGGGTTGTGGCTTCTACCACCTCCCTGGGCAACCTGTTCTAGAATCACCCTTCTAAGAAAGAAGGGCAGGTTTGAATCACATGCAGTCTTTAATCTCCTTATTTAGTTTACTACAGATGTCTAGTCAGATGCTAAAGCAATTAAGATGGGAATTAATAAGTGGTTTCTAGAGTTACCATCTCAGGAACAGGCTTGGGAGGGTACCCTCGCATCAACCTCTCCTCCCCCAGTTGTAGTCAGTAGGTTCCAGCATGAACAACCCAAAATGGGGGGAGGGAGGCTGGCACTGGCTCACTCCTCACGAGGGAAATCTGTAATGAAATGAATATATAAAAGGAATAAATTGCTGCCATCTGCTATTAATCAATCAGCATGTCATGAAGTACTGAACACCTTGAGCGACTCCCGAAAATCAGGGTATAATATAGATAGCTATGGTCAAGTTGTAGTAATTCTTTCTTCTGGTTTACAAATCCTATGGATTTTGGAGGGGTGGAGGGAGAAGGCTGTTTGGGAGGTGAGTTTATTATAAGTTTTAACACTTATCCGCAATATAAGAACAAATTCTATGGAATGATGAGTGAATTGGGATAGTGAGGCTTGATGATTAATTGGCTTGCCTTAGAGCGTTTTATTTACCACTGGAACAGAAGCTGGGTGAAGAAATGGCCTCTAATGAAATATTTGCAGCGATGTGGTTATAGGCTTTAAAACACAATCTCTATTTAAAAAACCAAAAAGGGCTTGTTTTCCAAACCCATTGTATGTATTTGTCATATTTCTAATTGATTTTACTTTCTTTTTAAGTGCAAGTGGTGGCCTTGATAACGAAACACATTCCCTCAACAACACTTTACTTGAGTATGTCGATCTCACCAGACAACTCCTGGAAGCTGAAAATGAAAAAGATTCTGATACACTGAAAGATATCAGATGCCATTTTAGTGCCTTAGTGGCAAATATCATTCAAAATGTCCCAGGTATGTAAAAATGCTTTAAGAACTATGGTACCTGTATTTAATGGGCAGTACGTTAAAAAAACCACCACCAAACAAACGTGCAAAACCCAAACAGAATTCCACTTATTCTATGCCATCAGTTTTGAATCTAGCTTTAGCAGCATGAGGTTTTGTAAGAAGGGCTTTTGGTACCCTTTGGAAGTGTAGAAGTAATTGTCTTATTAGCAGCAGTCTTGTTGAGTGGCAGTGCCTTTAAATTCTCTAGACTAAGCATAGAATCACTTGGGTTGGACAGGACCTCTAAGACCATCAAATCTAACCTAAACCCACCATGGTCGTTAAACCAGGTCCCAGAGTGCCATGCCTAAATGTTTCTTGAAAACCTCCAGGGATGGTAAATCCACCACCTCCCTGGGCAGCCTCTTCCAATGCCTGACAATCCTTTTAGTAAAGAAAGTTTTCTTCACATCCAATCTAAACTTCCCCTGGCACAATTCGAAGCCATTGATACCAGGGAAAAGAGACCGACCCTCACCTTACTACAGCCTGTCCTAGCAGTCACCTTGAGACATCTCTTCCATTCTTTTTCCCTCACCAGCTAGGTGTTAATTAGCAGCAGGTGGTACTAAAAGACCTCTAATCTATAGCAACCCAGAAGGAGCTAGATGCTACTCACTGTTCTTTGAAACTGTATGAAAAGCTTCACATAAATGAGACACTTGGAAATTTGTTATTGCTTTATTTTTCCTCTGGTCTCTGCCATCCTCTTCTGTAAGAGACAACAAAACATGCCAAGAAGATAATACATCCCAGGCATAGGAACATGGAGACATTCACTCATGCACAGACAGTTCTTTTCCAAACCCATGCTAATATTACATGGGAAAAGTTAAAGGACAGCTTGATTAGGTGCATTGCTGTCCTAGGACCAGCCCAAACCTCCTTATCTGACAGATTAATTAAGAGCATTTCAATGTGTGTGCATATGTTTCAGGTGTGGGGAGGCCAAGATACCTGTCACAAGGGCATTCAGGTGGCTAAGAAATGTGTTGTACACTAGTGGCATTGAACAGGCTCACAGAATGTCAGGGGTTGGAAGGGACCCAAAGAGATCATCAAGTCCAACCCCCTGCCAGAGCAGGACCATACAGTCTAGCTCAGGCCACAGAGGAACGCATCCAGATGGGCCTCGAAAGTCTCCAGAGAAGGAGACTCCACAACCTCTCTGGGGAGCCTGTTCCAGTGCTCTGTGACCCTTACAGTAAAGAAGTTCCCCCTTGTGTTGAGGTGGAATCTACTGTGCTGCAGCTTACATCCATTGCTCCTTGTCCTATCCCAGGGAGCAAGTGAGCAGATCCTGTCCCCTCCCTCCTGACCCCCAGGCCTCAGATATTTATAAATATTTATGAAATCCCCTCTCAGTCTTCTCTTTTCCAGACTGAAAAGCCCCAGGCCCCTCAGCCTCTCCTACAGGCCAGTAGGAAACCTACATCCAGCTATTATGATGTGGAAATGTGTCTTTAAAGCGATCTTTTTTTAAATCTTTTTTATTAATGGCTTGGGTCTGTTTCAGTCTTATGTACTTCAAAATAAAGAATGCCAAGATGATGCCTGCTCTGGCAGGGGGTTTGGACCAAATGATCTCTGGAGGTCTGTGGTGGGTTGAAATTTCCACACATCCCCCCACCTTTAATTTGCCAGACCAGCTCAGTTAGAAGCAAATGAAAGCTGTATTTGCAGGGCAAAACTGCAATCTACTATGGAATGCAATGAATATATACAAAATTCACAGGATTTACAATATGTACAGGTATTTACAATTAATAAAGAGCACAAGGACCCCCTGGTCAAGGACTGGGGGAAGCTACTGGCTTCTCCTTCCCTGCCTCCCCTTACCCCCCTGTACAAAAGGGAGAAGAGACAGAAGCAAAGAAGTTAATATCAAAACAATGCAGCCAGGGTCAAGCAGAAGCAAGTTAGTATCTCTCCCAGAGCAAAGAAGGGAGAAGAGAGGGAAATGATTGGTTTGGTACAACTAGTTTTAGTCCCTTGTCTCTTCCGATGGGGTTTTCCTTTTCTCACCCAAGAGTGATTTATTTACATTTTTACTACTTTTCTGTTCAAAATCTGTGAAAAATTGTTAAAGGCATAGCCTGAAACTACCACAAGGTCCCTCCCAGCCTCTCATGTGCTGTGATGCTGTGATTGTGTCTAACTGTGTGATTCGTTTGTTTCTTCCCAGTCCACCAGAGAAGAAGTGTCTTTCCCCAGCAGAGTCTCCGCCACAGTCTGTTTATGTTGTTCAGTCACTGGGCAGGTCCTTTTAGTATCATGTTTACTCCTCTGGACAGATACAGTGATAGGAACATGAGGATAAACAGACACCAATACTGTGCATTAAAGGTATTTCAGCACTTTCTGAATTGTGGAAATAGACTCTTTCTGTTGAGTTCTCTGATACAAAATTTAACAGCTGGTCTTTTAGGATGTGGTATTCACATTCTTGTTGCCTTGTTTCATGACTTACTTCTTTTTCTCTTCTGCCTACAGTGTGTACTTATGACACTTTAGCTTTTTCCATACTGTAAACTGCAGCACTTGCTGTAGGAATTGCTTAAAATCATAGAATGGTTTGTGTTGGAAGGGACCTTAAAGATCATCCAATTCCAACCCCCTGCCATAGACAGGGGCACCTTCCGCTACACCAGGCTGCTCAAGGCCCTGTCCAGCCTAGCCTTGAACATCTCCAGGGAGCAGCTTCCCTGGGTAACCTCTTCCAGTGTCTCACCACTCTCTCTATGAATTTGATGCAAATTCATAGGTTCATGGAGTGGTTTGGGTTGAAAAGGACCTTGAAGATCATCCAGTTCCAACCCCTCTGGCACTGGCAGGGACACCTTCCTCTAGCCCAGGTTGCTCAAGGCCTCATCCAACCTGGCCTTGAACACCTCCAGGCAGGGCACATCCATGACCTGCCTGGGCAATCTGTTCCAGTGTCTCCCCACCCTTACTCTAAGGAATTTCTTTCTAATGTCTAGTCTAAATCTACCCTCCTCAAGCTTCAGTCCATTTCCCTTTGTCCTATCACTTCTAAATGTTCTCTTCCTATGACTTTCGTCCACAGCTTCTTTAAGGAGAAAGGTTTTCATGTAAAAGTACATTAGCAATCAAACTGACACATAAACTCTTATGTCTGTCAACATTGTAGTAGTGATAAAGAACAAGGTGTCAAAGAGTGTTTTATTAGCCTTAATCTTCCTCCCTTCACTGAGTAGAAGTTAGTGTTCTGATATTTTGACACTTTCTGTATGTGAGTTATTAAAATGTAGTGTTTTTCAATTACTTTCTGAAGGCTATGTCTGCTGTACTGTGTTGTGGCCCTGTTGCAGATAACGTCGGGCTCTCATCTGATGGTTATTTATACAAGTGGCTGGATAATATTTTGGATTCACAAGACAAAAAGGTGAGACAGGCAATGTCGACATTGGTGTGCAGCTCTTGGTGCCTTCCACATATGCTTTAAAGAGTTTTGTGGTCAGATTGGCCTAAGTGCTTTAGAGTAGCATAAGCTCAAAGTTGTTCCAGCGGTGCATGTTTTCACACTGTCCTGGATGTCTGCATTCACCCTGGTGAGGAAGGCAGTCCCTAGTCACAGTCTTAAGAACAGGCGAAAGAGAAGTAGAAAGGGAAGGGACTGTGTTTCATTTATAAACTAGTCGACTAGGTTAAGTTGTAGTAATAGGCATCTGCTTATTAAATTTAAAATATTTAAGAGGAGAGTTTGAACATGATCTCCTCTGAGACTGTAGAGCCCATTGGGGGTCCTGCAGAGTTACAAAGACCAAGCTTCACAACTACGGCCAAGCTTTACATCTAAGGCAAGCATTAGATATAAAAGATAGGACTTCCAATGCCTTATACTTGGACTGCACAAAGATAGAGCCCCAGTGGGCTACTTTGATTCAAGAGAACATGCGAGTCTCCACGCAGATCTACCCCACAGGATTTCCTGCATGTGTTGCATAAGTGCATTTATGTATCTGATGCCTTCAGGCCAGTGTACTGCTTGTAGTAAAACATCTGAAAATAGTAAATAGCTCAAAGTAGCCTTGAAACTTAGGGGGGAAAAAGCCCTCAGTAGAGCTATCTAGTTATTTACTTCAATAATTTATGATTGTGTAAGCTGAACATTCAACACTGATAAAATCAGCTGATATTTTAAGCTGTGCTCTCATTGATGTTAGCTGGAACAAATCTTGTGTATTGTGTTTGTTTTTGTCCTTTTTAATATCTAATTCCCTGTTTCATGTCATTTTTTTAAATCAGTCTTCTTTTTCCTGTATTTATAAATATGTTTTTGTGCTTTTCTGGGATACAGGTTCACCAGCTAGGCTGTGAGGCAGTCATGCTGCTCTTGGAACTCAACCCTGACCAGAGTAACCTCATGTACTGGGCCGTAGACCGCTGTTACACAGGTTCCAAGCGGGTAGCAGCTGGCTGTTTTAAAGCCATAGCCAGTGTGTTCCAAAACAGGTACAACAGCATTCTTCAACACTTGAAATCTTCCTTTTCCAAGTGTGCTTTCATGTGAGGATTTTCCTTCTCCCAAACAGAATCATAGAATTGTCAGGGTTGGAAGAGACCTCGATGATCGTCCAGTTCCAACTGCCCTGCCACAGGCAGGGACACCTCACACTGGATCAGGTTGCCCAGAGCCACATTCAGCCTGGCCTTCAAAACTTCCAGGGATGAGGCTTCCACCACCTCCCTGGGCAACCTGTTCTAGTGTCTCACCACCCTCATGATGAAGAACTTTTTCCTAATATCCAGTCTATTTACTTACAGTTTTGCTCCTTCCCCCAGGTCTTATCACCACATGACATCCTAAGAAGTCCCTCCCCAGCTTTCTTGTAGCCCCCTTCAGATACTGGAAGGCCACAGTTGGGTCTCCTCAGAACCTTCTCTTCCCCAGACTGAGCAGCCCCAACTCTCTCAGTCTGTCTCCTGTTTGTATGGATGTGTTACCAAAGAAACTTCTCTAAATGTTGTGTTATCCCATACCACATCCCTGGAAATTAAAACTTCAGTGAATTCCAATTTTCAAAAGTCAAATGTAATTGTACTTATATAATACTTCTGTTCCCACAGGGATTACCAGTGTGATACAGTGACCCTCCTGAATCTGATACTATTTAAAGCAGCTGATTCTGCCAGGGCTATCTATGAAGTTGCTATGCAACTATTACAGGTTTGTAAGCTAATATTGGGGACTTTTTTTTCTTTTAAAAGGAAATTTGTCATTTGCATTAAAAAACAATAGTATAAATTTTCTGTTGTTATTTGATTGTCCTTTCAGAAATGAAATCCAATGTATAGAGATTTGGGTGCTTGGTTAGGCCAGATCCTTGCCTGGCACAAATAAGCATCGGTGGCAGTGTGTCTGTTTTCATCAGCTAAGCACTCAAGACTTTACATTTTCATAATATCTGCTTTTTCAAGAGACAAAACTTAAATCAAGATTCTTCTGGCGTGGATCTGAAACACCATGCTGTATAGCTCCATTTGTCCAAAAGCACCTCAGAGGGAGGTGCTGTCCCTTTACTCTGTCCCCTGGGGCAGCAGTCAGCTTTCTGATTTTCACATTAATACCAATCTTTTTCTTTTTCTTTTTCTTTTTTTTTTTTTCTTTGTTAACCTACCTGCATGGAGAGATGACAGTAAAAATCTTGTTAGCCATTCAATTTACTTTGGTATATTCCTTTCCAAGGTCGTTTAGGGGTAAGCTCAATCTTCTAGGCAGCATTAGTATTCAAAAATAAATAAGTTGGTGGCTGAAACCAGGAATCCTGAAGGTTTTTTTTTTCTTCTCAGCTAAATTCAACAGTGAAATCCTCACTGGAGTTCTACCCCTGGTGATATGCCAGCTCTCACACCACCCTTCCTTTCACCCCCATCCTTCTCAGGTGGACAGCACTGCTTGAGATCAGCCATAAGTGACTTTTAAAGTATTAAACTACTTCAGCTTCCTTTGGCATTTTGGTCGCATCAAAGATGATGTTGCCTCTACCCACATCTCATAGATGAGCAGAAGGTGGTGTTGTTTGGAAATACAGGTGTTCAGCAGTATTTCATGTTTTGTCACAGAGGAAATTTATATTGAATGTGGTGTTTTGTGAAAGCAGATTGATGAAATTTGTTGCAGGGCACTCGCTGAGAGGTAGTCAGCTACGGAATGGCCGCAGTGCTGGTGAATGCTGCAGATGAGTGCAAGTCTGTACAGATAGGGAACGCTCCATGAGAGTAGATAATACTGATTGAGAAGGTGATTGTGTAGAAGGATCTCAGTTTAGCTTCTGAACGTTGCTCTTGTAGATCTTGGAGCCAAAGATGTTCCGTTACGCTCACAAACTGGAAGTTCAGCGGACAGATGGGGTTTTGGGTCAGCCTTCTCCTTTACCCCACCTCTACTCTGTGTCCTACTATCAGCTGTCAGAAGAATTAGCAAGGACTTATCCTGAGCTAACACTTGCTATCTTCTCAGGTATGGTTTTCAAACAAAATACTTGTTTGGGTCAAAATCCTTGTACCAAATGTGTGCTTCCTGTTTTTCCATGATTGATTTCTGTGTGATTCACTGAAATCAGGACGAGAAGATAAGGTCATTATAATGAATGAGGAAAATGGAATCCCTCAATGACAACTTTATCTCTTACTTGTGTTTGAAATATATTCAAGTGGAAACAGCATGAGCCAAAGATGCTTTTACTGACTTCCTGACAGCCAGAAATCACATCAGAAAAATTAACTGCAATGGGTTTAAAAAAATTATTTTTCTGTTGCTCTTTCTAGTGGTTTCTTACTTACTGTAGGGTGCTTAAAAAGATGATATCCTAGCAATTATCAACAATTGCAGATTAAAAACATCACTAAAAAGAAAAAAACTACTAGGACTAATATGAGGGAAAGAAGATGTTGGTACATTTTTATCTGTTCTAGGTGTTCAGTTCCCTGAAAAGGGAACTTAGAGGGATATATGTGTATGGGGTCCTAAGGACCTGGGGGTACTGCTTGACAGTAGGTGGAACGTGAGCCAGCAGTGTGTCCAAGTGGCCAAGAAGGCCAATGGCATCCTGGCCTGCATCAGGAACAGTGTGGCCAGCAGGAGCAGGGAAGTCATTCTGCCCTGTGCTCAGCACTGGTTAGGCCACACCTTGAGTCCTGTGTCCAGTTCTGGGCTCCTCAGTTAAGAAAGATGTTGACTTGCTGGAACATGTCCAGAGAAGGGCAACAAAGCTGGGGAAGGGTCTGGAGCACAGCCCTGTGAGGAGAGGCTGAGGGAGCTGGGGTTGCTTAGCCTGGAGAAGAGGAGGCTCAGGGGAGAGACCTTATTGCCCTCTGCAACTACCTGAAGGGAGGTTGTAGCCAGGCAAGCAGCACCAAAACAAGAGGACACAGTCTCAAACTGTGCCAGGGGAGGTTTAGGCTGGTTGTTAGGAAGAAATTCTTCCCAGAAAGTGATATTGGCCATTGGGATGTGCTGCCCAGGGAGGTGATGGAGTCACCATCACTGGAGGTGTTTAAGAAGAGACTGGATGAGGCACTTGGTGCCATGGTTGAGCTGATGGTGTTGGATGATAGGTTGGACTTGGTGATCTCAAAGGCCTTTTCCAACCTGGTTAATTCTATTCTGCATTCTGCGCTAGCATGGTTTCTTCAGTATATTGATTGTCAGCAGTGTCTTCAATGAGCTCTGCTGAAGCCTGCAGGCTTTGTCATTGTGAAATGACACTAGTGAGCTAAACAAAAAAAGATGTCTGCATCAGCATTGCTTAATGATCCGTGTCATCTACTGGGCTCGTGCTAGGTGATCTTGTTATCACCTAAACAACTCTGGTTATTGATTTGCAATTTGTGCATCTACTTCATTTTGGGCTAACAGAAGTCAGTCAGCGAATCCAAACGGCTCACCCAGCTGGGAGACAGGTGATGCTGCATTATCTGCTGCCATGGATGAACAACATTGAGTTGGTAGACTTGAAACCTTTGCCAACCATTCGGCGGCCAGACGAAGATGAAGAAGAGTCTTTGAAAGACAGAGAAATAATGGTGAACAGCAGGCGGTGGCTACGAGGAGAAGGCTGGGGATCACCACAGGCCACAGCTATGGTTCTCAACAATCTGATGTATATGACTGCAAAGGTAAAGCTGCTAACAGAAGTGCTGTTTTGTGCTAGTCAATTGTTGCGTTTAGAATGTGAGAAAAGACAGTTCAGAGATACTGTTTGGTCTTCAAGAGTCTTTGAGAGTGTTGTTCATCTTCACTGAGTTGCTTGTGTCTACCCAGACTATACAATAAAGTTTGAGGGTATTACCAGAAATGTATTATATATAATGTAAATGCTGCAGTGATTGTTGTGTATAGTAACAGGATATAGCTGCTGTTTTGCAAATATAGATGGCTAGGTGGATAGATAATGCCCAGTCACCTTCATAGCTGTCGTCTCAAAGTGGAGTTTTGGAACCAGTTGGTTGCCTGAGGCTGATAGACCCTCCTCAGTCCTCTGATAGCTACTTCCAGCACAGAAAAAGGACTGGTCACATGCAGTGCTCTTGCCAATTCTTGATATCCTACTGGTGAGAGATCATGTTTTAAGCTACAAACTAAAACATCTGTGGTCCATGGCATTCTGTTCAGGATTGTCAGCAGCTGGTCGTCTGCTAAATTGAGCTTTTACATTTATATTCATATTCATATTTATATTCATATTATTTTAATTTATATCTTTAAAATAGAGTTTAATTCAAATATAAAGTGCAATTCAAATATAAAGTGCTTTTGTCTATTTATATCACATACAAAAGTATATAGTATATGTAAACAAATCTAACATGTACAAATATCTCTAGATATATTTTTGTGCATTTATAGCTATAAATTGCAATGCTTCTTTCCAGAATGAGGCAAGTTGGACTAGGTGATCTCTAGAGGTCCCTTCCGACCCCTGCCATGCTATTTTTCCATGTTGGCAAAGCAACAGCTTCTTCCAGGGTTTATGTCTCCTCCTCCTAGAACCTGTCCCACTTGGTTGGTACAGATCACTTCCAAATACAGTGTTTTCTACTGGAGTTTTCAGGAGAGGTATTTGTTTTGTTTTCTAGTATGGTGATGAAGTGGCTTGGTCAGAGATAGAAAATGTGTGGACTACTTTGGCTGACAGCTGGCCAAAGAATCTGAAAATAATCTTGCACTTCTTGATCAGTATCTGTGGAGTGAACAGCGAGCCCAGCCTTTTGCCTTACGTGAGTATGTGAAATGTCTTTCCTTAGTGCCGTTGATGCTTTTAAAAGTGTGTGTCTAGCAGCAAAGATGGCCAAACAGAAGATGGGAGGTAGGGTTTCCAGTATCAAAATCTCCAGCTTGATATCTTATGACCATTAAATGCTATGAACAAATCGCACTCAGTTCCTTTGTTTGAGCTGCTTTGGACATTGATGTTGAAATTTCAGTGTCAGTTTTGGTTAAACCTGGAAGTTGTGGAATGGGCTTGAAAAAATAAATGAACCAGCAAGGATATCACACCTTAAAGACAGCTGATACTTCCTTAAGACTTGATTACTGTTCATCTTTGAATTCACTCAGAAGGATGGAAATAAATCCTTGAGCACTACTGACTCAAGAAAATGTCAGAAGGAAAAATGTGAATTTATTGATGTCCAGAGCCATCTGCTGCTGCCTAGCAATAACCAGGATTCTTTTGCTGAAGTAGATGTAGTAGAGACTTCTTATTTACTACAGGCTTAATAAAACATTGCTATAGCTAAGTGTTTATGCTTATCAGTATATAAAACTTTGGAGGAATTAATTTGCCTTGCTATAACTAATTTTCTATGCTACAACTTAATGTAGTCCTGAAAAGAAGACAAGATAGTAAACCAAGGTAATGCAGTAAAGTAAGATAATACAGTAAAATAAGATGATATGGTAAAATGATATAGTAAAATAAGATAATACAGTAAGATAAAGTACCTGTCACTCCATGTAAGGACACACTGATGGTTCTCACATGAACAAGTTTTAAAACAAAAAGCCCCACCCCAAGCTCCCTCAAAAGCTGCCCAGGGAGGTGGTGGAGTCACCATCACTGGAGGTGTATAGGAAGAGACTGGATGGGGTGCTTGGTGCCATGGTTTAATTGATTAGATGGTATTGGGTGATAGGTTGGACTCGATGATCTCAAAGGTCTTTTCCAACCCAGTTAATTCTATTCTATTCTAATTCTATTCTGTTGATATGTGAGAACACTGGAGGGGGAAGCATGAGGAAAAATATGGTACCTGTTGGAAAAGATAGCACAGAACACAGCTGTGAAATTATACCAGAATATATTCATTCCAGTGGTGATCCCAGACGTTGCTAAAACCTTTGTAAGGAACTCCTTTGCTACTTAAAAACTGCCATTGAACTCCGAACACCTCTTACTCTTGTGATGCATTTCTTGCTGCTTTTGCCAGCTGTGAAAGCAATTGTGATTGCTTTGAGAACCAGAGTGAGTTTCAGGTATCCTCACTTGCAGTGCAGTATTCATTCTACTAGGTTGCAGTGTTCAAATCTCTTTCTCTTGTTTTTTAACTTGAGTCATTGCAATAAGAATTTGTATTTATCTACTGAGTACTTTATAGGGGTTTATTTTTTTTAATGCAGGTAAAGAAAGTTATTGTTTATCTGGGTAGAGATAAAACAATGCAACTACTGGAAGAGCTGGTGAGTGAGCTTCAGCTTACAGATCCTGTCAGTTCAGGAGTCACCCATATGGACAATCCACCGTACTACCGCATTACTTCCAGTTACAAAATCCCTTCTGTCACTTCAGGTGAGAATTTATTCACTTCAGTTCTTGTTATTAGCAGTGATAAACCTGCAGTTATTGATCAGTTACAAGATTGGAGTTCATCTCTAAATGTTCAAGGGGAGTACAATGAGCTCTTGCTAAAAATCAGTGCAAAGTTTGCCAGATCTCTAGGTCTTGGTGTAAGTAGGGTTCTTACTAAAGAACTTCTGGCAGGCTCACAAGGAGCACATTTGGATTAATATGTCTTAGACTTCGTGGTCAGATCTTGAGCTGCTTACCCTTGCTGTATCACTTCTGTGTCATGTCAGACACCTGGGAAAATTGCTATAATAAAATCTATACCATTTTAAATCCATGTGAGCACAAGCTGCACCCATAGGAATTAAAGTACACTTTACTGAGGAGAATTTAGTTAGAAGTAATTAACAATAAATCAGTCATCAAAAGAAAAAAACAACATTGAAATTACACCAAGTGCACACCACACGCTTCAGTCCCAGAACACACTGAGAAATGTGGAGGGAAGCTGTCTGGTCCTGGTGAAACATCTTTCCAAGTGAAGCAAAGACCTGAATGGGAGGGTACCTAAACAAGGATTTGGCTTTTGTGCTGCAAAACTCGCAGCATATGAAGCCGCCTGGGACTGTGTGGATCACTAGGTGGATGCACTGGCACTTCTTCCTGAAAAATGTTTAAAGGGTTGTCCTAGTTTGAGCCAGGAGCTGCTCAGGGCAAAGGGCAGAAGGCATTTACCCCAAAGGAGTAAAGAAAACCACCGCACAGAATTGGAGGTTAAATACGTAAATGCTATTTGCAAAAATAAACAAAAGTGCCAAAGGTATCAAAGCACAGAAGAATATATACAAATACTCAGAATCAGCCTTGACCCAGCTCTCCAGCTGGCCCCCTGAGACTAGAACTCACTAGGCCTCAACCAGCCAAAAATCTCCCACCCACATTAAACCCCAGTAGCCCCAGGACAGGCCACAAGCTGGGCACACCACTGAGCCCACTAAGCCTCACTGCTCCCCCCAACAAGCTGGGCACACTAAGCCCCAGCTGCACCACAAGGCTGACAAAGCCACACTCCCCTGCAAACCAGAGAAGGGAGGCACAGGAAAAGGGAAGAACTGACTGTGCAGGCTGCTTGTATGGGACGGAATAACAATTTACAATGTCCTGTTCCTCCCACTGGAACTGACCGTTCGGCCCCATGTGCTCTCTGGGGCAATTATCTCTATGGCAGGGCAGTTCCTTAACCTACATCAAGAGTATGGAAAAAGCCAGGGAGCCCTTGTACTTCAGTGTAATTGAGAGTAGCAGAATCTGTGGGGAGGGTGTCAAATGATTTCCAATCGTGGCCATGTCTTCAGTGTGCTGCTTTCAAGTTGGTCTTAAAAAAGAAGTTGGTAGCAACTTCGCTGCAGGCTGCTGGGTTTTAATCCCTAGTCTGTTTGTGGTTTGTATTAACTGCATACCAAAGTCCAGACACATTTTACAGATACTTTGAGGTGTGGCATGCAAGAAAGAAAGAAATAGGTCTCTTGACCCTACTTTAGAAGCAAACCTTTCTATTTAACTGCTGTTGAAGACTCAAGAGATTCCTCACATGGATTCTTTTGATTTTTTTTCCCAGTTACTGAAATGATGCTAGCAGCTCAGCATCTTTAGGCTAGACAACAGTTTGTATTTCTGCCAGTTGCACTAATGTGAACCTGATTAGGGCTCTTGGCATGGACAAGTAAATAAGGGTCATTGAGCAGTGCTTAAGGCTTCTTTTCTTTTTTATCGACCAATCTTCTTTGTCTACAATTCGCAGGTACCACTTCTAGTAGCAATACAATGGTAGCTCCCACAGATGGCAACCCTGACAGTAAACATATGAAAGACAATATTGAAGAGAAGTAAGTATCTGCTCAAGGAGCAGTTCTTAGCTGAATTAGAGGAATGTTTGCATCTCAATGGCTGCAGGTATTGCCTGAGTTGCAGGAAATGCCTGACTGTAAGATTTAAGCAACATATCTGGAGTAATATTTGGGATTAACAGCAGCAACTTCAATTGTAATTTGAACTTGAAAAGCTGTAGAAGAAACTGAATACATGAAGGGACCAATCCAGGTCAGGGTTGGTATTGCTGGAGCTGAGGAAACTTGCAAAGTAATGAAGGCAGTTTTGACGGTCCCTGCAAGTTTTGGCATATGCTGTAGGGTTGTCTGTCATGTCCCCAAGGCAGTTGCTGTTTAATGAGATTTTACTAAGTATATCTTGGACTTGCCAGGAGAAAATAATTTTATAAATTTATCTAGAAAGTGCCTGGAAATTGTACTTTTAGCACTCTCACTGCTGTGGTTTCTTTGTAGTGTATCACATTAACCAAGTAGAGTCTTAGACTGTGTGTGCAAATGTCTGTGCCAGATCAAACAGAATCACAGAATGGTTTAGGTTGGAAGGGACCTTAGAGATCATCTACTCCAACCTCCCTGCCATTTGCAGGGACACCTGATTCTATAATTCTATGAAACCAGACTCAGCTGCTCAAGGCCTCACTCATCCAGCCTGGCCTGAACACCCCCAGGGAGGAGGCAGCCACAACCTCCCTGGGCAGCCTGTTCCAGACTCCCACCACCCTCACCCCAAAGAACTTCTTCCTCAGCTCCAGTCTAACCCTTCTCTCTCTCAGCTTCAAACCATTCCCCCTTGTCCTGTCTCTAGGCACCCTGATGAAAAGTCTCTCTGCAGCCTTCCTGTAGGATCTCTTCAGGTATTGGAAGGCTGCTCTAAGGTCCCCCTGGAGTCTTCTCCAGGCTGAACACCCCAAGCTCCTTCAGCCTATCCTCGTAGCAGAGGTGCTGCATCCCTTGGATCATCTTTGTGGCCTCCTCTGGACTCACTCCATCAGCTCTGTGTCCTTATTTTAATAAAGACACCACAACTGGAGGTAGTATTGGAGGTGGGGTCTAAGCAGAGCAGAATCAAGGGGCAGAATCCCCTCTCTTGCCCCGCTGCCTACACTCCTCTGACTGCAGCCCAGCACACAGCTGCCTTCTGGGCTGCATGAGGGCACTGCTGGCTCATGGGGAGCTTCTCAGCAATCAACACCCCCAAGTATTATTTTGCCTAAGTGTGAGAATAACTTACTTATACATAATGGTAACAAATACTTCAGTCTACTTAAATGTTAATGAAAATTATCTAACAGAAATATAATTTAGAGTGGATTATCTCTTTGAATCTCTTTATCTGGCATTGCTACAGGAGGTGTATCTTACACAGCTGAGATGCTTTGGCATCTTACTGATTGTCCTTGTACAATGGAACATTTTTTGCATAACAAGTCAGTTTTGTTGAGAGGCTGATTTGTTTTTGTCACAGAGTATCAGCTCCTAGTGCTGCTTTATTTGTTTCTACAGCTATGTGCATCTGGACATCTACAGCGGGCTGAACAGTAACCTAAACCGCCAGCACCACAGACTGGAGTCTCGCTACAGCAGCAGCTCTGGAGGATCATATGAAGAGGAAAAAAGTAATATTTTGATTTTAAAGTACTTCTGTGGGTCAAAACTTTCACAGCTCAATGCCTTTGCTGAAGGTTGTGGAATGTTGAGGAAATAGGCATTATTGCACAAACTGATTTGAAAATGTGCTTTTGGGTTTTTTTACATTCTTTGATCTTAGTACTGAATCACAGAATCAACCAGGTTCAAGAGATCTCCAAGGTCATCAAGTCCAACCAATCACTTAACCCTAACTAGACCATGGCACTAAGTGCCTCATCCAATCTCTTCTTAAACACCTCCAGGGACGCTGACCTCACCACCTCCCTGGGCAGCCCATTCCAATGGGCAATTTGAATATTGCTATTCCAATGGATACTGCTATTGAAGTCTAGCATGGATTTGGGTACAGCAGAATATGCAAGGAAGATAATGAACTTTCTTTCCTTCCCTTGTCCTCTGGAATGAATCACAGAGTCACAGAATTGCAGAATGGGCTGGGCTGGAAGGGACCTCCAAAGGTCATCCAGTCCAGGCCCCTCTGCAGTCAGCAGCGACATCCTCAATTAGATCAGGCTGCCCAGCGCTCTGTTGAGCCTCACCTTGAATTAATTTCCAGGGATGGGGCCTCAACTACCTCCCTGGGCAACCTGTTCCAGTGTTCCACCACCCTCACGGTGCAGAACTTGCTCTTAACATCCAATCTAAATCTACTCATCTCTAGTTTGAGGCCATTGCCCCTCATCACTACAGGCATTTGTAGCTAGAGTAGCCACAGTACTGGGCTTCCATTCTAACTGTATACAGCAATGTGAATTCAGTGAGATGAAGCTGTACAATTCAATCATAATGTACAGAAAACAAAGCCAAAATTACATCTGGGATGCTTGATTGTCCCATGATTTGTTGTTTACACTTTCAGTTGCTTTCTGAACTTCAACAGTAATTTCAAGTATCATCAAAATGGTATTTTCTGAGGAAAACAGTCTAAAAAAATTACAACTGAGTATTTATTTGTACAAGCATGTCAGCATCGTGTCCTAATAGATGCTCATGCAGCTCTAGACACATTTTTCTGCTTTGGAATACCAGTGGTGAATTGTGAACGCTTTCGCAAATGAAGCAGTTTTATTCTGCTTTCTTTGCCAGTACCAACACCAAAGGTAGATAGAAGGTTAAGCAGAAGAAACAGGAGAGAGATCAGCAGGGGAAAGGTGAGGTGAATGAAGAAAAGATGGTGGAAAAAGTTAAAAAGTTGGAAAAATAGAAGTAAAGTGCTTTGAAATGATAGCACTCCTTGGCCTGGTGTTTGAAAAATGAAGTACAAAACTGTCTGAGAAGCCAGAGCAAAGGAAAGTGTAGCAACGACACAGGAGCTCTTTAAGCTCTTCAGTCTTGTTTTGAAAATGTGGTTTGGGTTATATTTTTGTGATCTGTGGTGTTTTTCCTGAGGTGCAGAGATAAGGAAAGAGGTAGGAATTTGTCCTGAAATACCATATACTTTTGGAGACTTCCTTAATACAGGCTTGTTAACTGTGGCTACTTTTGTACTAGTGCCTAAGATACTAAATCATCCTGACAGTGCTAGGGAAAGCTAAGAGGGTCGTGTAATCAGGCAAAAAGGAGAACAGTGGTCAAAGAGTAAATGAGGCATTACATTAATGGGTATGCTTGTTTGAAACTCTTGTTTGAGTTAACAAGCTGCTGGCAATTAAAATGACTTTGTGCTTTAGCCCTGCATGGGATTATTTCATGCATTCCAGTCTGGTCTGGATCATAATAGTGCTCCCACAAACTCTCTTCTTAGCTTTCACTCAGGTTTTTTACTGACACTTGATTTGCTGCCAGTTCACTTGTTTGGGTATGGTAGGGCACATGACACAGTACTGCCTTTTCCTCACTGTAAATTTCTGCATTGCATGTCAGTGTGGAACTTGGTGTGTCCCATGCTGTACTGAAGCCACAGACTCCATTAGCATCTCTTTATGCACTCTTTAATCACAGAATGTTTCCCCATATGCTCCAGCATTATCTGGCACTTAGAACAGGTGGAGTTTTGCTAGTGACACGTACGAAGAGGTGCTTCTGAGAAATGCTTCTATAGCTTATAATGAAGTGCAGCTATTCAAATTTATTTCAGTACCATCACACAGAATCACAGAAGCACTCAGGTTGGAAAAGACCCTTGGGATTATCAAGTCCAACCATTAAGCCTACTCTGCAAGGTTCACCCCTGAACCATAGCCCCAAGGACCACATCCAAATGACCTTTACACACATCCAGGGTTGGAGGTTGAATCTTGGGCCCCAGCCTTAATTCTTTGACATGAGGTTTGAAATGCAAGGAAATTATATTAGATCACTTTGCCTTTGTTTTCCTTATGTGCATCCCATGTTCCCTGTGTGCATCCATTGTTTTGATGAATGCACTCAACTGTGCAGAATCATGCTCACGCAAAAAGAAATAACCACTTTTCTTTGCTGTTTTGTTTCCTTGTATGAAAACAACCACCCTGTATCCAACTACTTGCTGTTTTTAGGATAGGATAGGATAGGATAGGATAGGATAGGATAGGATAGGATAGGATAGGATAGGATAGAATAGAATTAACCAGGTTGGAAAAGACCTGCAAGATCTTCAAGTGCAACCTATCACCCAACACCATCTAATCAACTAAACCATAGCACCAAGTGCCTCATTCAGTCTCAAACACTTCCAGGGATGGTGACTCCACCACCTCCCTGGGCAGCCCATTCCAATGGCCAATCTCTCTGGGAAAAACTTCCTAACATCCAGCCTAAACCTCCCCTGGCACAGCTTGAGACTGTCCTCTTGTTCTGTTGGAGGTTGGTTGTAGCTGGTTCCTTCCTCTCCTAGGTCTCACACAATCACAGAATGTTGAGGGTTGAAAGGGAACTCCAGAGATCATCGAGTCCAAGCGCCCCTGACGGGGCAGGCCACACAGGAACGCATCCAGGCGGGTTTTCAAAGTCTCCAGAGAAGGAAACTTCACAACCTCTCAGGGCAGCCTGCTCCAGGGCTTTTCAAGAATTTAAAAATATTTGTTTAGAAGACTGTGTAATACAGAAACACACATATTTTTTCTCCTGGCTTCATTATCTGTTGCCTTAGGTGACTCAATGCCTCTGTATTCCAACTGGCGGTTGAAAGTGATGGAGCACAATCAAGGAGAGCCTCTACCCTTCCCACCGACTGGAGGTTGCTGGTCACCACTGGTGGATTACTTGCCTGAAACTTCTCCTCCTGGCATGTCTCTTCACAGGTAACTGTTTTAACAGCACTGGTGGCAGTTCATGGTGATTTGAGCTGCACAAATACAGTGATTTAAAGCTAGGAGACTAAAAGATAGAAGGCAGAACATTTGTCTCGTGTGATTTTACTCAGGGCTAGCAGTTAAAGATTCTGATTTGGAGGTGTAAAGTTTTTCTATATAATGAGCATTCATCTTTGCTTTTACAATACAACTTCGTGGATGTTTATAGACTTCACAATACTGATCAGTAGCATATGAAGCTCTTCGCAGCTTTTAATGAAGTTCATGTTATGTTACCCTAACAAAAATGTTTGTTGTTGTTTGTAGATGCAATATAGCAGTGATCCTTCTGACTGACTTGATAGTTGACCACAGTGTAAAGGTGGAATGGGGAGGATATTTACATCTTTTGCTTCATGCAATTTTCATAGGTAACTAAATTCTTACAGAAATCTGTCTAATAACTTAGAAATTGTAGCTGTTTGTCTAGCTGCTTTTTTCCACATTTAACGTAATGCTTGCCACTGCATTGAAATCTCATTAATTTGTTAATATTTACTATCACTTAAAATCCAGCTAAATATCTTTCGGCTTGATTAGTGTGAATATAGTTATAAGGGGGTGAGAGTCACAGAATCATAGAATGGTTTGGGCTGGAAGGGATTTCCAAAGGTCATCTAGTCCAACCCCTCTGCAGTGAGGAGGGACATCCTCCACTAGATCAGATTGCCCAGAGCCCTGTTGAGCCTGACTCCAATATCTCCAAGGACTGGGATTCAACTACCTCCCTGGGCAACCTGTTGCAGTGTTCCATCACCCTCATGGTGCAGAACTTGTTCCTAACATCCATTCTAAATCTCCTCTAATTCCAAACCATTGCCCCTCATCCTCTCACTGCAGGCCTTTGTCCCTCTTCAGCCTTCTTGTAGCCCCCTTCAGACACTGGAAAGCTGCTATTAGATCTTTCCAGAGCCTTCTATTCTCCAGGCTGAAGAACCCCAGCTCCCTAAGCCTGTCTTAGTAGCAGAGGCGTCCCAACCCCCAATCATTTTTGTGCCCTCCTCTGGACCTGTTCTTCTGTTGGAGCCACTTTCACCTCTTTCTCCTTGTAGAAGACAGGAAAATTCTGGGTTTTTTTCCTTTCCATTTCTCAGTGAAGTCATTTTTATACAGAGCACAGATGAAGTTGTTACTGCTGTGGGAGGAACAAGTTGTAACAGTCAGTTCAGCTGTGTACTTTTGGTTTTATATTGAAACACTAAAAAAAAACTGTTTAATGAATTACAAATCAGTTATTTGGTAAAGTATAACAGACCAGTCTGAATACTGCTGGGTGTGAAATGATTTAATTCAACGTGCTCTTTGGAATGTCACTAAGCTTTTCCATTTCCATTTTCTGTTAGGTTTTGACCACTGTCACCCAGAAGTCTATGAGCATTGCAAACGGCTGCTTTTGCATCTACTGATAGTGATGGGATCTGGCAGTAATGTCCAGTCTGTTGCCTCTGTCCTACTCAGAAACAGAGAGTTCAACGAGTCCAGGGTGCTTACTGTCAAGCAAGCTACACATTTAGATTACACTTTCACAGGTAGGCTTTAGATGTGTGGAGTGTTGCTTGGTAAAATGCCATGGAAAATTATCTTTTCTTCCAGAATTTTTTTAAATGTCTGTTGGTTGTCCTGTTTTCCTAAGCCCTTGGCTTTAAAATTTGTTTATTGAGATGATAATTAAGTCAAAATTCATAGAATCATAGGCCTCAGAGATCATCACGTCCAACCTATTACCTGATACCTAACACCTCCTGTGAACTAAACCATGGCTTCAAGTGCCACATCCAGTCCTTTTGTGAACACCTGCAGTGATGGTGACTCCACCACCTCCCTGGGCAGCACATTCCAATGGCCAATCTCGCTTGCTGGGAAGAACTTTCTCCTCACCTCCAGCCTAAACTTCCCCTGGCACAGCTTGAGACTGTGTCCTCTTGTTCTGGTGCTGGTTGCCTGGGAGGAGAGACTAACCCCCACCTGGCTCCAACCTCCCTTCAGGTAGTTGTAGAGAGAAATTAATCTGATTCATGTTAGCACTTTCTGCTCAGTCATAGGAGTTGAATGATTAAAAGGTAGTGGAAACCACAGAGGGGGCTCAATCATTTTGATCTGTAATACAGAAGTTTTTATGATGCCCTTGAAAATGAAACCCTGTAAGATACATCTCTTACTTGTTTATAACAATTTTTAAATTCCTGACTCTTTTCAGCTGCATTTGCATAATTCAACAGGTTATCAAACTAAACTTAACAATATTGTAATATACAGGAAATGCTATTTTCCATGCATGTCTTTATCAAAGGGATATTTTGAGGGTAGGAGCCTGTCTTAGTTTCTAAATGTGAAACAGTTGATTTTTCTGTATTTCATAGTATTTCAGTAGGTGGCAGCCTGCTGCTACAAAATCTGTTCTGTTTTGTTCACATCCCAAGTGGTTCTGTCACTAACCATATTCATCTGTTTTGTTAATTTGATATTCATAGCAATCAGAGATTGAAAAATGGGCATAGGGAATAAATTATGTATAAAACCTACTCACAGAACTTCACTGTTGCACCTTTATGGTGACTTCCACAACCCACTCCATCCCTAATTTTTCCAGCTGTGGGTAAAACACAATATTTTGTTGTTAGTAAAACAAAAATGTCTGATAGAACCTAGAAGAAGATCAGCATCAAACATTTCCAGATGATGCCTAAAATAAGTTGATGATGAGTATGCAGAGAATCATAGAATTATAGGATGGTCTGGGTTGTAAGAGACCTCCAAAAGTCATCCAGGCCAATCCCCTCTGCAGTCAGCAGGGACATCCTCAACTAGATCAGGCTGCCCAGAGCCCTGTCAAGCCTCACCATGAATATCTCCAGGGATGGGGCCCCAACCAGCTCCCCAGGCAACCTGTTCCAGTGTTCCACTACCCTCATGGTAACATCCATCCTAACATCCTATTGTGCCTAGCACAAGGTGAGACAAGCTGGTGTTCTTTTCTCTTTGAACCAGTCCAACTCTTTGTGACTCTGTAGAGTGAAAATTTGTGGTGGCTGTCAGAGGGTCTCACGCTTACCTACAGTTGTTATAGACAGAGGTTCTAGACCCACTTTTCCTTGCCAGTTTACTTTGTCCCAGCACCTCTTAGACAGAAGAGTAGTTTGTGGTGTTAGTGCTTTTGTATTGGATTGCCTGATGATTCTTTGCACAGAGACAAAAATCTTAGAGGAGCAAGACTGAGCTATCTTCAGGGGAACTTTGTACAGCCAGAGGAGCTCTGCTTAGATTTGCCCTGACTAGCTAATACTTAGTGTTTATTGATTTACAGTGCTGTCATTTACACTGGGACTGAGTTTTAACCAAAAAAGCAACATCTGCACATTATTAGGAAGTACTTTGTATAATTTTCCTCAGCTTACTAAGGTGAGATGCCTCAGAAGCCAGTGAGCTGTTGTGTTACCACTACAAACTCAAGCATAATCCAGTGGATTTAAAAAGGGATCCAGCAGTTCCTTACTGAGGGTCCAGACATATGAAGACTTTGCCTATATCAGATTGCATGGAAATTATTGCATCCATTACATTATTCTCAATACATTTACTAAGTTACTGGGGGGTTAAGGGTTATTTTTTCCTTTTTATGTACTTAATATTAACTGTCAACCTAAGAGCACAATAATCATCTTGGTTTTATTCCAGCAGGTGTTCATGATTTTATACCTGACTACCAGCCCTCCCCAATGACAGACTCAGGGCTTAGTTCAAGTTCTACCTCTTCTAGCATCAGTTTAGGAAATACAAGTGCTGCCATTTCTCATCTGCAAACCACAATCCTCAATGAGGTTGACATTTCAGTAGAGCAGGATGAAAAAGTGAAAACTCTCATAGAATTTATTACCTCAAGGTAAGATTTCAGTTCTCATTTTTCTCAACACATGTATTTTGTGGAAATATGCTTGCTTAGCATCCATTTTTCTCTCTTTGCCTCTGTTTTATCACCAGAAAGAGACAGTTTAATTCTGAAGTGGGTTTGTTTCACAGTCTATGAACAGCTCTAACTTACCAATAATTTCAAATAATTTCAGCTACCCTTTCATCTCCTAAGTGTTTAAAAGTCTTTTGCCATGCTGTGTCACAGAACATTCACAGAATGTTAGGAGTTGGAAAGGGTCATGAAAGATCATTGAGACCAACCCCCCTGCTAGAGCAGGATCACCTGGGGCAGGTCACACAGGAACACATCCAACTGGGTTTTGAATACCTCCAGTGAAGCAGACTCCACAGCTTCTCTTGGCAGCCTGCTTCAGGGCTCTGGCACCACCACAGGGAAAAAGTTTTTCTTTATGTTCCCATGGCACCTCCTCTGCTCCTGCTTGTACCCATTGCCCCGTGTCCTGTTATTGGACATCCCTGAGCAGAGCCTGCCTCTGTCCTCCTTACGCTGCCCTGCACATCTTTATCAACAGGAATGAGATCACCCCTCAGTCTCCTCCAAGCTAAAGAGCCCCCAGCTCCTGCAGCCTTTGCTCATAAGGGAGATGTTCCACTCCTGTTAGCATTTTTGTGGATCTAGACTGGACTGTTTCAGGCAGTGCCCTGAGGTCCTTCCTGACCTGAGGGGCCCAGAACTGGACACAATATTCCAGGCTATTAAAAAACTAGGAGTTTGTGGCAAAGAACATTTGTAAAGTTACCAGCGATTGTGGAGTTTGTGTGACAGTGCATATAAAGCTTTCAAGACTCTGCAAATCAGAAATGCCACCTGTTTCCCAAAGCTTTTGGATATTACTTGTGCTTTACATCAGCCTAAATTTAGAATGGCATGGTAAATTGAAGGGAAGCAAGTGGAAAGAAAGGAGATGGTTTTAAGGAGTCTGTAGTGGTGTTAGTAGAGTAGAGTAGAGTAGAGTAGAGTAGAGTAGAATAGAATAGAATAGAATAGAATAGAATAGAATAGAATAGAATAGAATAGAATAACCCCGGTTGGAAGAGACCTGCAAGGTCATCGTGTCCAACCTATCATCCAACACCACCTAATCAACTAAACCATGGTACCAAGCACCCCATCCAGTCTCCTAAGCACCTCCAGTGATGGTGACTCCACCACCTCCCCAGGCAGCACATTCCAATGGGCAATCACTCTCACTATGAAGAATTTCTTCCTAACATCCAGTCTAAACCTCCCTTGGCACAGCTTGAGACTGTGTCCTCTTGTTCTGGTGCCGGTTGCCTGGGAGAAGAGACCAACATCCACCTGGCTACAATCTCCCTTCAGGAGAGCAAGAAGGTCTCCCCTGAGCCTCCTCTTCTCCAGGCTAAGCAACCCCAACTCCCTCAGCCTCTCCTCACAGGGATTATGTTCCAAACCCCTCACCAACTTCGTTGCCCTTCTCTGGACACATTCCAGCAAGTCAACATCCTTCCTAAACTGAGGAGCCCAGAACTGGACACAGGACTCAAGATGTGGCCTAAGCAGTGCAGGGTACAGGGGCAGAATGACCTCCCTGCTCCTGCTGGCCACACTCCAACAGAGGACATCACTTCCTAAACTTATTTTGGTTAGACCTGATACATTCCTTGTCACTTTCTCTGATATGCTATTATAGAACATTGGGCAGTTGACAAGCCTCTTTGCAATCTGTGTCTGCAGTTCTAAATGCTTTATTTTAATCTTTTGCAATTAACCTTGGGGTTAAAATGACACTGAGAATCATAGAATTGTTAGGGTTGGAAGGGACCTCAAGGATCATCCATTTCCATCCCCCTGCCATGGGCAGGGACACTTCACTCTACAGCAGGTTGCTCACAACCACATCCAGCGTAGCCTTAAAAACCTCCAGGGATGAGGCTGCCACCACCTCCCTGGGCAACCTGTGCAGTCTCTCACCACCCTCATGGGGAAGAACTTCTTCCTAACATCCAATCTGTATCTACCCATTTCTAGTCTTGCTCCATTCCCCACAGTCCTATCACTACCCGACAGCCTGAAAAATCCCTCCCCAGCTTTCTTGTAGCCCCCTTCAGATACTGGAATAAAAATGCTGATGACAAAGGCTGTGGTTTATATTCTGTTTATTTTTTATATTTCTAGGAAGAGAGGCCCACTTTGGAATCATGAAGATGTTTCAGCAAAGAATCCTAATATCAAGAGTGCTGAACAGTTAACTGTGTTTTTAAAGCATGTGGTGTCTATATTTAAACAGTCCAGCTCAGGTATGTTGGAAAACAGTTGATCCAGAATACAGTATCCAAGCCTGCAAATGAAATGAGTATTTTTTGAATGCCTGTAAATTTCCAGATTAGCTGTGAAATCACTCTGAATGGTTGCTTGCTCCATCTAAATAATAGATTTTTCTTAGCTGTCGCATACTTGAACTAAAATTATGGAATCACAGAATGGCTTAGGTTTGAAGTGACCTCATAGATCATCTATTCCACCTTCCCCACCATGGGCAAAGATACCTCTCAACTAGACTCAGCTGCTCAAGGCCTCATCCAGCCTGGCCTTGATCACCCCCAGGGAGGAGGCAGCCACAACCTCCCTGGGCAACCTGTTCCGGAGTCTCACAACCCTCACACTGCTGAAGTTTTTCCTCAGGTCCATTCTAACCCTGCTCTGCCTCAGCTTCAAACCATTCCCCCTTGTCCTGTCTCTAGACACCCTGACGAAAAGTCCCTCTGCAGCCTTCAGGTATTGGAAGGCAGCTCTAAGATCCTTTAAGCGTCTTCTCCAGCATGAATACCCCCAGCTCCCTCAGCTTATCCTCCTAACAGAGGTTCTCCTGCCCTTGGATCATCTTTGTGGCCCTCCTCTGGACTCACTCCAGCATCTCTGTGTCCTTCTTATGCTGGGGACACCAGAACTGTACACAGTATTACTGAAATAGAATGAGCTATTAAGAATATTATTTTACCTCATTCTCTTAAGAATGAGATCAAATACCTTAATAATTTCTGGTGTCCATTTAATGTTCAGATGATAAATATTTTATTCTCTGCAAGTCTCTCTGGTGTTGTTAGGAAATGCAAGTCTATATGCCTGGAAAGGTCTTTGAGAGTAATACTGCTTGAGAAGAGCATGGAAGATGACAGTGTTAGGCATGGCTTTGGTAGTTTACTCTTCATTAAACTGTGACGGTTTGGGGTTTCGTAAATCATTGTGTGGCTCCTGTCGTTGCTTTGGTAGGAGGATTCCAGCTGGAACACCGCCTCAGTGAAGTTGCTTTGCAAACTGCGCTTTCCTGCTCCTCTCGACATTATGCTGGGAGGTCCTTTCAGATTTTCAGGGCTCTGAAGCAGCCTCTTACTGCATCTACACTTTCTGATGTTCTCTCCAGACTAGTAGAAACTGTTGGAGATGCAGGAGAAGAAGCTCAGGTATTTCATACATTTCCCCTACTTTATCAGAACGCTGTCTGCCTAAATGACCTACCTGGGTTATTACTTTGAGAACAGTGGAAAGCATTTTTTAATTGAGCTGCTTCTTGTTTTGAAATGAAGATTGTTTCAAATATCAGAACAGTTTTGATTGTGACACTTTCTGGTTAAATGATGGAAAGAAGGAGCTGCACACATTCTCTTCTGCAGCAGTAAGAACATCCAGAGTTTGATACAGGTTTCCTGAAAACACCTTCTCTTTTGTAGCTAGCAAATCTTGAGGTCATAGATTCAGCCAGGTTGGAAGAGACGTCCAAGATCATCCAGTCCAACCTCTCACCCAGCCCTATCCAATCAACTAGACCATGGCACTAAGTGCCTCACCCAGGCTTTTCTTGGAGATCTCCAGGGACTCCACCACCTCCCTGGGCAGCACATTCCAATGGCAAATCAAAATAATTTAGGTTTTCCTTCAGTAAGAACTTAACCTGATAAAGTGTTTAAAAGCATCCAGCTTACTGTTACTGTACACTTAAAGAAGTGGATCTAATCTTCTGATAGTGCAAAATGAGAGTCTAAGTGGCTCTATCAACTCCATTCTGAAAAAGAATGCAGACCAGACTGAGTTTTTCCCTCCCTTGGAGCTATGTGGCTTCTTGGAGCTCTCTGATCAGGATTATGTTCTAATTGAAGCATGAAACAATAATTTAGTTACTGATATTGCTTTTACATTTTTTATATCACTGCTTAGTAAATGTTTTGTGATGTTGCATAATTTATAATGACCTGTGGCTCTCCTCAGGGTTTTGTCATAGAACTGCTTCTGACCTTAGAGTCTGCTATTGATACCTTGGCTGAAACCATGAAGCATTATGATCTGCTTTCTGCCCTTTCTCAGTAAGTTCTTTTATCTACACATTTTTTTTATTACACATTTTTAGATATTTGAATTGTTAAAGATCTCTGTTACAAAGGTAATAATAATTTTATCTTGTCCTTGCAGAATAGTTGTATCCCTATAGCAAAATTGCTTCCTCTCTTATGTGTTTTTTTCATCTGCCTCAAGCAAACTCCTAACAGTTTAGATTTTCTGGAAAGGATTTCTGCTACCATTCCAACATCATAGAATCACAGAATTTCAGGGGCTGGAAGGGACCTTGAAAGCTCATCCAGTCCAACCCCCTGCCAGAGCAGGAGCACCTACACCAGATTACACAGGAATGCATCCAGGAGAGTCTTGAATAGCTCCAGAGAGGGAGACTCCACAACCCACCTGGGCAGCCTGTTCCAGGGCTCTGTCACCCTCACAGGGAAAAAAATTTTCCTCATATTTATATGCAACTTCCTTTGCCTCAACTTGCACCATTGCCTCTTGTGCTGTCACTGGGCATCACCCAGCAGAGCCTGGCTCCAGCCTCTCAGGACTCACCTTTACATCTTTATAAACATTGATGAGGTCACTTCTCAGTCTCCTCTTCTCCAAGCTGAAGAGACTTCAGCTCCCTCAGTCTCTCCTCATACAGAAGATGTTCCACTCCCTTAATCATCCTCATGGCTCTGTGCTGGACTTTTTCAAGCAGTTCCCTGAGCATTTTCTTGAACTGAGGGGCCCAGAACTGGGCACAATATTCCAGGTGTAGCCTCACCAGTACAGAGTAGAGGGGGAGGAGAACCTCTCTTGACCTACTGGTCGCACCCCTTCTAATCCATCAAACTTGCTGACAGAGGGCAGAATCTCACCACCCTCCTACTGAAGAACTTCTTCCTAATCTGCAGTCAAAGCCTACTCTCCCTTAGCTGCAAATCTTTCCCCCTTGGCCTATTGCTAGACACCCTGATGAGAAGCCCCTCTCCAGCCTTCCTGTAATTCTTCTGGTATTCTGTGATTGTAACAAATAGATTTGGTAGCAGAGCTAACAGGATGCTCCAGTCTTGTCCTTATGCCAGAAGGATGTAAATACTTTGTACTTCCATATATGATAATCCTCTTGCAGTGATGAAGCCCAGCACTCACTGTGTGCCTCTATATGTGATTAGTGTCACATCTTCTTTCCTCCCTTTTTTCTAGGCTGTGTGCTATTAAAATGTTTTGCATGGAATAATGTGTAACGTTGAGTTTTTATTTTAGAACCTCATACCATGATTCTGTGATGGGAAACAAGTATGCAGCTAATAGGAAAAGCACTGGACAGATCAATCTAAGCACAAGTCCCATGAATAGTGGCAGTTGTTTGGGATACTACAGCAGTACAAGGAGTAATTCTCTGAGACTGAATTTAATCAGCGAGCGGAGAGGCGACCGGCGACGGAGCAACACACTGGATATAATGGATGGAAGGATAAATCACGGTGGAAGCTTGGCCAGGACTAGAAGCCTTTCCTCCCTGAGAGAGGGAGGCATGTATGATGTGCAGCCCACTACTGACCCTGTCAACTTGATGGCCACCATATTTTGGATTGCAGCTTCGTTGCTGGAGTCAGACTATGAGTATGAATACCTGTTGGCTCTCAAGCTGCTCAACAAGCTTCTCATCCATTTGCCTTTGGATAAGCCAGAGAGTCGGGAAAAGATAGAAAAGGTGCAGAGTAAACTGAAATGGAATAACTTCCCAGGCCTTCAGCAGCTCTTCCTCAAAGGCTTTACTTCAGCATCCACGCAAGAAATGACAGTTCATCTCCTCAGTAAACTCATCACAATCTCCAGGCATGCTTTGGTGGATCCTTCTCAGTTAGCAGGTATCTTCAGTAAATGCACGGGTAACGAAGAGACATTTTCCTATCAAATTAAGTATAATCAGCATCAGTAGAAATTCTGTATTTGCCTTAAAAAAGCCCCACCTTGAGTTAAATGCTTTTTGCACTTGTCAGTGTTGCACTGCTAGATAGTGGGAATACACTGCAGACTATGAATATCTGCCCAGAAATACTGCCCTTAGGCTTTCTGTGTTGAATATGAAGTTACTTACAAGTGAGTTTTAAGAGCACCTGTGTTATTTTGCATATCTTGTGATAACTATTTGAAGCGTTTACAGGTTTTAGAAACAATCAGACTCTTCTGCCTAAACCTATCCACTTTCATTAGATTTTTGCTTAATTGGTCTGGTGATGATTTTCTTTTCATCTTGTGCAAACACACTCTGTATACATGCACACTTAGATACATGTATGTGTATTTATCATGTATATATCTGTGTCGTGCTGTGTCTTAAATACCAGATAACTCCACGTTATACTGTCATATTAAGCATCTTTAGGGATCATATAACTGTGTTTATGTATGTCTTTAGGATTTCCCCTAAACATCTTGTGCCTGCTTCCTCATCTGATCCAACATTTTGATAACCCAACTCAGTTTTGTAAAGAAACAGCTGACAGGATAGCAAAGGTACGTAAAAACAATGAACCTAAAATGAACCTCATTCATGATCCAGGACTTTATGCCACCATTGTTTCTGTAGTTTTCTGCTCCCTTATGTAGCACTCCTGTGTGATTCTAATAGCAATATAGCAATAACTTTGGAAGGTGGTATTTTAAAGATGTGGTCCAGTCCTAATTTCTATGGTTGGACCTCGTTTTCCACCTCTGAGTTTCGCTTTGTTAACAAAAAAACACATTTAGTTTATTCTATAAAATCTGAAAAGCAAGTCTCCTTCTTTGTGACATCAATTACTTTTCCTTACTTGTCTGTGATTTTAAATGTGAATTTAACCACTTTTTAAGCACCTGTACTAGTTTGCTTATGAGGAGGAAGTGATCTTTAACTTTTGGACTGGTAGGTAGAGAAGAAAAGGCAGTGTGTTCTTTGCATTACTTGTATACAGTTGATTAACTTTGGGTTATTTCTGAACTCTAGTGTCTGGTAGAGCAATTACATGTTAGACCCTAACAGTTTCCAGCCAGGCTGGTGGTGCCCTGGCCTGACAAGCTGTGTTTTAAGTCAGAACATGGAAAGTGGAGTAAGAAAGTGCTGTTTGTCAGTGGAGATGCGGTCTCTGGGTGCCCAAACTGTGCTGTGTACGTCCCTGACCTGCGTGCAGGCTGTCTCAAAGCAGCGCATGCCTGATGCAAATCCAGAAATTACTGTTGCCCTTCCAATACTTGCACAACTTGCCAGGGATATTAGACTGTGTAAGTTTAGTAAGAGTAGTAGATAAATTTGGAGCATGGATGCCAAAGTACCAAAATTCAGTGGAGGTGCTGCTTGTGTGATGGGTTCCATTTCCGCTATTAGAAAATAGAGTGCCCTGGGGAAATTGCATCATGCCTTGTCAGTGCTTAAGCTAAAAATGTGTAATTTCTGATGCCATTAAATACTCTGATTGCCTTTCAGGTTTGTGCAGAGGAGAAGTCACCAACTCTTGCCAATCTGGCTCATATGATGAGTTTATACAGCACGCACAGTTACTCCAGAGACTGTTCTAACTGGATTAACGTAGTGTGTCGATACTTGCATGACTCTTTCTCAGATGCCACATTTAACCTCGTAACTTACCTCGCAGAGGTAAATTTTTGATAGAAGGGGATCTCCCATTGACAATCTGTGCACAGCCTTACATTTACTCATTGCCAATTCCTTATTATTCGTGATTTTGAATATTGGGAGCAGGGGGGAAGAGGGAAGCCACCTCACACAATGAGAGAAGCATATTTAAATGTTCTACGGGATAGAAAAGGGATCGGGGCTCACAGTTTGGAGTGCAGCAATTTAAATGTACCTTGAAATTATAATCCCTCTAATGGTAGATCCCTTTTTTAATGATAATAGTGTTTTGTAGTAGATGCCTCCTGTACTGCATGAATACTGTGCCCTCACTGTCATGGTATTTAGTAAAATACACTTTGAAGTGTAAATAAATACAATACAAGTGTATTTAGTCAAATACATTTAGTCCAAGTCTTAAGAGACCTTTCTTTTCTTTTTTTAAGACAAGTACACATTTGAAGATGGACTTGTCACAGCTTTAAGAGAAATCATTGCAAAGTTCAGTTTTAAGTATTGTATGTCATCAAAGATCTTTTAAATTGTAGAATACCCTCTGTGATTCTGCCAGCCATTCATACAAGAAAATTGGTATTACCTTTTGAAAAGTCGCTTGTGTGAGAAGCTTGTAGAGCTTCAAATTGATGAGGGGTTTTTTTATTCTCATGAATGACTTGTTATGTACATACTTTGTTCATAAGATTGTACTTCAAAGCATAGATGTAATTAGTTTTGATGCAGCTTTCAGGTTTCTCAATTTGTATGAGCTCTTCTGTGTACTCAGAAGTGTTTTCCTACCATGTGCTGTAGATCTGTGCTAACAAATATGCCAGAATTCAGGGCAGAAAAGGTGAATTAGGGCAGAGAACATTGTTCTGTTGTATTTTTTAATCCTAAAGCAAAGTTCTGAAAACAAGAAGTCATACACTTAAGTTTCTCAAAGGGGAAAATCAGTATGTATGGAAGTTAACTATATTTTAATGGTTGGCTTCACTGTTTGCTACCATTAAAAGCCATAACTCAATTCTGTCTTTTTAACCTTTTTGTTTGTTTGTTTGTTTTTCTTAGCTATTAGAGAAAGGGTTATCCAGTATGCAACAATCCTTACTGCAGATTATTTACAGTCTTCTGAGTCATATTGACCTATCCACAGCACCAGTGAAGCAGTTTAATTTGGAAATCATAAAAGTAATTGGCAAATATGTTCAGGTAGGTCCCCTGAGAAATCACAAAAGCTTTTCTGCTTGTTGTCACAGTGGCAGTGAAATTAACACTTAAATTTTGGGGTTGGGGGCAGAAATAATTTATTTTAGATACAAAAATACTTGTTTGAAGTCAGATTTGTAATTTAATTTGTGTTGTAATTTAATTCACCGTGTGCTTATGCATTTGTCCAATTTGGGTTACATCTTGTGGAGTAAGTTACCTGGGTGAATGTAAACCTAATTAGAGATAAAGGCAACTCTCCAGATGTAGTTGGAGGAGATGATCCTTCAACTGTTGAAACATTAGGAAATGCTTACTGCTAAATAGTGCACAAATGTTTTATTTAAGTGTATGTGTTTTCAAAATGAAGTTTCACAGTTAAATACACCTTTAAATCACTTTAATATATCTGTGAGGAACATTAAGGTGCATCTTGAACGGGTTTGAGTGCCTTTTGTATTAAAGTCCCTGAAAGATAACCACTGTGTTTTGCCCTGGGTAGTTTAATCTTTTGTACTCTGAACACAATTCACTGCAAACCTCTTTCACAGAAGAAGGTCTAGCTTCTTGCTGAAAGTTGTTTTTATTTTAAATGCCTGGAGCATAAAGACCATTTCAGTGCACAACATTCTCTGGTTTGGGTTTTTTTTTTCTTCTCCTTCTCTTTTAACCCTCCTTTTTTTTTTTTTTTTCTTTCCTCCTGAATTCTATTATTGCCAAGTGTATTTCAATCCAATGGTTTAATCATAATTAACCAAGAAAGGTGGTGTTCCCTGGATGTTTTATTATGGATGGACGTGTGCTTTAGATATTGTGCTGCTGTCAGAGTGCATTAGGCAAAACGGAGAGATTAGCGTAACCATTGTCGTTGTGAGCCGACAGCTACTTGCTTTGCCTCCAGCCTTTCTATGCAAGCCCACACTACCAAGGAATCTGATCTCAATTAGAAGATGTTAGCTATCAAAATAATGGTACTAGCAAAAAAATATTCCAGAGAAGCCTGTGTATTTTTGATAGAAAGGAAGGCTCTGGGGAGACCTTACAGCAGTCTTCCAGTACCTGGAAAGGGTCTATGAGAATGCTGGGAAGGGACTTTTTACAAGGGCTTGTGGTGATAGAATGAGAGGGAGTGGATTGAAGCTGGAAGAGAGCAGCTTTAGACTGGAGATTAGGAAGAAATTTTTTACAGTGAGGGTGGGGAGACACTGGAACAGGTTGCTCAGGGAGGGCATGGATGCCCCACCCTGGAAGTGTTGAAGGCCAGGCTGGATGAGGCCTTGATCAGCCTGGGCTAGTGGAAGGTGTCCCTGTCAGTGCCAGAGGGATTGGAACTGGATGATCTTTAAGGTCCCTTACAACCCAAACCACTCTAAGAATCTATGAATTACATGAATTTGCATTAAATCGTAGTGAGGGTGGTGAGACACTGGAAGAGGTTACCCAAGGAAGCTGCTCCCTGGAGGATTTCCAGGCAAGGCTGGACAAGGTCTTGAGCTACCTGGTGTAGCAGAAGGTGTCCCTGTCTATGGCAGGAGGGTTGGAACTGGATGATCTTTAAGGTCCCTTCCAACCAGAACCATTCTGTGAATCTATGGAAAAGATCACAGGTGAACTTGTCTTGTGTAAATGTGGTGCTACTAGGCTGATTTATTTTAGTCCTCTGGAGTCACAAGGCATCTTAATAAATCAAAGTTGCTGCAGGATGGTTCAAGGTTGAAGCTACTTTTATTCATGTTTACGTTGCACAGAAATGCACAGAGATTGTTGAAGGTTGCCTTTATTTTTAAAAAGCATTGTTCTAGCTAGATCCTTGAACGTGGTGTTTATATTTTAATGAAACAATTAAAATAACAAACATGTCACCCTAATTAAAGGGAAAAAAACAGCCAATATCCCGATAACTTACAAAATGGAAAGGTTTAAACTTCAAGTACAATCCTAACGTTTTCAGGAGTGTGAATCTTAACCCTCCCAAAGAGCTGCCTTTGGTGTAAGTTTCTTCTTCTCCTTCAGTCTCTGTAGTTGAAACTGATGAACTGCATTACTTTAATCATCTTTTTGAGGAGAGTGCACTTAACTCAGGGTCTGCTCCAGGTATGAGTATGTTCTCATACTTTTGCCTTGCCTTTTTTAAGCAGTCCATTGTTTGGATACTGGTTAAAAAAAATACCCTTGCAAGTGTTTTTGCTTTCCTCCCCTTTTCAATGTGTGAGGATATATAAGGAACAAAATGTTTTTGTCTGTTTAGTATTCAGTTTAATTTGTCCATGAGTGTAGGACAATTAAAGCTTCCATGAGCTGGAAGTTGTTTTGCTTTTAAATGAAGAATGGAAAAAAAAAAATAGAAATGGGTAGATTCAAATTGGATGTTTGGAAGAAGTTCTTCCCCATGAAGGTGATGAGACACTGGCACAGGTAGCCCAGGGAGGTGGTGGAAGCTTCATCCCTGGAAGTTTTTAAGGTCAGGCTGGATGTGGCTATGAGCAACCTGCTGTAGTGTGAGGTGTCCCTGCCCATGGCAAGGGGTTGGAACTGGCTGATCCTTGAAGTCCCTTCCAGCCCTGACAATTCTCTGATTCTCAGTGCTGTCAGTTTTTATCTTCTGGGGCAGGAATTGCAGATACTTCAGACGCAGGAAAAAGACAGTGTACATAAAGGGAGCAAGACGCTTGGTGCTGCTGATGCTGTGACCTAGAGCTAGTGAGCCTGGTTTTGTACCTTTCCACTGCCTTTTTGGCACTTCAGGGTCTAAAGACATGCACCTGTGCTAGCACCTGGCAGCCAGGTCTAGAAGATCAGCGCTTTTGGTTTGGGGAATGTTGCAATGAATCAATGTAAAACCCTCCTGTGCCTTGAAAATGGCTGTTTGAAGTGATTATTTGGTGATTTTGTTTGTTGTCACTTAAGAGTCCATATTGGAAGGAAGCCCTGAACATCTTGAAACTGGTGGTGTCTCGCTCAGCAAGCCTTGTTGTACCTAATGATATTCCAAAGTCTTGTGGAGGTGATGCAGGTTCTCCTGAAATCTCTTTCACAAAGATTTTTAATAATGTCTCCAAGGAGCTACCTGGGAAGACTTTGGATTTCCATTTTGACATCTCAGAGGTAATTGTGGTATTTCGGTTACAATGCAATAATGACTTTCCGTAGCCAGCTTGGACTTGTTTTCTCATAGCTTTATAGGTTTATCTGTTTTTTTTTGACATCATGTAACTAAAGTTACACTGAAAGAGAAACTTGGAATTTATTTATGTTGTGGTTTTGCCTTTTTCCCCTCTCTGAATGTCAGGCCAGTTAATTACTAAAAGTCAGGAGGATTATTTTCAAGGGTATTTCAGCTGTCAGAGAGCAGGCTAATGCAGCTGGCTGATGCTTGCAGCATTCTGGGCTTTCATCAAATGAAGGGTTGTGTATTCAAGGGCTGAGAGGATTAAAACCCTGTACTGCAGTTTTGATGTGACTTAGGAAGAGAAAATTTAGAGGGGAGAGAAGAATACAGAATATAGGAACCTCAGTGTGAAATGGACATAACTGGAGAAAAACCTCCTGTAGTTAAAAAGCACAGCCCTGCCCCCAGTTTGGAACTGAAAGGAATAGATTAATAAAGCTAATAGGCTGAGGGAGCTGGGGTTGCTCAGCCTAGAGCAGAGAAGACTCCGGGGCAACCTTAGAGCTGCCTTCCAATACCTGAAGGGATCCTACAGGAAGGCTGCAGAGGGACTTTTCCTAAGTGGGTCTAGCAACAGAACAAGGGGGAATGGTTTGAACCTGAGGGGGAGAGTAGGTTTAGGCTGGATATTCAGGAATTTCTTCAGTATGAGGGTGGTGAGACTCTGGAATAGGCTGCTTCGGGAGGTTGTGGCTGCCTCCTCCCTTGGGAGTGTTCAAGGCCGGTTTGGATGATGCCTTGAACAGCTGAGTCTAGTTGAGAGGCATCCCTGCCCTTGTTAGGGAGATTGGAGTGGATATCTCTGAGGTCTCTTCCGGCCTAAAACATCCTGTGATTCCGTGTCTGAAAAGAGGAATGTAGCCAGATGATTGCAGTGTAAGACAGGGATATGAAAATTGTACAAACTCTAGAAATAATCGAAAGGGCTCCTGGCTGAAGCTGACCCATGATAATGAAGGGAGATCTAGATATTTTGGGATAATTACTTAAATTGGTTCCTCAAGGGAGTTTCAGGGGCAAGATGAATTCCCACAGCATTTATTGGGCTAGGATTTGCTGTCAGCAGGGCTGAACTTGATCTTGGGGTTTTGGAATTGTGCATGTGTTAGCGAAGCTGCTGCTCTGTGGAAACAGCCTGTCCATGTCTCTGAATGATTCTGCAGAGAAGCTTTGCCTCCACTTAGAATACAGTTGTTTTAAAAATGTGTTTAAAAATGTGACTGGATTGTCAGCATAAAACTTGCATAATTCAAAGAAAACCACAAGTGGGCTGAATGGCAGCCTGCTGTGTAGGGCAGAAGTATTCAGCTTTGTATTTCCCAGTGTGCTCAGTGGGTTGAGCATGAGCTTCACAGAATGTTTAAAACCAGACAATCTCTCCTACATTTTATATAATACTGCATCCTAAAATCAAATGTGTAGCCTTTGGTACTGTAGATTTGAATTTTAACTAACTATGTATTGTCTTTGATAGACACCAATTATTGGGAACAAGTACGGTGACCAGCACAGTGCAGCGGGTAGAAATGGGAAACCAAAAGTCATTGCTGTCACCAGGAGCACATCTTCAACTTCCTCAGGCTCCAATTCAAATGCATTAGTTCCTGTCAGCTGGAAGAGACCACAGCTCTCTCAGGTACATTGTGTCTCAAGCACATTATACCATCTGTTGTAGACAGTCTTTATGAATGTATAGAAAAAATATCTGCTGAAGTGCAATTTGAAGTCAGTGTTGTGTCTGGCAGAAAAATGAGCATAGCATAAACTAAAAGCTAATACTGGTGACAAATAAGAATGGCCAGAGTCTTTCCAGAGGCTCTCATCCTGTGAGATGACTACTTAAAAATGCACAAGTTGGACATTTTGACCTGGATCTCCAGCAGTTATGTTCTTTGTGATGTTCTGTGTGATGTTCTTTGTGTTCTATGTGATGTTCTTTGGTCTGTTTTTCAGAGAAGAACCAGGGAGAAGCTAATGAATGTGCTTTCTCTGTGTGGTCCAGAATCTGGTCTTCCCAAGAATCCTTCAGTAAGTGCTGGTGGGGATTTGGGTTGGATTTTAGGTTCCAGTAGTGACTAATGTGGTTATGCAAATGAAGGTTCAGGGGCATCTTTATTTGTACCTTTAAAACTCTAAGTTACATTAAGGAGAGAATGATATCGCTGGTTTAAAGAGGTAGTTTAAAATCTAGCTGGCCTTGAAACAAGTTGCACAAGTTGCAGTCTGCACTTGCCCAACTATTATCATTATAGTGGTACACAAACTGCCCCTAGTGCTACCAAACTGGGGGAGGCAGGAGGGCTGATTCCTGGAGTCAGGCTACTTGAGCTTTCCAGGAGTTAGAAGGTTTTCTTTCAATTTTTACCCATATCTGCAGGTTGTATTTTCTTCTAATGAAGACTTGGAAGTTGGAGATCAACAGACCAGTCTTATTTCAACAACAGAAGAAGTGATTCAAGAGGAGGAAGTGGCTGTAGAAGACAATACCAGCGAACAACAGTTTGGAGTTTTTAAAGACTTTGACTTTTTAGATGTTGAATTGGAAGATGCAGAGGTGAGACCTTGGAATTTCTTCTGTGTATTTCCATTTGAGAACATTTTGAAAATTAGGTTGTGTTGGTGCAATTCTGAGGAGTTGGCAGCTCTTCTAACTCATCCAGTTGGGAAGAATTTATGACATGGCTGAACTTACCTTGTCACAAACTTTACAGCGTTAAGTTGTTGCAGATCGGGTGGTTTGGGGATGAGAGAATTGGGGATTCAGGGAGGGAGTCAAGTGACTTACTCTGATAGCGATCTGGACAGCATAAGCCAATGACAGGATGAACAGCTGGGTGTCATGCAATGGAAAACTTAATTATGGAACAATATGTGAAGAAAATGGCATAATCTTTGTTCCTGATATGTTTCTGCATTTTGAGAACATGAAGAGTAGCTTTCAGAGTTACAAACTGTATGATATTCTATCTTATTATATATGATTGACTTGGTCACCATAACTGCTTGCACTGACTTCTCTATTATATCTGCTTTGTTGCAGTTCTATTACATTTCCTCTACTTCTCCTTCTGTCAAAAAAGAGAGGGGAGGTAAACCAAAATGAAGTATTGAGAAATAGTGAGGCTTCAATTAACAGTTGTTACTTGTTTGGGATAAATAAAAGGCTGTAGAGTTTGCTGAAGCTTGGAAGTATGACTATAAAAGGACTGGGAGAAGAAGTCAAATGCTTTGTAGTTTCTTTCAGTGCTTTTGTTACAGTCTCTACAAAATACTGAATTATTAATGGAGACCCTTGCAGGTCAAGAGTCAACAAGCTACTAAGAATATCTGCCTGTCTAAGCACTAAGATTGTTCTTCTCCTGATCAGTCTAGCCCTTCTCACAAAAATTTGCCTTTTTTTCCCCTTAATACTTTAGCTTTATCTCACTTTTTTCCATGCTTCCTGTGTATTGCTTCACTTCAGCCAATATTTGCATCTCCTAGGAAAAGGACAGGCTCATTATGGTCTGTGACTACACACTGTCTATAAAAATACAATTTCCTATATGGAATGCAAGTAGCCAAACAGCTCAGCAGTAGCAAAATGTTATTCTAGATGGGGCCTTGCAGGTAGGATGCCAAAAGCTGCAGACTTTGCCAAACTAAGTTCAACTTAAATCTTCTGTATTATTTTAGTAGATCGTGATGAAGAAAAGACAATTCCTTTCTCATTACTTGCCTGTATGCAACATGTAGTGCTATACTTGAAAAGAAAAAAGCACAGAGGGTACAAATTTATGGCCTTACATACAGATCATGCATGTGATGGGAGAGTTTTGATATACCTAGTTTTGGACCAAAAATGTGGGATGCTAAGAATTAAACATCAGCAGTGGGAACTGAGGCTATTACTTTAAAGTCTGAGTAATGGATCAAATTTAAGTGCTTCAACCCACAGTAGCAGCACTGTGGAGATGGGATTCTTTAGCTTTGCCTTAACCTTTCACCTTGCTTGGAGCAAAAAAGACTACAAAATGTTTAGCCTGCTTTTCATCCTTAATGAATCATGATGATCTCTAACTTTGCTACAAGAGATACTCTGTTAGAGCTGTTTTGGCAACCCCTACTTGCACATTTGGGGCTAGATGTGGTGTTTTAGTAACTGTAGATTGGCAAAATGAACTGGTCATGTTTCCCAGCAGAGACAAATTGTTGAAGGTTGACAAAGTGCTTGAGAAAATCTAAGTTCATTATTGTACTTGTGAATGAAACCAACTGAGTTTCAAGATAGGGATGTCGCTTAGGATGTTGGATGTTTGAAACCCAAGTATCCCAGCTTTAAAATGTGCAAAGGGAAAGCAGCCACTGGTTGTTGAGGTACAGATTTCCCTTAGTGTGTTGGGTGTTTGAAACCCAAGTATCAGAGCTTTAAAATGTGCAATGAGAAAGGGTCCAGCTCTTGGTGTTGAGGGTACATCTCACTGAAAAACTGCCACAAAGGAGCTGGTGAAAGAGTTAATGAAGACATCCATTTTTCCTACGTCCTGTATACAATTAATGTTGATGGTGCTTTGTCAGTTGGATGTGGTCAGTTTAGATTCATGTGTGTTAGTTAAAGAATTTCATCTAATGTTTGTTGAAACAGTTGTTTTCCATGTTCTGCTAGAGCAAATGTATCATGAGCATGCTGGTTTTAGTGTTTTTGTCCTCACTTTGTTTATTTATTTTTCTTACTCAGTCTCCCATTAGAGAGATAAAATTATGTTCAATACTAGCTTTTTGACAAAAGCCTTTTTTTTTTTTCCCCAGAGCTTGAATCAGTCTTTTGCTGTTGGCAAATCTTACATAATAAAACATTTTTCCCCTGGTTCTAGAGTATCTTTAAGTGTTTGTCCTCGTTCTTTCTAATTATATGTGTTTTCCTTTTTGCTAACCAGGAGCTGCAGGTAAGTTGCAGCCTGGTGCCCTGGCTTTGTTCATCTCTTGTTGTCTGTGGTGTGTTTGTACTTCCTAGTCAGCTGTAGAAAACTGATAACTGCTATAGTTCTAGATGATAGCTTGAGTTACTTTCCCAGAAGATATTCAAAAGATTTTCTACTTCATTTGCCATCTATTTTAATTTATCTGCAAAGGTCATTTAACAAGGTACTTGAAATTTTCATGAAATTAAAGGGCTGATTGAAACTCTGTTCATAAAGCGTTCAGTACTTTGTGTCTTCTGTGTTGCATTTGTGTGTTCATTTTCTTCTGTTGAAATTTGTGCATGCATAAGTGTGGGACCTTGTTTTGTTACAGGGTGAAAGCATGGACAACTTCAACTGGGGCGTTCGTAGGCGCTCTCTTGACAGCATTGACAAAGGAGACACGCCGTCTCTCCAGGAGTGTCAGTACTCTGGCAGCACACCCAGCTTGAACTTGACAAACCAGGAAGATACTGATGAGTCTTCAGAAGAGGAAGCAGCCCTGACTGCAAGTCAGATATTGTCTCGTTCGCAGATGGTAAGTTTGGAGCCTGAGAGCATGAGCTCTGGCTTGGGTTTTTAATGGATAAGTATGGCTCACACTTTCAGCCTAAGTGAACTAGAGAGGAACTAAAGTAATGTGGCTAAACTTCTTTTTCATCTCAGCATCAGTGAAGGGGAAAAGTTACTTTTCCTTTTCCTACTGCTGGTACGTAACAGCCTCAGAATTCTCTTAAACCACTTTTTTTAATCCACTAACTGGATGTTAGGAAGAAGTTCTACACAGAGAGAGTGATTGCCCTTTGGAATGGGCTGCCCGGGGAGGTGATGGAGTCACCATCACTGGAGGTGTTTAGGAGGAGACTGGATGGGGTGCTTGGTGCCATGGGTTAGTTGATTAGGTGGTGTTGGATGATAGGTTGGACGCGATGATCTTGAAGGTCTCTTCCAACCTGGTCTGGTCTGGTCTAGTCTAGTCTATTTTTTTCCAGTGTCTCTGTACTTACTGTGTTTTGTAGAATCACAGAAGGCTTGTGTCGAAAGGGACCTTAAAGATCATCTAGTCCTTAACACCCTGCCATGAGCAGAGACACCTCTCACTAAACCAGGTTGCTCAAAGCCTCATTCATCCTGGTCTTAAACACTTTGAGAGATGAGGCATCCACAACTTCTCTGGGCAACCTGTTCCAATGTCTCACCACCCTCATACTAAAGAACTCAGTAATCTAAATGTACCCTGCTCTGTTTTAAAACCATTACCCCTTGTGCTATCACCATGTGCCCAATAAAAAGTCCATCTCCAGGCCCTCTTGAAGTACTGGAAAGCTCCTACAAGGTCTCTGTACAGCCTTGTCTGCTTCAGGCAGGAGAGGTGCTCCAGCCCTCTGATTTTTGTGGCCCTCCCCTGGACTATCTCCATCTGCTTCTGATGCAGGGGCTCGAGAGCTGGATGTAGTACTCCAGATAGGGTCTCCCAAGAGCAGAGTAGAGGGGCAGAATCACCTTCTTTGACCTGCTGGCCATGTATCTACATTTAAATAGAAGCAGACATTGCATGTGTGCTATAAAAATGTCTGTCTTTATGAATTCCTAGCTTCAAGAAAACCCCAAACACTAAATGAGAACAAGACACTAAGTAATCCCATGGGAGCCTCAGTTGTGTTTAACCACTGAAATTGCTAATTTAGTTATACATTTTGAAGCATAACTGAGGAAAATCAAGAATGTTTGCCACTCAGATCTCTCTCTGCATTAAACAAATCAAATTAGGAAAGAAATGACTGGAGAGAAGCAACAAGGACAGTCTGCTGCTTTTCAGACCTAGGCAAAGTTTGTGTTAATGTTGTGTAACAAAGAGCTCTGCTCTTCAGTGTTTTCCATTTAGCATTCCACCAGTGCCAAAACCCTTTAAGAACAAGAAAGGAAATACTTTTCTGGATACCAAAGATACCTTCAAACTTCTCATCAAAGTTAAATGTTACATAAATGCATGTGGTCATAGAATGGCTTAGATTGGAAAGGACCTCAGAGATCATCTACTCCAACCTCCCCACCATGGGCAGGGATTCCTCTCAACTAGACTCAAGACCTCATCTAACCTAGTCTTGAATACCGCCAGGGAGGAGGCATCCACAACCTCCCTTGGCAACCTGTTCCAGAGTCCCACCACATTTGTACTGAAGAATTTCTTCCTAAGATGCAGTCTGAACCTACTCTCCCTCAGCTTCAAACCATTCCCCCTTGTCCTGTCTCTAGACACCCTGATGCAGCCTTCCTGTAGGATCCCTTCAAGGTATTGGAAGGCAGCTCTAAGGCCCCCCTGGAGTCTTCTCCAGGCTGAACAACCCCAGCTCCCTCAGCCTATCCTCCTAGCAGAGGTGTTGCAGTCCTTGCACCATTTTTGTGGCCCTCCTCTGGACTCACTGGAACACTTCTGTGTCCTTATGACTGGGACACCAGAAGTAGATGCAGTATTTGAGCTGGGATCAGGAGGAGACTCGATGGGGTGCTTGGTGCCATGGTTTAGTTGTTTAGGTGGGTTGGATTGGTTGATGGGTTGGACGCGATGATCTTGAACGTCTCTTCCAACCTGGTGTATTGTATTGTATTGTATTGTAAGAGCAGATCCTTGTAATGGTTTTATTGTAAAACCATCGTTAAACTCACAATATGCCAATAAATTCCACTAGCTAACCATGTTGAAACCACCCATTTCAAAACTGGCTTTTCCCTGTGATTTATGTGTTCAGTAAACTGTGAAGAATTTCACCTTTTCTTTCTTTTCTGTCTTAGTTAAACAGTGATTCTGCCATAGATGAAGCAATATCAGACCATGCTGGTTTATCACTTCAGTCTCAAGATTCCACTAGCAGTGTGGGAACAGAAGAGGTGCTTCAAATCAGAACTGAGACCCCAAGTTTGGAGGCTTCTCCTCTAGATAACTCTAGCAACCAGCTGCCTGAGGTGGGGAGAAATGTGGGCTGGTGCATGGCTGATTTGGGCTCTTTCTAGTGTTCAGTAGCTACCCTGGCTTTCTTTTCAACTGAATTTTCATCTGTTACACTGATGATTTGATTTGCTTTTAATATTTCTAACCTGTTGGAATGTTCTTACACAATGTTCCCTCGGTGTGAAAACAACTTGAGGGGGACAGAGGGAACTTATCCCCAGGTTAAAAATATTCTTGAAGGGCTGATGACGATCATTTCATGGTGCAGAATGAAAGCAGGCTAATATTGAAGAGGCTTTTGTTTGATATGGTTGAAATCCTTCCTGAGCAACATTTTCTTTCAAATACTTTTTAATTTCCCTTTTGGTTTTGGTTTGGTTTTTTTGTTTTGTTTTGTTTTCCTTTCTTTGGGGTACTGTGATTGGTGCTATTTGGGAAATGAAACCTCAGGCCAGCTGTGTTAGCAGTTGATTCCACTAAGTAATCCTTTAAAAAGGACCACAGATCCCAGTGGTCTGACCTTTTTTGGAAAGGCCTGTGTGGACTGAGACAGATTTCCAGCTAATGGCCGCCTGCAAATCTGTGAGTACTTCAGTTTCTTGGTTTTTTCCAACAATTTAGATTTTTTTTTTTTTTAAACCCATTAAAAAAAAATCCTCTTATCTGCTACCATTCCTATGATATTTAGCTTTGATATTGGTTTCTTTTCCCCCTTGAACTGGAAGTGGCTTTGTTCAGGTGGACTTTTTTCAGTTAAAATTATTGATGCAACTGGTGCAATTGATGCCTGTTTCTATTTGGATAGGCATTACTGATCCCATCTTTAGCAGAACACACAGTGTGATGGAGTTTCCAGAAAATTAAGCTATTCCTACATGTATTTGAATAATCTGTGCACTGCATCTTGAATAATCTTACACTTAAGAATGAATCTTCAGCCAGCTTGGTGTAAAGAGTTGACTGACTCAAGTTCATAGGATCACAGGATGTTAGGGGTTGGAAGAGTCCTCTGGAAATCTTAGTGTCCAACCCCTGCCAGAGCAGCACCATAGAATCCAGCACAGTTCACACAGGAATGCATCCAGATGAGTCTGTAAAGTCTCCAGAGAAGGAGACTCCACAACCTCTCTGGGCAGCCTGTTCCAGTGTTCTGTGACCCTTACAGTAAAGAAGTTCTTCCTCATGTTGAGGTGGAACCTCCTGTACTGCAGTTGACATCCATTGCCCCTTGTCCCATCAGAAGGTGCAGCTGAGCAGAGGCTGTTCCTTCCTTCCTCACCAGGGCAGAGGAGAGGAGAACCTCCCTGGATCTGCTGGACACGCTCCTCTTAATGCACCGCAGGATCCCATTGGCCTTCTTGGCCACAAGAGCAAATTGCTGTCCATGGAGAGCTTGCTGTCCACCAGGACCCCCAGGTCCTTCTCCACAGGGCTGCTCTCTAGCAGATCACCTCCTAACCTGTACTGGTGCAGTTTATTCTTCCTTCCCAGGTGCAGGAGTCTGCACTTATCCTAAGTGATTGGTTAAGTGACTAGTTAAGTGACTAATTAAGTGACTGGTGTTGCTGAACAAAGACTCTACCTACTTGTTACCTAGAAATCACTCTTGAATGACAGGTAAACCACCCACCTGGATAACATTTAATGAGTCGTAGAATGGCTTAGGTTGAATGGGACTTTAGAGATCATCTACTGTAGCTGTAAGAACAAAAGAACAGAGTCCAACAAATGTGGAAAATGTGGATGGCTGGTTTCCTGTGATAAAATCCTCACCTTCTGAAAGTGTCCTATTGAGACAGCAGCTTTCCCCCACAATTTTTCCTGTTTTTCCATTATGATTGTCTATATACTTTATAAAAACTGTTCAGTGACATTGGTCTCAGCTCTTGTAGAGTGCCTGTGCTTAGACTTGTTCTCTTAGTGCTTCAGCTGCTTATCTACAGCATCCATTTTTCTTCCAACAGAATTTTGGGTGAGGAAGCCTACTTAATCTGGATGATTTTTTTTTTCAACACAGGATAGATGCTTTGTGTTAAGATATCAAAACAGAGAAGCAGTAGATAAACTGGGATTGTACAGAATTACATTCACCACAATACAGTATCTGTCCTCTCTATGCTTCACTTGTGCTGTGTGCTCAGCTGTAACCCACTGTTATGTTTTCATTGTTCTTTTGCAACTCCCTTTATAAACTCACGGTACTTCTGATAACCCAGGTGAAAGCATCCACATAAAATAGCACCAATGCCACTTAAAGCATCAAAAATACTTAAAACTGGGCTATCAAATAATGTCATGACTAAGCAGCATCTAGGGGGAAAAAAAAAGCTCTGTCAAAAGAGATAAAAAAGACATAAAAAGGCATATAAATGCAATTGATATCCCATGGTTATTTTGTGATAGAATGTTTCTATAGGATGTTTAATATAGTTATACAATTTTATAATTATATATATACAATGTAATAATTTGGATAATAATTATATATACACTTTATAATTATATATAATTTATTTACTATATTGTTTATATTTATTATTTATATTGATTCTTTAGTTAACAATATTTAATTTAACTGTATTCTATTTAACTGTATTTATTATGCTTAGAAATGCATGATTTATTGTTATATTTAACTGTATTTATTCTGTTTAGAAATGCATGTTTATTTTGTGTTGGAATACAAGATTGTGTCAAACACAAGTTTTCTTCAGTTGCACTTCAAGCACTCAAAGTTCCCTCTCCATAGCAGTTAGCTGTCTAGTTGGGTTTTGCTGCTAAAAGCAAAAGCCTGGCTGTAAATTTATCAGCTAGTGAATAGACTAGACTAGACTAGACTAGACTAGACCAGACCAGGTTGGAAAAGACCTTCAAGATCATCAAGTCCAACCTATCACCCAACACCATCTAATCAACTAAACCATGGCACCAAGTGCCTCAGCCAGTCTTTTCTTAAGTACTTCCAGTGATGGTGACTCCACCACCTCCCTGAGCAGTGTATTCCAAGGGCCAATCTCTCTTCTTGGGAAGAACTTCTTCCTAACATCCAGCCTAATCCTCCTCTTCTCCAGGCTAAGCAACCCCAGCTCCCTCAGCCTCTCCTCACAGGGCTGTGTTCCAGACCCCTCCCCAGCTTTGTTGCCCTTCCCTGGACACCTTCCAGCAACTCAACATCTTTCCTAAACTGAGGAGCCCAGAACTGGACACAGGACTCAAGGTGTGGCCTAAGCAGTGCTGAGTGCAGGGCAGAATGACTTCCCTGCTCCTGCTGGCCACACTATTCCTGATCCAGGCCAGGATGTGTGCCTGCATATTAGCACTTAAATATTTTCCACAAGTGTATCCCTCATATGTGCGTCTACCAGGCATGATGGCTTAGGTTGGAAAGGACCTCAGTGATATCTACTCTAACCTTCCTGCCATGGGCAGGGATGCCTTTCAACTAGACTCAAGGCCTCACCCAACCTGGCCTTGAACACCCCCTGGGAGGAGGCAGCCACAGTCTCCCTGGGCAACCTATTCCAGAGTTTCACTGCCCTCATACTAAAGAACTTCTTCCTCATGCAGCTCTGTATTATATATTGACATCTATACTGCTTCAGTCCAAGTTAGGATTTGCCATTAGGCAATAGCAAGTACAAGAAAGTAATCTTTTTATTCCCCTGAAAAATCCAGTAAAAGGTTTCAGTGTGATTGATTGTGAATTAACTAAGTCTGAACTCCTCTTTTCAGAGTAGTGCTGTTAATAATACTGCTGCTGGAGGAAGAGGGAAGGGAGAAAGGGTCATTCTAATGTTACCTACCTGACTTCAATCATTGTCTCTTTATAATTGCTAGTGATTGAAAGCCTACATTTAGAGATTTGTGGTTAAGCCCTTAAATCTCCCCATATTAACAGGAATGGCAACATAATAAAAGTCCTTTTTCCTCTGTTCATCTATTATGTCACTGCTCAGTTATGCTTTAGAAACTTCTTAAAATGGAGAGTGGAAAGGAGAAGAAAGGTTCTGTGCTGATTGCAGACCCTGAAGGCAAGCATGAGGCAGTCACTTTGGTTCTTACCTAGAAAAGGTTCAAGTCTTGAATGTGTCATGTGTTTGAGGCTATTTGCAGATATGCTTCTGATAGTGTTCTCTCAACAGTTTTGATTGAGTGCATTTGAGAAATCTGAGTCCTATTCTAGGAGACATTAACACATTAGTGTTAACCAGAAGTTATAAACACTACAAATAAACTGCCTGTCTTTGCTCAAGTACCACTGTGTGAACAGTCCAAAGAGCTGAGTGATTAAAGTATACAAGGTTACTTGTAGACCATTTTTTAATGTTACCTGACTGATAAGAATATATAAAGCCTGACAATAGAAGTAATAAAAGTGTGTTTGCTTCACAGGAAGGCAGTTCAGCAGTGAGGGACGAACAGGTTAGCACTGCTAGTGAAGACACTGGGTCCTATCTACTACAAGAGCAACAAGACTGTCTGGTCTGTCATGAGTCTCTTGAATTGGAAGAGAACCCAGAACTGGCTGAAGGAGCAGCTCCTGAGAGCTATTCTGAATCTGTCTGTGAAGAGGATGTTACTCTTGCCTTGAAAGAGCTAGATGAGAGATGTGAAGAAGAAGAGGCTGACTTCTCTGGTTTGTCTAGGTAAGATTAATGTTGCTTCTCAGTAATAGAAATTGCATGTAACCAGTGCAATGAATCCAACAAAGCAGACTTTCTTATGATGGTTTTTCCATGAATCCCAGGATACACGTACCTAAACTGCTGCTTTGCATATCTGAAGTAATGGTTGATTGGTTTTGCCTGTTACAGCAAAGAAAAAAGAAGTTATTACTTTGCTCAGCAATTGTTTCTGGTACAGGGAAAAGAGCCCTGCAGGAAAAGATGAATAAAAGAGGTTTAGCACTTCTCATCACCATCAGCCAGAGAGAAATGTGAAAAGGGGTCAGAGGGCATTTTGGAGAGTTTTCTTGGCAGCTACCAGCTGCAAGCAGTATGAAACATGGAAAAGCTCATGCTGCAGGCCTTTCAGAACTGCTCTGAGTTATGGCAGAGCCTGTTTTGGCACCCAAAGACAAGATTGGGGCTTTTTAATCACAGCTCCTGTAGGTATTAGGCCAGATTGTCATTATATTTGCCCAAAGGTTATTTTTAGAATAGAATAGAATTACCAAGGTTGGAAGAGATCTTGAAGATCATCGAGTCCAACCTGTAACCACAACCTCACAACTAGACCATGGCACCAAGTGCCACATCCAGTCCCCTCCTGAACGCCTCCAGGGACGGAGACTCAACCACCTCCCCGGGCAGCCCATTCCAATGGCGAATCACTCTCTCGGTGAAGAACTTTCTCCTCACCTCGAGCCTAAACTTCCCCTGGTGCAGCTTGAGACTGTGTCCCCTTGTTCTGGTGCTGGTTGCTAGGGAGAGGAGGCCAACCCCCTCCTGGCTACAACCACCCTTCAGGTAGCTGTAGAGAGCAATGAGGTCGCCCCTGAGCCTCCTCTTTTCCAGGCTAAACAGCCCCAGCTCCCTCAGCCTCTCCTCATAGGGCTTGTGCTCAAGGCCTCTCCCCAGCCTTGTTGCCCTTCTCTGGACACGTTCAAGTGTCTCAATGTCCTTCTTAAACTGAGGGGCCCAGAACTGGACACAGTACTCAAGGTGCGGCCTAACCAAAGCAGAGTACAGGGGCACAATGACCTCCCTGCTCCTGCTGGCCATACTATTCCTAATGCAGGCCAGGATGCGGTTGGCCCTCTTGGCTGCCTGGGCACACTGCAGGCTCATGTTCAGCTTCCCATCAACCAGCACCCCCAGGTCCCTCTCTGCCTGGCCGCTCTCCAGCCACTCTGACCCCAGCCTGTAGCGCGGCCTGGGGTTGTTGTGGCCAATGTGCTTAAGGTTAATCTTAATGGCTAATGTCTTAAGGTTAATCAGTCTCTTGTATACTTGAACGTGTCCAGAGAAGGGCAACAAGGCTGGTGAGAGGCCTTGAGCACAAGCCCTATGAGGAGAGGCTGAGGGAGCTGGGGCTGTTTAGCCTGGAGTAGAGGAGGCTCAGGGGCGACCTCATTGCTCTCTACAACTACCTGAAAGGTGGTTGTAGCCAGGAAGGGGTTGGCCTCTTCTCCCTAGCAACCAGCACCAGAACAAGGGGACACAGTCTCAAGCTGTGCCAGGGGAGGTTTAGGCTCGAGGTGAGGAGAAAGTTCTTCACCGAGAGAGTGATTCGTCATTGGAATGGGCTGCCCGGGGAGGTGGTTGAGTCGCCGTCCCTGGAGGCATTCAAGAGGGGACTGAATGTGGCACTTGGTGCCATGGTCTAGTTGTGAGGTTTGTGGTTACAGGTTGGACTCAATGATCTTTGAGGTCTCCTCCAACCTTGGTAATACTATACTATACTACTACTATACTATACTACTACTATTTCTAAGACATTTTAAGTTAAAGCAACATCTTCTTTTCCATTTTTTAATATGGAGAGCAAAAAGAACTATTGAGAGAAAAAAGTTCTAGTTAGTCCTAGCTGGTTGAGTTACAATTCAAGTGGAGGCCTAAGTCCCTTGCAGTCTAAGAAGGATGGAAAATAAACCAAAAAATCCTATATAAATAAAAAACACTAACAAAAGAAAGCAGACCAAAACAGAAAACCCAACAACAAAACCCCAAAAACCACAAACAAAAATTCAGCCACACCAAACAAAAATGCAGCCAAAGCAAACACAAATCAAACCAAACCAAACAACTCCAAGAAGTAAAATTTATTCAGGAGTTTATGTTGAATAATAGATGGACTGGGTGTATATAGGAAAGCAGACTTAGGGTATGTTCTGTCAGAGAGAACATTTAAGGATCCTTTTACAGCCACAACAGGAACTGTAAAATACCAAATCATTTGAGAATCATTTGCACATTGGCCACAACAACCCCAGGCAATGCTACAGGCTGGGGTCAGAGTGGCTGGAGAGTGGCCAGGCAGAGAGGGACCTGGGGGTACTGGTTGAGGGTAGGCTGAACATGAGCCTGCAGTGTGCCCAGGCAGCCAAGAAGACCAATGGCATCCTGGCCTGCATCAGGAACAGTGTGGCCAGCAGGAGCAGGGAGGTCATTCTCCCCTGGACACTGCACTGGTTAGGCCACACCTTGAGTCCTGTGTCCAGTTCTGGGCCCCTCAGTTTAGGAAGGATGTTGTCTTGCTGGAGTGTGTCCAGAGAAGGGCAACAAAGTTGGGGAGGGGTTTGGAACACAAGCCCTATGAGGAAAGGCTGAGGGAGCTGGGGTTGCTTAGCCTGGAGGAGACACAGGGGTGACCTTATTGTTCTCTACATCTACCTGAAGGGAGGTTGCAGCCAGGCAGAGGCTGGTCTCTTCTCCCAGGCAGCCAGTAGCAGAACAAGAGGACACAGTCTCAGGCTGCGCCAGGGCAGGTTTAGGCTGGATGTTAGGAAGAAGTTCTATACAGAGAGAGTGATTGCCCATTGGAATGGGCTACCCACGGAGGTGGTGGAGTCACCATCATTGGAGGTGTTCAGGAGGAGACTTGATGGGGTGCTTGGCTGCATGGTTTAGTTGATTAGGTGGGTTGGATTGGTTGATGGGTTGGACGTGGTGATCTTGAAGGTCTCTTTCAACCTGGTGTATTGTATTGTATTGAGAAAGTTCTACTGAGACAGAGATGGAGAAATGAACCTTGTAATCCCCTGTGCAATCTATCTTGCAAGAATTAATGACTGGGACCAGCCCTCCTAATAGGCAACAGAAAAATCCTTTAAGGTTTTATTTACACTAAGCAAACAAAGGAAAAAACAACCCTAGCTCTACTTCAAAGAGCATCGGAGGTTATTATTTACAGGCTTGATACAGTATTTACACAGAATCACAGAATTGTCAGGGTTGGAAGGGACCTCAAAGATCACCCAGTTCCAACCCCACTGCCATGTGCAGGGACACCTCACACTCCAGCAGGTAAAATATCAGAGAATCTTTTTGAAGCTTGCTTACAGACACTGTTCTAAAGGATTGCAATTTAGCTTTTGAGTTTTTGTGCTGCTGAAAAAAGTACATCTAAAAACTCTACACGTGCTTCTTGTTTAAGGGTTAAGAGTTAAGGCATGCTTGGTGCTGCTGTGAATGGGGTAGTTGTTAGGGAGAAACCCACTATTTGTTAAAAAAAATATATGAATGAACTATCTGTACCTTGAATCCTCCCACACATTTTTGCTGCCCAAGTACAATTATAGAAGAACTACCAAAATATATCATTCATAGAATCATAGAATCAATAAGGTTGGAAATTACCTCAGAGATCATCAAGTCCAACCTATCACCCAGCACCTCATGACTAACTAAACGATGGCTTCAAGTACCACATCCAGTCCTTTTTGAACATCTCCAGGGATGGTGACTCCACCACCTCCCTGGGCAGCACATTCCAATGGCCAATCTCTCTTGCTGGGAAGAACTTTCTCCTCACCTCCAGCCTAAACTTCCTCTGACACAGCTTGAGGCTGTGTCCTCTTGTTCTGGTGCTGGTTTCCTGGGAGAAGAGACCAACCCCCTCCTGGCTACAACCTCCCTTCAGGGAGTTGTAGAGAGCAAGAAGGTCTCCCTGAGCCTGCTCTTCTCCAGGCTAAGCAACCCCAGCTCCCTCAGCCTCTCCTCACAGGGCTGTGCTCCAGACCTCTCGCCAGCCTCATTGCCCTTCTCTGGACACCTTCAAGTGTCTCAATAGCCTTCTTAAATTGAGAGGCCCAGAGCTGGACACAGGACTCAAGGTGTGGCCTAACCAGTGCTGAGTACAGGGGCAGAATGACTTCCCTGCTCCTGCTTCCTTGTAATACAAATCATTTTAACAATTACCTTAATGGATGTAAGTGGTAGCATGGATTAATTTATAGCTTTGTGTCTTTATTTGCTGTATGGTGCCTAATAGAAAGTATGACTGCAGAATGCTCTTTGAACAAAGGTCTGTTAAATTGATTGCCCATACAGATGAAAGTGTTGTGATCTATCTCCATTCAATTCTGGTGTTACTTAAAACACTTAGAAAATAGTATTCTACTGCTAAATGAGTTCTTATGTTTCTCTTAAAGAAAGCTGGAAGTTTTTTGTAGATATTGGTGGGCCATATGTTGAGATTCATTACACGTTAATTCAGTTATTGGGGGCAAGGAAAAAAGAGAATCACAAAATGGCTGAGGTTGGAAGAGACCTGAGAGATCATCTATTCCAACCTCCCTGCCATGGGCAGGGCTGCATCTCAACTACACTCAAGGCCTCATGCAACCTATCCTTGAACATTCCCAGGGAGGAAGCATCCACAACCTCCCTTGGCAACTTATTCCAGTCCCTCGCCCCCATACTGAAGAACTTCTCCCTAAAATCCGGTCTAAACCTACTCTCTCCCTCAGCTTCAAACCATTCCCCCTTGTCCTCTTGCTAGACACCCTGATGAAAATTCCCTCTGCGGCCTTCCTGTAGGATCTCTTCAGGTATTAGAAGGCAGCCATGAGGTCCTCCTGGTGTCTTCTCCAGGCTGAGCACCCCCAGCTCCCTCAGCCTATCCTCAGCAGAGGTGTTCCAACCCTTGGATTGTCTTTGTGGCCCTCCTAAACATAACCTATAGATTGCCCTTTGTCTATAGCTCTGTGTAGAAGTAACAAGTTTTAATACACCTTGCAGGTATCTGAGAGTATTTTCATATATTGCAGTGGCAAAAGTTTCTGCTTTTTCACTCTTTTCTTGGTTCATAGGCACCTCAGCTGATTACTGATTTTGCAAAACACTGTTCTTGATTCCAAATGCTTATTGTTATTTCCCTCTCAACAAAATGGAGGGGTGGGGTTTTTTTTCCAGGAAAAAAAAACATTACTAAGGAGCTCATTTCTTTTGTTATCTGTAGCCAAGACGAAGAGGAGCAGGATGGTTTCCCAGAAGTACAAACTTCCCCACCTCCTTCACCTTTTCTCTCTGCCATATTGGCAGCTTTCCAACCAGTAGCATACGATGACGAGGAGCAAGCCTGGCGCTGCCACGTCAACCAAATGCTGTCGGACACGGATGGCTCCTGTGCTGTGTATACATTTCATGTCTTCTCGAGATTGTTTCAGGTCAGTGGATAGCCAGCGTGGGGTTGGTTGCCTGAAATCCTCTCCTCCTGCTTTCAAAGCTATTCTTCCCCTCTGTAACTGCAAACCCCACAAGATTATGGTAGCAAGAAGCCTGAGGAAGCAAATCAAGAGCAGACCAAACTCTCACGCTGCTAAAAGGGCATTAAGTGGTTGTACACAGTTTTTCCATGGGATGTCTGCTGTATGCATTGGCTTGGAGTGATTCTACTCAGAAAAAAAAAGCTCAACCCCCTCCCAGTTCACTGGGTTTTGTAAGCTCTTGGTTCAGGTCGTGTCCCTTCTGTAGTGTTCTGAATATCACCCAGGTTCTGTGCTGATTACAGAAGTAATGTCTTCCTCCTGGGTTTCTGGGGGATTAATTATTTTGAGAGCACAGCATGACAGACATTAGTGAACTTGCCTTACATCTGTCTCATGAGACAAAGGTGGGGCTTTTTCTGCAGAGAAGTCATTAAAACACCAGGAGATCCACTAAAGCTGGAAGTTTCAAATGCCTCTGGCTATATTTACCTGACAGAAATACCCGACATAAAATGCCTATGGCTTAATTTGTCTGGCTTCCTCCTTCCTATATATGGGGGATGAGTTTTTTACATTTTCAAAGTGGTTCTACTTGGATGTACATTATTCTTTGCAGGTTATTATAGGATAGAAGAACAATGAATCCATTCTACAGGCCACAAGCCAAGTGAGCTAAGAGCAGGTTCAATATGCAAACAAAGACCTTATGACTCCAACCCTTTCTCATATCTCCAGGGTTAATTTTGCCTGCTGTTTGGTGTATTATAATAAAGCCTCACCGTGTTTTACCACACTAGCACACATTTTACCCCATAGGTACAGTCAGGTTTAAGATTAGGACCCTGAATTAACTTACATCTGAAGAATTCATACTCTACCTTATCCGTGCACTAACTTGTGTCTGCATCTATAGCCATTTTCCATTTTCAGTTGAAGTATTTTGCCACAGCACTGTGAAATTCCTGGTTCTGATTTTTGTCATTTTGCTTCACCTAGACATCTAGTTTAGCTTCCCTCCATTATACCAAAGCTTAGCTGCAGTTGCTCTTCACCCATTCATTCATTTCCTGGAAGTGTTAAAACTGGAGTTTCTCTCGTGTTCATTAAAGAGGGAGCTAGAGAGAAAGATGTAATTTTCTGTGGCTTGACAGGATAGCCCTCAGCTGGAAAGATGGATAGTCTGGGAAAAGTGACAATAGCAATCCAGGGCTTGAGCCTGGGCAGAGAACTGTTCCTTAGGAGTTGTTACTGGATACAAAGAAAGGTTAAAATGACTGCAGGAGACCCAGGAAGCCTTGTTTGACTGCGCCTTTCCATTTTGCTTCTGGCTCATACACTGTGTAAATGTCATCTGTGTATAGTTCTATCCTACATGGAACTTGATAGGATTTAGGAAATTATATATAGCAAAGTACAATGTTTTATTAGGCTAAGCTGATAATCTGTGTAATTAAACATGATGTACATAGGACTGATGGTAAAAGAAGGTAGAAGTCCTGCAGGTGGCAGTTTTGGACACAGATTGTGTTACACAGGTCATATTCTGACTCAAAACTGAAAATGAATTCTCACTCAGCATTGAAAATGAATGGAACTGGTCCTGTCTGTACTGCAGAAAGACAAATTGTTTGTCCAGCTATCCTGATTTTAAAGGGCCTACACATGAAAGGAGTAATTGTCTTTAGAGCTGTATCAGTTTGTCATTTAGTGACAAAAATGCATGATGGAAATTTGCCCTGAAATTCTTCATCTGGAAAGCCAGAGGAAGAGGAGTAAAATACAATGGAAAATGATTGGGGATTTTCTCTGATTTGCTTTCCAGACCATCCAAAGGAGGTTTGTGTCTATAACAAATGACTCAGTCAGGTTCCTTGGTGAGAGTCTGCAGCGCATTGGGAAGAAGTTTCAGAGCTCTCTGGAGGTGATGATGATGTGTTCAGAATGTCCAACAGTCTTTGTGGATGCAGAAACGGTAAGCATCCCCTGCACTTCCATGCTGAAACAGCTGGCTGCTTAAACTTCTTGATGTGACATACAGAACTGTGGGTTTAGCACTTGGAAAATAGGAATGCTTGGGAAGACTTCGGGAGGTTTGAATCAAATGTGTTAGTTGTATTTTTGCCTTTCAAATGAGATTTATAGATGCACAGAATGGTTTGGGTTGGAAGAGACCTTTAAGATCATCCAGTTCCAACCCCCTGCCATGAGCTGGGACACCTTCCACTAGGCCAGGTTGCTCAAGGCCTCATCCATCCTGGCCTTGAATACCTCCAGGGAGGGGGCATCCACAACCTCCCTGGGCAACCTGTTCCCGTGTCTCACCACATTCACTGTGAAGAATTTCTTCCTTATCTCCAGTCTAATTCTCCCCTTTTCCAACTCAGACCCATTGCTCCTCCTCCTGTCTCTACAAGCCCTTGTAAAAAGTCCTTCTCCAGCTTTCTTGTAGGCCCCCTTCAGGTACTGGAAGGTCACTATAAGGTCTCCCCAGAGCCTTCTTTTCTCTATTGTCAGTAATTGAGACATCTGAATAATTCAGGCATGTAAAAGATGCTTTTTATAACCTGGATAGGTTTTTGGATGTGCAGAACAACACATTGACAAAGGCTAAGAAAGCATTCTGGAGCAAGTGGATTACCACATACTTGCCCTATTTTGCCCTTCCTTAAACAATTGCTATTGGACATAGTCAGATGAGGGACTGAGATGGATGGATCTTTGACCTTGACCCAGTATCACATTCAACAAGGCCAAGTTCTGGATCCTGCTCTTAGATCACACAACCCTATGCATTGCTACAGGCTTGGGGCACAGTGGCTGGAAAAGCTGTCCAGCAGAATAAGACCCCTGGGTAGGGAAGGGGTCAGCTCCAGCCATGAGCCAGCATTGTGCCCAAGAAGGCCACCAGCATCCAGGCCTGCCTCAGGAACAGCATGGCCAGCAGGAGTAGGGAAGTGATGGTGCCCCTGTACTTTGCACTGGTGAGGCTGCACCTCAAATACTGTATTTAGTTCTGGGCCCCTTGCTAAGAGAAGGACATTGAGGTGCTGGAGTGTGTCCAGAGGAGGGCAATGAAGCTGTCAAACTGTCTGAAAAGCAAATGTTGTGAGGAACAGCTGAGAGAACTGGGGTTGTGTAGCCTGGGGAAAAGGAGGCTCAGGGGAGACCTGAAAGGGGGTTGTAGCAAGGTGGGGGTGAGACTCTTCTCCCAATTAACAAGTGATAGGACAAGAGGGAATAGCCTCAAGTTGTGCTGGGATGGGGTTAGATTGGATATTAGGAAAAATTATTAAGCACTGGTGCAGGCTGCCCAGGGGAAGCAGTAAGGTCACTACCCCTGGAGTGGTTTAAAAGGCATACAGATGTGGTGCTGAGGGACATGGTTTAGCGGTAGCTTGGTCATGCTAGGTTAACAGTTAGACTTGATGATCTGAAAGGTCTCTTCCAACCAAAATGATTCTGTGACTCTTTGGTCCCATGATTGTTACAAGTGACAGGAGAAGAATTAGTAAGAAAAACCGAAGTGGAAGTAAAATGACAGGGAGAAAGGGCGTGGAGCAAAGCTGAGGTAGCAGCTCCTGAGGGAAAAAGGTACTTTGAAACTGTGTTGGGAAAGGCAAAGTCATTAATGGTAGAACATTCTTCAAACATCCAGCAGTTCCTGTTCCTGCAGACTGAAGCCTTTGCTGGTGGTTTGTATATTGAGAAGGGCGAGTACCCCTCACTGGACACTCCTGGACTGCTACAGAAGCAGTCCTGTAGTGCCTTTTTTGCTGCCCATTTACACTAACTATGTGCTTATCAAATTTTGTTCTTGGCTTTGAAAGATCTAAAAATCCTTTTGAAATGTATTTCTTTTAAAATCAAACCTGTTGTTCACTGACTTAACTGATCCAGCTACAAAGGTATCATGAGTGATCTGTAGACTACTCATTCTACTTGGATTGTTTTTCCAAATGGGGACTGGGAAATTTCATATTAAATAATTTAGATGTTACACTACATGGATTACAGTCAGATGTTACATGACTGCAGTGGTGATTGCTTTTATCTTCCAGCTAATGTCTTGTGGTCTGCTAGAGACATTGAAGTTCAGTGTTCTGGAGCTCCAAGAACATTTGGATACCTATAATGTCAAAAGAGAGGCAGCAGAACAGGTGAGTCATATTTTAAACCAAAAAAAGCCTCACAGTAGAACCTACTCATCAAGAACATGTTGCAGGTCTCAATACAGACATCCAGAAGTAAACTGAGGGGTGGGAAAACTGAAATAGGATTCTGTGTCCTTTTCTTACTCCTTTTCTACCTGGACAATCTGAACCGGAGTGTTTTTCTTGTGTGTCATTTATCTTTGTGGTATGGATTTCTGCAGTGGAAATGTCTAACACAGCACAAATGCACTGGCACTGGGAAGAGCTCAGCTCATGCCTCAGTTAGAAATCCTCTTTTAAAAATGCTCATATCAATAAACCAGGGAGGTTGGGTGGGGGTTTTTGTCTTCTTTTTGAACATTTTGGCTTATTTTAGGATGGGATTCACAATCAGATTAAGGCATCATGCACAAATATATCTATATATATGTATACACACACATATATGAGATATATAGATATATATCATGTGCACACATATATATATATGCACAGATACATCTATATAGATACATATATATATGAATTAAGTGTCTTGACACCAATAGTATTTAAGGATGAAGTCAGTGCAATTAAAAACAATAGTCTCAGAATGGTTTGGATTGGAAGGGACCTTTACAGGTCATCTAGTCCAATCCTCCTGCAGTAAGCAGAGACTTCTTCCACTAGATAGGGTTGCTCACAGCCCTGTCCAACCTGACCTGGAATGTTTCCAGAGATCAGGCATCTGCCACCTATCTGGACAACCTGGGCCAGCATTTCACCACCCTCAGTCTGAAAAAATTCTTCCTTGTATTTTGCCTAAATCTATTCTTCTTTAGCTTAAAACCATCATGCCTTGTCCTGTCACAACAGCCCTTGCCAGCACAGCCCTTGCCAGCTTCCTGATCAGCCGGTTAAAGCACTGAAAGGTCACAGTAAGGTTCCCCACAGCAGCCTTCTCTTCTCCAAAATCAAAATAATCAAAGCAATGTATTTTATCCTGCTATAGGTACTGACTTGTAGCTTAGCTGAATAGGTCTTTAGACTTTTTTGTTGGCCAGATCTCTGGTGAGGGGCTTCCACAGCTGTGGCATACACAGACACATAAATTTAGGTCTCTCATCCCCTGATTTTTATGTCAGTTATTTTAGAAGCATACAGTTTAGTTTTCAAAGTATGTGTTACTGGTTTTGTCCTTGTGCAGAGGAGCCCAAAGGATACCGTACAGCAAAACTGTTTCTAGGAGCCAAGGCAATATTTCTGCTAAAGAACTGCAGCCTGTTTTTGCCCTGGTCTGTGGTAGTAACAATTTGCTTGTAAACTAACTCATGAAGTCTAATATAATGAGCTGCATTCTGGCATTTGGTCTTAATCAGAAACAAAGTGCTCATCTAATGACTAAAACTGCCTTACTCAGTGGAATAGTTAAGGCCTGACCATCTCCAATGTGTAATGCTGTCATCACTCCTATGAGTCGTCATTTTCAAGAGCAACACTGAGGCATAGAGAGGCTAAGTGATTTGTCCCAGGGTTGTGTGTGTGTGTGTGATTTGAATAGTGACTATCCAAACATAAAGGGATTCTCCATATCTAAACTCCTCATAGCAACAACAAATGGTGGTGTTTGGCTGGTCAAAGTACGAGTTGAAATGATGTCCCTTTCAGATGGCCATCATTCTCTGGAATTGTAGCTAATTTTGCACTGCCACTTACCAAGATAAATCCGTGCTGAATACTAAGAGCTTAGGTTTTTGCAATCTATTATACTTGATAAAGGGTTGCAGATATCAATCTGATGGCCTGTCATTGTCTCACAGTGAAAGACTCTTGTTTTGCTGTGGTGCAGCTGTCAAAACAGTGTCCAGTAACACGTTTCTGTGGTCAGCCTGTCTTCTGGCGCAGGATTTTTGAGTGACTGGAGCAGGAAAGAGGTGTAGAGGATGAAATGAATTATTCTGAAATAACTGAGAGCACTTTGCTAGGGTTTCATTTTTATTTAATCATTTCTAAATAAAAAGAAGCAGTACTGATCAGGAAGAAATGTACAGCTTTCACCAATCATTTGTGACTCTTGCTGGCATGTCATTTAACTGACTTGGTGCATTATTTAAGTGTTCATTTAGCACATTAATTTAGAAGCAGTGAGTAACTAGCTTCAGGTAATGAATTTTCCTAAATCATTTGTTAAAAGCATTTATTCAGCTGTTGGTCCTCAGTTTTTTTTTTTGTGTGTGTATTCTATCTGTAGACTAAGAATCTTTCAAAACTGCTTCTCAGGTATAGAGAGTAGAGTAGAGTAGAGTAGAGTAGAGTAGAGTAGAGTAGAGTAGAGTAGAGTAGAGTAGAGTAGAGTAGAGTAGAATAGAATAGACCAGACCAGACCAGGTTGGAAAAGACCTTTGGGATCATCAAGTCCAACCTATTGCCCAACACCATCTAATCAACTAAACCATGGCACCAGGTGCCACATCCAGGCCTTTTTTTAAACACCTCCAGTGATGGTGACTCCATCACCTCCCTGGGCAGCTCATTCCAATGGCCAATCTCTCTTGCTGGGAAGAATTTCTTCCTAACATCCAGCCTGAACCTCCCCTTTAAGAAATGCTTTGCACCCTCTGTCTTTGTGGAAGAGAAACATAAGTTGATGTGAAGCAAACATTTAAAGATTCTTTTGTCACACAACCTACTGCTCTTCCCAAAGGTCTTTCTACCAACACATTCTGTAAAAAACTATTAACAAATTAATTTTGTCACCTCTTTGGAGCTTCTGTTCTGTTTCCTTGCAAGGAAACCTCCATGTGTATATTGGAGCCAAAGATAATCAGATGGAAAACATAAGGTTATATGTATATCATAACATTCTAGGCACACCCTTTATTCAGGCTGCTTTTAAGGTTAAAAAAACCCAAGTAAATCTTAAAAGGGCAGTGTGAGAAAATAAATATTAGCTCCCTAAGTGCTGATGCTGCTTGTTGCAGTACAAAGCTATTCCGTTGTTACCAATGATGCTGTCAGAGAAAAAGAAAAATGAGATTTGCTGTGTACATTGGTATCCATGTCACTAATTGAAACTGACACTGCAGTGCTTAGAGAATTCCATTTCTCCTCTTGATAAGCATACAGGCCTAGTTAATTCACTAAGTAACCTTTATTAAATTGAGTGGATGGGAAATCGCATTTTTCTTTTCCTTGCATCAGACAGAGGTTAGAGAAAGGTCACCGAGATTTCCTGTGACACTCAAGATACCAAGCACACAGTATGCTAAAATTGTTCTTCCTTGGACATAGAGAGCCTGTTTGTTTCAGAAGATGATCTGCACTTTATCTCAGCATGATGCATTCTCATTTCAGTAATGCCTAAATTACCTCATGCTTGCAGTTTGCACTGCACACTGTGTCGAGGAGATGATCAAATCAGGTTGTCCAACGAGGGCATCTTTGATTCCTCAAATGCTTTCTGCTAACACTTTCTGCATGGTTGGTTAAAGCTAGAATAAGAAAATACCCACTGAAATTAATAAACTTGTGGTCTGCTCTAGGAACTGGGGTTAAACAGAGCCCTGTATTCAGTGGAACCTGTGTTTGCATTGTGTATTGAGTGAGTACTTCATCTCCCTGGTTTCTGTGAACTGGAGGTGATGCTAAACTCCCACTGAAGGATTTATGGTTTTTTGCTTTGGTTACACAGGAGAACTCTGTTTCCTTCTGGTTCTGAAGTAGTCCCAAGAAATGTAACAGACTAACTCTGTAATCTGAAATCATGCTGAAAAATTGTGTTGGTGTAAACTTTGTGCATCAGGTAAAGAGGAAATGTGATTTAATTTCATGGAAGGAGTAAAGTGTCTAAATCTGACTGAAATCGAATGGTAAATGGACATTTAGTTACTTTGCATCCTCTGGAAATTCCTAGCTAGAAATTGTCAGCTTCCTCAGTTGTTGTAACACATAAATGCAGCTGCAAGTGCTGTGTTTAGGGACATGGGTTAGTGTTGACCCTTCAGTGCTGGGTTGAGGGTTGGACTGGATGATCTTTGCGGTCTCTTCCAACTGGATGTATTCTGTGATTCTGTATTTTGAAGCCTCCACCCTCCCACACATCTCACTGCATAATGGTACCCAGATTCAATCACAGAGTAGTGTTTATGCTGAAGAGTACAATCCCCATCTGGGGTAATGAAGGCTGCAGGACAATGGAAGCGACACCGTGACAGCTAGGAAGTGATCCATCAGAGTGGGAATTGGTGGTGGGGACAGTGGTGGTAAACAATGGATTTCATCTTGCAGTTTCTTACAGAATCTCAGGATGTGCAAGACTTGATGAAGTATCTCAGGCAGTTTTAGCACAGTCTTTAAACATCTTTCAGAAGGTGTTTAATTTTGTTTCTCTTTCTTTTGCAGTGGCTAGAAGACTGCAAAAGAACATTTGGTACTGATGATGGCATTCATGGCACCAACACGGATGCCCAGGTAGGTCTCTGTCATTTGTGAGTCTCTGGATATGAGATTAAAATAAAAAAAACCCCAAAACATCTTTATGTCTGTTGCAGAACACCTCCAATATTTGCAGAGAGATTAAAAATGTATGAAAAGCTTTTCATTTCAGTTATCATCCCATCTTCTGGAAACTCAGCTTCTTATGAAGCAGTGGTCTAATAAAAAAGAGCTCTTTTTAATAAAAGTTGCCAACCCATCTTGGGTTCTAGACCTAATAACACTGAGTAGATAAGCAGAGCAGATACCATCTGTGTACCAGCAAGTTTGCCTTTCTGCAGCTGTTTCTACAAGAGAAAGAAAAAAAGATTGGCATTCTGCTTATGTGCTCAGATAAACTGTCTGGCCACAACTCTCTACTGAATTTAATGTAATTAGTAATGCATCTGACCTTTCAGGAGTCATTACTTGGGTGGGAGCAAAGTAGCAGTATCACAAAAACCTCATGAAACTCCTCGGTCAAAATAGCATCTAACAACAATAAGTGAAGTAACCTATTAATAGTAGTAGTAGTAGTAGTAGTTCAATATTTTCTATGTATTTGCATGGCAGTCATCCATGTTTAATATTACTAATTGCTGTAGGAAGTGATGGCTTTACCCAAGCAGACTAGGAGTTAGGAGGTTTTTAATAGTTGTATATTATGTACACAATAAGAAAAGTGTCATCCATAACTACAAGGGATCTGCCATCTGGAGTCCTGTAATAAGAGCAGTGAAAGCAGAATTGCAGTAGAACTTCCCTTTTCTCCATGACATTTTGACAGAAATCCCAAATCCAAGCTGAAAAAGGAGGAATTTTACTCCTTTTATTCAATCAAACTCTCTCTGTTGATGCACTCAGTCATCTTTCTGCTGCTGAAGATGTAGTGTTCAGAAACAGCAATGTGCCCTGTGTGCAGTTTTCCTTTGGTCTCCTGTATTTGGGTTGGGTTTTTTTAATTCAATCACAAAATGCACCTGAGTTTGTAGAGCAGTGAATTGTGTGATGTTTATATACCCTGTGGATTTTTATAGTGCATCAAAGTTGCATGTTTTAAAACCAAATTTCATGTGGATAAGCATAGGTAGGATGCAAAATAGTTTGCCATTTCCAGGGCTTTTTGCTTTGCCTATGAACACATTCAGTACAATTTACACTCAGTTTTTACCTTTTCATATAGTGACTGGTGCCTGTTGTTACATACTCCTAAACATTTACTATTACAGTGCAGTAAATGTTATATATATAGAGAGAGAGATAAAAAAGCAGCATTTATGTATTATAGGAGGTTTATGAACACATCAAGGAATTCTTTTACTTATTCTATTAGATTAATGAAACATGGCCCTGCTGTCATTATTCTTGCTTTCAAAGATCCTATAATGGTTTAGTGGTTGTGGTAGTTGGGTGATGGTTGGACTCAATGATCTTCAAGGTCTTTTCCAACCTTAGTGATTCTGTGATTTCAGTCCCATTATTTAGAATGTTGTATATTATGCTGACACTTAGCTGTTAGAACATAACTGTTCTTACCATGAAGGTAAATGTTACTGTCCCCACTGTATGGCTGGGAAGACAGACATGGAGGAAGAGACACCTGCAGGCTTTCATTTCATGTGTCCAGAGGGAATCCAGGATTCTGAGCGAGGCAGTTTTGTCTGTTCTTCTGCAGGGTTTGATGACAGCCTCTTAAAAGGAGTTGTCTGGCCAATCACACTGATTATTTGTGGGGACCTATTTTGATTGTAAGTTAGCCTGCAAGGTTGCCCAGGGAGGTGGTGGAAGCCTCATCCCTGGAGTCTTTTAAGGCCAGGCTGGATGTGGCTCTGAGCAACCTAATCTAGTGTGAGGGGTCCCTGCCCATGGCAGGGGGCTTGGAACTGGCTGATCCTTGAGGTCCCTTCCAACCCTAACAATTCTATGATTCTATGAGGCATGATGGCAATTTTTAGCTTATGTGCTCCTTGCACTTGCAGGTCCTGTCAAAATCATTTGAATATCTATTGAGATGGCAGAGTCCTGTTACCCTGCTTCACAAATACACACAATGTAAAGAAGCTCTACGTTTATTCACAGATTATAGTGACTCAAAGGAGTGTTTCAAAAGGCCTTGTAAATAGAGTGTGGAGCTGATGAGCCTACACAGTCAACCAGTTAATGCTAAAAATAACTAAGTGTTGTCTTGCTCATGGAAACAGGGCTGCTTCATTCAACAGATATTTTTCATTCACTAACACAAATGAGATTTTCTTGCTAATTTTTAGCACTGTGGTCGATACAGCTAAGGAATAGTGAGATGAATTCTGTTCTGGCTCATGCAGTGCCAGCAGACTTGCAAGCAAATCTCATTGTTATTGGATTTTTGCTATTTGTACTTACATGCAAGCCTGAAAGAATGCGTCTGGACCCTGGCTGGACCGCACAGGGCTGGCAGGTAGAAGGAACAGATTATTTCTCAAGTCAGCAAGTATATGAAAGACACTGAAGCAGTACAAAGCTGTTTTGAAAAGAAAACCTCCCTTGAATGTTGAGAATAGCTATCAAGAGGTGATTTAAGGCTTACAATAATAATGAGGCTTTGCTTAAGGAAGACTGGAACCTAATAGCTAAAAATATCAAATAAGTGACCCTGCCATTCTTCCAAGTCTGTGCTTCATTACAGCAAGTCATAGAATTCTTGGTGACTCTGGCAGTTCAAGATCTTCTCGCTGCACATCGTGCTGTGCATCAGAAGGTTTTGCTTACGTAACAGTTGTGCTGTGTATGATAGCACAGAGTACAGAACAAAACCATGCAATGTTTTAGTCAGTTAAGCACAGTGCAAGGCATTCATTGTACACATTGTGTCCGCTTGTGTGCTTAGTGAAGCCCAAATGCCTTCTGCCTGTTGGAATCAGACATTGGTCACATCCTCATATGTTTACTATGACTACGGTACTTGCTTGAATGCCATCAATATGCTTAGCACTGTCCAAAGCACCCAAGTGAAGCTCCTGTCCCTTGTCAGGCAAGGAGCTTTCTGACAATTTCTCTCCCTGCCCCTCTTTCCCAAACAGTTTTCTGAAAGAGGTTGTAAAAACCAAGGGCAATTAAATGGCAGAAAACTCACAGTGAGGTGCTGGGAACTGAGAACTCCCTAAGCTGATGCAGAATCCAAATTATAACTCAGATTTTAAAAGGCATTATATTTACTTAAACTATAATGGTACAGAACAAGAAATGTTGTACAGATATCCAGACCTAAGTGTCCTTGGGTTTGATTTCCTTCAATTTGCATACCTTTAAGACTATAAAAATGCATAGAGACCACTAAGGGTTGTAAGTGAAGTATGTTACTCATGTTGTGGGACGATAAAGCCAGTGCTGTTTCTCCTTAGCTCTAGCAGCAAGTAATATCACTTCAAAATCAGCTTGTTGATGGTTTTTTTTCCATTCAGTGTATAGTTGGAGCATGTTACTTATATTTCTTCCTCTGTTTTACCTGGGACATCTTTTACCCTAATTAAAATTATTTCCTACACTAATTCTTGATCTCTTTTTTTTTTTTTTTTTTCTTTCTGTGTATTTTTGTGACCTGCTCATCTTCTTGCTTAGCAAATGGAAATTCTAGCAGTAAGTGACAGTTCTTGATTTATCAAATACTTAACCATGCCAGTCACCAAACTGGTCTCCATTTGTTTTGTCCATTTGTGAAACAGTGATGTCTTGTCATTGGCCATTACAAATATGCTTGTGTGGTTTGGTTTTGCATCATCTAACACATTGAACTGTTGGTGCTTTGTAGATAACAGGATGCTGTACTTAGTAGAACATTATAGAGGATGATCCCGCTAGCACTAGCTTTTATGTGTGTATGCAAAGCAATATTAACACTGTCTGCACTTTGACTTGGTGTTTTAGATGCATTAAAATGGAAGCAGGGCAGCACATAAGTTAATGCTGCTGTTTCATTTCCTTAAGACCGTATCATGTGGTATTTCCTGAAATAGAATCAGAGCTACCTTTTATAAAGGAAACATCCTTGCCTTCAAGATGGAATTACTCTCCTCTTCCTCCATCAGGCAGTTGTAAGCTAAGGAGCTAAGGCCCAGGTTGTGTACTGTGCTTGTGTATTTATAGTAATGGTTAGGAAAGATTCTATGCTTACAGACCACAGCTGCTGCTTTTGCATATTAGATCTGCAATTTAAAACAGTAAAATATTGACAATGAAAGTTAAGTGATCTGTGCAACTCTGTCTTGGGACATGACATTTCAAAATGCCTCACATCCCACCCCACTGCCCTTTGTGCAAATGTAACTTCTTATTACAAAGCAAAACTTTAAACCTGCGTGAGACAGAGGCTGGTTGTAAATTTAGACCTGAGTGAAGCTTTCCACTGCTTTTCAAGCTTCCTGCTACATTGCCTTCTAAATCCTTTTGGTGTTTCCTTCAGTAACCAAGTAACCACTTTTTGATTTTGCACACTCTGTACTGAAGAAGTTGTCACTGGTTGGCTCTTGTAGTGGACAGCAGATGTCTTGTCCTTCCTGAATATAATGAAGTTGTTTCCTTTTGTAGGAGCTGGAGTTGTGTCGGAGACTGTACAAGTTGCATTTCCAGCTGCTGCTTCTGTTCCAAGCCTACTGCAAACTCATCAGCCAAGTAAAAACAATCAGAAAAGAAGCAGAGGTAATGAAAGCCTTGCCATTTAGCTCCTAATTGTTGACATTTTAAAACCAAGCCCTTGAAAATACATTTTGATAACATTTCCACCATTCTGGAAGCTGAAGGAGGGTGGCAGCTGGTTTACAGCCAATTAATAAAAGAGTTAAGTAGAGCTCGCAAGAATTTTCTGGAATCTTCAATTACCTGTGTTGATTTTTGTACAGCTTGAAAGCTCTTAAGCAGACAGGAGTGTAGAGAGTCCAGTGATGAGTATTTCAGTGGTGCTCCTGGTATAATCAAGCTACAATCAAGGCACATTAACTCCAATCAAGAGAGATCTGTGGTGAAGCCCCTTTCCATCACCCCAGTGTGATGGAAACACCATCACTTGGTACCAGCTGACGTGCAACTGTGTCACTTCAGCCACTGCACAGCTGCTCTGCAACCTTAGTTCCCATCCTGAGTGCAGTTAGTAATGCAGTCTGCACATACTGTGCCTGATTTCTAGTACTAACTTTAGAAGCAAAATGTATCCTTCAGCGGTGTGCCTGTGGTACATACGGGTTGTTATCTGAGGTAATCTGCATGCATTAGGCTGCCTTTCCATGGAGAAGGACCTCGGAGTTGCAGTGGACAGCAAGTTCTCCATGGGACAGCAATGTGCCCTGGAGGCCAAGAGAGTCAATGGGATCCTGGGGTGCATCAAGAAAACTGTGGCCAGCAGGTCTAGGGAGGTTCTCCTCCCACTCTGCTCTGCCCTGCTGAGACCACACCTGCAATACTGTGTCCAGTTTTGGGCTCCCCAATTCAAAAGAGACAGAGACCTGCTGGAGAGAGTCCAACAGAAAGCCACAAGGATGATTAGGGCACTTGAACATCTCTGCTATGAACAAAGACTGAAAGACCTGGGGCTGGAGAAGAGAAGGCTAAGAGGGGATCTGATCAGTGTCTATAAATATCTGAGGGGTGGCTGTCAAGATGAAGGTGCCAGGCTCTTTTTGGTGGTACCCAATGATAGGACAAGGAGCAACAGGTACAAGCTGGAAAACAGGAGGTTCCACCTCAGCGTGAGGAGACACTTCTGCATGGTGAGAGTGACAGAGCACTGGAACAGGCTGCCCAGAGAGGATGCAGAGTCTCCTTCTCTGGGGAGCTTTCAAAACACACCTGAATGTGTTCCTGTGTGATCTGCCTTAGGTGATCCTTCTTTGGCAGGGTGGTTTGATGATCCCTGGAGGTCCCTTCCAACCCCCAGACATTCTATGGTTCTGTGATTAATGTTGTCCTCTGAAAGTTCTCCCTTGGGTACAAAGAGAGGTAGCAGGTAAAAAAAAATAGGCCTGGTCTTGCTTAATATGGTAGGGAGGAAAATGAAAAAGCAGGGTGAAAGTTTTGGGGCTTTGAGTAATTTAGGACAAAGTGCTGCATGTTCCTCACTTGGATGTCCAGATTTTTGTAGAGGCCACAAATGACTCAGCGCATTTCTGTCTGGAGTGTTGTGGAAGGTCAGCATCACCTATCCCACTTTGTGCCTAAGTCAGTCAGATGCAAAATCATATCCTGAGCAGTGGCCTTGTCTTTTACTCCTGTGTTGCAGGTGAAGCTGAAGATAGTATTAGATACACTGGCTGCACTACAGGTGTTCTGCTGGGTTACCAGGCTGCCAGACGTTTCTTCATGTTTGATTTGACCCTGTACTAACACAGTTACTGCTGTACTTGTCCAAAGTGTTTAATTCTTGTCGTTTTGTTATTCAATGATGTGGGGAGAAATGAAATGTGCTTTTGAAGTTTTGAAAGATCTGCAAAGGGTGAAAACTTCATCAGGGGAAAGCCCAAATAACTGCCATGCACACTTAGGCCTTTAACTGTATGCTTGAGCATCTGCAGCAAATATTTAGATATATGCTTTTTCTACCTCTCACTAATCACAGAATCAGTCAGGTTGGAAAAGACCCTTGGGATCATCAAGTCCAACCATTAACTCTGCCCTGCAAAGCTCACCCCTGAACCACATCCCTAAGCACCACATCTAAACAACCTTTGAACACATCCAGGGTTGGTGACTCAGCCACCTTCCTGGGCAGCCTGTTCCAATGTCTGACTACTCTTGCTGTGAAAAAAATTTCCTTGTGTCCAGTCTAAACCTACCCTGTTGCAGTTCGAGGCCACTCCTTCTTGTTCTGTGACTGCAAAGAGGATGAGAAAGGTATCTGATGAATCTGATCTGCTGAAAATGCCTTTAAACCAGAAAAGGGAACTCTGCCTTTCTCTTTAGGTCATAAACATGTCTGAAGAGCTTGCTCTTCTGGAGAGCTGCCTGAAGGAGGCCGAGGCTGCATCTGACAGTGGTATTGAAGAAATTGAAATTGCAGAGGCTTCTCAGGCTAGCACAGAAACAGCCATTCACTCTCTCATTGAAACCCTGAGGAACAAGGAGTTTGTGTCAGCTGTAGCACAGGTCAAGGCTTTCAGGTAAGTGCTTAAGGATTGCTTTCAGACCCGAGTTTGCTAGTGGGCCTTTTGAATCTAAAGATAAGGGGTAGGCACTAGTCCAAATGATTTTAAGTTCTTTCTAGTTGTCCTTATTGAAAAGGACAGGCACTGTTGCTTCATTACAGCTTGTTCATATGCATTTTGTCATTAAAAAAAGGGCAATTCTCGTAGCTCTTTGGAATTCCTCTGAGAGGAAAGTATACCATTAAGTGCCAGGATGCTGCAGCAGCAACTTTTCTCTGGCCTTTTCCTATGAGTTTTGTTCACGTCTGTTTAAAGACCAAGACTACTGTGGCGGTTTAGACTGGCTGCCTCCTGTTGCTGCCACACAAGTTACACCTCCACTGTCCCGAGTGTCCAGCCCAGTAGGTGGACACAGGAAGCTGTGTGTTTCATACCCATAATATCCTGCACCCCTAAATCTAGCTGCAGTCTTTCACTTCCTCTTTCTTCCCTTTCTGCTCCTGTGGGAGATGCTCCCTATCGGGTAATGGTGGGGGAGTTATCTCAAGGCCTCTTAGGCCTGGCTAGGCCTAATTCCAGGAGGAGAAGGGGGAGGGGCAGTCTCAGACCTGGCCAGCTGAGACTAGCCTAGCGGGGCAGTGTGTGGGGGAGTGTGTAGAAAGAGAGAACCCTGGGGTGTTTGGGTATACCCTCAGGTGGGGAGAAGGGAAGTGTTGGGAGGCTTTTGGGTGTGCTATTGGGGATTCTGTGTGCTTTGGGATTCTTTCATCACTACGCTTACAGTTTCTGTACAACACTCACTGCTTTTCCATTTCAACTTTCCATCGCTTCTGCAATCCATTTGTGATGAGTGTCATCCTGTCGCCCCTCTCAGGGGCAAGAGAGGATCTGCCCGGCCTCAAACCAGGACAACTATTGAAGCAGCTGATCGTTGCCCGCGTGTTTGACCGTTTCAATCCGACTGTGTTCACAGATCTATTTGGCCCCACGACATCTTTGGCAGTTCTGAAGACGACCCGGTTCAAACCTTGCTGCACATCTATTTCCGCCACCAGACGCTGGGGCAGACCGGCAGCTTCGCAGTAGTGGGCTCCAACCAGGATATGTCCGAGGCCAGCTGCAAGCTGATGGACCTCAACCTAGAAATTCGAGAGTCTCTCCGCATGGTGCAATCCTATCAGCTTCTAGGGAGAATCAAATCAGGAATAAATCTTGTCAGCACTGGATTCTGAACAGCTGTCATTGAGAAAAGAACTGATAACAAAGACACTTCAGATCATTATTATTATTATTTTTATTAATTATTGAGCACCTTTCATTAAAAACAAACCAACCTCCAGCAACCCTGACAACCAACACAGTTTCGTCACAGCAAGGAATCGTTTCATCAACAGTTAAAAACAAAACAAAACAAAACAAAACTGAAAATGGAAGTGAACAACTAACTTGACTGCTCTTTCTACACAGTAGCTGTGTGGCAGTAGTATTTTTTTATTACACTTCTGTATAAAAAGACGAAAGGAAAAAGGGCTTCAACATAATGCACGCACTCTGCATTATTCTCTCTTGTGTAACACAACTCTAAAATGGCGTTTGCAGTTAACAGCCCCCGAAAGGCTGAATGGGTATTGCAGGTGGGATGAGGCTAAAATCAAGGCTGGTTTATTTTGGCTGAAGACCTGCAAGGCTTCCTGGCTTTTCCAGCGGCGGTAGATACCATCAGCTGATCCCTGAGGAGACACCGTGTGGTCAAAGCGCGAGCAGAATGACTTGCCGACTGCAGAACCCCATTGACTTCTCACTGTTGTGTTTGCTTTTGTTGTCTGGGAGGAGGCAATGCTGTGTGAGAGGTTAGAATGTATGGCTATGTGACAGTTGCTTTCTTTTTTTTTTTTTTTTTTGGGTGGTGTTTCTGGTTTGTTGTTGTTTTTTTTTTTGAAGGTATGGGTGATTGATAAAGGAGGTCTGCAAGAGCATGCTTTTTAAATACAAAGAAAAGAAAAAAGAAAAAAGAGAGAAAAAAAAAAAAAAAAAAAAAAGGAAAAAAAAAAAAAAAAAAAAAAAAAAGAGCTGCCAGATTATTTTTGAAGAAATTTTTATTTTATTAGATCTAATCCTCCTAGTGTGTAAATGTTAGGACATTTAATAATATTTTAAAACTGGATTTCCCAGTGTTTCTAAAAGAAATAATATATCTGTTAACTTTATTGGAATGCTGCTCAGTTCTCTGATCAGTGCTTATGTTACAAATATTGATAACAACTAACCAAAAAAAAAAAAACAAAAAACCAACAAAACTAGCTGCCTGCAGAGACTTTAAAAATGTATATTAAAGATATATGCTGCCCATCAGCAACCCTCTCATTAGAAGTTAACTTATTTTATTCTGTATATACTCTAGAAACTGTATAGTGCAAAAACCAGTATTTTTGGGTTTTTTTTTCCTTGTAAATTTGTGCAATGCACTGTTAAAAGACAGTAGGTGTATAAAGCTAGGAGGGGAAGGGGGAAGGCTTCCCCCCCCCCCCTCAGTAGTCACATTACATTACTTGCAGTCCAGGTAGTCTGCAGGGTTCAAGGAGTTTGAATGCAACATAGATGCAGCTTCGTGCAACTTAAGCCTAAGGAATTGGGACTATAGAGGAAAAAAAAAATATAATGATAATAATAATAAGACTGGCTACCAAACCATGCAAACAGGCAATATACTCCTAAGTCCAGTGTCTGAAAGTCTGTAGCATAAAACAAACTGGATTCTGTGGAAAATAGCATTTTGTAAAAAAAAAAAAAAAAAAACAACTAAAAAAAATTAAAAAAAAAAAAAAAACAAAAGCAGGGAAAAAAAAAAAGAGAGAGAAAGAATGTAGTCCCATGCTTCCTGTGATTTGAAAGGAACACCCAAGTATTTTTATATGCATCTCTTACCCACTGTGATTTTTTTTTTTTTAAATGGGCTCTATAATTCCAGAGTTTAGAATGTAGAATTGAAATTCTTAGCTCTGCCTTTTTGGGTTGGGTTTTGGGGTTTGGTTTTTTTTTTTTCCTTTGGGTGTGGGGGGAGGGACCTGGACCCCACCAGAAATGTATTTATGCTGAAATGCATCAATGGAAGGCACTGTGCACGCTGTTGGACTGCTGACAGTAGTTATGTTATCCTAACAAGCTCTGTAACTGGTCAAGGCACATCCATAATCACTGTACTTTGGGTTTGTTTTTTTTTTCCCCCCTGTCCCTGATAAAAATGGAATTGTTTTTGATGGTTTTGTGGTACTGTAGATGGTGTTCTTAATTATTTAATAGGTTATTTACTGGGGGATGAGTAGTTTTATTTAGTGGTGCATTACACTTTTATTTACATCATCTTTTACCAGCTTCTTTTGTAAAAATAAAAAGACATTGTATCTGTCCTTTGGTGTATTTTTTACAAGGTAAGACTTTAAAAGCTGTAGCTGGACAGCCTAGACAGCGGCTACAGAAGCCTGGGTGTCCTGGAATTAGGGGCTTTATGTCCTGTCAGTGCAACAGCATTTTCCTAGGCATCTTTTAAAGTTGTTAAATGATTTCTCTTCCAACTCAAAGCTGAATTCCTCTACATAATTCTTTACCTCTTCCTCCATTGACAATGACTACTGGAACCTGCCCTGTGGGGCAGAACCATGCTGGCTGACTCTGATACTGCTTGAACTTTGTGAAGCTTTTCCAAAATTACTGATTCTTAACTACTCAAGCTGTCACTGTCTCACCTGGTGGCAGGTCTGTGCCAAACCTGAAGCTGCCTAGAAACAAGTGAAGCATCAGACATCTGCAAGATGCTGTGAATACAGTACAGACTGAGCTAACAGACAAGAAAGAATCTCTTCAGGAAACTGCTGGACAGGGCAAGTTCAAAATGTCTCTGCAGAATTAGCAGCATGAAGGCTGTTTCTTTCCATTCTGCATTATCACATAGGTCATGAGTAGCTCTCCTTTCTGCTGAGTCTAGGAACCAGTGCCCATCACACACTGGCAAGGGAATGACAGAACACTAAGCTACAAAGAACTCCTGGCAGCCAGCAGTGAAAGCACTGAATGTATGTGAGAGGAACAACACACAGAGCTGCAGCAAGACTGAGGGATGCTACAGGATGAAGGAAAGCTTGTTTAATACTGCTGCCCACTGCATCCCACTCCAAGCCTCAAAACCTTGCAGCAGCTGATGAAAGCAGGGGCAGCTCATTGCCAGAAGCTGCCATTTGGAGCTCTTCATCAACTTGCTTGGACCTGTTGCTGTTGAGGCATACCATACAGGCCAGCTCTGCATCATCTCAGATGGAAGCAGCTGCTGCTTTGACTGTGGTTAGTGGGGATGGCAGTCAGTTGTTCTAACTTCGGGCTATTACCTATAATCATCACCTAAGAGTCACCATACTTACAGCAAATAATCCTCAAAGCAATGCTTACAAGGATACCTGTGTGAACAGGAAGCACTCAGCTGCTCATTTTGCTGCAAGTTGCTCTATGACTTCGCACCGACGTGGCCCAGAGCTGAAGTTCTCCTTACCAAGGTTCACAGACTCAGCCTCCCACACCACATCCACTGGGAACAGACTACAGCTGTCAGAAAGGGGCAGGCAAACAGGAAAGCATACTGAGGAACATCCACAGAGGGAAATACACTTGGAAATAAAAAGCCATCCCAGATCAATGTTGCAGCTGTGAGCAGAGGCAGCCTAAGGGGAGATGGCTGCAGAGAGGGCCTCAACTGTGTTCCTCCAGCTGAAGATTGCTATTGCTCATTACTGTAACTTCAGGTGAGGGCAAGGCACATCTACAACTGAAAACCATCCAGCTGCAGGTTGTACTTTGCAAGCTGAGCAAGGCAAGGATGGAAATGTGAAAGTCTGTGATAGAGGGGGAAATCCTTCAGATAAAATAAAGCAGTTCTTCGTTCTACAGGTGCTAGGTCTACTTGTTTCCAGAATGCCTCATCCTGCTTAACAATTAATGGAGCCCTAGTTACTGCAGCCAGTTGAAGGATCATGGTACAGCACAAATCCACAGCAAGATGAGTTAAACCTACAGAATTAACACTCAGTGGCCCTCTAAGTGGACATTTGTTGCTGCAAAGGACAATGTTTGCTTACCCTGCCATATAGCTTCCATTTAGAGATGCAAGGCCAGCTGGCAGGGAAGCTGTCAGCATAGGCTCAGCCTGGCTCCCCTTCAGTCTTTAACAGAGTGGTCTCAAGTAAACTGGGTACAGGTGTAGGTGATCAAGATGAATCAGTCTTTGCAAAGACAAGTTCTGTCAAGATCTCTGCAGAAGGCTCATGCATTACTGTGCTCAGCTTCAAAATGAACACCTTTATTAGCTTTCCCAGAAGAATACATCATCTTCCAAGTTTACCCAACTCCTTGGCTACAAGGTAGAGTAAGGGGTATAGGTTTCACTAGCTTGTGACTCTCAGGTGGTGCTGCAATCCCAGAATCAGTTTGTAACTCTTTGCTGAAGCATGGTGCCCCTACCAAGACCATTATCACCAAAAGGCCTCAGAGAGCATCACCTGGGAGTAACCATGCTGGTTCCACCATTACAACCAAACATCTTAAGTGCAATTCCTAACTGCAAACCCAACCCCAGAAGGATGCAGGAATTTGATCCTTCTCCAACAGACACCTAACTGAAATAGGTCAAACTCCTGAAGTGTAAGCCACCAAGTGCAGAGCTCTTGTACATCATCTGCAGGTACAAGATGAAACCAGGCACATGCAGTCTCATACTCTGAGCCTCTGAAGTATCACTTGATAACCTCGTGGAAGATGGGAAATTCATTTGTCAGGACACCATAACAACAGTGACTCCCTTTCCCCAGCAGTGAGAACTGTCCCTGAAGATGCAGTAACCACAAGCTGTCTTTGGCCATAGACCACAAGAGAAGAGCACCAACTTAGCTAAATGCAGACCAGCTGTGCCAGCAGAAGTGACCTTTTTACACAGCACTTCCCAATCATTTGCTGATGATGAACAGGTGCAGGAAGACTTTCCACATGGAAGAGAAGTGTGCATTGTTAAGTGCATACTATCAGCTTATGAATGATGCTCGACTACCTACTTTAGATGTCTTGATGTTAACTTCAGCTGCAGGGCAGTAACAGATATTCTTTCCCACCCCTGATTCTACAAGGTCCTGAGCCATCTGCTATCAAGAGCATCAATTTACTAAACATTATTTATAGGCTTTTCCCCTATGCAAGTTACACAATTTGCCACACGTGCCCTCTGAGCCACCCTATGATTTGAGCATGCTTTGCTATTCTTTCCTTGGCCTGCTCTCCTAGTTACACCTCACTAAGAGCCTTCAACAATTCCAACAACAACAACAAAAAAAACCTGATCTGCTCTACTTGCAGTTTTCTAGGAGAGCCCTAAACAAACAAAACGAAAACAGAAAAGCCCCATTCCCCTCAGATGATGTATTTGAAACTGAAGGTGCTATCGCAGGAGAGGCGTTTCCCTTTGCACCTCCCGCAGAGGTCCTGGCGGTGTGGCCTCTTGGGATCCACGTGGCGCAGCTTCACGGGGCAGGTGCACCTCGTCTGCTTGCAACTCTGCGGGAGGAGGCGGCGGTCAGCGCGCGCGGGCACAGGCCGAGCACGGACCGGACCCCGCCGGGGCACGAGGTCCCTTACCTGGCAGGTGATGTCCTCCACGCGGTACGGGTTGTAGGACTTCTGGCAAGTTCGGCAGAACTGCCGAAAATAGACCTAGGGGGAGGCCGGGGGTCAGCGGCGGGGTTGCGCTCGGCCGATCCGGCTCGATCCTGACCTGCCTGATGCGGGCCTACCCTACCTTGTTGGTGCCCTGGACGCACCAGACGTAGGCGCTCTCCCAGCGGATGTTGCAGTCCTTGCAGTGGTAATAGCCGTACTTCTGCTCCAGGAACTGCCGGGCACAACCGTTACTCGATGGGACAGGCACCTCCCGGGACAGCCCGGCCCCCTCTGCTCGGCCCTGGCCGCCCCTTACCTGAAAGCGCAGGCGGGTCTTGCTCGCCGCCGGCTCGCGCTTCTGAGGGGTGGCCAGCGGCTCCACCTGCGCGCCCGCCGCTGCCGCCTCCTCCTCCTCTTTGCTTTCCTCCGGCCCCGCCGCCGGTGGCTCCGGAGTGACGACCGGGCGCTGCTCCTGCGGCTCGGCCGAGCGCTGCTCCAAAGGCTCGGCGCCGGCCTCGGCGGGCTTCTCCCAGCTGTCCCGCACAGCAGCCGCCTCTGCCTCCCGCTGCTCTCGCACCGCGGCCGGCTCCTCTTCGACGGCCGGCGACACTGTCTGCTCCTCCTCCTTCTGCGGCCGCCGCTCCGGCTCCTCCAGGAAAGCGGTGAGTCTGCGGGACGCCAAGGGCGAGTAGACGGCGATGGTGCGAGGAAAGCGCACGGCGCGGGTGCTGGTGGTGGCGGGGCTGCCCTGCTCCTGCTCCGCCTCACGGGGCCGCGGCATGCTGGGGGCCCTGGGCGGCGCCGTAGGAGCGTGCGGGGCCCGAGGGAGCACTGTACTGAGGCGTCCTGCCGCGGGTTCACCTGCACGCCCACCTCCTTGGTGTTGGCCTTGCGGAGCCGCGGCGTCAGGTTGGGGTTGACCTGGGAGAGAATGGCTTTCAGCTGCGCCCGCTGGTAGTTGTCGAAGTATTCAGCGGCCGCCGCCGCTTCTCCGTAGCTCGAGAAGTAGCCGCTGCCCCGCGGCCGCCAACCGCCCGCCAACCCGCTCTTGCCCTTTGGCGGCGGGTAGCGGTAGTAAGGATGGTAAGCGGCATAGAGGTAGCTTTCCATCGCGTCCCCAGACATCACTCCGGACCCACAGGAAGGGACCGCGGGGGGACGGTTTTAAATACCCCCGGGCGGGGCGGGACCGGAGTCGCGGCCGGGCTGCCCCCGCCCCTGCCGGGAGCCGACCTTGGTGGCCCATTCCCATCCCCGCCCGGTGCGCGGCTTCGGGCAGGGAATCCCCTACCTCCCTTCAGAACAGCTCCCCTGGGGAACCAGAGAACGCGGCCCTTAGCAGCCCCCCACGGGATTAATCAGCGGGGAACACAGGTTTGGTTCAGCTTTGCCGTGTATTTGTGGTGAGAACAACAAGCACAAAGCTTTTATAGCGGGTGGGAGGGATGGAGATACACAAGGTGGTTTGCCCGTTTGTCCCGGTCGGCTTCGCCAGTGCAAAACTGCTGTCCCCTTCCTCCTGCCCACTCCTGCTGCGCTCAGGTGGGCAGGAACTTCCGTGCCTCAAGACGTACAGTTACCGGATTGCATCACAGTGATATATATTTTTTTTCCTTCGGTTTTAATTTATTATATTTTTTTTTTCATATTTATTTTCCTGGGAAATACAACTGTCACAGTAATAAACACACATCACCTTGGACAATGGGAGCAGCTGGAGGAAAAGGATGGAGGCCGGGCAGCTCCACTTGTGTGCGGCCCTGGCCGGGTTGCAAGCACAACACATATCACACGTCCCTGGGTGCCACCTCCTTGCCTCGCCTAAAGCGCCGTCCGCGTCGGCTCCATCGGGATGGAGTTGTGCTCCTCCGTGGTCACTGTGCCGTAGGAAGCATCGGCCACCTCCTCTTCCTTCAGCTTCCTGTAGGAAATATCCGTGTCATCCTCTTCCCCCAGCGCGTCCTGCTTGTGGCCGTCCCTGCCGTACATCTTGTACAGCAGCACAAAGAGTCCGGCTTCTGCCGACTGGAAAAGGGCATAGAGCAAGGGGAACATGTACATGCCCCCGATCAGCTCTGGGGGGAAGGTGAGCTTCAGGATGGCGGTGCAGAGCTGGACGTTTTGGCACCCTGTTTCCAACGACACTGTTCTCCTGCAGTGCGGGGGCATCTTGAAGAGCGTGGCCAAGCCATATCCCAAGGCATACCCAGCCAGAGGCATCAGCACCGCAATGGCATAGACAGACGCAGGAATGTGTGCCATCAGGTCTGGGCCCAGCATGGTCCCGGTCAGGATGAACAGGATCACCAGAGTCACCAAGAGAGACCACAGGGAAATCTGGTGACAGACAGGGACAATGATAAACGCCACAGGGTTATTAGCTTAAAAGGATAAGCAGGGCATGTAAAGGCTTGAAACTCTAAACTGCAAACCGTGGTTGTGCTGCCCTTCCTGGGCTTGCTCTTGGCTCAGGGCTTTGGTGGGATTTGATTATATCCTGGGAGAGGAAGGAGCTGAGATCACCTGCCATGATTTTGCTTTAGGGTGACTTGCTGGGGAACTAGAAAGCCAGGGCTTGTGCTTCGCTTTTCCTTTCATAATGAGGCTATTTTGTTTGCGTGTTTTAAGCAAGTGTCACCATGCCTGCAGGTTGGTTTAGTGAGCCCTTGGCGCAGTGGGAGCAGGGAGAGAGCAGGAGGCCAGGGAATGCCTCTGCTTTGGGGCCCGGGGTGCCTCCTGAGGAGCAATGCTGTGCCACCCTCCTCGTGTGCTAGGGTGTGTGTGTGTAACCTGCACTTCCCTTCACTTTCTGTCTGTCCCACCATTTTATTCCAAGACTGAAAGTCCTCCTATTCCACTTAAGTAGCAGAATATGCCAGTGTGAAGCTACCATCGGTTCAGAGGAACCAGGAAAGTTACTGCCTAGGCCAGGAAAGTTACTGTTGTCGGATACCCTCCCTGTGCCGCGTTCCCGGGCATCCCGCGCTGCACCGCCACTACCTGTCCAGGGGCCATGCCTACCTTAACCAGGAGGTCGGCGGCGCGGGGGTACCGGTATCGGATGAGCACCCCGAGGCCGATGGGCAGCAGGGTGCTGCCCAGCGTCAGGCTCACTGCTCCCAGGGGCAGCAGCTGCACCATGGCCGTGTTGATCCAGGGGCGGCTGTAGATCCAGAGGCAGAGGGGCATCAGGAAGAGGGCCAGCAGCGTGGAGGAGGCTGTCATGATAATGCTGCGCCGGGGAAACCAAAGAGACACCGATCAGCAGCCGCCCGGCCGCGGTGCAGCCCCGGGAAGCCCCAGCCCCAGCGTGAAAGGGGCTTTGCAGCCTGTCTGGGTGCTTCTCGCAGCAAGAACTGTCCCTTTTCCCGGGTGGACTTTTTATGGAAGGGGGCAGCGGGCGTGTGTGTGGGTCCATGTGAGACAGGAGAGCAAGCACTGGGGTTTCCAGCCTCTCCATGCCCGTTCATCCCGGCCCCACCGCCAGCAAGGTACCCAGCCAAAGCGGGGCCGCCGCCACCCGCGGCTGCCGAGAGACGAAGGGGAGAGAGACTCCTACCTGAGGTTCATGTCCCCGTCGACGAGCACTGACATGAGGTTGGAGAGGTTGCCACCGGGGCAGCAGCCGCACAGCAGCACAGCCACGGCCGCCACCTCGTCCAGGGCGAAGATGAGGGCGAGGAGGAAGGCCAGCAGCGGCATGGCCACGAACTGCCCCAGCAGCGCCAGCAGCAGCCCCACGGGCCGCCGCAGCTGCTGCCCCAGCTGCCCCAGCTCCACGGCACAGCCCAGCCCCAGCATGGTCACGCACAGCGCCAGTCCCACCAGCACGCTCAAGCCCTGGCTAAGGGACCGGTCCGCAAAAACCTCACCGCCGCCGGCCGCCGCCGCCCGGCCGTCGGGGCCGCCACCTCCCGCCGTCACCGGGGGCTGCGCGGAGCCATCCATGGGCTGCGCGGAGCCATCCATGGGCTGCGCGGCCCCGGGAGCTGCCGGCTCCCCGCCGAGCACCGGAGAAGGGAGCAGGCGGCGGAGGGGGCGTCAGTGCCGGGTGCGGCGGCGGTTGGCCCCGGCGGCCCGCGGAGCCCTCATCCCGGCTCGGCTCGACCCGGCCGGGTGCTCTGATGCGCTGTGGCCGCTTGCTACCCGCCGTCTGTGTGCCTCGGGCGCTGCTCGCCTGTCCCCCGCACCCGCGCGGGGCCACCCCGGCGTGGGCGGTGTCTCGTCGCCGCCTCGACGGCGGCAGCGCCCGACCCCCAGCGCCGCCTGGCTCCGGAGGAAGCGCAGACGGCTGCGGGGGGCTCCCGGTCGGCTCCTCCCCTCCGCGGTGCGACTCCCGGCAGCCCGCTTCTGGAGCTGGCACAGCTGCCCGCATCCTCCCAAGGGCCGGGGCAGCGTCGCAGTGTCACCCTTCTGCTGAGGGATGGCCAGGCTGCTGTGAAAGATGCAGCAATGGGTGGGGTTGGATGGAAAGCCCTTTTAGGAGGTCGAGGAGGCACCGCTTTCTGCTGTTGGGGGCCCAGAAGCTTGTAGGGGAAGGGGATGCTTTTATAGAACAGTCTATGCAGGTGGAGGAGGCAGACAAGCTCAGAGGCACACAAGGATTCAGGGTAAGAAATGAGTCCATCACCCAGAAATCACATCTGAGAGTGATTCTTGTGTTGTCTGTCATCTAACTCAGCTTACAGCGTTTCTGTTCCCCTTATTTCATACTTCTCATTTAATGCCTTTGTGCCACCCTGTTCCTTATAAAGGGAAATGCTGTGTGCCAGCCAGGCTGGGCTCACAAGGGCAGGAGGTGACTCTGTGTGCTTGGCACACAGACTGTCTTTTGTCACCCAGGGGATCTGAAGCGGTCACAGCCACTACTTCACATCACTGCTCCTGGGTGGGAGTAGCTGGCTTGGCATGTAGCATCCCTAGGGTGCCCCTTGGCTTCTGCACTGACCTCTGACCACTGTGGAGCACCTCAGGCCCCAACTCAAGTTGTGCTAGGGAAGGTTTAGGTTGGACATGAGGACCAGTTTCATCCCTAAAGGAGGATTTGTCAAGCCCTAGGACAGGCTGCCCAGGGCAGTGGAGTGCCCATCTCTGGAGAGGTTTTGAAGCTGTGTAGATGTAGTGCTGTGGGACATGGCTTAGTGATGACCACACAGTGCTGTGTTAGCGGTTGGACTCTCATAGGAGAGTTGGAGATCTTAGAGGTCTCTTGCAACCAGAACAATTCTATGATTATATGACTCAAGGAGGAGGCACCAAATTTAAGGAGGAATCCTATGAGAGCCACCCTGAGCATCTGCTTGCCTTAAGCTTCATCAGAGAGCAGGTTTCTCAAAAATTTATCAGGGTTGAATTTTAGGCTGTTCCAGGGTTTGAGTAGAAATTATTGGTGACTGAAGACAAAGCCAAACTGTCTGAGACTATTTGCTTATTAAAACTTCTCACTTGGGGCACAAGCGACACAAGAAGTGCAAGTAATACCTAGGGACAAAATCCCAGGCACAGCAACTTTGCCAGAATGGTGCCAGGCTCAATATTGCTCTGCCTGTGTTTGTTTCCTTGTCATTAGCCTAAGGAAAGATGAGTCATCAGAGCTGAACAGCCGAATAACATCCAGATTGCTTTCGTTCATTCATATTTGGGGGCTCTGTGTGCTACTGGAGGAGAGCAAGGTCTGGTTGGCTTTGTGAGCCAGCAGCGTGCTCTGGACTGAATTTTCAGGTCTGTATATGCAGGAAGGTGCTTGAAGTATGTTTATTGTGCTTCTCAAAGTCTTAGCCCTGCTGCATCTCACCCCAGCCTTCACGCAGCCGGTATCTGGCCTCACGACACGCAGCCCATTTGCTTATCATATCCTCCGCGGTGCAGGAGCAACGCTCTGGCAGTTTCCCTGCAGCATGACCAAGCTGGCATCACCATGGGCAAGCCCCACGTGTGCAGAGCACAAGGCAGCTGGTTATCATAGAATCATTTCTGTTGGAAAAGACCTTTAAGATCAAGTCCAGCCATTATCTAACTTTACCAGGTCTGGTGCTAAGCCAGACAGATCTCTGTGTCTTCATGTCCCCTTCAGGAGTGGTGATTCAACCACCTCCCTGGGGAGCCTATCAAGCAGGGGTGAAGGGTGCAGGCCAGGCCTCCTGTTTTGTCTCTGTCACTCCCCAGACTCCCCACTGAAGCAGGGCTGGGTGTGAGAAGATATTTTGGTGTCCTAATATTTGACATAGAATCCATCCTATAGGCAGCTATAGGAGGAGGGCAGTAAACCTAGATATGGTGAAGCAGGTGCATGATCTCTCAGAGCCCACTCAGCCATCACAGACTTCAGTTTCAAGGGACACTGAATGACAGTGGGAAAATGTGGTGACTGCATTGGACCTCAAGGATCATCCAGCTCCAACTCCCCTGCCATGGGCAGGGACACCTCATACTACAGCAGCTTGCTCACAGCCACATCCAGCCTGGCTGCAAAAACCTCCAGGGATGAGGCTTCCACCACCTCCCTGGGCAACCTGTGCCAGTGTCTCACCACCCTCCTGGGGAACAACTTCTTCCTCACATCCAATCTGAATCTACTTATTTCTATTTTTCTTCCATTCCTCCTAGTCCTGTAACTAGCCAACACCCTCAAAAGTCCCTCCCCAACATTCTTGTAGCCCCCTTCAGATACTGAAAGGCTACAATAAGGTCTCCTCAGAGCCTTCTCTTCTCCAGACTGAATAGCCTTGACTCTCACAGTCTGTCTTCATAGGAGAGGAGCTCCAGCCCTCTGCTCATCCTCATGGCTCTTCTCTGGACACCTTCCAGCACCTATGCCATGTGTACTGTTACCCTGGGCAGCACCCAGCATTGTCTTCACATCCACTGTGTAGAAAGAAACGTTTTGTCTGCTGCTGAGCATGATTTGTGTCTCTGACTTGCTGCAGTCTTTCCTGATGTCATCACTGAAGTGCAGCCTGGAGCTGGGGTGATGCTCAGGGGTTTTGCAGCTGTGAGCGTGCAGGCTCACACGTAAGCATGCACCACGGTGTACCTAAATCAATGCCTAATTGCTTCTCTGTTTTCCTGCATGGTGGGCAGGAGAAAGCCTGCTGCCTACCCTGCTGTTACTGGAAGCAACAGATTGGCTATTAAGAGTATGAAAGGACTTGGCAAATAAACCTGGTCATATATCATTCTTAAATTATTCCTCATTAGTCCTGCTGTTGAAAAATGGGTGAGAGGATAAGAGACAGCAAGAGCAAGGAGAGAGAGGGAAAGGACTGACTGAAGCAGGGGCTTGTGGTGGTTTGTAACCTGTATAAATGACATTGCTTTGCATTATTCTTAGGAGAGGGTTGATTTCCATAGCAGAGCACCTGTGCCATCAACCGCTCTGGAGCAGCAAGAGTCCTTCACACACTAGGAATTCTGTTGTGCTCTTTCACAAGAGGAGCTTTTTGGTGCCTTTAGTTTATTTCACTGGAACAGAGGGTGAAAAATAGAAGACTGGTCTGTGAGGAATTTTAGCAGTGCTGTAAGAAAGGAGCAGAGCGACCTTGCTGGCGGCTCGGCTCTTGGCTGCTCCAGCACCTTGTGTGGAGATGCTGCTTCTGCCAGAGATTAAAAGCATCTGGCATAGCTCAGGATCATTGGATAATTGCAGTCGTGTGTGTGCAAAGAGGTCCCCTCACTATGCCCAAGGGAAGCTGCTGCGGGTGTTGTGCACTGTGCTGGATTTGGGACAGCCAGAGGAGGTTTGGTGTGTTCAGCTTTCATACTGCATTCTCCGTGTGCTCGGGAGCTTCGGGCAGGAAGGGCTGGTTTGCAAAGCCCAAGCGAGCTCTGGGTAAATCTCAGTCCTGGTCTTGGAAGCCTAAATCCCAACCACGCCGCAGTTCAGGTGCGTGCCTGCCCTTGTGAGGAGCACTTTAAAAGCAGGACGATGGGGTGGGGTGAGAGAGCAAAGGGTGGTCCCCTCCTGTTCTCCTGCTGTTCGGTTTCAGGCGGCATCCTGTTCAGCTTCCCCGCTCGTTTCGTGCTGAGCCGCCGGTGTGCGGGAAGCGGCGGAGCCGAGCTGCTGTGGGATGGCGTCAGCTGCCCCTAAGTCGCTCGGTATGTCCCTGCTGGCTGATTTGGAGTTGTGCCGGGCATTTGCAGAGGAAGAGAGGCCTTCGGAGGACTGTCCTGCAGGATGGAGAGCTTTCCGTACAGCCCCATTAGGTGGTAGTGCTGCTGTAGAGACTGGGACAAAACACTGCTGTGAGTCTTGTTCAGGTGAGACCTAGCAGAAGTAGTTTCTGATTTCAAGGGGTTGTACAATCCCTTTGTTTCTACTTTGCTTGCTATGCACCTAAGTTATGGATAGAAACAAAGGAAATTTAAGAGCTTTTGGTTTTGCTTTTCTGTGGCAAAAAAGTACTCTTTGATGTTACTGACTTGGAGTAAAATATTCTTGAAGGTATGTTGTGTGATCCCCTACACACAGCTTAGGGTAAACTTGTGATAAACTCCATGAACTGCTTATGCTTGCTTTTCTTTACAACTTAGATCTGGAGCAGTTATTTTTGTGGCTCAGGAGAGTTAGGAACTGGAGGATAGATATGCAAAGACAGCGAGTGGTGGTTTTGCTGCTGCTTCTTCCACAGTTACCTTTATGCTCAGAAGACTATCAGCTGGTCTTCTGCTGAAGCAGATCCCTCTCTGATACCTGGCTCCTGCTCCCTCTCTAGAGTAGCAGTATAGAGGAGACTTCACACCTTTTGCCCTCTCCACCCATAGCTCACCTTCAGTGACTATAAGACCTTAGCAGACCTGTGGCTTTTTTCCTTTTTAGTTATTTTCTTATTTGTTATTGTTTGGGGCTGGCTCACTAAAGAGGTGAGAAAATATGTTTGAAGTAAGATGAAGCATGGAGATCTGTGCCATTAAGTTGTTCCTAAGAAACCTTCCAGGGCAGACACAGACAGAAACTGCTTTGCAGAGGGTGTGCTGATTGATTGACGTTGCAGCTGTCCCGAGCCACTTTTGTTTCACACAAAGGCAGAGAGCAGCTGGAGAACACACAAGAGCCACGGGCTTCCTGTCAGTACATTGCTCCTACAGCTGTCTGTAGTGCAGAAAGCCTGGGACTGAACTGCCGTGACTGCCTCCTCGGTTTCTCTGCTACCCTTCACCATGACACCTGGCCCCATCACAGCCCTGTCACACCTCATCCCAAGCTTGCTTTTCTTAAGGTCCCCTCTATCCTGTCCTTAGCGTGGTGCTATGGCTCAATCCTGCTCAGTAAATCTCCACAATAATCGGCACTCCATGGCCAGTGTCCTCAACCAGACCAAGGGTCTGAATTTCAGGGTGAGGAAAATTAGTTATGGGTCCCTTCCTCCCCTCCTTGTTGGGAGCCATCACTGTGTCTCTGTTTTCTCTACAGGCAGGATCCCACCAAACCATCCTTCCCTTCCCTTTGGCCCAAATGACAAAGGCACCCAGCCACCCTCCTCCACTGCACTGCATCTGCCTCCCCTCTCCCCCGTGATTTCTGCGTTCATGGGAGTCCTGTCCCCTTCTCCTTACAGTTCCTTTTCCAAATGATGCCAGTCAGCATCATTTGGCACATGATGCTTTCAGTCCAGCTCTGCTCCATATTTGAGGCTCCCTTGGGAGCAGCACTCTGCAGCTCACAGCCTCTGAGATGTTATTAAACTGGTGTGGAAGGGAAACAGCAGAAACCTCGTTGCTGGGCTGCACCGACTCCTTTGTGTCCCAGCTGCCTGCTCAGTCTCTCTGAGCAGCTGGGGACAGATCCTTTCACCCAAGCTCTGGGTTAGCAGTCAAGGGCAGAAATCATTATAACACCACCTCCATGTATACTTGGTGTTCCCCCTGTTCATTTTTAAGCTGCCTGATGACCATAAATCAACAAGTAAGTGCATGACAGCTCAGGTTGCAGTGTTCCAATAATTCTTAATTAGATCTAAGTGCTTAAGGCTGCGTGTGCTGACTTATAAAAACAGGATGAAGAGATTTTTGCCAACCATCCCATTAGCAAAAGGCTTCTGGTCCATGAAAGGAGGTGAAAGCAGGGGTTGTTGAGGAGTAATTTTGTAAATTGATTGCAGGCAGTGGTACCCCTAACAACTGTAAAGCAATTGCTAGCAGCAAGGTTTGCTTTAAGCAACCAAACGCCTTTGTGTGAGATACCTTTACCCAAATTCAAGTAAGAATCCTGCTTCAGAACAATTCTGTTGCCCTTTGTTGCCATTTGATCTTTTCCTGGAGCTGGAGCATTGTCAGGATTCAGAGAAAAAGTCATAATAAAATAAATGACCTGATGACTAATGCATGCCTTGGTCCAGGCGAGCCCAAATTAGCATCCTGTCCAGGCAGGCAGGGACAGGAGGTGAGCTGGGGCTGCCTCTGCAGGCACTGGGTTCAGCTTTAAAAGGTGCCTCAGTCTGGAGGGGGAAAGAGACTTGGTTCTTTTTGAACGTTCCTGTGTTATGAAATTAGAGGCACAAACATCAACAGCCAGATTATTTGTTGACAGAATAAAGTGGATGGAACAGAATAAGGGAGAGACAGACAGAGAGAGGGGGGGAAAATTGGGGGGGGGGGGGAGAGAGAGAAGGAAATGCATTATATTAACCCCCCCAGCCCCAGGATGATTTGGGTCTGTGGAAGGGTGCTGCTGCATCCTCGTTGGCTTGTGCTGCTCACCCTGGAGGAGGGGAGGCAGAGATCCCAAAGTCCAAGTCCTTCTCTGAGCAGCCTCCAACCTGTGGTGTCTTCAGTAAAGATGTCTTTTGTCTGAGTTACAGCAGGCAGAACTTAGGGCATAGCTTTGCTGGTGGTGGTGAAGAGAGGGTTCCTGAACTGCTTCCAGGGTGTCTTCTCCATTTGTCTCCTCCCCAGCAGGATTGCTCAGGTCTTTTATACAGTTTTTTTAGTCACAGGTTGTTTTTTCAGGTATGTGTCCAGGTATTGTCCCCAGGGAATCTTCCTGTGTATTCCTTGTGTGCTCCTCCTTTGCCTTTTGTGTGCACCCAATGCACATCAGGGGCTTATCATGCCAGCTGGTGAATCCGTTCTATAGAGTAGTACCAGTGGCCTCTGCCCATTACACATTTCTCTTGCCTGGGTTTGTTTTTTCACCATCCCTGCCCTGGGTAGCTGTGTCTGAGCAAGGAGCAAAGGTGATTTTTATCTTTGTTGATTCACATCAAGAGAGGCAAGACTTAGTCTCTTACAAAAGGCAAATAGCACTTGGAAGCACACAGGCTCTCAGGGGTGATGGTCATAGCCAGGCTTTAGAGACTGGCATGTCCTGGGTGGTGCTGCCCTGACAGAGCCACAAACAGCCTGTTTGACATCTGCAAAGGTGGGTGGGCTCTGGTGGCTGTGAGGGGACAGGGGTGTCACTGAGGCCAGAGAGCACCTTGAAGATGGGATGTGTATGTGGCAAATGGAAGGGCTTTAGCACACACCACATCTAGCTGGGCTTATTGGCTTCCATCTCCCATTGAGGCACCCAGCCCCCTCTTAATTTCCTATGCAGGAACCTGGTCAGGGTTAGGGACATAAATCAAAGGAGGTAGAGCATGTAAATGTGGGTTTGTGCCTGTAAAAACCTCTGCTTGAGGCTTTTGCAAAAGAATGGCAGAGTAAATGGCACCGAGGCTGTGGTGTCCCACAGAAGAGTTTGAATGCCAAAAAACCACAGAAGTAAATTTAATGCCAGTCAGCAGCAGTTGCCTCATAGACTTTATTTAATTGAAGAAAGACACCCCAAAGACAAATTACATCCCTCCTCCCAGCAAAGCTTTCTCCATATTAAAAGGGATGTTAGTGGTGAGCCCCATGGGAAGGATCAGAGTTAATAGCATCAATATTCCATCTTTGCACTCAGCTGCCATTTACAGGTGCCTGGATGTGGAATAGGACCATTTTGTTTTAGAAACCATGGAAAGAATAAAAATGCTTCTTGTCCTGCTGCCAAAGTTTTACCAAATAATAAAAATGACTAGCAGTAGTGCTGATCAAGCAAGCACCAAGCCCCTCAGAACAGGGGCACTATTACTGAAATTAAATCTCAAGCTAGCTAGAAGGAATCTCAAGCAGATGGGAAGAAATAAATCTCACACAGGATAGGCATCTCTGAATACTTGTCTTAGATAATGCTGTGCTATGAATCCTATGGAAACAGCACTGACACTGCTAGAGGGTAGGGAGGCTTTGCAGCAGGACCTGGACAGGTCAGACCCATGAGCCAAGGCTCATTGTATGAAGTTCAACAAGGCCAACTGCCAGCTCCTGCACCTGGGTCACAATCACCCCACAGTAAGCTACAGACTGGGGGATGTGTAGTTGGAAAGCTGCAGCTTGGAGATGGACCTGGGGGTATCAGTTGACAGCTGACTGAATGTGAGTCAGCAGTGCCCAGGTGGCCAAGAAAGTCAAAGGCATCCTGGCTTGGATTAGAAACAGGGTGGCCAGCAGGGACAGGGAGGTGATCATCCCCCTGTGCTCAGCACTGGTGAGGCCACATCTTGAGTATTGTGTTCAGCTCTGGGCCCCTCACTCCAGGAAGGACATTGAGGGGCCAGAGCCTGTCCAGAGAAGGCAACAAGGCTGGAGAGGGGCCTGGAGCCCCTGGGCTAGAGGAGAGGCTGAGGGAGCTGGGGGTGTTCAGTCTGGAGAAGAGGAGGTTGAGGGGAGACCTCACTGCTGTCTACAACTACCTGAATGTAAGGAGGGGCTCAGCCTCTTCTCCTTAGTGTCAAGCAGCAGGACCAGAGGAAATTGTTCCAAGCTGTACCAGGGGAGGCTCAGGCTGGATGCTAGGAAATATTTCTTCATAGAGAGGGTTCTCAAACATTAGAATGCTCTGCCCAGGGCAGTGCTGGAGTCACCATCCTTGGAGGTATTTATGCTGTGTGTGGATGTGGTGCTTAGGGATGTGGTTTAGGACTGACCCTAAACTGGGTCAAAAGATGGGCCTTGGAGGTCTCTTCCACCTGGATGTTTGCTGTGATTCTGTGACATGATGTTCTCTGGGCACATTTAAACCTGTGATGAAGTAGGGCATTTTTTTCATAACCAAAGGAATCTATTGGATTTCAAACCTGTGGCATCAGTAGAACTTGTACCTTGCTGCAGCTGAGGAAGGTGTTCCCTGAGTTTTGCACACCTCTTCATTTTCCAGGAAGTGTGCATGTCTGTCAGGAGGATCTTGTATTTCCTTTCTGGGGTACAGGAGCAGAAGTGCTGAGTGAGAAGCCAGGGAGATGTTTCTTTCTGCCTGAGGTGTCCACTTGATCACAACTTGAATGTAATCTCTTCACAATAACCTCACAAGTCCACAGAAGTGCAATGTGTTGAAGTTGCTGTAACAGAGGGGCAAAGAGAACCAGTGGTGCTGAGGGGCGGCAGCAGCCACCTCCCAGCAAAGGTCAGTCAGACATCCCCGTAGCAGGGAGAGCTGCATCTGCTGACATCACTTCCAGACAGTGCAGTGGGGACAAGCGACCCCACAGGTCACTTGGTACCTTTTGTGAATGCTCCTTGTCCTCTTCTGTGGTGCCCACCAGCATTGATGAACGTCTCTGTGTGCTGTAGCTGCACTTGTGGTCATAGCTGCTAGCAGCACTTGGGGGGGGGGGGGTGGGGGTGTCTGGTCAGTTGGTGAGGTTTACAGCCCAGAACCGAAGTCTGCAGCCTGAACTCTGTGAGTTTTATTAAGCTGGCAGCATCCTACATGCTGGCTGCCTGCTAATGGGCTTTGGGCAGAGCTGTTTTGAGAGCAGATGGTTGGAATGAGTAGTAAAAGGCTGCTGGCCCTCTATTTGAGGGTGGAAGAATACACCCTCAAATCAAGAACAGCAAATAGTCAGAAGAGAGGTACAAAACAGGCACCTTAAGAGCTACTGGTCCTTTCCTTTTCAAAGTCAAGATTTTTGACAGCACTTTCAATTTTCACTAGAGAATGAAAGCTATTATCTGAGAACTAAGGGGCAGAGTTTAGAAAGACCTTAAGCAGCCAAAAATACAATTTTAAGGGCATGACAAAGAGTAAGAGCAGTTGTGCACCCAAGGTACTGAGCACTAATAGACCAACAGGATGGCATTTAACAAGTCCAAGTGCTGCACTTTGGCCACAACCCCAGGCAGTGCTACAGGCTGGCGTCAGAGTGGCTGGAGAGCAGCCAGGGAGAAAGGAAACTGGGGGTACTGGTTGACAGTAGGCTGAACATGAGCCAGCAGTGTGCCCAGGGGGCCAAGAAGGCCAATGGCATCCTGGCCTGCATCAGGAACAGTGTGGCCAGCAGGAGCAGGGAGGTCATTCTGCCCCTGTACTCAGCACTGGTTAGGCCACACCTTGAGTCCTGTGTCCAGTTCTGGGCTCCTCAGTTTAAGAAGGACATTGAACATGTCCAGAGAAGGGCTATGAGGCTGGGGAGGGGTCTGGAGCACAGCCCTGGGAGGAGAGGCTGAGGGAGCTGGGGTTGCTTAGCCTGGAGAAGAGGAGGCTCAGGGGAGACCTTCTTGCTCTCTACAACTCCCTGAAGGGAGGTTGTAGCCAGGTGGGGGTTGGTCTCTTCTCCCAGGCAACCAGCACCAGAACAAGAGGACACAGTCTCAAGCTGTGCCAGGGGAGGGTTAGGCTGGAGGTGAGGAGAAAGTTCTTCCCAGCAAGCGAGATTGGCCATTGGAATGTGCTGCCCAGGGAGGTGGTGGAGTCCCCATCCCTAGAGGTGTTCAAGAAAGGATTGGATGTGGCACTTGGAGCCATGGTTTAGTTGTCAGGTGGTGTTAGGTATTAGGCAATAGGCTGGACTTGATACATGTGAGTTATCTTCAACCTGGTTGATTCTGTGACCAAATGCCAGTTCCACTGTCACTTGTACAAAAGCACAGGCTGCAGCTGAGCTCTTTCCAGGGCCTTTTGTGGCTCAGATGCCCAAATCTGGAAGCCCTGAAGAGCCAGGGCTCTGCAGAGGAGGAGACTGCTCCATCCTTCCCGTGGCAGAGCTGTAAGCACCAGTCTGCAGTCACTGCTGTTGCCCCAGAGCTGAAGCTGCTGCTCTGTGATAGAGTATATATACTCCTATATTCTGCCTTTTACTATTTCCTGGTGGTGGTGTCTTCAGACAGTGCTGGAACTTCTTTACAAAGTCTATTTGGAGGCTCTGCCACTTGGTGGTGAGTGATACATTCCTCATTTAAAGGCAGTCAAATGATTCCAGCATGGATCTAAGGGTTTCCACTACAGCAATTCAAACTGGAAGCGAAGGTGCTGTGATCTGTGGTTTCCCACCAATGGGATTCTGTAGCAGGTTAGCCAGGGACTCATGGCTTGCTCCTCTGTCCAGTGTCTTCCCCAGATGCTCTGACTGTAACTCAAGTGGCCCTTAGCTCAGAGAGGGCTGGGGGGGGGGCTCTCTTTTGTGTGCTCTGGTGCTGGGCTGTAGCCTTTCCTTGACTCTTCTGGGATTAATTTCTCTTGGGGCTTTCCCCTTTCTGCCTTGGTCCAGGTGCAAGGCCCAGGTGTAGTTGGTTTGCTAGGGCAGGCTCTGCAGTTGCTACTCAGGCAGCATTTGGCTCTTGTTGCTTGCTGGGTGAGAACAAGGCCAATTGCCTACCTCCTTGGCTGGTTTAAACACTGTCCCAAGGCAATTTAATTCCCTTTGGTAACACAGAACCCTGATAACTGGACCTATGGGATGGGGCACATCCAGCCATGTCCAGGGGCACACACAGTTCACAGCTGTGTTAGAAGGTCATTCACACATGCTATGTGTTCATCTGGGCCCCAGGAAGTGTCCAGGTTCACACATTCACAGGTGCTTAGCCTGTTGTATGGGTTAGGGCATGTTTTGGGGTTTGACCCTTCAGGACACTCTGCAACACAGGTTCCTCCATCCCAGCAATTGCACAGCTGTGTGGGTGGCAGTGGGAGATGGTGGCTCAGTAAAAGGCTGAGGCTGTTGATCAGAGCTGCTCTGGAGGGAGGCTGTGTGGAGTGCTGTGTTAACTGCAGGGAGCCCTGCTGTGGAGAGAAGAGAGGGCTGGCTGTGTGTCTCATGCCATCCACCCCAGCTGTGAGTAGCTCAGCACAAGTCTTTTTACATCCCAGAGTCCTGAGGTGAAGCTGAGTGGTGTTACACACTTAGCTGGAAAAACCCAGACCAGTGGGGGGAAAATATTTCTGGAATCTTAAATTGATTTCAGGAGGTTTAAATCCACCTCACTTGGAGTAAAATCTCTAACAGGGATAGTTCAGACTCTCTGTAAAAAAAAAGTCCTAAGTCACAAAATCTGGCCAAGACCTCACTCTAGTGCCTGGACACTCCTGGGAGGGAAACAGGGAGAGCAGAAAAGAAACCCCAGCAGTATTTATAAGGGTTAAAAAGGCACCAGACAGTAAACCCGAAGGGCTAAAAGAGTGAGCAAATGGGCTATAGATGTAGCTACCTGCTGTGCTGACTTTTGAAATGAGGTCCCTGTTAGGCAGAACTCAGTGATTTGCTTTGGTAATTTGTGTGGTTTTAATTGTCTTCCCAGCAGAAAGTGGGGACATGCTGATAGAAAGAATCTGCTCAGGTAAATAACTTGAGAGCAGCACAGGAAAATGGCCTGGGCGAGGAGTGGGAGAGATGGACTGAGCCAAGGTGCTGCAGAGGGGCTGTGGTTTGAGCCCCATAATGGGAATCACTTCTTCCTGTCCTGCCATTGAGGCACTTAAGCCCAGGGCAAGGAGCCCTAAACCGATGTAGTACCTCTGTCAAGGTGGGACAGTAAGGGTTAGAAATCAGTAGAGCCTGCTGTGCGGCAGCAAGCCTCGAGCAGGAGGTTGTGAGGTGGTTTTGGAGGAGGAGTTTTCTATTTCCTCTACTGTCAGGGGATCATTGAGCAGGAAGCCTCTCGCTGATGGCTGGAGGGGTGCAGGTGCCTGCTGGGGGCTGTAACTCACTGCCTAGGGCAAACTTTTCATGTGGAGATAAGTCATAAAGTGAGAAGCCCACCAGATATGATTGCACCCCTGAGGAGAAAGTACTCAGTTTGCCAGTCTTTAGCAGAGCCTTGTGTTGCTGAAAACACCCTCAGAGGTGCAGGAGAGGGCTGAGCTGAGCTTGGGTGCTTTACTAGACTCATGCCTTGAAGCAGCTCCCTTTCAATATTCCCACAGCATGTTTGTGTGGCTGGGTGCTGCCACCCACACCCAGGGGAGCTGAGCCTGTGTGAGTGGCAGCAGGAACACAGTAACTGAACTGTGTGGAGTTGTTCTTTTCTCAAAAGGGAAGAGAATAATCCCTGGGCTCTGACATTTACAACAGACATTATCTGCTCTCTGACATTTGGCTCATAAACTGAGGTCAACCAAATTTCAGTTCTTAACTCACTCCACTGTGTCAGACAAGATCTGCACTGACTGCCTGACCCTTTCTCTAAGTAGCAGCCCCCTGCCCCTCACCTCCAGCACAGGAGTGATGAAGCCTGGAACTTAGTTCAGTGATCAACTGAGCATCAGGAAAATGCATGAGGTGTCCTCAAAAAGTGCATGGCAGAGCAGGGGGCTGGCTGAGGGTCTCCCATAGCCCCCTCTTGCACATCATGATTTTTGATCCCACTTGTGTTCAGGAGGGCTGCATGCGCTGAATCCACAGCACCAGCAACCTGGGAGGGCAAGGTGCCTGATGTTGGCAGTGGCTGCTGTGCTTCTGCAGCTTCTTCCTCAGCAAGGAGTGTTGGGGTAGCAGCTGTGGCCGTGCTGCCTGTGCTTTGTGTGGGGGCAGGGCCGTTGTGTGGCTGCTGGTTCTGGCCAGCAAGGCTGGGCATGGACAGGGAAGGCTCCTTTCCCAAGGCTGAGTGGTGGGGGTGACATTGCTGTCACTGACATTCAGGCATGGCTTTAACAGGACAAGAATCAGGGCAAGGTTTTTAGGCTGCTTTGAAGCCAGGTCAGCTGAAGCAGCACTAAGAGTGGTTTTGTGTGGGTGCATTAGCCCCATGGGGAAAATGGATGAACAGAACAATACAAGCTGGCTCTGTGGCTGTGAGTAAATGTAGGGTAAATGGACAACTGTAGGGCTGAGAAATTTGAGGTTAAGACAGGAGCTGAGGTAGAGTGTGAAGAGCAGAAGGCTTGCCTGATCTCCCCTCATTCCCCTTTCCTTTGAGCAGGGACACAAAATGTGCTTCAGTCAAACTTCATTTCCAAAGGAGGGGAGTGAGAAGCACCCATTTAAGATGGCACAAGATATTCCTGCCCAGCTGATCTTCATTAAGACAAACAGCTCTGCTTGAAGAGAGATGATGCTCTTGGCATGTATCAGGTGCAATCAGCCAGCAGTGCTGCTGGCCTCACCCACAGCCCCGAACGGGCTGCAAATCCAACTCCTTGCCATCCGAGTCTTGGTCCAGCATGACTTCCTCCTGTCAGCATTTTGACACCCATCTGAAGCCCAGTGAGGCCTGTGAAATGAAGGGGCTGCATTAACCCTGCTGAGTGCAAGCAGGGAAGGATCAGTCAGGCACCAAAGCTTTTGTAAGCCTGTGGACAGATTTGTTTGCTGACAGTGTCTGAAAGGAAACAACAAACACAGGAGTGCCTGCAGGCAAAGACAGGAGCTGCCTAGGAAGCACAGTGGTGCTGGTATTAGAGCAGAGGGCACCTAGTCCAGCCCAGCAGCCTATGTATGGCCAAGGTAGGATGCCTGGGAAGAGCAGGTGGCCGGGGAAAGCCCAGCAAGTCTGTCGTCCTGCCCACACTCCCACCACCAGACATCTCTTGCACACCTGCATAGCTTTAAGCAGCTAAGGCCCTGCGGAGTCACAGGCCACAGAATGGGAGGGGTTGGAAGGGACCTAGAGAGATCATCCAGTCCAACCCCACTGCTAAAGCAGGATCACCTAGGGCAAGTCCCACAGGAATGCATTCGGGTAGGTCTTGAAAGTCTCAAGAGAAGGAGATTCCACAACCTCTCTGGGCAGCCTGCTCCGGGGCTCTGTCACCCTCAAAGTGAAGATTTTTTTCCTGAAGTTCAAGTGAAGCCTCCTGTGTTCGTGTCTGCTGCCCCTTGCTCCTGGGCACCACTGAAAAGAGCCCAGCCCTATCCTGTGGACCTTCACCCTTTAGATATTTACTTACATTGTTAAGATCCTCTCTTGTCTTCTCTTTTCCAGGCTAAGGAGCCCCAGGCTCTCACTGACAACCTTCTCCCACATTAATAAGCACCTTCCTCTCTTGGGCAGGGCAGAGGTGGGGAACAGCACAGAACTAGTGTCCTTATTCACCTTCCTGATGCTGTACAGATAGCTTTCAGGGAAAAGCTCTTAACATGCTCCACCTCAGTGCTTCTGAAGACGTTAACTGCCCTCCTTACTGAAAGAAGCCTCTTGAATGGCTCTATGAATGCTCTTCCTTGAATACAGAAAACCAAGCTTCTGCAGAAAGCAGCAGCACAAGCGGCTGCTTGAGTAATTCCACCAAACACTGGCAGAGCTAGGCAGGGCCCTGTGCTCAGAGATGGTCTTTGCTCTGCTGAGGCCTCACCTGGAGTACTGTCTGGAGCCCCCAGTATAGGAAGGACATGGACCTGGTAGAGCAGGTCCAGAGGAAGGCCCTGAAAATGATCAGGGGGTTTGAGCACCTCTGCTATGAGGACAGGCTGAGGGAGCTGGGGGTGTTCAGCCTGGAGAAGAGAAGGCTCCAGGGAGACCTAATAGCGGCTTGCCAGTACCTGAAGGGACTACAAGAAAGCTGGAGAGAGACTGTTTACAAAGGCCTGCAGTGACAGGACAAGGGGCAATAGATTCAAACTGGAGAAGAACAGATTTAGATTGGATGTTAGGACTGAGTTTTGCACCATGAGGGTGGTGGAACACTGGACCAGGTTGCCCAGGGAGGTGGTTGAGGTCTCATCCTGACTGGTTTAGGCTGGATGTTAGGATGAAGTTCTACACGGAGAGAGTGATTGCCCATTGGAGTCGGCTACCCGTGGAGGTGGTGGAGTCGCCTTCATTGGAGGTGTTCAGGAGAAGACTTGATGGGGTGCTTGGCTGCATGGTCTAGTTGTTGGGTGGGTTGGTTGATGGGTTGGACGCGATGATCTTGAAGGTCTCTTCCAACCTGGTGTATTGTATTGTATTCAAGGTGAGGCTCAACAGGGCAACCTGCTGACTGCAGAGGGGTTGGACTGGGTGATCTTTTGAGGTCCCTTCTGGCCCCTAACATTCTGTGATGCCAGTGGAGGTCTGAAGAATTCAGTTTGTATGCTGTGTGTTGCACACAAGAACCAGAGGCCAAGTAACAGTGGGGCTGGCCCACAGTCACCTTCTGAGGAAGGCATGCACCGCTCCTCCCTAATATGCTTATTTTGTGAAGCAAGGAGAGCTGAATGCTGTGGGGGAGAAAGCATCACAAACTAGTCTGTCAGCTTCAGCTTTATAAGGTCTGACAATAATTTCCCAAGAGAAACTGGCCCTGCACTCTTAGCCATGCTTATGCTGATGACACTAGAAGTAACTCTTGGTTTAGTCTTAGGCTTGTGACAGATGTGGTCCTCTTGTGTCTCATGTGAGAGTGCTGCACAGACTCTCATGCTTTCCCAGCTGAAAAAACCAAATCAGTATTTTTCTTAAGAAGCCACAGGTTAGATATTTAAAAATTAAGAGGTGTGGGTGATGCACCAAGGTAAACATCAGTCTGCTGGTAAGGAATCATTTTAGCTACTCACTACCTCAAATCCTGCTGGGAAGCTGCAAATTAATCATCAGAGTCACATTTTGTGTCCTGCAGTCACTAAAGAGCAGTGGATGTGAACTCCAGCACAGGAGGCTCCACCTCAGCAGGAGGAGGAACTTCTTCAGTGTGAGGGTCACAGAGCACTGACACAGGCTGCTCAGAGAGGTTGTGGAGTCTCCTCTGGAGACTTTCAAGCCCCAGTTCCTGTGTGACCTGTGATGGATTCTATGGCCCTGCTCTAGCAGGGGGGTTGGACTAGCCACAGCAACCCCATGCAGTGCTACAGGCTGGGGTCAGAGTGGCTGGAGAGCAGCCAGGCAGAGAGGGCCCTGGGGGTGCTGGTCGATGGTAGGCTGAACATGAGCCTGCAGTGTGTTCAGGTGGCCAAGAGAGCCAATGGCATCCTGGCCTGCATCAGGAACAGTGTGGCCAGCAGGAGCAGGGAGGTCATTCTGCCCCTGTACACTGCACTGGTTAGGCCACACCTTGAGTTCTGTGGACAGGTGGGGGTTGGTCTCTTCTCCCAGGCAACCACCAACAGAACAAGAGGACACAGTCTCAAGCTGTGCCAGGGGAGGTTTAGGCTGGATGTTAGGAAGAAGTTCTTCATAGAAAGAGATTGGCCATTGGAATGTGCTGCCCAGGGAGGTGGTGGAGTCCCCATCCCTGGAGGTGTTCAGGAGGAGACTTGCTAGGGTGCTTGGTTGCATGGTTTAGTTGATTAGGTGGGTTGGATAATAGGTTGGAGGTGATGATCCTGAAGGTCTCTTCCAACCTGGTCTAGTCTGTTCTATATCCTGAGGTCCCTTCCAACCCCTAACATCCTGTGAGCCTGTGCCACAGTGCAGCTGTCTGAGAAAACACAGGGGTGAAACCGCTAAACAGTCCTGTGGAGAGCGAGTCAGATGCAATCTGCTCCCTCAGTCCTTGAACTCTTCACGCAGCCAGTTCCCCCTTATCACCAGGCTGTGTAACACTTGGATGCTCCAGACGACACCAACTGCCTGTAGGTGTCAGCCTCATACCGCAGCACGGCACAGACGTGAGAGCAGTGGCTTGGTTTGGGTTTTTAAAATCAAAGCCACCTCACCTCACAGCTGGTTTACTTCAAAAGGAAACCTGTCAACCCCTCCCAAGTTTCCTCCTGTCCTTACAGCTCCAAAGCAGAACTAAACCCCAAGCACTGCCAGATTTGTTTTCGTCATCTGTTTTTCTTTCTCAGAAAGATTTGGATTAAAAGGTAAGTTTTGAATGATCAATACTCTGTGCTCTGTAGCCACCTCAACGCTCCTCCACCCTCTGCCTCCTATATGGTCATGTTTTTTCCACCACTGTGATCAGCCACACTGTGTGGAACCCCCCCCAAAAAGTGCTCCCATGCCTTCCCCCAAGACCACTGCAGAAAGAGTTATTTTCTGTCTTGATTCTGGTACTAATTATAAGCAATTGTTTAATATAGAAGAGCTTGGTACAGAAACCTACTAAAAGAGAAGCTATTAACTGCCTCTGATTTTGACACTGCTCTATTTTCCTGAAGGGGGTGGGGGAAGCAGTACTTGACTGGAGAACAGGGTTGGTGAGGAGGGGCAGAGCGAAATGGGGCTGTTTTGCCTGGAGGAGGCTCAGAGGAGATGGCACTGCTCTCAACAACTGCCTGAAAGGAGGTTGGTGTGATGTGGGGGTGGGTCTCTTCACCCTAGAATTAAGTGACACAGCCAGAGTAAATGGCCTCAAGTTGTGGCAGTTGAGGTTGGATATAAGGGAAAAATTCTTTACCAAAAGTGTGGTCAGGCAGTGGAAGAGGCTGCCTAGGGAGGTTGTGGAGTCACCAGCACTGGAGGTGTTCAAAAAACTGTGTAGACATGGCACTGTGGGCCACAGTTCAATGGCCATGGTGAGGTTAGGTCAACAGTTGCACTTGATCTTAGAACTGTGGTGGCTGGAGCACTGGAAAAGCAGGAGGCATGGATCACACCTGGGAAGCATGAGGTGTGAAGCCAGCTCTGCATACGGTGGTCAGCTAACTAGGGAAAACATTTTACTGTCTTAATTAGAATATAAACAACTAATAGCCTGCCTCCTGTGTTCAATTTAAAGAGATCTAATATGAAGTGGCTACCAGACAGAAATAGCCCTAACTATTACTACCAAGCTGATAAAACAAGTGGGTGTTCACTTTGCTCTTGAGTATATTGCGTTGTGGCAAAGTGCAGATTGCAGTTGCCAAGTTCAAAACAAACTTCTAGCTTGCATGTGAGCCAAACAAAAAAGAGAGGCATTCATCTATGAGCTAAGGTGTAGTCCCCAGTCCAAGCAAGATTACTAAGTCCTCTTACACTGCTCCACTTCCTGCAGGAATTCTCTAGAACGCTCAAATGCAAATTTTGTCAGTGGGGGCTTGAAGCAAGCACAAAGCCTGTAACATGGGAAGGCAGCTTCTGTACTTAGAACTGCATCGACAAGTCACTCCGGATGGAAATGCAGACCAGCTTTTCACATCACTGAATGTGAATGTCAGGGAGGCACTGGATGCTATTGAGATGGAGATCAGGGATGATAGGGTTGAGTGCTTGTGGGTGAGAATTAGAGGGAAGACCAACAGGGCAGACATCCTGGTTGGAGTCTGTTATAGACCACCCAACCAGGAGGAGGATGTCGATGAGGCATTCTATAGGCAGCTTAAGGCTGTCTCAAGATCACCTGACCTCGTTCTCATGGGTGACTTCAACCTGCCTGATATCTGTTGGGATCTCAACACAGCAGAGAGGAGGCAGTCTAGGAGGTTCTTAGAGTGCATGGAGGACAGCTTCTTATCCCAGGTGCTGCGTGAGCCTACCAGGGGTAAGGCTATGCTTGACCTCCTCTTCACCAACAGGGAAGGGCTGGTGGGTGATGTGGTGGTCGGAGGGTGTCTAGGCACCAGTGACCATGACATAATAGAGTTTTCAGTATGCAGCCAAGCCAAGAGGGGCAGCAAGAAGACCTCCACTCTGGACTTCCGGAGGGCAGACTTCAGGCTACTCAAGGAACTAATTCAGAAGGTTCCTTGGGAATCAGTCCTTAAAAATAAAGGGGTCCAGGAGAGCTGGGCCTACTTCAAGGAAGAACTATTGAAGGCGCAGGAACAGGCTGTGCCGGTGTGCCGGAAGATGAGCCGCCGGGGCAGACGGCCAGCCTGGATGGGCAATGAACTTTTAATAGAACTTAGGGAAAAAAAGAGGGTGTATCATCTTTGGAAGAAAGGGAGGCAACCTACAGAATGTTTAGGGATGTTGCTAGGTTGTGCAGGAAGAAAATTAGGGAGGCAAAAGCCCATTTAGAACTTAGACTGGCCTCTGCTGTGAAGGACAACAAAAAGTCCTTCTATAAATACATCAATAGCAAGAAGAAGGGCAAGGACAACCTCCACTCCTTGGTTGACACGGAGAGGAACGTTGTAACAAAGAATGAGGAAAAGGCAGAGGTACTTAACACCTTCTTTGCCTCAGTCTTCACTAGCAGGGCAGAACGTCTTCCAGACAGCTGGCCTGCAGAGCTGGCAGAAGGAGCCAGAGAGCTGCATAGTTTCCCACTGCTCCAAGAGGAAGTTAGAGATCTACTGAGCCGCTTGGACCCCCACAAGGCCATGGGACCGGATGGGATCCATCCTAGGGTGCTGAGATTGCTGACAGATGAGCTGTCCAAGCCACTTTCCATCATTTTTCAGCAGTCCTGGCTCACTGGAGAGGTCCCAGAAGACTGGAAGCTGGCTAACGTGGTGCCCATCCACAAGAAGGGCCGGTTGGATGAGCCGGGGAATTATAGGCCTGTCAGCCTGACCTCAGTGCCAGGCAAGATTATGGAACGGGTCATCTCGAGTGCGATCACACAGCACTTACAGGATGACCAGGGGCTCAGGCCTAGCCAGCATGGATTTAGGAGGGGCAGGTCCTGCCTGACCAACCTGATCTCCTTCTATGATCAGGTGACCCGCCTGGTGGATGTGGGGAGGCCTGTGGATGTGGTCTACCTGGACCTCAGCAAGGCCTTTGACACCGTTCCCCACAGCAAACTCCTGGCCAAGCTGGCAGCCCGTGGCTTGGACAGGAGCACACTGCGTTGGGTTAGGAACTGGCTGGAGGGCCGAGCCCAGAGAGTAATGGTGAATGGCACCACATCCAGCTGGCGGCCTGTCACTAGTGGTGTGCCCCAGGGATCAGTACTGGGCCCCATGCTCTTCAACATCTTTATTGATGATCTGGATGAGGGCATTGAGTCCATCATCAGTAAATTTGCAGATGACACCAAGCTGGGGGCAGCAGTTGATTTGCTGGAGGGCAGAGAGGCTTTGCAGAGGGACCTCGACAGGCTGGACAGATGGGCAGAGTCCAATGGCATGAGATTTAACACATCCAAGTGCCGGATTATGCACATTGGCCACAACAACCCCAGGCAGTGCTACAGGCTGGGGTCAGAGTGGCTGGAGAGTGGCCAGGCAGAGAGGGACCTGGGGGTACTGGTTGATTGTAGGCTGAACATGAGCCTGCAGTGTGCCCAGGCAGCCAAGAAGGCCAATGGCATCCTGGCTTGCATCAGGAACAGTGTGGCCAGCAGGAGCAGGGAGGTCATTGTGCCCCTGTACACTGCACTGGTTAGGCCACACCTTGAGTACTGTGTCCAGTTCTGGGCCCCTCAGTTTAGGAAGGATGTTGACTTGCTGGAACGTGTCCAGAGAAGGGCAACAAAGCTGGTGAGGGGTTTGGAACACAAGCCCTATGAGGAAAGGCTGAGGGAGCTGGGGTTGCTTAGCCTGGAGAAGAGGAGACTGAGGGGTGACCTTATTGCTCTCTACAACTACCTGAAGGGAGGTTGTAGCCAGGCAGAGGTTGGCCTCTTCTCCCAGGCATCCAGCACCAGAACAAGAGGACACAGTCTCAGGCTGCGCCAGGGCAGGTTTAGGCTGGATGTTAGGAAGAAGTTCTACACGGAGAGAGTGATTGCCCATTGGAATCGGCTACCCGTGGAGGTGGTGGAGTCACCTTCACAGGAGGTGTTCAGGAGAAGACTTGATGGGGCGCTTGGCTGTATGGTCTAGTTGTTGGGTGGGTTGGATTGTTTGATGGGTTGGACGCGATGATCTTGAAGGTCTCTTCCAACCTGGTGTATTGTATTGTATTGTATTGTATTATTGTATTGAATGACTCATGGTCCTTCCAGAGCAGAGAACAGAATAGAACAGAATCAACCAGGTTGGAAAAGACCTCAGAGATCATAGAGTCCAACCTATCACCCAACACCATCTAATCAACTAATCCATGGTGCCTCATCCAGGCTCTTTTTAAATGCCTCCAGTGATGACTCCACCACCTCCCTGGGCAGCACATTCCAAAGGCCAATCTCTCTTGCTGGGAAGAATTTCTTCCTCACCTCCAGCCTAATGCTCCCCTGGCACAGCTTGAGACTGTGTCCTCTTGTTCTGATGCTGGTTGCCTGGGAGAAGAGACCAACCCCGACCTTGCTACAACCTCCCTTCAGGTAGTTGTAGAGAGCAAGAGGTCTCCCCTGAGCCTCCTCTTCCCCAGGCTAAGCAACCCCAGCTCCCTCAGCCTCTCCTCCCAGGGCTGCGCTCCAGCCCCCTCAGGTTTCACCCACAGGCAGGGTTGTGCTCAGTTGGTGAGTTACAGGGTAGCTGCTGATGGTAACTTCAAGAACCATGGAAAGAAACCACAAACCCAACCAGACAAAAAAGGGCCCTGAAACAGTATCCTCTGAATTTCTAACAGCTTTTGGAAACAATTTGTTACGAAAAGAATGATCCAGGAAGTATTTTGTGGTAAGAATATTTTTATATATATATATATATTTAAACACTTTTAAACACTTACAAAAAACCATTCAAACAAAACCAAGGGGGGGGGGAAAGTTTAAATAACTTTGGAAGCAGAACAAGTCCTTCTGCCTTCACACACACAACACTTCCGAGCTGTTGGCACAAAAAGGAATCCACATTCATAAAACCCCTCACTATGACAGCAAACATAAGTTAAATAAATCATAGGCACTAGTTTATCAAACCCATAATTCCACACCTCTGCAGTAAATCTCTACACACAGAGCCCCTGTGACTTCCTGATCGCCAGAAACTGGTAATGCACAGAGGCTTTGCTAAGTAAACAGACAGCTCTTGCTGTGTTTCAGGGGAGAACAGCAGAGAAAAGGAGCCTCAGAAAACTGAAAAGCTGAACTTACCCAAGTGATGAATTACTTAAGGAAATGCACCCAGCAGTCTGGTGCAGCCATGGTAAACCTCTCAATGTCATCTCAACTGACTTGCAGAAGTCAGCTGGTTGTTGGATAAAACCCACCCCCTAAAATTCACCTTTTCTGGACGGCAGGTGCAGCACTGCTTTGTGAAATGCTGAGATGTTCACACCTGGGCTGCAGTGTGAGCATGCAGTGAGGCCACTTGCATTTGATCTGCTCCTCTCTCCTGCTCACCAGTGGCAGCAGGTAGTGACACCTGCCAGCCATGCCAAATGGCACCAGCCTAGGCTACTGGTGTGCACTGGGCTACTGGGGCAAGGTAGTTTCTTTCTCCTTACTGCATTACAGTATATTTGATACTCTCACTTCAAAAAGTCTGGAGCCTGAAGTCATTCATCAACCCAGAGTTTGCTTGAGTAATTAGAGCTGCTAATTAGTCTCCACTCCTCCCTATTTGGCTTCTTCCGAGTCAAGTAGTATGGCATGGCTTTTCATCCAGGGAAATGTTCATGCTGGCCAGAAATCCAAGGCCTAGAATTTCAGGGTCAGTTTTCCTCTTAGTGGTGGGAGTCAAAATACAGCAGCAGTTCCAAACTCAAGGTACTCATCAGGGTTGAAGGCTACCTACCATCCAATCCAGCTTGTAGTGTCTGTCAGTCATTGCACAAAGGATTTACCATTCACATTCTCTTACTTTATCAACTATACATCCAAAATACTGAACAAGCTTCAACCTAATTCCCTTCCGCTTTTAACTAGTCCCACCCCATACAACTGCAGTCACAAAGGTTTGCCTGATAGCTTCCAAAACAGAAAACAACGGTTCAGAGGCTAAATGAGTTGGTTCTGAGCAAAACGTGTCAGAATGAGTCAGAGCCACCAGAGGCATTTAATAGCTTGTAAACAGACACAGCAGGTTTCATACTCTCTTACCAGTAATGTTAAGATACACATATGTAAGGCAAAGTACATCTGGAAACACACTTCACGTGGGCAGTATCTTCTGTAAAAATATTTACAATGTCACATGAACCCAAGTTAAGAAAAATGGATGAAAGTAAAAAAATAGGATACAGAAAACTTCCTCATACCATGGAACATCACCTAAATGAATATCATTTGGCATCAAGAGTCAACTCATCACCCTAAAATCTGTATGTTACAAGTGCATAGTTGTGTCTCCTCCTCCTCCTCCTCAACTGCCAGCATTTACGGTTGCTCCAGGCTGCGAGCGCAGCGGTGTGGTATTGGAACAAGGGAACCTTAGGACTTGCTCTTTCCTTTGTGAGGAAACCTGCCAGAAATGAAAAGCTGTCCCCCAGGTAGCGAGCCATGTGTTACAAAGGTGGCTACAATAGCAAAGGCCATCTTTCCTGAGCCAGGAACTTTAAGGTTACAAAGGTTGTACGAGCGGTACTGAGCCCTTTTGGCAATGGAACGGCTAAGAGCACGCGGAGCTGATCGCTCAGCGGAGGAAAGATGCGATCTGTACTATTGCATTTGGTGTGCCTGCTACATTCAAACCTTGCACCTTCTCAAAAGCCATGGCTGCACACTGCCTGTTCTGCCAGAGTGGCTCCAGGGTCTGCAGGAGGCACGCACCACTGTCCCAGGGAGAACCCCAGGCAGCCGCCAAAGGCAGCGTGTCACTAGCACTGCAGCGGTCTGCCATCAGAATGTTAGCCCTGATTAGTGTAGTCTGGTTGCAGTCACCAACCTTGCTGCTGAACTAACCCAGGCTGAAGATGAAGCTCTGGGCAGCATAACCCCGGTGCCACACTTGCTCTTTCTCAACATGGGCATTTCTTTGGCATTTGTTAGGTTTCTGCCCAGACCTTGGCCACTGTCATCAATGCTCATATTGATACACTTTTAGCAAGCAAGAAAAAACCCCAAGAACTGATAGCGATTTAATGTAGAAGTGATTGTGTGACCACCAAACATCTGATGTTAGATGTCGTTAAAGTGCTGCTTTATAATCTCTGCCAGTTTGTGCTAATTTAGAGACAGAGAGGTCTGGAATTTCTACAAATCCCAAAAGTCTCATCTGAACAGTTTGTATAATGCAGCTGTCCTTGAGCCTGGTGAGGAAGCATCCATGAGCACTGGGACTCTGCACTCGGCTTTGCAGGTCAGTAGCAGCCATCTTTCCAACTCTCGTCTTTCACGCTGCCATAGGTTTTGGGAGCAGGTAAGGATCTAAAACAAGAAGAGAGGTTTGTCAGAGGTTTGCTGAAGTCTCCACCTACAATACAGAAGGCCTTGAACCCTTCATCAATAACTGAAATACACACTTCACTCATTTACTTCTCTGCAGTACAGTTTGCTTAAGATAACCCCCAAAGTATTTTCAGCTTTAGGGTCTGTGTGTTGTATTCTTGGCACTACCATGGCACAAAAACAGCTGCATAAAGAGAAAAAACCACAGCTTTTTGCTCTTGTACCTTGTGAGAACACAAACTCAATCTGCTGCTACCTAAACCCAGGCCTTTTTCATTTTCCAGTGATGTGCAACCAGGGAAACCCTTGTTCAGAGTATCACGTTCTGCTTGCATCAAAACCTTGACATCCACAACTAATTCACTGTGGTGGTGTGTAAAGATGTACAGAAACCTTCACACAATAAAAGCTGGGTAAGTTTAGTGAGTGAAACGCTCTTCTCTAAGACAAGTTGTGGTTTGGACAACCACACCTGGCTCCTACTAGAATTTCTTGTCAAGACCAATGTGAGTTCTGTGACAGTCACTTGTCACTGCCCTGCCCAGCACTTGCTGCAGCACAGAACTCTTCCACTCTGCTATGTAGCGCTGGTTTCTCTTTTATGGCACTGGAAAGCAACTGTTCCTCCTTTCTGTTTAAGAAGGTTCTCAGTACTTCTCATGCTTTATCTCAGTGGCCTTTTGCTTGCTACATTCAGTGGAACTCCACCTTAGAATGGCATTAGGAGCACATTCCAAACTGTGCATTACTTCCTTCTGACTCTCCTGAAGACAAACTGTCCACGCAGCCTTTCCAGCTGGTACTTAGGTCTCTCTTGTGATATCTTAGGTACTTAGGTCTCTCTCTGATATCAAGTGGGTGCTACCACACTGTTTTGTCCTGTTGAGTTTTGCACTGAGCTTAAGAAATGCTATGGATGCCTCCTCTGCCCTCCTGTGCCTTCCTTCCTGAAGTTTCTAGCTGCTCAAAGAGAGGAAACTCCTCTCACCATGGTACCACAAGCTCAACTTGTGGATTACACGAGGAAAATAGTTGGGACTTCAGAATGTGCGTGACCCAGTGGTACAAAGGGATTTTCACTTGTCAGCTCCATTTGGTAACTTCTTACCATACGCAGACAAATTGTTCCTGCCTTCTCAGCCCAGCCTGAGACACCTGATTCCCTTAGTTCAGTGTCTTTTGTTACTCATTGCACTTTCGCACCTTCACTCCAATTCAGGAACCTTTTCCACTCAGTTTTGTTTCAAAACCAATTTTGGAGGCACAGGCAGATGCTTCACACGGAGGTCCCCATTTCCACCCTGAAGACTTGAGATCAAAGGAGGACCACAGGAAAGGGCAGCACAAACACACAATGTCCAAAATTACTTCAACCTAAGGCTGCCTGTCCCGTACTCACCTGCGAACAGGCTGTGCAAGTTTGCTGCGAGGCACTGGGATGCCCCCTGCCGAAGGGGCACTGGGTCTGGGCAAACCACTCCTCATCCCTGCTGTCCCTGCCGGTCTGGTAAGAGTAGTACTGTTAATACTGCTGGCAGGGCTTGGCAAGCCTGAACTCTGGGCTGCAAGAGGCCCTGGTGAAGAACTACTATGCGTCATCTGTGTGGCTTCTGGAGAAGCAACTGAACCAGGTCCGTGGTTACTAAATGCTTTCACTGGCTGTCGGAGAGCCAGGGGAGACGGTGCGGCAGGTGACCGGAACTTACTCGAAGGTGGTACTGGAAAATAAAATACAGGAATTACTGTCAAGCTTAAGCTGCAGGCACTGAAATTAACAACAGGAAATTACTTGATGGGAATATTCAAACAATGTGGGATGTAGAATGGAATACAGCCAATCAAGCAGCAATGAGAAACAGGAATTCAGATGTCCTTTTTGTCAGGAGGTTTTGATAGCCTACGTCCAATGCCCTCTTTGCTTACTGCAGGTATTTTCAGATCTGGATTTGTAAGCAGTAAGGAAGGGCTAACTGCTGTATCAGTCACAGGAAAGAGAGGAGAATGTGCTTCAGAGGAAACTTAACGGCTTCAGAAACTTGTGACCCTAATTCCCATCCCTGAAAGAACACACCACAGTATTCTGCTGGGATGCACACTTTGCATCTATTTAAAGACTGTGTTAGCCTTAAGTGCTGAGATTCTGAACACAGAGCTTCTGGGATGTTTCTTTTAGGTTGCTCTTTTTAACCACATCCAGTGAATTAGAAGTAACCTACAGACAAGGTCATGTCCCAGATTTATTGGTTGATGGGGAGGGAGAGGGGGAGCATCAACTGTAAACGCAGGATCAGTCAACCCCCAACCCCAAAGAATTTCAAGGTGCTGCTATGAAACTTGAACCAGACAACTATCCCCATTTGAAGCCTTCCTTCTCTTACAAACATTATCAAAATTCTCACTGCAACTAATACCTGTAGTAAAATAGTTTGTATCTGAGTTAGGATGTAAGGCTTTGATGGAGTCCTGTCTGGGAGAGGTTGCTAAGCCAGAACATTCCACAGTTCTTCAATGATGCCAAACTTCAAGCACAACTCTTCACAAGTATGAGAAGTATTTTCAAGCTATGCATAATGTATCACTAAGCAATAAACTAAGCCATCACCTTAAGACTCAAATGGAATGTCACCAGCTTCTCAAACTGATTAGTGGGTCAAGCAGCAGTCAGCAGAGGATAATCAAATCAATCATGAAAGTAAAACAGAATCATGTTTACGTTTAGTGAGCTTGCATAAACTCCTCTTTCCTCCACTTCCCTTTCTTTACACAGAGACCAGAGTTGTATCCCCTTTGGTAGGGGTTGTACCTAAAGGAGACAGTCCTTCACACAGCTTTTATTCTCATTTTACAAGGTAGATCCACTCAGAACATGACAAGAGGTAAGTAATGAGAGGGGACCCCCTCCAAAGTGGGGTACAGAAGTAGTTTCCAGTTTGTATTTTGAAGCCCTTTCTTACAGGGGATGCCTAGGAAGGCAGGTGCCTCATCACAGATAAGAGCTGCAGTTGATTCCTTTCTGGGTTATCCAAAGGAAGTCTTTCCCTCTGACACCAACAGCACAAAGCTGCTCATGAGAAGAGCTGACAAAAAAGGTGGCAGAGATGTCAACAATATCTGACAGCTGGTAAGTAGGGAAGAGAATAAATAAAAACCCTTAAAATAAAAACCCTGGTGTCAAGCCAGAGACTGGATTAAGGAGAGCATTAACAGCAGCATGACTGGACAAAAAGAGCAGTGAAGTGCTGCTGGGACTAAGTGACATATTCAAGTGTGACAGGGCCTGTGACAGTGGTGCAATCCCTCTGCAGAATTTCCAAGTGAGGGAGCTTTTACCACTGAACTCACTACAACACCTGCTTGGAACACAAAGACAGCATCATGTTAGCAACTGACCAACAGAGCCATGCTAGTGGAGAAAAAACTGGATGCAGTTTTGGGTTGCCCGCAGGCATGCTGGGGAGAAAGGCTTATAGGTACAAGCAATGAAAAGTTGTAACTGGAGAAAGCTTGTCACGTTCCCAGCAACAATGAACACCCAGCAAATTGGTTCTCTCCTTTCTTTCCAGTCTTCTGTTGACCATATTGTACCATGTGGCCAGCGTGAGCTGTCAGTCGATAAAACACTTCCTGTCAGCACAGCACTGCAGACATTGCTGAGAGCTGCATTCATCCTGGTGCATAAAGGAATGAATTGTCTTGACATGTGGACTGCTCTGGAGATCTTGGCACATGATGCAATTTCTGGCTAACAGAGAGCTTTTTTTGTCTTGGAGACGTTTTGGGTACTTAATAAAACTCAGCTTGGCCTGCTTGTAAGATGGAATCACAGAGAGTGAGGTCATAGACTTTGGTTATTGTGTCCCCACGTGTGGTACCGAGCTGATCCCTGTTTAATAAAAACACACTGAAGGGTAAAGGGAATGCTTAACAGCTTCACACACCCCCAGCTCCTTAGAAACTAAACAACTAGAACCAACTGCAATTAAAGCAGCTGACATTTGTGAAGATAAATGGCACTGTGCAGCCACCCTCTCTGGATTCTGTCCTGGGTTGTGGGCAGGGAGCAAAAGATCCCTGCCTGCCAAAGTGGCATGCTGTGAAGCTACCACCTTGGCTGGCTTGCAACCCAAGGCCAGCAGCTGCATCCCAACCTGAAACCAGAATCAATTCTAATGAAGCTGTTAAAAAATCACAGCTGAGGTGATTCAGACTGATACACGTGAACAGATGAGGTCAAACAATGGGAATCAATTAACAGAAAAGACATGGGCCTGTTGAAGCAGGTCCAGAGGAGGGCCACAAAAATGATCAGAAGGCTGGAACACCTCTGCTGTGAGGCAAAGTTCAAATGAGATGGGGCTGCTCAGTGTGGAGAAGAGAAAGCTCCAAGGAGACCTTATCGTGCCTTTTCAGTACTTAAAAGGGAGCCTATAAGAAAGATTGGGACAGACTTTTTATCGTGGCCTGTTGTGATAGGACAAGGGGTGATGGGTTTAAACTAAAAGAGGGGAGACTCAGACTAGATGTAAGGAAGACGTTTTTGCAATGAGGATGATGAATCACTGGCACAGGTTGCCCAGAGAGGTGGTTAGATGCCCCATCCCTAGAAGCATTCAAGATCAGATTGGATGGGGCTCTGAGCAACCTGATCCAGTTGAAGATGTCCCTGCTCACTGCAAGGGCAGCTGAATTAGAAGGCCCAAAGCATTCTATGATCAGAGTGATACTGTCATACAGCACCTTACACTGCTGTGTAAGCCTTCACAGGCCTGTTATGATGAAGAGTTTGCTGTTTGAGTGTATCTTGAACTGTCTTACACAACATGCTGTGTGTGGAAGATGCCAGACCATGTGATGAACAGCATTTTAAGAAACTAAAATCAATTGTTGCTCACAGTTGTTTGTTCTTTGGAAGCTAAGGTCTTGTTTCCTTACCACATAATGCTTCTGTACTTGTGAGAATCTCAGATCAGAAGCAGGAAAAATCAACACATCAAGGACTATAAAAGAGCAAATACTGACAAGGCCATGCTGGGTCCGTATTGGCAGTGAGGAACGACAGCAGCTCTAAACTGGGATACACAACTGGCACTGCTCACTCTCCAAAGAGTTAATAAAATTTCATCAAGTTCATCTTCTGTACATTTCCACAGCTCCAGACTAAGCCACCCACCTCCTAAGTGTTCCAGACATCCAGAGGAAGGGGAAGACATGGCCAGCTGGAAAGACTGCACAGAAGCCTTTGCAGAGGAACTGAGAGGATGGTCTTAGGCCAAAGCAGAACACTGAGAGCACTTTTCAGACTCTTCATACCAAACAGAGAAGACTGTTAGAGATCTCCTAGGAAACCATGTGAATCTGGTTCAAAGTTATTACACTTCCCTAGAACATTCTGCATGGCATGAAGTTGACTCAAAGAAGTTAGGGCTGGAACACCTCTGCTATGAGGACAGCCTAAGGGATCTGGGGTTGTTCAGCCTAGAGAAGAGAATACTCTGGGGGAACCTTAGAGCTGCCTTCCAGTACCTGAAGGGTTCCAACAGGAAGGCTGGAGAGGGACTTTTCATCAGGGTGTCTAGCAGTAGGACAAGGGAGAATGGTTTGAAGCTGAGGGAGAGTAGGTTTAGACCGGATTTTAGGATTCAGAGTGCACTTCTCTAATCCAGATTCCTTGATTAGCACCAGAAGTCACCAATCCTTGGATTTTTTTCCTCTCAAAATCCAATATTCTGCCTTTTCTCCTATATAATACAGGGTTGCATTTTTAATGTTTAGTCTTGAAAGTTACTTTCATACAGCAAGGACCAAGCTGGTTAATGCTGACATGCAACAGCAGTTTTATTCATCTGGATTATGTGAGATTTAATGCAGGTGAACAACTGTCTGAGGTTTGCTGGAGCTTGAGAAGTGGTTGTAAGTTAATTACCTCCTTTTGCAGATGGAGTTTGAAGAAACTGTTTGGTTTTGAAGGCAGCACGAGGCAAATTTTTCTGCCTTTGCAGAGCTGTTGAAAAACAAGAAGTGTTATATTTGTCTACCACGAGAAAACTGTTTGCTGGGAATTTCAGAATTGTATCCACTGGGGAAGCATCAAGGGACAGAGTGAGGAAGACACTCAAAAAGCAGATATGACTCTGGAAGCAGTGGGGGGTTTTTAGATGGTGCTTGCTCTTAATGTCAGAGAGTTACAGAGAAGCGTGTCAGAAGTTTTGCAGTGCAAAATACGCAGGTTCTGTAAGAGTAAAGCTTCTTGGAGGGCAAAAAAGCCCAGAAAAGCAAACAAAAAAGAAACAAAACCCCCAAAACATTAAATTAATACACCAAAGGGGAAAAACAAGCCACCTAGCAAACATGCTACAGCAATGAGTGCAAGATTAGATACAAAGATGAAAACTAAGCTGCCAGATTTGACCTGCTAAGACAAAACCTCTCCTTTTAACGGAGTTTCACTGTGAAAAGCCTAAGTCTCTGTCTAGATGTGAGCATATCAACAAACTCTGCTTTTCGTCATCCACATGTAAGCCACTTGGAGAGATGTCTGGGCTTTTTTCCCTCCTCAAAAGGGTCGGCAAGAGGGCTCAAACTGCAAATGAAGACGTAGCACTAAGAATTGTCAGCTGCCAGTACGCAGACAGCACGACAGAAACTGGGTTTTATTGCTCCTATTGTCCTGCCTTTTTTCTAGTACCATTCAAGGGCTGATACTGCCTCGACATGACCTCACCAGTTAGCAAGAGTAAAGAGTGTTCCAAGAGCTGTGGAATCTCGGCAGGGAGAGAATTACCTATTGCCAGCAGGAATGCAACGACTCAGCTGGTTTTCACTGCAGCATATTTAAGGGGGAGGAGGAAAGGAGGAAAGTAGTCAGTGTAATCGTAGAGCTTTGCCTACACAAGGGCTTCTTAAAATGATTGATGCATGAACAAACGTCTCTGCCTCCCTCACTGTATGGGGGCTTTACACCAGCATAAAGCTGCTTGCACTAGCAAGGCTTATTTCCATAGGGAGAAGGAAGAAAGAGGGGGAAACAGTTAATCACAGACTTGTCAGGGTTGGAAGGGACCTCAAGGATCATCTAGTTCCAACCCCCTGCCATGGGCAGAGACACCTCACACTTAATGCACACTTGTGCATAAAGAAGTAATGAAGCTCAGTAATCCTGTCACCAACTGGTGAACATCACTACACAAAGAAGGCAGGGGAAGGACAATTAAAATCCTACTAATACTAGTAAATACTTTTCTAAACCCATATAGTAATTGCCATCACCTTCCCTGTCCTTCAGTCAGTGCAAAACTCACTGTTTTGTGAAGTGTGAAAGAAACCCATCATGGATTTTCCTTCATTCTGAAGCCATGCCTGGGTGGTCTATTCATTGTAGTCTTAACTAAGCCAAACCTGTCATTTTCAACAAACAGCAGGAAGGGGTTAAACTGTTTATAAACATAAAAGGCTGCCTCTGGCCATTCAGAACACAAAACTATTTCTGCCACCAACTAGAACTGAATGCAGAAAAGCACAAGGCAAGAAGCAGTGCTTACTCAACCTCTGGTCTTGCTATAAACTTGAAGGCATAGCCATGAACAGCCAATGAAGCACAGTAAGATGTTTAGAAATGAGCATAATTCCTAGGAATTTAGTGAGGCAGACCACTGGCCAGAGTGCTTCTGTCCACAAGTGTTCCATTGTATCACTTTTCACTGAAGCAGTGTTTTTTGTTGTACCACACAAAATGAAGAACAGCCTCTCCCTTCCTGTTTATGGTCTTGAATATAGTTTGCCCTAATTCATTCAGCTAGAGTTAAATGTGGCACTGCACATGGCACTAAGTTTCTTCCCCCATCATTATGTGCACGACCTACAAGTCAGAGATGTGGGATGATATGGAAAGCAATTAAAATAGATCAAATTCTTTCCTTCTCAATGGAGACTCCAGGAAGCAGAGGCTCAAAGAGCTGAACAATTCTCTGCACTGCACGCTGGAAAGACTTCCAAGCAGTGTCATTTGAGCACTGCTGAGGACACAGGCATGGAGTGCACTCTTCTCCACCTTGCTGCTCCTGTAGTTACTGACTGCTGTTACATGACCTATCACAAATGGTGCATGCTGAATGCACAGCTGGGTTTGCCTCAGATCAGCTCAGCTGGAACACACTCCCTTTTCCTCAAAACATCCTCTCTGTTTAAGTCTGAGCATGGATCTTGGCAAGCAGAACAGTTGCTTTACCGATGGTTTGAACAATCTACGGCTTAGCTTACTTGAATAAGTATTATACTTAACTCTGCTTGAAGGCTTAACAACCATGTGCTAGGCAAGTACAAAAGCATCACACACAATCCACTAGGAAGCAGGTAGCTCCTGTGTGGAAGCCACCCTAGTGCTACAGCTTTGCACAGTCTATGTGGCACAGGACTCAAATCCAGAGACTTCCCATTACTCTAACCCTTTAAAAGGCAGCTATTCCTTTAAGCAAGACAAGTACTACTGCATATTCCAGTGTTCTGAGGTGAAACAGTTAATAGCTTCCACATTAAAAAGAACATTCTGCACAATGACATGGAAAAGAAGAGCTAAATGAAGATTCTACCAGTCACAACTGCTATTTGATTCAATCTCTTTCCAACAAGAGCTTGGATTTTTTTCCCCACCACATTACACCTTCAGCTTCAAATGCCAAATGTCTTCATGTTTTGTAGTTGTACCTCTAAACATCTTGTATATCTTTCCTCTACTCTTTAGGGAAGTGTGTCCAATTTGCCAATGTATCCACAACAGGAGTTGTCTTTTCAGAAACTTACTGGATTCCTAACTCATTTTTGAATGCCAGCAACCACAGCAAGTTCAGTATTGCAGCCACAGCGAATGTGCAAGTGAATTATAAACAGCAGATCTTTGACAAGGGAGAGTAGTGACCTCAGGTGGCAAGCCAGCATCCTTGCAAAGGTAAGCTCATGCAAAACTTAGCAGGTGTATGAGGAAGCTTCAAATCCCAAGACCCAGAAGTCATTGCCAAGGGAAAACAAAAATCTGCTGCCATTTAACAGTGCTTTGTGCAAGGTGACAAAATAGAAAACCAACAGAACAAAAAATAGACAATCAAACAGGAAAAAAAAAAAAAGAAAAAAGGACACAATTCTGGAAATTTGTATACAATGTACAGTTTTGCAGAGAATTTGGTCATCCAGACTAAGCAAAGATACTTACTCAGTGACTTCATACACAAACCGTTTTACGATTGTCAATAGCAAGACTCTGACAAACATCTGTAAGAGCAGGGAAACTGTAAAAGCTAGAAATCTGGCCTTCAGCAGTGAGACTTCACTTACACTTCAATGTCAGCTGCCTCTAGAGTGCTTCACACCTGGGCAAAGACTCTCATGAAAGGCAAGCAAATTTACCTAACTGGTTTTTGTGAGCCTCAGTCAATCCACAAGTTAAAACAAATGAACGTACAAAGGTAATTCACACTACTCTGGCTCCTGCAATCAACTCACTCAATACTCAATACGGAGACTTCTGTTGTCTGAACTCTCCATGAAGTTTCATTTCACTGTGACTATACTTTCAATTCTGGAAATCCAGCCAACTAAGCTGCTTTCTGTGCTTTTCCCTTCCCAGTTCACTCAATTTTAAAACCAATAAAATCTCTGCAGATTTGACCCAAAAGTATTTCCCCCTTCATTTTCTTCCAGGTCGTTTTGATTATTTTTCCTTATCACAAAAGTGACACAGTTGGAGAGCTGCTGTCCATATGCTTTACAGTTTGGCAAGCAGAACAGTCCTGCATTAGACCCACACGTGACCTGTGAGCTGTAAATCCCACTCTTAGAGTGTATGTGAAGAGTGGAAGAAGAGGGCAAGGTGAAAGGCTGCTGGGGGTAACCTATATAAACCACCTTGTGACCTCATTTCTTTGACTGCAATATTACACATCACTGACTGTCCACACAACCCTTACATCTGATCTGAGTCACTAATGAGTCTTTGTTCCTTATCCAGTATTTAACTGTATTTGGTTGCATTAACAATGCTTTGGAAGGAGCAGCCCAGTGTGCCTTTGCTGGTGAAGAAAAGGAGCAGCTCAGTGTGCCTTTGCTGGTGAAGAAAAGGAGCAGCTCAGTGTGCCTTTGCTGGTGAAGAAAAGGAGCAGCTCAGTGTGCCTTTGCTGGTGAAGAAAAGGAGCAGCTCAGTGTGCCTTTGCTGGTGAAGAAAAGGAGCAGCTCAGTGTGCCTTTGCTGGTGAAGAAAAGGAGCAGCTCAGTGTGCCTTTGCTGGTGAAGTAAAGGAGCAGCCCAGTGTGCCTTTGCTGGTGAAGAAAAAGGAGCAGCTCAGTGTGCCTTTGCTGGTGAAGAAAAGGAGCAGCTCAGTGTGCCTTTGCTGGTGAAGAGCAAAGGAGCAGCTCAGTGTGCCTTTGCTGGTGAAGAAAAGGAGCAGCTCAGTGTGCCTTTGCTGGTGAAGAAAAGGAGCTCAGCTGGTGAAGAAAAGGTGCAGCCCAGTGTGCCTTTGCTGGTGAAGAAAAGGAGCAGCCCAGTGTGCCTTTGCTGGTGAAGAAAAGGAGCAGCCCAGTGTGCCTTTGCTGGTGAAGAAAAAGGAGCAGCTCAGTGTGCCTTTGCTGGTGAAGAAAAGGTGCAGCCCAGTGTGCCTTTGCTGGTGAAGAAAAGGAGCAGCCCAGTGTGCCTTTGCTGGTGAAGAAAAGGAGCAGCCCAGTGTGCCTTTGCTGGTGAAGTAAAGGAGCAGCCCAGTGTGCCTTTGCTGGTGAAGAAAAGGAGCAGCCCAGTGTGCCTTGGCTGGTAAGAGGGTTAAAAAACTAGTTCAATTTACCAATATTATCTTACATTTCTTGTCAAGCATTTAGATTACTGATTAGTTTTTATTGCAGGACTTCCACAGTTCCAAGCTCTCCACGTAATATCCATAATGCATGCTTCCCTTGAAAAATGTCACTAAAGGTTATTGAATTCTGAAAGTTGTTTCAAAATCAGCTGGTGAGGAAACATTTAACCAACAGGAACTGTCAATATTGACAGATAAAGAAGCAGAGAATATTTTAAGTTTCATTTGCTTTGGCTTCTTTAAGGTCAGCATTTTCAAGAGACTGAAATCAGCAACATTCTCAGCTCAGCCGGTTGGGTGCTTTGTGTTTTGTTTAACCCTAGCTTGCAGTTTCTTCTCTTGTTTTTTCACCTGGAAATTACCTATCCACTTTCAGATTTCAGCCACTCTTTTTTTTAAGTGTCAGTTACTGCTTTAGAAAAGGTTTGGATGAACCTGTGTCCCATGAAATAAATACCAGCCCACTGCTGGGCTAGTGGCTGCTAGTTTGTCCAGAAGTGAACTGCTGAGATGAGATCCAAGTATATATTGTCATTGCCTAGTAAGTTTTTGTAGCCTGAAGCAAGAGCATTGCAGCCTCTACTCTGCTCTGCTGAGACCCCACCTGGAGCATTGTGTCCAGTTCGGGAGCCCTACTACAGGAAGGATCTGCAGGTGCTGGAAAGTGTCCAGAGAAGGGCCACGAGGATGAGCAGAGGACTGGAGCTCCTCTCCTATGGAGACAGACTGAGGGAGTTAGGGCTGTTCAGTCTGGAGAAGGCTCTGAGGAGACCTAATTGTGGCCTTCCAGTATCTGAAGGGGGCTACATGAAAGCTGGGGAGGGACTTTTGAGGGTGTCAGGGAGTGATAGGACTGGGGGAGATGGAAAAAAAATTTACATGGGTAGATTGAGATTGGCTGTTAGGAAGCAGTTGTTCCCCATGAGGGTGGTGAGACACTGGCACAGGTTGCCCAGGGAGGTGGTGGAAGCCTTATCCCTGGAAGTTTTAAAGGCCAGACTGGAGATGGCTGTGAGCAACCTGCTCTAGTGTGAGGTGTCCCTGCCCGTGACAGGGGGCTTGGAACTGGCTGATCCTTGAGGTCCCTTTCAACCCTAACAATTCTATGATTCTGTAAAGCACAGAGTCACCAGCTCCTGAAATGCCCTAATTTTGACTCTTTTCCCTGTATTTTGACTCTTTATAGCATTTCTACACACACTTTCAGAAAGCTCTGAACGGTATCTTAGCAAGAGACCAGACATTCTGTGAATGCCATCAGTACTACCTCTTGTGCACCAAACGAAGCAGACTGCCACAGGTATGATTAAAACAATAAATCAATCAAGATCAGTAGCTGCAGTGTGGCATGCATTTCTTTTTCCCCTCTTTGCCATGAAACTGGCTTAATTCCAAAGCAGAGGCTGAGGTGCCACTAAAGGTACTTACTGGCTGAGGCTTGAGGTTGAATGCGAGGTATCCCTCCGTTTGGCACTTGGAAGTTTGAGTCACTCCTGCTGTTCTTCACAGACTCAGCTTGGATGCTGGATGTCCTGGACAGGTTTGGAAGACTACGCCTTAGTTTTTCTGTACAAAGCAACACAAACAGACAAAGTTCAGGTATGAAGCCACAGCTGAACACCAGTTAACAGTAACACACAATGTTAGCCAAGTAGAGCTACGCTGCAATTTAAAAGTCTATCTTGTTACATGAAGAAGGCCAATGGCATCCTGGGGTGCATTAGAGTGTCCAGCAAGGTCTAAGGAGGTTTTCCTCCCCCTCTATTCTGCCCTGGTGAGACCACATCTGGAATACTGTGTCGAGTTTTGGGCTCCCCAGCTGGAGAAAGACAGGGATCTACTGGAGAGGGTCCAATGAAGAGCTATAAGGATGATTTAGGGACTTGAATATCTCCCTATGAAGAAAGACTGGGAGACCTGGGACTGTTTAGTCTGGAGAAGAGAATGCTGAGAGGGGATCTTCTTAACGTCTATAAATATCTGAGGGGTGGGTGTAAAGAGGAAGGGGATAGGCTCTATTCAGTGGCACCCAGTAACAGGACAAAGAATAATGGGTACAAGCTAGAACACAGGACGTTCCACCTCTGTATGAGCAGAAACTTCTTTACTCAGAGTGGCAGAGCACTGGAACAGTGCAGAGAGTGGATTACGACTCTGAGTTTTGTTCTACTGTTAGGTTTGCCTATTCAGATTCCCTAGTTTGTAGTTTTGCACAGTCTACCTAGAAAGTGATTTATAAGTAGAATGCTTGCCTGAAGATTAAAAACACCTAACTACTATTTGAGTCAACTTTCAGGACTACCCAGTCCCATACCAACATATTATACAACAACCAACAGCCACCCACTTGGAAACTCACTCCTCACACACAGCATTTATACTGATGACACCAAGATGAGTGGTGCTGCCCACATGCTAGAGGGATGGGATGTCATCCAGAAGGACCTGGATAAACTGGAGAGGTGGGCCCAGGTGAACCTCCTGAGGTTCAACAAGACAAAGTGCAGGGTCCTGCTCCTGGGTCAGAGCAATCCTCATTATCAATACAGGCTGGGGGATGAGGTTGATAGAAAGCAGCCCTGAGAAAAAACTTGGGAGTTCTGGTGGCTGAGAAGCTGGATGTGAGCCAACAACAAGCACTTGCAGCCCAGAAGGCCAATGGCATCCTAGGCTGCATCAAAAGAAGCATGGCCAGCAGATCAAGAGAGGGGATTCTGCCACTGCTCTGGCTAGACCTCACCTGGAGTGCTGTGTCCAGCTCTGGAACCCTCAACACGGGAAGGACATGGACCTGATGGAGCAGGTCCAGAGGAAGGCTACAAAAATGATCAGTGGGCTGGAACACCTCTGCTGTGAGGACAGGTTGGGGGAGCTGGGGGTGTTCAGCCTGGAGAAGAGAAAGCTCCAGGAACATCTAATAGCAGCCTTCCAGTACCTGAAGGGGCCTACAAGAAGGCTGCAGAGGGACTGGTTCCTAAGGCCTGCAGAGACAGGACAAAAGGCAATGGTTTGAAATTAGAGAAGATTTAGATTGTATGTTAGGACAAGTTCTTTACCATAAGGGTGGTGGAACACTGCAACACATTGCCAGGGGAGGTGGTTGGGGCCCCACCCCTGGAGATACTCAAGGACAGGCTCAACAAGGCTCTGAGCAACCTGCTCTAGGGGAGGATGTCCCTGTTCACTGCAAGGTGGTTGGTCAAGATGACTTTTGGAGGTCCCTTCCTACCCAAGCATTTCTATGACTGGTTAAAAATCACTGCTACATCCACCTTTCACATGAGCTGACTCCATTCAGCTAACATTGGTGCTTCAAGGGCCTTCTAAAATTTGCCCCACTGCTCACACCATGCAAAAAGATGCCTTCAAATATTTCTCAAGTCTGATGGCATTCTGTGATTCTCCAGCCTGTGCAGAGCTGGGTTGATGACACATTTTAGATAGGAGGCTGCAGATGCCTTGTCAGGAGGTTTGGCCAACCTGGTTCTGTGGAGGGATGCAGGAAAGTAGTACACTAACCACACACAACTGCTGAAGAGGAAAGCAAAGAGTCTTCAAGTGTACTTTCTGATTTCTGTAGCAGGCCTTGCTTTGTGCTGCAGCTGCTACATCACTGAACCCTGTCGACTAAATTTCCCTCTCACCCTTCTAGAGCAAAAGCAAACCCCCCAAAAAACCAAAACACAAATCCCAAACAGCTTCTTATCAACTCTGAACAGCCATGCAACATTCAGCTGCACTGCAAGGATGTTCCTTGGGAGCGTTTCAGAAACACACGATTGCAGGCTCTATTTTGATCCCCCTGCTATGTTGGGGACTGGTTGTTGGTACCTTACCCCTCATGAGATATTTTTGGATGCATTAAGACTTCCATGAAACCCCAGAAAAGATTGGGAAAGGAATTCTCACCTAAGTCACAACATCACTGATTCATTTCTGTGCTGTACATTCCACTACATGCCTCGAATTTCCCCAAACCACTACTGCTAGGGAAGAGTCAAGCTAACCCTTCCAAAGATATTCCTGAACTGCTAATTGAAATTTGCAGAATCATCTTCCCCAAGGGCTCTAATCACTGATTTTCATGGATGAAAATTCAATACAATACAATACACCAGATTGAAAGAGACCTTCAAGATCACCACATCCAACCCATCAACCAATCCAATCCACCTAATCAACTAAACCATGGCACCAAGCACCCCATCAAGTCTCCTCCTGAACACCTCCAATGATGGTGACTCCACCACCTCCATGGGTAGCCCATTCCAATGGGCAATCACTCTCTCTGTATAGAACTTCTTCCTAACATCCAGCCTAAACCTGCCCTGGTACAGCCTGAGACTGTGTCCTCTTGTTCTGGTACTGGCTGCCTGGGAGAAGAGACCAACCTCTGCCTGGCTACAACCTCCCTTCAGGTAGTTGTAGAGAGCAATAAGGTCACCAACCTCTTCTTCAGGCTAAGCAACCCCAGCTCCCTCAGCCTCTCCTCATAGGGCTTGTGTTCCAAACCCCTCACCAGCTTTGTTGCCCTTCTCTGGACACGTTCCAGCAAGACAACATCCTTCCTAAACTGAGGGGCCCAGAACTGGACACAGGACTCAAGGTGTGGCCTAACCAGTGCAGTGTCCAGGGGCAGAATGACCTCCCTGCTCCTGCTTGCCACACTGTTCCTGATGCAGGCCAGGATGCCATTGGCCTTCTTGGCTGCCTGGGCACACTGCAGGCTCATGTTCAGCCTACCCTCAACCAGTACCCCCAGGTCCCTCTCCGCCTGGCTGCTCTCCAGCCACTCTGACCCCAGCCTGTAGCACTGCCTGGGGTTGCTGTGGCCAATGTGCAGAACCCAGCACTTGGATGTGTTCAATCTCCTGCCCTTGGCCTCTGCCCATCTGTCCAGCCTGTCGAGGTCCCTCTGCAAAGCCTCTCTGCCCTCCAGCAGATCAACTCCTGCCCCCAGCTTGGTGTTGTCTGCAAATTTACTGCTGATGGACTCAATGCCCTCATCCAGATCATCAATAAAGATGTTGAAGAGCATGGGGCCCAGCACTGACTCCTGGGGCACACCACTAGTGACAGGCCGCCAGCTGGATGTGGCACCATTCACCACCACTCTCTGGGCTCGGCCCTCCAGCCAGTTCCTAACCCAACGCAGTGTGATTCTAAACTTTCTTAGTCCAATAAATAGTGTACATGGCACAGACCTCTCGGCTGTATTAGGGGGTGGAGGGGGAACCCAAAACAACCAAGGGAAAAAACAAAAGAAAGGAAAAATTATTTCAACATGCATTTTTACATCACCCACATGCAGACATTTTTTACCTGAAAGATGGATGGAAAAAAAATAAGGTGAATTCTTACTGTCTAAATGTCTATTCTTTCTGAATTTAGGCCATGATTTGCCAGGCAGCAGCTGTGTTTGTCAAAATGGGAATATGCTTGTGAGATTTCAGCCCAGTTAAAGGAGCTCCTGCCAGACTGCTACCAGGAGAAAAGTACATTCAAGAAGCAGAAATATCACAGGAGGTTACATCATTTTGTTCTATGCCAATACAGCATCATTATAGAATCACAGAATTGTCAGGGTTGGAAGGGACCTCAAGGATCATCCAGTTCCAACCCACCTGCCATGGGCAGGGACACCTCACACTACAGCAGGTTGCTCACAGCCACAGCCAGCCTGGCTGCAAAAACCTCCAGGCATGAGGCTTCCACCACCTCCCTGGGCAGCCTGTGCCAGTCTCTCACCACCCTCATGGGGAAGAACTTCTTCCTAACAGCCAATCTCAATCTACCCATTTCTAGTTTTTGTTTCCCATTTCCCCCCCAAGTCCTACCACTCCCTGACACCCTCAAAAGTCCCTCCCCAGCTTTCTTGTAGCCCCTTTCAGATACTGGAAGGCCACAATTAGGTCTCCTCGCAGTCTTCTCTTCTCCAGACTGAACAGCCCCAACTCCCTCAGTCTGTCCTCACAGCAGAGCAGCTCCAGCCCTCTGCTCATCCTCGTGGCCCTTCTCTGGACACCTTCCAGCACCTCCAGATCCTTCCTGTAATAGGGGCTCCCGAACTGGACACAGTGCTCCAGGTGGGGTCAAGTTTACTTCAAGTTTGGGTGTTTTTTTTCTTGCTCAGTAGTTTGCAAAGCTTTGAGTGATCAAAAATATCCAAGAAATGCATGATGCAAGTACCATTATGTTTAAGGCTATGTCCATGCTCAAAGAGTTTAGAGTCCTGCACTGCCAGAACACATTCAGCTATCTCACAGCTTCAAGCACACATAAATTGCCACCTTACACTGATGTGACCACAGGTACTTTCCCTGCATTTTATTCTGTCATCTCCAAGGCCTAACCCTGCTGCTGAATGATGGTTTCCCTTGGGCTGTGCTTTATTTTAGGGCATTTGCTTGCCAAAGATAGAACCTGGCAACCAGGAAACTCAATTACACCCTGAGTGACTGAGTGAGATCTAAAATAAATGCTAGCCTATCACTCAAGTATCTGACTGCAGATCTAAAATAAATGCAAGCCTATCAACTCAGGTATCTGACTGCAAGGGCTCCCCAAAGACTGAAAATAAATGCAAGTCCATCAACTCAGGTATCTGACTGCAAGGGCTCCCCAAAGACTGAAAATAAATGCAAGTCCATCAACTCAGGTATGTGACTGCAAGGGCTCCCCCAAAGACTGAAAATAAATGCAAGTCCATCAACTCAGGTATGTGACTGCAAGGGCTCCCCCAAAGACTGAAAATAAATGCAAGTCCATCAACTCAGGTATGTGACTGCAAGGGCTCCCCCAAAGATCTGAAAATAAATGCAAGTCCATCAACTCAGGTATGTGACTGCAAGGGCTCAAAGATCTAAAATAAAGGCCTATCAACTCAGGTATCTGACTGCAAGGGTTCCCCAAAGATCTAAAACAAATGCAAGCCTATCAACTCAAGTATGCGACTGCAGGGACTCCCCAGCTGAAGCTTTGCTTGCTCTGCTTTCTCCTCAACAGCTCAGCTCAAACTGTGATGTTACAGAGGCACACAAGCTTTAGCTGTGCATGCTTACCAAGCTCCTTTACAGGAGCTACACAACTCCTCGTGTCACCACACTTTGAGGCAGGGTTCCTTACCTTCACTTTTGACATTAGTGGTCTGCAAATCCGTGGGGTGGCCCTGGAGCGAGAGCCGTGGCTGCTGCAGACGGCTGATCATGGGCTGGGGCGAGACTCTGCTGTACTCGATGCTGCGGGCGGGCGAGCGGGAGCGAGGGGAGTTCCGGGGAGACTGTTTGGGGGAAGGCCAGGGAGAGCTGCGAGGCGAGGGCGAGAACCTGTTGACAGCAGGGTGCACGGCGTGGTGCGCGCCATCTTCTTCGTCCTCCAGGCTCTGCGCGTCGAGCTCCTGGTCGCTGAAGGTGCCTCTCCTGGTGGAGTTGCAGGAAGAGCCAGAGCTGCGCCGAGAAGCGCTCGCCGCGTACTCCTGACGGAGGCCTGGCGACAACCACAGCCTTGGTTACTTGCTTCCAGCCCACACATGCTTCAAGAGGAGAGGCTGCAGACAAATACCTACCCGGTGCTCAAACTCCCATCTGCCTCACTGTAACTCCTTTCATTTGATTCATCCCGGATTTGTACCACAGAAGTTACCTACCTTTATCTGACTTTAGCCTGGTCCCTGACTGCGAAGACTGAACAGAAATCACCACTGGATGCGAAAGAGCAATAGTGATGAGGTCTCTATATTTCACAGGATTGTGTGGTAGTTTTAGGCTGTGCCTTTAAATTTTTTTTCCCCACAGAGCTTGAACAGAAACTGGTACAATGTAAATAAATCACTATTGGGCCTAAAAAGGAAAATAAAGGTAATTTCAAGCCACCACAGATTGCTAGTGGGAATATAGAGATGAGGCATAAACAGTTCCAGCTCTCTAAGCTGCTTCTGTCACTTCTGCTTGCAACCTCTCTCTCTCCCCTGTGGCCTTGCAGGCTCTCTCTCTTTTGACTACTGTAATGGGAAGGAGGGAGGGAGTCGGGGAAGAAGTGAATGAGTCCCCTAGATCTGGCCAGGGGGTGTGGGGAGGTTCTGTGTTGTTTATAAATTGTAAACATACATATTGTACATATATTGTATATTTTGTACATATCCCTTGCATTCCATATCTCTAGATTTTAGTTTGCTTGTAAATAGAAATTCATTTGCTTCCAAAACCTTCAGAGCTAGTCTGGCAATTTTATCTTGGGGGTAGTTTCTCCAAATGAGTTTGGTGGCAGTTTCAATCCACAACTGAAAGGAAGTGGGGCCCTGAAGGCAAGTGGCAGTGGGGCTCACACACCCCAGGAGGTTCAAAGTGCCCACTGGGGTGCAGAAATAAACTGTTTTACTCCTCATTATTTTTACAAGAGCCTTTGTTTCTCTCCTCTTTATCTCATCCTTTTAACATTTATCTTCTTGCAACATTTGTGATTCTTTGTGTAGGGAATGTGTAGGTAGAGCAGTGTGTGTATATGATTTATGCAAAAATACACAGAGTTTTGGGGTTGTGTTTGGGGTTTTTCTTCCTCACACACACACACACACAGAGGGGTATGCAATGAAGTCTGCCTGCCTGCTGAGACAACTGAAATGACTGCCACTTTCTGCAGTCTCAGAGGGTCAAAGGGACAACTGAACCTACAATGGGGAGACATCAGCATAGGTGCTTCACTATTCTTTGCCATACTGACTTTGCATTTTGGTGACTTCAGTCATAGTTTAAGGACTGATGGCAACAAGACTGGATGACATCAGGGAGGCACATATGTCCTGACAAGACTCCAATCTAGTGACCACCCTTTCAGCATATACTCCATGGTACAAATCCTCCCTAGCATTTCTTTTGTCCACTGTTCCTCAAGAATGCAAATTCTGCACAGCAGCTTCCTTCCTTTATCATGGATTTAGCCTTCTTGGAAGAAGTAGACTTGTACATCCGTAACAGAATTTACACCCCTTTCAACCATTCCTGCTAAGCAAGTGCTACTGCAGTTACTAATAAAAGGATCACCTGCTCCACTTGGTTTTCAGGACGGAAAACACTTACTTTCTTCTTGCATTCGTGCCAAAATTTGCACATCTGTGACATCATTTAGCTTGTAATTAGACCCAATAGAGTCTTCATCCATCTCAGATGCACTCAATTCACTGTCCAGAGAGGATTGTGGACTTAGTGGAGGATTTCTATCTGCTGAACTTTTAAGATAACCTAGAGAAAGAAAATACGGTGGGGTTAAAAAAAAAAAGGGGGATGGGTGTTGGGTAAAAAAAGGCAAAGTGCATTTCCTTTCCTAGTAAAAGAACCACCAATATCAAACCAGATTATGGCAGACATTGAGTCTGATAGACCAATTTAAATGTTTCATTGTAAACCCAGGCTGAAAATAAGATTTACACAAGCAGAGCTGAGCCATTACCTTCTGAAAAATGATCAACTTCATAAAATCATCAAAATGGTCACAAAAATTCATCACAGACAACCTTGGCTACCTGTACCGAGCTTTGACTGCTATGGAGTCCCCACAGCTCTTACACAAAGTGCAACTGTGTACATGTCCTGTTTGTGCCTTCCTTCTCATCTCTGCACTCCGCCTTGCAAGATGTTAAGTTTGACTCTATCTTTCTTGGCAGGAAGGACCTCACAGAATCACGGAAGCTGGAAGGGACTTCTGGAGATCATCTAGTCCAAGCGCCCTGCCACGGCAAGTTCACCTAAAGTAGGCTGCACAGGACAGCATCCAAGAGGTTTCTGAATGACTCCATAGTGGGAGACCTCACCACCTCTCTGGGCAGCCTGCTCCAGTGGCCTACCACCCTCAAGAGTTGCTCCTCATGTTTAGATGAATATTGATTCAGTTTGGAATGCTCAAAACACAGCTTATCTGAGAATATTACTTGTTCTGTGTACACACCTTTGCTAAACTACAACATCTGCCTGACATCTCACCTCACTGTCCTGCAGGCACATACCAGCACTGTGGCACACCATGCAAAGCAGAGCAATGTAGATTAAGGCAAAAGCTGGGTAATTGCTCTGCAGAGAATATACTGCAGTGCAAGCTTCTCTTTACAAGCCCACACTGAACTACAGATAGTTGGACTGTCAATGCAATCTTCCCTGCAAGCTAACTTGAGTTAAAGGATATTTAATAAGCCAACATTCTGACTTGAGAGTAGAGACATTTTCCAGGCATTAATTCTTCTGATGCAAAGAAAGCATCTATGGAACAGAATAAATGCAGTAAACACTGCCAGAAGTTGATGTTCACACTGCTGGCTGCAAAGCCTTGTGGAATGCCTTTCAGTAAAATACAGGCTCCTTAGATTATGCTGTTCACATCTGAGGTACTGATGGATACACTGCATACCAAATGTTTCACTTAATAAGGAACAGGGTAGTTGAAAAGACTTTACAACTGCCAATATCTAACCTCTGAACACCTACTGTGCAACTTACATCCCAGTCAATTACAGGGTCAGGTCTAGAAGCCACTTATATGTTAGGACTCCACAGAACTCACTCACTCTAGGTGTTTTGATCTAACTGCTCATATGCATCAGTGATTTAAGAGACATGGACTTCCAGAGAAAACACTTTAAATGTACCTCAGGCCAGAAAGTCTCTAAAAAGCCTGAATACTACATCCCACAAAAGATGGACAAGCTTTTGGTGTCTTTCTCACTCTAGTTCAATGAATATATTATCTATTTGAGTACATGAAGGAAGCAATGGAAAGACCAAACTCTCACACACATTTACCTGAGGTACCAGGAGGTATGAGCTGTTTCACTAATGCAGATTTCACAGGCGTTGAGGAGGGGGAGTTGAAGCCACTGCTGTAGGGGCTACTCGTATTTGGACTGTAGGAGCTGGCATAACTGACGGCACTGAACGGGCTGCTGTACAAATTCTGCCTCTTGAGAGCTGTATGAGAGAGGAGGAGAGTGACAAATTACACTGAAGGAACCAATGGAAGATGAACACCACACTACATCATATCTTCAGCGTGATTCAATTACTATACAATTCAAACAGAACATTTCAGTCATTGGTAAGTTTCTCATCTCCCAGACACAACCACACTGTGGAAGGAGTGGGAGAGGAGGGCAAGACAAAGTAACAACAAATGGTTTCCTTGTACCAATCAGACCTAAGTTCACTCTTCAAGATGTTCAATGCAGGCACTGGGAAGGAAGAAGGAAACAACTCAAAAGACAGCAGTAGGTTAGCTACACTAATACACATCCTCTATGCATGAGCAGATACAAACCAGAGTGCACCATGAGGTCTAGCTCTCCAGGATTCACACAGCTGTCTAGATCCCACAGTGCTTCAACAGCAGCCCTAAGACTGGTGCCACAGAACTACTGATACTACCTACAGACTTTCCCAAAGTGTAGGCTAAAATGAAATGCCCTTGAGCACAACAAAATCTTCTGCCTATGTGTCTGGGTACCAGGAACCTACTGGGCAGGTCAACTGTAGGGTTATTCCCTTCTGTAGAGCTCCTGTTCAAATGCTTTGGGATTTTTGTGTCTGTGGATTTGAAGCTCACATATAAGATCTAAAACTGGGTAATTCCCCCTGCCATTTATTGCAAATATTTCAATGCTGAAGTATCTTCAGATTCATTTTAACCACTGGTGAAAATCTGCAGGATGATACTGAAAATTCCCTAGTTACCAGGGCTATGATTTGGTTTAGTTACTAAAACACTCAGAATTTTACATTTCATTTTAATACAAGAAACTTCCACAGGGAAAATGTGAACCCCAAAGAAAATTTGTGGTCACTTTTGGCAAAAATCAATTCCTTCACTGCTGAGAGTATTTTACACCAAACACCTGTACTTTTAGCAAAGAACAAACCAAGCTGCAAAACTTTAAACTGCAAGCTTGAGATCCAAACTTTACCATATGTAAATCTAGGTTAAACTGCAGCTTGCCTAGCTGCAAGAAACTGAATTCATTAAGGCATGAGAGCAGTGAAATTATGCATACCTATTATAGACTGACAAGAGGAGGCCTGGCAATGTATGGCAATGCTCTCAAGTGGTACTTAGAGAGGAAAGAAGAAAAAAAAAATCACAGAAGAAATTAAGTTATTCAAAGAATATTGTGCGACCTTTCTGTAATTTAAAAATGGCTTTAATTAGCAGTGGAAGAATTGGGCTACTGAGAGTAGTGGACCAAAAAAAAAGGACTTGAACATGACTAGGTGACTTTGGGAAGTCCCTTCCAACCCACACCATTCTATGATTATTTACTAAAAAGCCTTTCATTCAGAGTAAGATTTTTGTGTGTGTGTGTGTGTGTTTTGACATGACAAGAAGGCAAAAGACCACAGCTGCATGAAACACTGCTTTGAGCTGCAAAGCCTGCTTCAGCTCCTCCTCCTGCCCCCCTTGGCTCTTGGTCACTGTGTCCTCAGTTGTTCAGTTGTCCAGCCTACTAGAGCGGGTATAAGTTAAGAACACCTAGAGCGTTTTAACTGACTCTATCAGATAGAGTTTTCAATCGTGCTCCAAAACAAACCAGCACCCAAGCAAACAGCACAAAGCAGGATGGAGGTAGAAGCAGCAGAAAGATGTTGAGTTGCTGGAATGTGTCCAGAGAAGGGCAACAAAGCTGGGGAGGGTTTGGAGGACAGCCCTGTGAGGAGAGGCTGAGGGAGCTGGGGTTGCTTAGCCTGCAGAAGAGGAGGCTCAGGGGAGACATTCTTGCTCTCTACAACTCCCTGAAGTGAGGTTGAAGGCAGGTGGGGGTTGGTCTCTTCTCCCAGGCAACCAGCACCAGAACAAGAGGACACAGTCTCAAGCTGTGCCAGGGGAGGTTTAGGCTGGATGTTAGGAGGGAGTTCTTCACAGAGAGATTGGCCATTGGAATGTGCTGCCCAGGGAGGTGGTGGAGTCCCCATCCCTCGAGATGTTTAAGAGGAGACTGGATGGGGCACTTGGTGCCATGGTTTAGTTGATTAGATGGTGATGGATGATAGGTTGGACTTGATGATCTTGAAGGTCTTTTCCAACCTGGTTAATTGTATTCTACTGTAAATTAAAGCCGACTTCACAGCAGATTCAATTGCACCTCATGCAGACATCCCTCCCAGACTCTAAAGCAGTTAATATTACTAATGTTTTTAATTAGAGTGGAAAGAGAGCTAGAGAGGATGAAAGTTTATTTCCCAGCTTTCACAACAAGTCTTAAATGATATGCACTAATTTCAGCAATTAATGAATTCAATTAATTCTTGAGGTACCTTCAGTTTATTTTGAGTGTGTCAGAAGGGAAACCGCCATTTTATTGCAAAGCTCAGTTAGCAAGCCCAGTAATTACAAGCTGGTTGTACTCTGATGAAACTCCTTTGCAATCAAGTTCTTCTGGCATTCACATAGGAACTCCAAAGCATCTATTCCAGCTGAATCTTTGTTCTCATGCCAAAAGAAATTTACTTTTCATCTCTTGCAGAATATGACAGTACAAGAAACACCAACCCTAAAATATAAGTCTGCACAACACTTATTTTGTACTTATTACACAGACAAGTGTTTTAAAATATGGACCACAAATTAGAAGGCAATTGTGCTGCTGCAGAACCTTCAAGACAGGCTCTTTGTGCATATCCACAATGATACAAAATATCTGATCACACAGATTTCTCTAGATGAAAAAAAACCCCAACCAAAACAAGCCATGCTTTTGTTCCACAGAAAAAGTGTGCTGTGGTACATGGTGACACTCTGCGTGCTACAGTAGTTTTCATCCTAGCTTCCTTCTGCCTTCCTCAGCACTATTTCCCCCCCCCAAGGAAAAATAAATAAAGTGGATTTGAACTCTTGGTTTTTTTTTTTTTTTTGGCCTAGAATTTCTGAAGCTTCTCCAAGAGATGTCTGTAACTTAGGAGGGCACAACTATTTTTACACATACAGATGTGGTCTTCTTTAGGAGTGTCAGACAGCATTAGTAAGACAGTTAACGCTAAAATGATGCTGTATGAGGTAAAAACCTTCTCTTACAACAGATGACACAGGTTGCCAAACACCAGAGGGGAGGGTTAATGATCCACAATTTGCATGTACAATTTCCTTTTATGACATTCAGAAACAGGATGCAGCATCTAACTTGTTTTAGTCAGCATCTGGTTAAATTGATCTTGAATCTTTTCCTGTTGTCTAGAGCAAAAGACAGTTTGAAGCAAACTCGTGCTTACATGGTTCACAAGGATCTGCTATATGGATCAGGTGCAATCTTCCCAAATGCTAGAGACATGATATTGATTATTGGTACAATTCAGCGACTAGTTCATCCCAGCAGTCCTTGTAGTAACTCAAAACAATCACTGGGCAAGTCCATCACTGAGACCAAGGTTGGCTAAGTAACAGCTGGATTTGAAAAGGCTCAGTGCTCAATTGAAAAGTCAAACTCAGCATGGAAAAGAATCTGGAGGCTATGTTTGGGTTCTGGTTTGTTTGTTTGGGTTTCTGTTGTTTGCTTGCTTGTTTTGTGGTGTTGGGGGCTGGTTTGTTTTTTAAACACATACAGCCACACAATTCTCCTACCAGCTACACTGACCATGAGTCTGATTTCAAGTATTTAAATAGAAATGCTGCCTAAGTAAAATCTGCAATATGACCAAAGCTACTCTCTTCTAATTCTGTTCAACTATGTCTTATAAAAGCCTCTCTTCCAGAAATTCCTCCCCCTAGTATTTCTGTTCTTGCCATTGACCTCTGGATGTGCTGAAAGCCACCCTTTACTCTTCTATTAGAATCATGCAGTGGAAAAGATGACTTCAGAAGAAAGAGGAAAACATGGACTACAAGACAGCATTTGAGACTGAGAAACAGCAAGAAGGTATTAGGTTAAAAGGACAGAACAGGAACTGACAAAGAAACATCAAAGAGGATTCAGGAGAGAAAGTAACAGCAGCATGGAAAGCCTTATCCACAGAGACTGCAACCCAAACTGATAAACTGAATCAGCAACTAAGAATAGGTTGCATGATGGGTTCATGAGGTACAAGCACTACATAAAAATACAAGTCACAAGACACTCCAGAAATTGTGGGCTCACAAGGTTACAAGCAGCACTACTTGCAAACTCCAGAGGAGCTTCCTGTTACCCTGTAAGGAGGCCGGTTGCTACAAAGGCCAGTTTTCTTTTGTTACAAATTCATTTTTCCATGCAATTCTCCCCAGCCAGCAGTATTAGTGACCACCTCCTCTGTCACTAATGTTTTCCTCTTACAAATACTGTAGGTGAATTGTGGGATTCTTCCAAGTATCACTGCCAGAGGCAGATTCTCAGGCCTATGGAAAAAAAGAGTAAAGTTGTCTAGATAAATCACTTCAGTGATCAAACCTTGAAGTTGTCTATTTCATAGGGAAGCTTCCTGCAACCACTTCAAATGTGACAATTCCTACAAAGGTAACAGAATTTGTGGTACATCTGGAAGATTTCTTTTCAGAACTGAGTAGAAGTTAAACTATGAATATAATTGTTCATGATTAACTTAATTACTGAGTGTTTAGCACTGGATAGAGTTCAACACTCAGTAGTACTCAAATTCCCAAACTTGTGTCACTGCTCACAAATCCTTCTGGTCTGGGTACTTTAAGGTGTTCACAGTTTCAGTCTTCACCTGTACCAAGCTATGCATCATGTTAGCTCTGAAATTATGCATGCCAAAGGCAGCACACAGAAAGGAAACAGGGGAAGATCAAAGGTGACTCAAACTGAAGACACTTTCACCATTTCTACAGGAATAAGAAATGGCCTTTTTATTACATCTACCAGCAACATTTTCAACATTTTAAGAAACATTTCAGTATAAGCCAGAACAAAGACTGAATTGTTCCAGAAAAGAATCCAAGCAGGAGGGGGGAACCCCAGTTACAGCCAAATAAACTCAGAAGTTTATGTACAACCATGTAAAGGAGCTGATAGTTGGGAATACTTCTGGAACTGTGTGTTCATGTATTCTTAGCTCAACCCCAATCATTCTGCTAATTCCTAGGGATAGCAGCTAAAATAGATCACACACAGTGCAACACTGCAATAAGATGGAAATACAGGAAGAGAGCAAATCTTAATAGCAAGAAAGTTATTCTCAATGTAACTTTTTAAGAAGAAGAAGAAGGAAGAAAAACAAAGGCATTAAAATAAAGCCAGAGATCAGATGGACAGGGAATTCTAATCACACCTTCAGCATCTTGCTGCTGGGAATAAAAGGGTAGAAAATGTAGGCTATCATCTGCTCAGGTCCAAACACTCGGTGCTTCTCCAGTCTTGAACATAACCACCTAACCTGTATCCAGGAAGAATCATGAACTCTGGATTTTTTTAAATCCTGCTGTGATAGAAGTCTTAAAGTTATAGGAGATGGAAGGCAGAGAACTCAGTATTACTGCCCCAGAGTGCTCAAAAACGTCAGCCTCCACTTCCTTAGCTGACATAAAATAGCTCATCTAGCAGGAAACTAACAGACTGATAAGCCCTTCATTATGATAGTTTAATACTGGCTTCTATTTTAAAACAAACCAACAAAGCCTCAGAGTTAAGGGCTTTGTTTCTCCCTGAAAACTTCTGACCATGTTGTAACTATGCAGGTACCTTTAAAACTCTGAAATTGTGATTCATGGTCTAAAGCTTCACTTTATTCATCCAAATGAGTAGAATGGATTACTGTTTGCAAACCATAATGAACATTTTGGTATCTCACCCTGCTCTCTCTCACCTATCCATCAGCTAATGCTGACTCTGATTCAGAATAAATACACACAACCCAGTGGCATTAGTATGCAGGGACTCACCTGACATTGTCTGTTCCAGCCTGTGGATCAGTGACTTCTTAGCAGATTCAACATCAGGACTTGGGTAATCCAAAACCTGCCTGCACCAAACTAATGGACTGACACATTTTTGCACTGAAGGCAGCTTCTTCTTTGGGGATGTATATAACCTGTAAAGGAGAGGGGGACAAAAAGAGTCTATGAAGACAGGGAAAATGAGCATAAGAGCAGGCATGTAACAAAATACCAAATGCCATTCTGTTTTTATAAGATTATTCACACTGCTATACCCAAATGTAAAGAAAGCACAAGTTTCACCTTTTATTATTCTGGATACACCATAATGCTGATAACTTAGACCCAGCCAAGGACTTCTGGCAAGAAGTGATGCCTGTATTGACACACTGGGATATACAACCTGATGTGCCAGAGCAAGCAAATCTTCACCTTTCAGACAGGTCAGGTACATGGACGATTTCACTATGCCACATCCATGTACAAACCAGGATCAATCTTTTCAGATTTAAGTAACATTCACCTGGAAGCTGGAAACAAAGCACTATGCAACATGCAACTGTTTTTTTTCCCAAGCACAAAGAGGTAACAAGTGGTAAGCATCTTAAAAGCCATAAAGCAGGGCAAAAGTACATGGAACACATCTACTACTTCAGCAGTCTTTAATAATGAATGTCTCATTTTTACTTGTAATTTCTGTCCTAGCACCTGATCCTTCAGTTTTCCTTTCAACACAGAACAAAGGGACTATCGCTGTCCTGAGGGTATATTGTCAAGCATTAAAAACAAGGAACAAGAGATAGTGTTTTTCTCTAGTCTATGTGCATTAAGATCTTGCTGTCTTGCAGGACATGCTGAGGCCCATCAGCATCTCCATTTATTTTAACATCAGTATTCCATGACTGAAGAAAGAAGTCTGAAGCCTTCAGACTGGAATACATTCAGCTGAAAATGTCTCCTTCCTCAATGAAAAGATTACAGGAAGAGTCATAACCACACTCAAAATAAGGATATTTAAGCCTGATCTTTGGACTAGAACCAAGCCTGGAAATGTTCTTTTTGCTTCAGCAAAAACCCAACAATGAAGTGCAAGACCTGCAGCTCTAACTAGAGCTTATGCATATGCTAAAATGGATAAATGAGTGTTTCTTCTAGGAGTAATGACAGACTTCATACTCCAAGTGAATATGGTTGTACGCCACACTAACTTAGGAACATTTGACAGCCTCATCAGCCACGTTTCCATACAGAGCAGACAGCAAAAATCCTTGTTTCCTCTATGTCAATGATATCAGCAACACAGAAGTTATTTTCCCCAGCTCTGTTACAGGATTAGCTGATTATTCCTTTGTAATTCTGGAACCTGAACTCAGTTTGTTTTATAAACAGCTTTAAAAGATTTATTTTTAACTACTCCTGAGGTCACCTCTTACAAAAGCTTCCATACGATTATAAAACCATGAATCTCTCACCCAAAACACTGAACACTTGGTTTAGAGCATGCTGTGAAACACGCTGCCCTCAAACACTGAAATCAGAAAGGTGCCTTTGCAAATGCAGGAGAGGGGGACTGCTGTTAGCTGCTAGGTTTTCAAACAAAGATGAAGCTCTTTGTAGCAACACAAGCAGCCAGAGCCACACACTATAGTCTACCTGGCTCACGCTGCTCAGTACCATGCTGGTCACTGAAATGGATTTTGTAGAAATCCTTACAATCTTCACAGGCACCCTGCCCACAAGAAAAGCTAAGAGCCCTGAGGATCCTTGGAAAGCACAAGAATCACTTGATCTTTACACTTCTGTGTAAATAATTACACAAACTGCTGTCCTTTCTGTGATTACCTGCATGCAGTTAAAAGTAATGTTTAACATTCAGTAGCCCTCACACTCCAAATTGGCTGTCTTCTCAGCATTTATTTGCATGTACTCTTTTCTGTCCTAGGGTAGGGCTACACAAAGTGTCAAATCCAAGGGACAGCTTCTGTGCTGTACAGGCTGGGCTCACTCTGGATAGCTCACATGCCTTGCTGTGTTTGAGAAGTTCCATGCACATTTGAAGTGTTTACACTAATGCCAACTATAGAGCAGGCAAGAAACTAAATGCATGCCCTCTTTCAAAGACACACAAAAAGAGTAACTCCACCAAACCTACAAGACTGATCAAGTATTTTAAGCTTCAATACCTTCTTTTCTGCTATTTCCAGTCATTATGTTTGCTTCAGTTTATTTACTGAAGCCATCCAGGCTCACACAGCTCCCACTTTCCCCCTTCCTTTCTAACCAAACATACACTGCATATTCTCCCACTTCTTGCCAGTCACCTGGTTTTCCTTTCACAGACTTTGTCTCACACCTTACACTTCAAGACAGAACTTCAGAATGCACATATTTCATGCAATTGCACCCCCTCATAACAAACACACATGCATTGATACAGGAACACAATAGCTTTTTCAGGACAGCTCCTTGCACATCACGAGGTTACAGACTGTTACAAAGCAGCGGCCTTAATTTCCCATCTGATAAAGAACAGGCAAGCTCACACTTAATTCTCACATGACTTAATTCTACTAGGTCTGTCTGATTTGGATTAAAAGTAAACACCAAGGGCAAAGCTGAAAAATCAGTGACATTTCTACTTCCTCTCCTCCCAACAGCAGGAAGGGAAAAAACAGCAAGGAGATTGTGAAGCATGCACAAATAACTGAAATAGGGCTAAATGATCTCTGTCAAACTGATGTTTAACCCAAAAGGTATCTGTGTCCAGTTCTGGACTCCCCAGTTCAAGGAGGATAGGGAACTGCTCAAGAGGGTACAGCAAAAGGCTACAAAGATGATTAGAGGACTAAAACACCTGTCTTACGAAGAATTGCTGAAGGACTTGGTGGTTTTAGCCTGGAGAAGACTGAGGGAGGAATCTTATCAATAGTTCAAGGGTGGGAGTCAGGAAGATGGGGTCAGTCTTTTGTGAGTGGTCAAAAGCATCACTTGTGCAATGACAGGACAAGAGGCAATGGGCATAAACCTGAACACAGGAAGTTCCACGTAAGCATAAGGAGGAATTTCTTTACTTTGAGGGTGGAGCAGCACTGGAACAGGCTGCCCAGAGAAGTGGGGGAGTCTCCACATCTGGAGTCATTCAAAGCCTGTCTGGATGCTGCCATGCAACCCGCTCTAGGTGACCCTAGGGTGATTGGACTCAGTTGTCTCTGGAGGTCCCTTCCAATCCCTGTGATTCTGTGTATCACTTGTCCTGAGCTGAAGACCATTCCAGAAGAGATTCATTCCCATCTGTACCTGTTAATGCACTCTGCAGCAATGCAACAGCACTCTTTGGCAGCACAATCTGTTCAAGACTGAAGATTACCTACAGTAAGAGGCTTCATACATCTTTCAACACTACTAAATCACTTTCTCAAAACAGGAAGTTGAAAACGATTGAGGAAGCTGACAGCTTGCAGTTACCACCCCTACAACAAATGTTAACATACTGGAAACCTACATTCCAGTTGCTCCACAAGACACTAAAGGCTGCACAATTCAGCAACAGAACGTCAAGTGAAAGAAAGCAGTGTATAAAAAGCAGCTGAGGAGCTTTGACCTATTTTGAAGCAGCATCTTAAGAAGGCCAGACACTACAATTCTGCTGCACACAGTAATATCCCCTTCCTCCAGCTGCCACTAGTCAACTATGCCCCAGCAATGCCAGTCTGAAGTTTCAAGCAGCCAGGAGCTCGACTGATTAGTTCCAGGAAGGCACAGCACACAAAGGGCAGAGCTTTAGCAGCAGGCTGTCTCTGCCAGCTCAGATGATCACGTCAGCTGGAACAGGCAAGCTGTAACACATTGCACTGGGACACATCTGAGCTGGAAAACACTGAAGGAAGAGAACACAACAGTGAGGTAGGAACAGAATAGCTATAGAGGGCTTACCTCACCTGAGGAACACCTCCCTGTGCATTAAAATACAAGAGGCTAGCTGCCACAGGCAAGGAACCAGAAGCCAAGATTCTAATTAGGAAGAAAGGCAGAGTCTTTGTGTATCAAAATCCTTCTACTGCTTAGTAGAAGGGAGAGGGAGAAAACAAGGAGATGAATATGAAGTCACAGACCCAAATAAGAAAGAAGATGACAACTGGAAGGAACTTTGAGTTAGAGGTCATTAACCTGAAGAGAAAAATGACAGGTGCAAGAGAGGCAATGCAACAGAAAGGACAAAACATGGTGCAGGTAAAAGCAGGATTGAGAAAGCAACCTGAAGATGTGAAGAAAATTGAAAATAAATGTAAAAAAAAAAAAATTCAGAAATCTAAGGACAGATCAATAAGAAACTCCCCTAAAATACAAGGGGGAAATTCCACAATGAGAAGCTACTGAAAATAAATCCATCATGAGATTAGTACTGGACAGTCTGGGAAATAGACAATTTAGAACTCCACAATGTCAATCTAAACTCTTTTGGATCAAATAGAAAAGTTCCAGGAGAACCCATTTGGAGCAAATTCAGTAAGTTAAAATTTAAGATGGCTTTTGAATAAACAGCTACAGGTAGAGATCTGAAGATCTCTGATAAAGAAAAAGATAATCCAAAGCCTAAATGGCATTCCTGAATGTATATGGCTCACAAGAGTCCCTCCTTCTTTCACCCTCAATACAGTTCTTATCCTGCAGTTGTAACTGACAGACACATTGCTCAGCTAATGACTAATTTGTTGGTGTACTTAACTGAATGCTTCTAGCTTTGAAAGATGAATGAGATAGAGCAACACTCCAGGTCTCTCAAAATGAGATGAATGCTGCAAAAATGCTTTGACAAGCTCATTAAACCATCATATTGGAAGAGTGCGTCTCAGCTACCGGATGTGATTTTCAAGTAGAGCTGGGAGGATTCAGAGAGGTTGCAAAGTGCAACTGGGAACACAACTACCTTCCTGTCACCAACAATTAAAGATAATTAGCTGTGCCCTGGCTAGTGGCTGGAAATTAACACCAGTATCCATTTCCTCATCTCAAAAGAATACGCTTCTTTCTGAAAGGAATGTCCACGGGACAGCAATGTGCCCTTGTGGCCAAGGGAGCCAATGGGACCCTGGGGTGCATCTGGAAAAGTGTGGCCAGCAGGTCTAGGGAGGTTCTTCTCCCTCTCTACTCTGCCCTGCTGAGACCAGACCTGCAATACTGTGTCCAGTTTGGGGCTCCCCAGTTCAAGAGAGACAGGAATCTACTGGAGAGCCATGAGAATGAGGGGACTTGAGCACCTACCCTACAAAGAGAGAATGAGAGCCCTTGGGCTATTTAGTCTTGAGAAGGCAGAGGGGATCTGATCAATGTCTATCAATATCTGAGGGGCGAGTGTCAAGTGGAGGGGAACAAGCTCTTTTCAGTAGTGCACAATAACAAGACAAGGAACAACAGGTACAAGCTTGAACAGAGAAGGTTTCACCTCAACATGAGGAGAAACTTCTTTGCAGTAAGGGTGACAAAGAGCCCTGGAGCAGGCTGCCCAGGGAGGTTGTGGAGTCTCCCTCTCCAGACACATTCAAAACCCATCTGGATGCATTCCTGTGCAGACTACCCTGGGTGATCCTGCTTTGGCAGGAGCGTTGGAACCAAGGGTCTCTGGAGGTCACTTCCAACCTCTAATGTACTGTGATAGTGTGAAAATGGGGAAAGGGGTCTTCAAAATCTTGGAAGACTCCTCTAACACCACCTAGAAACTTCCCCAGATCTGTCACAAAACCCATACAACTGCCCAGTCTTTGAGCAGCTTTTCAGACGGGATGTTAAGAGTATACATGCTCTAATGTGGTCCTGCTGATACATAAAAGGAACCAAGTTGAGAAGTTCTGTGGCCTACTAAATGTGTTCCAAATACAAGTCTCCTTAATTACTGGGCTTGAGAGCTCTAATAACACCTACAAACAGTAGAGATGTGAATCATGCCTGAACAAAACAGGATCATGACATGAATTTCAGAATACCATTAATAAAGAAAATTCATGTCAGAGTATCAAACATAAATGTATCATAAAAGTATCAAACATAAGTATCAACCTTAAACACCATAAATATCACAAGAAATTAGAAATGGGGGAAAAAAAAAGTTCTTCCTTCAGTCCTCAAACATCTGTTTCAAGAGGGGATCTTATTAATGTTTATAAATATCTGAAGGGTGAGCGTCAAGGTGAGGTGCCAGTCTCTTTTCAACGGCGTCCTGTGACAGGACAAGGGGCAATGGATACAATCTGGAACAGAGGAGGTTCCACCCCCACACCAGGAGACACTTCTTTACTGTGAGGGTGATGGAGCCCTGGAAGAGGCTGCCCAGGGAGGTTGTGGAGTCTCCTTCTCTGTAGATATTCAAAACCCATCTGGATGCAGTCCTGTGTGACCTGCCCTGGGTCAGCCTGCTTTGGCAGGGGTTTGGATTCAAGGATATCCAAAAGTCCCTTCCAAACTTTACCATTCTACGAAATGGAGATCTCTCAAAAGATCTTAGTCAAATGGAATATCATTTGACACCACAGCAGTTATTTCATTTGACAAACTGGTAACTTCTCTAATCCTTAGTTCTCTCACATGCTGCTTCTCCAACTAGGATGATAATTTGAAAAGCCATTATCTGAACTCTGTTAAAAACCAACTTTAAATCAGATTGACGTTTAATCTGCCACAAAATGAAAAGCATCAACTTCTCTTTTAGTTAGGTCACAGGGCAGGAATTGATCAGAACCTGTCCAGTTTCCAAGAGAGCTAAATTACATTGATAAGTGGCATTTTAGCAGCTGAGAAGGAATTGCTGCAATGTAATTTCAGCAATGGGAGTTCATTCAGGTGCAGCTCTATCCTGAAACACCCACTTCACTAGGCTCACCATGACAGAATTCAGGGTTCTAAAACAAAGTCAGTGCTCAAAGGGTTTTAAGCAGTATGAGCTGAAAGACAATAATTACAGATTGCAACTACATTTGGACCTCATTCAGCCAGCCAACTAACTGGAAAGGATGACTACAAGAGAAATGCAGACTACCAAAGATACAGGTGCCAATTTAACAGACATAGCTGCTGAATGAGAACGTGCCTAAACAGCAGAGCTACTCACTTTCCATTTTAACTAAACAGGATACCAGAGCAATATGAGGTCTTCAATAACACTACAAATGTAACTTTGAACTCTTAACATCAATGTAAACAACCCAGCAGTAATTTCACTTTAAAGAGTGACCAACTGCCTTTTGTTTGTAAATTAAGTCAGTGAGCAACAGCTATTTCAGTCCTACCAAGGAGCCTTGATGCTGCAGTGACATGAAAACACTGGTAAGTGCTAGGCTGGCATCACCTGTGCCCAGTGGCCAAGGCCAATGGCATCCTGGCTTGTATCAGGAATAGTGTGGCCAGCAGGAGCAGGGAAGTCCTTCTGCCCTGTACTCAGCACTGGTTAGGCCACACCTTGAGTCCTGTGTCCAGTTCCGGGCCCTCAATTTAAGAAGGACATGGAGATACTTAAATGTGTCCAGAGAAGGGCAACAAAGCTGGGGAGGGGTTTGGAGCACAGCCCTGTGAGGAGAGGCTGAGGGAGCTGGGGTTGCTTAGCCTGGAGAAGAGGACGTTCAGGGGAGACATTCTTGCTCTCTACAACTCCCTGAAGCGAGGTTGTAGCCAGGTGGGGGGTGGTCTTTTCTCCCAGGCAAGCAGCGCCAGAACAAGAGGACACAGTCTCAAGCTGTGCCAGGGGAGGTTTAGGCTGGAGGTGTTAGGAAGAAGTTCTTCACAGAAAGAGACTGGCCATTGGAATGTGCTGCCCAGGTAGGTGGTGGAATCACCATCACTGGAAGTGATTAAGAAGAGACTGGATGGGTCACTTGGTGCCATGGTTTAGTTGATTAGATGGTGATGGGTGATAGGTTGGACTCGATGATCTCAAAGGTCTTGTCCAACTATCATTTAAAGAGGACACAAGTTCTGAAGTTTGCTGAGCAATTATACGGACAAAACCAACACACAGGAAGCTCCAGGCTCACTGGTGCACATAAATTTGGGAGAAAAAGCACTGTTATGTTTTCCTCACATTTAAAAGAAACCTGCTCAGAAGGTTTAGCTCAGTGCCTACCAAGCTGCCACAATCAAGTTACAGTGGGTCTGCAGCACATTAACCAATCTCCAGTAATTGCCCACGTGTGCACGCTTACCCTGCAATAAACTCGGGACAGCTCACTTCTGAAAAGCAGCAGAGCAAGCCACCCTATGTACTGTTACCGAGTTGTCTCCAATGTGCTATATATCCACACCCAACCTTACCCAGCAAGTCAGGCGAGGAGCTATGTATCTTGCCCTGCCCCTCTGGAGATTTCTCCACCTGGTCCCCCCCTTACTGCCCTTTTGTCTTTTTAATTAACTAAAAAAAAAAAAAAAAAAAAAAAAAAAAAAGAAAGAAAAAAGAAAAACTGTCTGTGCAGCTTGAAATTGGGGGGAAAAGTTGTTTGATCCAATCTGGTTCAGAACAGCTAAATAGGAACACCTATGAAAGAGTTTACCAAAGTCACTGGTAACTTCTTGAGGAAATAATTATCAGGCCTAAGGCAAAGTCTCCCTGAGCCCAGGCACAGCTTGGTTCTGTCAGCATGTGCACAGTGGCAACCTGCTAGAATGTTTCAGCATATTAAACAGGGTTCAGAAGCATATGGCTAAGAAACTCTATCTGAAGTCACTGAAATACTTGCAGCTATTTAACTCTGATTTGAAGGTCATCTTATGGCTGAACTCTTTTAAAACCTAAAGCACATCTGGATTTAACAAATGACAGCAAAGAGAAACAAACAAAAACCCCAAACCAACCTGGTCCCAAAGCTCACTAACACTGTAATGTAATGCTGTTTTAATAGCCAATGCTGCTACCAAAGCAGCACTATCAAAAATGTCTTTTCATGTGGTGGTAGTCCAGGGCAATTCTATCTTCTCCTTTCCCATTTTTCACTTCACACTTCTGCCCTGTGTATGCTTCTCTAAAAAGCACTTAAAGAATTAAAACCTAAAAATGAGATGCTTAGCTCTAAACTGCAGATTTAAAAACCAAGGCATCACATTCCAGCATCCATTTCAGTTCCATCTAAAATCCATGGCCAAACCTCACAGGCACTAATCCCATGACAGCATTAAACGTAAAACAACGTAATTTCAGCCATGAAGAAAACTATTTCTTCTGCCATTACAAGGCTGCAATTGCCTAATGGGGTGTGTGAATACATGGACTGAAAAAAAAAACACACCACCTTTATTACACAAAGCAAAGACAAAAGTAAAGACAAATCTATGCAGACAATCAAAACAGCTAAGAGGAATTATTGCTTTATGCACAAACTGCAGTTTAAATACAGTTTGTTTCCACATGAGGTCTCCTGAGCTGGGAAGTGGTCTTTGCTTTCTACAGTGATGTAATCTCGTAATTTAAACAGGATTTTGGGTTAAGCAGTAGTGAAAGAGCTGACATGAGGTTTGAATTTTGAGTACATGCACTCCTTCAGTTGATTCAATTATTTTTTGAGTGACCTGGCCTGAGGCCTTAGCAGTGGGATCTTTATGAAACTGCTTAAGTGAAGTCTACTTACACCATCCCTCCTATTTTCACAAACTTGTTGCTTTTTGATGGCTCTGCCAAGTCTCTGAAAATGGTCAATTTCACTTACAGCACTAACCTCCACTCATCAAATGCAGAAAGTCATCCCACCTTGATAAGAATAGGTTTGGAGTATTTAGTACCTCAACAACTGAAACAAACGGTGGTCATAAATTCCAGGAGTTTGGTTTCCTTTTTTATAGTGCAATTGCTCAAAATAAATATGTCATCAATCAAGCCAAACCACATTTATCAGTAAGTGCATACTAAACTATAGCATGGGAGGAGGAAAGAAAAGGGTTTCATTACATAGCCATACTTCACACAGAATCACAGCATCAACCAGGTTGGAAGAGACCTCCAAGATCAAGTCCAACCAATCACCCAACCCTAACTAATCAACCTGACCACAGCACCAAGTGCCTCATCCAGGCTTTTCTTAAACACCTCCAGGGACATTGATCCCACCACCTCCCTGGGCAGCCCATCCCAATGGCCAATCTCTCTTTCTGGGAATATACTACTTTATATGTAGGCCAACTTTAAACAACTGCTCTTTTCTAGGGGTCTCAGTCTATGATTGAAAATTAACATTCCAGTTGCAAAAACACTGGGTAAGGAATGAAGATACGGAGTAGACTGCATTCAAGTTTTGATGCCTGCTGAGGTTTGTAACTTGCACAGAAACATGAGTGAAGCCACAACAACAGGCAGCATTAAGTAATGTGCCAAACACCTGACACCAGCAAGAGCAGTGCTCAGCGAACTGTGCTGCCTGCCCCCTGAGTGCCCAGCACTGCATAAACAAAACCACGCAGCATTTCTGCTGTCACTGCCACCAGCCCCTCTCTTGTGACATTAACTTCCACCAACGAGATGCATTATGCTGCCCATGATTTAGGATTCATACATAAAACAGTAACATCTACTGTCACTAGAATTCATGACATTCACAAGCTTGGCCACCCCACTCCAAATGTATCATATTTCATTTCCCTCGTGCTATATAAGCTGGTAGATTGCAAGGCATAAATGGAGAAATGAGAGTAGCTGCTTTGCACAGGCTCGTCATCTGGAAGATGATGCCTCGTGTTAATTTAGCAAAGTCGAGTTGGATGAGCATAAGCTGATGTTCTCATACTTCTCCAGTGGCTCAGGCTGGATGTCAGGCAAATGATTCTCCAAGGAAGCACACACATTGTCTCCTCCCTGAGCAACTAAACATTGCTCACGCATGACACCATTCCAGTGCCTCTAAAGGAGGTTCTAACTCTAAAACGCATTTTCTTTCTTTGTTTTTTTCTAATTGTCTGGCTCTTCCCTCACAAAGATCTTTGTGGGTGAGCCTACAACCAGTTCTGACCCTTGTCAGACTGCTTTTGTTACACACTTCTCCCTGGACACGCTTCCCTTGTGTTTCTCTGTTGACACCGTGCTCCTCCCCTCCATTTCTCCCGCAGCTATAATGCTGCTCCTCAACTACTGTCACGGGAAACTTCAATAAGACAGCTGGGGATCAGCATGTTAAGGGAGAGCAAACCTTGATTCTCAGTAGAAGCTCATCCAAGTGTAATAAAGACAAGTTGAGCTGCCACCTGCGTGTCTTTCTGCTGAAGCAGCAGGGTAAGCAGTCTATTTAAAAAGAGAGGAATCACCTGAGGTAAATTGTGGTCCTACACAGTAGAAATAAACGAAAACACCTGAGGACAACACGTTTATGAGATGCAGGAGCGTGTTTACCTCTGCTGCCTCTACAGCTGAAAGAAATCAAGGCTTAAAACATGCTCGATGCACGCTTGAAGAAGCATAACAGTACCTGGGAGCTAATTCTGCAGCACCCCAGATACCTTCCACAAGTTTCTCAACACTACCGCACCTTCTGAACTTGTGAAAACACCGACAACTGATTGAGGGCAGCACTGGAGCACACTCCGGGCTCCAAGAGACCCAACAGAACGCCCTCAACCACGACCGAACAAAAGCGGAGAGCTGCAGGCCTCCCGGGAGGCGAGATGCGATGTGCAGAAACCGAAACACCCTTCCCCTGCAGGCTTCAGCAGATCTTAGGGAGTGAATCCCTTCATCCAGCCCCAGAGGGCGAGGCTGCCTCTCGACACAAAGCCCGGAGACCACCTCCGACACCAGGCACACGTCTAGAAACACCTTCCCCCAGAGGACAGCGGGGTAGGGGCAGGACGGTCGCTTTTCCGCCTACCGGCGGCGGAGAGCAGCCGAAAGCAGCAGAGAGGAGAGCAGTGACGAGGGGCACCCCGTACCCCATCCCCACCCCGGTCCCTCCTCACCAGCTGGTCTCGTCCTCCTCGCAGCCGGCCAAGCGCTCCAGCTCCTCCGGCCTGAGTACCGCCGCGTCGTCCAAGAGGCCATTGCCCTCCCCTCCGGCCGCGACGCCGCCGGGCTCCTCGAGAGGCGGCCGCCGGGCAGCGGCCCTGGGGCTGAGGCTGAGGCAGCGGCCGTCGGGCGGGGAGGCGGTGGGGGAGACGGGGAAGGCCCTCCGCCCAGGAGGCGTTTGGGGCTGGCGGGGGCGGCGGGCAGGGCGCCGTGGCGGCTGCGGAGCTGCTCGTTCTGCTTTTCCAGCTTCTTCACTAGCTCCTGCAGCTTCCGCACCTCCGCGTCCGCGTTCACGCCCGAGCCGACGTCCTCCATGGCGCCCGCCGGCAGAGGGGCGGCTGACGCGGGGAAGGGCGGCCGCGCCGCCCCCGTCTACATGGCCGGGCGGCCCGCGGCGGGGGAGGGCTGTGGCGCGGCGGGGCGGGCCGCGGGCGCTCGCCTGCTGCTGCCTCTGCCGCCTCCTCCTCAGCAGCGCCGGCGGCTGGGGGGAGGGACAGAGGACGCGCATCCGGCCGCCGCCATCTCGCCACCTCGCTCGGCCTGGCTCTCGGCTCTGACGTCATAGGCGTAACCCGGAAGCGGCCCTCCGCTGCGGCAGGGGTGGTGTCGCCGGGCCCGCGCCCCTGCCGCTGCGGTCGGGCGGCTGCGAGGGCTGAGGCGCCTCCGGTCGCCTCTTGCCGGCCCTGCTGGGGAAAACCTTTCCTCACCGCCGCTGGGCGCCGTGTGAGCGGCTGCTCCGGTAGCCTCCCTGCTGAGGAAACAGCCTGGCCTGGCCTCCAGTCCCTTCTCCCGGCGATTGCAGGTCCCACGCAGGAGATGTGTGTGAAGCCTTGGCATACCTTCCCCAAACGCTCGAATCCTCTGAAGGCTCTGCTGATGGTCTTTGGGCCCTCTGAGTGTGAACAGTTCTCTGGATGGCACTTGAGCATTTCAACCTGAAAGGAGGTTGTAGCCAGGAGGGGGTTGGTCTCTTCTCCCAGGCAACCAGCACCAGAACAAGAGGACACAGTCTCAAGCTGTGCCAGGGGAGGTTTAGGCTGGAGGTGAGGAGAAAGTTCTTCCCAGAAAGAGTAATTGCCCATTGGAATGTGCTGCCCAGGGAGGTGGTGGAGTCACCATCCCTGGAGGTGCTCAGGGAAGGATTGCATGTGGCACTTGGAGCCATGGTTTAGTTGTCAGGAGGTGTTAGGTAATAGGTAATGGGTTGAACTTGATCTCGGAGGTATTTTCCAACCTTGTTGATTCTATGATTCTAAGCGGGCTGGAAGAGGACAGGAGTCTGCAGGGGATGGCACGACAGATAAGTGGTGTTCACCAGGTTCAGAGAGGGAAAAAGGGAAAGCAGAGTGGGGTGCTCAAAGCTGTGGGGTATGCTAAGGAGCTGCAAAGCTTGGGGGCTGTGAATGTCATGCTACTGTGTTTGGATTGTGTCAGGTACAGTGCAGGGGGTGTTGAGGCTGCCAGACATGAGTCTACAGCATTCTTGTGTATGGGACGAGGGATGGGATCAGTTATTGTCTTAACCAGTAGCCTCCCATTTTGCACTCAAAGATCACATTACTGCTTTAGGTACAGCGTTGTTTGAAAGTCTGTGCTGGGGTGGTTATAGACTGTGACTGTTAGGCCCTCACCAGATTACAGATCATTGTTTCCTCCAAACCTTAAGTATTTAACCATATTAAAATACTTCCAGGCTGGAACCTTCTAATAAAACAATTTAAATTACTCCTATGGTAATCTGTCTTCATTATCTGCTAGCCAAACAAAGTTTCTATCAGCAGCAAGCTTTACCACAGGTTTTTGTATCATTCACAACTGCAAAACTGTTAAACAGTTTTGGGCCATGATTTAGGCTTTGGGCACTCTGCTCATTGACACCACTTTTAATAACTGCCAGTGGCAACACTTGGAGACTGGTCTGTTAGCCAGTTTATGAATCCAGTTACATTCTCTCTTTAAGTCTCTATCATTTGGTGTCAAGTCAAATGCCTTAAGGGAATCCAGATATATTCTGTGAGCACAGCTACATTATTAACAGAACTCAAAGAGCCTCCCAAAAGGCAAGCAAAAGGATAAAAGTATTGTTGACACCAAGGATCTTCTGTCACACTGGCACTTTCAGTGACATTGCTGACAATTCAGTGGTTGCTGAGTGTGACAGTAGTCTTAACCTATGCAGGGAGGTTTATTCCAGCTTAGAATATTTATGCAGGAGCAGAGAATATGGCTTCCTTTTTGTTTTTTATCTATCCTGACTCCAGTTTTAAGTGGCATGACAAACCTTTGGTCATTTGGCATTAATCATGCTTTTATAATAGCAATAGAAGGAGTTCAGCTACTGGAATCAGCTGGTGGCTGAGGTCAAGAAGGGGACAGTGTGAAGTGAGGTTCTAACAAATGGCTCTTCCAAGAAAGGAAGGCAGGCAGCACAAAAGAGCGTGGCCATACAGAGCCCCAGGCTCTTAGGAGTCGCAGCCATCCATGGTAATTATGTCATGTTCAGGGGCCTCCTAGTGGAGCAGCTCTGAGCTCAGTAGAGGAGGCTGGGCCCTATCTGCATCCAGCCTCTCCTTCCTCTTTCTCCTCCCTTCCCTCAGCCCCTTTTATAGTCTGTACCACAGATCCCCTACCCCAACTTTCTGTCCCTTGCTGACACCATTACTTTGCTGCCAGCTGCTCTAGCGATGATTTCTCCCTACAGGATACCCTCCCTGGTGGTGTGTGGAAGGCAAGGGGCAAAGTGAGAACAAACCTAACTGAGAACTCCTGTACCATCTGCTTATTTTTACAAAAAGTAAAGGCAATTGGCTAATAGTCACCATGGTCTGTGCTTGAAGAGCAAAGACTACAGTCCTGCTCTCTCATTCACTCTTGTGCTGCCAGGGCCCTTCTCAGGTTTCAATGACTGAGAAGCAGCAAGGCTTGGGCCAGAAGCCTCCCATGAAATCTCAGGGTAACAATGGGCTCCTGTGAGCTTCTTGGTCATCAGATTCCGAGTTTGCACTGGCCAGATGTGAGAGACCACACCCAAGCAGAGGCCCCTGGATGATTATACACAAATAGCATTAATTGATAGTAATGCCACAAAAATGAAGTCTTTCCACTGTGTCATAAGAGCGAGAGAAATTCCTCTGCATGTGAAATTAGACCTGCTGCAGATTTTCTTATGAGCAGCTGCAGCCTGTGCCCATCCTGTCTTTTCCACACACAAGGGGAGGGAAGGGAAAGCAGCCTTTCTGCACTGCTTGCTTCTCTGACTTGGGGCAGGTTCTTAACTCATGTCGTGAGAAGAAATAAGGAGCACTCCCTCCAAAGCAAAAGAAGCCTGGACAAGGCTCACTCAATTCAGCACACATCCCTCTGACAAGTGGTTCCTGAGAAAAAGGACACCAGGAGCCTTGATTTGATGGCCTTGGAGGTCTCTAGCATGGACAATCCTGTGGTTAGTTTCTCATGGCTGTAATTCACAGAAGTACAAAATGTTAGGGTTTGGAAAGGACCTCGGAGGATCATCAAGTCCAGTCCCCCTGCCAGAGCAGAATCACCTGAAGCAGATCCCATAGGAACACATTCAGCTGGGCTTGAAAGCCTCCAGAGATGGAGACTCCATCACCTATTCACTGCATTGCTGTTTTGTTAGAATCTCTCTTTGAAACCTTTGTTTCAGCTGTCACCTGGGAGATGTAAAGGTCCCCCCGGGGGAAAGAACACACGAGGATGGGCAGATGCACGGTGGGAAGTTAACATTTGTACCAAATATTTAACTTCACGCCTGGAAATCAGGGCTGGATTTAAGCAGCTTTGTTTAGTCTCCTGCAGAAGTTTGTTGCCTGCCAGAGCTCTCAAAGGAGGCGTTCAGCAGGCCCACACATGTTGGTGTCAGGCAGTGTTGATCTAAACCCTTGACAAAACAGAAAGTATCATTTGTCATCTCAGTGTCTGGTGTGTGCAAACACTGCGTGCACAGCCTGTGCCCCTTTCGTAACATCTCCTTTGCACAATTAACGTCAAAGCTCTTCAGCTGGCTCTCTTGAATCACAGGATTGTCAGGGTTGGAAGGGACCTCAAGGATCATCCAGCTCCAGCCCCCATGCCATGGGCCGGGACACCTCACGCTACATCAGTTGCCCAGAGCCACATTCAGCCTTGCCTTAAAAAATTACAGGGATGGGACTTCCACCACCTCCCTGGGCAACCTGTTCCAGTGTCTCACCACTCTCATGGGGAAGAACTTCTTCCTAACATCCAATCTCAATCTACCCACTTCTAGTTTTGTTCCATTCCCCCTATCCCTGGCACCCTAAAAAGTCCCTCCCCAGCTTTCTTGTCGCCCCTTTCAGATAATGGAAGGCCATAATAAGGTTTCCTCAGAGCCTTCTCTTCTCCGAACTGAACAACCCCAGTTCTCTCGGCCCATCCTCACAGGAGAGAAGCTCCAGCCCTCTAATAATCCTCATGGCTCTTGTCTGGACACATTCCAGCACCTCCAGAGCTTTCTTGTAAAAAGGGCTCCAGAACTGCACACAGTGCTCCAGGTGGGGTCTTACAAGAGCCTTGTAGAGGGGAGAATCACCTCTCTTGACCTGCTGGCCATACAGAGAGGTTGGTGCTGGTGTCTTCTCACAGGCAATTAGTGATAGAACAAGAGGGAATGGCCTCAAGCTACAAGTGGGTAGGTTTAGACTGGACAGTAGGAAAAAAATTTCATAGTGAGGGCAGTCAGGGATTGGAATGTGCTGCCCAGGGAGGTGGTGGAGTCACCAAGCCTGAATGTGTTTAAAAGTGGTTTGGATGTGGTGCTTGGGGATATGGTTTAGGGGTGACCCTTGTAGAGTAGGGTTTGACTTGATCCTGAGGCTCTTTTCCAACCTGAATGTTTCTGTGATTCTGTGATCATGGTATCTGAGCACATCCACAGGCTGAGTATCTTTTGCTCCTTGCATTTTTTGAGTACCTGCAGGTGCAGCTCACTAACAAATGCAGACTCCCTTTGTCACACAGTTAGCTACTAGTAGCTCATGTTTGTTGATCACTTGGAATCAACTTAATTGCTCTGCAGAAAACTGCTGTGCTCCACACATTTAAACTGCTGTGGGGAGGCAGAAGTGAGTCAGGACACTGGGAAAGGATTTTCTACTGTGAAGAAGATTCATGACTTACGTTCACTTGCAGACTGCAGTGATTTCATCCACTTGGGTAACACTGAGTGAAACCTTATAGGCCTCCACCCATATGAAGCAATCTTCTGTTCTAATAGTTAAAAAAAAAAAAGGTTTCTTATTTTACTGAGAAGTCTCCTGACATGCCTTTATTAACAAGCCAGCACTGGAAGGAGGAGTTCGTTGCACTCAAGAAGTTCTTAAAACAATTTCCCCCATGTACTTTTTAACGGGGGGGAACAACCATTAAATTTACAATTATGAAAGGAAATGGTATGACCAGTTTTAATAATAAAAACACTATATACACACAAAAGAATTATCAATGAAACCTGAGTTATACCCCCCTGCTTGTGCTTTCCCATCTCCCCCTCCCTCTCCCCCCTTTCTCCTCTTCTCTCCACCCCACCCCTTTCTCCTCCCCCTCCTCTCCTCCCCTTTTCCTCTCCCCTTCGCCTCTCCTCTTCCCTTTGCTCTCCCCAGGCTGTGTAGCTCAGCACAGCAGGTTTCCGTCGCCATCTAGTGACACCAGTTGTGCCTGAGTCAGAACCGGGCAGTCAACCTCAGCCTTCCCAGGGAGAAAGCTGTGCACCAAGGCTCTTACCAGCCTCCTCCAGAGGACTCTGCTCTGGTGTCTGAGGAGGTGTCCCAGAGAGGGTATAAATGTACCTCGCGTTGTGCTGGGACAGCTTCTGCTGCATCTGTGCTGTGGAGAGGAACCACAGGTATGTGTGTGCTCTGCTCCCCAAGCTGACAATTCCCTGCCTAGATTTTGGGAGCACTTGGAGAAGAACCCCTGCTCATTCCATGGTGGAAGAAACTCCTTGTATTTGGAGGATGCCATAAAGTAAAGCTGAACAGTGTAACCAGTCTCAACACTTCGCTGATCATCTCTTCAACATCAGTATTATTTTTCATCACAATGCCATGATGTTTTGTTTTGTTTTCTTCTGACTTCTGGCGTGGTCATTTTAAAAGAAAAACAAAACAAAACAAACTAGCTCATGGCTGATGTTACCAAACAGTGGTAAAAGGACAAATAACGCATAGGATCAAACAAAACATTCCTGCTTTCACTGCTGCTTTTTCTTGTGCTACTCTGTGGTCTCCAGCAGCTCACCTAAACTGGCTAGCTCCAGGGTGGAGCTGAGCTGAGTTAAGCCACTGCAGACTCTGCCAGCAAGGATGAGCAAAAGGAAAGGCCCTTCAGGGAAATCTGAAGAAAATCCAAATGCATTTTGTTTCCCAGAGCCTGTTGCTCAGTGCCCCATTAAGTGCATACCTTCTTGCTGAAGTCTGCAGGAAGAACCATGCTTAGATTTCCTACTCCAGGAATATCAGAGGGCTTGTGAGTGAGAGGCAAATTGGGAAAGTGCTGTTTAGAAATACTGATAGCCTCAGTAGAGGCCAGAAAGTGCCTTGCTATGCTCAACTAGATGTTGCTCTGGGCAAAATTATCTAGTTGAGGTTGCCCCTGCTTGCTGCAGAGGGGTTAGGCTAGATGACTTTTGGAGGTCCCTTCCAACCCAGACCATTCTGTGATCCTGTTTCAGAGAGTAACAAGGGTAAACACTGGGGAGGAAGGACTATGCAAGCCAAAGGATACTACCTTGAGAACAAATGACTACAAGCTAGCTGCCACTGAACCCAAACTGATGGTCACCACCAGATAATCCAGAATTGTTCGTTATTGAGGGGAGAAGAGAAAGCAGCTGTCTTCCAGCTACAGTGTGCTACCCTTGTTTGTAGCCTGTGCTTGTGAGGTTGCTGTGATAACAGGTAGGAAGGATTTTCCAGCTTCCTCCACAATCATGTCACAGTTCTACAGTCTGAACATTCTCAATGCAAACAATACAGGATTACAGGATGTTAGGGGTTGGAAGGGACCTCTGGAGGTCTTCGAGTCCAACCCCTCTGCCAGAGCAGGACCACAGAATCTAGCGCAGGTTGCACAGGAACACATCTAGACAGGGCTTGAAAGTCTCCAGAGGAGACTCCACAACCTCTCTGGGGAGCCTGTTCCAGTGCTCTGGGACCCTTACAGTGAAGAAGTTCTTCCTCGTGATGAGGTGGAAGTTCCTGTTCCGTAATTTACATCCATTGCCCCTTGTTCTATCACAGGGCACAAGTGAGCAGAGGCCGTGCCCTCCTTCCTGACACCCAGCCCTCAATACATTAACAATACATTGATGCACATGCTTAACTTTAAAACCAAGTTTCAGGGGAAAACATGAATCATGAGGAAAGAGAGATGTATAATGGAACCACTCATTTAAATTCAAGCAAGGCAGCACAGCCAAGCTTAACAGAAGGAAAGATTTCACTGCATTTTACAAGCCAAATTTAACTCACTATAGTGTAGGTCCATCAGTGCACAAAGACGAAAAAAATATATATTATAACCAAAACCTGACCTCAGTTTACTCCCTATTAAATCAGTGGGAATGAAAAGCTCACGGCAGGTTCCCTTAGAACCTTTTGTAAGTCAGGTAAGTTGCAAACTTACAGCTTTGGTGCTGTTTTTTGTTACTGTATGTGATAATTATGAGTGTGCCAGCACATACAAAATGTTGCAGGTCTTCACTGATACATATCTATCTATATCTATCTTTATCTTACTCTATCTGTCTCTATCTCTACCTAGAATAGAATAGAATGAAATAGAAGAGAAACAAACAGGTTGGAAAAGACCTTTGAGATCATCAAGTCCAACCTATTACCCAACACCATCTAATCAAATAAACCATGGCACCAAGTGCTTCATCCAGTCTCCTTTTAAACACCTCCAGTGATGGTGACTCCACCACCTCCCTGGGCAGCACATTCCAATGGCCAATCTCTCTTTCTGTGAAGAACTTCTTCCTAACATCCAGCCTAAACCTCCCCTGGTTTAGATATAGATATCTCTATCTCTATCTTATCTATATCTATTTTTAATGTATTTAGATATATGTATTTGACTTCAATCAGAATGCTAAACGGAGGAATTTTAACATGGTAAGTAACACAGCAGTAGAACTATTCTGTCTTTTTGCCAGGTGGAGTATAAAATTGAGAATCCTCTTTGTACAATTGCATTTCTCTACCAGAATTCAAATAAGGAAATAATATCTGAACATGCAGCTGTTGTCATGGGAAGTCCCTTTCAGGAGGGCTTGACAGCCCTCAAGGTGCATGTTATTTAGAAGCTACCTTCTGTATGAGTCCTTCTCTGTGAATATCTCTGGGTCCTTGCAGCGTAGCTGCAGTTTAGATTTTATCATCTGCAGCTTGGAACAACCTTTGGAGTGTGCCAGCGAGCTGTGACCTTTTAAATGCCTTTGTTGCTTGGTAGAAAGGCTGAGTCACTCGTGAGGGATTTGTGGAGGATGCAAAGTCAAAAGAACAGATGGGACAGATTCAGCCCAGGTGTGGCTGCAGCCAGAGCTGCTTTAGAGCTGAATGTGAACCAAGATCAGGCTTCCTCCAGGAGAAGGAGACTGCTGAAGCACCTGTGGGTGACGTTGTCTCTCACCCATCACAACCAAGCCTCTGCGTCAGGACGTGGCGCAATAAGACACAATTTGCGCTTCCTCATTACCAGGACTGAGCCTGTTCCAGTGCTGCACAATTCCTGAAGTACAGAAAGCCCTGCATAAAAGCTAAGCTCATTCAGACTTCAGAAAGATGTGCCTGAATGACCAAAGTCATCCCTCGGCGGAAAGTTCAGACCAGAGAGAAAATTCAAAGGCCTCTTATTTTTAACCAAGAATGCAGCAGTTTGTCTCAATTTCCCAGCTCAAACAATGTGGCAGGCTGATGAGAGTGAGATATTTTCTATGGGCTCAGTTCCTACTATTGTTTCCAAGCCAAATGTGAGGCTAGATAGTAATGGGTCAGCCCACACATAGTCATGGCACAGGCTTCTCTCACTAGTTGCATGCCTGTGCATTAGAACAAAGGAACACGTGAAGGCAAGGGACTTACAGCCTTCTTCCTTTCTCATAAGCACTTTGGCAAGTACAAATTTGGAGCAAATCATGGAACTTTCTCCAGATTTCATTGGGTGGTTTGTTGGGTTTTTTTTGGTAATGCTTTTAGTGCTCTTCACAATTGGTTTCCCCCAAGAGTTAAGCATCTAAGCAATGGCAGCCAAAGGGTTCTCTGAAAAGGTATATTTATGACAGAATCCAGTGGAGCATAGGGGGTGGAGAAGGGCCTGGGAGTCCTGGTGGATAACAAGTTATCCATGGGTCAGCAATGTGTTCACCTTCTACTGCAACCAGTGTAATAGAATAGAACAGAATTAACTGGGTTAGACACGACCTTTCAGATCATCAAGTCCAACCCATCACCCAACACCATCTAATCAACTAAACCATGGTACCAAGTGCCTCAGCCAGGCTCTTCCTAAACACCTCCAGTGATGGTGACTCCACCACCTCCCTGGGCAGCACATTCCAATGGCCAATTACTCTTTCTATGAAGAACTTCTTCCTAACATCCAACCTAAACCTCCCCTGGCACAGCTTGAGACTGTGTCCTCTTGTTCTGGTGCTGGTTGCCTGGGAGAAGAGACCAACCCCCACCTGGCTACAGCCTCCCTTCAGGGAGTTGCAGACAGCAATAAGGTCTCCCCTGAGCCTCCTCTTCTCCAGGCTAAGCAAACCTGCTCAGTTTCCTTGGCAGCCACGCATGTAGCTTTTTAACCACATGTGGTTCTGTTACAGTGGCCAAGGTCATCCTGCAGTGTCATCTAGCCAAAATTTTTGCTTGAGGCTCCTGGTAGCTACATGCTGCAGACAGTCTACACTGCCTCCATGCCACTGTTAAGCTGGCAGAAGGGTGGTTTCCGGATCTAAGGATCCTTAGAGAGATAATCATAGAATCAATAAGGTTGGAAAAGACCTCAGAGATCATCAAGTCCAACCTGACACCCAACACCTCATGACTAACTAAACCATGGCTCCAAGTGCCACATCCAGTCCTTTTTTGAACACCTCCAGGGACGGTGACTCCACCACCTCCCTGGGCAGCACATTCCAATGGCCAATTACTCTTTCTGTGAAGAACTTTCTCCTCACCTCCAGCCTAAACTTCCCCTGCACAGCTTGAGACTGTGTCCTCTTGTTCTGGTGCTGGTTGCCTGGGAGAAGAGACCAACACCCACCTGGCTACAGCCTCCTTTCAGGTAGTTGTAGAGAGCAATAAGGTCTTCCCTGAACCGCGTCTTCTCTAGGCTAAAACACCCCCAGCTCCCTCAGCCTCTCCTCTTAGGGCTGTGCTCCAGCCCTTCTCTGGACATGTCCAATAATCCTGCTGAATAAAGTGTGGTCCTTTCTGATTACCCCCTGTGAATCCTCTGAGAAGAATCTAGAGGCCCAGGGATCAAATGCCACCCAAGCTGAGCAACCCAACACCCTAGTCCACACCCTTGCCTTTTTAGGTGGCTATTCTTTGTATAGATCCTTGCAAGGAACTTCAATGTGCTTCCCAGTGCTGCTTTCCTGCACCTGCATTGGAGGTAAAAATGTGCAAATAAATGAAGACTCTTTACCTTCTCTTCCATGCTGCACACACATATGTTGCTTCCTGTCATTGGATTATACAACTTAAATATTTGAGACTGCACAGGACCTGTTGTTCATAACTAACTCCCTGGGTTATGGTAAGGTGGATTACAGCATCATGCACAAGCAGAAAGGAGAAGGGAGTGTGTATGGTTATGTGATTATACGAAGCAGCTGCACCACTTCAGAAAGAAGTTTAAACAAAGCCTTTTGCAAATAGATGGATGCTGGTAAAGAGATTTGTGAAGGGCCTGGAGCACAGGACCTATGAGGAGCATCTGAGGGAGCTGGGGGTGTTCAGCGTGGGGAAGAGGAGGCTGAGGGGAGACCTCATTGCTCTTTACAGCTGCTTGAAGGGAGGCTGGAGCAAGGAGGGGCCAGCCTCTTCTCCTTGATGACAAGTGACAGGACCGGAGGAAATGGTTACAAGCTGTGCCAGGGGAAGTTCAGGCTGGATGTTAGGAACTACTTCTTCACTGAAAGGGCTCTCAAACATTGGGATGGTCTGCCCAAGGCAGCGGTGGAGTTACCATCCCTCAGGGTGTTCAAGCTGCATGTGGACCTGGTGCTCAGTAGGGTATTATAATACTGATCTGCAGACTGTGAGTGTGATTGGTGTGCCCAGTGTTAACAGGGGTGATGCAACCAAAAAAAACACAGCACGAAGAGGTGGCTGACTGAAAGCCTGACTGAGTTCTGCTTTCCAGCCCTCAAGTAAAATCTCCTCAAAACATGCTCCAAATCTCTGCCATCAACCCACAGCCCACATTGTGAGCTGGTCTGCCAGAGAGCCCATGACTCCCCTGCCTTCCAGTCCCTCTTCTCCTATCCAAGCCTTATTCAAATATTCTCCCTGTGGGTTCCAGCAATTTTTCTGGGCCCTCCATCCACCTTCAAGACAACAATATCAACTGCATGATGGAATAGTTTATGGTAGGCCTGTGTTACATCCCACTGTCTAGAGTTACTTTCAGTGGTGAAATGGAGTTATCATCCCAAACATCTCTCAAAAGTGATTAAAAAACTCTGGAGCGAGGCAAAGCAGCAGGTTTACTCACATGGAAACCAGGCAATGAAGTAACTTTTCTCCTGTTCACAAGGTTCCCTCTTGAGAGTGAAAGAAAATATTGTTTATCATTTCTGCTCACAGTAAGTGAGGGAAGAGAAATAAACAGAGGAAATGACTGGTGACTGCAATCACAGAAGCCTCTGAGAAATGAAGAAGGGCTGAATAGGATGAAGGGGGTTTAACAGGCACAAAAAGGAAAAAGAGGAAGAGCCTCTCTCTGCAGGCCTGCAGTTTCATCAGCCTGAGTCTTTCTCAAAGGGAGGACTTCTTCCTAGAAGGGAGATGCTTGCCACAAGAGCTCTTCACTGCTGTTCCCTCCTGCTCAGCAGAGCAAAATCAGCCATGCTGGGAGAGGAGTGCCTTTAATCCAAGATCACTACAGCATTTAAGTTCACTGAATCCCCATGGGTTTACTGGACTCAATCAACAAGTGCTCCAATGCCTGCAAAGGTTTGAGTGATGCTATGCCACCCCCAGCCCACAGCAGTCCTGAACTTCCAAGGGGAGAAAAGATGGAAACAGCAAACCCAGGGTCTTCTGAAAATGCAACCAAATGTCCCTTCCTTTTAGCATTCCACACATTTGCATAACATTTCTCCATGTGAAATTTCATGGAAATGAAATAAGGTCTGGTTCCAATTAGCAGCTTTTTTTCAGCTAAGTGGATTTTTTTCCCAACCCTGCAGCCAAAGCACTCCCCTGAATGGAAAGTTCAGCCCTCTCCTAGCTGTAAAATTGAAACAAATCTATTAAAGAAGCTTGATATTTGTAAAAGTCCTTTTGCTCTTTAATCAGGACACACTAAAAGCCCTGGTGATGGACACTTTTAGACAGCTATGAAGTACAGAAGGAAACCAAAACTCTTCTTGCAAAATGACAGCTCCTTCCCCCAGTAATTCTGCAAGCCCTGGCTCTGTGCAGGGCTTGGCATGTCTCAAAATCACACCACTTGCTCTGCTTAGCAAGGGTGAAAGCCACAAGAAGCCAAACAGTGCAGCAGAAATCCAAATGTGTGGTGCTGCCCTGCTCACCAAGCCATGAAAAGCCACACAGGACAACAGCCAAAGATTCCACCCCCCACCCCCTTATTTTTGGAAAGCTTTCTCAACGTCTTTCCCAAAGTTTCTGAGAGTACTTGAGTGTTTCTTTGATGCATGTGCTCAGCATGCATTTGACAAGAGCTTCCTGAAGGCTGCTAAGCACACATCTGATCCTTTCCCACCCAGGTTTTGCAGATCCTTTTCCCTTGCTCTCACAGCTGCTGTCCAGCAGTTATAATTATAGAATGATAGAACTGTTAGGGTTGGAAGGGACCTCAAAGATCAGCCAGTTCCAACCCACCTGCCAAGGGCAGGGACCCCTCACACTAGATCAGGTTGCTCACAGCCATCTCCAGTCTGGCCTTAAAAACCTCCAGGGATGAGGCTTCCACCACCTCCCTGGGCAACCTGTGCCAGTCTCTCACCACCCTCATGGGGAACAACTTCTTCCTGACATCCAATCTCAATCTACCCATTTCTAGTTTTATTTCCATTTCCCCAAGTCCTATCACTCCTTGACCCACTCAAAAGTCCCTCCCCAGCTTTCTTGTAGCCCCCTTCAGATACTGGAAGGCCATAATAAGGTCCCCTCAGAGCCTTCTCTTCTCCAGACTGAATTCAAGGCAAGCCCAGCTACTTGGAGCCTTCAGGCAGTGACCAACACTTTTCACTCCCTCAGAGACATATACCTGTCCTCAGAAGCAGAGTCATCTTGCAGTTGCTTTGATCCCACTGTCCTCCTGGTGTCTTTATCTGCTATTGCAGTAGAAGGTGGGAGGGTAGGAGAGAGCATTTTTAGGACTGAGAGCTGACAAACTGCACAAAGCTTGCAAAAACCCCTTGTGAACCACACCTCCACCACAAATACTCTGTTGGTTGACTAATCAACATCAAAGTGGGTAACTCCTGATCAGTAACACTCTGTTGGCTGACTAATCAATATAAAAATTGATAACTCCTGATCAATAATACTCTGTCAGCTGACAAATCAGCATCAAAGTGGGTAACTCCTGATCAATAATACTCTGTTGGTTAACTAATCAACATCAGTGTGGGTAGCTCCTGAACAGCAATTGTAAGGACACTTTCAGCACAGCAATATCCACATGCTTTGGACCACAGAGATGTGCTCTGTCACCCTGCTGCTGCTGCTGCTGCTGCAGCTCTGAGGTGATGTCTCAAGAGTAATAGAGCTGCTGCTGGTCAAGTCACATCATAGCATAACTGCTCTCAGCTAGATGCCACTTTTTAGTGTGTGTAGAAAGAAATGGCATCCCCCTGTGCCAGGGGAGGTTTAGGCTGGAGGTTAGGGAGAAGTTCTTCATAGAAAGAGAGATTGGTCATTGGAATGTGCTGCCCAGGGAGGTGGTGGAGTCACCATCACTGGAGGTGTTTAGGAAGAGCCTGGATGAGGCATTTAGTGCCATGGTCTAGTTCATTAGAGTTGAGCGATAGGATGGACTTGATGATCTCAAAGGTATTTTCCAACCTGGTTAATTCTATTCTATTCTATTCTATTCTATTCTATTCTATTCTATTCTATTCTATTCTATTCTATTCTGCTATTCCAAGTGCTCAGTTTTATTGTCATCTCCTCCTCCTACAGCAGCAGATGACAGGGTGAAGAAAGCTGTGGCTGCTGATGCTTGAAAAATGAAGCAACAGTTCCCTCCTTTGCAAAGCTAAGCGAATCAGTGGCATTGGTAAGGAGGTCTGCATGGACAACTGGCTCTGTGCTACTGCAAACATGGGACTGGAGTGGAGGGATGGGGTGGGAGTGGGCTGCTGGGACTGGCCGTGTGTTTATTCCAGAGCTGCCCCACACCCTGTGGATGTAGCCCTGTGACTCCCTGGGCTCGGCAGCAGTGTGACAGGCACCGGAGATGTGGCGACAGCGTCAAAAGTGTAAGTTGGAGGAAATCCCCCAGGTGAAAACAAAGACTTTGTAAGTCATTTCCTCCAAGCTGAACAGAAAGACATCTGTGTTGATCCAGCTTTTAGACACTAGTCACAACACAACAATTTGCCTGCAAGCAGCACAGACCCTGCTTGCTTTCTTCTAGGCAGACACTTAGAAACACGAGAGGTGTACTTCAGCTGAACTTTACAAGATTTTTCTCTCGGTTTCTACAGATAAGGTTAGAGTAAGAGAAAGAGGTAAAGACGACCGTGGTATCTCTCTACAGACCCCGAAGTTCAACAGACTCCTGATGGATGCAGAAAGCCACGTTCAGCTATGCTGGCTGTAGGTGAGTGTCTGAGCTATGGGGTGGCTGGTTACCCACGATTACATACAACAGGAGGTATCACCCAGGGGCCACCTGGGCATGAGCAGGTCTCTGCTGGTCATCACATAGCAGCAGCCTGGGAGTGCAAAGCCTGCTCGGGATGGAGAAGCCCAGCCCACAGCCCTGGGGGTGCTCAGTAACCGCGGTTTGGGAACAGAAACACCTGAGCACATTTTAATCGACGCACGTTTTAAAGGCAGCTGGTGCCAAGCACGTAGGCATACCCAGGTTTTGGGGGGCAGTTTGTTTCCTGCTCTTTGTGCTGTAACTCGTCTTTTTCTTTTGCTTCACCGCCGCGTCCCCGGCTCTGTTCGATGTGGAGCCACTTTCTCTCTCTAGCTTCTCGCCGTCCCGCGCCTGCCCGGAGCTCTGAGGGCGCCCAGACCAGCGCTGCCAGCGGGGCGGAACGGGGCGGGTGCAGTAGCAGGGCCGCCTCCGCCGCTTCCTCCGCCGCTGCCCCGCGGGGAGCCGCGCTCGGCGGGGCGCCGGGAGGAGGCGCCACGGTCGCCTTCCCGGGCCGGAGTGGGGCAGTACGGTGCCTCCCTCTTTCCCTTTCTCCTTCCACGGTGGCAGCCGGGACATCCAGGTGAGGCAGAACCGGGGAGAGCAACCAGCGGGGCCGTCCCGTCCGGGGGTAGTTTGTTTCACCACGCTGCCGGCGGCCAAGCCAGCGGTAGCCTGTCCCGGGCTGGCTGGCGGCGGCTGGTGGAGCGCAGCCTTTCGCATCCGCTGTGGCAGCTTCTAAGGTGTGCGGCACCGTTCCCCAAAGAAGGAGGCATTGCCTCCTCCCGTACGAGCGCACTCGGGTCTGTAAGCGGCGGCTAGGACTTCAAAGTTACTATGGCTTGTGTAATGTAAGGGGCCGCAGCCCAGGGTGCCACATCCAGTGCAAAGCTTAACACTTGCTGGGTGTTTCTTTGTTCTTCTGACTGCTCTGACTCTTTGCTTGTATCTCTGATGCTTAGGTTGTTCCTCCGCCTCTTCAAGCGTATTATTAGCATTGCGTGTGGGTCCGGTCCCTGCTCCACGGCGCGGCTGTGCTTTCTCGGTGGTGAATGAGTTTATCGTAGCCTCGTCCTGGGATACGATCTACCTGCAGCTCATGCTGGAGGTGGCTATATTTGCATGGTGCTTTTCCACAGGCACTCTTTCTGTGTGCTGTGAGTTGTAACCCGTAATTACCTGCACTGTAAGCCGAGTTTTTAGCGTAGACATGGCCATGAGCTCCTTGCCGTGAATGGCGTGTGTGTACCTTCTGTGACAAACGTTAATCTGAAATGCTTAGCGTTGTTTTATGAGTCAAATAAACGATGCTATAGCTTTTATAGGTGAGTGTAGTAGAAATGCCTATAAAAAGATGTTTTGTGAGTACGTGTTTCTGAAGCATTTATTTTCATTTTAGAGTAAATGCTGCTGATGCTTTCTGTGTTTCAGCTCTGCTACAGCATGGCTGCAGGGTGACATGTCACTGTCTAATTTCTCAGAAGCCTATCCAGTGACTGGAAGATGGGGTTGTTACTTATGGCTGCTATATAAATATTTGTCTAGGGTATTCTGGGCCATCCCAAAGCAGCACCCGTACAAACAGGCTCCCAGTTACCCATGAGGGAGTGCTGGGGGTGATTCTGCACATGCTCCTCTTTCCTCTCAGTGTATCAGCTGTGCTGCCCAGAGCATGGCACCATGGCATCCAGAAGAGGGAGGCCCTTTAGGTGTCCTGCTCTTGTTTCACAGATGCTCCTCTTGCAGGTGAGGAGGTATCCAAGAGGCAGGGCACTGCTCCTAGCCTTTTGATGTGCCTTGTTTGTCAGGGAGCTATCCAAGGCAAGAGCCCATTCTCTATCAGTCTCTCAGAGTCTTTGTATTTCTCTTGGTCCAATTAAAATATTTTATTTATTGACAGATCACATCTTATGGTAATATAATTCTATTTGTCTCTGTGTTTGGTCCTCAGTGAAAGGGTGCTTTACATGTTCTGCTGCACCTCTAAATGAATATTATGAGTGGCTTTGTTGTGAGTGTGGCTGCTGAAAGGACTGGAAACAGAGCAATGTGGTTGCATTGGACACCTGCTTACTCCCTCCCAGTTGTTTGTTTTGAGATAATCTCACAGATAGGAAAATCAACCCCAAATTCTTTTTTTTTTTTTTGAGTACACCTAGTTAAAACATACTTCCAGTTAGACCTGTCCTGATGCTACTCTAGTTTTCATCTGCCAGACCTCATTTCATTATCTTTTTAAAGTTTATAGGAGTATCACTTTCAGGTTTCCTTTTTTTCCCTTTAAAAATATTCATGCAGACCTCAAGAAATTTTCTAAATGTTTTAAAAGCATCGATTGTAAGACAGCTGGAATTATATCCTAGGTTGGGCTACACTGCAATCCTCAGCTGTGGGCTTGGTATTGTGGATTTGGCAGTGCAGTGGATCCAGTAACCTGGCTGACTGCCTACAACAGCTAAAAAGGGAGGAGGGGGAAAAATAAATAAAATAGAGCTGATAAAAGACTATTAGCTCCACATTGTTCTGTCCTGCCCTGAAACAACACTGTAGTCAGAAATGCTGTAATAATGTGTGATATCCTGTAATTAAAGGTAAAATAGCTGGCAAGTGTTACTTGGAAGCATCACGGCAACCGTCCCCTCCACCAAGTGCAAGTGCAGACTGTTGTAGATTTGATTCCCTCTGTGTTGTCTCAGCTTATAAACTGCATGCACCGGGTAAGGTGCAGCATGGTGTAAGTTTCATACAAAGAGTTTTATCTCCCCTATGCAAAACACTTTCTGTGCCTTGCACAGTGGAATTCTGCGCTTCCTGCTGTCAGTGTGAAGATCATGGTGGGGGGGGAAGTGTCTTTAGCCCCTGTTAACCATTGACCTCTAAGATGTTTTTTCCTGCTTTTGCTCATTTTATTTATTTTTTTAAAGTGAACTATTGCTGTTGAGCTTGGAACTGTGCTTTAAAAACAGGCATGTTTGTGTATGCCAAAGGATCAGTTATAGCAGTCCACAATCTCCCTCCTGCAGAAGGAGGATAAGAAAATAGAAAAATCAAAACATGTTGGGGGAAGTCCAGAGTAGAGCAAAGGTTAGCATGAAGGAGGCCTGAGATGGTGGGGATTTCATAGTTCAAAGAGCATACTTGCTTCTGAAGGGTGTCTGTCTCATTTGGGAGCTTGGGCTGCAGATGTTTTTAGTATTCTGTAGATGCATCTGTTTGTAGAGAGCTATTAATACCCTGGCCAAAAGTGTCTGCAGTGCTCAGTCAGTAGTTGTGCTGTGGAAGTTAGAGTGGTGATGTTGATGAAGTGACCTGCTAATACCCCTAGCTTCCTCCATTATGCAGGATGCAAGAGAAGGACTCATTCCACTGGTTGCAGCCCCACAGGCATATGTCCCAGTGTGGAGGAGTCAGCCCAATTTAGTCCTCTTGGTTGAGGCCTCATGCTAGCACTGAGCATACTGCTGACATAATCAGAGAATTGTTAGAGTTGGAAGGGACCTCAAGGATCATCCAGTTCCAACCCCCCTGCCAGGGGCAGGGACTCCCACACTAGAGCAGGTTGCTCACAGCCACATCCAGCCTGGCCTTAAAAACCTCCAGGGATGAGGCTGCCACCACCTCCCTGGGCAACCTGTGCCAGTCTCTCACCACCCTCATGAGGAACAACTTCTTCCTAACATCCAACCTGAATCTACCCATTTCTAGTTTTGCTCCATTCCCCCCAGTCCTATCACTCCCTGACACCCTCAGAAGTCCCTCCCCAGCTTTCTTGTAGCCCCCTTCAGATACTGGAAGGCCACAATGAGGTCTCCTGGGAGCCTTCTCTTCTGCAGACTGAACAGCCCCAACTGCCTCAGTCTGTCCTCATAGGAGAGGTGCTCCAGCCCGCTAATCATCCTAATGGGGCCCAGCTCTCCAGAAACCTTGCATCTGCATTTTAATAAGTGCTCAGTCAGGTCTCAAGAAATGTATTTTTGTTAATGCAAGGTGCTTACTTAGTGTTTACTTAGAGGCACTTGGTGCCATGGTTTAGTTGATTAGATGGTGTTGGGTGATAGGTTGGACTTGATGGTTGATTCTGTACTTCTAAAGGCAAATCCCCACTATGCTGTGCTGGCACTCGGGCAGAGGAGCACTCTGCTGCCCTTCTTCTGGTCTAGTCTCTTGAGTGCATTTTCTAACAGGAAGAGCATTAGGAGAGCAAGCAGTGTGTAGGAGAGGGGAAACTGGTGTCAGGGTGGACACACGTGCCCTTTGGTGTGGCAGAAGAGGAACCGGGAGCAGCGGCTTGTGGTTGACTCCTTCCCCGTGGCCGTTCCAGCTCCAGCAGTTCTCTGTCATCCTCTCCCCTGGCTCAGCAGCACAGGCTGTGATTCAGAGTCAGGGAAAACACCATGTGAGAGAAATCTTGAAAAACAGTCAGACTTCTTTTTCACGTGTAGGAAGATGAGTCTCATTGCAGGAGAGGCTTTGTTGAGGGGAGGAGAGGGATTTGCCCTTGGAATGTGCTGCCCAGGGAGGTGGTGGAGTCTCCATCACTGGAAGTGTTTAAGAGCAGTCTGGATGAGGCACTTAGTACCATGGTGTAGTTGATTAAATGGTGTTGGGTGATACGTTGGACTTGATGATCTCAAAGGTCTTTTCTAACCTGGTTAATTCTATTCTGTTCTAGTTTGCTAGGCCCATGGAGGTGAGTGGAGTAAGGAGAGGTCTGCTGTGTTCAAATGGAATAATGGACTCTCTGGAAGAGTGGCAGAGGACACATCTTGGTTGACTGACTCTGCCCTGCATTCCAGGTTGTGCAGGAAAGTTCCTGCTTACCTTGGTGTGGTGCAGCTTTGGTACTGTGGGCAGCAGAGATGATTGTCAGGAGCCTGCAACAGAGAGATGAGTTGCTCTGGGAGATCCTGAGCCTAGCTGGCATGTGAGACTTGTTCACTCTCTACAGAGGGCTGCTGTGGGACATTTGGGGATGGGAAGGAGAAACCTTTGGCCATGTTCACTGTCTGAGGCAAAGCAGCAGGCTACCAACCAGGCCACTGCAGTTCAGCTCTTAAGGTGAAAATCCTGTGTGACATCAAACAAATGTAGGAAAAAAGGGGGAACCAAAGATTAGAGTGCTGAGGTATGTGGGGCCTCTTCCTTGGCACTCCTGCTTTTCCTCATTCATGTTTCTCTTATCAGCGGATGCATGAATGGGTACCGCTTTGCCTCCTGTAGGGTATAACTTCATGTATGCTCAAGTAGGTCACAGCTGGGTTTCCTGTCAGGAGGGGTTTTGTTCAGCCCTGTGCCTTCAGTGAGCGGAGAGCTGATTAAATCAGAACAACACTTTCAGTCTAGGCCTTGTTTGCCCTTGAATGTGGGGCAGAAAAACCTGGCTTTGGGTGCGACAGGAAGCAGGGCTTGGTTTTTCCCTTCTGAATCAGGGGCTGGGCACAGACTCTGCCCTGCTGGACAGTGCCCTGTCCTCTGTCATGTTAAACTGAGACCAATTCCTTGCTATTTATGCTTATACAAAAATAAGTTCTGTGGTTTTTTTAAACTCCACAGGATAGTCTCATAATGTACCATGGGACCCAGATAAGTGCCCTGCAGGTTTACCTGGATGTGTAGCATGTGTTATAACTCAGCCCTCTGCACAAATCTTGTCAGGTTCCCTGTGCTAGCTTACAGTGCTGGGGAGAAAACCACCATACACCAAGTTCTTCATGTGTTCAGGGCTCCTGCTTGTCCGGTAAATTACAGGATGCTCTGTGCCACATGCTCAAGCTCTGTATCCTGGCAGAAAGAGCTATTTGGAGGGGGTCTGTGTGTGTTTCCCTGACCCTCCCCATCCCTCATTAGAAGCATCTCTTCCCAACTGAAGCTGCAAAGCATAGCCATTCCCAGTGCCACTGTGGGCAGAGGAGAGAAGGGACCTGTCCCTCCTTGGCTTGCATGACCCAGTTTCAGGGATGTGTTAGCCAAGAATGCCAATGGCATCCTGACCTGTATCAGAAATAGCATGGCCAGCAGGAGCAGGGAAGTCATTCTGCCCTATACTCAACACTGGTTAGGCCACACCTTGAGTCCTGTATCCAGTTCTGGGCTCCTCAGTTTAAGAAAGATGTTGAGTTGCTGGAAGGTGTTGCTGGAAGGCTGGGGAGAGGTGTGGAGCACAGCCCTGTGAGGAGAGGCTGAGGGAGCTGGGGTTGCTTAGCCTGGAGAAGAGGAGGTTTAGGCTGGATGTTAGGAAGAAGTTCTTCCCAGGAAGAGAGATTGGCCCTTGGAATATACTGCCCAGGGAGGTGGTGGAGTCACCATCACTGGAAGTACTTAAGGAAAGACTGGATGAGGCACTTGGTTTAGTTGATTAGATGGTGTTGGGTGATAGATTGGACTTGATGATCTCAAAGTTCTTTTCCAGCATGGTTAATTCTGTTCTATTCTACAAACTGAGCTGAGTGGACTAGCTTTTCCTGTCCCATGGAACATCCTCTAAACTGGTCACCTTAAATATACTTTGGGATCTTCTGGAAGTAAAATGGCTACCTAAACTGCATCCAGCAAAGATGTTTAAACAAACACTGTTTAATATAGAGAAATCTAGCACTTGAGTGTTACTAGTTGGCTGGATATCCCAAGTGCCAGGGCAACTTCACTTTGTCTTGCTTATGTACAGTGCCTTACAGGGTGTGTTCAGTTATGTAGCCACCTGTGGTTTTCTTTTCCCATTGGTCTGCTGTCTCATTCAGACCATGGCTGGTTGACTTGTAGCCTGGACATTAGGAAGAAGTTTTTCCCAGCAAGGGTGCTCAGGCACTGGAACAGGCTGCCCAGGGAGATGGCTGAGTCACCAACCCTGGATGCGTTTAAAGGTGGTTTGGATGTGGTGCTTGGGGATATGGTTTAGGGGTGAACCTTGTAGAGTAGGGTTAATGGCTGGACTTGGTGATCCTGAGGGTCTTTTCTAGCCTGAATGTTTCTGTGTGATTCTGTGACTTGTTTCACGCTGCTTTGTCATGGTAGGCCACGAAAAATGGGCTGCCCAGGGAGGTGGTGGAGTCACTGTCCTTGGAGGTGTTCAAGAGGGGATTGGCCATGACAGGTTGGACTTGATGATCTTTGAGGTCTTTTCCAACCTTATTGATTCTATGACTAACTTGACCTCACTGCTGAAGGCTGGTGCCAGACTTGTTCATCCTCAGTGCTGCTTAGGTGGAGCAGTTTGTGGTGTTGGGAGGAGGCATATTTACAGCTCTGCTGTGTCAGGTGAACTTGAGGGTCAGTTTTATGGGATGGGAGTTTTGGAGAACACCACAATGAAAGGCTGTGATGCAAGAGCTGTGAGAAATTGGCTGGAGGATTGTGGTTCTGCATTAGGGGCTGCAGGCAGCTCCTGTGCCATCACAGCAGCTCTCTATTCCTATCAAGCATGAAGGGGGTTACAGCTGTCTGAAAAAGATAAAGAAATCATGGGCAAGCAGCAGGATTTCTTCAATTTTAATCCCTTTTTGGGACCTCTTGACCTGAGCCTAATTCTGAAAGTCAGTGCAAAGCAGGCACTCCCTTTGAAAACCTGAGCCCTAGCCATAAAGGAAAACCTTATCTTACTTTTGCAGTGTCTTAACTTTACTCCTTAATTTTGAGCCTAATGGGGCTGCACTGTGGCAGTCCAGATTCTAGTGAAGCCCTTTCTGCAAGATCCTTACACCTCACCACACACAGAGGAGTAAGAGCCTGTGAAGCATTAATGATCATTGTTGCACCATGTTCTCAGAGTTGAAGCTGAACGCTGTTACTTAAGGTGATCAGTGTCTTGTGACACCTGACGAATGCTCTCATTCCCTGTTTAGCTCACATCAGTTGGAACACCCATCCTGGCATCTGAGAGCTGACCTCAAGGAGAGCAGAAATGAGAAGCCACTTTGCTAGAGGTGCTCACTACCTTGCAGGAGTGAAAGGAAGACCAGAGCACTGCCTCAGTTGTGGTTATTTTCAGACTGAGTTCTTTTTTCCCTCTCCCCCCTCAGTTAATATTTACATTTTGACATGACTGAAGCTAAAGCCCTTTGGCATTCCTTGTTGCTTAAGCTGCACTGTTCAAGGTCACAGCCTGAGTTTTCAGTCTGTGTGGACGCTTCATTAGTAGGCAGCTGAAAAAGCAAGTAAAAGCTGAACAATTTCATGAAACTCAAAAAGTAGTTTTAGGGTAGAGCTCTACCTGAGATTTACTTCAGTAACTTGAGGAATATAGGTGTCACTCTTCCAAGTATGTCTCCAGAAAGTACTCAGCAGCATGGGTTCCACTTGGAGTGGTCCTTGCTTTTTGATTTTTAATCTCTGTCACAACATACATGTGGTTCAAGCACAGAGCAGCACAGAAACTGGAAGGCTTGGAGAGCTGTCTAAATAAAATGGAAGCTACTCTAAGGACAGTGCTTCGAGTAGCTAGGCATGCACAGAGCTTGAGGAACACGAAATGTGGTCTGGTAGAGTTAACTCTACAATTTTAAATGCAGACAAGTGGAAATTCTCACACCAAGAGCTGTGCTGTCCCCTCTTATTGGAGGGGAGTGTGATATGATGGGGAGGGAGCTTTGATTTTCCTTTCTGTGAAATATTCCTTGTAACCTGTCCAGCACAACAGGGTGTAGCCTGGTGGGTTGCCATTAACTGCCCCCCAACGTTAACTTTCAGACCAGCTCATTTGGAAGCAAATGAAAGCTGTATTTACAGGGCAAAACTACAATCTACAATGGAATGCAATGAATATGTACACAATATGGTGATGCATGATTCTATGATGATATGATGTATGATTCTATGAAAATATACAGGATTTACAATACTTTACAGATATTTACTATTAGCAAACACCAGGAAACCCCCTGGTCAAGAAGACCAGGGAAACTGTCTCTCTGCCCACTCCAAAAGGGAGAAAGGAGCAGCAAGGGAAAAAAGTAGCTGTTAGACTTAACCAAGACAGTGCAGCCAAGGTCAAGCAGAAGCAGATTAGTAATCCCTTCAGAGCAATGAAGTGAGCAGAGAAGAGATGAGAAGAGGGAAGGTTGTTTTGGTACAACCATTCCTATAGTAGATACAGAATTATAGAATCAGTAAGGTTGGAAAAGACCTCAGAGATAGTCAAGTCCAACCTATGATCTAACACCTCCTGACAACTAGACCATGGCTCCAAGTGCCACATCCAGTCCTCTTAAGAACGCCTGCAGGGATGGTGACTCCACCACCCCCTGGGCAGCACATTCTAGTTGCCACTCTCTAGGAGGAACTTTCTCCTCACCTCTAGCCTCAACTACCCCTGGAACAGCTTGAGACTGTGTCCTCATGTTCTGGTGCTGGTTGCCTGGGAGAAGATACCAACCCCCACCAGGCTACCACCTCCTTTCAGGGAGTTGTAGAGAGCAATAAGGTCTCCCCTGAGGCTCCTCTTCTCCAGGCTAAACAACCAATCTCTCTCCAGTGGAATAATTTAGAATGATCTTTGTTTTCCTTTTCACACCCAATAGTGATTAATTTACATTCTTCTACTTTTCTGCTTGACATCTGTAACAGAATTTTAAAGGCATAACCTAAAACTACCACACAGGGCGAGAGTCCTTCAGCTGGGGTTGAGTCTCTTCTGCATGTCTTGTGGTGGAGGGGATGTATCCTGGTGAAAATGATACAAAGGGAAGCTTGACAAACAGGAACTTGCAGTATTTCCTGTCCCTCACTTTGCTGCCTTGGGTTTTTCCTCATGCACTGAAGGCAGCTGTGACCTGTAAATTGAGGTGTATCAGTCCTGTCTGGGTGAGAGAGGTTTGGGGATAGTCAGTCACTCACTAGGCACAGAAAAGCAGCAGTTATCATGTGGCTTTATAACACTACCTGAAGATAAAGACCTTTCAGAGGAAATACAGAGTCAATGTGGATGCCAACGTGTGAGTTGTGGGCAGTAGTCCATCTGAGTCAGCTTCACAGCTTTGTCTTCAGCTGCAATTCCCCTCTTGTTGTTGAAGTATTTTTTCATGTGCATCTTCCACCTAGTCTAGTGAGTGCCTCTTTCTGTCTCTATTCAGAACTACTTGTTTTAAGTGTCTATTTTTCTTATGTCCTTATTAATGAGTATGTTTGAACATAATGTAGTTGCTGGTTCATTTTGGGTTCACAGGAACACAGGATGTTAGGGGTTGCAGAGGACCTCAGGAGATCATAGTATTCAACCCCTGCCAGAGCAGGACTATATAATCCAGCACAGGTTGCTCAGGATCACATCCAGACAGGGCTGGAAAGTCTCCAGGGAAGGAGCCTCCCCAGCCTCTCTGGGCAGCCTGCTCCAGTGCTTTGTGACCCTGACAGTGGAGAAGTTCCTCCTCATGTTGAGCTGGAACCTCGTGTGCCATAGTTTCTATCCACTGCCCCTTGTCCTATCCCAGGGTGCAACTGAGCAGAGCCTGTCCCCTCCCTCTTGACCACTGGCCCTCAGGTATTTATAGATATTTATTAAATCCTCTGTCTTCTCTTCTCCAGACTAAAAATGGAATTAAACAGTCATAGCAAAGGGGAGTAAAGCACATTAGGTAAATTTTTGGTATATTTTGCTAGCCTCTTCCCCCTTAGCATGTGATTACCTGGGCAGTGTCTTTTGCATGCCTGATTTTGTTAAAACAATACTGGTGTGCATATGTTTGAATTGCTGCTGGTGGAGGGTACAGGGCATGCAGCAGCTGTGCTTCATTTCTTGTTCACAAACCGGTCTGGCTGTTGCCTCAGATAACCTAACTAGTCAGTGTAACTTCAGTACTGTTCTTCAATATCCATGTGGATTAGGAAGCAAGAAGCAGCCAGTTCATCTTTTTGTACCAGATGGAGCATTTGGAATCAAGAACCAACCTACTTTGGAACAAAATGAGGTCCTGTCTTGGTTGGAGGGCTGCAGTGAGGGTCAGGTTGAAGGAACTGTGTGGGTGCTTAATCAAGGTGAGATGATCAAGGTTGGATGGGGCCTTGAGCAACCAGATTTAGACTGGAGAATAGGAAGAAATTCTTTACAGTGGGAATGTTCAGACACTGGAGCAGGCTGCCCAGGGAGGTCATGGATGCCTCTCCCTGGGGGTGTTCAAGGCCAGGCTGGATGAGGCCTTGAGCAGTCTGAGCTAGTGGAAGGTGTCCCTGCCCATGGCAGGGAGATTGGAACCAGATGATCTTTAAGGTCCCTTCCAGCCCAACCCATTCTATGAATCTATGACTACTATGCATGCTGCTAAGATGTTTTTCACAGGCCATCCAAAAGGTAACTAGAAAGCTAACTACAAAGGATATTGTTTTGCTAAGTTTATTCTCTTTTGGAGAGAGAATAGTTGGCTTTGTGCCTGCAGTGGGGTTGTTAACAGCTACTCCTGTGGAGCAGAGAAACTTGGCTTGCATCTACTCTACATGAATGACCTAGCAGTGTGGTTGCCTGATGCAAGATACAAAGAAGGTCAGGATTTTAGCAGTATGGGAAGCAGACTGTGGTCTTCAAAAACCCAGGAAAAAGTTACAGCAGGTCCTTGGAGCTGGTTATTTCATCTGGGTCTGTTAAGCTGATGATGATGGGAATGAAGAACATTACAACAGCTACCACTTCTCTCTAACATCCTGCTTATCTGCAAGCCTCAGCCCTAAAAGTTCCTCCCCCACAAATTCCCTGAAAGCCTTTTTTGCAAATTTTCTCTGGCCTCAGAACTTCCTTGGAGCTCTTCCCAGCCACACAATCATGCAGTCCTTAGCTGTGTTACAGGTGGGTCTAGACTGGTTTTCCCACAAGCCAGCCCTTTGCACAGATGCTTGAGGAGTGTAGCTGCTGTTCTGTAGATACAAAAGCACTCAGCTGCCTTCTGTGTTGCACATGCTACAAGTTTTTGTCCATTGTGGGAAGTAATGTAGTTTCTATATAGTGACAAAGGCAAAAGACAGTATTTTGAAGAGAACTGCAGAAGTGGTAAAAGGATGTGGAGTCCCCCAGGGATTAGTGCTGGGTCAAGTCCTGTTCAACATCAGGAGACAGGGTCTGCTCAGCAAGTTTGCTGATGATACCAAGCTGGGGGGCTTGGCTGAGACACCTGAAGACTGTGCAGTCACTCAGAGACTTGGACAGACTGAGATCTGGGTGCAGGCAAACCTCAAGAAGGACAAGTGCAGGGTCCTGCTTCTGGGGAGGAATAACAGGAGGCACCAGAACAGGTTAGGAGCTGCCCTGCCGGAAAGCAGCTCCATGGAGAAGACCTTGGAGTCCTGGTGGACAGCAAGTTTTGAATGGGACAGCAATGTGCCCTTGTGGCCAAGAAAACCAATAGGATCCTGGGGTACATCAAAAAAAGTGTGGCCAGCAGGTCTAAGGAGGATCTCCTCCCCTTCTATTCTGCCTGCTGAGACCACACCTGCAATCCTGTGTCCAGTTCTGGGCTCCCCTGTTCAAGAGACAGAGACCTGCTGGAGACAGTCCAACAGAGAGCCATGAGCATGATTAGGGGACTTGAGCATCTCCCCTGTGAAGAGAGACTGAGAGCCCTGGGGATGTTTAGTCTGGAGAGGAGAAGACTGAGAAGGGATCTAATCAATGTGTATCGATATCTGAGGGGTGGGTGTCAAGTGGAGGGGGCCAAGCTCTTTTCAGTGGGCACAGTATAATAAGACAAGGAACAATGGATACAAACTTGAACGTGGAAAATTTCACCTCAACACGAGGAGAAACTTCTTTACAGTGAGGGTGACAGAGCCCTGGAGCAGGCTGCCCAGAGGGATTGTGAAGTCTCCTTCTCTGGAGACTTTCCAAACCCACCTGGTTGCATTCTTGTGCAGGCTACCTTAAGTGATCCTGCTTTGGCAGGGGGATTGGACCCAATGTTCTCTTGAGGTCCCTTCCAACCTCTAATGTACTCTGGTACTGTGATCGGTGCTCCATGAGCCTCTGCACAAGGCAAATCAGGTCATTAAAGGGTAGCATGAGACTGGTTGAGGTGAAGTCGTAGTTGATGCCTGTTTCTACTCAGTGTGGCATGTACCTACAGACCAATTCTACATACCTCTTGAGACATGGGAGGAGGGGAAAATTAATTCATAAAGGCTTTATCAGACTTAAAACCAATCCAGCTCATGGTATTCTTTGAAAATTGTATGTCAGCCAAGGAATGAGTGACTCAGGATGTTCCTCCTTGGGCTCATCTCTGTGTTTCCCATCAAGTTCAGGTGAGGGAAGCTAGTAACAAGATGGTTAGCATCACAGGCAGGAGCAGCAGAATCTGCAGCCAGAAGGAGTCATTCCAGAGTAGTGTGTAGTAGTGCAAGTGCAGAGTGGATCTTTTCTGCCAAGCCAGGATTTCTGTGGCTTCAGCTGTGCCATGTGGATGTACAAGTGGCACTTTGTCATGGCAGAGAACAGACAGCTCCTAAGGAGTGTTTCAGGCTTGCTTAATGCTGGTTAAGTACATTCATGACAGAAAAGCTTTCCTTTAGCCACTGATTGAGTTTTCTTGGTATTTTTAAGGTAATTCCAAGTAATGATCATAGAATCATAGAATTGTCAGGGTTGGAAGGGACCTCAAGGATCATCCAGTTCCAACTCTCCTGCCATGGGCAGGGACACCTCACACTACAGCAGGTTGCCGAGAGCCACATCCAGCCTGGCCTTAAAAACCTCCAGGGATGAGGCTTCTACCACCTCCCTGGGCAACCTGTGCCAGTGTCTCACCACCCTCATGGGGAAGAACTTCTTCCTAACATCCAGTCTGAATCTACGCAATTCTAGTTTTGTTCCATTCCCCCAGTCCTATTGCTCCCTGACACCCTCAAAAGTCCCTCCTCAGCCTTCTTGTAGCCCCCTTCAGATACTGGAAGGCCACAATTAGGTCTCCTTGGAGCCTTCTGTTCTCCAGACTGAACAGCCCCAACTGCCTCAGTCTGTCCTCATAGGAGAGGTGCTCTAGACTAGACTGCTGAGTGTTTGGAGGTTGGTTCTAGCTCCAGAATGAATGTGCTTGAGCCCATAGGAGGAGAGATGGTGCTGGATATAATTTCTACTCTTCTCCACTGCAACAGATGTCAACACAATGGTACAAAGCAGGACTGTGGTTATGTTTCAAGTTAATGCAAAGTTAGGTTCATTGTGTGGGTAGCAGTTACTTGGTATGTGTGCTGCAGAGCAAGAAGAGTTAACTTCAACAGTTGGAGAGCAAGTAGCTGTTCAGGGGAAAAAGTTCATCTGGGAGTGTTTGGAAAGAGAAGTAACTGAGGAAGTATTAGTCACTCCCTGTGCATAAAGCAAGTCCTAATTTGTATGTATTACAGGACTTGGACCATGTCAAAAGTGTCCTGACTACTGAAGTAAATTGAACTTCTTTTGGTGTAATGCATCATGTGCTTATCTGAAATTGGACAACATCTGGAAAAACCAACTCAAATTTTGGAGAAAAAGAACAAAATTGACGACTGCAGTGAAAGAGGTTAGCCTCAGGCACTGCTTGTTTGGTTTTCTTTTTGTTTTTTTCCCCCCCTTTTCTTCCCCAGAGAGATGATTTGCTTTTCTTAGTGCAGTTTTGTGCACACCACCAACTGCCCTCCTACTTACTGGGGAGCCTTAGGATTCCTAAACGGAGGGAAGTTCAGCCTCGGGTTGAACAGAACATTTATTTTTCCAGACCTCTCAATCTCCATCTTCCCGGAGAAGTAGGAAACGCTTTGGCATGAGCATCGCCCACTTCCTTTGCCAACCTCATCTTTGCCTGTTTCTTCAGTCACTGGGTGTTGCTGTTTCTTTTCCCTCCTTATCAGCAGGGGATTTTTAGGGGAGAGGCTGAGGCAGTAGCTCTGCTTCACCCAAATGGGCACCTGGCATTGCAGGGCCAACGGACTGGTGAAGTGGCCTCGGTCTGTGTAGAAATGAAGTAAACAGACTTTGCTCACTCTGAGCTCCTGCTCCTCCAAACCAACACTATGCCAGCTTGGAGGTAGTTCTTCCATCTTCCTTTGTAAATACTTGCTATAACAAAGAGGATTACTTCTTTTGAAGATACATACACGTGTAAGAAGGACCAGCACACCCCATCCCTCCTCCCACTTTGGACCCTGAACTTCTCTTTCTATTCATGCCTTAGCTTTTGCCTTTTCTTTGTCAGCTGAGGGCAAGTTATATTTATGCCAGTAAAGCGAACTAATACTCTTCCCCAGACCTTTATGCTGTGCAAGTGAAGGAGCAAATTGCTTTATCACAGGGGTTGGAAGGGACCTCTGGAAATCATCCAGTCCAACCCCTCTGCCAGAGCAGGACCAGAATCCAGCACAGGTCACACAAGAATGCATCCAGATGGGTCTTCAGTGTCTCCAGACAAGGAGACTCTCCAGCTTCTTGGGCAGCCTGTTCCAGTGCTCTGTGACCTTCTCAGTGAAGAAGGTCCTCCTCATGTTAAGGTGGAACCTCCTGTGCTGTAGTTTCTATCCATTGCCCCTTGTCCTATCAGAGGGTGCAGCTGACCAGAGCCTGTCCCCTCCCTCTGGACCCCTCAGATATCTATAAACATTTATTACATCTACTGTCAGTCTTCTCCAGACTAAGCAGCCCCAAGGCTCTCTTTCCTCATCAGGCAGTGCTGCAGTCCATCATCCTCAGAGCCTTCCGTTGGACTCTCTTGAGTCAATCCCTGTCCCTTTTGAACTGGGGAGTCCAAAATGGGATGCTCTGCTTCATCTGGCCAGCTGCTGTCAGACTCCTCACAGTATCCTGAAGGCCTGGTGGTGGCGCCACAGTGGATGAGAGCTGCTGGACGTCAGCAGAAAATGAAGTTGACCATTTTCACTGTACTTTATATGTGGTATTTAGAAACAAGCATATGCCTAAGCAATAAAGTTTGGAGCTGGGAGAATCTACTGACTCCCTTCCAAGGGTTATATCCAGTAACAGTGCATAAAAATAGTAGTCAGGCTTGGATTTTGTCCTTGTCTGAGCAGCAGGGATTAGACAGTGTGGAAATGGCAACAAGTGCCATACCAGGCAGTGTCTTTAGAATAGAATAAACCAGGTTGGAAGAGACCTTCAAGATCATCGTGTCCAACCTATCATCCAACACCACCTAATCAACTAAACCATGCAACCAAGCACTCTGTCAAGTCTCCTCCTGAACACCTCCAGTGAAGGTGACTCCACCACCTCCCCGGGCAGCACATTCCAATGGGCAATCACTCTCTCTGTGTAGAACTTCCTCCTAACGTCCAGCCGAAACCTCCCGGCACAGCTTGAGGCTGTGTTCTCTTGTTCTGGTGCTGGTTGCCTGGGAGAAGAGACCAACCTCTGCCTGTCTACAACCTCCCTTCAGGTAGTTGTAGAGAGAATAAGGTCAACCCTGAGTCTCCTCCAGGCTAAGCAACCCCAGCTCCCTCAGCCTCTCTTCATAGGGCCTGTGTTCCAAGCCCCTCACCAACCCACAGCATCCTCAGTCAGCTGTTTGAATCATCACCGGTAGCACTGTTTGGTCAAAATTCAGGCATCTGCTCTCCAAAAAGGGTAGTGTGCTCTCTACCTGTCCACTGAGGCCACCAAATAAGTAAAGCTTTTCCCTGCTGCCTGTGTAAATGCAGTAAATCCTCCTAACAGGATACCTTAGTTTGTCTCAGACTTGGCTTTCAGTTGAACAAAGAGTAGTTTGCAGAGCGGCCTGGTTACCTCCACCTCCAGCCAAAGAGTTGTTGCTGTGTTACCCTTTAGCCTGTTTACTTTTTAACCTCAAGTTAGTGCAGGCAAATATGAATTTGGTTTTCATAGGATCTGATTGCATATAAAATTAGCCACTTGTTCTTTGGCTGACCTTCAGACAGGCTAGGGTTTTGCTAAACCTTTGGGTGTCATTTTGAAATCTATTTGAAAGTTTCCCCCCAAAAAAAACCCAAACAAACAAACAACCAAACCTAAACAAACAACACAAAAACCCAAACAATTGCATTTCTCTCAGTTTAGAAGAAAAAAAATAGCTTGCTTGCCATGTGATAAAAGAAGATAAAAACCAACCCAAGCATAGTTTACTTTTCCTTTTCCTGGTAAAGGATACATATTAAGTGTGATTACAGTGCTTTCCTCCTCAATTCCAGTTGTAAAATGATGCTAAAGTAGATTTTGCTGTACTTGGATGTCTGTGAAATTTACTGTTTGAACAGGGATTTACAGAATACAGAATCAGCCAGGTTGGAAAAGACCTCTGGGATCAAGTCCAACCTATCAACTAAACCATGGCACTAAGTGCCTCATCCAGTCTCTTCCTAAACACTTCTAGTGATGGTGACTCCCTGGGCAGCGCATTCCAAAGCTAATCTCTCTTTCTGGGAAGAATTTCTTCCTAACATCCAGCCTAAACCTCCCCTGGTGCAGCTTGAGACTGTGTCCTCTTGTTCTGGTGCTGGTTGCCTGGGAGAAGAGACCAACCCCCACCTGGCTACATCCTCCCTTCAGGTAGTTGTAGACAGCAAGAAGGTCTCCCCTGAGCCTCCTCTTCTCCAGGCTAAACACCCCCAGCTCACTCAGCCTCTCCTCACAGGGTTGTGCTCCAGACTCCTCCCCAGCCTTGTTGCCCTTCTCTGGACACCTTCCAGCACCTCAATATCTTTCTTGAATTGAGGAGCCCAGAACTGGACCTAAGCAGTGCTGAGTAGAGGGCAGAATGACTTCCCTGCTCCTGCTGGCTGGACTTCTATAGCAGTTTATTGCAGTTGTCCTTTATTCACTTGGCTTTAGGGATTTTTTTCCCCTGTGTGTGTATTTGAATCTGCATCATTAGATGTGAGGCAAAAAGATTATCTTTTTTTCCTAGCAGCTGAAGCACATGAGCAGATTTAGCAATCCTTCCTTACACTGGGTAGTAATTATTCAAATCAGCTTGCTCATGTAAGTGACTATTCACATGGAACTCGGGTTGTAGTTGCATGGCAAAGCAACAGCAACTTCAGCAGAAACAAAACAGGGTATGGTATTGCTTTCTTCTCCCTTTTCTTCTGCCTTTATTTGCATCTGGCAGCCTGTTCAATTACCTTGCTGCAGCCATTTGCAGGGACACCTCATGAACCTGATCATCAAATTAGTCTGACTTAATAAAAACTTCTAGAAGAGTTCCATATTTGAGTCAGAATTGCAAGGCACTATCTGTGTATTTCAATTTGATATTTTGTTTTAATTCTTCTTTTCTTTTCATGGAATCATAGAATCAATAAGGTTGGAAAAGACCTCAGAGATCATCAAGTCCAACCTGGCACCCAAGACCTCATGACAACTAAACCATGGCACCAAGTGCCACGTCCAATCCCCTCTTGAACACCTCCAGGGATGGTGGCTCCACCACCTCCCTGGGCAGCACATTCCAATGGCTAACAACTCTCTCTGTGGGGAACTTTCTCCTCACCTTGAGCCTAAACTTCCCCTGGCACAGCTTGAGATTGTGTCCTCTTGTTCTGGTGCTGGTTGCCTGGGAGAAGAGACCAACCCACTCCTGGCTACAACCTCCCTTCAGGTAGTTGTAGACGGTAATAAGGTCTCTCCTGAGCCGCCTCCTCTTTTCTTTTTTAGTGTGGTGGGTTGAATTTCACCCCCACCCCCAATATTAACTTTGCCAGACCAGCTTAGCTGGAAGCAAATGAAAACTACCACGTTATGTTATTAGAACTTCACTGAGCTTGCATCCATTTATTTAATTGTTTGAGTGTTACCAACCAGCTTACGGTGACTAATTGTTACAATAAACACACGCAGTCCAGGACCTGGGAGTGGGACACAGAGCTGTTGGAGAGAGTCCAGAGGAGGGCCTCAGAGATGACCTAAGGATTGCAACATCTCTGCTGTGAGGATAGGCTGAGGGAGCTGGGGGTGTTCAGCCTGGAGCAGGGAAGACTCTGGGGAGACCTTAGTGCTGCCTTCCAGTATTTGAAGGGATCCTACAGGAAGGCTGCAGAGGAACTTTTCATCAGGGTGTCTGGAGACAGGACCAGGGACAATGGTTTGAAGCTGAGGGAGAGCAGATTTGGAGTGGATCATCATCAGAAGTTCTTCAGTACAAAGGGTGGTGAGACTCTGGAACAGGCTTCCCAGGGAGGCTGTGGCTGCCTCCTCCCTGGAGGTGCTCAAAGCCAGGCTGGATGAGGCCTTGAGCACGTGAGTCTAGTTGAGAGATGTCCTTGCCCGTGGTGGGGAGGTTGGAATAGATCATCTCTAAGGCCCTTTCCAACCTGAGCCATTCTATGATAATATTTTGGTATACACCTTGAAAAGAAAAAGGTATTTAAAGCAGTGAACAACTACTTCTGGAAGAGTTCCATCTTTGAGTCACAATTACAAGGCTCCCCTTGTGTATTTAAAATGGATGTTTTGTTTTAGTTTGGTTTGGGTTTTTTAAGGTTATTAGAACTTCCACTGAACTTTCATCCATTTATTCAATTGTTTGAGTGTTACTAACCAGCTTACAGTGACTAATTGTTTCAATAAACAAATGCAGTCCAGGAGCTGGGAGTGGGATCTGGGAGATACGTGGGTAGTGTTGCAGCAGCTGTGGTTACCTCATCACCTTGGTGCCTCAGTTTTCCCCAGTGAAAACTGGGAGAGAGGAAGAAGTGCTGTCTGCAAGTGCAAACTCACTCCGGACACCTTAATTGATACTGGTTTGGCAGATTGATCTTAATAGCTGTTTAATTTGCTTTGGGGAAAGCATCTGGTGACTCTGTGGAGACACAGGTGGAGATTTGTGTAGTGTGAAGATGGGTCAGTGAAAGTTGGTCTGCAGCTCTCTACGACTACCTGAAGGGAGGTTGTAGCCAGGTCGAGGTTGGTCTCTTCTCCCAGGCAACCAGCATCAGAACAAGAGGACACAGTCTTAAGCTGTGCTGGGGGAGGTTTAAGCTGGATGTTAGGAAGAAATTCTTCCCATCAAGAGAGATTGGCCATTGGAATGTGCTGCCCAGGGAGGTGGTGGAGGCACCATCCCAGAAGGGACATTGGTGGGGGGTTGGGCTTGATGATCTTTAGAGGTCCCTTGCAAACCCTGACATCCTACGATCCTGTGATGAAGAGGGGAGTGGCTTTAAACTTGAGGACTACCCTCCTCAAGCTTAAAGATTTAGACTGGATATTAGGAAGAAATTCCTCCTAATATGAGGGTGGTGAGACACTGGAACTGATTGCCCAGGGAGGTCATGGATGCCCCCTCCCTGGAGAAGTTTGAGGCCAGCTTGGATGAGGCCTTGGGTAGCCTGGGCTAGTGGAAGGTGTTGCTGCCCATGGCAGGGGGGTTGGAACTAGCTGATCTTCAAGGTCCCTCCCAACCTAAACCATTCTATAAGTGTTTAAAAAAAGTCTGGCTGTGGCACCTAGTGCTGTGATTTAGTTGATTAGACGGTGTTAGGTAGTAGGTTGGACTTGATGATCTCAAAGGTCTTTTCCAGCCTGGTTAATTCTGTGGTTCTGTGACATGTTTTGACATTTAAAGCTGAGAATGTTTTCCTGTCTTAAAAAAAAAAGAAAAGAAAAGAAGCTGAGAATCTGTAGCTCTTTTGGATTGCACTCACAGAATTATGACTACTTAGCATCTCTGCAAATGAGCTCGTGTTTAAGTGAGTAAGGTTGGCAGGGAACAGGGAAAGTCCTTGGCAGGAGATACCATGAAAGGTTTAGATGGGTGGCAGCACGAAACCCCGGAGCTATTGGGAACACGATAACAATGTGTCAGGCCAACAGCTCCTTGTCCTGAGGAATTCTCTGGGAACAATGGAATATTCAGGGTGGGGGAAAGTGTGGAAAGCTTCCCAAACTCTGCTGAAGAACAATAAATTCTCTAGGGGTTTGATAAGTGGTAAAGCTGGTGGTTACCTGGGAGTCCTGGTGGATCACAAGTTATCCATGGGACAGCAATGTGCCCTGGTGCCCAAGAGGGCCGATGGGATCCTGGGGTGCATTAAAAAGAGCGTGGCCAGCAGATCCAGGGAGATTCTCCTCCCCCTCTACTCTGCCCTGGTGAGACCTCATCTTGAGTAGTGTGCTCAGTTTTGGGCTCCCCAGTTCAAGAGGGACAGGGATCTGCTGGAGAGGGTCCAGCAGAGGGCTGTGAGGATGATCAGGGGACTGGAGCACTGCCTGGTGAGGAGAGGCTGAGGGACCTGGGGCTTTTTAGTCTGGAGAGGAGAAGACTCAGAGGGGATTTAATAAATGTCTATCAATATCTGAGGGCTGGGGGTCAGGAGGGAGGGGACAGGCTCTGCTCACTTGTTCCCTGGGATAGCACAAGGAGCAATGGATGTAAGCTGCAGCACAGGAGGTTCCACCTCAACACAAGGGGGAACTTCTTTACTGTAAGGGTCACAGAGCACTGGAGCAGGCTGCCCAGAGAGGTTGTGGAGTCTCCTTCTCTAGAGACTTTCCAGGCCAGTCTGGATGTGTTCCTCTGTGACCTGAGGTAGATTGTATGGTCCTGCTCTGGCAGGGGGTTGGACTCAATGATCTCTTTGGGTCCCTTCCATCTCCTGATATCCTGTGAGCCTGTGAAAGGGTGGTGGTTCCAGGTGCTTCTCAGTGAAGTATTGCAAGTTGGGGAAAGGACCTTTCAGAATAAAAAGTGAGGGTTAGTTGTCCTGAGCCTTATTTATGGAAACAGATGTGGCTAGAGCTGTTGGCTTGGAAAAAAACAAACAAACAGCAAACCAAATAACCCACTAAACAGAACAGGTTTCTGTGTCCAGATGCAGATTCAAAGGGCTGATCTGACCTGGGAAACTGGTTCTAATCTGCAGAGATCTCTATAGCAGCAATAATTAAGTGTAGCAACTAGGGACAGCTGTTGACTGTTACTGATGATTTTTTTCTTTTTCCTTTTTTAATGCTGATTTTGTCAAAAGGGCTTCTCTCTGGTTTCTTGTGCAGTGTTAAAGTGAACAAAGAGGGCTAGCAGGGTAATGAAATTGAATCATAGAATCAAGCAAGCTGGAAAAGACCTCAGAGATCATCAAGTCCAGCTTGTTACCTAATACCTAACACCTCCTGACAACTAAACCATGGCTCCAAGTGCCACATCCAATCCCCTCTTGAACACCTCCAGGGATGGGGACTCCGCCACCTCCCTGGGCAGCACATTCCAATGGCCAATTGCTCTTTCCGGGAAGAGCTTTCTCCTCACCTCCCCTGGCACAGCTTGAGACTGTGTCCTCTTGTTCAGGTGCTGGTTGCCTGGGAGAAGAGACCAACCCCCACCTGCCTACAACCTCCCTTCAGGTAGTTGTAGACAGCAATGAGGTCTCCCCTGAGCCACCTCCTCTCCAGGCTAAACACCCCCAGCTCCCTCAGCCTCTCCTCAGAGGGCTGTGCTCCACACCTCTCCCCAGCCTTGTTGCCCTTCTCTGGACACGTTCAAGTATCTCAATGTCCTTCTTAAATTGAAGGGCCCAGAACTGGACACAGGACTCAAGGTGTGGCCTAAGCAGTGCTGAGTACAGGGCAGAATGACTTCCCTGCTCCTGCTGGCCACACTGTTTCTGATACAGGCCAAGATGCTGTTAGCATTATCAGTGCTAAAGCTTGAAATCATAGTTAATTTTGAATCCTCCTTGTGCTCTCTAGTGTAGCACTCTAGGGATCTCTGAGATCACAGTTTCTGAGACTGGTAACAATTACGTTTTTCCTAAGTGCCAACAGAGAATTTGTGCTACAGAGAGCAGAAGGATTGTTTTGAGTGGGATGGGGCTGGGATGGGAACTCTTGCAATTTAATGTGCAGAAATAAATTGGTCTGAAAGTACTTCAAGCACTTTCTGTACTTTCACTTCCTGATGGTATCCTTCCTTCTGCAATTCCCTTGAAGATTGCCACTTCGTTTTTCAGGAGGGCAGCAAAGCAGAACTTCAGTCATTAAAGAATGCACTGAAGACAGTTACTAATTAGAGATACGTCTTCTTCCCAGGAATGCGGTGTGGCAGATAATTAGCAAAATGTGTGCCTGCACATGCATCAGAGGAAGAGTGAAAACAAAGAGATTATTCACAATCCTGTTGCAGTCTTTTACTTCTGCATCTTGACCTGGTCTTATTTTGTAACTCTGTGTAAATCACAGTCTAATCCCGGGCACAAATCCAGGCTGGGTGCAGAGTGGGTTGAGAGTAGCTCTGAAGAAAGAGATTTGGGGTTGCTGGTTGATGAGAAGCTCAGCATGAGCCAGCAGTGCCCTCATGCAGCCCAGCAGGCAGCTGTGTGCTGGGCTGCAGCCAGAGGAGTGTGGCCAGCAGGGCGAGAGAGGGGATTCTGCCCCTTGACTCTGCTCTGCTGAGACCCCTCCTCAAATACTGCATCCAGTTCTGGTGTCCCCAGCATAAGAAGGACACAGAGCTGTTGGAGTGAGCCCAGAGGAGGCCACAAAGATGATCTAAGAGCTGGAGTACCTCTGCTATGAGGATAGGTTGAGGAAGCTGGGGTTGTTCAGCCTGGAGAAGAGAAGACTCTGGGGGAACCTTAGAGCTGCCTTCCAGTACCTGAAGGGATCCTACAGGAAGGCTGCAGAGGGACTTTTCATCAGGGTGTCTAGAGACAGGAGAAGGGGGAATGGTTTGAAGCTGAGGGAGAGTAGGTTTAGACTGGAGCTTAGGAAGAAGTTCTTCAGTACAAGGGTGGTGAGACCCTGGAACAGGCTGTCCAGGGAGGTTGTAGATGGCTCCTCCCTGGGGGTGTTCAAAGCCAGGCTGGATAAGGCCTTGAGCAGCCAAACCTAGTTGAGAAGTGTCCAGGTTGGAACAGATGATCTCTGAGGTCCCTTCCATCCTGAGCCATTCTATGATAATACAATTTGAAAAGAAAAAGGTATTTAAAGCAGTGAACAACTACATCCATCTGTGTGTAAAGGCAGCAGTGTGGGATGTGAGATCTCAGCTGGCTGAAATGGAGTGAAACAGTATTGGCACTAGACTGGAGGGCAAAGGGTGCCATTTCTTGCACTGTCACAACAAATAATGACATGTTTGGGCACAAAGTAAAAGGAGAGGCACCTGAGTGAATTTGTTTACATTTAATCTTCTTTCAGCTTTTACTTTTATAAGGTAATGTTGTGAGGAGGGCTGTGGCTTTTCAGTCTTGTCTGTGAGACACATCATTTTACAATACAATACACCAGGTTGGAAGAGACCTTCAAGATCATCGCGTCCAACCCATCAACCAATCCAACCCACCCAACAACTAGACCATACAGCCAAGCACCCCATCAAGTCTTCTCCTGAACACCTCCAGTGAAGGTGACTCCACCACCTCCATGGGCAGCCGATTCCAATGGGCAATCACTCTCTCCGTGTAGAACTTCTTCCTAACATCCAGCCTAAACCTGCCCTGGCGCAGCCTGAGACTGTGTCCTCTTGTTCTGGTGCTGGCTGCCTGGGAGAAGAGGCCAACCTCTGCCTGGCTACAACCTCCCTTCAGGTAGTTGTAGAGAGCAATAAGGTCACCCCTCAGTCTCCTCTTCTCCAGGCTAAGCAACCCCAGCTCCCTCAGCCTTTCCTCATAGGGCTTGTGTTCCAAACCCCTCACCAGCTTTGTTGCCCTTCTCTGGACACGTTCCAGCAAGTCAACATCCTTCCTAAACTGAGGGGCCCAGAACTGGACACAGTACTCAAGGTGTGGCCTAACCAGTGCAGTGTACAGGGGCACAATGACCTCCCTGCTCCTGCTGGCCACACTGTTCCTGATGCAAGCCAGGATGCCACTGGCCTTCCTGGCTGCCTGGGCACACTGCAGGCTCATGTTCAGCCTACAATCAACCAGCACCCCCAGGTCCCTCTCTGCCTGGCCACTCTCCAGCCACTCTGACCCCAGCCTGTAGCACTGCCTGGGGTTGTTGTGGCCAATGTGCAGAACCCGGCACTTGGATGTGTTCAATCTCATGCCATTGGACTCTGCTCATCTGTCCAGCCTGTCGAGGTCCCTCTGCAAAGCCTCTCTGCCCTCCAGCAAATCAACTGCTGCCCCCAGCTTGGTGTCATCTGCAAATTTACTAACATCCATACTGAAGTCATGTTGTCCACAGAGGGGAAAAAAAAGCCCACAAAACATTTCCCCAGTGAATATTAAAATACTGGAAGTAGTAAATAGGTGCATAAAATAAGCTCTGTGGGAACTGGAGGGGAAAAAAAAAGGTTTGAGGATGTGTTTGTTTGTTTTTCAATAGGCTGGAGGGAAATTTCCTACTGGTACAGAGTTTTACAGTGATTACCTAGGGCTTGAGCTTGATTTATCCCCTTCCCTCCCCTTCCCCCTCCACACATATACATTCTGGAAGATATTCATAGTCCGTGGTGCTTCAGCAGATGTTCCTGTTGCTTCTTCAAGCTATGGCTTCAGCCTGCAGCTGTGCTGCTCTAGCTTGAGTTGTTGCTGAGGTCTATGCCCTTGTTTTGGAGCATGGCTTAAGATGGGACTGGGCAGGTCTAGCAGAAAGCTGGCAAAGGGTAAGGTGATAGAGGGAAAAGGTTTCTGGAACTGATTCTCTACAGCCTCTCCCACACCTTTCATTCCTGCCTCTGTGCCACCTCGTGTGTTAAGTCTGTGCAGGCAGCAGTCTGTGCTGCATGATGGAATGTCTGGTTGGATCCCTTCCCTAGCTCGCTCCCCAGCCCAGCAGGAGGAACATTCACACCCACATAAGGCAGAATGGCACTTGGAAGTGATGGTGAGCAGATGAGGGAAGAGGTCAGCTGTGTTCAGACAGCATCATTGCCTGAAAGCATCTCTGGCAGGGTGCTGGAGCCAGATTTGCAAAGAAAGCAACTGGGTGCAGTCATGGATGCTGGAGAGAATCCAATGGAGAGCCATGAGGATGATTAGGGACTTGAGCATTCCCTGTGAAGAGAGACTGAGAGCCCTGGGGCTGTTTAGTCTGGAGAAGAGAAGACTGAGAGGGGATCTCATTAATGTCTATCAATATCAGGGGTGGGTGTCAAGTGCAGGGGGCCAAGCTCTTTTCAGTGGTGTGCACTGATAAGACAAGGAACAATAGGTACAAGTTGAATATAGAAGATTTCACCTCAGCATGAGGAGAAACTTCTTTAGAGTGAGGGTGGCAGAGCCCTGGAGCAGGCTGCCCAAAGAGGCTGTGGAGTCTCCTCTGGAGCCTTTCTAACCCCACCTGGATGCATTCCTGTGTGGACTATCTCTGGCAGGGGGGTTGGACTGGATGATCTCTGGAGGTCCCTTCCAACCTCTAATGTACTGTGGTACTGTGTTTTTTATGTATTCCTGAGTCTGTCCTACAGAGATCAGTCATGGTGTAAAACTTTAAACAGCTTGCTGTTACTGAGTGACCAGAACTGTCAGAAGCAAATCCTTTCATAGAATCATAAAATCATAGAATCAACCAGGTTGGAAAAGACCTCAGAGATCATCAAGTCCAACCTATTACTGAATACCTAACACCTCAAGACAACTAAATTTAGACTGCTGGTGGTCAGCACAAAGCCATTTTAAACAGAAGTTGGAGGGCATAGCTCTCTGAAGAATAAGCTTTAATTCTTTGTTCTCAAATGGGGATCTTCTGAGTGCCTGTTTGTGCCTGAAAATTTTCATTACTTGGGGTAAACTTTCACATTACTTTCACTGACCTGTGTTCAATGTTGTTTACCAGACTTGTTGTAAATGGCATTTCTATATGCAGTGGGATCTTTAATAGACATTAGGGCTTTGTGGCTGAAGAACAGCTGCACACTGCTGTTTACCTGAAGCATCTTTCAGACTACTCACCCATGTCTTCTGTGACACAGGATAGTAGGGTTGGAAGGGACCTCTTTTTTTTAATTAACAATGCTGTCTGAAAATAATGAGCTCTGCTGTTAGAGGGGCACACAACTTTTGTCAGCAACTCTTGGTCTCTATTTAGAAAACCAAAAAAATATTCCTGTGTGGCTAAGATCTAGGTTTGGTCCTCAAGGATATGGTGTAGTAGTGGCACTGGTAAAGGTAGATCACAGGATCACAGGATGTTAGGGGTTGGAAGTGACCTCTGGAGATCATTGAGTCCAACCCCTCTGCCAGAGCAGGACCATAGAATCCAGCACAGGTCACAGGGGAACACATCCAGATGGGTCTGGAAAGTCTCCAGAGAATGAGACTCCACAACCTCTCTGGGTAGCCTGTTCCAGTGCTCTGTGACCCTGACAGTGGAGAAGTTCCTCCTCCTGTTGAGGTGGAACCTCCTGTGCTGTAGTTTCTATCCATTGCCCCTTGTCCTGTCACTGAGCAGAGCCTGTCCCCTCCCTCTTGACCCCCAGCCCTCAGATATTTATAAGCATTTACTAGATCCCCTCCCAGTCTTCTCTTCTCCAGACTGAACAGCTCCAGGTCTCTCAGCCTCTACCTCATAAGGCAATGCTCCAGTCCCTTCATCATCCCCATAGCCCTCTGTTGGACTCTCTCCAGCAGATCCCTGCAGTGTCCCTTATTTTGTCCCAGTTGGGTACAGCTTTTGGCTTCCTGGGGACATACCAGTACAGTCCTGAGCTGAGCCAAGCCTGAACTTTCCTTAATAATTAACTTCTGTAAACTTCCAGGTGCTCAGGGTGAGCTCCAGCATTCCATATACTCAGTAGTTTCATATACAAGCAGAAGCTCTTTTTATGACAGAAATGAGCTTCAGCATTTTGTGTATTCAGTAGATTCATTTATGAGTAGAAGCTCCTTTGTTTATGACAGAAATGAGCTCCAGCATTCTGTGTATTCAGTAGATTCATTTATGAGTAGAAGCTCCTTTGTTTATGACAGAAATGAGCTCCATCACCCTCTCTATTCAGTAGTTTCATTTATGAGTAGAAGCTCTTTTTTTATGACAGAAATGAGCTCCAGCATTCTGTATACTCAGTCATTTCTTTTATGAGTAGAAGCTCTTTTTATGACAGAAATGACCTCCATCACTCTATATTCAGTGGTTTCATGTGTGAGTAGAATCTCTTTTTATGACAGAAATGAGCTCCAGCACTCTGTGTGTTCAGTAGTTTCACTTATGAGTAGAAACCCTTTTTTATGACAGCAATCTCTATTCTTGGGTTCCTCCAGAGGTACTGTAATGGTTTATTCCTCTCATTTTCACAGGAGCTGATGTTCAATGGCTAGAAACAGAGGTGACCAGTGGCTGAGATGAACATGACTACTATCTTACAGGAGATTTTGATTAAAAGATCCCAGCAGAAGAAGAGGACTTCGCCCTTGAACTACAAAGAGAGGCTGTTTGTCCTCACAAAGTCTATGCTAACGTATTACGAAGGTCGTGCGGAGGTAGGAGACAGATTGATACTCCAGAGAGCCTTTATTCCTCTCTGCTTTTGTCTGCTGTTGACTGTTTTTCCAGCTCTGTCTCATACTGCCAGGAGGGAATGGGGGCAAAGGCTACGGGTGGCAATGAAGATGAGCAGTGTGCCCAGGTGGCCAAGAAGGCCAATGGCATCCTGGCCTGGATCAGGAACAGTGTGGCCGGCAGGAGCAGGGAGGTCATTCTGCCCTGTACTTAGCACTGGTTAGGTCACACCTTGAGTCCTGTGTCCAGTTCTGGGCTCCTCAGTTTAAGAAGGAGGTTGAGTTGCTGGAATGTGTCCAGAGAAGGGTAATGAGTCTGGGGAGGGGTCTGGAGTGCAGCCCTGTGAGGAGAGGCTGAGGGAGCTGGGGTTGCTTAGCCTGGAGAAGAGGAGGCTCAGGGGAGACCTTATTGCCATCTACAACTCCCTGAAGGGAGGTTGTAGCCAGGTGGGGGTTGGTGTCTTCTTCCAGGCAAGCAGCACCAGAACAAGAGGACACAGTCTCAAGCTGTGCCAGGGGAGCCTTAGGCTGGAGGTGAGGAAGAAATTCTTCCCATCAAGAGAGATTGGCCATTGGAATGTGCTGCCCAGGGAGGTGGTGGAGTCACCATCACTGGAGGTGTTTAAGGGGAGGCTGGATGAGGCACTTGGTGCCATGGTTTAGTTGATTTAGATGGTGTTGGGTGATGGGTTGGACTTGATGATCTCAAAGGTCTTTTCCAACCTGGTTAATTCTATTCTAGTTCTCTTTTTTCCTGCTTATTATGCAGATGACAGAGGTGTCAGAGGCTTTGGAGTCTCCTTCTCTGGAGACTTTCAAGCCCCATCTGTGCTCCTGTGTGACCTGAGCTAGATTTTATGGTCCTGCTCAGGCAGATGGGTTGGACTCGATCTCTTTGTGTCCCTTCCAACCTCTAACATCCTGTGATCCTGTCTTATCTCTATGAAAGATGGGGGTACAGGAGAGCTAAGGCTTGCTAAGCATGTTTGTCTGCCAGAGCTTGTGCTAACACTCTGAAATGCCTTGCTGCTTATCCTGTGCCAGCATATGTTCACTGGAAATTTAGCCAGCAGGTTTTGCAGAGCCATTTGTATCACCCTCAAAGAAGTTACAATTTCCAGCTTTCCCTTTCAAGCTTCCCCATTTTGCCTTCAGGTGAATGTTCTCCAGCTAAAGTATCTTACCAGATGGATCTTACCTGGTGAATCAGTCTGAGAGGCAGGTTTAAACTGTTGGATTTATTTGCAGTGAGGTAGAGCAGAGCTGCCCACAGTGACCTCAGCTGTGGAAGCAGGGACTTCTTCAAACTTTCCAGCCTAAGATAAAGATAGACGAGGTGAAAATCGACATTGCGCCTATGCTAGCCCAGCAGTTTGCTGCTGTAGCAGGCAGGATCATCTCATCCCTGTCATAGCCTTGCAGGCTTCCCCATTTACTTGAATGGGTCTTCGTGCTTCTTGGGAGTCCATCCTGCTCTGAAAATACTTGCTAATCAGCAGAAAGACATTTGATCCAGTTTGGTTTTGCTGGAATAGTGTTCTGCTGGGTTAGCGAGATGTGTTAGCTCAGTGCGGGACCTAACAAGTGCCAGAGGTGGTGCTAGGTGGTGGAGGAGGACAGGATGCTCTGCCTGTTGACATCAGCAGGTTGCTAGACTGGCTCAGCAGTAGCACATTGCTTCCCAACCTCAAACACTTTTCATTTTCACCCTCCCTTCCATTTTAGAGTCTTTAAAATATTAATCAGCTTTTTATTTTATTAACAATGCTGTCTGAAAATAATGAGCTCTGCTGTTAGAGGGGCACACAACTTCTGTCAGCAACTCTTGGTCTCTGTTTGGAAAACCAAAAAAGTATTCCTGTGTGGCTAAGATCTAGGTTTGGTCCTCAAGGATATGGTGTAGTAGTGGCACTGGTAAAGGTAGATCACAGGATTACAGGATGTTAGGGGTTGGAAAGGACCTCTGAAGATCATCAAGTCCAACCCCCCTGCCAGAGCAGGACCATAGAATCCAGCACAGGTCACAGGGGAACACATCCAGACAGGGCTGGAAAGTCTCTATAGAAGGAGACTCCACAACCTCTCTGGGCAGCCTGTTCCAGTGCTCTGTGACCCTGACAGTGGAGAAGTTCCTCCTCCTGTTGAGGTGGAACCTCCTGTGCTGTAGTTTCTATCCATTGTCCCTTGTCCTGTGCCAGGGTGCAACTGAGCAGAGCCTGTCCATTCTCTTTTGACAGCTCAGATATTTATAAACATTTGTCAGATTCCCTCCCAGTCTTCTCCAGACTGAACAGCCACAGGTCTCTCAGGCAGTGCTCCAGTCCCTTCATCATCCTTGTAGCCCTCCCTTGGACTCTCTCCAGCAGATCCCTGTCCCTCTTGAATTGGGGAGCCCACAACTGGATGCAGTATTCCATGTAAGGTCTCACCAGGACAGAGTAGAGGGGGGAGGAGAACCTCCCTGGATCTGCTGGGCACACTCCTCTTAATGCAGCCCAGGATCCCATTTGCCTTCTTGGCCACAAGGGCACATTGCTGTCCCATGGATAACTGGTGATCCACCAGGACCCCCAGGTCCTTCTGCACAGGGCTGCTCTCCAGCAGATCCCCTCCTAACCTGTACTGGTGCTGTTTATTCTTCCTTTCCAGGTGTGTGTGGTGTTGGTTGCTTGGTTGGTTGGGTTGGGGTGGGTTTGTTTTTTTTGGTGTTGTTTCTGTTTTTTAAATCAATAATGGTGACCCTACATTTGTGTTTACCATAACCCAGCTGTATATTCTGACTGAAGTAATTTATCTAAAAAGAAATAATCAATAATTAGAGATTCAAATAAATTTGGCCACTCTGAGTAGCTGCTGTCTTGCTGAAGTAAATGTGACTGCCCTGTATGCTGATGGGATTCAAAGTTACAGCAGATGAAAAGATAGGTACAGAATGGTCTCATTTTAATCTTGGCAATGCTCAGTGTCCAGATTGGTAAGATAAGCACAGGAATCCCATGCCAAGAGGATTTCACACCCTCATTTTAATCACACAACTGCAGCAGCAGTCTGCCAAGGGGGCTGAGTTCTGCTTCTCTAGTCAAGAGTGTGAATCCTACTGTGGTAGCTGGCCAAAATGAAGTATTTTCTTAGGGTTTTGGGTTTTTTGAGGGGTTGTTTTGGTTTTTGCTGGGTGTTAGTTGGTTGCTTGGTGGTTGCTTGGGGGGTTTTGTGTGTGTGTGTGTGTGTTTTGTTTGCTTGGTTCTGTTTGAGTTTGCTTTGGTTTAAGTTTGGGTTGGTTGGTCTTGTGTTTTCCATTTTGCCTTCAACAAAAATTCAGTGAGAGAGAATTTAAAACAAACAGACAAACAAAAACCAAAGAGAAGCCCTGGTTTGTGCCCACGTGAATAGTCACACCAGAATCAGGGAAGTCATTCTGCCCTGTCATTCTGCACTTCTTAGGCCACACCTTGAGTCCTGTGTCCAATTCTGGGCTCCTCAGTTTAGGAAAGATATTGCTGGAATGTGTCCAGAGAAGGACAACAAAGCTGGGAGAGGTCTGGAGCACAGCCCTGTGAGGAGAGGCTGAGGGAGCTGGGGTTGCTTAGCCTGGAGAAGAGGAGGCTCAGGGGAGACCTTCTTGCTCTCTACAGCTGCCTGAAGGGAGGTTGTAGCCGGGGAGGGGTTGGTCCTTTCTCCCAGGCAAGCAGCACCAGAGCAAGAGGACACAGTCTCAAGCTGTGCCAGGGGAGGTTTAGGCTGGATGTTCGGAAGAAATTCTTCCCAGAAAGAGAGATTGGCCATTGGAATGTGCTGCCCAGGGAGGTGGTGGAGTCACCATCAGTGGAGGTGTTCAGGAGGAGACTTGATAGGGTGCTTGGTGCCATGGTTTAGTTGATTAGGTGGTGTTGGATGATAGGTTGGACTTGATGATCTTGAAGGTCTCTTCCAACCTGGTCTATTCTAAGTGTTTAAGAAGAGACTGGATGAGACACTTGGTGCCATGGTTGAGTTGATTTGATGGTGATGGGTGATAGGTTGGACTCTATGATCTCTGAGGTCTTTTCCAACCTGGTTAATTCTGTATTCTGTAAACACACCATTTGTTTTCAAAATCAAGCTGAAATGAAATCCTGTTCAGCAGTTGAGTCAATACTCACAGCGTGGGCAAGTTGGGATTGTAAATAAGGTAACAGAATTAGCTGCTGGGCGTGGCTGGTGGCAGAAGTGGAACATCTATGACACCAGAAAGCAGCCAACCATAGAAATGTTGATCTTGTGAACCTGAGATTTTCACTGACCCTCTGCTGTGCAGGTGGTGGTTGGGGCTTGTGTGCTCCTTAGCCAGAAACTGCACATTGTGGAAGTGCTCTTCTCTCTCTTTTTCTGTTTTTTTTTGGGTCCTGTCTCTTGACAAAATGCCATGTACCTCCTTGGAACAATACAGAATCATTTCATAAGCATAGCTGCTGGCAGCAGGGTAAAACCTTGTTTAAACTTGCCCATAACTTCTTCAAATCTTTTCACATGTGCTTCCAAGCAGCTCAGGCACCCTGTGATGGCACAAAGTGCCCACAGTGCAGCTGGGGCTGCCATGGGAATGAGGAATGCAGCTTTGGTGCTTAGAAACATTAGTGGATCGCAGGTCACGGAGGGTGACCGAGCCCTAGAACAGGCTGCCCAGCGGGGTTGTGGAGTCTCCTCTCTGGAGATACTCAAAACTCACCTGGATGTGTTCCTGCGTGATCTGGTGTAGGTGATCCTGCTCTGGCAGGGGGGTTGGACTTGGATGATCTTTTGAGGTCCCTTCCAGCTCCTGCAATTCTGGGGTTCTGTGAAAGCTTAGCGTGCTGCTTCAAGTAGGCCTCTCTTCGTTTTCCTGAACTCTTTTCTTCTGAGAAATCAGAAGAATCCATAGCTGGGGAGAAAATAACAAGCAAAGTTAAACAATTTTGAAATAAAGGTCTGGGGGGGGGGGGGGGGGGCGGAATATCAGCAATGTTTAATCACAGAATGATAGGGGTGGGAAGGGACCTCTGGAGATCACCTAGTTGAACCTCTCTGCCAGAGCAGGTTCACCTACAGCAGGATGCTCAGGGTAATTAAAAAAACCCCAACCAAACAACCAAAAAACCCAAAGCAAACTAAAAACAAAACCCAAACCAAAAAACCCCAAACCAACCAACCAAAAAACCCCAAAACCACATGACCCCCCCCCCAAAAAAAAACCCAACACGATGCACAAACCCCCCCCAACCAAACAAAAAAACCCAAATGGACAAACCAGATAATTTGGAATGTTTTGGGGTTGGCTTTGATTTATTTTCTTGTTTATTTTCCACCACCAGAATTTTAGCTGAAGTTGTAGTATGAGATTTCTGTCCCAAGCTGTTAATTTCATCTTGAAGGGAATGCACATGTGAAATCTGAAGTATCTGTGGAAATGGCTTCACATGTCCATGGCCTTAGGTATGAGGACAGACTGAGGGAGTTCAGTCTGGAGAAGAGGAGGCTCCCAGGAGACCTAATTGTGGCCTTCCAGTATCTGAAGGGGGCTACAAGAAAGCTGGGGAGGGACTTTTGAGGGTGTCAGGGAGTGAAAGGAGTAGGGGGATTGTGAAAAAACTAGAAATGGGTAGATTCAGATTGGATGCTGGGAAGTAGTTTTTCCCCATGAGGGTACTGAGACACAGGTTCCCAAGGAAGGTGGCGGAAGCCTCATCCCTGGAGGTTTTTGCAGCCAGGCTGGATGTGGCTGTGAGCAACCTGCTGTAGTGTGAGGTGTCCCTGCCTGTGGCAGGGGATTTGAACTAGATGATCCTTGAAGTCCCTTCCAACCCTAACAATTGATTCTATGAGTCTATGTTTGGCCATTTTCTGTCAAAAGTGGCCTCCTACATCCAATGTTCAGTTTAAAGTGCTCCAGAGTTTAAATTCAAAGGCATGGTGCATTCACATTTTCAGCTGACTTTGTATGGAAAATCAAACCTTGGTGTCTGCCCAGGAGTCTGCCTTATCACTGAAGCTGGAAATACTTCAGTAAATATCAGCTGAGCTGTTTTAATGAAAAGGAAAATCCTCACTTTATCAGCTTGGTAGCTGGTGTCTCACGGTGCAAGTACCTCACACACTTGTTTGCAGAGTGGCTTAGCTGCTGCAAAGAGAATGTTTAACCAGAGAATGGCTTGGGTTGGAAGGGACCTTAGAGATCATCTGCTCCAACCTCCTGCCATGGGCAGGAACACCTTTCAACTAGACTTGCCTAGTCAAGGCCTCATCCAGCCTGGCCTTGAACACCCCCAGGGAGAAGGCATCCACAAAATCCCTGGGCAGCTTGTTCCAGAGTCTCACTACCCTTACACTGGATCTTCCTAAGACCCAATCTAAGCCTACTCTCCCTCCTCTTCAAACCATTCCCCTTGTCCTATATTCAGACACCCTTAGGAAAAGGCCCTCTCTAACCCTCCCTTCAGGTACTGGAAGGCAGCTCTAAGGTCCCCCCAGAGTCTTCTCTTCTCTAGGCTGAACAACCCTAGCTCCCTCAGCCTGTCCTCACAGCAGATGTGTTGCAGCCCTATCTTTACTTCTCTTTGAGCAAGCCAGCAGGAGAGACCACAGAGAAACAGCATTCAATCTACTGCATATACCAGAGAGTTCCACCAAGTCCTCTTGGTTTATCCTCTTTCTCCTTGTGTGGCAATAAATTGTTTTTAGGTTGTGAATTCATTCTCAGTGAATGGTCTGGAATGTCTCTGTTCTGGGAGACCTCTCTTATGAGGACAGACTGAGGGAGTTGGGGCTGTTCAGTCTGGAGAAGAGAAGGCTCCTAAGTGACCTAAGTGCGGCCTTCCAGTATCTGAAGGGGGCTACAGGAAAGCTGAGGAGGGACTTTTGAGGGGTCAAGGAGTGATAGGACTTGGGGAAATGGAAATAAAACTAGAAATGGGTAGATTGAGATTGGATGTCAGGAAGAAGTTGTTCCCCATGAGGGTGGTGAGAGACTGGCACAGGTTGCCCAGGGAGGTGGTGGAAGCCTCATGCCTGGAGGTGTTTGCAGCCAGGCTGGATGTGGCTGTGAGCAACCTGCTGTAGTGTGAGGTGTCCCTGGCCATGGCAGGTGGGTTGGAACTAGATGATCCTTGAGGTCCCTTCCAGCCCTAGCAATGCTGTGGTTAAGGCGATCTGATGGCCCTGACTGGAGCAGGCTCGCTGCTGTGCTGCAGAGTAGCCACAACAGCAGGGAGCATGTACTTCACACAAGATCTAATTAGCTGCTGTTGACAGAGCATTTACCTTGAACTGAAAGTGCTACCAGGGTGGAGGTTTTTTGCTCTGGGTGGTATTTTAGGTATTGGAAATTCTTTGAGATGAAGGCAAGATAATCACTGTAGGCGTTAGAGTGCTTCTCATGGCTGGGGTGGTTGAGAGGAGCTGGTCTGTGCGTGTGAGATGTCCTGCTAGTTTTGTTAGCTAGAAAAAAAAACACTTTGAGGTTTGTTTGAGTGCAGTCCTTCCACAGGGCTGGCACTGATCTCGTTACCACTTTATAAATTGTTCTCCCTGTGTGGACTGTCAGCATCCTTATATTTATTGGAGCCGTGGAGTGTTGCCTTTCACCGTGGTATTTTTCTTTCTCACCTTGCTTAGCAGTGACAGCTCTTCAGTTGGAGAGTGTGCTGATGTGTGGGGTTTGATTGCTGTCCTCCCACACTCAGGACTGCATCCTTACATTAACCTCTCCAGCCCTGAGCGACTTGCACTGACCTTAACTATGAAGCTAATGAATATGAGCTCCTGGAATTGCTTTAAGCTTTAGCATCCCTATTGTTTGCTCCTGCCTGCTGGATGGGTCATAGTTTACAGCAGTAAAAGGTTGGTATTGGGTTTTATTTTTTCAAAGACAGGCTAAATCCTGGTCCCCATGTCTCTGTTTGAGTGAATGGGGATCTGTGGCACTAAAGGGAGGACAAAAATGGGGGAGAGTCTCTGCTGCCATATCCTGTTAGATCTGGAGGGACTGCACAGAGAATGTCAGGGGGGCACAGCACTTAGCTATTTATTAGTATGCAGAAGCCTTTTGCTGCCACAGAGAGGGAGAATAATAGAATCATAGAATCAGCCAAAAGACCTCAGAGATCATCAAGTCCAACCTATTACCTAACACCTCCTGACAACTAAACCATGGCTCCAAGTGCCACATCCAATCCCTTTTTGAACACCTCCAGGGACAGTGACTCCACCACCTCCCTGGGCAGCACATTCCAATGGCCAATTACTCTTTCTGGGAAGAACTTTCTCCTCACCTCCAGCCTAAACTTCCCCTGGTGCAGCTTGAGACTGTGTCCTCTTGTTCTGATGCTGGTTGCCTTGGAGAAGAGACCAAGCCCCACCTGGCTACAACCTCCCTTCAGGCAGTTGTAGAGAGCAAGAAGGTCTCCCCTGAGCCTCCTCTTTTCCAGGCTAAGCAACCCCAGCTCCCTCAGCCTCTCCTCACAGGGCTGTGCTCCAGAACTCTCCCCAGCCTTGCTGCCCTTCTCTGGACACATTCCAGTATCTCAATGTCCTCCTTAAACTGAGGAGCCCAGAACTGGACACAGGACTCAAGGTGTGGCCTAAGCAGTGCTGAATACAGGGCAGAATGACTCCCCTGCTCCTGCTGGCCACACTGTTCCTGATGCAGGCTGGGATTAGCCCCAGAGAGAAAACACTTCAGTCTGATTTAGAAGGTTACTTTTGTAGAGTGAAGTAGAAGGCAGCTTTCTGATGAGCTGATCTAGGGGAGGTGCACAGTGCTCTTACCTTCACTGGTGGCAGTGGTATTTGCCACGAGGGTCAGACTTATGTAAAAACTGTTTTGTGCCAACAGAAGTACTGTTACAACTAACAACTCCCTTCCCCCTCCCTCCCCAAGAATTTATTGGAAAAAGGAAAAGGAGGCAGGAAAAAGAATCCCCCAAACACCTTGAGCATTCTTGGGAGAGGCTAATTCTGAAAGGCCCTTCCTAAGGGAAGAAAAAAAAAATATTCTTCTGCAAGAGTTGTATTTGGCTTCTGTAATTTGAATAGAGGGGAGACAGAAGCTACTGAAATTACCAGGGTGGTATTTTAAAGGAAGGAAAATTAACTTTCAAAGCTCTGGGGCCCATTCAAGCTGCAGGTGTCAGAGAGTGCAGCTGGGCTGGCCAGACTTGCCTCTGCGAGGACTGCACAGAAAAGCAGGAAGAGAAGATCTGTGTCTGAAGGAACCTGAAGCTATTTGATAATTATTTTGAGAAGTGATAGGTAGCAGGTGATTTAGGGCCTGATATGGGTGGAGGCCTGGCTGATTTATTTTCTCTCTTTTTACCTGTATTGCAGCCTTAGAGAATGGATGGTGCCATGGTTTAGTTGATGGTGTTGGATGATAGGTTGGACTCGATGATCTCAAAGGTCTTTTCCAACCTGGTTAATTCTATTCTATTCTAAATCCTGCTAAATGCTTATCTGCTTGCAGCCAGGTGTCCCACCTGTTAATGGTGTGCATTTGCCTGCAGAAGCAGACATTACAGAGAATGTGTTGTAGGCATAGGTAGGAAGTTGCATCAGGTTGCATCTGCTACCGGGAACTTCTTTCTGTGCTTTTTGGTCTCTGTGGTGATGGTGGTTGGCATGTGCTGAGCAGCCATGGAAGGATTTGGGCCTACAAGAAAGCTGGGGAGGGACTTTTGAGGGTGTCAGGGAGTGATAAGACTGGAGGGGAATGGAGCCAAACTAGAGGAGGGAAGATTCATATTAGGCATCAGGAAGAAGTTCTTCCCCATGAGGGTGGTGAGAGACTGGCACAGGTTGCCCAGGGAGGTGGTGGAAGCCTCGTCCCTGGAGGTTTTTAAAGCCAGGCTGGATGTGGCTGTGTGGTGGAGTAGCTTTGCCCTTTTTTCCTCTCGTACTTAAAACAGCTACCTGCTTAACTGGAGCTGTGTTTGGATTTACAGCTGGCTTAATAGAAGCTGACAGGTTTTGAGACGAATCAGCTGCTGTGGAGGACACTTCCGGTCTTGCCGAAGAAGAAGGAGGAAATGGATTTGCCTTATTAATGGCTGCCGAGGGCGTGGAAGCCATGTTAGGAGCTGCCGCTGCCGCTGGCTGATTGCCAGAGCCACCAACAGCACCGTTCAGAGCAGCCTTTCCGATGGACTTTTTAGCCTTGTCGTTAACTGATACAGATTCTGCATTTTCCTCATCACTAGATACCTCTGGGGTAGAGTTAGAGCTGCGCTTTCTGCGTTTCGATCTACGCTTAATTACAAAGCACGCTTTCGACACTTTTTTCTCCCGATAGAGAGCATATAACAAGAACACATTACTTATCACCAACAGCAGGATTGCACACATCACATAAATCACCTTTGGATCCCAGCCATCACTTAAAACAACCTTTTCGCCTACTGGGATCTTAAACTCCTTTATCTCTATGGGCAGAGTGCTGGAGGTCACATTCCCGTATCTGTTAAGCCAGAAGAATCCCAGGCACCGGTCGTAAAGAAGCTGAATCTTATACTTAAACCATAAATACAATCTATGCATCAAGTATCTGCCTAAGCGATCGAAAATCATTCCCATGAAGTACTTGTAGACCAGTACCGAACAAACTGAAAAGACCAAACGTTCTAACAGCCAAAACACTTTCATGTTTGCAACTCCGACTCGAGCAGGCAATAAATCAAGCAACCTTTTAGCTCAGCTTCTGGACAGCAATTATCCACAAGCCCCACGTTGGACCGCCAATTAAAAATATGTGGTGGAGTAGGAAGGTTCCCCCCCCACACACAAAAGAATCCCACAGCTAACTCAGCCGGAGAAGCAGATGAAAGCTGTATTTTACAAGCAGATATGGAATGCAGTGAATATGTACAAAAATATACAATATTTACAATATATACAGAAATATACAGCAAAGTATGTAATACAGGAAACCTTTCCCCAACCCCCCCCTGCGGCCAGGGGGGGTTCGGCCTGTCCCTCCCTTCTCCCTCCCTACCTCCCCTTTTTCCCAAAAGGGTTAGAGAGAAAGAGAAAGGAAGGTAATTAAAAGGGTGAAAACTTGTTAAAGCTCAAAGCGAATGCAAAAAGTTAGTTTTCTCTTATCTGTTTAGCAAGAATCATTCCTGCGTAGCAAGCTGTTGCTTCAGGGAGAAAAGCAGGCCAGCTCACAGTACAGGGGGAAGAAGAAGACGACTGCAGACTGACTCCCCCGACTGAAAGACTAAACAAAAAAACTACAACTGGGTCCCACCAATGAAATTGAATTAGCATATCATTGTTTTCATTCTAATATCAAAAACATTCGCCCAGAGTGTTCAGAAAGTGTCCCTTTCTTAAAGGCACAGCCTAAACCGGTCACAGGCTGTGAGCAACCTGCTGTAGTGTGAGGTGTCCCTGCCCAGGGCAGGGGGTTGGAACTGGATGATCCTTGAGGTCCCTTCCAAGCCTGACAAGTCTATGATTCTTGGTTTCATATTTTGCAGGATAGGATTTAAGACTTTCTCCTTCTTACCTATGTTTGTACTCCCCCCACCCAAAATTCTTCCCAAGAATCAGATCTTGGATCCAGTCAGACTAGATCAGAATAATAATCACCCCTAGTTTTTTATCTCAATCGTAGCCCCCATTTTGCAATGGTGAAATAGTTGCTACTTGCTTCTCTTAGAATAATCATTTTAAAACAAACTGAGAGGAGGCAGGGCATTCTTCAACCCAGAAACCATTCTATATCTGACACACTGGAAAATAAGAGGATGGAAAATGTGACCATCTAACACCTAGTCACAGTGAGGATATTTGCATCATCTGTAAGATGCCTCTCAAGAGGAAACTGCAGCAGTGTCCAGGGCTGCTTCATTGCTGAATGGTAACGCTATTTAAGAGTTATTCTAAAGAAAAGGAAAGAAGAGGAAGGAAAGGGAAAGAAAAGGAAAGAGAAGAGAGAAGAGAAAAGAGAAGATAAGAGAGAGAAGAGAACAGAGAAGAGAAAAGAGAAGAGAGTAGAGAACAGAGAAGAGAGAGAAGAAAAGAGAGAATAGAAAAAAGACAAGAAAACCTACAAAGCCAATCTCTGCATTTGCTTTGGAGCATATTCTGCTGCAGAAGCTCTCTCTGGGGGCTGGGTTAGCCAAGCTTTTCTGAGGTTTTGTATAGTTGCAGAGCAGCTCCATAAAAGGAGATGTCAGTGATGCTGAGACCTTCTATACTGGTGAGAACACAAGTTGCATGGGTCACATGCTGCTGACTGCAGGATTTCCTACATGGAGATACACAGGGGAGAAAGGAATAGTATGAGCAACACAGAGACAGAATGGGTGAGACAGAATCCAGCTATTTCTTGACAACTGGGCTGACTTCTGATGGTTTATCATTCAGTTTCTTGCCAGCTGGAATGTTCTTTGTATCATTTAACCCCTCCAGCTTCACTTTTTGTGGGGTAAGCAGCACCACATCTTCATCAGCAAAGAGGAATACGCTGAAGAGACATTTTATCTGCTCTTGGGAATGCCACAGAATTGCAGATTGTTAGGGGTTGGAAGGGACCTCCTCTCAACCCTCCTGCCAGAGCAGGATCACTTAGGGTAGTCTTCACAGGAACGCATCCAGGTGGGTTTTGAAAGTCTCCAGGGCAGGAGACTCTACAACTTCTCTGAGCAGGCTGTTCCAGTGCTCTGCCACCCTCAGCATACAGAAGTGTCTCGTCCTGCTGAGGTGGAACCTCCCGTGTTTCACCTTGTAGCTGTTGTTCCTTGTCCTATCACTGGGCACCACCAAAAAGAGCCTTCATCTTGATACCCACCCTCAGATATTTATAGACATCTATTAGATGCCTTCTCAGTCTGGAGAAGACTAAACATCCCCAGGGCTCTCAGTCTCTCTTCATAGGGGAGATGCTCAAGTCCCCTAATCATCCTCGTGGCTCTCCCTTGGACTCTCTCCAGCAGGTCTCTGTCTCTTGAACTGGGGAGCCCAGAACTGGACACAGTATTCCAGGTGTGGCCTCAGCAGGGCAGAGTAGAGGGGGAAGAGGACCTCCTGAGACCTGCTGGCCACACTTTTCTCGATGCAGATCCCCAGTTCAAGAGAGACAGACCTGCTGGAGCGAGTCCAAGGGAGAGGCAGGAGGATGATCAGGGGACTTGAGCACCTCCCCTGTGAAGAGAGACTGAGGGCCCTGGGGCTGTTTAGTCGGGAGACGGGAAGACTGAGAGGGATCTGATCAATGTCTATCAATAGCTGAGGGGTGGGTGTCAAGTGGAGGGGGCCAAGCTCTTTTTGGTGGTGCACAGCAATAAGACAAGGAACTAGTGGTACAAGTTGAACATAGAAGACTTCACCTCAACATGAGGAGAAACTTCTTTACAGTGAGGGTGCCAGAGTCCTGGAGCAGGCTGCCCAGGGAGGTTGTGGAGTCTCCTTCTCTGGAGTCTTTCCAACCCCACCTGGATGCATTCCTGTGCAGACTGCCCTGGGTGATCCTGCTTTGGCAGGGGGGTTGGACCCAATGTTCTCTTGAGGTCCCTTCCAACCTCTAATGTACTGTGATACTGTGACACTTAGGTATTTCTTGTCTTCATGTGTGCTAAGAGTGGTTTTTGTAAAGGACTGGTTTATTCACATGTTTCTGTTGCCATATCTGACACTGTAAGCCTGGTGCCATCACTTGATACTGTGTCTTATATGTGAAATGATAGAAACAGATTATTCCTTTTTGCATTTCATGGAAATGAGACTTACAGCCTGGGCCAGCATCCTCCTTGTGAACAAGGAGCAGGGCTTCTAAGACCGCCAATGATGTTTCTGAAGCATAGGCAAGTGTGAAGTGTTCATGGCTTTTTGCGTGTCGGGCAGCTTTGTACAGTTGTTTCTGCAGAGTCACTTCCCTTTTGCTTATTTCATCAAGCAGATATATTAAAAACCAACCAAACCAACCAACCCCCCCAAACTGCAGCCTTTGGTGTGAGTTCAAAGCATGTGTTTTTATCTATTTCTTATCTTTATTGGGCTATGGTATTTTTATAACTCTCTTAGTATTTTTATACCTTTATTACTGCTCTCTGTTTCTTTCTGTAGGCTTCTTTCAAGAGGCTTGTGTCTGTCTGCAGGAAAGGGGTGGGCTGGCTTTGATAGGTCTTAAGTTCTTGCTGCTTGGGTGTTAGACATTAGAATAATCCTTTTAAATCTGATGATGTTTAGTTAGATGTAGACTATCACTGTTAAATCTTGATCACAGAATCATAGGATGGGCTGGGTTGGAAGGGACCTCCAAAGGACATCCAGTCCAACCCCTCTGCAGTCAGCAGGGACATCCTCAACTAGATCAGGCTGCCCAGAGCCCTCTTGAGCCTCACCTTGAATATCTCCAGGGTTGGGGCTCAAACCACCTTCCTGGGCAACCTGTTCCAGTGTTCCACCACCCTCGTGGTAAAGAACTTGTTCCTAATATCCAGTGGTGGGAGCACTTTGAGCAACAGAATGAGGGAGCAAATGAGATGATGCATTGGCACTTATTTTCCTCATCAGTTGTAATCATAATTTGAAATCATCAAGAGAAAGGCTTCCTTCATCTCTACTCTGGTTATTTTTAGTAGAGTAGATGAAACCTATGATTACAACTGATTGGAAAGCCTGTGTAGAAAGAAGTGGTACTTTCTGCTAGTCGTTTTGCTGTACTCTCTGCCCTTCCACCACTCTAGATCGGTAATTCTTCAAATGAAAAACAGCATCAGTAAGTGAAAGAGAAAGCAAGGAGTCTGTGCTGGGCACAAAAAGGAAAGAAAAGAGAGAATTAGAAAAGTAATTAATTTTGCCTTTTGTTCCCCCCCTCCTCTTTATTCTCCCCCCTCTCCTCTCCTTTTTTTTCTCCCCCCTCCTTTTTTTTTTTCTCCCCCTCTCCTTTTTTTTTTTTCTCTCCCTCTCCTCTTTTTTTTTTTTTTTTTTTCTCTCCCCCTCTCCTCTCTTTTTTTTTTCTCCCCCTCTCCTCTTTTTTTTTTTCTCCCCCTCTCCTCTTTTTTTTTTTTTCCTCCCCCTCTCCTTTTTTTTTTTCCCCCTCTCCTCTTTTTTTTTTTCTCCCCCTCTCCTTTTTTTTTTTCTCCCCCTCTCCTCTTTTTTTTTCTCCCCCTCTCCTCTTTTTTTTTTCTCCCCCTCTCCTCTTTTTTTTTTTCTCCCCCTCTCCTCTTTTTTTTTCCTCCCCCTCTCCTCTTTTTTTTTTTTTTTTCCCTCTCCTCTTTTTTTTTTTCTCCCCCTCTCCTCTTTTTTTTTTCTCCCCCTCTCCTCCTCTTACAGAAAAAGTACAGAAAAGGATCTGTGGATGTTTCAAGGATTAAATGTGTAGAAGTTGTAAGAAGTGATGGTATTATTCCCTGTCAGAATAAATACCCATTTCAGGTATGTGCCTTTTATATAAAATCTGTACATTACAGTGCCTTTTTCTTTTTCCAACAGTGCCAAGCCATTTGGATGTCACTGGCTTGCAGTCACTGTCCCTGCTAAATACTGAGCCCATTCTCTGGCTGTGTGTGAGGTGGTTCTGGATCAGTGATTAAAATCTGGCCCTAGCAAACTCTGCTCCCCCTGCTGTCCCCACACTTGGAAGCTGTGCCTTATACACTTGGTCTGTTTCTTTTTCCTACCCTCTGTGCTCAGGTTTTGATTGGCAAATGTCTTATCTTGGTTTTCCTCCAAAATGGGTTAGCTGGTAGCCCATTTTCCCTGCCTTCATTCCTTCAGGTTAAATTATATGCAATTACTATTAAATTATCTAGGAATAAGAGGAATCAAGATAAAACTTGTTGCTTTTTCTTCCATTGTGAGCTTGAACAGAAGTAAACATGGAGAGCAAAGTGCATAGAGGGGGGGGAAAGTGTGGAGAGGAGAAGGCTCCCAGGAGACCTAATTGTGGCCTTTCAGTATCTGAAGGGGGCTACAAGAAAGCTGGGGAGGGACTTTTGAGGGTGTCAGGGAGTGATAGGATTGGGGGGAATGAAACAAACCCAGAACTGGGTAGATTCAGATTGGATGTTAGGAAGAAGTTCTTCCCCATGAGGGTGTGTCTCGATCCGGAGAGGGAAAGAGATTGAGGTTTTTAATGAATATTCCCGTGTTGTGAAATTAGAGGCACAAACGAGGCCAAAATATCAACAGCTAGACTATTTATTACATAAATAAGGTGGAGAGAGAGATAAAATAAAGAGAGAAGAGAGAAGAGGGAGATTAAGGAATTATATTACCACACCCCTCACCCCCAAGACAGTTTGAGTCTGTGGAGGAAAGGTGCTGCAGGAGATGTTGGGTCTGTAGAGGAAGGGTGCTGAGGCTTTGGCTGTAGAAGGGATGAGGTCCTCCGGGCAGCTTCTTCAGCTCCATGAGTTGCAGCAGGCGGAACTTAGGGCACGGAGAGTCCAAGATCCATTGTGTTGGCCCCGGGATGTTTCCAGCGTGTGCTGCCGTCTGCTTTCTTCTGCATCTTGCTTCTCCAATTTTCTCCTCCTCAAAGCCAGTAGCTGCTCCAGTCTTTTATACAGTTTTTTAGCCCTTAGGCAAGTGTCCAGGTGTTGTTCCCCAGGATATTGTTCTGGGAAATCATCTTTAGGTCCAGGTATCGTTCCCCAGGAAATCTTTCTGTGTGCTCAGGTGAGTTTGGGCAGCCACTGGATGGAGGGGGGAAGGCCTCCACCTCCTCCTGCTCCATCTAGCTACCCACGCACTCTTTACATATCAGGAACCATTGTCCTTTCCTGGGGTATCTGATGGCTGGAAATGATCTTGTCCTGAAGGTGTGAATGCTGGGCCCTTGGGCCATTGTTGTAGGCCAGCTGCAGTCCCGTGAGCAATGTTATCTTTGCACCTTCCAAGAGTCCTTCCAGTGGCTCTGCCCAACGCACATCAGCTATTGTCTGGACAAACAGCAAGTGATTTTATCTCTGTTGAGTCACCAGGAGAGATAAGCTTTAGTCTCTCACAGGGTGGTGAGAGACTGGCACAGGTTGCCCAGGGAGGTGGTGGAAGCCTCATGCCTGGAGGTGTTTGCAGCCAGGCTGGATGTGGCTGTGAGCAACCTGCTGTAGTGTGAGGTGTCCCTGCCCATGGCAGGGGGGTTGGAACTAGATGATCCTTGAGGTCCCGCCTAACCCTGACAATTCTATGTTTCTATAAAAATATGAGGAGTTCAGATGCTGTCCCTGCCTATATAAAACGGAGTGATTGAAGTGAGGGTGAATTCCACTGCCAGAGATGAGACTCTGTCCCACTTCTTCCAGGGCCAGTGAAAAAAAGAGGACCAGAATCACCTCAGAGCAGTACAGAATCACAAGGAACCATGAAATGGCTGGGACCAAAGGGTGTCTGATTATGAAAGAGCTTTAGAAGTTAAACTGAACTGGTTTTAGAAAGCACAGGGTGAAGCAAATATTTCAAGGAAGGCTCTCATGATAATAGAGTGTTGCAAAATCCTTCCTCATTCTACTGAAACGTGATCTATGAATAGGAAACCCTAAAAACCTTTCCCAGTTTCTGCATTTGTGCTCCTGGGTACACTCATTTTCATAGAAAAGTCATAGAATTGTCAGGCTTGGAAGAGACCTCAAGGATCAGCCAGTTCCAATCCCCCTGCCATGGGCAGGGACACCTCACACTACAGCAGGTTGCTCACAGCCACATCCAGCCTGGCTGCAAACACCTCCAGGCATGAGGCTGCCACCTCCTCCCTGGGCAACCTGTGCCAGTGTCTCACCACCCTCATGGGGAAGAACTTCTTCCTGATGCCTAATATGAATCTTCCCTCCTCTAGTTTTGTTCCATTCCCCCCAGTCTTATCACTCCCTGACACCCTCAAAAGTCCCTCCCAAGCTTTCCTATAGCCACAATAAGGTCTCCTTGGAGCCTTCTCTTCTCCAGACAGAACAGCCCCAACTGCCTCAGTCTGTCCTCAGAGCAGAGCAGCTCCAGCCCTCTGCTCATCCTCATGGCCCTTCTCTGGACACCTTCCAGCACCTCCAGATCCTTCCTCTAATAGAGGCTCCAGAACTGGACACAGTGCTCCAGGTGGGGTCTCAGCAGAGTGGATTTTGTAAAATGCAGCAGTCAGTCACTTGTTTTGTTTCCTCTGCTCCCCAGGAGGATAAAAATGAATATTGCCAGGTGAATGTATTCTGATTTATTTCTTATTTATTTATTTTGTTTGTTTTCCTTCTCCAGGTTGTATATGATGCTAACACACTTTATATTTTTGCCCCAAGTGCACAAAGCCGGGATCAGTGGGTGAGGAATCTGAAAGAAGGTAATGGAAATGGCTCCTAATGAAGTTCTGACATACATAGATGCCTTGACTTCAGCTGTCTGGACAGGATGGAGTTAACTTGGTGCTTGCTTTTGGCTTTGTAGCCAAAACAGTGTTGTAAACACATCAGTGTTTTGCCTGCTGCTGAGCAGCTTGCACAGCATGGAGGCTTTGCCTTTTTCTCCCTCTGCCCCTGCAGCTAGGAGGCTGGAGGTGGGCAAGAGGTTGGGAGGATGGCATAGGCAGGACAGCAGACCTGGACTGACCCAAGGGATGTTCCAAGCCATACAACATTATGCTTAGCAACAAAAACTGAGATGAAGTCACCATGGTGGTGGAGTCACCATCAGTGGAAGTGTTTAAAAAGAGACTGGATGAGGCACTTAGTGCCATGGTTTAGTTGATTAGATGGTGTTGGGTGATGGGTTGGACTTGGTGATCTTGAATGTCTTTTCCAACCTGGTTAATTCTATTCTATTCTAACAAGCTAGAAAAATAAAATGGTAAAGCTCCTGATTTTTATTGTTTCATGGGGCTAGCTTATCATTAACATATGCAGCATAGGATAACAAGTACTGCAAGTATCAAACAATCAGACTGATTTAATTTGATTTCTGAGGTCCAGCTGCAATCAGAATCTGACTCTGTGCTTTTGCACAACGTATAGACCATCAAAAAGCTTACCCAAGCTAGTTCATGGCATCACTCAAAAGGCAGGAGGCACCTCCACCCAGATGCAATCTGCCTGACACTGTCATAATGAGCAAAGACTTATTTTCTCCAAGAGCCTCTTAATGCTTTCTGCCATTATCAAATGCTCACATTACAATAGAATAGAATTAACCAGGTTGAAAAAGACCTTTGAGATCACCAAGTCCAACCTATCACCTAAGACCATCTAATCAACTAAACCATGGCACCAAGTGCCTCATCCAGGCACTTCCCAAACATTTCCAGTGATGGTGACTCCACCACCTCCCTGGGCAGCTCATTCCAATGGCCAGTCACTCTCTCTGTGAAGAACTTCTTCCTAACATCCAGCCTAAACCTGCCCTGGCACAGTTTGAGACTGTTGTCCTCTTGTTCTGGTGCTGGTTGCCTGGGAGAAGAGACCAACCCCCACCTGGCTACAACCTCCCTTCAGGGAGTTGTAGAGAGCAAGAAGGTCTCCCCTGAGCCTCCTCTTCTGCAGGCTAAGCAACCCCAGCTCCCTCAGCCTCTCCTCACAGGGCTGTGCTCCAAACCCCTCCCCAGCCTCATTGCCCTTCTCTGGACACGTTTCAGCATCTCAACATCTTTCCTAAACTGAGGGGCCCAGAACTGGACACAGGACTCAAGGTGTGGCCTAACCAGTGCAGTGTACAGGGGCAGAATGACCTCCCTGCTCCTGCTGGCCACAGTATTTCTGCTGCAGGCCAGGATGCCATTGGCCTTCTTGGCTGCCTGGGCACACTGCTGGCTCATGTTCAGCCTACTATCAACCAGTACCCCCAGACTGCAGATGCTCTCTAATGTAATCAGAAATGATTTCTAGTCTGAGAGCCACAGGCCAAGGAATAACCTTTCAAACTCAGCAAGCTCTTAGGGTGGGGGTAAGGAGCTGGTGAGACCCAACACAGACGTTGTGCCACGGAATAGTGCTAAATGTCAGCTATTTTTCCTTCCAGAGTACTAAATGTAGAGAAAATGGAGTCACTTGTATGAGCAGTGAAAAACAAAAGAGACAGGCAGAGCCCCCAGGACCTTCACAGCTGCCTGCTTGATTCACAGGCATCTCCCTTTGTGGATGCACCACAGCCCTGCTGGGGTGGCTAGGTTAGTTTAGGTGGGGAGTACAGCACTCTCTCCTGGAACAAAGGCATGGATTATTATACAAAATGCCCTCTGCTAACATTTTATCACCCCCATATAAACTTTCAAGAAGGTCCTTAAGAGAAGCCCAGCTCAAGTAAGGCCAAACAAAGACTGACTCAAAGCTATTGTTGATATTCATCCAAAGTGGCTCTCTTGCTTTCACATCTTTCAATATATCTTCTCCCCCCCCTTTCTTTTAATACTTCTAGAAATAAAGAACAACAGCAACATAATGATAAAATATCATCCCAAGTTCTGGACAGAAGGAATTTATCAGTGCTGCAGACAGACAGAAAAGTTAGCACCAGGCTGTGAAAAATATAATCTCTTTGAAAACAGTGAGTATATATCTAACCACGAGAGCTGGTTTGGCTTTGGGGGTTGGTGGGGGGTTTTTTTGGCTTTTATTATATGATCCTGTCATCACACCTGAATGCCCCACAAAGCAGGCAAAAAGAGCAGGGTGAATAATTGGTACCATGCCTAAAGTTAAGTCAAAATGTTTGCTTCGTTTCCAAGCCCTTTGTTGAAAATATAACAGCCAGGAAATTGTCCTTGCAGGCAAGGGTTAGAGGAAGGTGAAAGGAATTGTTGAGGCTGCTGCATTTCACTTGGATTTGTTTATCCCATAGAATTGTTAGGGTTGGAAGGGACCTCAAGGATCATCCAGTTCCAACCCACCTGCCATGGGCAGGGACACCTCACACCACAGCAGGTTGCTCACAGCCACATCCAGCTTGGCTGCAAACACCTCCCTGGGCAACCTGTGCCAGTCTTTCACCATCCTCATGGGGAACAACTTCTTCCTGACATACAATCTGAATCTACCCATTTCTAGTTTTGCTCCATCCCTCCCCAGTCCTATCACTCCCTGACACTCTCAAAAGTCCCTCACCAGCTTTCTTGTAGCCCCTTTCAGATACTGGAAGGCCACAAGAAGGTCTACTCAGAGCCTTCTCTTCTCCAGACTCCAGAGCCCCAACTGCCTCAGTCTGTCCTCATAGCAGAGCAGCTCCAGCCCTCTGCTCATCCTTGTGGCCCTTCTCTGGACACTGTCCAGCACCTCCAGATCCTTCCTGTAACAGAGGCTCCAGAACTGGACACAGAGCTCCAGCTGTGGTCTCAGCAGAGTGGAGTAGAGGGGGAGAATCACCTCCCTTGACCTGCTGATAATGCTTCTCTTGCTGCAGCCCAGGCTCTGCTTGGCTTTCTGGACTGCAAGTGCTCACTGCTGACTCCTGTTGAGCTTCTCCTTCCCCAGCACCCCCAAGTCCTTTTCTTCAGGGCTGCTCTCAAGCCAGTCCCCACCCAGACTATATTGGTGTTTGGGATTGCCCCAACTCAGCTGCAGGACTTTGCACTTGGTCTTGTTGAACCTCATGAGGTTGTCATGGGCTCACCTGGGCAGCCTGTCCAGGTACCTCTGGATGGATCCCTTCCCTCCAGCATGTCTGCTGCACCTCCCAGCTTGGTGTCCTCAGCAAACCTGCTGACTGGTAGATTTAGTTGTCCTAAAAGACTTGAAGAATAATCAGTGGCTTGTGGCCAGCTGTACTTGGGCAAAATGTAAACCATGCTGTACAGCTCAGTGTGGGAAAAAAAGCAGTGCAGAGGGGAAAAAAAATCTGGGAGAAGTAATAAAATCATAAATACATCTGTGATGCCTTACTTAGTGAAACAAGGGTCAGGGGGAGTATTATTTTTTGAGGAGAGCAGATGTTAACAGCAACAAACTTCTAGATTCTTGTGATGACAGGAACACTGCTTCCTTGTTACATACCTTTCTATCTCATCTCTTTATTTCTCATATATTTCTGGGTCAGGGATCTCTCTGTGGCACAGACCTTGCCAGATCTGTGGTGGATGTAGCCTGCTGGCTGACTCAGAATGTTTTGGCAAGAATATTTAACCAACATCTTCCTAATGCTTAACTGGAGCTGTCTTTCCTTTCTGTCTCAATAAGCTCTGCTGAAAGCTAGCTAAGATAATACAATCTTAGCTGAATCTTAAATATATATATCTTTTTTATTGAGCTTTTAAATCTATAGCTACATAATCCCAGATCCTTTCCTCTGCTTCCTTTCTAGGTGTAATGAGGTTGCCATCTCCAATGCCAGAGAAAAGTGTGGTATGTAGAGTCTCTAAAATGTTGAATAGACCATTGCTGCTTTTTCAGATGGTGTTTAGATTTCCTGAGATTCTTTCCGTATCATGGAAAGAAAGGTCTGTTTCTGTGTGGGTCAGTGAATGGGCATCCTGCTCTATCCCAGGGTGGGAAAAGTCCTGAGGATATTCTGTGGCATCTGTTCTGCTGGTGGGAGAGGCAGTTGAAAAGCAAAATCCGGCTGCATTGCCCTGCTGTGGGGCTGCAGTGTGAGCCAGCCCGGTGGATAGCACCGGGGGTGATCATCTGCCACGCAATCCAGCTGCCTCCCCTGGGCCACCGCAGCTCACTCCTGGGGAAAGCCAGAGCTAGCCCAGCTTTTGCCTCTGGGATGCTCGGCTGGTGTGCATTGGTTTGATGGCAAGGGTGGGTGGGGTGGAATGATGGAGCAGAGAGGGATGCTAACAATGTTGGGCTGTTTTCAGAGAAGGCCTCCGCCACCTGTTCCTCCAGTTGAAGAAAATGGCAACGAAGAGGAGGAGATAGTGGTAGCAATGTATGACTTTGAGCCTACAGAACATCATGATTTGAGATTAGAGAAGGGTGAAGAATACACAGTGATTGAGAAGAATGACATCCACTGGTGGAAAGCAAAAGACAGATATGGGTAAACATGACTTCCTTGGGGTTTCTTATGAACTTCACAAGGCTGTTTCCATGGTGTGGTCATAGAATCCTAGGACGGCTTAGGTTGGAAGGGACCTCAGAGATCATCTACTCCAACCTCCCCACCGTGTGCACCTCTCAACTAGACTCAGCTGCTCAAGGCCTCATCCAGCCTGGCCTTCAATACCCCCAGGGAAGAGGCAGCCACAACCTCCCTGGGCAGTCCCAGCTCTTCTACCTTAGGAGCCCTAAATGGATTAGCAAATCCCTGGATGTGCTTGTGCCTTTTCATTTCAAAACTATCACCAAGTTACGTTTTCAGGCAGAGCAAATCCATTAGAGGCCTGAACACCGTTGCTGTTGGCTTTAAAATATGTATGCAGGATAAAAGAATTAACTACTCAAAGGCACAAGAAAACCAGAATGTGCATTTAGGCATTTTCACTCTGCTTTGTCACAGAATGGCTTAGGCTGGAAGGAGCCGTGGAATAGAATAGAATTAACCAGGTCGGAAAAGACCTTTGAGATCATCAAGTCCAACCTATCACCCAACACCATCTAATCAACTAAACCGTGGCACCAAGTGCCTCATTCATTCTCTTTTTAAACACTTACAGTGATGGTGGCTCCACCACCTCCCTGGGTAGCCTCCCTGCCTTGGCTGCTCAAGGTCTTATCCAACCTGGCCTTGGACACCCCCAGGGAGGAGTCATTTATGCTGTGTGCCAACAGGTGTATTCAACCCCAGACCTGAAGTCTTATCCATATCTTTATCCTCACATAGAAACCAATTTGGAAGAGTGTAATTCTCAATAGATTATGGGGCTTGAGTACAAAGGCATTTGCAGAACTGGAAGCTTCTCCAATTATATCTCCTGTTGGGCTTTATGGTTTCCCAATTAAAGCATCACCCAGCCTGCAAGACCTTGCTAGTCTGGTGCAGTACTCCTGCTTCCCTGGGGAATGGCTCATTAGGGAGCAGTGTATGGTGAACACTTAGCTCAGCAGGCTCTGATTTCCAGACTTGAATAATCATCCTCTTATTTAATAGCTGGATCATTAGGGGCAATCTTCAAGTGAGTTGAGAGAGAGTTGCAGTGAGATGCCTTCATGACTGCAACTTCCCATTCCCTAGATTAAAATTTCTCCCTGTGGTTGTAAAGGTGAAAGTTTCCTGGACAGATGGGCAGAGTCCAAGGGCATAAAATTTAACTCATCTAAGTGCTAGGTTCTACGCACTGGCCACAACGACCCCATGCAGTGCTACAGGCTGGGGTTAGAGTGGCTGGAGAGCAGCCAGGCAGAAAGGCACATGGGGGTACTGGTTGATAGTAGGCTGAACATGAGCCTGTAGTGTGCCCAGGTGGCCAAGAAGGCCAATGGCATCCTGGCCTGCATCAGGGATAGTGTGGCCAGCAGGAGCAGGGAGATCCTTCTGCCCTGTACTCAGCACTTCTTAGGGCACGCCTTGAGTCCTGTGTCCAGTTCTGGGCCCCTCAGTTGAGGAAAGATGTTGAGCTGCTGGAAGGTGTCCAGAGAAGGGCAACAAAGCTGGGGAGGGGTCTGGAGCACAGCCCTGTGAGGAGAGGCTGAGGGAGCTGGGGTTGCTTAGCCTGCAGAAGAGGAGGCTCAGGGAGACCTTCTTGCCATCTACAACTCCCTGAAGGGAGGTTGTAGCCAGGTGGGGGTTGGTCTCTTCTCCCAGGCAACCAGCACCAGAACAAGAGGACACAGTCTCAAGCTGTGCCAGGGGAGCCTTAGGCTGGAGGTGAGGAGAAAATTCTTCCCGGCAAGAGAGATTGGCCATGGGAATGTGGTGCCCAGGGAGGTGGTGGAGTCCCCACTCCTGGAGGTGTTCAAAAAAGGACTGGATGTGGCACCTGGAGCCATGGTTTAGTTGTCAGGAGGTGTTAGGTAATAGATTGGACTTGATGATCTCTGAGACCTTTTCCAACCTGGTTGATTCTAAGAAATAACTAAATAAATAGCTGAAATGAATAAATAAATGGCAGTGAGGGACCTCTGGTAATGAGCAGAATGAAGCACTGTCTCCCAGGCATGCAATTTGCCATGTTTTCACTCAGGTTATATGTGTATTTCTTTTTTAGGAAGCAAGGATATATTCCAAGCAACTATGTAACAGGGAAGAAGTCCAACAACCTTGATCAATATGAGTGAGTGACTATCTTGACTTAAAAATCTGGGAGGTCATAACATGAAGCCTTTGCTTTAAGGATGGCCATGTAGTTTGGAAGTTGTGAGAGCAATTATCTACATGTCATAACATAGATCTCAGTGATGAAACTACACTTTTTTCTTTATTTATTCTGATTTTCCTCATTGATTTTACTGTGATTTATAATCTAGAGTCAAGTCAGGCCATCAGGCATGCAATTTTTAAGCTATAGTTGCTAAAGCAAAGCAACCCTCACCAATGCTCTAATAAAAGGGAACTTTGCCATAAATCTACCTGGTTTGATTGTGCTGAACATTGGGGGTGTGTGTGTCATGTTAAACTGCCATGTTGAATCCTCGTCCCTTGATGTGTTTAAAAGACAGATATGGTGCTGAGGGATGTGGTTTAGCACCCAACTTGGTAGGATTACAGAGTGGTTGGACAGCCAGGTGGACAGTGCTGGAGCAGCCAAGCAGAAAGGGACCTGGGGGTACTGGTTGATAGCTGGCTGAACATGAGCCAGCCGTGTGCCCAGGTGGCCAAGAAACCCAATGGCATCCTCGCCTGAATCAGGATTAGTGTGGCCAGCAGGAGCAAGGAGGTCATTCTGCCCCTGTACTCAGCACTGGTTAGGCCACACCTTGAGTCCTGTGTCCAGTTCTGGGCCCTTCAATTTAAGAAGGACATTGAGGCACTTGAACATGTCCAGAGAAGGGCAACAAAGCTGGGGAGGGGTCTGGAGCACAGCCCTGTGAGGAGAGTCTGAGGGAGCTGGGGTTGCTTAGCCTGGAGAAGAGGAGGCTCAGGGGACACCTTCTTGCTCTCTACAACTCCCTGAAAGGAGGTTGTAGCCAGGTGGGGGTTGGTCTCTTCTCCCAGGCAGCCAGCACCAGAACAAGAGGACACAGTCTCAAGCTGTGCCAGGGGAGGTTTAGGCTGGAGGTGAGGAGAAAGCTCTTCCCAGAAAGAGTAATTTGCCACTGGAATGTGCTTCCTCACCAAGAGAGTGATTCACCATTGGAATGTGCTGCCCGGGGAGGTGGTGGAGTCGCTGTCCCTGGAGGCGTTCAAGAGGGGGCTGGACGTGGCACTTGGTGCCATGGTCTAGTCATGGGGTCTGTGGTGACAGGTTGGACTCAATGATCTTCGAGGTCTCTTCCAAGCTTAGTGATACTGTGGATGTGGCACTTGGAGCCACGGTTTAGTGAGTCATGAGGTGTTGGGTGATAGGTCGGACTGGGTGATCTCGGAGGTCTTTTCCAAACTTGTTGATTCTGTGATTCTGTGACTCAATCATCTTAAAGGTGTTCTCCAACCAAAATAATTCCATTCCACAGACTGGTAGAGGTTGGAAGGGACCTCTGGTGATCATCTAGTGCAACCCCAACTGGACTAGAGCTGGGTCTGTCCAAAGTGTGTAGCAGTAAGAGAACAGAGTAGGAAAAGAGTGGAAACAATTCAAAACAAACAACAGATGAGGGATTTTGGAAGGCAGCTCTAGTTTGCAAGGAAATACATCACTTGGTGCATTTTATCAGCTGCAAAAGCATAGAGGTTTGGCTTTGGGTTTTGCGTGTGGAGGTTTTTGGTTTGGTTTGCTTTGGCTTTGATGTGGGTTTTTTATGGTTGTTATTGTTTTGGTTCTGTTTGGTGGTGATGGTGGTGGGGGTTGGTTTTAGTTTTGCTTTAAGGAAAACCCAACAAATAAACCCAACTTTCCTTTTTGCAGTTGATGTTTAATTATAGAGTACTGATTTAAGCATCTCAGGATAAAATGCCATCTCCAAACCTCTTGTTCTTGATAGTTCAAATCTCAGTGCAGAACTGTTGTACCTGAGAACTTAAGAGATGTTCCAAAAACAGAGCTGTAAAGAAGCGATAATTAGAACTAGTTTATATAGCCACATGAAGTATTTCCAGAGCTCTTCTCAGCCACTGTGTTTTGACAGAAGGTAAAAGTTTCCAATGGGATTTTGCCCCCAGCTTTGCTAGAGGGAATTATTCTTTATTGCTGTCTCATCTTTGAGGCTCTTATTAAGAGCCCTGCCCCCCTGCTCTGAGCTAGGCTGTGGGGCTGGCAGAAAAGGAAGGAAGGAACTGGGCTGCCTTATCAGGTCCAGCCACTCTGTGCCTTGCTACTACCTTGGGGCTGTAACTCTGAGTCACCACGCAGTTCAGGAAGGATTAGTTCAGGATATCTACTAACTGCAAGAAACCACTATCTCCAGAAGAGCAGAACTTGGTTGGAGGCTGCTGTGCCACTTCCCTGCTCAGTTCCTGCTGTGACAGCCCAGCTCAGAGCGATTGCTCTGTGCCGTCTGTGAGCTGCATGCTTTGCCTTTTTCCACTGGTGATTCACTACAGCTGACTGAAATGTCAGTGCTTCTGTAGCTGCTTCAGCCTGCCTGTGCAGCACCCAGCTCAGGGATGTGCAGCTCTGACATTTCCTTCACTTTCAATCTTCTCTTTCATAGATGCCCTGCCCTGGAAAATCAGAGCCATGAAGTTCTTGAAGGAGAGCAGCCTAGCAGCCAGCTCTGCAGGTGGCTCAGCTGGTGTGCAGCCAGCTACTTCCCCAGGGCTGCCAGCCTGCCCTTGGGCTGGCATTCAGAGCAGCTACTGCCATCAGCCTGTGTGTGCTTGAGAAATGTCGTTGGGGGTTTTTGCCACGGAACTAGCTCAATTCCCTGAACTTTGTTGGCTTCTGTGAGCTCTCACTAGGTTTGTGTCAGTGTATTTCTGTGGGGTAACTGCACAGTGTAGTAGAGACTGATTTACTACTTTGGTTTGTGCATTAGCAAAGGTCCACTTCCTGACCTTGATTTTATAAAATGATCAAATCTGTAGCTTTGCAAACACTTTGTTTTAAGCACTACATGTAAGCTATACACCTTGGAGAAGTTTGGCTTACTGGTATTGTGTTGCAGGTGGTACAGCAGAAACCTGAACAGAAGCAAGGCAGAGCAGCTCCTCAGAAACGAGGTGAGCACAGCAGCCTTGCAGTCTTAACTGTGCCATTTGCATGAAGCAGCTGTTTTCATTAAAGCAGAGGCTTGATTTGGCATGTGCTAATGACAGGATGAGTCAGAGAGACATGAAGCCTGAAGATCACTTGTACAAAATTGTCCATGTGCTTGCATTTCAGGATAAAGAAGGTGGCTTTGTGGTGAGAGATTCAAGTCAGCCTGGCCTGTATACGGTTTCCCTCTACACAAAATTTGGAGGGTGAGTTTCTGTGGCTGCTCTGCACACCCTGTAACATCTGAAACCATTTGGCTCTGTAGCAAACAGCCCAGGAGAAAGCTCAATAAAGAAATGAGGGCATGCAGTGATAGGAAAGATGGGTGACCAAAATGAGCTTCTCAACTCCATGGCTAGGTCACATTTGGTTTAATCCAGTGTAGACCTGAACTTTTCACCCAAAGAAGGAGGTCTTGCTCCCCCACCTCCATTCAGTCTCCAGTGTTTGCTGGAGTGTGGTGAGCTGGATCAGGCAGCTCACCAAGCTGAAAATTAACCTTTTGTGAGTTAATCTTCAACTTGTTTGAGCACTGAGATGAAAGTGAGTCACCAGCACTTGTGGTCTTTGATGCTCAAAGATGTTTCCATAGCATGTGATGCTGGGCATCCACACCAGCCCTTTCAGTTTCCTTTTCCTAGTCAATGTGCTTCTCGCAAAATCAGAAGAAATGACATAGAATCATAGACCCATAGAATTGTCAGGGTTGGAAAGGACCTCAAGGATCATCCAGTTCCAACCCCCCTGCCATGGGCAGGGACACCTCACACTACAGCAGGTTGCTCACAGCCACATCCAGCCTGGCTGCAAACACCTCCAGGCATGAGGCTTCCACCACCTCCCTGGGCAACCTGTGCCAGTCTCTCACCACCCTCATGGGGAAGAACTTCTTCCTGACATCCAATCTCAATCTACCCATTTGTAGTTTTGTTCCATTCCCCCGGTCCTATCACTCCCTGACACCCTCAAAAGTCCCTCCCCAGCTGTCTTGTAGCCCCCTTCAGATACTGGAAGGCCACAATTAGGTCTCCTGGGAGCCTTCTCTTCTGCAGACTGAACAGCCCCAACTGCCTCAGTCTGTCCTCATAGCAGAGCAGCTCCAGCCCTCTGCTCATCCTCGTGGCCCTTCTCTGGACACTGTCCAGCACCTCCAGATCCTTCCTGTCCTAGGGGCTCCAGAACTGGACACAGTGCTCCAGGTGGGGTCTCACCAGAGTGGAGCAGAGAGGGAGAATCACCTCCCTTGCCGCCCTGCTGATAATGCTTCTCTTGCTGCAGCCCAGGCTCTGCTTGGCTTTCTGGGCTGCAAGTGCTCACTGCTGACTCCTGTTGAGCTTCTCCTCCACCAGCACCCCCAAGTCCTTTCCTTCAGGACTGCTGTCAAGCCAGTCCCTGCCCAGCCTATGTCAGTGCTTGGGATTGCCCCAACCCAGCTGCAGGACCTTGCCCTTGGTCTTGTTGAACCTCATGAGGTTGTCATGGGCTCACCTGGGCAGCCTGTCCAGGTCCCTCTGGATGCTCTCCCTTCCCTCCAGTGGAACATTGTGTTGTTACTAATGGTTATTATTGTGATTTGTTTCTTTCCAGAGAAGGTTCATCGGGCATAAGGCACTACCACATCAAGGAAACGGTGACGTCCCCGAAGCAGTACTACCTCGCAGAAAAACACCTCTTCAACTCCATTCCAGAAATCATAGACTATCATAAACACAATGCAGCAGGTAGATGAATTGTCTGTGTGGGTTTTTTCCCCTGCCACTCAGGGTGGATTTGAAAAGGAGTATGAGGTGGTTTTTAGGTCTTTGTTGTGAGGGTTTTCAGGCTTTTATCGAAGCTTCCTTCGTAGGCAGGTCATGAGAGACTGCATTTTGCAAGATAGGCAATTATATGACAAGTTTTGTCTTGAATACAAAAGATCTTCCTGTCATCAGAGTCTTGTTTTATATAATCATGGAAGAGAAAGAGGTCTTTTTAGGGAAAGCATTTGTTAAGTCTTCCTGTCAACAGAGAACAGCTGTATCAAGTCTGGAGGAATCATTCCTTCAGCTCCATATCATAGAATCAATGGTCCAGACCAGAAGGGACCTCCAAAGGTCATCTAGTCTGACCTCCCTGCAGCAGGGACATCCCCAACAAGACCAGCTTGCCCATTTACCTCTCAGCTAGCGGGGATGTCCCATAGTTGGCACATCACTGCAACAAAGGATATCAGGTAAGATGGTGTTCAGGAAATCTCTCAAGATGAGTCTTTGTAAAGCTCAGACACTGTGTCCAGTTCTGGGCCTCTCAGTTTAGGAAGGATGTTGGCTTGCTGGAGTGTGTCCAGAGAAGGGCAATGAAGTTGGGGAGGGGTCTGGAGCACAGCCCTGTGAGGAGAGGCTGAGGGAGCTGGGGTTGCTTAGCCTGCAGAAGAGGAGGCTCAGGGGAGACCACCTTGCTCTCTACAACTCCCTGAAGGGAGGTTGTAGCCAGGTGGGGGTTGGTCTCTTCTCCCAGGCAGCCAGCACCAGAACAAGAGGACACAGTCTCAGGCTGCACCAGGGGAGGTTTAGGCTGGATGTTAGGAAGAAGTTCTACCCAGCAAGAGTGATTGGCCATTGGAATGTGCTTCCCAGGGAGGTGGTGGAGTCACTATCATTGGAGGTGTTCAGGGGGAGACTTGATGGGGTGCTTGGTGCCATGGTTTAGTTGTTTGGGTGGGTTGGATTGGTTGATAGGTTGGATTTGATGATCTTGAAGGTCTCTTCCAACCTGGTTTATTCTATTCTATTCAGACCTATAGCTAATGGCTGGTGCTGATGTACTCTCACTCTGTGACAGGATGGGGAGGACTTCAAGGCACAGATACTAATATAGATTGGTGTGTGGGTTTCTTTGGTTTTCCATCCCAGTGCATCATCAATTCCCCTCCTGAGCTGGATTTCCCAGCTGTTTATATCAAACTCTGATGGCCCAGCATTTCCTGGTGACGTGCTGGAAAAAGCCTTTCTGGGAATCCTGCTCCAATAGAAATGATCACAGAACTGACCATCAAGTCCAACTGCTCAAAAGTAACATTATGAGTTTTAGGTAATCTTTCTGATAGGATTTATGAAAGGAGTCCTCAGCTTTTATTGGTGCCAGCATAATTGTAAAGCCTGTATATAGAAGCATATATCTATATCCATCACTCAGTAGCGAAGAAGATGCAGTGGGTGGTCCTGAGTTCCTCTTATAGCCACATTAAAGGGTCAACAGGATCACAGGATGTCAGGGGTTGGAAGGGACCGAAAGACATCATGGAGTTCAACCCCACCTGCCCCAACCCAACAGCAGAGAATATCATTTTACGCAGCTTTAAGCACAAGAGTGCAGTGATGAATGTCTGACTTGCTGCCTGGCACCATTTCAGAAGTTAACTGTGTCTCTTGAACTGTCGTTGAACCTCAGGTCTCGTGACCAGGCTGCGTTACCCAGTGACCCCTAAAAAGACGACAGCACCAACAACGGCAGGATTCAGCTATGGTAACTGTGTCTTATGTTAACCTACACATGGATTTCCTGGGGACTTTTAAGTCTGTTAAGATGTTGCAATATAGTCTGGAAAATTTGGAAGAGACTTCATTTTGTACCATCCCTACTCTGGCAGGGGTAGGGAGGTGGTTATCCTCTTGTACTCAGCTCTGGTGAGGCCCCACCTTGAGTATCGTGTCCAGTTCTGGGCCTCAATAACAAGAGAGATGTGGAGAGGCTGGAGCTAAGGCAGAGGAGAGGGCAAGGAAGCTGTGAAGGGCCTGGAGAATAAATCTGATGAAGAGCAACTGAAGGAGCTGGGAATGGTTAGTTTGGGAAAGAGAAGGCTGAGGGGAGACCTCATTGTTCTCTACAACTACCTGAAAGGAGGTTGTGGAGAGGCTGCTGCTGGTCTCTTCTCCCAGGTAAATAGTGATAGAACAAGAGGGAATGTCCTCAAGCTACAACTGGGTAGGTTTAGACTGGACATTAGGAAAAACTTTTTCCCAGTAAGAGTGGTCAGGCATTGGAATGTGCTGCCCAGGGAGGTGGTGGAGTCACCAACCTTGGATGTGTTTAAAGATGTTTTGGATGTGGTGCTTAGGGATATGGCTTAGGGGTGACCCTTGTAGAGTAGGATTAATGGTTGGACTTGGTGATCCTGAGGGTCTTTTCCAGCCTGAATGTTTCTGTGATTCTGTGTATGATTGCCTCTGCTGACTTGGGCAGGTCCAAGCTGTACCTTAGATAACCTTGCTCAGAAGACTGGCATGCAAAGGCATCACAGCTGGTGGGAGGTGCGTGGTGCTAAGGGCAGGAGTGAGGAGAAGCAGAACATGTTGCTGGTGCTCCAGGGGAATTCAGCATCTTCCTCCACTATTTTCATGGACACCTAGGGCTCTGCCTGTTTAAAGAGCTGTGCCTTTGGCTGTGTCTTTGGCAGAAGTCTCCAGGCTTCTGACTCAGCTCTGGCCCTTTGATCTTTGTGGAGGGATTTTGTTTTGGTTTGGTTTAGTATAAATTTGGAATAACCTGTTTTAAGCATGGCACATCAGGTGACAGCTGCTATATGTTGGCACCACTTTCTGTGACTGTAGCTTGTCGAAATCAGGTCTGATGGTATCAGTACATAATTGCTGGCCTCAGGAGAGTGTGAGTTTTGCCTTTTGTGCTAGTCAGGAACTGCTTAAAGCTGATGTCTACCTAAAAGTTTGTTCCTTTTGTGGTGCTAGTCAGGAGCTGCTTAGACCTGATGTCTGCCTGAAAGTTAGTTCCCTTGGTGGTGCTAGTCAGGAGCTGCTTAGACCTGATGTCTGCCTGAAAGTTAGTTCCCTTGGTGGTGCTAGTCAGGAGCTGCTTAGAGCTGATCTCTACCTGAAAGTTAGTTCCCTTGGTGGTGCTAGTCAGGAGCTGCTTAGAGCTGATCTCTACCTGAAATTAGTTCCCTTGGTGGTGCATACAAGTGTTTAGTTTTGAAGTTAATTCTAAGTCGTTTCGTCCCTAACTTCCCTAACGCACTAGCAGTGCAGTTTCCCTTTCCCCTCCCTTGTCACCTCCTGGTTCAGCAGGCTGCTCAGCACAGGTCTGACGAGCTGTGCTCTGCTTTGGTGCACAGAGAAATGGGAAATCAATCCCTCGGAGCTGACGTTCATGCGGGAGCTGGGGAGCGGCCTGTTCGGCGTGGTGCGGCTGGGCAAGTGGAGGGCGCAGTACAAAGTGGCCATCAAGGCCATCCGGGAAGGGGCCATGTACGAAGAGGATTTCATTGAAGAAGCTAAAGTCATGATGTGAGTTGTCTGCTTGGCACTTCTGATGCCAGTTCCACACCTCTGACCACAGGCTCACGGAATGTTAGGGGTGGGAAGGGACCTTGAAAGATCATCCAGTCCAACCCCCTGCCAGAGCAGGAGCATAGAATCCAGCACAGATCACACAGGAATGCATCCAGATGGGTCTGGAAAGTCTCCAGAGAAGGAGATTCCACAACCTCTCTGGGCAGCCTGTTCCAGTGCTCTGTGACCCTGACAGTGAAGAAGTTCCTCCTCATGTTGAGGTGGAACCTTCTGTGCTGGAGTTGATATCTATTGCTCCTTGTCCTATCCCAGGGTGCAACTGAGCAGAGGCTGTCCACTCCCTCCTGACCCCCAGCCCTCAGATATTTAGAGACATTTTTAAATCCCCTCTCAGTCTTTTCTTCTCCAGACTGGACAGCCCCAGGGCTCTCAGCCTCTCCTCACAGGGTGGTGCTCCAGTCCCTCAGTCATGCTTATAGTCCTCCCTTGGCCTCTCTCCAGCAGATCCCTGTCCCTCTTGAACTGGAGAGCCCAGAACTGGATGCAATATTCCAGATGCGGCCTCACCAGGGCAGAGTAGATGGGGAGGAGAGCCTCCCTGGATCTGCTGGACACACTCCTCTGAATGCACCTCAGGATCCCATTGGCCTTCTTGGCCCCAAGGGCACGTTGCTGACCCATGAAGAACTTCTTGTCCACCAAGACTCCCAGGTCCTTCTCCACAGGGCTGCTCTCTAGCAGATCGCCTCCTAACCTGTACTGGTGCAGTTTATTCTTCCTTCCCAGGTGCAGGACTCTGCACTTATCCTTGTTGAACCTCATTAAGTTCCCCTCTGCCCAGCTCTCAGTCTATCCAAGTCTCTGAATGTCTGCACAGCCTTCAGGTGTCTCAGCCACGCCTCACAGCTTGGTATCATCAGCAAACTTGCTGAGCAGACTCTCTGTCCCCTCATCAATGTCATTGATGAAGATGTTGAACAGGACTGGACCCAGCTAATGCTGTGTACTGATTACAGAAATGCCTCTAATGGAGCGTTTTAATTACAGCCTGGTGGGGTGGAGAGCTGGGAGCTGGTGGAGGAGGCAATAACCACATGGTCTCAATCTTTCCAGGAAGCTAACACATCCTAAATTAGTCCAGCTGTATGGTGTGTGCACACAACAGAGACCCATTTACATCGTGACAGAGTTCATGGAGCATGGCTGCCTCCTCAATTACCTGAGGCAAAAGCGGGGAGTTTTCAGCAAAGATGTCCTGCTGACCATGTGCCAAGATGTCTGTGAGGGAATGGAGTACCTGGAGAGGAACAGCTTCATCCACAGAGACCTGGTAACATCCCATTAGGCACCTCTGGGTTTTGGTCCATGAAGGGAGTCCTAGGGGAGACACTTGAGGGTTTCTTTGCCTGTGGGGGGATGGTGTCTGGGGGGTCCTGATCTCGGAGGGCTCTCCTGAAGGGTTGTTCGGTGTCTCTTGGCCCATGGGGGGAACCCTTGGGAGAATCTTGGAGGTCCCTGGAGGGGTCCTTACCTATTCCTTCTTGAAACAGCCTTGGTTTTGAACTCACCTCTTCCCTCTTGGAACACCTTGTTCGTAAATAACCACTTCTGCTCGGGCAGAAAACTTTAAGCAGGTGGCTTTTGAGGATCTATACAGGGCTCTAAAACTGCTCTGCCCAGGAAATGATGACAGGTTTGTCTCACCTGAGAGAGGGAAATAAAATCCTCTATTTCTCAATTTCTTTTTCTTAATTAGGAGTTCCCAGCTCTTTGTGCTGGCATTGGAGCCTGCCTCTGTTTTGTCCTGCTGCCATTTTGATCACTCATCCCTAGAGACGATCATTTGTCTTGTGCTTCATTGTGTGGTTTTGGGTTGGGGTTGGTTGTTCTTTGTTTTGTTTGCTTGTGGTTGGGTTTGGCTTTTTGTTTGTGGGGTTTGGTGGGTTTTTTTTTTTTTGGTAGTGGGGTTTTGGTTGGTTTTGGTTGGTTTTCTCTTTGCTCTTCAAAGTGGTTTAACAAAACATTAGGATCAGCATTTAAATGCACGTGTACCTTTTATCATGAGAACATACCACTGGACTTGGCAGATTGGTGAAGTTGCTAAGCAATGAGGACAAAGCCCTCATTAGACCCTTGTCATTTGTCTGCAAGAGACTGCAAGCTTCTCAGCCAGCTCTTCACCATTCCCTTTGCAGGCTGCCAGGAACTGCTTGGTGAGCGACTCAGGAGTGGTCAAAGTGTCGGATTTTGGGATGACAAGGTATGGCTGGAGTGTGCAAACACCTCTGGGAGGATTTAGAATAGAATTAACCAGGTTGGAAAAGACCTTCAAGATCATCAAGTCCAACCTATCACCCAGCACCATCTAATCAACTAAACCATGGCACCAAGTGCCTCATCCAGTCACCTCTTAAACACCTCCAGTGACAGTGACTCCACCACCTCCCTGGGCAGCACATTCCAACGGCCAAACTCTCTTTCTGGGAAGAATTTCTTCCTAATATCCAGCCTAAGGCTCCCCTGGCACAGCTTGAGACTGTGTCCTCTTGTTCTGTTGGTATTTGCCTGGGAGAAGAGACCAACCCCCACCTGGCTACAACCTCCCTTTAGGTAGTTGTAGAGAGCAAGAAGGTCTCCCCTGAGCCTCCTCTTCTCCAGGCTAAGCAACCCCAGCTCCCTCAGCCTCTCCTCATAGGGCTTGTGCTCCAGACCCCTCACATCCAGCCTGGCCTTAAAAGCTTCCAGGCATGGGCCTTCTAGTTTTGTTCCATTCCCCCTAGTCCTATCACTCCCTGATGCCCTAAAAAATCCCTCCCCAGCTTTCTTGTAGCCCCCTTCAGATACTGGAAGGCCACAATGAGGTCTCCTGGGAGCCTTCTCTTCTGCAGACTGAACAGCCCCAACTGCCTCAGTCTGTCCTCATGAGAGCCTGTGTTGTGGGCAGCAGAGCTCGTGCTGCAGAGATGATAATGACTCTGTATTTTGCTAAATAAGTGATAGAAAGAGGTTGCTCAGCAAGTTTGGGATTCTCTTGGGGTAGGTGGTTCAGAGTTGCAGCTCGCTAGCTGAAGTGTGGGAGGTGGGGGTGAGGTGTGTGCATGTGTAATTTCCTGCCCTTGTTAACTGCTAAGTGTGCAAAACCAGGTGGGTGATGTGTGGGCAAGGCAAGGTGTGGGGAGCAGTGCTTCCAGTGAAGGTGTTAAACCATAGTGCTCTAACCACACTTTCCTTAGCTTTTGCCAGCTTTCTGTGCCGCTGAGCTTGCATGCTCCCTGGCAGCTGAATTCAGACTGGCTGGTGGCAAACACAGGGAGGAAGTTATGCTTTTTGCATCGTGTTCTCTTGTAATACAGACACTTAATTTGCCGGTGGGGAGTGGTATGGATGCTAATGCTAAGACTCGACTCATGGGAACGCTGAAGTGGGTCTTGACTGCAACCGTTGTAGTGCCTCAGGGAAGCCCTTTCCGTTGTGTGATGCTCACATCCGTGGCCGTTAGGTGGCAATGTGGACTTCTGAGAGTCAAATCCAACTCGAAATGAAGTGCAGGCTTGGAGCTGGTTGCAAGTCGACGTGTGGGGATTGATTTGTTTTTTATTTATTCTGATTGTGTTTAAAGTATGTTATTTATTTATTTTTTAAAGGTATGTCCTCGATGATCAATACACAAGCTCTTCAGGGGCTAAGTTTCCTGTGAAGTGGTGCCCCCCAGAAGTTTTTAACTACAGCAGGTTCAGCAGCAAGTCAGATGTCTGGTCCTTTGGTAAGACATTACAGATCAGGTTGGAAAAGACCTCAGAGATCATCAAGTCCAACCTATCACCCAACACCGTCTAATCAACTAAACCATGGCACCAAGGGCCTCAGCCAGGCTTTTTTAAAACACTTGTAGGGACAGTGACCCCACCACCTCCCTCGGCAGCACATTCCAATGGCCAAACTCTCTTGCTGGGAAGAATTTCTTCCTAATATCCAGCCTGAACCTCCCCTGGCACAGCTTGAGACTGTGTCCTCTTGTTCTGGTGCTGGGTGCCTGGGAGAAGAGACCAACCCCCACCTGGCTACAACCTCCCTTCAGGGAGTTGTAGAGAGCAAGAAGGTCTCTCCTGAGCCTCCTCTTCTCCTGGCTAAGCAACCTCAGCTCCCTCAGCCTCTCCTCATAGGGCTTGTGCTCCAGACCCTCACAGCCAGCCTGGCCTTAAAAGCTTCCAGGCATGGGGCTTCCACCTGGGCAACCTGTTCCAGTGTCTCACCACCCTCATGGTGAAGAACGTCTTCCCAATTTCTAATCTAAATCTCCCCTCCTCTAGCTTAGATCCATTTGCCCTTGTCCTGTCACTACTCAACACCCTAAAAGTCCCTCCCCAGCTTTATTCATTCATCATTGAAAGAAAAGGGTTCCTCCCCCCAACTTTATCAATAACAGCTGAGCTTCAGCTATTGGGAAAGATTCAGTCATGCAAGAAGAAGCTCAGAGAAACCATTAGTCACTGTTTTGTGCTTGCATAAAGTTCCCCAGAGACCTTTAGAACTGTTACTCAAGTAGCATGGGTTTTAATAAATAAGATCATAGACTAGAAGCTTAGAATGGCTTAGGCTGGAAGGGATCCTAAAGATCATTGACTCCAACCTCCCTACCATGGGCAGGGACACCTCTCAACTAGACTCAGCTGCTCAAGGCCTCATCCAAACTGGTCTCCCCAGGGAGGAGGCAGCCACCACTTCCCTGGGCAGCCTGTTCCAGAATCTCACCACTCTCCTACTGAAGATCTTCTTCCTAAGCTCCAGTCTAAACCTACCCTTCCTCAGCTTCAAACCATTCCCCCTTCTCCTGTCTTTAGACACCCTGATGAAAAGTCCCTCTGCAGCCTTCCTGTAGGATCCCTTCAGGTACTGGAAGGTAGCTCTAAGGTCTCCCCAGAGTCTTCTCTTCTCCAGGCTGAACACCTCCAGCTCCCTCAGCCTATCATCACAGCAGAGGTGTTGCAGGCCTTGAATCATCTTTGTGACCTCCCCTGGATTCCCTTCAACAGCTCTGTGTCCTTCTTATGCTGGGGACACCAGAACTGGAGGCAGTGTTGGAGGTGGGGTCTCAGCAGAGCAGAGCCAAGGGGCAGAATCCCCTCTCTTGCCCTGCTGGCCACACTCCTCTGGCTGCAGCCCGGCACACAGCTGGGCTGCTTGAGGGCACTGCTGGCTCATGCTGAGCTTCTCAGCAATCAGCACCTCCAAGTCTCTTTTAGGATGTCTTCAGCAATGACAGGTGAACACTTCCTAGAACATGGATCTCAACCTATTTACCTGTAATCAGCAATCCTGAGCCCAGAACTCAAAACAGGAACAGCTTCTAGGAGGTCCTTTGCTTCTTTTCTTAACATTTATTTAATTATTTATTTTCTTTTAGGTGTTTTAATGTGGGAAGTATTTACGGAAGGAAAAATGCCCTTTGAGAAAAGCTCCAACTATGAAGTGGTGACAATGGTTAGCCAAGGGCACCGTCTGTATCGGCCCAAACTCGCCTGCAAGCAGGTGTATGAGATGATGATGATGTGCTGGCAGGAGGTAAACGTTTCATTTTCCTGTCTTTTCATTGAAAAACACACCAAAGGAAAAACAGGGGGGTGGGGGGAGGGAAGTCAATCTAGGCCACACTTTGAGTCCTGTGTCCAGTTCTGGGCCCCTCAATTTAAGAAGGACATTGAGACACTTGAACGTGTCCAGACAGGGGCAAGGAGGCTGGGGAGGGGTCTGGAGCACAGCCCTGTGAGGAGAGGCTGAGGGAGCTGGGGTTGCTTAGCCTGGAGAAGAGGAGACTCAGGGGAGACCTCATTGCTCTCTACAACTCCCTGCAGGGAGGTTGTAGCCAGGCAGAGGTTGGTCTCTTCTCTCTAGCAACCAGCACCAGAACAAGAGGACACAGTCTTAGGCTGCGCCAGGGGAGGTTCAGGCTGAAGGTGAGGAGAAAGTTCTTCCCAGAAAGAGTAATTTGCCATTGGAATGTGCTGCCCAGGGAGGTGGTGGAGTCCCCATCCCTGGAGGTATTCAGGAGGGGATTGGATGTGGCACTTGAAGCCATGGTTTAGTTAGTCATGAGGTGTTGGGTGACAGGTTGGACTTGGTGATCTCTGAGGTCTTTTCCAACCTTATTGATTCTGTGATTTGACTTTCAGAAACCAGAGGGGCGCCCCACTTTCGAAGACCTGCTTCACACAATCGTTGACATTGCAGAGGGGGAAGATGCTTTCTGAAAAACAACAGCAGCAGCAAAGACAACTGTGCCACAAGTCCAGGAGAGAAGCCACTTCCCAGAGATGTGTGGCTTGACCTTGTGAACAGCTTGGTTGTGTAAGCTGCTGGATGCTTCTAAACAGCATGGAGAACCTGTAACAGCTGATACAGAATACAGAATTAACCGGGTTGGAAAAGACCTTTCAGATCATCAAGCCCAACCTATATCCCAGCACCATCTAATCTACTAAACCATGGCACTAAGTGCTCATCCAGTCTCTTTGTAAACACTTCCAGTGATGGTGACTCCACCACCTCCCTGGGCAGCACGTTCCAATGGCCAATCTCTCTTTCTGTGATGAATTTCTTCCTAACATCCAGCCCAAACCTCCCCTGGTGCAGCTTGGGGCTGTGTCCTCTTGCTCTGTTACACTCCACAGGGGAGTTTCTCCTGATGTTGGGAAATACTGCCAGCCTCTATATCCTCTGGAAAGTCAGCATTGCACAGCTGCCAAGTTGAGCTCTCTTTATGGAGGAAAGAGAGAGAGAATGTGACCAAAGCCCAGGAGCCTCATTTGCATTTAGTGGGTTGGGTTTGTGTACATACAGTCCACATCTCTGAGTTTCTCTTTATCCAGACAGTAGCATTAGTGGTGATTTGCATGCTTAAAAATTGAAGGCATCTATAAATGGCTATTTACTGACATTGAACCATTTCCAGAGATACTCCAGAAACGTTTTCTCTGTTGCTGGGTGTTTTACGACACACCAAGAACACAAAACATCTTCCATTTGCACAGCGTGGGCTGTTAACAGCACAGCCTTCAGCATAGTGTAACACTCAAAGCTTTGCTTCTGCACTGAGCTGTGGTGTGCCCCAAGCTATTCTAGGCTGCTTGGGCAACCTGGTCTTGATGTTATTTGTGGACAACTAAGTCCCTGCTTGGTCAACCAGAGATCTCCCATACGTAGTCTTGATGTCATATATGGACAACTAAGTCCCTGCTTGGTCAACCAGAGACCTCCCATATGTAGTCTTGATGTTATTTGTGGACAACTAAGTCCCTGCTTGGTCAACCAGGGATCTCCCATATGTAGTCGTGGTGTTAGTTGTGAAAACTTCAGTCCAAGCTTCAGCACAACTGGCTGTCAGTGTACCACAGTACCTTGGTTTGGATTGACTCTCAAATAATTTATATGCTGTATATGTATTGTAAATATATAAATTCAATGCATTTATTTATCTACAAAGTGTGTTTTCCTCTTGGAATTTTCAAGCACAAGTTTGTCCTAGCTTCAGTTGTGTGTGGTGGTGCAAATGACAGTAAACTCTCATGTATCTAAGGGGGGCTTCTCTTTCTTTCTGTTGTCTGCATGTACAGCAATCATAGAATCAACCAGGTTGGAAGAGACCTCCAAGATAGAATAGAATTAACCAGGTTGGGAAAGACCTTTGAGATCATTGAGCCCAACCTATCACCAAACACTATCTAATCAACTCAACCATGGCAGCACGTGCCCCATCCAGTCTCTTCTTGAACACCTCCAGGGACAGTGACTCCACCACCTCCCTGGGCAGCACATTCCAAGGGCCAGTCTTGCTTTCTGGGAAGAATTTCTTCCTAACATCCAGCCTGAACCTCCCCTGGCACAGCTTGAGACTGTGTCCTCTTGTTCTGGTGCTGGCTGCCTGGGAGAAGAGACCAACCCCCACCTGGCTACACTCTCCCTTCAGGGAGTTGAAGACAGCAAGAAGGTCTCCCTTGAGCCTCCTCTTCTCCAGGTTAAGCAACCCCAGCTCCCTCAGCCTCTCCTCACAGGGCTGTGCTCCAAACCCCTCCCCAGCTTTGTTGCCCTTCTCTGGACACATTCCAGCAGCTCGACATCTTTCCTCATCCAGACCAACCTATCGGCCAGCCCTATCCAATCAACTAGACCATGGCACTAAGTGCCATCCAGGCTTTTCTTGAAGATCTCCAGGTATGGTGACTCCACCACCTCCCTGGGCAACCTGTGCCAGTCTCTCACCACCCTCATGGGGAACAACTTCTTCCTAACATCCAACCTGAATCTACCCATTTCTAATTTTGTTCCATTCCCCCAGTCCTATCACTCCCTGACACCCTCAGAAGTCCCTCCCCAGCTTTCAGTTAACCAGGTTGGGTTTGGGTTTATTTGTTTAGTTTGGGGTTGGGTTTGTTTGGCTTGGTTCTTTGTTTTGTGTGTGTGTGGTTTATATTTGTTTGGTTTGCTGTTTGTTCCAAAAGAAGGTAAGTAGGTGGGGGTCAAGCAGTAGCTGTTGTTCACCCCATTTCCTCTCAGAGCTCAGCCTTGGGCTGTTTTCCTTTGGTGGTTAGTTCTGTGGGGTTCCTTATGGAAAATCCTGTGTAGCTGCCTTCTGAGAAGAAAGTTCATTGTGCTCAACAGCTCCCTTCAGATGAGTGTGTGGCAGCAAATTCCAGTGCTGGGAAATGTTGTCAGTGATGCCCTCCTCTAGCTTGGATCCATACCCCCAAGCCTATCACTCCCTGACACCCTCAAAAGTCCCTCCCCAGCTTTCTTGTAGCCCATTTCAGATACTGGAAGGCCACAAGAAGGTCTACTCAGAGCCTTCTCTTCTCCAGACTCCAGAGCCCCAACTCCCCGAGTCTGTCCTCACAGCAGAGCAGCTCCAGCCCTCTGCTCATCCTGCTGGCCCTTCTCTGGACACGTTTTAGCACCTCCAGCTCCTTCCTGTAATGGAGGCTCCAGAACTGGACACAGTGCTCCAGGTGGGGTCTCACCAGAGCAGAAGGAGAGAATCACTTCCCTTGACCTGCTGGCTACACTTTTTTTGATGCAGCCCAGGCTCTGGTTGGCTTCCAACCAAACCCTCATTTAGAATCCACTTCTTTGTGCACAGGACCAAGCTGCTCAACCCAAGATGATTCTCTTTGGACCTAAGAGAGAGTGTTTAAATGCTTACCAGAACTAGGAATTACACTTCTTTTTATCCCTTGCTTTTAAAACAAAAAAAAAACCCCACATAGCATTTAATACATAACCCAATAATAATTTATTACAAGAGAAATATTAGCAGAGTGTCACCACAACCTGAAGCTATTCTAAGCTAGTAATTGAATATAAATATTTTCTAAAATAATATCTCTTATAGCAAATGGGTTTTATACCAAAAAACTCCCTCCCTGATTGATTTCTTAACACAACAGCCTTCCTGTACACCAGGAAAAGAAGCATCCATTCGCTTCTCTGATGCAAGAAAATAGCATTCTTGGTGTAAGAAAATAGCATTCTTTTCCAGGGAGATTTGATTTATGCATAAAAGCAGATCCAGAGGTCCAGTAAAAAAAAAATACAGCATTTTCCCTTGGTTGATTGACTCCAGGAGTTGGTAGAAAAAGAGTCCAGACCTTGCAACACATCCATTCAAGAACTGCAGAATTGAATTAACCAGGTTGGAAAAGACCTTTGACATCGAGTCCAACCTCTCATCCAGCACCACCTAATCAACTAAACCATGGCACCAAGTGCCTCATCCAGGCTCTTCCTAAACAACTCCATGATGGGAAAAATCCACCTTGTAAGCATAGCGTAGGAAGACCATTCTTGCCTGCTGAAATCCTCCAGGAAGAGATGCTGCAGGAGAAGGGGACAAGACTGCTCGCTGCCTGGCATCCAATCACCATCAGGTTTCTGTCATGTTTATTACTGAACCTTTTCATTTATTACTACTGACAGCTGGCACAAAGGAGTGGCCCACATTTGAGTGGCCTCACAGATGGTTTGCCAGGGGATTGCAGAGGAGAGGAGCAATCTGCTGCACAGAGGTAGGCTGAGCCTGCAGTTACAGAATACAGAATTAACCAGGTTGGGAAAGACCTCTGAGATCATTGAGCCCAACCTATCAGCTAACACCATCTAATCAACTCAACCATGGCACCACGTGCCCCATCCAGTCTCTTCTTGAACACCTCCAGGGACAGCGACTCCACCACCTCCCTGGGCAGCACATTCCAATGGCCAATCTCTCTTGATGGGAAGAATTTCTTTCTCACCTCCAGCCTAAGGCTCCTCTGGCACAGCTTCAGACTGTGTCCTCTTGTTCTGTTGGTAGTTGCCTGGGAGAAGAGACCAACCCCCACCTGGCTACAACCTCCCTTCAGGGAGTTGTAGAGAGCAAGAAGGTCTCCCCTGAGCCTCCTCTTCTCCAGGCTAAGCAACCCCAGCTCCCTCAGCCTCTCCAGCCCCCTCCCCAGCTTTGTTGCCCTTCTCTGGACACCTTCCAGCAACTCAACATCTTTCCTAAACTGAGGGGCCCAGAACAGGGCACAGGACTCAAGATGTGGCCTAAGCAGTGCTGAGTACAGGGCAGAATGACTTCCCTGCTCCTGCTGGCCACACTGTTCCTGATGCAGGCCAGGATGCCACTGACCTTCTTGGCCACCTGGGCACACTGCTGGCTCTTGTTCAGCCTACTGTCAACCAGTACCCCCAGATGCCTTTCTGCCTGGCTGCTCTCAGCCACTCTGACCCCAGCCTGTAGCACTGCATGGGGTTGCTGTGGCCAGTGTGTAGAACCTGGCACTTGGATGTGTTCAATCTCATGCCCTTGGACTCTGCCCATCTGTCCAGTTTGTCAAGGTCCCACTGCAGAGCTTCCCTACCCTCTAACAGATCCACACCTGCCCCCAGCTTGGTGTCATCTGCAAACTTACTAATGATGGACCCAATCCCCTTGTCCAGACAGTGACTAAAGATATTGAACAGGATGGGGCCCAACACTGATCCCTGGGGGACATCACTAGTGACTGCACTTGGTGGCATGGTTTAGCTGATGTAGTGGTGTTAGGTCATGGGCTGCACTTGATGATCTCAGAGGTCTTTTGCAGCCTCAATAATTCTGTGATTCATGATACTTCAGTGATGAATACTGCTTGAGAGCTGTGCTGACTGAATAAAACGTTGTCCTCCTCATGTGCCCAAGCTGGCTCTTCCATGCTCTCCAGCAGAGTGTGACAGGTCTCATCCTCACGGTGAGGTCGTGACGGTTCCTTGGCCACGGTGGCCATCAACTGTCTCCAGGTGATGTTAGTATTTTTGAAAGCATGCAGTAGAAAAATACCAATGATGATGCTGCAGAAGCCACTAAGGGTTCCAATGATATCACCCAGGTCCATACTGCTCCACTCCTTGAAGAGGATGATGGAGCATGTCACGACCGTGGTGGTGAAGCAGACATAGTAAACAGGTGTCACTAGCGAGGTGTTGAACACGTCCAAGGCTTTGTTGAGATAGTGGATTTGAGTGCTGATTGAGAGCACCAAGACACCCACCAAGAGGTAGACCAGTGGATGGCGATAAACTGGCTTCTGCTCCAGCAGCTGCTTCATGGCAATGCCCAGGCCTTTCACAGAGGAGACAGAGAAAGCCCCGATGAGCGAGCAGATCAAAACGTAGACCAGGATGTTTGTCTGACCTCTCCTTGGAGCCACGGCAAACATCAGCACCAGGGCAACAACTGTCAGGAGAGCAGCAAACGTGACAAATGCTGGAAGACAGAGGAAAGGGGAGAGGAGTGAGGGGCATGAGGCTACAGCCAAGGACATGCTAAAAGTTATTCAGTGTCCTGAATGCTTCTCTAGTTAATTGCAGTTGTAAACAGACCTGGATCTTGCAGCTTTCTTTCCATCTCATCTAGTGAGATGACCTCCTCCTCCTCAGGGGCATGAATGACCATGACTGTTGACCCCAAAATGCTCAGCATGCAGCCCAGCTTGCCGTGAATATTCAGCTTCTCATTTAAAAAATAGGATGACAATACAGCACTGTTGGGCAACGTAGAAGCAGAAGGGTTAGCTCCAGCAGCCATGTGAGATGTTCAAAATGTGTGTGAATCACAGGATTATTGAGGCTGCGAAAGACCTCTGAGATCATCAAGTCCAGCCTACGACCTAACACCACCACATCAGCTAAACCATGCCACCAAGTGCCACATCCAATCTTTTCTTAAGGACCTCCAGGTATGGCGACTCCACCACCTCCTGGGCAGTCCATCAGCCTTGTTGTCAGGAAGTACTTCCTAATATCCAACCTAAACCTCCTCTGGCCCAGCTTCATACCATGTTCTCTTGTCCTGTCACTGGTTGCCTGGGAGAAGAGCCTGACCCCCACCTGACTACACCTTCCTTTTAGGTAGTTGAAGAGAGTGACAGGTGGGGGTTGGTCTCTCCTCCCAGGCAACCACCATCAGAACAAGAGGACACAGTCTCAAGCTGCACCAGCGGAAGTTTAGGCTGGAGGTGAGGAGAAAGTTCTTCCCAGAAAGCATAATTGGCCATTGGAATGTGCTGCCCAGGGAAGTGGTGGAGTCACCATCCCTAGAGGTGTTTAAGAGGGGACTGGATGTGGCACTTGGAGCCATGGTTTAGTTGATTAGATGGTGTTGGGTGATAGGTTGGACCTGATGATCTCTGAGGTCTTTTCCAACCTGGTCGATTCTCTAATACCCCCACCCGGCTACAACCTCCTTTCAGGTAGTTTAGAGAGCAAGAAGGTCTCCCCTGAGCCTCCTCTTCTCCAGGCTAAGCAACCCCAGCTCCCTCAGCCTCTCCTCACAGGACTGTCCTCCAGACCCCTCCCCAGCCTCATTGCCCTTCTCTGGACACTTTAAAGTGTCTCAATGTGCTTCTTAAATTGAGGAGCCCAGAACTGGACACAGGACTCAAGGTGTGGCCTAACCAGTGCTGAGTACAGGGCAGAATTGACTTCCCTGCTCCTGCTGGCCACACTATTTCTGCTGCAGGCCAGGATGCCATTGGCCTTCTTGGTCACCTGGGCACACTGCTGGCTCATGTTCAGCTGCTATCAACCAGTACCCCCAGGTCCCTTTCTGCCTGGCTGCTCTCCAGCCACTCTGTCCCTAGCCTGTAGCACAGCATTAGGTAATAGGTTGGACTTGGCAGTCTCTGAGGTCTTTTCCAACCTGGTTGATTCTGTGATTTTCTTTTAAATCTTTTTCACAACTGAAGGAGAGGATAAGGCTTCTGTGGAAAGCTTTAGTTCTCTAGGAGGAGATAAATGACAAGGTTCTACCACTGTGCATCAGCAGTACACCTGCCATACACTGATAACAAATACTTTATAAGTGGGAAAGTATATATTTGGAACCAGACTTACTCCTCCTACCCAGAAACTTCACTTCTCAATAAGAAAATGATCTTTCTACAGAGGGACAAAAAGCATTTTTTTTTTCCAATCCATATATTGCTTTTAAATTTTCTTATTCGAATTCTCTGGTTCTAGTCCAAGACTAAAATCCCCTCAGGCAGGGAAGGGTCCACTTGCCACTGTCTGCCCCCACTTTGTACAAACCTTATGAGAACACTGAGTGCCCCCAACGGGGTAACTAGGGTTGCAGGTGCAAAGGCATAGGCAGCAAAGTTCACAGCTTCTCCTAAGCCCACTGTGGAAGGAAGAACATTTGGGTCAGGCTCAGGTGGAGGGGAGCAGTAGAAGGAGTATCAGTGTAACTATTTTGTAAGGTATCAAATGTAAATCATAATCTGTTTTTCTCCACTGTATGTCCAAATGTTCCTTTCATGATTGTCTGACCTCCTCCAGACACAGTAAAGGCTGCAGAAAATGAAATACCTTCCCCCTAAGCACTCCTAGGAGCTGAACAGGTCTAGTTCCATCACCTTTGACTAGATATGAAAGGAAAGGCTTCTATTCCATCACCTTTGACTAGATATGAAAGGAAAGGCTTCCATTCTGCTGTGGCAGATGTAGGCTGATGCCTAGGAAATTTTCCACTGATCTTGAGTAGAAAAAGTGGTGGAATGTAAATAAATTACCACTGGATGCAAAAGAAAACTAATGATAAGGTCTAACTAATCCCATTGGGCTGATAACTAACAGTTGTATGAACTAACATAAGGTTAGTTGTATAAATGTGGTGAAGGTACATTCTGGCCAGTTACTAGATCTGGCCCCAGCATGTGGACAGGTCTCCCCTCCTTCAGGAGGAAGACAAAAGCCAAGGCATTAGCCAGGCCAGCACGCACCCAGCACATGCAGTGCTTGTGCAATTACCAAGTGTGGCATAATTCCAGCCTCACGCTCTCTATAGGCTGAAGCCAGCTGTCTATGAGAGTGCCCATTGGTCAAACCCAGCCTCGAGGAATCTAAAGTATCACCCCTGTTGGTAAACAAGTTGCCCCCTCTTTCACTTTGGCTCTGTACTTGCTCGAGAGAACAACTCTCGGGCTATAGCCTCTGCCATTGAGCTTGTTGTTGTCAGCTTCTATCATCCATGCACGCATACTGAAGCCTCTGCAGTTTGAGAAGCACTCTGATCGTGAGGATCCCCCAGAGGGAGGACCTTCGCTGAGCCCGAGCAGCCAGCGTCGCCACAGCCAGTCGTACCGACCGGGAGAGCCACCGTGCCACCGGAGGACTGGACCAGCCCCCGAGGGTAAGATCTGCCCAGTTGCCGGGGAGAAGGGACTTGATAGAGACTGAGTCCGCATATGCCTAGCCCCGCTGTAGCGGGAGAGGAGCAGCCACGTGTGCCGCTCCGAGCCCTGTAACCTCAGGGAAGACTAAAGCACTCTTCGTGCCTATACTGCTCTGAACCCGGGACCACTCCGAGCGTCCTGCTGTTCCTTTAAGCCCAGTAACCGAGAAGCCGCCGCTCAGCGCAGCCGCATTCTCTCTCCGAGGCTGTTTACATCAGCCCCAAGACTCGTCGCCACGGGGCCGACCCCATAGCTATTGTTTGCTGTCGTTGTCCGACCGGGAACCTCTGAGCCGCCTACCGGCAACCGTCGCCCCGCCCTGCCGTGCGAGCCGACTCCCAGGGCCGACCCCACGGGCCGAATCCGACCAGGACCTATCCCTATTGTCTGGAGGGAACTGACCGAGTCCTGAAGGGAACCTGCTTCCGAGCTAAGCCCAGGTTCCAGTATTCCCTCTCCACTGCTGCGGAGAGAGGAGACAGTAACCCAACGCCGCCGTCCAACTCGACTAGGAGCCAGCCCAGCGGCAGGAGTCTGCCGGACCCCCACCTTGCTACCAACAACAGCTACAGAGCATCTCCCACGTGCTTTCCATCCACTAGCACTCAGTTCAAAGTATCCGCGTCCAGCAGAGCAATCGCAGACGCATAGAGATTGCAATATCGCTGTATATAGCCAGAAGCCGCCCGCGTCCCGCCGAGTCGCCGTCTAGTGGCCAAGCGGCGGAACTGCACCCTTCATTACATAAAATACAGATAGTCTGTAGATAGTTTAATTGAGTTCTAATCATAATACTAAGCCACTTATGGAATGTATTTCACGAACGTGCACTAGAACGTGTATATAAGTTGTTGATTCATTGGTTATTAATAATTTGATAATACAAATAATATTTTCATAATGCATATTACATATTTAAAAATTTAATTAACCTCTTCACAACAATAAACTTTTTCTCAGCTCTTGGCTCTAGCAGATACTAGCTGGTGACTTCTGCTGGCTTGCTGACCTTGGCTGTGTTCTTGTTGTGGGCTACAAGCTACTCTCTGCTCTGCTCTTTCTCTTTTCCCTTGTACAGGGTGGAGGGAAGGGAGCAGAGAGGGGGAAGCTGTTGGTAACCCCTGGTCTTGTCCAGGGGGACTCTTGTGTTGTTTGTAAATTGTAAATACCTGCAAATCCTGTCTATTTTGCACATATTCATTGCATTTCTTATTTCTAGACTGTGGTTGTGCTTGTAAAGAGAGCTTCATTTGCATCCATCTGAGCTGGCCTGGCAATTTTATTTTGGGCAGGGGGGAGGCGTAATTTCAACCCACCACATCTGCAAAGAGCAAACATGATATTGGAGAGATGGGACAGCAGAACAGCTTCTGTCATGGAGGTGATTGCAAAGACAGTGAAGTGAGATGAGTGAAAAATCAAGGAGTGCATCTATTTGCAACCATCTGCTTCATGTAACATTTCCATACAGGCTGAGAGGAAGGAGGTGACTTACTTGAAAGCAATCCAGCCCACCAAAGCCATTCCTTCAGGTAAGAATGTCCACCCTGTCCTGAGAGCAAGGAAAAAAAGTGATCTGAGAGGGGATTGAATAAATGCTTATAAATACCTGAGGGCTGGGGGTCAAGAGGGAGGGGACAGGCTCTGCTCAGTGACAGGACAAGGGGCAATGCATATAAACTCCAGCACAGGAGGTTCCACCTCAACAGGAGGAGGAACTTCTTCACTGTGAGGGTCACAGAGCACTGGAACAGGCTGCCCAGAGAGGTTGTGGAGTCTCCTCTGGAGTGAAACCCCATCTGGATGCATTCTTGTGTGACCTGTGCTAGACTGCATGGTCCTGCTCTGGCAGGGGAGTTTCACCTCGATGATCTTTGGAGGTCCCTTCCAACCCCTAATACCCCGTGTGAGCTTAGAAAAACTCATCTGAAGAGGATGTTATCTGGTTGTGACCTGAAGAAGACTGACTTGTGACTGATTTTTATCACTCTACTGCTTTGTAGCTTAAGACTTCTGAAAAAAAAATTATATCTGACTAAAGGGCTTCTTCCAAGCAAAACCAAAATGTTCCCAAAGATTTTTGGTGAGCTTAAGAATGCTTCCAAGTGCTTTCCCAGATCAGATCCAACACATTCATATACAGTCAGTTGCATTTTGGCTTTGCTTATGCATTCAGTTGTGAGAAATTAGAAAGAAAAATGCCACTGCATGCAGATGCTTTCTGTTAAAAAATAAACAATTAAATGATATCACATCCTGGGCTGCAGCGAGGGAAGCAGAGCCAGCAGGTCGAGGGAGGTGATTCTCCCTCTCTACTCTGCTCTGCTGAGACCCCGCCTGGAATACTGTGTCCAGTTCTGGAGCCCCTAGGACAGGAAGGATCTGGAGGTGCTGGAAGGTGTCCAGAGAAGGGCCACGAGGATGAGCAGAGGGCTGGAGCTGCTCTGCTATGGAGACAGACTGAGTGAGTTGGGGTTGTTCAGTCTGGAGAAGAGAAGGCTCCCAGGAGACCTAATTGTGGCCTTCCGGTATCTGAAAGGGGCTGCAAGAAAGCTGGGGAGGGACTTTTGAGGGTGTCAGGGAGTGATAGGACTGGGGGGAAATGGAAAAAAATAGAAATGGGTAGATTGAGATTGGATGTCAGGAAGAAGTTCTTCCCCATGAGGGTGGTGAGAGCCTGGCACAGGTTGCCCAGGGAGGTGGTGGAAGCCTCATGCCTGGAGGTGTTTGCAGCCAGGCTGGCTGTGGCTGTGAGCAACCTGCTGTAGTGTGAGGTGTCCCTGCCCATGGCAGGGGCTTGGAACTGGCTGATCCTTGAGGTCCTTTCCAATCTTAACAATTCTATGATTCCAATTCTGAAACCCCAGTCCTTCCAATCACATTCAAAGAATTGTTTTCATCCCTAGTCTGTTCTGTTCTTCATTGTTGAAGCAGGACAGTTTTCAACTATGAAGCTGTCTTAAACGTGTGTTCTATGACTCAAACCTTGCCAAGTTATAGAAGGTGTTTCAGTCCCCAGCAGGTGCAAGGCAGGCACCAGTGCTTACCAGCTCGGGGCACTCCTTTGTCTGCCAGCTTCAGAAGTCCTTTTTTCTTCAGTATGAAACTAGATCCAATAAAGATACTGGAAGCTATTGCCAAAGCCAAGCCAACAAAGAGGTGATACTTGCTTCCAGCAAGCGTGGCAATGCCCTGGCTCGTTCCATTGAGCGTCCCGTCCATGGAGGCGAGGAGAGAAGAGTGCAATTCAGACACGTTGATGATCTGGCACAGTGCTTGGCAGGAGTCATGGCAAGCCAAAGGCAGCACAGCACCTGGGTGGAGAAAAAGGAGGACAAGTGATTCATAAACATGGCACAGCCCCATCCTCACACTCCTTTACATGTCCTCCCAGAACACTTGTCACTCCTGATGATGCAAACAGCTCATGAAATCCACATAACATGCACAGTGCTGCCCCAGCTCATTACCCACTCCTGTAAATCACAACTGCATACATGATTTTATGTAATCATGGAGTCATAGAATTGTGAGGGTTGGAAGGGCTGCTCTCTAGCAGATCACCTCCTAACCTGTACTGGTGCAGTTTATTCTTCCTTCCCAGGTGCAGGATTCTGCACTTATCCTTGTTGAACCTCATTAGGTTCCTCCCTGCCCAGCTCTCAGTCTGTCCAGGTCTCTGAGTGGCTGCACAGCCTTCAAGTGTCTCAGCCAAGCCTCCCAGTTTGGTATCATCAGCAAACTTGCTGAGCAGACTCTCTGTCCCCTCATCAATGTCATTGATGAAGATGTCAAACAGGACTGGACCCAATACTGATCCCTGGGGGACTCCACTAGTTACAGCTCTCCAACGAGACTTGGCACCATTGACCACCACTCTTAGAACTCTCTTTTGGAACCGGTTCCTAATCCATCCAGTTCCTAATGCATCTAATCCATCCAGCTGTGGTGTTGCACAGGTTCTCATGGCAGACTGCAGCACACACAGAGCAAGGTACAGTGAATGTTTTAAGGATAACCTCTTTGGAAAGAAAGGTTTTATGGCGAAGGTGTGTTGAAATGTGAGACAGCTGATGCAGAAGTACAAAAGCTCAGTCCATTGTGATTCATACAAGGCACTGGATGCAACAAATAATTTTGCTTTCCATGCTTCCCCTCTAATTAAAGTGACATTTGAATGATTCATCCTGCTGAGTGGCATCATCAGTAACACACTCACTTGTTTTTTTCTTTCCATGTGTGTGTGCATCCCTAGGCTCTGGAAATATTGATGTTCTGTCAAAAGTACTTCACTGCACTTGATGCTGTCTAGGAAGGAGCAGTTAAAATAGCAAAGCTATTAAAAGCTGTGAAATTTGATAGCACATAGAGTCATAGAATTGTTAGGGTCAGAAGGGATCATCTAGGATCATCTAGTTCCCATCCCCTGCCATGGGCAGGGACACCTCACACTACAGCAAGTTGCCCAGAGCCACATCCAGCCTGGCCTTCAAAACCTCCAGGGATGAGGCTTCCACCACCTCCCTGGGCAACCTGCTCCATCTTCATTTGCAGCTGACAATGCTGATACGAAGACTGGGTGAGGTCACCCCTTTACAAGGAAGGAACTAAAAGGTCTCCAAGGAGATGTTACTGTGGCCTTCCAGTATCTTAAAGGGGCTGCAAGAAAGCTGGGGAGAGACTTTTAGGGTGTCAGGGAGTGATAGGACTAGGAGGAACGGAGCAAAACTATGAGTGGCTAGATTCAGATTGGATGTTAAGAAGTTGTTCCCCACATGGGTGGTGACACACTGGCACAGATTGCCCAGGGAGGTGGTGGAAGCCTCATGCCTGGATGTTTCTAAGCCCAGGCTGGATGTGGCTCTGAGTAACCTGACCTAGTGTGAGGTGCCCTTGTCCGTGGGAGGGGGTTTGGAACTGGAAGATGCTTGGGGTCCCTTCCAACCCTGACAATTCTGCCATCTGTTCCCAGCTGTCCTTTGCCACACAGCAAACATACCACAGGAAGCTATAATTTGATTTATCAGGCTGTGCAATCACATTTCCTTGTTTGCCAAGAGAGTTTCTACAGAGCAGGAGTTCCTTTGCATCGCTTCACAAAAATGGTCCCACAGGATGGGTATGTCCATGTCCTGCAGCTGAAGATCAAACTTGCAAAGAACCTGCAGCCATATGGAATTACTCTTGCATGGTATGTAGGGTAGATAGGATTCTGCCAGCCTCATCATTCCTTAAAGTTGCAATTGGATAATGTAAAAGAAATGGAATTTGCATCTGCACCTGAAAGTATTTTGGAACCCTACAGAATTAGCATAGCCTTAGAAGAAAACTTTGCATGTATTTAACTTTTGACATAATTATGAAAAGATGAAATCACAAAAGAAAACTACAGAGAAGTCCTCCAAGCATTGATGTTTCTCTTAGCTAAGTCCTTCGAGGCAGAAAAGGGGAGAGGTTGCCAGGGAATGAAATCCCTTAGCTCTCAGTAGCTGATAACGATGCTACACTAGGGGGAATGGAAGGAAGCTGGAGGTGGGGAGATTCAGGCTGGATGTGAGGAAGAAGTTCTTCACCGTGAGAGTGGTGAAGGCCTGGAATGGGTTGTCCAGGGAGGTGGTTGAGGCCCCATCCCTGGAGGCGTTTAAGACCAGGCTGGATGAGGCTCTGACCAGCCTGATCGAGCGTGGGGTGACCCTGCCCATGGCAGGGGGTTGGAACTAGATGATCCTTGTGGTCCCTTCCAACCCTGACTGATACTATGATACTAAACCAGACTGGGATGGTTGTACCAGCACCAGCCAGCTGCATCAGGTTTTATGTGAGAAGCAGCAGCAGCTCTTGCCTTTGAGTAAAAGAAAGCACGAAGGTAAAAAAAGCTCCTGCTAAGTGTGGTCTTCTGCAATGGTAAAGGCAGCTTTCTATCAGTGTGTTTGGTTTCTACAGTAATGAGCACAACTTCTCCTCTTATTCTGCCCCTTTTTTTTTTTGGTGTGTGTGTGAATGGTGTACCTCCATGTAGCTGGAGATGAATGGCAGGCTTATTCCTTTCCACATGATACTGCTGCTGCTTTTCCTACTGAATCTTAACTTTCCCCTCCCCAGCAGACTTTGCAACATCAAATAATGAAAATTTAATCATGCCATCTGCAGTAAGCTACTCAGTGACTGCCACAGGATGTTTCTCTCCTTTTTGAAACACAATCTTTGCTCACATTTACAAAGAGACACTGGGTCTCTCCCCTGGTCCACCTGCCAGCTGAGAAGAGTCACTCTGGATGGTTCTCCTCTCCTTTCATCGTGCTGAGAAGCTCTTTCTGGTTTTAAAAAACGCTGTCACTTGTTCCATTTACATGTAAAGTGGGATGTCACCGCTGATCACACAACCACCTGAGAGCTGGGAAGGGGAAGCCGATCCAGGAACTACAATTACTTGACTGCCTACTGGCACCAGTCTGAAGATTACCTGGAAGGACTGAGGAAGGTGACACATCCCTTGAGGCCACCTGGCTTGCTCAGCACCCGGTTTCTGTAGCTAAGCGTAGTTTCACTTCCCACTTTCAAACGTCAACAAACATGTCAGCAGAACTCCTCCTCGCAGAAATAAACTCTCCCAGCTCTGACTCAAGGCTGATAGCAACAGGAAACCAACCTGAGTTCTGGTGGCCACTGCTGTGACTTCTACAGCGTTATGATTTACCTAAGCCTGGAAATGTTTTCTCAAACACCTAAATATCATCCGTCCAGGTCAAGTAGATCAATGCACACTCCCTGTAGAAAGTTTAACCTGCTGTCGTTTTGCTGTCCTGCAAAAGCCTGCGATGAACCTACCTTGTAGTTCATCAGTGGCAGCCAGCTTGGCTTTTGTCCTGCCACTGAAGATGACTGGTCCTAAGTCATCTGGAAAACTATTTGTTTGGATTGGATGTGTAATTCGACTATTTTTATTGTGCTCCTAAGTCAGCTCACATCTGGCAGGGGCACAAAATGCCTTTCTCCTTCATCTGGGAAATCACACAGGGGGTTGAAAGTGTTGGAAGGGACCCCCAAAGATCATCTATTCCAGCTCCCCCTCTAGAGTAAATCAAGCAGGAACACGTACAGGTGGGTTTGGAATGCCTCCAGAGACACAGACTCCACAACCTCTCTGAGCAGCCTGTCCCAGTGCTGTGCCACCCTCACGATGAAGAAGTTTTCCCTTATGTTTAAGTGTGTTCTAGTTTGTGTCCATCGCCCCTTCTCCCGTCACTGGACATCCCTGAGCAGCCACCTGGGCCAGGGGCTGGCTGCTGGGGCCAGAAGTGGATGTGCAGCACAGCAGCAAGGGATCGCTGCCCTGCACAGCCCCTATTCGGGAAAACGCACAAAAGACACCGACAAAAGAACCGAGGGTTCCGACAGGAGCCAGCTGCAGCAGCAGCAGCAACGCAGGAGCCTCCCCGGCGCCTCCCGCACCACGCTCACCGCACAGCGGCTGCGTGACGTCGCTGGGGAGCAGTCTTACGTCAGCAGGGGCTCCCCGGCCCGGGCACAGGGGCAGCTCAGGGGTTACCATCGCGGCTCCCGGCGCCGTGCATTCCCTCTCCCTCACCTCCGGCCCTTGCCGTGCACCCTCCGCGCTCCTCCCGCGCCCCGTCCCCAGCGGCGCGCACCCCTCTCCCTCACCTCCACCCCTTGCCGGGCACCTGCCACGACCCGTCCCCAGCGCACCTCCCCCGCGCACCTGCCGCGCCGCGTCCCCAGCACTGTGCACCTCCCCTCCGCGCAGCTGCCGCGCCCCGTCCCCAGCGCACCTCCGCCTCGCGCAGCTGCCGCGCCCCGTCCCCAGCGCTCCTTTCCCCACCAGCGCAGCGGGCTCGCAGTGCTGCGCAGCCCTGGCCTACTGCTCCGCGCTGGCGGAGGCACTGACCCGTGCGGCAGGGCTGGCGGTCGGGCAGCGCCTCACCGCGCCCCATGGCGGCGGGGGGAGCCCTCCGCGGGCTTGTCCGCGGCGGCGGCGGCTCCGCCCGCCCGGGTCACCGCCAGGCGCAGCCGGGCGCGCCCTGCTTACCTGCCCCGCGGAGGTGGTGGTGGCATCCCCGCCACGCCTCTGGGCGCGTCCTGGCGAGGAGCGGGCGCACAGGAGTGACCCCGAAGGGGATTTATATGAAGTAAATCCCTATAAAGTCCCAGCTCTCTCCCGGGGACTTCTGCGACCTGCCCTGAACAAGGAATTCAAAAGCAAGAGCTCTGGCCTGGGGCACCTGGGCAGCGTTTGTGTCCACTGGAAGTTTCTGTAGATCGAATTTTCTCCTGTTCACAGCTGGGAGAAGAGCAGGGCAAGTTCAATGCGCAGTCATGGCCAGTGTGTGATGGCTTTTGACCTCTGGCTCTGGGGGAGGTGAGGGGCCCCATGACCAGGCTCTCCCAGCTCCTCAGAACTAGGGCATTGCCTGGTGATACTTACCCTAGAATGACTCCATGTGGTTGAATAGGCTCCAGGCTGTCATAAGAAACAATTATCTTTATTACCCAATCAATAGTTTCAAGGTAGAAGTCTAAGCCCTCGTTTTTAACATGGGTAAGTGAACTGTATTTGCAAAATGTATGGTTTCATAAACCATTATGTAGAATAGAATCATAGAGCCTTGCAGGTTGGAAAAGACCCCATAGCTCATCAAGTCCAACCATCAACATGCCAACTTAGGGCTGTTCATCAAGTTTGATGGGTAGATCAAGAACTTCCCAGACGACTGTGAATGCAGCACATCACCACAGGGACCTGCTGGCTTGAGACTAGCAGGAGTTGTAATTGTGCTTCAGAGTGCAGCATCTCAATTAATCACCTTTGTGTTTGAAAAGTTTTCTTCCTTGTGCAGATTGGTGAAGTACAGTGATGGTGTCAGCAAAACAACTTGATTTACCCTGCTTTAGGCATCCTTGACTTTGCAGTCATGGAGTTGAACTGAGAGGTAAGCTTCAGTGGTTTGTTCTAATGTTTTTTTCCTATTTATTTTTTACCATAACCAGTGCTCTTGCTCTTTAAGTTAGGAGGAAAGGAGCCTCGAGTGGGGGTTGTTGTTGTTTTGTATTATTCATTTAATTACCCACCCACTTTATCTTGACCTTTACAAGAACTTCCAAGGAAGGAGGCCTGGACCCAGTGCAGGCTGCCTTATAAGAAGAGTTTGACTTCTGTACATTAATATTTCTAAAACACAGGTTACTGCTACAGTATTTAAAACTGTCCAATTAAAATCCTCAAGCACAATCTGAAAGTTTGGGAGCAGACTTCCATCTCCTTGTACTATCTAAGTGTGCCTGTACTGAGACTGTGTCCTCTCGTTCTGCCCCTGTACTCAGCACTGGTTAGCTCACACCTTGAGTCCTGTGTCCAGTTCTGGGCCCTTCAGTTTAAGAAGGACATTGAGACACTTGAAGGTGTCCAGAGAAGGGCAACAAGGCTGGGGAGGGGTCTGGAGCACAGCCCTGGGAGGAGAGGCTGAGGGAGCTGGGGTTGCTTAGCCTGGAGAAGAGGAGGCTCAGGGGAGACCTTCTTGCTCTCTACAACTACCTGAAGGGAGGTTATAGCCAGGTGGGGGTTGGTCTCTTCTCCCAGGCAGCCAACACCAGAACAAGAGGACACAGTCTCAAGCTGTGCCAGGGGAGGTTTAGGTTCGAGGTGAGGAGAAGGTTCTTCCCAGTATGAGTAATTTGCCATTGGAATTTGCTGCCCAGGGAGGTTGTGGAGTCACTGTCCCTGGAGGTGTGCAAAAAGGATTGGATGTGGCACTTGGAGCCATGGTTACTTGTCAGGAGGTGTTAGGTTGGACTTGATGATCTCTGAGGTCTTTACCAACTTGGTTGGTTTTATGATTCTAGGTATATGGTAATGTCTGCAATCTGCTCCCACCCCTGACTTTCATTCTGTGCCCCCTCAGATCAGTGACTCTGCATGTTCACATCCCTGTTTCTGTCAAAACATGCCCATTTTCACATCTTCCTGCAATCTGACAGGAGCACATGAAGTGTCAAGCTTGCAAACAACTCAGGTGGCAGATCTGCAGAGAAGAAGGGAAGTGGTGACAACCACAAGGGCCATATGAAGCAGCAGAGAGGGTGGGAGAGTGGACAAAGACCACCTCTTCCTGGGGCACAGCTCTTGCTGGCTTCTCTGTGGTGTGGTACCCAGAAACAAGGCACTAAATGCTTCTGCAGGCCTGCCTCTGCACATGCCAGCTTCTTTAACAGACTGTGGGCATCAAAGTCCTTTTAATTAATTAATGTAGAAAATATTTAACCTGAGATACAAACTGGTCAGCACCTGGCTGAATGTGAGCCAGCAGTGTGCCCAGGTGGCCAGCTGAATCACCTTTGTATGTGCCAACATTTCAGCATCGTTCTTCTGTGCAACCAACCCACATTTCCTGTGTTATTTTAACTTGAAATTGAGTTCTGCCAAATAGAAATCCTAACTGACTGCTCAGAGCTACTGTTAGTCAAGAACGATCACCACACTTACAGAATACAGAATTAACCAGGTTGGAAAAGACCTTCCAGATCATTGAGTCCAACCTAACACCCAACACCATCTAATCAACTAAACCATGGCACCAAGGGCCTCATCCAGTCTCTTCCTAAACACCTCCAGTGATGGTGACTCCACCACCTCCCTGGGCAGCACATTCCAATGGCCAAATCTCTTTCTGGGAAGAATTTCTTCCTAACATCCAGCTAGTTCAGCTCAGGGCACACAAAGAACTGCTGGGTACAGCCAGCCACAGTGCTTGTCGTGCTCACGGATGTTTCAGAAGTGCTAATCCCTCCTCAGAGTAGTCATGCAGAAACTAAAGCCTGGACCTAGAAGACACTTGGTGAAAGGCTTCAGCGTAGTCTTTTAGCCTGCTGTGTGGTGCTGTACTGTGTGTCTGACAGTGCTCATGTCCACACAAGGCTTGCAGCCTGTCCACTTCTTTCTGGTTCCAGCCTCACCTGCATGTAGGAATCTAACAGAGCAGCACACGAATTTCTTCTGGTTCTTTTTTCCCCACCAAGCACCCATTTGGAACACAAGCCCTATGAAGAGAGGCTGAGGGAGCTGGGGTTGCTTAGGCTGGAGAAGAGGAGACTCAGGGGTGACCTTATTGCTCTCTACAACTACCTGAAGGGAGGTTGTAGCCAGGCAGAGGTTGGTATCTTCTCCCAGGCAGCCAGCACCAGAACAAGAGGACACAGTCTCAAGCTGTGCCAGGGCAGGTTTAGACTGGACATTAGGAGGAAGTTCTATACAGAGAGAGTGATTCCCCATTGGAATGGGCTGCCTGGAGAGGTGGTGGGGTCACTGTCATTGGAGGTGTTCAGGAGGAGACTTGATGGGGTGCTTGGTGACATGATCTAGTTGTTTGATGGGTTGGACGCGATGATCTTGAAGGTCTCTTCCAACCTGGTTTATTATTGTATTATTGTATTGTATTTAATGCTGAAGTAAAAAATACAGTACCACCTACTGGTGGAGGTACTGTTTGTACTGGTGGTTTTCCAGTCACCAAGCCTCTTTGGGGCAGACTGTGCTCCACGACACCGAGGGCTGGGTGTCAAGAAGGAAGGGACAGCCTCTTCTCACTTGTGCCCTAGGATAGGACAAGGGGCAATGGATGTAAACTACAGCACGGGGAGTTCCACCTCAATGTGAGGAAGAACTTCTTTACTGTAAGGGTCACAGAGCACTGGAACAGGCTGCCCAGAGAGGTTGTGGAGACTTTCCAGACCCATCTGGATGCATTCCTGTGTGACCTGTGCTGGATTCTATGGTCCTGCTCTGGCAAGGGGTTGGACTTGATGATCTTTGAGGGTCCCTTCCAACCCCCTAACATTCTGTGCTCAGCCTATACAAGAGACTGTGAAATAAACCAGAAGCCCTGGAGCCTTATCTACAGCACTTCTGCCATGACATTCATTGCTGAAATCACATCAGCACTTGAAAAGACAAGCAGTGTTTGCAGAAAACAAGCCTGCCAAAACTGTGGTCCTCATCCAAACACCCATCTGTGTACACAGCAAGCTGAAAGGCAATGTTGTGCCACTAAAAGCTGCAAACACGTATGTCAATTGTATCTAGGCTTTTGGTTAGTGTTTGGTGGTTGTCTGAAACTAGAGGCATCTTTAATGGGATTGAGAAGAAGTACAGATGATGACAATGCAAGATACAGAAGTAGATTAAAGTTGACCTACTAAAACAATAATCCATTAGCTCAGTCATTCTCCCATCAGTCATGGTTACTTCACTGGAATACAGGAGAAGGGGCAAAACATCCATGAAAAAAATACTGGTGCTAACCTAATGTGATTGTCAGTGAAATTTGGTTGAGTTTGGAGAAGGCTAATCTATACCAGTCTTCATTAGTTCAGTGTGGTTGAAGCCCTGCTTGTGGACACAATGAAGATCAGCCTTGAGGTGTCCCTGGGCAGCCTGATCTAGTGGGAAGTTTCCTTGCTGACTGCATGGGGGAGGTGTTGAATAAGGTGACCTTTGAGGGTCTCTTTCAACCCAACGCAGTCTGTGAATCAGTGAATGCCTTAAACCTTCATTGTTGTGGGGATTTTTCACTAAATCTACAGTCACTTTTTAAAGTATCAAGACAGGAATGTAAAAGTGATGCTAGATTAGTGAAGAACTTTCAGTAGTGTAAAATGGCATTTCCTATTGACCAGCAATATGATAAACACAATGAAACAGAAAGGAAAGATGCATTTATAGTGTGTTATCTATGTTAGTACTGTGTAGAGCTGTTACTAGGGGAACAGAATCTTCAATATCAAGAAAATGGACCAGAACAGGCAGACTTTTACAGTAATTTTGTATCTTTTCTTTTTTAGTTTCAAGACAGAGTATGCTCCAATATTTGTCTCCTCTTGTGCATGTTGACCGGGCTAGTAAGCTTCTGTTCAGACAAGGGATAATAGTCTCTGCCACTGCCACTTTCATCTCTCTCTAAATCTCAAAATCCATCACCAGGTCAAGGAAATCCTCCTCTAATATCCATGTCCTTCCTTGGGAATAATTCTGAGAACAGCACCCAGGACTGGCTGGTTGAGAAAGGGATCAATGAGGCATTTGGGTAGGAAATGTTGACTCTGTTCAGCTTCCCGTGGTGGCTTTGCTTTCGTAAGGAGGAACCAGCGCTGATTTAGAGGACTGAAACTGCTACTAGAAGCAGCGGCTTCCATTCCCAAGGTAAGCATGCCGGCTGATGGAACTGCTCACTGCAGAACTGCTGAGGACTTTTTGCACCTGAGCAAAGAGAGTTCCCTGTAACACTGCAGATTATTGAATGTTAATGAAGATTTTTGTGTTATTAATTAGATCTTTAGATGATGTCAAATTTTGTTCCAGTATAACCTCTTTGGAAATAGTGACTAGGGAAGTGAATGTGGTGAGACAGGAAGAAAGTGAGCAATGGGTAAAGTAAAAGAGCAGAACAGATGGAAGCTGAGCTTCCACCCTGTAAAAGGATCACACTGCCTTAGTTTTCTTGCAGCCCTAATGATGTTGATGCACAGTGATTAATATAATTAGCTTTTAGGTCATTGTGTTTGTATTTTCCATTGTTTATTGCAGGAGCCACACTTAAGAAGCCAGGACAGTAAAAGCAGGTGAGTTGGGATGACACAGCAAAAACTATATGGTAAAAATCTCAAATATGACTGAAGCCAGCACTTTTCTGGATTCCCTTTCAGACTTCCTACCTAAATATGTGAATGTGAAACTGAGCATTGGATTGTGAAAGTAAAAGCAGTGTAAGAACTTGTAAAAATAAGGCAGTTCAAGAAAAACAGACTAGGAAACATGGTAGTGGCACAATGTAGCATAAAAACCTTTGACATATTTTTGTTACAACAACCAAAAAATGCATCCAGGTGAGTTCTGGACCCACTGAGTTTAACAAGAGATTGTCTCCTGTTCCCAGGGCTGGGATTTTGTCCCACAAATGCTGTACCAAGATAACCCCAGTCCCCAACCCAGGAGCAATTATTGTGTCTGTTCAGCTTGTGCTGGGTACATGCTGCATTAGCATTCCTGTGTCTTAGACTGACAGTCTTCTAAACTCTCCACAATTTGCATGGAGATGACTGGGATTTGAAGAAATCCTTGTGCTGCGTGTCATGACTGAATGACAAAGGCAACAACCTGGTGTAGCACCTGAGACTGAGATTTATGTCTAGCATTTTGACACCACCTCTTCCCCAGCAAGTCCTACACATGACTGCCAAGGGCCCCCTCACCGGCACACAAAGCACCCCAAAACAGATACTAATGGAGACAGAGGAATGAATAGGATAGCTTAGTTTTTGCTCAGACTCCAGGTGAAGTACTCTGAAGGGTGCAGATTTTTCTACATATCCTATTTTACCACACTTTTTACCATCTTTAGCCTCTAGTACCTCTGCAAATGAGGTTGTCTAGACAACACAAAGAAGGATTTTTTTAGCTCCTGAAGCTAAAGAAGACTCTAAAAGCAAAGGTAAACATGAAAAATGAGGTCCTGTGTGGAAATGCTGGTACTGGGGGGCCTAATGTGAACTGTCTGATTTAGAACCCTCTCTGTTTGAGGAATGATTTCCTTTGAGATCAATACATTTGCATCTGTCTGGTACAGAGTAATTGAAAGTGGTTGGACACAGCTTTATTTTGCACCATTCTTTGTGAGCTCTACGGCCTCCACTGTGACTGCATGGAGGATAATAGGTTAAATGAGGCTGGAATTGTGTGTGCCAGCATTAGCAAAGCTTTCAGAGCACCTGTAAGCAGACTTAAAGCTGCTTTATTCAACCTGGTGTACTTTCAGTCTCCCCACTTCCAAATACAATTTATCCTTGCAGTAAGTCAGGGGAAGGAGTTTCCAGGCTCCCTGTGAATTTAACCTAAAGTTTACCATGTCTTAGAAATTTAGAATCTTTTTAATGTAGCATCTTAGACCTGATCCTAGCTCTTAACCTTTTAAAGCAAGACCAGCAATGTTGGACTACATTTAGGACTACTTGTGGGAAGCCCACACCTTAATCTTGAATCTTTATCTTCCTGCTAGTACCATCCCTGGAGGTGTTCAAAAAAGGATTGGACCTGGCAAATGAAGCCATGGTTCAGTTAGCCATGAGGTGTTAGGTAATAGGTTGGACTTGATGATCTCTTAGGTCTTTTCCAACCTTATTGATTCTACAATTCTATGATGTATATTGCTGGATTGTTTTTTTTTCCCCACCATGTGTCATTCATGCTTGATTACTGCTAGAAACATGAGTTTCCTATTTTCTGGGTAGGAAATCTAGTTTCATTGACTAATTAGGAAAGTCAGGTAAGTCTGGCAGTAATGTGGCAGCTGTATCACCCTCCTTCTCCTTTGCAGTGTGCTTGACTAAAGAATGGAAGTTCTTTCTTTAAGATTCTATGGCATTTGACTTAATATTTATCAGTGGCACAGCTGCTCCTTTGTAACTCTGTGGATTACAGGCTTCTCTATACTGATTTCAAATGAGCAGGGATATTGTTGCTGCCGGGGACAGCACCTGTTTTATAATCCTCTCTAAGTGCAGATCACACTTGTAGAAACAATTAATGCCCAAATAATTGTCAGTCTCACTGATGGCAAGATACACCTGATAAAATGGTAAGAATAGTGGTGAAAAGAAGAACTAGTGGCACAGGAAAGAATGGAGATCTGTGTGTGGTCACAGGGCCATGATCTCTTTGCAATTACAGAGCCATGGTGGAATCATCCCATGCACCAGTACAGGTGAGGGGTTCACCTGCTGGAAATGAGCCAGCAATGTGCTCTTGTGGCCAGGAAGGCAAACAGTATCCTGGGGTGCATTGAGAAGAGCAAGACCAGTAGGCTCAGGAAGGTAAATCTGTTCATTCAACACACTAAGTTTGGAGCTTTGGTTCAAACCCAAATAACACAGCAGTAGATGTTTAAAATGCACTTGTCTAAATATTTTCAAATATCTATATATCTTCAGGAGAAAGACCTAAATTAATGTCTCCTCTAAGAGGAAGTGTTGAATGATTCCTTTAGCACTAGATGCCTGGTCATTCAGCACACTGAAGCACCAATAGTGCCCTTTCTTGGCTGGTGGGAATGTCATGGGAGAGAGGAAATGGAAAATACTGTTGTGGGTTTTAAGTAGAAAAGAAATTAATTTGCTGGTTACTTCAGCTAGTTGTGAAATGATTTGATTTTTCCCTAAAATCAGTCTTTCACACTTACCCAAGGTCAGACAAACTTAACCATGAAGGTAGGAGTCATTGAGACCCATCACTCCCATCCAATCGTTCCCAGTGTGGTAGTGCAAGACACCAGTGAGGACCCTGGACCAGTGGACAGAGGGGAACACAGGTAGGTCAGAGCTACCATTTTATGTATGTTTGGGTTTGTTGTTTTTTTTTTCTTTGATATTTAGCATAGGATTCACTAAACACAAATGCTTGCTGTCATCTAATTTCCTCCACCCTCTATTAATAAATGAAGCTATCAAGCTTGTGATCTATTGCTTATTTTTAATATTTAGGAGATTAAATTCCTTAGACATCTCAAGCCATGATTAAAACAGTAGGAAACACTCCCTGACCACTGAAATGAAATATTTCCTGTTGTATTTCATCTGATGTCATCTAACTGTCTTGGTTTGCTCTTCCCCAGGCCATGGTATCTACCTGGTGCACTTGCAAGATACAATATTAATAACAATAGCAATAAAGATGAGTAAGTATCTTTGCCATTTCATAAAATGAGAGCTCTACAATATTGGTTGCTTAAGCAGCAATGAAGAGGAATGATTATATGTCTGATAATGTCCTTATAAACAGTTAATGGCTTCCAATTAACCCCAAAAGAGACTGCACATGCACTTGAACTTCATGCACATCAATTATGGTGACCATGCTCAATAATAACATTACTGGTATCATATCTGTTAATAGAAATAAAAGTAGTTCTAAGTGAATGCAATAAGCAAAGTCAATTTTGAAGGCCAAGCACCTAAGAATAAAGTTTTTCTCACCCAATTCAGATGATTCTAATAAATTAAATGTGGAAGCAAGGGCTGTGTGTATCCCATGAATGTATCATATTTTCCTTCTCCTTAGAGAAAAGAAAAAGAAGAAAGAAAAGAAGAGGTAAGGCAAAGAGTAATGATACCTTTATTCCTAAGGCAATTAATTTCTCTCCAAATATGGTTTCACTTAGCCTGTAACAACTAAAAACTGTAAATCTGTTTCTCAGCAAGTCAGGAAAAAATAAGGATGGAGAAACACAGAAGCCCAAGGAAAAAAAGGAGAAAAGCAAAAATAAAGATAAGTCCAAGAAGAAAGAAAATAAAGAAGAGTAAGTATTGCTCTTTCAGGTCCTGCTATCTTAGTCTAATAAAATTGGTTTTGATGTAGAACCAAATCCATCCCTGGACATCCTGCAAACAAGATGCTTATACACTAGTGAATAAGTGTAGAGCCTGCAGGGTTTCTCCCTGGAGTGGGGTTGTTTAATTTCACTTCATAAACTACAGCACAGGAGCTTTCACCTCACTATGAGAACTTCTTTACTGTAAGGGTCACAGAGCACTGGGACAGGCTCCCCAGAGAGGTTGTGGAACCTCCTTCTCTGGAGACTTTCAAGAACTGTCTGGGTGCATGCCTGTGCGACCTGTGGTCCTGTTCTGGCAGGGGGGTTGGAGTCCAAGATCTCCAGAGGTCCCTTCCAACCCCTAACACCCTGCGTGATCTGAAAAAAATTAATCAAGAAAAGACCTTTTTGGTACTCTGGTCAGCCACTGTGTTTTTTGGATAACACCCTGCAGCAGCAGCAGATGTGCCAGCATAAACAAATCTCTGCCACACAAAAGGGCCCCTACAAGCAAGTAAACTTCTCTATGGTCTGAAAGTTCTTCCTTTAACTTTTATTTAGTAAATATATTTTTTTTTCTGGCTAAGGAAGAGAAACTTAAAATAGTGCAGTAGGGACTTGTGTGGTATGAATTCACCTTCCTTGGTTTCTTTCTGTAAATGATGCCAGTTCATCTTTTCTCAGAGCTAGACTTTTCCCAGTGAGAAAGGCATGAATTCATCTCACATAAAGGCCTCATTTATCTCACCTGTCACATAAACCATTTGCTTTCTTTGAAAGATGGTCACATCAATTATCAGCCAAGACAGTTAACTGGGTAGAAAATGAAATGATCTGCAAAGGTTGAAATTACATTTGAACTGTAAACTGAAACAGGACTGCCAAGGTGATTTTGCTCAGCAAAATACAGATTCTAGAGTCTGCATCCCAAGTCACACCTAACAAGCAGCTTCATGGTGTCCATGCATTCAAACAGGAAGCTTAACTTTAATAAGGACCACTTATTCTACATAACAAGTTCTGAAGTGCTTTGTTCTCAAAAATCTTTGTGTGCATTTTTAGTCTGTCATTAAACCTCTTTTTTTCCCCCTCCCCTGCCTATCACTTAGGAAGAAGAAAGATGTTCTCATTATTGATCCAGCAGGAAATGTGTATTACAATTGGTTATTTTGCATCACGATGCCTGTCATGTACAACTGGACCATGATTATTGCTAGGTGATGTACTCCTTCAATGCTTACAGAAAACTTCAGGCCAAATGTAATATCCCTAAATAGATAGACAGATTTAATACAAGGATTTAATTTTCAGCTCATGATTATTTACTTTTGTCCTTTTCCATTCAGAGCCTGTTTTGATGAGCTTCAGCACGACTACTTAGTGGCCTGGTTTATTATTGATTACATTTCTGATGCCATCTATGTTGCTGACATGTTTGTAAGGACCAGAACAGGCAAGTAGACTCAATGCTTACTTATTCCTCTTCACATATATGTGTCAGGTGCTTTACAATATTCAGAATATGTCTTAGTTTAGAGTGAGACAGATGCATAGAATCAAAGAATGGGTTGGGTTGGTAGGGACCTTGTAGGATCGTTACAGTTGGAAAAGACCTCTAGGATCACCAAGCCCAGCCACCAGCCCAACATTTATGGCCCATCTAGAATTTGCACCCAAAATGTCTTTCAAAGTAGATTTTGGGTGAGAGGTCTCCAGCACAGCCCTATAAGGAGAGGCTGAGAGAGCTGGGATTGCTTAGCCTGGAGAAGAGGAGGCTCAGGGAGACCTCATTGCTCTCTACAACTACCTGAAAGGAGATTGTAGCCAGGTGGGGGTTGATCTCTTCTCCCAGGCAACCAGCACCAGAACAAGAGGACACAGTCTCAAGCTGTGCCAGGGGAGGTTTAGCCTGGAGGTGAGGAGAACATTCTTCCCAGCAAGAGAGATTGGCCATTGGAATGTGCTGCCCAGGGAGGTGGTGGAGTCACTGTCCCTGGAGGTGTGCAAGAAGGGATTGGACGTGGCACATGAAGCCATGGTTTAGTTAGTCATGAGGTGTTGGGTGATTAGTTGGACTTGATGATCTCTGAGGTCTTTTCCAACCTTACTGATTGTATGATTCTATGAATAAACAAATCACAGTTGAAGTCCTAGCTTATTTTTTTCTTTTTTTAATTCACAATTTGATTTCAGGTTACCTGGAACAAGGTCTTCTGGTGAAAGAAGAACAAAAGCTTAAAGAAAAATACAAAACATCTTTTCAATTCAAATTAGATTTCCTGTCAATCATCCCAACTGATCTCTTCTACTTTAAGTTAGGACTGAATTACCCAGAGCTACGAATAAACAGACTGCTCAGAGTCGCTCGGATGTTCGAATTCTTCCAGCGAACAGAAACGAGGACAAACTACCCAAATATCTTCAGGATCTCTAACCTTGTCATGTACATCGTGATAATCATCCACTGGAATGCCTGTGTCTACTACTCAATCTCAAAAGCCATTGGATTTGGGGCTGACACATGGGTCTACCCCAACACCTCTGACCCCGAATTTGCCCGTCTGACTAGAAAATACGTTTACAGTCTCTACTGGTCCACACTAACCCTGACTACCATCGGCGAAACACCCCCTCCTGTGAGAGACTCTGAGTATTTCTTTGTGGTTGTCGACTTCTTGGTTGGAGTATTGATTTTTGCCACCATTGTTGGTAATGTAGGCTCTATGATCTCCAACATGAATGCTGCCAGGGCAGAGTTTCAGGCAAAGATTGATGCTATCAAGCAGTATATGCACTTCCGCAACGTGAGCAAAGACATGGAAAAAAGAGTTATAAAGTGGTTTGACTACCTGTGGACAAACAAAAAGGCTGTGGATGAAAGGGAGGTCTTGAAGTATCTGCCAGATAAACTGAGAGCAGAAATTGCAATCAATGTTCACCTGGAAACGCTGAAGAAAGTCCGGATTTTTGCAGACTGTGAAGCTGGGCTCTTGGTGGAACTGGTTCTGAAGCTCCGGCCGCAAGTCTACAGCCCCGGAGATTATATCTGCAGGAAAGGAGACATCGGGCGAGAGATGTACATCATTAAGGAAGGCAAGCTGGCAGTGGTTGCTGATGATGGAATTACCCAGTTTGTGGTCCTAAGTGATGGGAGTTACTTTGGAGAAATCAGCATTCTCAATATCAAAGGTAGCAAAGCTGGCAATCGAAGGACAGCCAATATTAGGAGTATTGGATACTCGGACTTGTTTTGTCTGTCTAAAGATGACCTCATGGAGGCTTTAACAGAGTATCCCGATGCAAAGGCTATGCTAGAAGAAAAAGGCAAGCAAATCCTGATGAAAGACGGGTTGCTGGACATTGAAGTTGCAAATCTGGGAAGTGATCCTAAAGATCTGGAAGAGAAGGTCACCTACATGGAAAGAGCGATGGACAGATTACAAACAAAGTTTGCCAGGCTCTTGGCTGAGTATGAAGCTGCCCAACAGAAACTGAAAGTAAGACTTACACAGATTGAGAAAATATTGAAGCCAGTGCTAGAGGAAGAATTTGCAGACTTAGAGGCAGCAGATTCATCCACAGACAAACCTGGAGTGTCAAAAGTGGAATAAACCACTGGTGGTTGCCAGTCAGACTTAAAGTCAAATCCTGCATGGGGCTGAACGCATTCATTTCTAATCTTTGTAGGAACTGACTGTTAATCATGAAAACTCCTTTGCTGAGGCAATGCCATTGATTTCTGAGAGGCAGCAAGTATTTGGCAGGTTTGGGGAAGAAACTGGAATGAGGATGGAAGACAACACCTTGCTCTTGCACAAACAAGTGGTGTTATCTGCTGATGCTTTATGTACTCTTCATGCAACGCTGCTCCACAGCAAATGCATTCCATTGAGAATCACGTACTGGTAAATAATGGAAATTCTGCTATTTTAATATCATTTCTTTGTGTACTTATGAAAAGAAAGAATGGCCAAGTCACAGATATGTTATTTAAAGTAAAAAGGGTGAACCATGATATTAAACTTGTGTACAGAAAAACAGGTTTTAATAACAACTGATTAAAATACAGGAAGGACATGGACCTGATGGAGAGGGTCCAGAGGAAGACCATGAAAATGACCAGGGAGCTGGACCACTTCCACTGTGACGACAGGCTGAGGGAGCTGGGGTTGTTCAGCCTGGAAAAGGTTCTGGAGGGGCTTAATTATGACCTTCCAGTACCTGAAGGAGCTCTACAAGAAGGCTGGAGAGAGACTGTTTACAAAGGCCTGCAGTGATAGGGTGAGGGGAACTGGCTTCAAACTAGAGAAGAGTAGATTTAGATTGGATGCTAGGTTCTGCACCATGAGGGTGGTGGAACACTGGAACAGGTTGCCCAGGGAGGTGGCTGAGGCCCCATCCCTGGAGAAATTCAAGGTGAGGCTGGAGAGGGCTCTGGGCAGCCTGATAATTAGGCATATCTACAATGCAAATGTGAGCACTGAAAGCTGTAAGATTTGGAAAACATTTTACTTCACCGGCTCCACCTTAGCTGATTATTTTAAAATGCGAGTGGGGCAGATTTAAATGGTCCTTTTCCCCCAGGATATTTCATGCAAAGGCTGGAACAGAGGGGGAAGTAAATAGCACTTTTTGCAAGGATCAGTGTGACAAATATGGATGGCTCAAAATCTATCTGTTCTTTCCACAATAGGAAAGACATAGTAATAAAGACTCTTTCTGTGGCTGCTGCAGGTGGACTATCAAGTTTTTAACATCCGTGCTTGAAAAATTTTGTCATTAATGTATGAGCTGTGGAGGATGGCAGAGTGCAAGGGGTAAATATGTCAGAAAGAGGCTGAATCCTTCCTACACCATCTTCTGCAGCTGCTGTTGGGGAAAGAATACAATGACTAGGTGATTATTTTCATTGATAGGGTATTTCTTTCTGCTCTTCACAACTACTACTAAGATAATGATATCTATCATTTCATACATCAGATATGTTTCCAACTGCTTTAAGAAGCATTATCTCCTTTGATTTTTTCCCCCCATAATTTATGTTTTGGGTTTTTCCCCCTAAAAATTGGTTTTATTAGTTGTGGTCTCAGCTAGGTGTTTGCAGCTGAGCATTTTCACTATTCTTCGATATCAGCCATTTAACATTGGAAATGTTTGATGACATGGAGTGAAGAAAGGGAGGGTGCACTGAGTGCACCCTCAGCAAGGTTGCTGAAGACACCAAGCTGTGTGGTGCAGCAGACACAATGGAGGGAAGAGAGGCCATCCAGAGGGACCTTCAGAGGCTGGAGAGGTGAGCCCATGACAACCTCATGAGGTTCATCAAGACCAAGTGCAAGGTCCTGCCTCTGGGTTGGTGCAATCCCAGACAGTGATATAGGTTGGGCAAGAACTGGCTTGAGAGCAGCCCTGAAGAAAAATCCCTGGGGGTGCTGGTGGGTGAGAAGCTCAACAGGAGCCAGCAGTGAGCACTTGCAGCCCAGAAAACAAATTACATCCTGGGCTACATCAAGAGAAGCAGAGCCAGCAGGTCGAGGGAGGTGATTCTCCCCTTTACTCTGCTCTGGTGAGACCCCACGTGGAGCACTGTGTCCAGTTTTGGAGCCCCTATTAGAGGAAGGATCTGGAGGTGCTGGAAGGTGTCCAGAGAAGGATCACAAGGATGATTAAAGGGCTGGAGCTGTGCTGTTATGAGGACAGATTGAGGGAGTTGGAGCTATTCAGTCTGGAGAAGAGAAGGCTCTGAGGAGACATAATTGTGGCCTTCCAGTATCTGAAGGGGGCTACAAGAAAGCTGGGGAGGGACTTTTCAGGGTGTCAGGGAGTGATAGGACTGGGGGCAATGGAGCAAAACCAGAAATGGGTAGATTCAGATTGGATGTTAGGAAGAAGTTGTTCCCCATGAGGGTGGTGAGACACTGGCACAGGTTGCCCAGGGAGGTGGTGGCAGCCTCATGCCTGGAGGTTTTTAAGGCCAGGCTGGATGTGGCTGTGAGCAACCTGCTGTAGTGTGAGGAGTCCCTGCCCATGGCAGGGGGCTCGGAACTGGCTGATCCTTGAGGTCCCTTCCAGCCCTAACAATTCTATGATTCAATGACTGCAAGGAGGGAATGGATAATTCTGTATTTAAGGCAGTTTGATTATTCTGGGCAATGGGACTGGAGTTCCTTATAAAACATATGTCAGTATCACTATCAGTTCAGAATACCTCTATACTTTGATTCTTCTCCTTAATAACACAGAGATAGTATAAACTGCATCTTTTGTAATGTGCACCCATTTCTGGTGGTTTTATTTATTTATTGTCACGGTGATAGGTTTCCAGAATGCCAAAGATCTATAAATGACTCCTGATTTCACTGGAAGGATTAAGTGTGATGAATTAATGCAGAGGATATACACGGAACAACGGGGATAAATGTAAATAAGAAACAGCTTTTCATTTACTGTTGATGCTGCACTTTGAATCACAAATGGCATAACGTGCTGATGAGGGGAAAGAGGATGCCATTTGTTTCATTGAAGCCTCAATCTGTGCACCCCAGAACAAGTGATATTCTGCTTTCTAACTGTATTCTGAACGTTGGACTTTGCAATCAGCATTCTTCCAATTCAAGTCTTAAGTACACTTTGCAATCTGTGTGGCAGCAGATGGGCAGGAGACAGATCCTGTAGGACCACAACATATTTCACTAGGCACTTAAGAAGCACTTTTCTCCTTTGTTGAAGAGTTAAAGACTTTGTATTAAAGAAATGTGTGCTACAATAATGAGTTTTCATTAATAAAGACAAAGATCTACTGTTCACATTTTTTTCTTTGTTTTATTGATCTTTCAGTCCATGACACAAGTTGTAGGCATTAGCTGCCCCTTTCTTGAGAATAAAAAATAAATGTTTCAAACCACTTCAAAACAAAACAGAAAACCAGAACTGACCTCCAGCATCTTACTCACTACTTTCAGACTCCTTATAACTGGAAATCTTGTATTATTTAACTCTTATAAACATGTACTTGCTGAAAATGAAATGAAATGAAATAAAATAAAAATCCCTACTAAATGCAGAGTTTCCTCCTGGCACGAGACAGAACTTAAGTGCTGTAAGGAAATCTCCCTAAAATTAAGACTATTTCAACTTGCACTTACTTGTCAGACCTTTTCAGGAGGCACTCAGGTTCCTCAATATATCTTTCTGTGCAGTAAAATCTTCTGGACATACACCAGCAAAGTTTCTAAACACACCTTGTGGCAGATTTTTCACTCATACTTTTAAGAGGAGCTATGGAGAAAACATGCACCAGAGCCTCACACTGCAGAAACAGCTACCAGAAATCTGCTCTGGAGGAGGCTGAGGGATAGCCAGACGGGGCTTGGTCTCTTCTTTCAGGCAACCAGCACCAGAACAAGAGGACACAGTCTCAAACTATGCCTAAACTAGGCTTTTGGTGAGGAGAAAGTTCTTCACAGAAAGCATAATTGGCCATAGGAATGTGTTGCCCAGGCAGCTGGTGGATTCACCATCCCTGGAGGTATTCAGGAGGGGATTGGATGTGGCACTTGAAACCATGGTTTAGTTAGTCATGAGGTGTTGGGTGATAGATTGGACTTGACGATCTCTGAGGTCTTTTCCAACCTTATTGATTCTATGATTCTGTGAGGGGAGATCTTCTCACTCTCTACAACCACCTCAAAGGCAGGATGGATGTCAGCCTCATCTCCCAAGAAACAAGCGACAGGGTGGGCAGAAACTGCCTCAAGTTGTGCCAGGGGAGGCTTAGGGCAGGTATTGGGAATAATTCATCAAAAGGGTTGCCACGCATCGGAGCAGGCTGCCCAGAAGCGGTTGTGTCACCATCCCTCGAGTATTCAAAAGCCCTGTGATGCTCAGGGACGTGGTTCGGTGGTGACTTGGCAGCGCTGGGTTGACGGCTGGCATCGGCGATCTCCCAAGCAAAACGACTGTGTGATTCTGCGAAAGCCACCTGAAGCCATGGCTTCTGCGGCCAGAGCAGCAGGGCGGAACAAATTCAAGCAGGAAGCAAGAGACCCCAGCCTGACAACCAGCAAACGTTTGTCTGACAGCCGAGCCCTGAGCCGCTCTCCCGCGGCCAGGCTGGATGTGGCTGTGAGCAACCTGCTGTAGTGTGAGGTGTCCCTGACCATGGTATGGGGGTCGGGACTAGATGGTCCTTGAGTTCCCTTCCAGCCCTTACAACTCCGTGATTCTGACTCCCCAGAGCGCTAACAGCGCCCCTTGACGGCGGGCGGGAGGTCGCGGTGGAAGTTGGGTGTTGGAGTCCCCCCGGCGGCCACTTCCGTCCCGCCCCTACGGGGCGCGTTGGGATCTGTAGTCTCGGCAGCTCGGCGCCGTCCCTGCCGCCTCCACCGCCGCTTCCGGGCGGAGGGGGCCGGGCCGGACGGCAGGGAGAGCTCAGCCGGGGCTGTGAGGAGCGGGTTTGCTCTGCTTCCGCCGCCCCTCGCTCCCTGGCGGGGAGAAATGGAGGCGCCTTGGCGTCAGGGCGGCCGGGGCCGGGGCCGCGCCAGGCCCGGGGATGTGGTCGCCGCCCGCACTGGGGCAGCCCCCCGGCCCTCGGCGCCTCGGGCCCGCGGCGGTGCCAGCGTTGCAGACACTGGGACCAGCGGCGGGGGGACAGCGGTGAGTGTAGTATCCTTCCTTCCCTAGTGGAGCCCGCTCGGAAGCTCTGGGGTCACGGAGCCCAGCTGGGCCTTGCGTAGCCCCTACCAGTGCCCAGGCCGGTGCTTCCCTCGCCGGTGCGGGGAAGAGAGGCGGGCTCCGGCCCCCTTGCCTCGCCGGTGCGGGGAAGAGAGGCGGGCTCCGGCCCCCTTGCCTCGCCGGTGCGGGGAAGAGAGGCGGGCTCCGGCCCCCTTGCCTCGCCGGTGCGGGGAAGAGAGGCGGGCTCCGGCCCCCTTGCCTCGCCGGTGCGGGGAAGAGAGGCGGGCTCCGGCCCCCTTGCCTCGCCGGTGCGGGGAAGAGAGGCGGGCTCCGGCCCCCTTGCCTCGCCGGTGCGGGGAAGAGAGGCGGGCTCCGGGCCTCGCCGGTGCGGGGAAGAGAGGCGGGCTCCGGCCCCCTTGCCTCGCCGCTGAGCCCGGTGCTTTGCCATCCGCCGTCTCCTGCCCGCGGCTACCATCTGGGGGTAAACGCGGAGGCCTCGGGCAGTGCCAGGGGCTCGGGGCGTTACCCTTCCCCAGTGTGCGCAGCCTGTGCTCTTCGAGCAGACGGGTCAAGAACGGAATAATGGATTCAGCAGCTGGTATTCAGTACGGTTGGAAATGTCCTGGAGAATGCTGCGCGTTAGGGAGAGACGTGAGGTGCTGTGGTCGGTGTGCCACATGGTCCCGGCCTGGGAAAGACGCAGGCTTCCCAGGGCGTGGGGTTGGAACCAGTGCAAATACTTTGCAGGTAGCGAAGTGCCAGATACTGAGCTCTTCTAAGTGGCAGCACAGTTTCTAGAGGAAAGCCTGGATACTGCCCTTGTAGTACTACTACCCCAGTAAATATGTTGGATACTGTAATCAAATATGGAAAACAAGGAGGTACTTAAGACCTGCTGCAGATCTTTACATCTCTGTGGTGTGTTATCTTAAAGGCACTTTGGTTTGTTATGAACTCTGTTACATAATTTTTTTCTTCTCCCTGTGAGAATCTTCCTGTATTTCACATGCAGTAACTTCAAGAAAAGCTTATCCTTCATAGAATCACAGAATTGGTAGGGTTGGAAGGGACCTCAAGGATCATCCAGTTCCAATTCCCCTGCCATGGGCAGGGACACCTCACACTACATCAGGTTGCCCAGAGTCACATCCAGCCTGGCCTTAAAAACCTCCAGGCATGAGGCTTCCACCATCTCCCTGGCCAGTGTGTCACCACCCTCATGGGGAAGAACTTCTTCCTAACATCCAATCTGAATCTACCCATTTCTAGTTTTGTTCCATTCCTCCCAGTCCTATCACTCCCTAACACCCTCGAAAGTCCCTCCCCAGCTTTCTTATAGGCCCCCTTCAGATACTGGAAGGCCACAATTCGGTTTCTTGGGAGCCTTCTCTTCTCCATACTGAACAGCCCCAACTCCCTCAGTCTGTCCTCATAGCAGAGCAGCTCCAGCCCTCTGCTCATCCTCGTGGCCCTTTTCTGGACACCTTCCAGCACCTCCAGATCCTTCCTGTACTAGGGGCTCCTGAACTGGACACAATACTCCAGGTGGGGTCTCATCAGAGCCGAGTAGAGGAGGAGAATCGCCCCCCTTGACCTACTGGCTATGCTTCTCTTGATGCAGCCCAGGAATCCTTGAACACTGGTTGGAAGGGACCTCAAGGATCATCTGGTTCATGCTTAATAATTATAATAGGATTGTTGGTCACAGACACTTTTAATGTTGCCAGCTATGAAAGACCATAGAATCATAGAATCAATAAGGTTGGAAGAGACCTCAAAGATCATCAGGCCCAACCTGTCACCCAAGACCTCATGACTACTAAACCATGGCTTCAACTGCCACCTCCAATCCCCTCTTGAACACCTCCAGGGATGGTGACTCTGCTACCTTCCTGGGCAGCACATTCCAATGGCTAACAACTCGGTCTGGGAAGAACTTTCTCCTCGCCTCAAGCCTAAACTTCCCCTGGTGCAGCTTGAGACTGTGTCCTCTTGTTCTGGTGCTGATTGCCTGGGAGAAGTGACCAACCCCCACCTGGCTACAACCTCCCTTCAGGTAGTTGTAGACAGCAATAATGTCTCCCCTGAGCCTCCTCTTCTCCAGGCTGAGCAACCCCAGCTCCCTCAGCCTCTCTTTGTAGGGCTTGTGCTTGAGGCCTCTGCCCAGCCTCGTTACCCTTCTCTGGACACATACCATGACCTCACTATTGCAATAAAGACTTGTTGGATGGAGGGAGAGCAAGAGAATTCATAGTTTTAAAAGTAACAAGTGTTGGGAGAGATAACAGTAGGGTATCAGCAAATCCTAAGAAGTACTTTTGTCAAGAGTTGCCTATTTTGTTTTGTCAGTGTCTTTTCTTCATCATGTTCTGGAAGATGTCTGTGTGAGGGCTGTGTTTGTTGGTTTTGGTTTGGTTGGGTTTTTTTTAAGTATCCTTTTTATAAATCAGTGTGCTAGGTGCATATATTCCAGTATCTTTGGTGTGATTTGTCAGCAGTAATTGACAGGTAAAAAATCCTATTGTGAATTGTGTGGATTCATGGTGGAGAAGAAAATGCAATTTATGTCTTGTGTGGTACTAAAAATTTAGCAATATACTGCCCTTAAAATGTAAAAGCATCAGGCTCTTGGAACAGGGAGCTGCTAGAGAGAGTGGGTGATCAAAGGAGTGGAACATCTTCCACATGAGGAGAAACTGAAGGAGCTGGGGCTCTTCAGCTTGGAAAGGAGGAACCAGGGGGTGACCTCATACATGTTTATAAAGATGTAAAGGCTGAGTGCCAAGAGGATGGAGCCAGCCTCTGCTCAGTGATGCCCAGTGACAAGACAAGGGGCAGTGGGTGGAAGCTGAGGCATAGGAAGTTCCATGGAAACAGGAGGAAGAATTTTTTTTTCCCTGTGAGGGTGACAGAACCCTGAAACAGGCTGCCCAGAGGGCTTGTGGAGTCTCCCCCTCTGGAGCTATTCAGAACCTGCTTGGATGCATTCCTGTGTGATCTGATCCTGCTCTGGCAGAGGGGGTTGTACTGGATTATCTCTCAAGGTCCCTTCCAACCCCTAACGTTCTGTGATTCTTTAAAGAAAGAGACAGTTGAAAGTATGGAGAACTGACTGTGGTGTTGTGAGGGAACTGTCCTGGTGTTAACCATTAACCTGTTCTCTTAACAGAATTATCTTCACAGAGGAAATTTGAAGAAATCAAGAAGGCTAACCAGGCTGCAGCTAAAAAGCTGGTTGAAGACCAGTTTAGCTCCTCATCTGAAGATGATGATGAAGATGCTGAAGTAAAACAAGGAAAGATTTTGGCCAAAACATTTACCATTTACACCAGCCAAACTGGTAATTGGTTTTTCATTTGTCAGTTTATAGTTTGTTAGCAAGACATAAACAGTGCTGTACATGAGAGTTTTGTTCTTAATTGGAGGGCAAGCCATTTATTCTGGTGCCTTGTATTGCAAATATTTCTTCCCAGCAGTGCCTGCTGGCAGTAGTTGAACTCATGCTATGGCTCTGAGGCGGTCTTAGGTACTTCTGATAATGTAGTTTTGTCCTAATACATGACTGAGAAAAAGAAAGAAGTGCTTTTGCAGTGTCTCAACGTGTCCAGGATAGCAGAGCAAACATTTCTGATTGCTTTAAAAATCTTTGTCCATTAAAGATGGAGATGCGAGTGACCTGGAGCGTACAAGACAATACATGAATGAAGCTTTTCAGTCAGGGGCTATGACATGCCTGATCTGCATTGCTTCAGTTAAAAGGAACCAAGCTGTAAGTATTTTACAGTATTCATAAAATGAAGCAAATATAGCTGCCTGAGTAACTGGTGTGTCCTTATATTAGTAAGGTAATTCTTGGGATTGGTAGTTTTGACATGATGCCAATTACTAACTGCAACATTCAGCATTTGGGGATTTTTTTTCCAAACACTTGAAGAAATAAATATTTAGAATATGTGTATGTGGGGGGGTTGACAGAAATGTGTTACTGTAATGTAGTTAATTTGAAGTTCTGGAGAAGAGCAGTTGAAATCATGAAGGATGTATTCCATAAGCTGTGCTGCAGCAAATAACAAAGCAAGAAATATTCGGCTGTTTGGAGGTTGAAGTGAGGTGGGGCTTTCTAGTATCAGGTGATACAGCAAGAGGAACTGGCCTGCAATTGTGCCAGGAGAGATTTAGGTTGGATATTGGGAAAAAGTGCTTCACTGTAAGAATGGTCAGGCACTGGCACAGGTTACCCAGGGAGGTGGTGGAATCACCATCCCTGGAGGTGTTCAAGAAATGTATGGACATGGCACTTTGGGACATGATTTAATGGCCATAGTGGTGTTAGGCTTGATGATCTTAGAGGTCTTTTCCAACCAAAACCACTAAGGTAATCTTTGCTGCTTCAAGTGCTAACGAGGTGTGGGAGGAGGGTGGCATGTCTGAGAAGATTGTCTGATTTCATGCAGGTGCATTTTTCATGGGACAGATCTCAGGACAAATCGTTTTAATTGTTAACAGATCAACTTCCTTCTGACAGGCCTAACCCTGCTTCAGTTATACAGTTACTTGGATCAAGTAGTTTGCAGCTGTATGTTTAACATTAAAAGAAAAATGTGCAGAAAATCTTTTAATTACTTCTGCTGGATGTACATGGACTGCAAGTATCCAGTAAAAGTGTAGTCATTAACGTTTTTTTTTGTAATAGAAAGACATTTGTGTGAGTTCTTAACTTCTCTGTTACCTTTTCTTGTGTGTGTGTGTGTTATCTTTTGTGGTATTTGAAACTGGAGCAGGGTAGGTTTAAATTGGACATTAGGAGGAAGCTCTGCACAATGAGTAGTGAAATACTGAAGCAGGTTGCCCAGGGATGTGGTTGAGGCCCCATCCCTGGAGACACTCAAAGTCAGACTGGATGTGGCCCTGAGCAGCCTGATCTAGTTAGAGGTGTTTTATACCTCTCTTGCTCTTTGAATAAAAGACACTAGGTTGAAAGTCATACTTCAAATCAAATCTTTTTCATATTATGTAAATCCTAAAGTTTGAAAGAGGAAGAGTCTTTTTAGTATTTCTAGTGCCAAGATGTCTAGAGACCTAGAATATGGACAGGGAGAGAGGTGAAGGGGGAGCTGGGCTTGTTTAGTCTGGCAGACCAGGACTAGGGATGATATGATAGAATGGGAAAAAAAAACAAACAAAAAAAAAAAAAACAAAAAAAACAAAACAAAAAAAAAAAAAAAAAAAACAAAACAAACCAAAAAAACACCAAACAGAAATGGGTAGATTGAGATTGGATGTGAGGAAGAAGTTCTTCCCCATGAGGGCACAGGTTGCCCAGGGAGGTGGTGGAAGCCTCATCCCTGGAGGTTTTTAAGGCCAGGCTGGATGTGGCTGTGAGCAACCTGATCTAGTGTGAGGTGGGGTTGGAACTAGATGGTCCTTGAGGTCCCTTCCAAGCCTGACAATTCTATGATTCTGTAAAAATATGAGGAGTTCAGATGCTGTCCCTGCCTATATAAGATGGAATGATTGAAATTAAGTGAGGGTGAATTCTACTGCCAAATAGGGGACTCTGGCCAATTTCTTCTAAGTGGCTGAAGCCAGTCAACTTTGTGGTGACAGGTGGTGTAACAAGGGGCAGTGGCACAAGCAGGTTGGGAGGTGTAGATTAGATACTAGGAAGATAGTGTGACACTTGGATTAACTAGCCTAGGATGGTTGTGGATTCCCCAACCTTCAGGATTTTCCAGCTTTGCTAGGCAAAGCTGTAGCTGAACTGAGATAAGCTGGCAGTACTCCTCCTTTGGGCTTGATGTTTTGGGATGTGACCTCCACCAAGTAGGAGATTAAATGAGTATTTTGTGTTCCAGAAACCTTGGCAAAAACTTCCCCCAGGAGCAGGGAAAAAAGATTACAGCTGTGGATTTCTAAGGGTAAAACTGCCTGTCTTGATCTAACAATAGGTGAAATCTATCCCTGGGAAGCCATTTGGTTAAATGGAAAAATAGCAAGCTTGTGGTTCTTTGGATATTGCAGATGTTAAGCAATGAAAACTGAAAGAAACCCAGTATGAAGCAATTGACTTTGTATCTGCTCTTTAGGTCTGGAGCTGTTGTGGATGCTTTTGTATATTCCACCTGGTGTGTATCCAGAAGTGGGCCAGGGACAGCCTTTTCCTTGTGTCTTCTCCTTTGACAGATGATGATTTTGGGAAGAAAGATTATCCCTGGCCATGGTGAGCTGTTCAGGGCACATTTATTGATACTTTAATTGTGAAAGAGATGTGAGCTGGAGTTACTTTAGAAAGGAACGGTGCTTTTAAATGATGTGCACACCAAAACATACAGTTCAGAAGCCTGTCTTTTCTATCGCTTTTAAAAAATACTTTCACATTTTCCTTGACATGGTTTGGGAATATTTCACAGTGATATTAAAACCATAATGCATGAAATTTGCTTTGACTTCTGAGAAGGTAACTTACCTATCCCGTGTCTCAGCTTCTAAGATTTGTTTCTGGATGACTTTACATATATAGAACAGAATAGAATTAACCAGGTTGGAAGAGACCTGTGAGATCATTGAGTCCAACCTATCACCCAACACCATCTAATCAACTAAACCATGGCACCAAGTGCCTCATCCAGTCTCTTCCTAAACACCTCCAGTGATGGTGACTCCACCACCTCCCTGGGCAGCCCATTCTCACTTCTAAAATTTGCCCCATGGAATAAATAAATTAACCCCCCTGTTCTAAAATAGCAAGATTTAGACCTTTTATTTTGGTGTGTTTCTGTCTATAACTAAAGCATTGAAGCCAATCTCTCAGTTTTGCATCAGGTTGTATGAAGAGGCTGTTAACATTGTGGCTGCATGATGAATGAGTCTTGCTTTCTTTCAGTAGGTTTATGTTTGAAGGTTCAGTCAAAGTTTTTCCGTGTATGTTTGTTCCATGCATTATTTGCCCACCTACTTTCATGTGGAAACTTGCAATAGCTCTGAGATTACATCTTCTGTCAAGTTTGGTTGCAAGTGCCAGGTGGGTTCAAAAGCTCTATTAATGTGGAATGTCAGAGAGCAGGTTTGCTTAGGGAATAAGATACAAGGCTGTTGCCTGGCAGTTGATAAAGGCTTTTATACTACAGGCTGGTTTTGTGTTTTAAGCATAATGTTCAATGATAAAGATCTCAACAGGAGTGGTATTTTATTTAACACATAGTAGAGCTGTGCAGGCACTGTGGAGAAATGGTTTATGACCTGTGATGTATTAGATTGGCACAAACTGGAGAAGGGAAGGCTCCAAGGAAACCTTATTGTGGCCTTCCTGTATCTTAAGGGAGCCTGCAGGAAAGCTAGTGAGGGACTTTGGGGTAGTGATAGGACTAGGGGGAATGGAGCCAAGCTAGAGGAGGGGAGAGGCTGAGGGAGCGGGGATTGCTTAGCCTGGAGAAGAGGAGGCTCAGGGAGACCTTCTTGCTCTCTACAACTCCCTGAAGAGAGGTTGTAGCTAGGAGGGGGTTGGTCTCTTCTCCCAGGCATCCAGCAATAGAACAAGAGGACACAGTCTCAAGCTGCACCAGGGGAGGTTTAAGCTGCATGTTAGGAAGAAATTCTTTCCAGAAAGAGTAATTGGCCATTGGAATGTGCTGCCCAGGGAGGTGGTGGAGTCACCATCACTGGAGGTGTTTAGGAGGAGACTCAATGGGTGCTTGGTCATGGTTTAGTTGATTAGATGGTGTTGGGTGATAGGTTGGACTCGATGATCTCAAAGGTCTTTTCCAACCTGCTCCTATTCTATTCTATTCTATTCTATTCTATTCTATTCTATTCTATTCTATTCTATTTCTATTCTATTCTATTCACACGCATTCCTTTGGTATCACTTGACATAAAAATTGTTCTGTATGCTTGATGTGATGAATGTTTTTGCACACTTAGAGGAAAAAGACTGCAGTGGTGGGACAGTTCCTTAGGCATTCTAATGAATGTGCTGCAACATCTGACCTATAGCAAGACCTTCGTTGGTTATTATAAATGCAATGATGTTGTTATTAGTTGCAGTGGTTGTAAAAATGTTTATTGATAGCCTGGTAACAACCTTGGGAAACTGAAAGCATGAAAAAACCTTTTCTCTTTAGAACAGTCTTTAAAAAGCTGCTTTTTTTTCTCCACTCCTTTTTCCCCTTCTTGTAGTCCTAAATGTAGGTTTGAATACAAACGGTCTGAAACTCCCAGTAGGTATTACTGTTACTGTGGGAAAGTGGAGAATCCAGCGGTGGACCCCTGGCTGGTACCTCACTCCTGTGGTCAGATATGTGAGAGGGAATTCAAACCTCCCTGTGGGCATAAATGTTTGCTGCTTTGTCATCCAGGTAAATCCACTGCATCCCTTGGTTGTGTGATGCGTTTCTGCAGCCGTCACACAGTTTTACTCAAAATCTGCTAACTGTTGGAGACTCTCAGAGCAGAACAGCTGTAGTCAGGGCTGCATTTGCTGAATGGTTCTTCATGAGTTCTTTTTCTTACCCTTAGGCCCCTGCCCACCTTGCCCAAAGATGGTCACAACAACGTGTCACTGCAAGAAAGCCAAAGCAGTGCCCCGAAGGTGCAGTGCCAAGGACTGGTCGTGCCGCCTGCCCTGTGGACGGACGCTGCTGTGTGGGCAACACACTTGTGAGAATCCCTGTCATGCAGGTAGAGCTGCCTTCTGCCACTTCAGAGGAGGAGGCTTCTAATTACGCAATCACACAATGTTAGGGGTTGGAAGGGACCTCTGGAGGGTCCAACCCCCTGCCAGAGCAGGACCATAGAATCTAGCGCAGGTTGCACAGGAACACATCCAGGCAAGGCTTGGAAGTCTCCAGAGAAGGAGTCTCCACAACCTCTCTGGAGAACCTGTTCCAGTGCTCTCTGAGCCTCACAGTGAAGAAGTTCCTCCTCATGTTGAGGTGGAACCTGCTGTGCTGTAGGTAATATCCATTGCCCCTTGTCATATCACAGGGCACAAGTGAGCAGAGGCTATCCCTTCCTTCCCAACACTCAGACCTGAGATGTTTATAGACATTGATCAGATCCCCTCTCCCGTTCTGCTCTCCAGACTGAGCAGCCCCGGGTCTCTCAGCCTTTCCTCACAAGGCAGTGCTCCAGTCCCTTCATCATCCTTGTAGCCCTCTGTTAAACTCTCTCCAGTAGATCCCTGTCCCACTTGAACTGGGGAGCCCAGAATTGGATGCAATATTCCAGGGGAGGATACATCATTCTTTTGTGATTCCTGTTCTCAATGTCACTTTGCAATTGCATGCAGGAGACTGTCAGCCTTGTCCACGCGTCAGTAAGCAGCGATGCGTCTGTGGCAGACAGACCGCAGAAAGACTTTGTGCCAGTCCTCAGTGGCAGTGTGATCAGGTATGTTGAAGCTGTCCTTTATAGCTTATTGCTCAGCTATGCAAAATTTGATTATTCAGTGTATTAAAGATTGCAGTAACTCCTTCAGTACAAAACCAGTTTTGTTTTTTGGGTTTTGAAAGTGCAGCCAAAAATGTAAGCAGCAGTGTTTGAGGATGGATCTGCTTGGTGGCCCAGTTCATTTCTGACAGTAGTAAAAATGTTACTGTTCTGGAATTATGCTAGGCTTAAGGTACCTGTGAATTTGACCTTGTACATTCCATTTTCTTGGGCTTGAGGTTGAAATTTCAGCTGCTGTCTTCCAAAACAAGCATGAAACCCCAGCCTAGTAGATAAGAGTTTCATGCTTATCTCCTTTGAAGTGCATTTGCAGGTTATTGTTAGGACCAAGGCTGTGGATTGGCAGCCTGTAGATGCATAAAACCAATTTTGAAATGAAGTGGTGAGAGAGAGCTTGCACCAGGAGCTTCTTGGGTTAATAAGATGCCAATAAGAAAGGCACTCAGCCTCTGTAAAATAACAATTAAATGTGATTATTTCAGTTAACACTATAGAGAGTGGGAGTGAAATAATAATAATACAGCACTTCAGATGCTGGAAGCCCTGAGCTGTGCAGCATTGAATGAGCCTCTGAGCCATGTGCAGCATGCAGTGCAGACCCCCATCTGGAGAAGGGGTTACCTTATTTTGGTCTTGAGTTATTGAAGGATTTTGTTACAAGAGAGCAACCCTCTTCATTGGTTCTACTGTCAAACAGAAGGGATGTTTGGATGAGACCTTTTGGCCACTTGGCAAGGACATGCAGGTGGCTTTATCTCTGGTGCCAAGTGGGAGCTGCCTCCAACCTTCTCTGCTGTCTACAACTACCTGAAGGGAGGTTGTAGCCAGGTGGGGGTTGGTCTCTTCTCCCAGGCACCCTGTGACAGAACAAGAGGACACAGTCTCAAGCTGTGCCAGGGGAGGTTTAGGCTGGATGTTAGGAAGAAATTCTTCCCAGAAAGAGAGATTGGCCCTTGGAATGTGCTGCCCAGGGAGGTGGTGGACTCACCATCACTGGAAGTGATTAAAAAGAGACTGGATGAGGTGCTTGTTGCCATGGTTTAGTTGATTACATGGTGTTGGGTGATAGGTTGGACTGGGTCTTTTCCAACCTGGTTAATTCTGTATTCTATTCTATTCTATCCTGTAACCAAGGAGTACATGCAGCACATGGCTTAAGGATAAGCTGTACAGGCAGCACAGCAGAGGCTTGGGACTACTCGGGTTAACTGTTACATGAACCACTAACTTCTCAGTATGCTGTGCTCTTCCAGCCAGGGTCATTGCAGGGTGATCAGTTTTGTGTGGTCAATTCAGCAAATACAAGATTACACAGAGTCAAAATTCAGAAGCAGTTATATTTGCTCCCGATTTGTCTCACCCCCAGTTTTCCCTCTTGAGTTGCTTTGGTTTTGGGATGTAGTTCCATTCCCTTTGCATTGACTTGGTTTCTCTTGAGTTTTCCAGGTGTGTGGGAAACGTTTGCCTTGTGGCAATCACACATGTGAGCAAGTTTGTCATTCTGGTCCCTGTGGAGACTGTCCTCGTTCTGGGAAAAGGTCCTGTCCATGTGGAAAATCAAGTAAGCTGCCTTTTAAAGGAATAATTCATTCATTCAAAAGAGAAAAGAAAAAGATAAATTAAAGCTAAGCCATCCAGTCTTTGACGGTCGGGAGTTCAGCTTAATTCTGCAGGACGGGGGCCATGACAAGTTCTTAACACTGGACTGTGCCTGTTTCCATTAATTGTTTTGCTTAATTGTTTCAAAGCTTTATTTGTCAGCAGGGCTTTGATTGGCAATGTGAATAGCTGAGTAATTGTGGAGAAGCTTTGGGGGAAAAAAATCGAGAGTCTCATCTTCCGAGCTCATACTTGCTAAGTATTGTGGCCTCTTTTCTAAGTGTTTGCCTGTGCTTCTCTCTCTATGTCTAGAGTTTACATTGCCTTGTACAGAAGATGTGCCCACCTGTGGTGATAGTTGTGACAAAGTTCTGGAATGTGGCATCCATAGATGTTCCCAGCGCTGCCATCGAGGTCCCTGTGAAATATGCAGGCAGGTTAGTCTCACTGGAGCAGCTTCACATTTTGTTACAGGGTGCACTGCTCAGGCCTGGCATGGCACCCTGCAGATGGTTTTGGCCTCAGGGGATGACAGGTTGCCTGTGATCTTGATGTGGGACCTAAGATTTGCCTCTTCATGTACTAGTGATTGCCCATTGGAATTGGCTACCTGTGGAGGTGGTGGAGTCACCTTCACTGGAGGTGTTCAGGAGAAGACTTGATGGGGCGCTTGGCTGTATGGTCTAGTTGTTCGGTGGGTTGGATTGTTTGATGGGTTGGACGCGATGATCTTGAAGGTCTCTTCCAACCTATTGTATTGTATTGTATTGTATTGTATTGTATTGTATAGAAAGCCACACAAGGGGTGTATTGGCCATTGCTCGGAGTGTGGCAGATTCAGAACTGCTGCTGAGCTGTGGGAAGGATGTAAAGATCCTCTGCTCCAACCCCAGCACAGGAGAGGTGCTGTATGAGCTGCCCACAAACACCCAGTGGTGCTTTGATAGCCAGTGGTGTCCCAGGAGCCCCTCAGTCCTGTCTGCAGCTTCCTTCGACTGCCGGATCAGCCTTTACTGCATCATGGGAGGCAGCATGGATGGCCTGAGACAGAAGCAAGTTGACCAACCAGCTTCCATCATCTTTTGGGAACCTTGATCCATTTGGTACAGGCCAGTTAGGTTTCTTAAACACTGTGTACCTGGAACAGTGCAAGCCTTCCAAGGACAATTTAGTCACCTGTCACAGAATCCATGCTGCATGGTTTTTTCCCTACCCTTCTCCTGCCCCAACATGATTCAAAATTAAGGGCAGTGAAGCTGGTGAAGGGTCTGGAGAAACAGGTCTGGTGAGGTGTCACTGTAGGGATAGGGACAGGGGGACGGTCAAGGGCAACGAAGATGAAAAACAAGCAGAGTATAGAGAAAGACAAAAGACTCTGTTTATTCTAGCAAGCAACACATATTTGTATCTATCTTGTTAGTGTGGCTGCATGTGACTGGTTAACAGACTCTTCTCAAGATTCTCATGGGTTAGTTGATGGCATTGCTATAGTTACTTGTTAAGCTAGGCCGGGTAGCCTCCTGTCTTATCTTGCGGTTTCTCGTCCTCCAACATCTGGTCCAGGGAGTTTCCAACTTCTCATGGGAACACAGTGATGTTTTCAATACTGAACTCCTCACCAGAGCTCTTCAGAAGCTCCACAGATTCATCACAGTCCCCCACAGTAAGGAGCTGCTGAGGGAACTGGGGTTGTTTAGTTTGGAGAAAAGGAGGCTGAGGGGAGACCTTCTTGCTTTTTACAACTTTCTGAAAGGGGGTAGATCAAGGTGGAGGTTGGTCCTTTCTCCCTAGCAGCAAGTGATAACAGTCTCCTCTCGGCTTCAAGTTACACCAGGGGAGGCTTAGGTTGGTTATTAGCAGAAACTCTTTACTGAAATGGTTTTCAAAGACTGACACAGGCTCCCCTGGGAAGTGGTCAAATCCTCATTCCTGGAGGTGTTGAGCAAAGGCAAAGATGTGGTGCTGAGGTGTTTGAGGTAGATAGTGGTTGAAGATGTTTTCCAACCCAAACAATTTTGTGGTTCTATTATGGATCCAAGTTGAGGCATGGATGAAGGTTTGTTTTGGCTTGATTGTTGAGTTTGGGTTTTAATTATTTTTAAAAATAATTAATTATGCCTTAAAAGATACCTACATTTTTCCTAAGCTCTTCTAGCCTCCTTGCTGCTTTCTCTTGTTACACTATTTGTATATTAGACAATCTAGGTGCTGTAACATAAGGTTATTTCCTTGTTAGTAAGAAAACAGTGTTTTGCTCTGCTCTGTAAATCTCTCTGGAGCTACTGTGACCTGGCCCATAAAGCTGTTGTTCTGTCTGTTCTCAATTATCTCTTCCTGAACTAACTTTGGCTACAAATTCTATGGTGAAAACAGTTAGCACATGATAGCAGGGATGAAGGTCAGGCTTGTCTATTTCAGTTGTCTCTATCCATGGCGGATGAATCTAGGTTACTATGCAGGAGAGGTAGAGTAGAATAGAATAGAATTAACCAGGTTGGAAAAGACCTTCAAGATCATCGAGTCCAACCTGTCACCCAGCACCATCTAATCAACTAAACTATGGCACCAAGTGCCTCATCCAGGCTCTTCTTAAACACCTCCAGTAATGGTGACTGCACCACCTCCCTGGGCAGCACATCCCAATGACCAATCTCTCTTTCTGTGAAGAAGCTCTTCCTAACATCCAGCCTAAATCTCCCCTGGTGCAGCTTGAGACTGCGTCCACTTGTTCTCTGGACAGGTTCCAGCAAGTCAACATCTTTCCTAAACTGAGCGGCCCAGAACTGGACAGAGGACTCAAGGTGTGGCCTAAGCAGTGCTGAGTACAGGGCAGAATGACCTCTCTGCTCCTGCTGGCCACACTATTCCTTCTTGTATAAATGTTTTCAGCCTTTGTGCTTGACATCTTGCACGCTGTGCTTGAGTGACCCCCTTGAAGTGGCTTCTGTCTTGGTGGGACCAAGGCTACAGTGAGGTGCCACCGAGAGCAGTGCCTGCAAGACTGACACAAGGTCCCCAGGTCTGCTCAGAGCACGCAATATTCTTCCTGTTGTGATAGAGCATCACTCTCCCATGAAGTTTCTTTACAGGTAGTAGTGGAACACTTTATTTTCTGCTCTTTTGGGGTGTGTTTTCTTTTGGTACGAAAAACAGGCTGCTTTTTTTCCCCCTGTCTGGCTGCCCAGGAAGTGGAGAAGCAGTGCCGCTGCGGGAAGCACACGAAACGCATGCCGTGCCACAAGCCATACCTGTGTGAAACAAAGTGCACTAAAATTCGTGATTGCCAGAAGCACCAGTGCAGGAGAAAGGTGAGTGTCCAGAGATGATCTTGCTCCAATCTATTGTGTAGAGAAGGTTTTTGGCAGTTTAGATGCAATACATCACATCAGTCTGTCATTCCATGCCTGGTACAGTAAAGAAAGAGGAGTTTTCTTCAGTGTTGCTCAGATTAGTTTAAGGTACACTAGAATTCCCTGTCACTATGCTTAAAATCTGGCCTTAAAATCCAGGAGGGGACTTCTGAGAAGGTAACTTACCTATCCTGTGTCTCAGCTTCTAATATTTGTTTCTGGATGGCTTCACATATTTCTCACTTTTAGAAATGGCCCCATGGAATAAATAAACCACAAACCCCCCTAGTTCTAAAATAGCAAGATCTAGGCTTTTTATTTTGGTGTGTTTCTCTCTATAACTTAAGCATTGAAGCCAATCTCTCAGTTTGCATGAGGTTGTATGAAGAAGTTAACATTCCATGGCTGGTACAGTAAAGAAAGAGGAGTTTTCTTCAGTGTTGCTCAGATTAGTTTAAGGTATACTAGAATTCCCTGTCACTATGCTTAAAATCTGGCCTTAAAAACCAGGAGAGGATTTTAACCCTAGAAAGCTTTCAGATACTTTAGTAACTGATGCTTTATGCATCCTGAAATAGTTAAATCCATTCCCCTTCACCTCCTTCAGGTCTGAAACATCTCCTCCAACTACAGTCAAGCCTGTGCTTGAGCCTTGGTCACCAGATCAATTTCAGGAGCACCAGGCTTGATAGAGTTGGATAATGGCTGCACTTGATGATCTTGAAGGTCTTTTCCAACCAACCTAATGGCTGCACTTGATGATCTTAAAGGTCTTTTCCAACAAAATCTAATCTATGATTCCATGATTTATTTCCTTACTTTGTATGAAGAGCTCCGAGTCTCTCATGATTGAGTAAGGGGCATACTCTTTCTTTTGACAAATCATCATTCCACCCCACCTTCCAACACAGAGCAATGCAAAGAGCAGTGATTTGACAACTGGAAATTTGAGCATTGTTTCACTTCTGATTGGAAATCTAAGGAATGACTGATAGCTCAGACTTATCTTTTCAGTTGGATTAATTCAGGAAGGCCTGTAAGGTCATAGAATCATAGAACGGTTTGGGTTGGAAGGGACCTTAAAGATAATCTAGTTCCATGGGCAAGGACGCCTTCCACTAGACCAGTTTGCTCAAGGCCTCATCCAACCTGGCTTTGAACACCTCCAGTGAGGGGGCATCCATAATCTATATGGACAGTCTGTTCCAGTGTCTCACCACTCTAACTGTGAAGAATTTCTTCCCGATATGTTTAGCTGCCTGCTATGTGTGAATGAAGACATGACAAAAGTTGGGCTCCTTACCACGAAGAGGCATGAAAAAACCCCAGTTTTATTCTTCAATATTTTTGAGTATTGTCACAGTGAGTTTACTTCATGTGAAAAAGCAGCAAAATAAGTAAATGCAATCTTGGAATCCTTAATTTAAGCAAAAATAAATAAACAAACAAACAAATCCAGCTTTCTCTTCCTAATTGCCATCCTTCTTGATAGAGGTTAGAAGGAAGGTTCCTTTCAGTTTAATAGATACAAATGGGGATCTCTCCTGACCTGGCACATGGTGATGGTGTTTTGTATTCTGATTCTTCCACATTGCTACTTCCTATTAGGGCAGTAGAGAAATGATCTTGAAAGTTATCTGACCTTTACTGCAAAGGGGGATATATATATATTAAGAATAAAGAAAGTGGTTAGCAACATTTTTGTGCCAGGATGATATTGTACAGAAGTGGAAGAAAGTGCAGAGTGATGGTGGCAGAATGTTGAATATCCTCTGCATAAGCTTCTGAAAGGATTTGGAATTAATATATTGTAAGAAATTGAAAACTAAAAAGGTTCTTATGCTTTTTGGAAGCCCTTTGCCTATTTGGTGTGTTGAAATGATGCTTTCAAATATGCATTTCCCTCTTGTTTTATAATCTGAATTTTTAACAGACAGCTTTACAGGTTGTCTCCTTTCTGTGCCTGGCAGAAACTTTCATACAATCATAGAATTGTTAGGGTTGGAAGGGACCTCAAAGATCATCTAGTTCCAACCCCCCTGCCATGGGCAGGGACACCTCACACTACAGCAGGTTGCTCACAGCCACATCCAGCCTGGCTGCAAAAACCTCCAGGCATGAGACTGCCACCACCTCCCTGGGCAACCTGTGCCAGTTTCTCACCATCCTCATGGGGAAGAACTTCTTCCTGACATCCAACCTGAATCTACCCATTTCTAGTTTTGTTCCATTCCTCCCAGTCCTATCACTCCCTGACACCCTCAAAAGTCCCTCCCCAGCTTTCTTGTAGCCCCCCTCAGATACTGGAAAGCCACAATTATGTCTCCTGGGAGCCTTCTCTTCTGCAGACTTAACAGCCCCAACTCCCTCAGTCTGTCCTCATAGGAGAGGACCTTCAACCCCTCTAATCATCCTTGTGGGCCTTCTCTGCACTTTTGCCAGATCCTTCCTGTCCTAGGGGCTTCAGAACTGGACACAGTACTCCAGGTGGGGTCTCAGCAGAGACCACAAATGTCTGAACTTCCGGTTGTGTAAAGTGCCTTTGTTTTTTAACAGTGCTGTTCTGGAAACTGTCCACCTTGTGATCAGCTCTGTGGGCGGACTCTGGGCTGCAGAAATCACAAATGTCCTTCAGGCTGCCACAGAGGTAAGAATGATCCCTGTGCTGATGGAATATTGTTTATTTATTCCAAACTTTGTGCTTACATGACTCTGTGTGGTGCTTAAATGAATTCTCTCCCTTGTTGCATCTGATTTTTCCTGTGGAGGCAGTGTGTTTGAAAGGTTATTAGTGCTGGTTAGAGTGCAAGGACTTCATGACAACATGAGCTTTTACCTGATAATTGTGCTTAGCATTATTCCTCTGAAAATGCCCTGTCCCATTTCCAGCTGCTCAATTCAACATCCATAGTTTGACTTACTCTCCTCATCTACTCTGCTCTGGTGAGGCCACATCTGGAATATTGTATCCAGGTTCTGTGCCCCTCAGGTAACTGCTTGAAAGAGTCCACTGCAAAGCCACAAAAATGATTAAGGGAGTAGAACATCTCCCTTATGAGGAGAGACTGAGGATGCTGGGGCTCTTAAGCTTGGTGAAGAGGAGACTGAGAGGTGACCTCATTAATGTTGATGAAGACGTAAAGGGTCAGTGCCAAGAGGATGGAGCCAGGCTCTGCTCAGTGGTGCCCAATGACAGCACAAGGGGCAGTGGTGGAAGTTGAGGCATAGGAAGTTCCATGGAAACATGAGGAAGAATTTTTTTCCTTGTGAGGGTGACAGAGCCCTGGAACAGGCTGCCCAGGGGGTTGTGGAGCCTCCTTCTCAGGAGCTATTCAAAACCTGCCTGAATGCATTCCAGCGTGATCTGCTCTAGGTGATCCTGCTCTGGCAGGGGGTTGGACCGGATGACCTTTTGAGGTCCCTTCCAACCCCTAATATTCTGTGACTCTGTGAAATAATTGTATTCACATGAATATGCATAACAAAGCCTAGCTGCAGGTAGAAAACACTGTGCTGGCTGAGTCTGGATGGGTTTTAAAAAACCTGGAAGGCAACATGTGATAGGAGTGGGCTTCAGATAATTTTTAAAACCAAACTTGAATGTATCTTGGTGTCTTACTAGTAAAAGAGAACATAACTTGGTAGTAACTATATGAAGGATAACAAAAAGTTTACTGCTGCATTCAGTGACCTTGGTTGAAAAGGTGCCAAAAATGGCCACAATAACCTGACAGCTTTTCTCCCAGCCAATTGCTTTGACATTTGCTTGGTAGGGGATTAAACTGGAATGACTGAAGAAGTGGTTGTCCTCTCATCAGTTTTCCCCACAGAAGCTGCTGCCCTGCCGAAACAGCAGCTGAGCAGACTCTGTAATTTCCTTTAGTATGCTGAAGCATAAATGGCACAAGCTTGGGAAGTAATCCACAGCTTGTGCAGGCAGTCATGCTTTTGGGGCAGTGAAGCTTAAAGAGGACAGAACAAGTGACTCTGGCAGTTGTCCCACTTAACCTGTTACTGAATTTGTCACCACAAACAAGTGGTTAGGCTTTTTTCCCCTCTGCTAACTGTGCCCAGCCCTTTTTCCCTTTGCTTCCTTCTCCTTCCCCTCTACCACTCCAAATTTCTTTTTTCATTTCTGTATGAGTTTGGTTCATAACTAAACCATAGAATGAAATTCAGGTTGGCCAAGTAAGCTAATCATAGCATCACGCAGTCAACCAGGTTGGAAAAGACCTCAGAGATCATCAAGTCCAACCTATCACCCAGCATCTCATGACTACTAAACCATGGCTTCAAGTGCCATGTCCAGTCCCCTCTTGAACATCTCCAGGGACAGTGACTCCAGCACCTCATGGGGCAGCACATTCCAATGGCCAGTTACTCTTTCTCTAAGAACTTTCTCCTCACCTTGACCCTAAACTTCCCCTGGCACAGCTTGAGACTGTGTCCTCTTGTTCTGGTGCTGGTTACCTGGGAGAAGAGGCCAACCCCCACCTGGCTACAACCTCCCTTTAGGTAGTTGTAGAGAGCAAGAAGGTCTCACCCTGAGCCTCCTCTTCTCCAGGATAAACTTTTGCACTGAATAGCTGTTTCTTGTTTGATACTACTTAGAGCCTGGCTAAAAGTGACAACAATTTCTAATAGCAAACAGCAGGATCAAAACCAAACAGTGCATTTAATAAAACAAAGGTGAACTTTGTAAATCTCAAATATACACACTGTCAAGTGTATGAGATTTATCAAAACAATACAATCACCAATATTTGAGTGCAAAGGTTTAGGTTGGATGTCAGGAAGAAATTCTTCCCATAAAAGAGGGTGACAGCCAAAGCAACAAAAACATCTGCAAGCAGAGTACAGAGAAAGACAAAAGGCTCCATTTATTCCAGCAAGCAACTCATATTTGTGTGTCTATTGATAGTGTGGCTGCATGTGATTGGTTAGCAAACTTGTCTCAAGGTTCTCACTGGTCACTGATAGCATTGCTATGGTTTCTCGTTCTGCTAGCCCAGGTGGCTCCTATCTCATCTTGTGGTTTCTCATCCTCCAACATCCAGTTCAGGGAGTTACCAACTTCTCATGGGAACTTCTTATATTTTCAATACTGAACTCCTCACCTGAGCTCTTCAGAAGGTCCACAGATTCATCACAGTCCCCCACAGAACTGGACACAGTACTCCATGTGGAGTCTCACCAGAGTGGAGCAGAGCAGGAGAATCACTTCCCTCAACCTGCTGGCTCTGCTTCTCTTGATGCAGCCCAGGATGTGATTGGCTTTCTGGGCTGTAAGTGCTCACTGTAAGTGCTGGCTCATGTTGAGCTTCTCATCCACCAGCACCCCTGTAATTATGTTAGAGGTTGCTGATAATAACCACTTGGCCCTTAGCAAAGGCCCCTGAAAAAAAAAAAAAAAAAAAAAAAAAAAAGATGACTTAATCTCTTGTGTCTGTGGTTTGATGTTTACAGATCATTTCTTCTTCAGCAAGCATCATTAAACACTTAAATTTAGAATGTGCTGCCAGGGAATAGAAGATTTTTTTCTTTCCTACTGCAGTACCTTATAACACTTGCTTTGAGAACAGGGTGCTCTCACCTTAATGTCAAGCTTACATACATTTTGTGCCCTTCCTTCTGTCTTTTTGAGACTCTGGGCAGATGTTTCATTAATGGAAAATGTAAGTAAATTGTGCAGGTGTCAGGCAGCCTGGGCAGCATAGATCTTCAGTTTGTGTTGTAAAAGCAGCTCTTTAGGTGCTGACAATATATTAGAATTTAATTTGCTTTGCAGTATAAAGACTGTATGCTTCCAGCCTTTTTTCTTCAGTCACTGAGAGATCTGCTTCTGGAAATGTTGCTTCTCGGATCCTCTTAAGGCAGAATTGCTTGAAAAGTGCTGCTGCTGCTAACACTTTCAAAGTTTTACTTTCTATAAAGTTCCAGAATGCAACTTGATTAGTAAGCCAGAATCCCACATCTAGGCTTGCTTACACAGGCACAAATCCAGGCTGGGTGCAGAGTGGGTTGAGAGTAGCTTGAAGAAAGAGACTTAGGAGTGTTGATTGATGAGAAGCTCAGCATGAGCCAGCAGTGCCCTCATGCAGCCCAGCAGGCAGCTGTGTGCTGGGCTGCAGCTATAGGAGTGTGGGCAGCAGCACAAGAGAGGGGACTCTGCCCCTTGGCTCTGCTCTGCTGAGACTCCACCTCCAATTCTGAATCCAGTTCTGGTGTCCCCTGCATAAGAAGAACTCCACAGGACCTTGTAGTTGCTTTCCAATACAGGAAGAGTGTCCAGCAACAAGACAAGGGAGAAAGTGCTGGAGTGTATCCAGAGAAGAGCCACGAGGATGAGGAGAGGGCTGGAGCTCCTCTCCTATGAGGACAGACTGAGAGAATTGAGGCTATGCAGTCTGGAGAAGAGAAGGCTCTGAGGAGACCTAATTGTGGCCTTCACATCCTGGACATCCAGCTGCTGAAACAGGACAATTATACCATGTGCATATTCAGAGTTACATTAGTTGACCATTTTTGTTATAATGAGATAATGATGTGGCTAATATATTTGTTTTCAGGCAGCTGTAATCCATGTCCAGAGACTGTAGATGTGAAGTGCAGTTGTGGCAAAACTGTCATTAAGGTGCCCTGTGGCAGGGAGCGCACCATCAAACCTCCCAAATGCAAGCAGCTCTGCAGGTCAGTACAGAACACCTGTGGCCTTCCAGTTCTTCAGTGGAGTTTAAGGTGTCCTTAAAGAGAATAATAAAATACAGCTTTAAAAGGCAAAGAATTACTCCTTTAATCTGACTACAGGTATTACTTCTATGCCTTCTTTGTTCCTGGCTATGCAGATGGAGATTAGCAGTAATTCTTCCTATCAAATAAATACTTCTTTGATGCATTTCCAATCCTGTAGTCCTGTGGCAGTTTAGGCTGAATGCCTCCTGTTACTGCTACATAAGTTGCACCTCCAGTGTCCTGAGGGTCTAACCCAATTGGTGGACAGAGGAAACAGCGTATTTCATACCCGTAAATCCTGTGCCCTATAAATCCATCTGCAAAGTCATTCTCTTCCTCTTTCTTCCACTCACTGAGTGGAAGAAAGTTATCTCAAGTTATCTCTGGGACGTTCTGAAATACCTCAGTGAGGGATTTGACTAACAAAAGGAACAAGGAGAGTATTTTCTGCTGGGGTGTAGCAAGATTGCCCAGCACAGACCAGGATTGTAATAGCTGTTGGAATGCACAAACCCAGCTCTGGGTTTAATTGAATTTAGAGCTCCTGTATAATTTTACTGTTCTCCTCGCCACTGCTGAAGGTGAGAAGTAAACTCATTTAAACAAACAAGTTTCCCACAATTCCTTGTATTTTAAACATAATTTTCCAGTGACTAACTTCATATTTCTTGCTGCCATCTGGATTTGCTCTTGGTTTTGACTTCAGTCGACCACCAACCTGCCACCACTCTACCCAGGAGAAACACTACTGCCACTTTGGTCGCTGTCCTCCCTGTCGGCAGTCCTGCCAGAAAACCTTGGCCTGTGGTCATTTGTGCCCTGTTCCCTGTCATGATGAAGCCCTTGTGAAGCAGCCTGGCCTAGTAAGTAAATACTAAAATGTGCTGCTGTGTTCTGAATCACAGAATGGCTTAGGTTGGAAGGGACCTCGGAGATCATCGACTCCAACCTCCCCACCACGGACAGGGACACCTCACACTACAGCAGGTTGCTCAGAGCCACATCCAGCCTGGCCTTAAAAACCTCCAGGGATGAGGCTTCCACCACCTCCCTGGGCAACCTGTGCCAGTGTCTCACCACCCTCATGGGGAGGAACTTCTTCTTAACAGCCAATCTGAGTCTACCCATTTCTAGGTTTTTTTTTTCCATTCCTCCCAGTCCTATCACTCCCTGACACCCTAAAAACTCCCTCCCCAGCTCTCTTGTAGCCCCCTTCACATAATGCAAGGCCACAATTAGGTCTCTTTAGATAAAATATTTATGGTCAAGCAGAAAGTCCCATTTGTGCTTTGTATTCAACTGCTGTTTTCTTTTGCTCTCAGCACCAGTCTGCTGGCCCTTGGGAGCAACCATCCGAGCCAGCTTTCATTCAGACTGCATTGCCCTGCCCTCCCTGTGAGGTTCCTATCCCAGTGTAAGTAGTAAAACACAAACCAAACCAACCAAACCAAACTGTGCTATGGAAAGGAGGTTTCTTCTTTTTATCTGTTGTAAAAATGGACATGCCAGTAACCATACTTTCCTCTGCAGATGCAAAGAGCCAAGGCTGAACACCATTCTCGTAGAACTGGGGGCACTGGTGGTTGTTTCATACACAGTTTTGTAGGGTGTGCTCGCTGTAGGAAAGGGCTGAGAGTGAAGGTTGCTGGATTCTGATGCCTGTCGTCTGCAGTGCTAACTTAAGTAGCACTGTAAAGACAACCATGGTGATTTGATAGCCTTCAGTGTCACACAGATTTAGAACAGAATAGAATTAACCAGGTTGGAAAAGATCTCTCAGATCATCGAGTCCAGCCTATCACCCAACACCATCTGATCAACCAAACCATGGCACCAAGTGCCCCATCCAGGCTCTTCCGAAACACCTCCAGTGATGATGAGTCCACCACCTCCCTGGGCAGCACATTCCAATGGCCCATCTCTCTTTCTGGGAAGAAATTCTTCCTACTATCCAGCCTAAACTTCCCCTGGCACAGCTTGAGACTGTGTCCTCTTGTTCTGGTGCTGGTTGCCTGGGAGAAGAGACCAACCCCCACCTGGCTACAGCCTCCCTTCAGGTAGCTGTGGACAGCAAGAAGGTCTCCCCTGAGCCTCCTCTTCTGCAGGCTAAGCAACCCCAGCTCCCTCAGCCTCTCCTCACAGGGCTGTGCTCCAGACCCCTCTGCAGCTTTGTTGCCCTTCTCTGGACACCTTCCAGCATCTCAACGTCTTTCCTAAACTGAGGGGCCCAGAACTGGACAGAGGACTCAAGGTGTGACCTAACCAGTGCTGAGGATAGGGCAGAATGACTTCCTTGCTCCTGCTGCCCATACTATTTCTGATGCAGGCCAGGATGCCATTTGCCTTCTTGGCCACCAGGGCACACTTCTGGCTCATGTTCAACCTATTGTCAACCAGTACCCCCAGGTCCCTCTCTGCCTGGCTGCTTCCCAGCCACTCTGACCCCAGCCTGTAGCACTGCCTGGGGTTGTTGTGGCCAATGTGTAGAACCTGGCATTTAGAAATTGGGCAAAAGATGGATTTACATTTGAGGAGGTCAGTGTTTGAATGAGTCACCATTTATTACCTCCCCAGTTCTATCAGTGTGCCATTTTTCTTTCCTAGGAATTGTGGCCTGTTCTAAAAGGGATGGAATTGTGAGCATCAGAGTAGGTTAGAACATTCCCTGCAATAACTGTGAAATAGGATGTGGTATGGTAGAACCAAAGCAGGAGGTACTTGGAAGCAATTCAGGTGATTTTCTTAAATAAAAATGGCTAATTTGGTATCCCACTCTAGTTAGTCTGCACATGGAACATGGGTTTGGGGATTGCCATCATAAAATACCACAGTCCAAACAACTTGAAAAGGAGAAGGCATTGATCTGCATAGATAGGAGGTTTTCTCTTCAAAACGGGTTGCATTATTGTTGTGTGTAAAGCACTGCTTTAAGTCCCTTGATAAAGAAAGGCATCTCTTCTAAATCTCTGCTTCTTCTCTTTTGCAGGGAGTGTCTTGGGCAGCATGAGGTGAGTCATGGGAAGTGCTTTTGAAGTGGAATGTGAAAGGTATCTCACTTTGTCAGTCTGCACAAACAGTAGCTGAAATATTAGATGGGTTTTGATCATTTTGAAGTGAATGAAGCTCTTATCGCCAAGGGCTTACTTACCAGAAGGTATTTTAGTTCCTTTTTGGAGAACATAGAACTACTTGACTTTTAAAGATTCTTGGACAGGAATTGTAACTCTTGATTTACACAGCTGTGTATTCTTGTAGTTGTTTAAATACTAGTGGTTTAAGTATTTAGGGGATGGTCTTTTTGTCATTATGTACTTTTGGGCTCCTTTTCCCCCTCACTTTACAGTTATTATTCCCTCATTCTCACATACTTTCCTCAGTTCTCCTAGAAACTCTTGTGCTTATTTTAAAAGGATAAGGAACATGGTGTCATGCAGGAACATTCTCTGGTGCCTGGGATCTATTCTCTGCCCTGGTGAGGCTGCATCTGGAATACTGTGTCCAGGTCTGGGCCTCTCAAGTCAAGAAGAACCTCAGAGAACTGCTTGAGAGAATCCAGCACAGAGCCACAAAGCTGCTGAAGGTGGGGGAATATCTCCCTTGTGAGGACAGGCTGAGGGAGCTGGGGCTCTTTAGCTTGCAGAAGAGGAGCCTGAGGGGTGACCTCACTCGTGTTTATAAACATATGCAGTGTCAGGAGGAGCAGGCTGCCCAGGGAGGTTGTGGAGCCTCCTTCTCTGGGCCCATTCAAAACCCACCTGGACGCATTCCTGTGCATACTACCCTAAGTGATCCTGCTTTGGCAGGGGATTGGACTGGATGATCCCTTCCAACCTCTAGTGTATTGTGACACTGAGGACAGGGCCAGGCTCTGCTCAGGGATGTCCAGTGACAGGATAAGGGGCAATGGGGGCAAGCTGGAGCAGAGGAGGTTCCATGTGAATGTAAGGAAAAACTTTGTCCTTGTGAGGGTGGCAGAGCCCTGGAGCAGGCTGCCCAGAGAGGTTGTGGAGTCTCCTCTGGAGACATTGAAAAGTCACCTGGATGTGTTCTTTGTGACCTGCCCTAAGTGATCCTGCTTTGGCAGACAGGTTGAACTAGATGATCTTTTGAGGCCCCTTCACCCCTCTAACACTGTGGTTCTGTGACAGTATGGTGGCATCTTCTTCAGTGTTACCTATTAGCTCACCTTTTTGGTGTGTAACCTTTTCCAGGTTTGGATGAAGTCTTTGTCTATTTTGTCTTACATGAGAAGAAAATGTAATTGATGCTTGAAGCTGAATAACTCACAGTTACTCACACATGTTTCTAAAAGTCATGAAATGTAAGGCTAACTCATCTTTCTTGATCTGAAAAGGTTACTGCTAAACTCATCTGTAAAAAACCCTTGCTATTATAGCTTTGTCTGCAGGTAAGTCTGGCATGAGCTCACTATCCAAGTGCAGCTAACAACACTAGAACCAACCTAGTTTCATTTTCAGCTAGTAAAAACTTCTAGAAGCCAGAGGACACCTAAAAATATTCCAAGACAACCCCCATTCCCTCCCCCCAGCTTGAGCATCTCTAATTATCTTTCTGTTTGTTTTATAATGGTGGCTTGATTATGTGATGGCAACATCTGCAGATGTTGTTAACTAAGTTTCTAGATCCACAGTCTGCCTGTGCAGCACATTTATTAACCCAAGCAAGCTGTGAATGCAGCTTCCACAGAGCTGCTTTGCAGCCTCTTGGTTGCTGAAGAAAAATGTGCTGCAAAAATGAATGAAAAGTCCAACTGTGACTATTTGTTGTTGAAACAGCTCAGACTGGGTTTTGTTTTCCACACTGGCACTTGCAGACAGAGTTCTATTGACTTCTGGGATAGGGCATCCAATCTTGCCCTAACTTTTGTTAGTTTGGACCCAGTATATAACTTGCTTTAGCAGGCAATGTTTACTGTTTTTGGTACTGTTTAGAGAGACATGGTTGTGATATTTATAGAATCATAGAATGGTTCAGGTTGGAAGGGAGCTTAAAGATCATCTAGTTCCAACCCCTCTGCCCTGGGCAGGGACACCTCACTAGACCAGGTTTCCTTCCTGTAACAGTGGACGGTGTGGCTTTTACTAATAGAGAAAATGGTTGAAATGACTGCATCAAGATCAGCAGGGCAAGAGAGGGGGTTCTGCCCCTTTGTTCTGCTGACACCCCACCTCATATGCTGCATCCAGTTCTGGTGTCCCCAGTATGAAAAGGGTACAGAGCTGTTGGAATGAGTCCAGAGGAGGCCCCGAAGATGTCCAAGGGCTGGAGCATCTCTACTATGAGGATAGGCTGAGGGAGCTGGGGGTGCTCAGCCTGGAGAAGGTCCCTCCCTGCTCCAGGGGGACCTTAGAGCTGCCTTCCAATACCTGAAGGGATCCTTCTCATCAGCCATCCTGGTGATAGGATGAGTGGCAGGAGCAGGGTAGATTCAGATTGGACATCAGGAGGAAGTTGTTTACAGTGACAGTGGTGAAATACTGAACAGGCTGCTCAGGGATGTGGTTGATGCCCCATCCCTGGAGGCATTCAAGATCAGGCTTGATGTGGCCCTGGGCATCCTGATCTAGTTGGAGGTGTCTCTACTGACTGCAGGGGGCGTTGGACAAGATGACCTTTGAGGGTTCCTTCCAACCCAATGCAATCTGTGAATCTGAATGAAACCTTCCTTCTCTCAGCCAGCAGAGTGCAGTGCTTCCTTCCTGCTGGATTAAACACTTTCTAGAGTGGAATGAAGGGTCCTAATCTTTGAGATCATGAGAGCAGCCAAGGATAAGAATGATTTGTTAATGTGTGTGTATGTGTGAGGGGTGTTTACAGTGTTTATGTGCATTTTTATGTCTGGAGAAGAAAAGGCTCCAAGGAGACCTTATTGTGGCCTCCCACTGTCTGAAGGGGGCTACAAGAAAGCTGGGGAGGTGGGACTTAGGGTGTCAGGGAGTGATGGAGCTGGGGGAATGAAAAAAAAAAAATTAGAAATGGGTAGATTGAGATTGGATGTCAGGAAGAAGTTCTTCCCCATGAGGGTGGGGTGGAGAGACACTGGCACAGGTTGCCCAGGGAGGTGGTGGAAGCTTCATCCATGAAGGTTTTTGCAGCCAGGCTGGATGTGGCTGTGAGCAACCTGCTGTAGTGTGAGGTGTCCCTGCCCATGGCAGGGGGGTTGGAACTGGATGATCCTTGAGGTCCTTTCCAGCCCTAACTCTATGATTCTGTATTGTTCTGAGGACTCTGAAAGGAAAGAAACCCAAACCATGTAATGTCTGTTTGATGTTTTTGCAGCCGCATTGACTCTTAGCATGTAATTTTACCTCAAACTAAATTACTGTTGTTAACTAGAGAAAGTGCTTCTGTGTGTTTAGGAACAATTCCCTGCTATAGCAGTTTCTAGCTCCTGAGGGGATTTTTCACTAGGAAATTCCAGTGAACTTTTCACAAGTGATTAAAGCAGCAGTTTTCTCAAGCAAAATGAAGAGGAGCTCAGGGTTGTACTATGGTACCACTTATGTTGGACTGTTGTTAGACCTCCTATAATCCAACCAGGTTGGAAAAGACCTCAGAGATCATCAAGTCCAACCTATTACCCAACACCTAACACCTCCTGACAATTAAACCATGGCTCCAAGTGCCACATCCAATCCTTTTTTGCACACCTCCAGGGAGGGTGACTCCACCACCTCCCTGGGCAGCACATTCCAATGGCCAATCTCTCTTTCTGTGAAGATCATCAACAGCTGCTGCTGCCATCCCCAAATGAAAATGTGATGGCTTCCTTTTTTCTCTGCACTGCTGTGAGCATTGGCATTTCACAGCTGTATCATGAATGTGCCCCTTTGAAATAAAATCATGAGGGTTAAGGTTTATATTCAACATTTGATTTGTAATGGGACAACATTAATGAAAGCCCCACACAAGGTAAATGAGGGCAAACAAGGAACCCTTGACTCAATATGGTATTAATTTCTCTGCTGTATTGAATTCTCTTGTAGTTGCTTAATGACATTGAATGTTCTAGGGAAGGGAAACACTCTGCTTTTGGTTTTGTGTGATGAGTATTTTGAGGATCCTGTAATATCGGTCTTGGGGTTTTCAGGCAGATAGAACCCCCTCTCCTCTTTTGTGTGGGTGTTGTGTTTAGGTTTTGTTTGCTTTTGTTGTTTGGGGTTGTTTTGTTAGGAATTTAAGGCTGTGCTTCATTACTAAGTTTTGTTTGTGGTGGTTTGGTTTTTTCGTAGTTGGGGTATATTTATAGGAGAAAGATCATTACTTTGCTTCTGGGTAAAGTTTGATGCCCATCTTGATGAGATTCATTTCTGTGGCTAAATGGCTTATAAATATTTCCAAATCTTCCCTGTCCTATTGTGCTGGTTTATCATTTTGATTTTCCAGTTGATGTATCTGTTAGAATCATAGAATCAGTAAGGTTGGAAAAGACCTCAGAGATCATAGAATCATAGAATCAGTCAGGGTTGGAAGGGACCACAAGGATCATCTAGTTCCAACCCTCCTGCCTTGGGCAGGGACACCCTACACTAGATCACGCTGGCCAGAGCCTCGTCCAGCCTGGGCTTAAACACCTCCAGGGATGGGGCCTCAACCACCTCCCTGGATAACCCATTCCATGGCTTCACCACTCTCATGGTGAAGAACTTCTTCCTCACATCTAGCCTGAATCTCCCTATTTCCAGCTTCATTCCATTCACCCTAGTCCTATCACGACCTGATACCCTGAGAAGTCCCTCCCCAGCCTTCCTGTAGGCCCTCTTCAGATACTGGAAGGCCACAATGAGGTCACCTGGGAGCCTTCTCTTCTCCAGACTGAACAGCCCCAACTCCTTCAGTCTGTCCTCATAGGAGAGGTGCTCCAGCCCTCTGCTCATCCTCGTGGCCCTTCTCTGGACACGCTCCAGCACGTCCACATCCCTAAGATCATCAAGTTCAACCTGTCACCCAACACCTCATGACTAACTATGCCATGGCTTCAAGTGCCACATCCAATCCCCTCTTGAACACCTCCAGGGACGGTGACTCCACCACTTCCCTGGGCATCACATTCCAATGGCCAATTACTCTTTCTGGGAAGAACTTTCTCCTCGCTGTTGTCTGCTTCTATGCATTTAGGAGATGTGCTGGAAAGCTTCTTGCCCTTTTTTTTCCCCCTTGCTTTCCTTTCCTTACCCTGTGATCAGACAATGGTGCCTCCTTATTTCCTTTCTTTTTCCAGTCAGCTTTCATAAAATACTTCTGGTTCTCATCTGTGTTCTTTATTCTTCAGCTCATCAGCCTCCTGGTGGAGTTTGTGGCTTCTTTTATGTTCATCTTTGTAGCAAGAGTAATGACCTCTATTTAGCCATTTTAGAAATGCATTTCAGCTAGAGGAAGTAAAACTTTTCTCTGCTTTGTCCTTTGTATTTGTTGCTCATATCCACACCAGGTCAAGAAATGGAAACAAAATTTGGAATCAGAATGTAGGTTTAAGTCAATTGAAATGCTTTTGGTTTTGGCTAAAATGTCAGTTGAATCCAGAAGACTCTCTTTTATTGCACTCAAAACATAGGAAAATGAGGAATGAGGCAAGCTGAGGCTATGCTGGATGCAGCCAGGGGGCTGGGATGTTCTCTGCAGTTGGCTGTCTGAAAAGCTGCTACTTCGGTCTGCTTGCTTGTGTGCTTCCCTGCCCCTGGCTTCATTCAACGTTACATCTCTTCTAGTGTACTTGAGGGATGATACCAGAAGGGATGTTCCACTTCTGCCTACGTGCTTCTGCTGTTTCTCTTTAACTGGACCCAATGTGTCCTTATTTGATGGAAGACTAACGCCCAGTAAAAGAAGTCTCCTCAGCATGTGTGTAGCTGTAGACCTAATCTGCTTTTACTGCCCTGATCTGCTGTAACTGGCTGAGCTGCAGCAGGACCAGTAGTCATAAAAAAATTGATTGGCAGTGGGGGAGCAAGGAAAGGCAGAGAAGTGGGCAGTGGCAGGCCTTAATGATTAGTACATCTTTTCATTCATTCTTTTACCTTCCAGCATCCTGTGACTACTTACGTTGCTACTGAATGGAGGTTGGGACTCTGGGGCAGGAAGAAGAGAATGAGAAGTGACAGAGTATTAGGGGCAATGAAAGTGTTGGCAGTTGGGGCATGTGTGCTCACTGGATGGAGAGCTATTCTCTGCTTCAGACCCTCTCTTTATTAGGCCTGTTGCTCATTTGGTCAATAGAAACAAAAGCCATCAGAGAGCAAGTTGCAGGATGTTTGCAGGGGCCATAATGAAACAGGGCATTCGGATTACTTTCTATGCTGGCTAAAGCACTAACACAACCACAGCATCAGAATTGTTTTAGTTGGGAGAGATCTTTAAGATCATTGAGTCCAGCCATTACCTAACTCTGCCAAGGCTAAACCATGTCCCTTAGCACCACATCTGTTGATCTTCTGCAGCACAATGAGCTTCACCTCTGACTTGGGGATGGAAATGTAGCTGGATATTACAGCCTCAAGGTTTTCATTAGTGTCTTCATTCAGCCTGCCATGCAGATTCCTCTTGTTCGCAGAGACTCTGTGGGTCATGATGAGGAGTTCAGAAGCCTTGTGAATCAACTATATTTTGCAGTGACTTGGTGTGGAATACAGTCTTCTTTTTGAGAAGCCTGGAAAACATCTCTGTAGGCAAATGGGTTCAAGTGGGTTTGTATATTTTTGCTTCAGGAATGAGGGAAATCAACATGAACAGTACTGGGGAGGATCCTCCTCTCTCATTTTCAGTTCCAGTGCTCACCTGGGTGTATGGCCAATCACCTTATAAACCTAGCAGAAGACAAGAAGCTTTCTTATATTAATTAATATTTCTTTTGATTAGTTGAATTGTCTTGCTCTTGTTCAAAGTAAGTGGTAGAGGAGAGCAATTAGAATAGTAGAAGTGGAAGAGAGGAAAGGAAAAGAGTAAATTGGCAGAATCACTGCTCAGTGGATCCAGAAAGGTGATTCTACCACTTTGCTCTGCTCTGGTGAAACCTCACCTGGGATACTGTGTACAGGCCTGGAGCCCTCAATATAGGAAGGACCATGGACCTGATGGAGAGGGTCCAGAGGAGGGACTTGAAAATGATCAGGGGATTGGAGCACCCCTGCTCTGAGGACAGGCTGAGGGAGCTGGGGGTGTTCAGCCTGGAGAAGAGAAGGCTCCAAGGAGACCTAATAACAGCCTGCCAGTACCTGAAGGGGGCTACAGGAAGGATGGAGAGAGACTGTTTACAATGGCCTGTGGTGACAGGACAAGGGTCAGTGGCTTCAAACTGGAGAAGGGCAGATTTAGGTTGGACATCAGGAAGAACTCACTATGAGGGTGGTGGAACACTGGAACAGGCCGCCCAGGGAGGTGGCTGAGGCCCCATCCCTGGAGATATTCAAGGCGAGGCTTGACGAGGCCCTGAGCAGCTTGATCCAGTTGGGGATGTCCCTGCTGACTGCAGGGAGGTTGGACTGGATGCCCTTTGGAGGTCCTTTCTGGCCTGGAGCATTCTATGATTCTATGAAAAGGAAGGGTGAAGATTTTCAGTCAATTTAAGCCTTAACACAAGATCACACCCCTTTTGTCTAGTCCAAGTGAGTTATGTCGCATTAGCTTGTTGTGTAATAACATCACAGCTAGTTCCTGCTTTTTCCCTGCAAAATGATCATGATGTTAAGGGGGGTGGGGAAATCACAATTTTTTGACAGCATCACAGAAACTTTTTTCATAATGTGAATATTATGTAATGGTTAGGAAATGGGAACAGCAAGTTTCCTCTCTAATATTTGTGATACAGAGAGACTTGTACTATTCAACTTTAGGAAAGTTAGGACAGATACATCATAAGGCATTAAAATCCTAGCCCTGTCCTAAAGCCATTTCTTCTGGCAGGTCATTTTTTCTTTGTAGAATTCTAAAATGGTTTGGGTTTATGATGACCACAACACAATTAATATAGTGGAAGCAAACTATCTTCAGCAGTAACTCTAAAGCAGTTTGGGAACCTTTTATGGAAGGCATGAGTATAATTCAGAAAGAGGGAGTAAATAGAATCATAGAATCAACCAGGTTGGAAAAGACCTCAGAGATAGAAGTAGAAATAGAATAAACCAAGTTGGAAGAGACCTTCAAGATCTTTGTGTCCAACCCATCACCCAACACCACTTAATCAACTAAACCAAGCAACCAAGCACCCTATCAAGTCTCCTCCTAAACACCTCCAATAATGGTGACTCCATCACCTCCCCAGGCAGCAGATTCACTCTCACATTCACCCCAGGCAATCACTCTCTCTATGAAGAATTTCTTCCTAACATCCAGCCTAAATCTCCCCTGGTGCAGCTTGAGACTGTGTCTTCTTGTTCTGGTGCTGCTTGCTACCCTTCAGGTAGTTGTAGAAGGCAATAAGGTCCCTCCTGAGCCTCCTCTTCTGCAGGCTAAGCAACCCCAGCTCCCTCAGCCTCTCCTCACAGGGCTGTGTTCCAGACCCCTCCTCAGCTTTGTTGCCCTTCTCTGGACACGTTCCAGCATTTCAACATCTTTCCTAAACTGAGGGGCCCAGAACTGGATACAGATCAGCAAGTCCAACCTATTGCCTAATACCTAACACCTCCTGACAACTAAACCATGGCTCCAAGCATCACAGCCAATCCTCTCTTGAACACCTCCAGGGATGGGGACTCCACCACCTCCCTGGGCAGCGCATTCCACTGGCCAATTACTCTTTCTGTGAAGAGAAAGATTCCCACTGAAAGATTTGAGAATGTAGTAGTCTGCTCAAAAAAAACCCCAAACAAACAAAAAAAAGGAAAATATGTTGCAAAAGTTGGGCAGCTTCTTTGATAGAGCAGGATTTTGTTTGATATGATCAGTGTAAACCAAATGTGTATGGTTGTGTTGGGAACCTAAAGGCTTTAAGAAAAAATTCAAAATCAAATAGATGTTGCACTGGTTTGCTTCTTTTAACAAAGATACTCAAGAAGCATTTTTTCCTGCAATTATGCTGTGCCCCTGTGTGTGTATGTCATAGGCTTTGAGCTGGAAGAGACATTAAAGATCACAGAATCACAGAATTGTCAGGGTTGGAAGGGAACCCAAGGATCATCCAGTTCCACCCCTGCCATGGGCAGGGACACCTCACACTAAATCAGGCTGCCCAGAGCCACATCCAGCCTGGGCTTAAAAACTTCCAGGGATGAGGCTTCCAACTGTTCAGTGTCTCACCACCCTCAAGGTGAAGAACTTCTTCCAGATGTCTAATCTAAATCTCGCCTCCTCTAGCTTGCATCCATCCCCCCCAGTCCTATCACTCCCTGACACCCTAAGAAGTCCCTCCCCAGCTTTCCTGTAGGCCCCTTTCAGGTATTGGAAGGCCACGATAAGGTTGCATTGGAGCCTTCTCTTCTACAAACTGAACAGCCCCAACTCTCTCATCCTGTCCTCATAGGAGAGGAGCTCCAGCCCTCTGATCATCCTCATGGCCCTTCTGCAGTGGGAAGGCACACCTTCTGCTACACCAGGCTGCTCCAAGTCCCATCCAACCTGGCTTTGAACAGTTAGAGGTTTGCAGGCTCCAAACTTCTGTGGGAATGTGTTCCAGTGCCTTAACCACCAGCACAGTGAAGAATTTCTTCCTAACATCTAATCTAAATCTAGCTCCTGCCACTTTGAAGCCATTACTGCTCATGCTATCACTACTTACCTTTGTGACAAGCCTCTCTCCAACTATCTTGAAGACACCCTTCAAATATTGGAAGGCTGCTCTAAGGTCTCTCTGGAGCCTTCTCTTCTCCAGGCTAAACAATCCCGGCTCTCTCAGCCTGTTTTCACAGGGGACATGCTCCAGCCCTCTGTGATCAGCTTTGTGGCTTCCTCTTGACCTAATCTATGTGTGTGTGGGTGTGGTGTGTGGCTGATACTATGATACTGCTATGATACATACATAGCACAGGTGCAATGTGTGTTTTGTACACTCTGTGTGTGTGTATATTTACTCTGGGCCCCTCAATTTAAGAAGGACATTGAGACACTTGAACATGTCCAGAGAAGGGCAACGAGGCTGGGGAGAGGCCCTGAACGCAAGCCCTATGAGGAGAGGCTGAGGGAGCTGGGGTTGCTTAGCCTGCGGAAGAGGAGGCTCAGGGGAGACCTCATTGCTCTCTACAACTACCTGAAGGGAAGTTGTAGCCAGGAGGGGGTTGGTCTCTTCTCCCAGGCAACCAGCACCAGAGCAAGAGGGCACAGTCTCAAGCTGTGCCAGGGGAGGTTCAGGCTGGAGGTGATGAGAAAGTTCTTTCCAGAAAGAGTAATTGGCCATTGGAATGTGTGGTGATCTCTGAGGTCTTTTCCAACCTTACTGATTCTATGACTTTATGATTCTATGATTCTGTTTGTTTCTTCCTTTTAACCTCGTAGGTTAGCCCGTTGCCATGCCACTCTGCCAGCCCCTACTCGTGCAAAAGGCTTTGCGGGCGCCTTCTGGACTGTCAGAATCACAGCTGCACGAGAGAATGTCACCGTGTCACCAAGCTGAGCAGTGGTGCAGATGGAAAGAAGGTAGGTTGATGTCCTTTTTGCTTTTATTTAGTTGTTTGTTTAATACAAGCTTTGGCTTTAACTGGAAAATAAAGGATTTTGCAGCTGGAAGGCACAGGAGTGTGTCCAGCAGATCCAGGGAGGTTCTCGTCCCCCTGCACTCTGCCCTGGTGAGACCTCACCGGGAATGTTGCATCCAGTTTTGAGCTCTCCAGTTCAAAAAGGACAGGGATCTGCTGAAGAAAGTCCACTGGAGGGCTACCAGGATGCTGAAGGGACTGGAGCACTGCCTGATGAGGAGAGGATGAGGGACCTGGGGCTGTTTAGTCTGGAGAAGACTGAGAGGGGATCTAATAAATGTTTGTAAATATCTGAGAGCTGAGAGTCAAGAGGGAGGGGACAGGCTTTGCTCACTTGCCCTGGGATAGGACAAGGGGCAATGGATAGAAACTACAGCACAGGAGGTTCCACCTCAACATGAGGAGGAACTTCTTCAGTGTGAGGGCCATAGAGCACTGGAACAGGCTACCCAGAGAGTTTGTGGAGTCTCTTTCTCTGGAGACTCTACAGATCCATCTGGATGCATTCCTGTGCTGGAGTCTATGGCCCTGCTCTGGCAGGGGGCTTGGACTTGATGATCTTGGGAGGTTCCTTTCCACCCCTCGCATCCTGTCATCCTATGATCTGGTCTAGATTCCAGTGTTCCCCTTGGTGCTGAGGCATGTAGCTAATCTATACTTCTTTAGACTATAAACCTGAGCACATTCTATGTTTTGCAAATGCTCAGTGGTTTTTTTGGTTTGTATTAACACTCAGTTACTTAGTTTTCATCAAAACCTTATTTAATACTCTTGATAAGCTTCTTTTAAAGTCACTTTCTGGGAGTGTCAAGATCAAGTCAGCTACTCCTAATCCCTACACAGAAGGGTGCTCACAACCTACTGGGGAAACTATTTTCTGACCAGAGCTGTAGAGGGGTTAAGGACACTGTCAGATCTTTAGGAGAGAGCACTGGTGGTGTTGCAGAATAGGTGAAACACTGGCCCACTCCTCACTCCAATTTCCCTTCAGGTAGTTGTAGACAGCAGTGAGGTCTCCCCTCAACCTCCTCTTCTCCAGACTGAACACCCCCAGCTCCCTCAGCCTCTCCTCTAGCCCAGGGGCTCCAGGCCCCTCTCCAGCCTTGTTGCCTTCTCTGGACAGGCTCTGGCCCCTCAATGTCCTTCCTGGAGTGAGGGGCCCAGAGCTGAACACAATACTCAAGATGTGGCCTCACCAGTGCTGAGCACAGGGGGATGATCACCTCCCTGTCCCTGCTGGCCACCCTGTTTCTAATCCAAGCCAGGATGCCTTTGACTTTCTTGGCCACCTGGGCACTGCTGACTCACATTCAGTCAGCTGTCAACTGATACCCCCAGGTCCATCTCCAAGCTGCAGCTTTCCAACTACACATCCCCCAGTCTGTAGCTTACTGTGGGGTGATTGTGACCCAGGTGCAGGAGCTGGCAGTTGGCCTTGTTGAACTTCATACAATGAGCCTTGGCTCATGGATCTGACCTGTCCAGATCCTGTTGAAAAGCTTCCCTACCCTCTAGCAGATCAACACAGCCACCCAGCTTGGTGTCATCTGCAAGCTTGCTGAGGATGTACTGCCCTCATCCAGATCATTGGTAAAGATGTTAAAGAGGACAGGCTCCAGTACTGAACCCTGGGGGACACTGCTAGTGACTGGGCACCAGCCAGGTTTAACTCTGTTCACCACCACTCATTGGGCCCAGCCATCAGCCAGTTTTTTATCCAAGCCTTGTGCCATGAAGATAATAAAAACAAAAGTAATCACAAAGCTGGAAATTGTTCTAGGTTTGAGCAGTCAGAAGAGAGAGAAAGAGAGAGAGAGTCATACAATACAATACAATACAATACACCAGGTTGGAAGAGACCTTCAAGATCATCGCGTCCAACCCATCAACCAATCCAACCCACCCAACAACTAAGCCATGCAGCCAAGCACCCCATCCAAGTCTTGATTTGGAGGAAAACAATTTCTGAAGTTTTTAAAGCATTAGTTTAGAATAATTTGCAGCCTGAACTCTCTGGGCACCTAGAAAACTGAGCAAGCATTGGGCTGGGGACAAACCATAAATGTTCTGTTTTAACTGAAATAGGATGATAACCCTATGGATTCCAGTCCTAGAAGTGGTGTTGTCATCTGGTAACTGTTTATATATTGCAGTTACTCTATTGCTCTCCTAATGAGGGTGGAATTTTTGACTGAGGAGTAGGAGCTGTTAGTGCACCTCTTGGAATGCTAACCTGCAGCAATAGAGTAACATCAGTGAATCCTGAGAGTGACAGCTGCTTAAGCATCTCCAGTCAGGACTAGAAGAGGCTGCCTGCCTACTGCTTCCATTAAACTAACTTCAGTCTGAATGGGTCAGGTTTATTCCTAGCTCCATTTTGCCTGAGACAGCAGGAGTCTGTGTAGATGTGAAGTGTGGGCAAACCTCACTTCTCAATTCTCTTTGAATTTTTATGAACTCAAAATGGTTTTGACCTTTAGAGCTTTTGTTCTCTTGTTTTGATAGACTGAACTGCAGATGTAGTCAAGAAAAGGGCTGATTAACTTTATTGCTGATATGTCTGAGTGGTGATTTTTATTCTGTCTGGAATTTAGGTTTGTTCTGCACATGGTGTTACAAAATGTTGCAGAGAGACCAGCTGCTTGCTTTTACCTACTGCTAAATACTTGCTCACAGTTTTCTACATGCTTTCAGTTGCTATTGTTTTCCTCAGGTGTTACTTTTGGGTGGGGGTGTTAGGTTTTAGAATACAGAACTAACCAGGTTGGAAAAAACCTTTGAGATCGAGTCCAACCTATCACCCAACACCATCTAATCAACTAAACCATGGCATCAAGTGCCTCATCCAGTCTCCTCTTAAACATCTCCAGCAATGGTGACTCCACCACCTCCCTGGGCAGCACGTTCCAATGGCCAATCTCTCTTTCTGGGAAGAAATTCTTCGTAACATCCAGCCTAAACCTCCCCTGGCACAGCTTGAGAATGTGTCCTCTTGTTCTGTCACAGGGTGCCTGGGAGAAGAGACCAACCCCCACCTGGCTACAACCTCCCTTCAGGGAGTTGTAGAAAGCAATACTGTCTCCCCTGAGCCTCCTCTTCTCCAGGCTAAGCAACCCCAGCTCCCTCAGCTTCTCCTCACAGGGCTGTGCTCCAAACCTCTCCCCAGCTTAGTTGCCCATCTCTGGGCACCTTCCAGCAACTCAACATCTTTCCTGAACTGAGGGGCCCAGAACTGGACACACAAATGATTCCTGTACAAAGGTTCCTTTTTTAAACTTCAGCAAAAATTGTTCAGCTGTAGAAGCAGAAGAAAAGGAGACTGCAATAAAACAGGGGAAAACTTCTTATTTTGTGAAATTCTTATGATGTGAAACATTGGCATGGAACTATCCCTTTTGGGCAAGCATTGTGTAACTTCTTTCTAGGCTAAATAGGCTTCAGTTTGGCTGACTGCTGTGAAACTGAGTGTTGGCAGATGTAGGAGCAGACCCTGGGTTACTGCAGGCAATGTGATAGGGAGGACCTTAAATACCTGTGTAGACTCAGCTGCTAAATGATGTCAATCTCTTGATTGTAATCTGAGATGCTGGATGAGTTAAGGTAAGACTATGAGTAGAAATGGAGTTGAATTTACTGTGCTGATGTTGATCAGGAATGGAAACAAGAATGTGTGGTAGTGTTAGGCTATGCCTTTAAAACTACCACAGAATGACGCCGCAGTTCTGGTAAGCTTTGTGTAGGGTCTGGGATGGAAGCAGCACCATAGCAGCTCCCAGCATCTACCTGAGCTAGTGTTTTTATGAAGATTATCCAAACTCTTGTACATGTATGGAAATGGAATGACTTAGTTTGCATCTTACAGTCAAGCAAAGAAACCGCCCCGCAGAGGACTTCATGACTGAAGTGTTACAACAACACGGTGCACAGAAGAAGTTAGGTCTGAGTAGGAAATGACTTCTTTTTCTGGCAGTTTTCCATGGAGAATTACCAGGCTCAGTGGCAATTTTCCAAAGTACTAAGATTAGGAGAACTTTTTCTGCCCAGGAAGCAAAACTCTTTCTCTTTGACAGACAAGCACTGGAATTTCTCCTTTTAATAATTCTTTTGTGCTCAGGGGGTATCTTATTGAGTAGCTGGAACCCCCTAGAAAGCACACCCCAACTCTCTCTGCTGTGTAAAAGTTTGTTAATGGCATCTAACCAATGATTTGCACTTTCTTCAGTACTTTTGCTTTTATGTTGTTAGGCAGGTCCAGAATGTTCACAGTGTGAAGAGGAGTGTACTAAGCCTCGGCCATCCGGCTGTCCTCACCGATGCGTTTTGCCCTGCCATCCTGGAGATTGCCCATCCTGCCTCCAGATGCTCAAGACAAAGTGTCACTGCAGGCTCTCAGTACTCTATATTGAATGCTTGTAAGTGTCACAACTGAACCAGACTTTTCATCTCAATGCTGCTAACTGGAAAGCATTTGAAATGTCTGGGGATGGGAGCTGCTCTTAGGGCAAAGTTGCCACACTACCATTGAAGGGTAACGTTTGAAATATAATGGGAGTGGTTTGTGTTTAAAATCAGCCAGTGGTGTCTTAGGTACTACTGTTAAGGTTGTTACAAATGCCTGGGGTCTCATGAGCACAGCTGAATTTGATAATGTTTTGATAATGGTGGAATGGGACTGTTTTCAAAGGCCTCCAGAGATAGGATGAGGGGCAGTGGTTTGAAATTAGAGGAAAACAGATTTAGGTTGGACACGAGGACCAAGTTCCGCACCATGCGGGTGGTGGAACACTGGAATAGGTTGCCCAGGGACATAGTTGAGGCAACATTCGTGAAGATATTCAAGGTGAGGCTTGACAGGGCTGTGAGTACCTGATCTAGTTGAGGATGCCCCTGCTGAGGGGGTTGGACTGGATGACCTTTGGAGGTCCCTTCCAACCTAAGTCATTCTATGATTCTATTTTGCATGAGGTAAATAGGTTGTAACCAACACAATGTTTGATTAAGCACTTGGGTTTGGAAGGGACTTCAAAGGCTCATCCAGTCCAACCTCTCTGCCAGAGCAGGATCACCTAGAGCAGGTCACACCAGAACACATCCAGGCAGGTTTTGAATGTCTCTAGAGAAGGAAGCTCCACAGCCTCCTTGGGCAGCCTGTTCCAGGGCTCTGGCACCCTCACAGTGAAGGAAGTTTTTCCTTATGTTTGTGTGGAACTTCCTCTGCTCCAGCTTGCCCCCATTGTCCCTTGTCCTGTCACTGGACATCCCTGAGCAGAGCCTGGCTCTGTCCTCTGACACTTCCCTGTTTTTGCTTTTGTTTTTACAGAATGTAAAGAGAATTTTATAACAAGAATTAGAATTAGTGCAGTTTATGTGAAAGGGTCTTTACAACTAACTAACTTCAAAATCTGGCTGCTTTAATTGGAAAACTTGTTAGTAATCATTTGTGTGTTGGTGCATAGAGGGTTAACTAAGCTCTAATAAATATGAGCATTATCTTCTGCATATTTCTCTGAAGATATTCATCCCACGCATGTATATTCTTCTTTGTGCCTATGCTTCAAAGTAGAATCATGCAATCAACCAGGCTGGAAATGACCTCAGAGATGATCAAGTCCAACCTATCTCCCAACACCTCATGACAACTTAACCATGGCTTCAAGTGCCACATCCAATCCTTTTTTGCACACCTCCAGGGACAGTGACTCCTCTACCTCCCTGGGCAGCACATCCCAATGGCAAATTACTCTTGCTGTGAAGAACTTTCTCCTCACTTCTAGCCTAAACTTCCCCTGGCACAGCTTGAGGCTGTGTCCTCTTGTTCTGGTGCTGGTTGCATGGGAGAGGAGACCAACCCCCACCTGGCTACAGCCTCCCTTCAGGCAGTTGTAGACAGCAAGAAGGTCTCCCCTGAGTCTTTTCTTCTCCAGGCTAAGCAACCCCAGCTCCCTTAGCCTGTTCTCACAGGGCTGTGCTCCAGACCTCTCCCCAGCCTCGTTGCCTTGCTCTGGAGAGGTTTAAGTGTCTCAATGTCCTTCTTAAATTGAGGAGCCCAGAACCGGACACAGGACTCAAGGTGTGGCCTAAGCAGTGCTGAGTACAGGGCAGAATGGCTTCCCTGTTCCTGCTGGCCACACTGTTTCTGATGCAGGCCAGGATGCCATTTGCCTCCTTGGCCACCTGGGCACACTGCTGGCTCATGTTCAGCTGCTGTGTATCAGTACCCCCAGGTCCCTTTCTGCCTGGCTGCTGTCCAGCCACTCTTTCCCCAGCCTGTAGCACTGCATGGGGTTGTTGTGGCCAATGTGTAGAACCTGGCACTTGGATGTGTTAAACCTAATGCCCTTGGACTCTGCCCATCTGTCCTGCCTGTCGAGGTCCCTCTGCAGAGCCCTCCTACCCTCTAACAGATCTACACCTTGGTGTCATCTGCAAACTTACTAATGGTAAACTCAATCCCCTCTAAATTTAGATGACTTTGTCTGTAGAACAGTGCAGTTTCTATTAGTCCCCCAGGGTGGGAACAAATGGGCCAGCCCACTTCTCATTCCAGTGAGAGGCATTTCAAATGGGTTATCCAGGGAGGTGGTTGAGGCCCTGTCCCTGGAGGTGTTTAAGCCCAGGCTGGACGAGGCTCTGGCCAGCCTGATCTAGTGTGGGGTGTCCCTGCCCATGGCAGGGGGTTGGAACTAGATGATCCTTGTGGTCCCTTCCAACCCTGACTGATTCTATGATTCTAAATGTAGCCCTGAGTTCCTGATTTTACTGACTTCTTTTTTCTTTCTCTTTTTCGATTTGGAATTTGTTCCAGGAAGCTTACAAGTGCTGATTTAAAAGAAAAAGAGCTTCTTGTTTCCTGCAGAAATCAATGTCCAAAAGAGGTGAGCCAAACACTTGGTATGATGGTTGTGTGGAATTTTGTGGAGGTTACTTTTGTAAGGGTTTTGCTACAGTTTTGTGGGCCAAGCTAACTAGAGAAGTTTAGTCTGAACGCCTGATGTGAAGGTGGTTAGTGAACTTTACTCACAGGACGGTCATTATGCATGAGGTTCAACAAGTTAGAGTGCAGGGTTCTGCATCTGGGTTGGGCCCATCCCAGGCACAAATCCAGGCTGGATGCAGCATGGGTTGAGAGTAGCTCTGAAGAAAGAGACTTGGGGGTGTTGGTTGAGGAGAAGGAACCCTTCAGGTGTTGAGAGGCAGCTCTAAGGTCTCCCCAGAGTCTTTTCTTCTCCAGGCTGAACACCCCCAGCTCCCTCAGCCTGTCCTCATAGCAGAGCTGCTCCAGCCCTTGGATCATCTTTGTGGCCTCCTCTGGACTCATTCCAACAGCTCTGTGTCCTTCTTAAGCTGAGGACACCAGAACTGGAGGCAGTAGTGTTTCCACTGCTAAACTCTCTGGAATATCTGGTAAATTCTCCTTCCCTGCAATAAGAAGTGCTTGTACTGAAGCACATGATTTATCCCGTCATTACATACTATTTTGTTGTTCTGGATGGCTTTTTATCTTGTACCTGAATCTTTGTCGTGTGTAGTATTTAGCTGACACTCATAAATAATTGGATTCAGTTGATTCTCCTTCTCTGCCTCTACTCAGTTCCTTAGGGTAGTTTACCTCTGATGTCCTCTAGTCTGAGATTCCTAATCCCTTGTATTTCTGAACTCTGCCTCACACTAATAACCATAGGTTCAACCCTTTTGTTTCATTGTTTTCCACTGTCAGAAGCTTCACATTTGCATCCTTGCCATGATTAGAAAACTTGCTTTGAGTAAATGCAGAAATTGCCAGGATTGCTGCTTGGGTTTCAGACCAGATGATGCTAATCCTGAGAGGAAGGCTGTGCTCTGTGCTGCTTCTGTGTTTTGCCCTTGTAGATGCCTTTCTGATGTCTTTTTTCCCCTGTAAATGAATGTGCCTGTCACAGTTTTCTCATCTGGATGTCTGAGAGCTCTCTTCCTGGCAGGGGAACATTTCTGGATATTATTTCCTTGTCCATTTACCTCTTCATTTTTGTCCTTTCATTTCCCTCTCTGTTACTTTGGGTTTATTTGCTCCAAGGCTTCCTCCTCTTTGTTTTCAAGAGTGCTTATAATCTCTTAACATGAAATATGTGTTCCTGTAGTTCAGCTTCTCTTCAAAGGTATTTTTTTTGCTTGTTATTATGCTTTTTTCCCCATTTCTCATCTTTGATTAATGAAACTATTGTGATTTTTCTGGCCATACTCCCAAAACTCAGTCTGGGATTTAAATTCCATCTACTAGAGGTCCTGAATTCTAGCTTGCAGTTCAGGACTGCTCTGTTCTGGGGGTTATGTCCTTTTTTACTTAATTCAGTGAGATGTCAAAGAAAGCTTAAGACATCAGAGCCCACTGTGGTTTTATGAAGCTTTTATGTGACTCTGAAGTTCTTACTCCTATAAATACCTTGAAAAATAAGGTGTTGAGCAGCTTCTGCTATCCAGACAGTCTTAATCTAATTGATGGTGTCAAAAAGTGTAGTCTTCTCTTCCCATTATTCTAGATTTAGATTTTGGCTTTCATGTCCTGCTTCTTCATGTCCTGTTCTTCAAGCACAGTCCTGCTTCAGGTAGTTCCTGTCTTGGTGTTACAGTTCACCCTGCTTTTCTCAGGTCCTGTTGTCATAACTTCATGTGTACTGTATGGGGTTCTTTTACCTTTTTGTTGTCTAAACAATTTCTTCCTGTTTCTCTGAATACTGAACAGTGCTAGGGATGTTTTGTCTGGTTGATCACTATCAAGGACTTGTCTGCAATTGGAAGAGAATTAGAATCATAGAATCAATAAGGTTGGGAAAGACCTCAGAGATCATCAAGTCCAACCTATCACCCGGCACCTCATGACTACTAAACCATGCCTTCAAGTGCCATGTCCAGTCCCCTCTTGAACATCTCCAGGGGCAGTGACTCCAGCACCTCCCTGGGCAGCACATTCCAATGGCAAATTACTCTTGCTGTGAAGAACTTTCTCCTCACCTCTAGCCTAAACTTCCCCTGTCACAGCTTGAGACTGTGTCCTCTTGTTCTGGTGCTGGCTGCCTGGGAGAAGAGGCCAACCCCCACCTAGCTACAACCTCCATTCAGGGAGTTGTAGAGAGCAGTAAGATCTCCCCTGAGCCTCTTCTCCAGGCTAAGCAACCCCAGCTCCCTCAGCCTCTCCTCACAGGGCTGTGCTCCAAACCCCTCCCCAGCTTTGTTGCCCTTCTCTGGACACCTTCCAGCAACTCAACATCTTTCCTAAACTGAGGAGCCCAGAACTGGACACAGGACTCAAGGTGTGGCCTAAGCAGTGCTGAGTACAGGGCAGAATGACTTCCCTGCTGGCCACACTATTCCTGATGCAGGCCAGGATGCCACTGGCCTTCTTGTCCACCTGGGCACACTGCAGGCTCATGTTCAGCCCACTGTCCACCAGTACCCCCAGGTCCCTTTCTGCCTGGCAGCTCTTCAGCCACTCTGTCCCCAGCCTGTCGCACTGCATGGGGTTGTTGGGACCAGAGTGCAGCACCTAGCTCTAAATTAGCTAGCTGTAAATTAGCTAGCTGTGTCATGAGACAGCTTGTACTGATAGTTCTCTTACAAAGCAATCACTGATTAAACACAATTTGAAGGAATAGCCTTGACAGACATCACCATGCCAGTATCCCCTTCCCCCTTCCCCAGCAAATACAGATCAATCCCACTGCAGGGACCTCATGACAAAAAACTTAAAACTGCCTTGGCCAAAAGAGATGAGTAAGACTACCCTCAGCAAGTTTGTGGATGACACCAAGCTGTGTGGTCTGGCTGATGTGCTGGAGGCAAGGGATGCTACCCAGAGGAGCTTGGACAGGCTTGAGAGTTGGGCCCAAGCCAGCCTCATGAAGTTCAGCAAGGCCAAGTGCAAGGTCCTGCACCTGGGTTGGGTCAATCCTAAGCATAAATCCAGGCTGGGTGAGGAGTTGCTCTAGAGCAGTCTGGAGGAGAGGGACTTGGGAGCATCAGTTGGTGGAAAAACTCACCATGAGCCAGCAATGGTTGCTGGCAGGCCAGAAGACAGCTGTGTGCTGGGCTGCATCAAAAGCAGTGAGAGAAGCAGGACAAGAGAGGTGATTCTGCCCCTCTGCCCTGCTAAGCCCCCACCTGGAGCACTGCATCTAGCTCTTGTGCCCCCAGCATAAGAGGGACATGGAGCTGCTGGAGCAGCTCCTGAGGAGGGCCATGAAGATGATGAGAGGGCTGGAGAACCTCCCCTAGGAGGCTGTTCAGCCTGCAGAAAAGACTCTAGGGAAATCTTAGGGCTACCTTCCAGTACTTGAAAGGGCCTGCAAGAAAGCTGGGAAGGGACTTAGAACAAGTAATAGGATGAGAGGGAACGGTTTGGAGCTTGAGACCAGAGATTTGGCAGGAATTCTTTACAGTGAGGGTGGTGAGACATTGGAACTGGTTGCCCAGGGAGGCTGTGGATACCTCTTCCCTGGAGGTGTTTAGTGCCAGGCTAGATGAGGAACCTGGTCCAGTGGAAAGTGTCTCTGGCCATGGCAGGGGGTTGGCAGTAGATCATGTCTAATGTCCCTTCCAACCCAAACTGTTCTGTGAATTTAGAGCACTTAAGGCTTACAAATAGAGTGTGTCTGCCCAAAAGCAAACTGGAAATGTTTTGTGTGCAGCCCTGAGAGCCTCAAGTAACTTTCCAAACAGTGTTTTGTGGGAATTTTCTTACTTGGTGCCAGAAGCTGACCTTGGCTCCTTAGCAGAGCTCAGTGAAGGGTCTGTTTGGTAAAAGCCAGTGTGCACTGTCGCTCCACCAAGCTCAGCATAGTGCAGCTTGAGTTCAGTGGCACACAGTATTCTAGAATCATAGAATGGTCTGGGTTGGAAGGGACCTCCAAAGGTTCATCCAGTCCAACCCTCTCTGCAGTCAGCAGAAACATTTCAATGAGGGTAAGAACTAAGAGATTTAGACTGCCTACAATAAATGTAGACAATATAAGTAAGCTCTTCCATCTTGTACTGAGGTCCTGCAACAGCCTCCTTAGTGAAACACTAGAATGGAGATCTGTTGGGAAGACTTTGTTCGCTCTTAGAGGGATCAGAGGAGCTGCCTGGCTTTGGCAGGACTAGGCATTAATATTGAGCATAGATTCGTAGAACAGTTTAGGTTGGAAGGGACCTTGAAGATCATCTCCTTCCAACCACCCTGCCATGGGCAGGAATGCCTTGCACTAGACCAGATTGCTCAAGGCCTCACCCAACCTGGCCATGAACACGTACAGGGAGAGGGCATCCAGCACAGGATGGTTCAGATTGGAAGGGACCTCCAAAGGTCATGTAGGCCAACTGCCCTGCAGTCAGCAGGGACATCCTCCATTAGATCAGGTTGCCCAGAGCCCTGTCAAGCCTCACCTTGAATATCTCCAAGGATGGGGCCTCAACTACCTCCCTGGGCAACCTGTTCCAGTGTGAGGTTGAGGAGATGCTTTACTGAAGCCTTAGTTTTGAGGTGGTTTCTCTTTTGGTTAATGGCAGCAGTGATACCAGTGCACTGCAATATTTGAGTTCCAGGTTGTGTGGCACTTGGGGAGATTGTGAAAATCAGCTCCATTGTCTTGGTGCCTTGGAAAAAAATACAGCAGCAGCTTAAAAGTCTTGAAACATTTCATGGTTTTGATTTGGGCTGTGGCAGTATGGAAACTATGAAAATGAGTTGTAGTGTTATGCAGCACTGCTCACATTTCCTTTCTGCTTGAGGCAGAAGCAAAGGCTTTGGTACTGCCACAGCTGTTCGATGAGATGCTTTAATTAAGAAGCTCTCTCTCTTGGTTGGTAACAATAACAAAATATCTTGCTGAAGGAAATGTAACTTTGTGTTTTTTAATCAGGGGTGATTAAATTCTCATGAGCATGTTTGCAGATGTTTGGGGACAGTTTTCACAGTCAATCAGTCTTCAGCATTTCTGTACAGGAAGGCTGCAGAGGGACTTTCCTTCAGGGTGTCTAGCAACAGGACAAGGGGTTTGAATGGTTTGAAGCTGAGGGAGAGTAAGTTTAGACTGGATCTTAGGAAGAGACTCTTCAGTAGGAAGGTGGTGAGATTCTGGAACAGGCTGCCCAGGGAACTTTAGAATGCCTTCTCCCTGGAGTTGTTTGAGGCCAGGTTGGATGAGGCCTTGAGCAGCTGAGTCTAGTTGAGCGGTGTCTCTGCCCATGGTGGGGAGGTTGGAGTAGATGATCTCTGGGGTCCCTTTCAACCTGAGCCATTCTATGATTCTGTGTATTTGTAGCAGTTATTTGTGGATCTATGTTTAACACTTTATTCTGTGCAGTTACTATTATTTGACAAAGTAACCATATTTTGTGCTTTTACTGTGCACTCTGCTGCAGTCTTGATGTTCTGAAGTAAGAGACCACGTTGTGAGAAATGTATTTGAACATGCTAATGCAGTAGAGACAAGAGCGTTTATCTCGCTTCTTAATAGAGCCAATGAGTTTGATTTTTAAGGCTGGATGTGGCTTTGGGTAACCTGATCTAGTGGAAAGTGTCCCTGCCCATGGCAGGGGCGTTGGACCTAGATGATTCTTGAGGTCCCTTCCAACCCTGACAATTCTATGATTCTGTTTCCAGAGCACGTGGTCACATTCTGTAAGCACTCCTTAAAAATATCTGTGGGTTGCAAAACTTTAGTTTTAAAAGGCAGATGCACAGCTTTGGTCTAAAATGACAGGAGTTTTCTCCATGGCTGGATTAAGCAGTAGAGGCTTTCATAAGATCTCTGGAAGCAGAGTCAGCCTTCCAACTGAAATGTCTCCTCCTTTGTTTGGAAGCGAGGAGCTTCTCTTTGTACTGGGATTGCTGTTTGCTTCATAAACAGGTTCTTTTCTATTTTCTTCTATTACCAGGTGTGTGTTAACAGGTTGTGCTCATTGCCTTCTGCTGGAGATCAATTACACCTCCAGAAGGGCAACAAGGCTGGGGAGAGGTCTTGAGCACAAGCCTTATAAGGAGAGGCTGAGGGAGCTGGGAGTATTTAGCCTGGAGAAGAGGAGGCTCAGGGGAGAACTTACTGCTGTCTACACGGAGAGAGTGATTGCCCATTGGAATCGGCTACCCGTGGAGGTGGTGGAGTCACCTTCATTGGAGGTGTTCAGGAGAAGACTGGATGGGGTGCTTGGCTGCATGGCTTAGTTGTTGGGTGGGTTGGATTGGTTGATGGGTTGGACATGATGATCTTGAAGGTCTCTTCCAACCTGGTGTATTGTATTGTATTGAAGCATGGTCAATCTCTGAGGTTGTAGCCAGGTGGGGGTTGGTCTCTTCTCCCAGGCAACCAGCACCAGAACAAGATGACACAGTCTCAAGCTGCACCAGGGGAAGTTTAGGCTGGAGGTGAGGAGAAAGTTCTTTGATTAGGTAATAGGTTGGACTTGATGATCTCTGAGGTCTTTTCCAACCTTATTGATTCTATGAAGGAGGGCTAAAGGAAACAACTGCTTGTGTTTTATTGCTTACAAAACTCCAAACCGCACACCTCAAAAAATCCCAAACAAAAAAAAACAAACAACAAACCCCAAACCAACAAAACTAAATGGAAAGTTGGGGGAAGAGGTGTTAAGAATAAGGAAGTTTTCCCAAGGAGTGGCTTGATGCCTGACATTGCATTGTTTTAAGTAATGACCTTGGCACCAAAACCCAGCAGAATTCTCTGATAAAAATTTGTGGAGTGTTGTCAGTACATGACAATTGAGGAAATGCATCTGCAGAATACATGTATTAGACACAGGAAAAAAAACCCTCCATAAGATAATGTCTGTCAAGGCTAATAGTGAGCTCCCAGGAAACAGCAGAAATTCTTATTGTCACAGCATGATTAGCTGGAGAGAAATGCAAATGAGAGCTGAAGATGTATTAGGGAAGATATTCTGTTAAGAGTAAGGTGCAATTAAGGCATTGTGCAGAGCCCTTCCTGCTGAGATGTCATCTGGAATATTCCATCCAGTTCTGACTACTGCATTCAAGAAACATTGATTTAAGCTGGTTGAAATGCAATGGAAGGAGCACTGTGGAAATAAAGAGCCTTTGATGAAGGGACAGTAGAGAAATATTTCAATATGAGGGCAAGAACTAAGAGATTTAGACTGCCTACAATAAATGTAGACAATATAAGTAAGCTCTTCCATCTTGTACTGAGGTCCTGCAACAGCCTCCTTAGTGAAACACTAGAATGGAGATCTGTTGGGAAGACTTTGTCCGCTCCTAGAGGGATCAGAGGAGCTGCCTGGCTTTGGCAGGACTAGGCATTAATATTGAGCATAGAGTTGTAGAACAGTTTAGGTTGGAAGGGACCTTGAAGATCATCTCCTTCCAACCACCCTGCCATGGGCAGGAATGCCTTGCACTAGACCAGATTGCTCGAGGCCTCACCCAACCTGGCCATGAACACGTACAGGGAGAGGGCATCCAGCACAGGATGGTTCAGATTGGAAGGGACCTCCAAAGGTCATGTAGGCCAACTGCCCTGCAGTCAGCAGGGACATCCTCCATTAGATCAGGTTGCCCAGAGCCCTGTCAAGCCTCACCTTGAATATCTCTAAGGATGGGGCCTCAACTACCCTAATTAATAGAATTAACCAGGTTTGAAAAGACCTTTGAAATCATCAAGTCCAACCTATCACCCAACACCATCTAATCAACTGAACCATGGCACCAAGTGCCTCATCTAGGCTCTTTTTAAACACTTCCAGGGATGGTGACTCCACCACCTCCCTGGGCAGCACATTCCAATGGCCAATCTCTCTGGGAAGAATTTCTTCCTAACATCCAGCCTGAACCTCTCCTGGAACAGCTTGAGACTTTGTCCTCTTGTTCTGGTGCTGGTTGCCTGGGAGAAGGGACCAACCCCCACCTGGCTACAACCTCCCTTCAGGTAGTTGTAGAGAGCAATAAGGTCTCCTTTGAGCTTCCTCCTCTCCAGGCTAAGCAACCCCGGCTCCCTCAGCCTCTCCTCACAGGGCTGTGCTCCAGACCCCTCCCCAGCTTTGTTGCCCTTCTCTGGACACCTTCCAGCAACTCAACATCTTTCCTAAACTGAGGGGCCCAGAACTGGACTCAGTCTACTTCACAAGCGGGGAAAACTGAGAAGCTGTAGGAGTTTTCTGTGAAACTGCTATGTCCAAAAATAAAACCAGTGCATAGATGCTGTATAGTTTTAGAATCTTTTATTGATGTGAGTATTTTGATTCTGGGGTTGTTTTTTTCCCCTCTTTGTTCTTTATAGCTGCCCTGTGGTCACCGGTGTAAAGAGATTTGCCATTCAGGGAGCTGTCCTCTGAACTGCAGCCAGAAGGTTAAACTTCGATGTCTCTGCAAGAGGCTGAAAAAGGTACATTTTTGAGCTACACTGCTGAGAATGAGGTCTTTTCATTTGCATGTTTCTAGGTTTCTGTGCATAGGGTGGCTCTGGTGCAGATTTGAATAGGTCCAGTTAATTCCAGTAGTTTTCCCTTTCTCTGCTTTGTTTTCCCTTTCTCTGCTTTGTTTTCCCTTTCTCTGCTTTGTTTTCCCTTTCTCTGCTTTGTTTTCCCTTTCTCTGCTTTGTTTTCCCTTTCTCTGCTTTGTTTTCCCTTTCTCTGCTTTGTTTTCCCTTTCTCTGCTTTGTTTTCCCTTTCTCTGCTTTGTTTTCCCTTTCTCTGCTTTGTTTTCCCTTTCTCTGCTTTGTTTTCCCTTTCTCTGCTTTGTTTTCCCTTTCTCTGCTTTGTTTTCCCTTTCTCTGCTTTGTTTTCCCTTTCTCTGCTTTGTTTTCCCTTTCTCTGCTTTGTTTTCCCTTTCTCTGCTTTGTTTTCCCTTTCTCTGCTTTGTTTTCCCTTTCTCTGCTTTGTTTTCCCTTTCTCTGCTTTGTTTTCCCTTTCTCTGCTTTGTTTTCCCTTTCTCTGCTTTGTTTTCCCTTTCTCTGCTTTGTTTTCCCTTTCTCTGCTTTGTTTTCCTTTCTCTGCTTTGTTTTCCCTTTCTCTGCTTTGTTTTCCCTTTCTCTGCTTTGTTTTCCTTTCTCTGCTTTGTTTTCCCTTTCTCTGCTTTGTTTTCCCTTTCTCTGCTTTGTTTTCCCTTTCTCTGCTTTGTTTTCCCTTTCTCTGCTTTGTTTTCCCTTTCTCTGCTTTGTTTTCCCTTTCTCTGCTTTGTTTTCCCTTTCTCTGCTTTGTTTTCCCTTTCTCTGCTTTGTTTTCCCTTTCTCTGCTTTGTTTTCCCTTTCTCTGCTTTGTTTTCCCTTTCTCTGCTTTGTTTTCCCTTTCTCTGCTTTGTTTTCCCTTTCTCTGCTTTGTTTTCCCTTTCTCTGCTTTGTTTTCCCTTTCTCTGCTTTGTTTTCCCTTTCTCTGCTTTGTTTTCCCTTTCTCTGCTTTGTTTTCCTTTCTTTCTCTGTTTTCCCTTTCTCTTTGTTTTCCCTTTCTCTGCTTTGTTTTCCCTTTCTCTGCTTTGTTTTCCCTTTCTCTGCTTTGTTTTCCCTTTCTCTGCTTTGTTTTCCTTTCTCTGCTTTGTTTTCCCTTTCTCTGCTTTGTTTTCCCTTTCTCTGCTTTGTTTTCCCTTTCTCTGCTTTGTTTTCCCTTTCTCTGCTTTGTTTTCCCTTTCTCTGCTTTGTTTTCCCTTTCTCTGCTTTGTTTTCCCTTTCTCTGCTTTGTTTTCCCTTTCTCTGCTTTGTTTTCCCTTTCTCTGCTTTGTTTTCCCTTTCTCTGCTTTGTTTTCCCTTTCTCTGCTTTGTTTTCCTTTCTCTGCTCTGCTTTGTTTTCCCCTTTCTCTGCTTTGTTTTCCCTTTCTCTGCTTTGTTTTCCCTTTCTCTGCTTTGTTTTCCCTTTCTCTGCTTTGTTTTCCCTTTCTCTGCTTTGTTTTCCCTTTCTCTGCTTTGTTTTCCCTTTCTCTGCTTTGTTTTCCCTTTCTCTGTTTTCCCTTTCTCTGCTTTGTTTTGCTCTGCTTTGTTTTCCCTTTCTCTGCTTTGTTTTCCCTTTCTCTGCTTTGTTTTCCCCTTCTCTGCTTTGTTTTCCCCTTCTCTGCTTTGTTTTCCCCTTCTCTGCTTTGTTTTCCCCTTCTCTGCTTTGTTTTCCCTTCTCTGCTTTGTTTTCCCCTTCTCTGCTTTGTTTTCCCCTTCTCTGCTTTGTTTTCCCCTTCTCTGCTTTGTTTTCCCCTTCTCTGCTTTGTTTTCCCCTTCTCTGCTTTGTTTTCCCCTTCTCTGCTTTGTTTTCCCCTTCTCTGCTTTGTTTTCCCCTTCTCTGCTTTGTTTTCCCCTTCTCTGCTTTGTTTTCCCCTTCTCTGCTTTGTTTTCCCCTTCTCTGCTTTGTTTTCCCTTCTCTGCTTTGTTTTCCCCTTCTCTGCTTTGTTTTCCCCTTCTCTGCTTTGTTTTCCCTTTCTCTGCTTTGTTTTCCCCTTCTCTGCTTTGTTTTCCCCTTCTCTGCTTTGTTTTCCCCTTCTCTGCTTTGTTTTCCCCTTTGTTTTCCCCTTCTCTGCTTTGTTTTCCCCTTCTCTGCTTTGTTTTCCCCTTCTCTGCTTTGTTTTCCCCTTCTCTGCTTTGTTTTCCCCTTCTCTGCTTTGTTTTCCCCTTCTCTGCTTTGTTTTCCCCTTTTGCTTTGTTTTCCCCTTCTCTGCTTTGTTTTCCCCTTCTCTGCTTTGTTTTCCCCTTCTCTGCTTTGTTTTCCCCTTCTCTGCTTTGTTTTCCCCTTCTCTGCTTTGTTTTCCCCTTCTCTGCTTTGTTTTCCCCTTCTCTGCTTTGTTTTCCCCTTCTCCCCTCCTTTTTTCCCCCTTTTCTATTCTTTTCTTTTTTCTTTCTTTCCCCCTTTCTCCTTGTGACCAGACCTGCAATCTCCAGCCAGTTAAGAGACTGTATATAAAATTACTGAGGCTCTTTCTGCCAGAGTTCAGCAGCTTTTCTTACTTTTACTTAGGCAAACAAGTGAGAAAAGAGATGAGAAACTAAACTGGACTGTTTGATTTACTCTTGTTGTCACCTTAGCTTATCAGAAAGAAGGAAAAGAGGAGGAGGACAATTTAATACAGAATTTACAGGTTCAAACAACATTTAACCTTTAGCTTTATTTTCTGTGTAACCAATGGTTTACTACCCAAGAATGCTTTACAATCCTTTCCATGCAGAAATGGGTAAGTAACTAAATTTTCTATAGGAAAATGATTATAAAAGACTGAAATTATACTTAACAGGAAATCCAGTGCAGCAAGATACAAGAAGGCCAAGTTTCACTGGAATGTGATGCATTGTGCAAGGAAATGAAGAGGAAAGCATCTGAGGTAATGTATCCATTGTAGCTGTAATTTCTTCCCAGTGCTTCAAGAAAAGGAGGCAAAAATGAACACAGAATCATTTTTCAAGGCATTACCAGCAAAAAAACCCACAAGATAAATAGGTGTCCTGCTTAATGGCAGCTTGTATTTGGCTTAGTGGGGAGAATTGGTGCTGTAGAGAGTGTTGATTAGCTCAGTGAAATAGTGTTTTGAAACAGAACTCCTGTTCATTACTATTATTGTTATTACAGAGTCACGGAATTAACCAGGCTGGAAAAGAATACTGTTGTCATTGTTCTTGTTAGAAGTGGTTCTTTCCTCATCCACTGAGAACAACTGAGGGTCAGTGCTGATAAAATCAGCTGATTTTACTGATGATCAGTGCTGTAAGGTTAGTGCCAGGCCACTTCACAGGGCAGTGGTTAAATCTGCTTTTTCCAGGGAAAGTTTCACAGCTCACTGCAGCTCAGCTTGTCGAGCATGAAGAGTGGAATCCTGTCACACTGTGTTAGTTACCCTGTACCAGCAGAATGGAGCCACAGTTTGCAGTAGTTGCAGTACACTTTTTAGCCTGCTGTAAATGTGGCTTCTTCCTAATTCTGCTGGCTTATGAAGTAAAGAAGTTGCTGCATGCTGTTATCCAGAGACAGAATCATAGAATTGTCAGGGTTGGAAGGGACCTCCAGGATCAGCCAGTTCCAACCCCTGCCATGGGCAGGGACACCTCACACTGCAGCAGGTTGCTCACAGCCACATCCAGCCTGGCTGCAAATACCTCCAGGCATGAGGCTTCCACCACTTCCCTGGGCAACCTGTGCCAGTGTCTCACCACCCTCATGGGGAAGAACTTCTTCCTAACATCCAGTCTGAATCTACCCTAGTTTTGTTCCATTCCTCCCAGTTGTTTCTAGTTTTGTTCCATTCCCCCAGTCCTATCACTCCCTGAAACCCTAAAAAGTCCCTCCGTAGCTTTCTTGTAGCCCCCTTCAGATACTGGAAGGCCACAGTAAGGTCTCCTCTCAGCCTTCTCTTCTCCAGACTGAACAGCCCCAACTCCAGCACCTAGTGATTGTGCACTTCTGAGGAATCCCCTGTATCTTTTACTGGACAGTTTAGTGAAGAAGGAGTTCTAGAAATATTTTTTCCATGCTGTGATGAGAATGGTTAAGCTTCCCTCTATGTGTCTGTGGTGGCTTGAAGTTTCCCCCAGCATTAACTTTGCCAGACCAACTCAGTTAGAAGCAAATGGAAGGCTGTGGAACCCACCACAGTGTCTTATACAAATACAGAATCAGAGTATTGGTTTGGTTGGAAAAGAGCTCTAAGGTCATGTAGTCCAGCCATCAACATAACCCCATGAAACCCAGTCCCAAGGTGTCATATCTACTTGGTTTTTGAATGGTGACTCCACCACCTTCCTGAGGAGCCTGTTTCAATGCCTGACCACTCTTGGAGGAAAGAAATTTTTCCAGTATCCAAATTAAACCTCCCCTGGTACAATTTCAGCCATTTCCCCTCTTCCTATCACCTGATATTAGAGAGCACAGACTGATCCCCCAGCTCACTACAACCTCCCTCAGGTAGTTGTAAGAGAGCAATGAGGTCTCCTTTCAGCCTCCTCTTTTCTATACTAAACAACCCCGGTTCCTTCAGCCACCCCTCTATGTTCTCCAGACCCTTCACCAGCTTTGTTGCCCTTCTCTGGACAGGCTCCAGCAACTCCCTGTCTTTCTTGTAGTTAGCATAGCAGTGTGAAAAGCAGTTTGTGTGTCTTGTTGGGTTTTTCTTCCCGCATTTATGGGTCACTTTCCCTTTGGAGCTGCAGTTCTGCCGATAGATGGCAGTGAAACAGCAGCAGGCTGCTTCTGCAGCATTGTCCATGCCAGACATGCGAGTTTCATGTGAGTGGCTGAAAGGTCTTTTATACACTCTTCTTAAGAGATACTCTGCTGTTGAGCCTGGATTAATGAAATTATCAATAAAGATTTTATTGGATACGTGGTTTAGCAATTTAATAAATTGCCTGAAAGGCTGCAAATAGATCTGGGCTATTGACCCTGCTCTAAGTGCACACTGCTGGAGCTCAGTGTGGCAAAGCATGGGCTGGTCTGTTTTCTCCTGTGTCATAGATTCATAGAATGGTTTAGTTTGGAAGGGACCTTAAAGATCATCTAGTTCCAACCCCCTGCCATGGGCAGGGACACCTTCCACCAGCCCAGATTGGTCAAGGCCTCATCCAGCCTGGCCCTTGAACACCTCCAGGGAGGGAGTATCCACAGCCTTCCTGGGAAACCTCTTCCAGTGCCTCACCACCCTCACTGTAAAGAATTTCTTCCTCATCTCCAGTCTAAATCTGCCCTCTTCCAGCTCTAAGCCATTGCCTCTTGTCCTGTCACTGCAAGCCCGTGTCCGAAGTCCTTCCCCAGCTCTCCTGTAGCCCTCTTTATGTACTGGAAGGCTGCTCGAAGGTCTCCCTGGAGCCTTCTCATCTCCAGGCCAAACAGCCTTCAACTCTCCCAGCCTGTCTCCATTGCAGAGGTGCTTCAGCCTTCTGATATCTTGTGGCCTCCTCTGGACCTGCTCCAGCACTTCCATGTCCCTCTTGTGTTGGGGGCACCAGAATTGGATGCAGTACTCCTGGAGGGGTCTCACCAGAGCAGGCTGGAGGGGAAGAGTCATATTAGAATCATGTTAGAGTCATCAAGAGTGCTTGAATTGCAAATTGTTCGGAACAAATTCCACCTGCACAAAGTATATTTAGTAAATTCTTGTCAGATCATCCAGTTACTAAGGTCAAAACTTGTTTGAGTTTCAACTTCTTGGCCGGATTGTTACCTCTAAGTTGGACGAGGTAGCAATTTAATGGCTGCAAGGCTAACCATCCAAGAAATGCACAGCAGGCAGCACAGACCTAACTTCCCCACTATGCTCTTCCTCTTGCTGTTATTACTGAAATGATGTCTGACTGTGGGAATTTTAGGGCTCAAGCTGGTGACTTTCTGTGCAGTGGTCTGTGTTGGATTTATCTCCTCTTAGAATGCTTAACTGCTTTTCAGTCAACAAAAACTTTTGGCGTCTATAAACGTCCTGGAGCACCAAATTACAGCCAAATACTACGTGGGAGTAGAATACTTCCCTCTGTTATCAACCTGCCTGCTGGTGATTTATTGATGGTTTATCCTTACGTGGCATCTTCACACTCCTCAGGCTCTTGTGCCCTCTGAGTCACCCAATGGCTCCTAGCTAGGCCTCTCTTTAGATGGAGGCCACTCCATCCTCTTGCCTTTTGTATATGCTCAGGCTTGGCATTCTTCTGTTATTGCAGAACCAAAAAACTGAGTGCAGGAGCTAAGATTCAAGTGCATTGAATCATAGAATTGTTAGGGTTGGAAGGGACCTCAAGGATCAGCCAGTTCCAACTCCCCTGCCATGGGCAGGGACACCTCACACTACAGCAGGTTGCTCACAGCCACATCCAGCCTGGCTGCAAACACCTCCAGGGATGAGGCTTCCACCACCTCTCTGGGCAACCTGTGCCAGTCTCTCACCACCCTCATGGGGAAGAGCTTCTTCCTAACATCCAACCTGAATCTACCCATTTCTAGTTTTGTTCCATTCCCTCCAATCCTACCACTCCCTGACACCCTCAAAAGTCCCTCCCCAGCTTTCTTGTAGCCCCTTTCAGATACTGGAAGGCCACAAGAAGGTCTCCTTTGGCTTTAGTAGCCAGGGAATATTTAAAGTATTTGGAATGAAATATATGGGTGTAAATTAAGTAGGTGGTAGGGTGTAAATTAAGTAGTGTGTGAATTATGTATATAGGAAATACCTGTATGTGTAAAGTGTACTGAATTGAGGATCAAGTTGCTAAAAAAATGTAGAATAACTGCCTTCAGGGTTTTTTCCTCCTTGCTGGTGACCAAAGTATTCCTTTTAAGTTTTATGTTTGTTAGTTAAACTTGTCAAGGTGAAGCCAGAGGTTCCATTTCTAACCTTGCAGCATTTATTCTATGCTCCCATGCTTTCCCAATGTGAGGTGATGCAGTGAATATTTTATAGCTTAAGTTTAGAGCTCACTTGAGGGAGGTTTTGGTTGCCTTGGCTGAGAACCATGCCACAGGAGCAATTATGACCCTGTAAGAAAATGGGTTTACAATAGTTGCTTATCACTTTTGTGTTTCTGGACAGATAAAAGAGGCAGAAGCCAAAGCTGCCATTGAAGAAGAGAAGAGAAGACAACAGGTATCAACCTTTCCTTTTTTCTCATTCTTTTCCTCCCCACCTCATTCTTGTTGGTAAATCATTTCATTTATATGCAAGTAAAGAGGTATGGTTTGTAATGGGATATGCAGAGTCATTCCTGGCAGCTGTTAACCTGACTTGAAGATTCGTGCTGTGAATGATTTACAGTGGTTAAATGCCCACAGCTTCTCCCAGTTTTCATGCTTTCATGAGGATTATCTTCATAATCAGCTTAATCTTGCATTATTATGACTGTGTATTCTATAGCTTAGCTTAAAAATACCAAGTGCTCTTGATTTGAATCAAACACTTTTTAAGTTCCCCACAGAATTGCTGGATAGTCTCCATGGAGATAGAAATCTTGGGTGAAGCCTCCCTCCTCCCATCATGAGGAAGGCTGAAGGAGTCTTTGTCCTTCAAGATCTTGGGGAGTGAGGGTGGGAAATGTATATTTCCTGTAATTGCTGTCCATGGTGAGCATCTGTTGTCAGCACTGTAATCCAAGAAGCTTCTGTGCCAGCTGCCCTGAGGCACTAACAGTAACGGTGTTTCAGGCAAAAAGGGTGGGCTGGCTTGGTGGTGCTGCCTGGGGTGGGTTTGTCCCCTGGAGGCTATGCTACAGCCTCACTGCTCTCCTTCCAGATAGCTCCTGCCTGTGCCTGAGCATTTGACACCAAATCACCTTCCAAGTCCAGAGTGTACTTTCTGCCTCTCCTCACTTATCATAGCAGCTCTGTACTGGGCTGTAGCTGTATTTGCAGCTGCACATCACACTGCTTTATCACAGAGCCACCAGCTCACTGCCTGCTTGAGGGGAGTGCCAGACGCTTACTCACAGACCTGATCCTCTTGCAATCTCATTAGAACAGACAGTTTCTCTGTGGGTCACAAGTTCTGTTATGCATACTTTGATTAATTGGCTAGAGACTTTAATGAAGTGTCATGTCTGTCATGCTTTGGCAAGGTCTGCTTGAGTTTTTCAATGAGGAGTGTGTCCACTCATCAGGTGGGGCAAGCATGCAGGTAGGTACTTGTTCTCCAGGGGACCAGGAACTGTTCTGTGATCATGTTGTAATGTTGTTATCTTCATGCCTCAACCATCAGGTGGTGTTGGGTCATGTTAAGATTATCTATTTACTGAGTATACTCCCTTTTGACAAAGGTTTGCATCTTTTACCACCTTCCAGATGTCACTAGCCATTTTTTATAGAGACAGTTCATCTCTCAGTCACAGCTTCTTCAGACCTGTTGTGATTCATGCTTCTTGCAGTTCTTGATGTACAAACTCCTTAGTGCTCTGGTAATTCTGCACGTTTGTATTGTGACATTTGCTGTATCTGGTAGCAGCTTCTGCTAACATCATTTACAGATGGAATCACTTAGTTCTTAGTGGAAAGGAAACAGCTTGGTGAGGCTTCTCACCGTGGCCCTAGCAGCCAAACTTTCCCGCCGTTTCACAGTGTGAGGCTGGGGGTATCACAGCTGCTAAGAAGTGGGCAGAATGATCCTTGCTTTGATTACTTAACAATTCAGACCAAGATCCCTCTCTGCCCCACTCTGGTATAAAAGATTGGGTTACGTTTTCATAGAATCACAGAATTAATCAGGCTGGAAAAGACCTCAGAGATCGAGTCCAACCTAACACCCAACACCATCTAATCAACTAAACCATGGCACCAAGGGCCTCATCCAGTCTCCTTTTAAACACCTCCAGTGATGGTGACTCCACCACCTCCCTGGGCAGCATATTCCAATGGCCAGTCTCTCTTGCTGGGAAGAATTTCTACCTAACATCCAGCCTAAACCTCTCTTGGCACAGCTTGCGACTGTGTCCTCTTGTTCTGGTGCTGGTTGCCTGGGAGAAGAGACCAACCCCCACCTGCCTACAACCTCCCTTCAGGTAGCTGTAGACAGCAGTAAGGTCTCCCCTGAGCCTCCTCTTCTCCAGGCTAAGCAACCCCAGCTCCCTCAGCCTCTCCTCACAGGGCTGTGCTCCAAACCCCTCCCCAGCTTTGTTGCCCTTCTCTGGACACCTTCCAGCATCTCAACATCTTCCTTGAATTGAGGGGCCCAGAACTGGACACCTAACTGGTAATAGTAACAGCTTCAGTACTGAAAGTCAAAGTCTCAAACCTGAATTCTGATTTAAAGAGTTGCATGAAAGATTTTTTTTTTCCTTTTTTTCTTAGAAAGAAAAATGACTTAACAGCTCCTTAGGAGCTAAAAAAATCAAATGCCTCTTTGCCCCTTTCATATACAAGTCCTGAAATTTCAAGATACACACTTTGTGTCTGCAGGATTACTGTTATTTGCATTAACTTAGAGGGGTTGGATCTGGCTGATCCTTGAGGTCCCTTCCAACCCTGGCAATTCTGTGATTCTGTTAATTATCTGCATGTTTCCGTGGGGCTCCTACTCAGTTCCAGTGCAGGAAGAACATGGAGAATAACAACATGAAGGAGCAGAATCCAGTACCTGAGCAGCACTAAATTAGATATTATCTGACATCAAATTATTTAGAACAAGCAGTGTGAATAGTCATAGAATCACAGAAATGTCAGGGTTGGAAGGGACCTCGAGGACCATCTAGTTCCAAGCCCCCTGCCATGGGCAGGGGCACCTCACACTACAGCAGGTTGCCCAGAGCCACATCCAGCCTGGCCTTCAAAACCTCCAGGGATGAGGCTTCCACCACCTCCCTGGGCAGCCTGTGCCAGTGTCTCACCACCCTCATGGGGAAGAACTTCTTCCTAACATCCAATCGCAATCTACCCATTTCTAGTTTTGCTCCACTCCCCCTAATCCCCCTTGTCTCAGGCAACCAGCACCAGAACAAGAGGACACAGTCTCAAGCTGTGCCAGGGGAGGTTTAGACTGGATCTTAGGAAGAAGTTCTTCCCAGAAAGAGAGATTGGCCATTGGCATGTGCTGCCCAGGGAGGTGATGGAGTCACCATCACTGGAAGTGTTTAAGAAGAGCCTGGATGAGGCACTTGGTGCCATGGTTTAGTTGATTAGATGGTGTTGGGTGATAGGTTGGACTCGATGAGCTCTGAGGTCTTTTCCAACCTGGCTAATTCTATTCTATTCTAACCCTATCCCTACCTGCCACTCTGAAAACAAATGCATTTCATTTTAGCATGGCTGCACACACAGAAGTTAGGTTCATGCTCTACGTAAAAAGCTTGAGCTTGTTTAGTTTGAAAAACTGAAGTACTTTGCAGACTGGGCACAACCCAGTTGTTCAGAGATCACTGAGGTGACACCTGGGGCAGGTTGACAGTTACATAAAATCTGTAGGTAGCTTTTCAAGGCTGGTGATGGCTTCTTTCTCCTATTCTCTGCCCACAAACCTTTTGCCATTCTGTGTTTTTCTTGTTAATGATCTATTTATTTTTAGCTGGGTTTTTATTAAGCTCTCCACGGAAGCAATTCAATGCCTGTTACATAATTATCCAAGCCCTATCTTTGAATTCAGAGTGCTGCAGTTCACCAAGCACTCTGCTTTTAACACTGAGAGATCACAAGCACAAAGCTGGAGGAGCCCCGGATTTTGTGTAGTGTCTGTGTCAAGGGAAGTGCTGCCATATTAGCTGTAAAACCTTAAGACCTCTGCACTTACAGAATCACAGAATTGTTAGGATTGGAAGGGACTTCAAGTGTCATCTGATTGCAACCTCCCTGCCATGGGCAGGGACACCACACACTACATGACGTTGCCCACAGCCACATCCGGCCTGGCTTCCACCACCTCCCTGGGCAACCTGTGCCAGTCTCTCACCACCCTCACCCTCTCACTCTTAGGAAGAAGAACTTCTTCCTAACTTCCAATCTGAGTCTACCCATTTCTATTCTTGTTCCATTCCCCCGAGTCCTGTCACTCCCTGACGCCCTAAAAAGCCCCTCCCCAGCTTTCCTGTAGGCCCCCTTGTGACCGTTTTAGGTGCCACACCCCTTAAGACACTGGAAGGCCAGAATATGGTCTCCTCTCAGCATTCTCTTCTCCAGACTGAACAGCCCCAACTGCCTCAGTCTGTCCTCATAGCAGAGCAGCTCCAGCCCTCTGCTCATCCTCGTGGCCCTTCCCTGGACACCTTCCAGCACCTCCAGAGCCCTCCTGTAATAGAGGCTCCAGAACTGGACCCAGTACTCCAGGTGGGGTCTCCCAGAGCAGAGTAGAGGGGGAGAATCACCTCCCTGGCCCTGCTGGCCGTGCTTGCCACCAGGTTTGGGATTTGCAAAAACTGCCTCATTAAAACACTTTGCTTTTCTAAAGGAGGATTAGCTAGCTGAAAGTCATCTTGTTTCAAACAGCAGGCTGGGGAACTTTGTCTGAACTTTTCTCCCCTTCTCATCACAGATGTGCCAATGGTTCCTGCCTTTATTAGGTACAAAGGCACAGACATCAGAATGAGTCCCTTTCTCCTGCTGACGGTGCTGGCTGGCCCGAGAAGGGAAGTGAGATCCGCTCTGTGAAGCTCTGACAAACATTTGCTGTCAGTAGAGGAAGACCAGGCAGCAGGCAATCTTGAGTTCCAAAGGAAAATTGTATTTACTGGGCTCCTGCTCTGCCCATTTCCCCAGACAGTCTTGTTCTTGTTTCTTTAATGCACCTACCTTATTGTCTTAGTCCCTCTCTTCCTGGCAGTGCTGCAGTAGTACTCACGTAGATTTATTTCCTCTTTTGGCCAGGCTTTGTCTCTGTTCACTGTCCATGTTTCCTCTGCTTCAGTTTCTGCCTTTTGCCCAGCCAGTCCTGGCTTGCTGCACTCCTGCTGCTCCCATCTCTCTTTCAGTTCATCCTGTCTCTCTGCTCCATTGTCCTAGGCTTTCCCTAACAGCTCTACCCCAAAATTCAGATGATTGTTGAACCTTTTCTGGTTTTAGTCTCTCAGCTCTTTTTTACGGCATCCTTGCTGATTTTCCTAGCAATTAGATGGCTCCTCGATGGAGTCTCATCACATTCTTGTACTCTTTGGAATAGAATAGAATTAACCAGGGTGGAAAAGATCTTCGAGATCATCAACCTGTCACCCAACACCATCTATTCAACCTAACCATGGCACCAAGTGCCTCATCCAGTCTCTTCCTAAACACCTCCAGGGATGGGGACTCCACCACCTCCCTGGGCAGCACATTCCAATGGCCAATCTCTCTTGCTGGGAAGAATTTCTTCCTAAGATCCAGCCTGAACCGCCCCTGGCACAGCTTGAGACTGTGTCCTCTTGTTCTGGTGCTGGCTGCCTGGGAGAAGAGACCAACCCCCACCTGGCTACAGCCTCCCTTCAGGTAGTTGTAGACAGTAATAAGGTCTCCTCTGAGCCTCCTCTTCCGCAGGCTAAGCAACCCCAGCTCCCTCAGCCTCTCCTCACAGGGCTGTGCTCCAGACCCCTCCCCAGCTTTGTTGCCCTTCTCTGGACACCTTCCAGCAACTCAGCATCTTTCCTAAACTGAGGGGCCCAGAACTGGACACAGGACTCAAGGTGTGGCCTAACCACTTTGTTTCAGGCCACCTTATCCTAGTTTTATTTCAGCTTTCTGTTCTAAAATGAGGTTTTGTCTGTATTTTCATGGTAATCACTTAAAAGGCTGTGGAGGGGAATGAGGAATAGGGATCAGTGCATCCTAGTGTTCAATCCAGGCATCACCCTGAAATTGCTGTTCTGGGTGGAAGGAAGCTTGGCATTCTTCTTCCTTTTTCCAATTGCTTTGCTTCATTTTTGGCCCTTAGGGCTTTCTTTTGAAGTCTGATAAGTACCTGCCACAGTCAGATACGAATGACTAACCGCTAAGTTATAGCACTAATAATACCCTTCCACAGCAAATGGAATCTTTTTGTGCATATCTGAGATTATAGCTATTAGTCTAAAATTAAGCTGAGCATACAAAACACCAAGAACTGGTAGATTTTTGTATTTGATTTTACACTTCTATTAATTTCTCTTGAGCAGAGAGTGCCTCCTTTGGGGGGGGAGGTCTCTGAAGATTTCAGCCTTTTTTATCTTTTTAAGATATTTCATGGAATAGCAGTCTGAGAGTTATGAAGATTCAGAATTTATGAAGAAAGCTGTGAAGATAAAGCATCATCTGGACACATTCCTGTGTGACCTGCCCTGGGGCATCCTGCTTTGGCAGGGGGTTGGAGTCGATCTTCATGGGATCACAGGATGTCAGGGGTTGGAAGGCACCCAAAGAGATCATCAAGTCCAACCCCTGCCAGAGCAGGACCATGCAATCTAGCTCAGGTCACAGAGGAACACATCAAGATGGGCCTGGAAAGTCTCCAGAGAAGGAGACTCCACAACCTCTCTGGGCAGCCTGCTCCAGTGCTCTGTGAACCTCACAGTGAAGAAGTTCCCCCTTGTGTTGAGGTGGAACCTCCTGTGCTGCAGCTTACATCCATTGCCCCTTGTGCTATCCCAGGGAACAAGTGAGCAGAGCCTGTCCCCTCCCTCCTGACCCCCAGCCCTCAGATACTTGTAAACATTTATTAAATCCCCTCTCAGTCTTCTCTTCTCCAGATTAAAGAGCCCCAGGTCCCTCAGCCTCTCCTCATCAGGCAGTGCTCCAGTCTCCTAACCATCCTCATCTTCAGAGGTTCATTCCAAATCCACCCATTCTATGACTGTGATCTCATTCTGTTTTAACATATGCAGTCTGAGATAAAAAAATGAATGTAAAATTCCAGTTGTTTGCATTATTGGGGGTGATGTTTTCAATAGGAAACTAAATAATGGCTTAATACTTGGAAGCACACCCACTTTAGGATTCAGTGCCACCATCTCAGCTGTATCAGATGCACAACTCCCCTTGGCTGCCAGTTAGAACAGAATTAAAAGATCTTTGAGATCATTGAGTCCAACCTATCACCCAGCACCATCTAATCAACTAAACCATGGCACCAAGTGCCTCATCCAGCCTCTTCCTAAACACCTCCAGGGACGGTGACTCCACCACCTCCCTGGGCAGCACATTCCAATGGCCAATCTAGCTTGCTGGGAAGAACTTCTTCCTAACCTGCAGCCTAAACCTCCCCTGGCACAGCTTCAGACTGTGTCCTCTTGTTCTGGTGCTGGCTGCCTGGGAGAAGAGACCAACCCCCACCTGGCCACAACCTCCCTGCAGGGAGTTGGAGAGAGCAATGAGGTCTCCCCTGAGCCTCCTCTTCTCCAGGCTAAGCAACCCCAGCTCCCTCAGCCTCTCCTCACAGGGCTGTGCTCCAGACCCCTCCCCAGCTTTGTTGCCCTTCTCTGGACACCTTCCAGCATCTCAACATCTTTCCTAAACTGAGGGACCCAGAACTGGACACAAGACTCAAGGTGTGGCCTAACCAGTACTGAGGATAGGGCAGAATGACTTCCCTGCTCCTGCTGGCCAATACTCCTGATGCAGGCCAGGATGCCATTGGCCTTCTTGTCCACCTGGGCACACTGCTGGCTCATGTTCAGCCTACTGTCAACCAGTACCCCCATGTGCCTTTCTGCCTGGCTGCTCTCCAGCCACTGTGCCCCCAGCCTGCAGCACTGCCTGGGGTTGCTGTGGCCAATGTGTAGAACCCAGCACCTGTTTTAATAACTTTTTCATTTGATGGGGGGAAGGTTATCTAATACCTGCACATTTCCTTGGGTTTCATTCTGACACAAATGTCAAACTACTTCTGGTTTTCTTCTTCCAGGCTGAACTGGAAGCCTTTGAAAACAGGTTAAAAGGACGAAGAAAGAACAAGAGAAGAAAGGATGAAGTAGAAGTTGAACAATCAGCATGGCAGAAATACAAGAGCCTGCTTATGCTGCCAGTGTTGGGAGTTGCTGTCGTGATGGTTGCCTGGCTCATGGTCTACAACGACTGAACCAACTCAATAGTTACTGCCCCTCGGCTGGGCTTGAGGTCACTGTTGTTCCTGGGGTGTCAGCCTGTGTGCAGCAGAACTTCCCATGCACAGATGATGTGTGTGCACTGCTTGCCAGGAGAAGTGCAAAGGAGGGAAGAAATGTCACCTTTTGTGCTATTGACAGCAGAAAGCTGAATTCAGACACTGTAAGTGGCGGTAGATTTTAGTCTACACTGAAGTGCTGATATAATTCCTCTGGCTGGGATCCCTTAGCATCTCCTCTATTAATATATTGTGTTACTTTCCTTGCCTTCATTTCTTCCTATTAAAAATAGCTTAGTATAAAATGCTTGATTCAATATTTCTTTCTGTTGCAATCAGTTCAGTGGTTCACTGAAATTCCATGTTCTTAGGCTGAGTCTTTCTCTTGTATCACACAATTTCTGTGCTTCATGTCTGTTTTGATTAAAAAGCTCATGGGGAACTTCACATCACTTAGGCTTGGGTATTCTGGGGCCTCATGTCAGAGCTTTGGTCAGAGAAAGCACATGTGAACTGTCTCTCAAGTCAACTGTATCACAAACAATAAAAAGGACTCCCTCCCTTACAGACTGTTTGGTTCTTGGATAGAGTCATAGAATGGAATCAGTAATCAGAGATCTCAGAGATCATCGAGGCCAACCTGTTGCCTAACACCTCATGGCTAACTAAGCCATGGTTGTTCCCCTCCTGCCCTCCTTTCCTCAAAATCAAACCAATGGAAAGCTTCACTTACTAGACAGAATTGCAGGCTGAACACAGGTGTGAAACAGGTATCACTGGTATCACAGATCTCACTGATTCTGTGACATCTGGCTTTGAAATTGTAGAATGGTCTGGGTGGAAGGGACCTCCAAAGGTCATCCAGTCCAACCCCCTCTGTACTCAGCAGGGACATCCTCAACTAGATCAGGTTGTTTGGAGCCCAGTCGAGCCTCACCTTGAATGTCTGCAGGCATGGGGCCTCAGCTACTGACCTGGGTGACCTGTTCCAGTGTGAGGTACAGGAGAGATACAAATGCTTTGAGGAAGGGAATGTGCCCACATGTACATACAACATGGATGGATGGGCTGGAAATAACCTCTGTGTACCTGGTGCTCCGTGGTCCACCTGCTGAACCAGGTACTTGTTTCTTGGCATAAAGATAAGGGGAAAGGAGCAGGGAGGTCGAGCAGTCTGCAGAATAATAAATCCCAGGTTTCTGCTGGGGGTGGGCTGGTTGGTTTGTGTTTTGTGGGTGGGGTGGGGTTTTTGTTGTTTTTTGGGGGGGTGGTTGTATTTTTTAATTGCTTTTTCAGGTTGGTTTGGGGGCTTTTTGCCTTTTTGGGGGGGTGGAGCCACACGGCTCACAGGATGTGAGGGGTTGGAAGGCACCCAAAGTGATCATCAAGTCCAACCCCCCTGCCAGAGCAGGACCATACAATCTAGCTCAGGCCACAGAGGAACACATCCAGATGGGCCTTGAATGTCTCCAGAGAAGGAGACTCCACAACCTCTCTGGGCAGCCTGTTCCAGTGCTCTGTGGTCCTTAACAGTAAAGAAGTTCCCCCTTGAGTTGAGGTGGAACCTCCTGTGCTGCAGCTTACATCCATTGCTCTTTGTCCTATCCCAGGGAGCAAGTGAGCAGAGCCTGTCCCCTCCCTCCTGACCCCCAGCCCTCAGATATTGATAGACATTTATTAAATCCCCTCTCAGTCTTCTCTTCTCCAGACTAAAAAGCCCCAGGTCCCTCAGCCTCTCCTCACCAGACAGTGCTCCAGTCCCCTGATCATCCTCATAGCCCTCTGCTGGACCCTCTCCAGCAGTTCCCTGTCCCTCTTGAACTGGGGGAGCCCAAAACTGAACATGTTGCAAGCATGGTCTCTGGCCAGCCTGATCTAGTGTGGGGTGTCCCTGCCCATGGCAGGGGGTTGGAACTAGATGATCCTTGTGGTCCCTTCCAACCCTGACTGATTCTATGATTCTGTGATGGTCACTTCTGAAGAAAGAGGTATCAGATAAAATTGCCTTTTATTCAGTATTCATTAAACAAACAAACAAAGGAAACAGGTAATTCTGGAAATACTGAATTGAAGGTAAGGATTTTTTTCCCCCAGCAATTTCAGTGGAGTATGTTATCACATAATGTAATAAGCAAGTATTTTTTGTGGTGTTTACCAAAAGAATTATGTATTGATAAATAGATATTAAGTGGTACCTGCAGCAGGAAGGATACACTACATAAAGAAGCCTGAGGAGGAGGTTTAGCACATCTTTGCTTTTTAAATGTGGCACTCTCTTGACCTCTGTAGCTGCTCAGGATTCAATGTGTGCCAAGACACATAGAATCATAGAACTGTTAGGGTTGGAAGGGACCTCAAGGATCAGCCAGTTCCAACCCCCCTGCCATGGCCAGGAACACCTCACACTACAGCAGGTTGCTCACAGCCACATCCAGCCTGGCTGCAAACACCTCCAGGGATGAGGCTTCCACCACCTCCCTGGGCAACCCGTGCCAGTCTCTCACCGCCTTCATGGGGAACAACTTCTTCCTAATATCCAATCTGCATTTACCCATTTCTAGTTTTGTTCCATTTCCCTCAGTCCAATCACTCCCTGACACCCTCAAAAGTCCCTCCCCAGCTTTCTTGTAGCCCCCTTCAGATACTGGAAGGCCACAATTAGGTCTCCTCAGAGCCTTCTCTTCTCCAGACTGAATAGCCCCAACTCCCTCAATCTGTCTTCATAGGAGAGCAGCTTCAGCCCTCTGCTCATCCTCGTGGCCCTTCTCTGGACACCTTCCAGCACCTCCAAATCCTTCCTGTAATAGAGGCTCCCGACCTGGATGCAGTACTCCAGGTGGGAGTCTCATCAGAGTGGAGTAGAGGGGAAGAATCACCTCCCTCATCCTGCTGGCTCTGCTTCTCTTGCTGCAGCCCAGGATGTGATTGGCTTTCTGGGCTACAAGTGCTCACTGCTGGCTCCTGTTGAGCTTCTCATCCACCATATTGAGCTGATGTGTAAAATGAAAACAGCTGACTGTTCTGGTGAGAGTTCATCCTTCAGCTGACCCAAGGTGCTTACAAATTGGGGTTCTATTTTGGAGGGGAAACTCCTTGGACAAGTTTGTTCCCTGTGGCAGCAACAAAGTTATTGTGTGCGTTGATTTCATGTGAAAACCAAGCCAGACAATAAATGCATCAAAAACACCTTGGAAATGTGTTTCTTCTCCAGGACTGGTGGGGGGAACAGCAAACATCTTCTGGGAAATCTCTGTGTTTAACTAAATAAACAAATGAAGGCTGGTTGTGTTTGGTTTTGTTTGTTTGTTTAAAGTTGCAAATGTGCAGAGCAGGTGCAGTGAGTCCTGAGGAGGCCACAAAGATGATCCAAGGACCGGTACACCTCTGCTCTGAGGATAGGCTGAGGGAGCTGGGGGTGTTCAGCCTGGAGAGGAGAGGGCTCTGGGGAGGACCTAAGAGCTGCCTTCCAGTACCTGAAGGGATCCTACAGAAAGGCTGCAAAAGGACTTTTCATCAGGGTGTCTAGAGACAGGACAAGGGGGGATGGTTTGAAGCTCAGGGAGAGCAGGGTTGGACTGGAGCTTAGGAAGAAGTTCTTTGGGGTGAGGGTGGTGGGAGTCTGGAGCAGATTTCCCAGGGAGGCTGTGGCTGCCTCCTCCCTGGCAGATGTCAAAGGCTAGGTTGGATGAGGCCTTGAGCAGCTGAGTTTAGTTGAGAGGTGTCCCTGCCTGTGTTGGGAAGGTCAGAGTAGATGATCTCTGAGGTCTCTTCCAGACTAAGCCATTTGATGATGAAGATGAAGATGAAGATGAAGGTGAAGATGAAGATGAAGATGAAGATGAAGATGAAGATGAAGATGAAGATGAAGATGAAGATGAATTGCCACACTGCAGCAGGGGTTGTGGGCATGCTTTGTGTTGCCTTCTCTCCCTGCTCGGATTGACGCTGGAGTTACGCAATCACATTCCTTCCTGTTACTGCTCCAGCAGCCTTCTGAGAATGGGCTGGGGAAGGAGATTAAGACAAAATTCATGGGCATGGATTTACTAGATGAGTTTTCTTGGCCTCATGGGGAAATGTAGATGATTTATTAAGACATTTGTCCTGACCTTATCTGCCAGAGAAGGAAACGTTATGATGCAGATAGCACCAAAATTTGCTCGTAAAAGCTTCTGTGCTTGGTTGTGGCTATACAGCACTGAGTTCATAATACCTCTAGTTCCAGCTCCAGAATTCATCTGCTGTACACCAGTGATCTCCCTGTTCTGTGTGGGGACAGCACACAGATGCTTAGTTTGAAGGCTGTTTCTGTGGCAGGCAGTAGAAGCTTGGCATGTGTGGTAGCAGCTCTCTGGTGCATGCTTTAGGGTGGAGTGTTCTTGTGTGTCCGGAGAAGAGCAACAAAGCTGGGGAGGGGTTTGGACCCCTATGAGGAGAGGCTGAGGGAGCTGGGGTTGCTTAGCCTGGAGAAGAGGAGGCTCAGGGAGACCTTCTTGCCGTCTACAACTCCCTGAAGGGAGGTTGTAGCCAGGTGGGGGTTGGTCTCTTCTCCCAGGCAACCAGCACCAGAACAAGAGGACACAGTCTCAAGCTGCACCAGGGGAGGTTTAGGCTGGCTGTTAGGAAGAGATTCTTCCCAGAAAGAGAGATTGGCCATTGGAATGTGCTGCCCAGGGAGGTGGTGGAGTCACCATCTCTGGAAGTGTTTAGGAAGAGCCTGGATGAGGCACTTGGTGCCATGGTTTAGTTGATTAGATGGTGTTGGGTGATAGGTTGGACTCGATGATCTCAAAGCTCTTTTCCAGCCTGCTTAATTCTATATTCTGTGTGGACAGTCCATGGGTGACTCTGTCCTCAGTTTCACTGAGTTCTGATATCCTTCTCCAGCTTTGTTTCCAGCCCATCACTAGGTGTTACCTATGGGCTTTTAAGTTGCTCCCTTTTCTTTCTCCATCAATATAAATTTGTATTTGTGGCTGCCCTTTATCATTCAATTAAAGCAATTGCCCCAGAGAAAGATAAACTGAAGATACTGTTGTGGTAGTTTACTAGGCAGGGAAATACAAGGTAAGAATTTGAGGGAAATTAAGTGTGGTCAAATTAGTTAGAAGGTGATGAGATATGTTTGCTTCTTACCACTAATGGTTACATGTTAATGAATTATTTGGGCTCTGCATTAAAATGTTTAAATGCTGTGCTGCCAGGAAATGAGAACCTGGTATGGGTAAGTGTCTGAATATGAGCTCTGTGATTTACTAAAGTCAGTCACAAGGGAGGCTAAATGGCAGCTGTCTAGAAATCAGTGATAATCCGAGGGAACTGTGGCTCCCTTCCAGTATTATTTAATCTGAGCAACTGTTCCTCACGCAGTGATTTCCATAAAACTGCCAGCAAAGCCAGACCTTGGCTTGGGCTTTCTCTGTGTGCTGAAATCTGTGGCTGAATCCTGGAGCTGTGGATCTGCAGTTTGAGTGCCTCCTCTCCTTGAGGAATTTAGGATGAGATTAGGAGTCAGGATTGCTTTGAGGTTTGGAATTCACAGTCCTGTTGCTGAACCCACCTGAAGCCAAGGCTGGCTTTGTGGTCTGAGCATGTGCTGCACCCTTAGATTTCACTTTTCAGTTGTTCTAGTAATTTCTTTTTGCCAGGGCTAACTAATCTCTGTGGAACACTGTAGTGTGCAGAGGATTATCCCTCTTTTTGTCAGCATTGCTGCCCGAAATGTTGGTTTGCATTAAGCAGTTTGAACATTTAACATAAATCTTTCTGTCTCTTTCTGTGCTGTTCCTATTATTTCTGCAATTGTTTTAAAAACAAAACCCAAAGCAACTGGCTTCCTAGGAGGGGGCTTTGCTTGGCTGGGTGGGAAAAATCCGCAGGGCTGCATTGCCACGAGCAGGAATTACTTCTGTGCAGTGGCACTCCAGAGGCACAGGCTGCCCAGCCTCTGCAAGCAGAAAGTTTGCACACAAACAGAAAGTGACAGGGCCCGAATTTGAAGGTATGGAAACAAAGATGTCTGGTAAAGAAGCTGGGAAACAGCTGGGGAGATGTGTTTGGCTTAGACACATACAAACTAACCCTACAGAGGGGGTACCATCCTCCCTGGCAGCCCAGAGTGGTGACCAAGGATAGGAGCTGTATTTGTGTCAAGGTGGTCGTTCACATTCTGGGGAGGGGTTCTGGCTCACATCTTGAATGGCAGCATTTCAACACCACTAAAACATACACAGGGAAAACTGGAAGGCTTTCTGGTTTATGTTATCTTAGAAATGAGTCATGGTGCCGGTGCCAGCTCCCTCTCACTCCTGGAAGGGTCCTGTCATGCATCTCTTCTCACAGCACCCACTTCTGCCCCTCAACCATGCTTTTTGTCCCAGTGACTTTCTCACTCTCGGATAGCACATGTGAGCTCCATTATGTGCACAAACTTAGGCTTCAGACAGATTTGCCATCTCTGGAAGCAGGTACAGGGAAGAGGGAACCAAAAAAGGCATCAAAATTCAAGTCTTAAATAAAAGCCAAAGTCTTAATGGGGTGAGGCATTTGCTTTGTCATTTGCAGCTTCAGGCAGCACTTGTCTCTGGGCATGAGACCCTTTGCTTTAAGAGCTTTGCAACAACCGACGCCCCTCTCCAGATCTCAGGTCGCTGGGGTCGGTCACGGCCAGGACCCGCAGGGGGACAGGTGTAGTGTCCCCGGCCACCGTTGTCTTGCGCGGGAGGGACGAGGCACGACAGGCTTGCGCGGCTTCAAGACCCGTCGCCGGCTCCGGGAGAGCTGCCTCCCGGCAGAGTCCTCTCTCCTCCGCTTCTGCCGTGGCGGCGGCAGCGCGCGGCGCCGCTGTCTGGAGGTGCCGGATGGGGAAAGGCAAACCCCTGTGCTACGGAGGAAAGCCTCGCAGACCCTGCAGCCTCGATACTTCCTATCCCCGGGGTGAAACGAAAGCTTTTGCGTGACCGTAACATACTATTAAGAGCATCCAGAAGGCTGGCGAATCTTTCGGCGCCTGCAGGAGTTCTGCGCCTGGGAACCGCTGAGGGATGGGCCTCGGAGCCCGGCCCTGGCTTGCCACCCCCTGAACTCCACGCTCCAACTCGATGGGCCGGGGGCGTCGGTGGGTCCCTGCGCTGCGGTGTTCTCGGATCGCTTCATCCGCAGGTGCAGACCTGGGCGACTGAGGAGCAGAACCGCAACCAGACAAGGTGAGGGGTACGAGGGGCGAGCTCCGTCAGCTTCAGCCTCGCGCATCGCCCCTGCTTGAGGCACTCACCTGAAGCCCCTCGCGGTCTGATGAGGAGTCCTTTGTCGGAGCGAGACGCAGGCAAAGACTGTGTGCACCTCATCCGCCCTCCCCGGGGAACGGCTTTCAGGGCGCAGTTAGGAAGAGGTCTGTCTTTCGGCTTGTCCCCAAGGGATAGAGCCTGGTGTGCAAAAGGGGTGGGGATGTGGCGGTTTTCTCGCCGAGGTTTATTATTATTGGGTGGAGGAGGGGGAGGGGGAGTCTGCCGAGCAGTCAAAATGACGAGCCCCCCCACCCCCCCTTCCTCCCCGCAAGTGTATATGTGCGGGAGGCGGGTGGCCGTGGCTCGTCAGAGCTTGGGGTAGAGAAGCGTGCGGGGGTGGTCACTGTGGAGTGGTTTAACAGCAGCCGGAGCATGCACTCCGCGCAACAGTTCCCTGCTCTGCCTGCGGAGGAGGAGCGCTACCGGCAGGTCCTCTCCGCCAACCGGGTAAGGAGAATCCGAGGGCGCTCCTCTCCGCTTATGGGGCCGGGGGCTTGTGAGGGACGGCTGGCTTCGGCGCTAAGCGCCCCCAGGGCCGCAGGCGGAGAGCTCAGCGGGACACACAGCCTGGGCCACGGCTGGGTGCCGGGGATGGTGGACGGGGGAAGGGGAGCGCGGCCGCGGCTCCAGCGGGGAATGCCCGTGCGTCGAGGGGCAGGTTGCTCGGGCAAGTGGAGAAGGGGCGAGCCCTGCTCCGAGCCTCGCCATCAGCCATAGTAGGGAGGCTGTCGTGGTCCCGGGAGGCACAGGATGGGCGGTCTCGGGGTCAAGTGGCCGCTAGCCGCCGTCTCAGTGCTTTCCTGTGGCGCGACCTGCGCGTCTGGGCGGGAGAGGTGCCGGGGGGCGGCCGGATTTAGAGGCTCAGGATGTAGGCGAGTTGCAGTGAACGACCGGTGGTTAAGAGCGTTTCACGAAGAGCTCCGCGGCGTCCTACTCCCCGGTGGTCTCACGAAGTCATCAGGGAACAGGTGCTGATGGGCCTGGTGTCGCTCTGGCAATGGCAAAGAGCGATTGCGCCGAGCCCGACGGCAACAGGTCCGACCGGGGTTTGCGAGAGCAAAGTTTGGGCTGTACCTCCAGCAAGGATGGCCATGGCGGCTCTACTGGCGTCTGGGCTCCCGGGGAGTGTAGGACCTCGTCCACGGCACAGTATCTGCCTCCCTGCAGCGACGAGAGATGATGTCGCCCTCGGATGCACCCTGGGGTCCTCCGTCCCTTCTCGCGGCTGTCCGGTGCGATAGTAGGGCTGGCCACCACCACCCCCGGTAGGAGGTCATCCCGTGGAGAGTCACAGATAGAGTTAATCCTTGCAGGGAGAAGGAGCACACGGGCGTGCCTGCGAGTGTCCGACCGGGACAGTACGGGTGTTCCCAGGCTCCCAGCACACCCCCTGGGAGGAGGGATGAGGGGGAAGGGGGATCACACCTCGCCTACCCTTACAGGAGAGGCGGCACGGGGTGCGGCAGCTGACGAACGGTCGGGGTCAGCCCTGCGCTCCCCGAGCCGGGGAGAGGGCGGCGGTGAACAGCGGGGCCCGTGCGGAGCAGGAGAGGCAGCGGCGGAGCTCCCCGCCTTGTCGCACCCGTCCGCAGGCGACCGAAGCGGCACATCGGTGGGGTTTACAAGGGTGTACGCACGGCAGTGTGCTTCGGTAGCATCGCTGCTCCACTTGATTTAATGTGCAGACTCCTTGGACGTCTTTCACGGCAGACGGTTAATTAATGAAACTTTAATTTATTAGCAGACTGGCTGCAGTGGTGAAAGCCTCAAGTGAAATCAAATATCTAGAGCTTCTAATGCATTCACGAGGTCTCTTGGGAAGGTTTAGCTTTCAGCAGTTAAAATACGGGGATGGATTTTTCCATATGGTCATTTAAACTTTTCCTGTGTTCCTAAAAGATGGACCAGTGTTGTACTCACAGGATGTTAGGGGTTGGAAAAGACCTCCGAATATCATCGAGTCCAAGCCCCCTGCCAGAGCAGGACCATAGAATCCAGCACATCTAATGGATGCCTTAGCTGGGGACCTCTGTTGTAAGCTTCTCAGGTGCTGTGATGCAGGCAGCCTTGAACTGGTGCACCACTAGTAAAGAAATCCAAACAGCTATGAAGGAGTAATGCAAGGAGTTGTAGAACCACTCTGCTTATGTGTCTCTCTAAAAGCTGGGGACACCTCCTGAGTGTCTTGGACATCAAGATTCTGTAGGCAGATGGGAGCTCCTTTGGCATACAGGGAACTAAAAGAATAAGAAGCCCAAACCTCCTTTAGAGAGAAAATACTCAGGACTGTTTTCCCCTCCTTCATCTCAGCCCTTTATGGGGTGCCCTGGCAGCCGTGTTTTTAGTGCCTGTGGGGGAAGTCTGACCCTTCAGCCTTGGATATAATCATCAGTCATCACACATCCTTGGGGAAGCCACCAGTACTCATTTTCCTGAGAAGCCTCTCAGGGTGGTGCTGCCAAGCAGCACAACTCTCTTGCCCAGATCAGAGGAATCTGCTTGTGCTCTATTAGTATCTGAGGGGACCACCAGGGAAAAAAAAAAAAAAAAAAAAAGTTTGTGGGGGTTTTTTTCTCCCCTCATTGTTTTGGAGCTGGGACTATAAAATACTGAAGAAAGCATTCACATCCTCTCCAGAAATCTTTGCTGTGTGCCTTTGGTAGATAACTTGAGCGTGCAGGTACAGGTGTGAGTGACAGGTATAAGGACACGTGTCACAGCTGGAGGTGTTCTGCAGTTGAGGGGCAGTGATTCCAGTCTGAACACAGTTTGAAATACTGGGGTTTCCCTCTGTCCCAGTTTGTGTCTACATTCTTGCTTAGCTGTTAATTATGGATTAAATGACGTCTGCAGATACAGAGGAAAGCCAGGACTGCTGACAGGGCCAGGAATGATTTGAAAATCCATGTTTAGTCGAACGTAGGAGCTGCTTTGTGTTGGGTTGTTTTGTTGGGTTTGGGGTTGGTTTTCCTAAGCTGCTATAGGTGTTTAGGTCTTAGCACTCTGCTCCCTGGAGGAGCATTACTGTCCTGCTGTTACACCGACTCCATGTATTGCCAGACACATTGGTGGGTTTTTATTGTTACTTGCATGGCCAAGCAAGGAGTGTATGCAGGGGGAGGTGGATAATCACCCAGACAGAAAACTCCTTTCTCAGAAGGTGAAATAACTGAAATGTTGGTTAACTGCAGAGATCAGTGATAATAAGATTAACCAGGTTGGAAAAGACCTTTGAGATCATCAAGTCCAACCCATCACCCGACACCATCTAATCAACTAAACCATGGCACCAAGTGCCACATCCAGGTTCTTAAACACCTCCAGTGATGGTGACTCCATCACCTCCCTGGGCAGCTTGGAAGGCTGGATGAATGTCTTGTTCCTGAATGCCAGCCAAGGGAGGATGGCAGGACACTTGCAACAGGGCAGTTCTGGGCTTGCACAAGCAAGGTGGCAGTCAGACACCTCCTGGTTTTTAAAAGCTTTCAGGACATGGCAGTTAAGCAGCAGGACTTGAGGGGCAGTGATTACAGTCTGATTGCAGTTTGAAATGCTGAGGTTGCCCCCTGTCGTGGTTTGTTTCCCTACAAAAATGAAGCAGACCTCATAAATGGCAGGACGGGTAAGTACAGTTCTTCAGTGCCAGGGGCTAAAGGTGGATTCTAACCCCTTGCAAAGTGACAGACTGTCACAGCAGGGCAGGGAAAGCTTAAATCTTTCTTGGAAAGGTCTTCACGCAGAGAACAACCTCTGAAGACAGTGGCCAGACAGGCTCCAGCTTGCCTACTGGCATTGCCTGTCTATTTTTAATTCTAGTGACCCTCCACGGTCAGTTTTTGCCATGCGAGGGTGTGGAGTTTCATCTGTAACTGCCCTGAGCATCCGTCTGGGTCCCAGGTCGTAAGCGTCCCCCTGCACATGCTGGAACCTGTCACTGAGGGAGTTAACGTAGGTGCGCGGTGGGTCATCACTTCCTGCGAGGCTGCATAAGGAGAAACTAGGGGGCTGGGGAGGAAAGCGAGAAGGAAGAGCTCAAAGCCTTGGCTAAGGTGCTTTGCCAGGCGCCACAGCCTCCACGCCCTCTGGCCGGCCCCGGCAGCCTCCTCTCCCTAAGCCGTGTGCGAAGGCTCTGGGCGGGCTGACGAGCGCAGGTCGAGCCTTGGGGCTTCCGCAGCGCGGCCACCTCACCCGGCGGTGCTGAGCGGCGGGGGAGCGGGGAGCGCTCGTTGGCGGCCGCCTCTTTCGGAGCGCAGCCCCGCCACGGAAGAATACGATGCCGCTCGCATCCCTTCCCTCCGTCCCCCGCCCCTCTATAAATAACTCTCGCTGGGTCGACCTGTCAGATTCCCGCGGCAGCGCTGCCGATCCCCTGACCCGGGACGCCTGCAGTGGAAAGTCTGAATGCAAAAAATGCCGAAGTAAAAATAGAGCCCCGGCGGCAGGTCCTAGCGCCGGGGCTCGGCGCTGCCGCTCCGGCCCGGGCGCTGACCGCTCTCCCGGCGCCGCTGCCTGCGCTCCCCGGCCGCGGCACTGCGCAGCGTGGAGAGCTTCCTCACCCCGCATCCCGATCCCCTTAGTACCTTAACTGTCAATTCTCCTCCTCTTCTTTATTTTTTTAACTGTCAGGTGGAAGCAAAACTAATTTTTGCTAGTCAGCTGTGGAACAGATAGTTCCCTTCCACTTGGGGATTTGGGTTTGTCTTTTCCAATCAGCAAACGTGAAAGAAATAGGGCTAATGGCTTAATATCCTAAATGTAAAAATGATAATAATGAGACAACAGTCAAGGAAGAGCTTGCTGTTTCAAGGAGATGAGAATCTTGCTACCTCTGACGACCAAATTGCATTTCATCCCATGCCTGCCTTGTGCAGAAGATTGCTCCCCTGCAGGGAGATGCTCCTCAGCTGTGGTTTCAAGCAACTATAACCCACAGCAATGCTTGTTATGATTTGTTTATGATGTGCTGTTATTCCTGAATGTTAAAACCCCGTGATAGCTACCAGAAAGTGCTGCCTGCTGTGTGTGCCTTCTCCTGGTGCATCCATGTTGTGCTTCACAGCTCTCAGTGCCCACTGGAGCATGGAGTATCTTGGCTCTGGTGGAGGGGTGGCCTGGATTCACAGCCAAGCACCCACACTGCTGCTCCATTATCCCCTTCTGTCCTGTGGGACAGAGGAGAAAATAGGAAGAATGAGTGTGAGCAAGCTTGTGGGTCAAGGTAAAGGCTGGGAGATTACCAGTTGCTGTTGTGGGCAAAAGAGACTTACATGGAGGAAATCAGTTTATTACTGATTAATACAAATATTAATACATGCCAGGTAATGATAGGTCTAGGGGGAATGGAACAAAATTAGAAATGAGTAGATTCAGATTGGATGTTAGGAGGAAATTCTTTACCATGAGGGTGGACAAACACTGGAGCAGGTTGCCCAGGAAGGTGGTGGAATCCTCATCCCTGGAGGTTTTTAAGGCCAGGCTGGATGTGGCTCTGAGCAACCTGATCTAGTGTGAGGTGTCTGTACCCATGGCAGGGGATTGGAACTAGCTGATCCCTGAGGTCCCTTCCAACCCTGACAATTCTATGATTCTCTTCAATTACTGATTCAGATAATGTGAAACAAACCCACCCAAATAAACAAGTGTTAAAACACTTGGAGAAAACATCTCTCCTCCCCCTGCCATGCTCAGCTTCACTCCAGACTCCTCCTGTGTCAGATCTTTTGCTGAGTGGGTTGTCTATCCTGTGTTAAAATTGCCCCAGAAGCAGGGGGAACTGGAGAGTATAGAAGCAGAACATGCTAGGGTCATCAGGCTCTCCCCAGCCTCTTGCATCCTGAGGAAGAAACACAGATGGGTGAGCCCAGCTTGCCCTAAGAGCCTGTGCACTTCTGCCATCACATGGTGCTGAGGGACAGGCATTCCTGAGGGACAACTCATTGTTTGCAAGATGCTAGTTCTGGGCACTTAGTGCCGTGGTGTAGTGGATTGGATAGGGCTGGGTGATAGGTTGGACTGGATGATCTTGGAGGTCTCTTCCAGCCTGGTTGATTCTGTGATTCTGTGTCACATCCAAATGCTGATGGGATGGATAACCTATCAGGGACTGTAGCTATCATTTTTCTTCCTTACTACTTGATCTGCAGCAGACATGTAACAAAAGAATTAAGTAATAACTGCCTTTTTTTTTTTTAGCTTCATTTTGTTCCTGGCCAACCACTTTAAAGCTGCAAGTTTAAATAATTTATAAGGAGGTCTGGAATGCCAGCTGAATGTGTTTAGAGGTCGCTAACAATTCTCCTGTCTTTCCTATAGGGTCAGAGTGTGTGGAATAATGGTGATAGTGGTCCAGAAGGGCTAAGAACCCAGATGGTTTCCATTTGCTTTTCTCCCATCACAGGCAGGATCCTTCTGTGACTCTTGGAGGTTTCCAAAGAGAATGTGAATGGAAGGAAAGCTGCCATCTGTTCTAGGGATGAGAATTCAATTGAACACTTCTAGCCATAAATACAGTGGGATATAATTCACCAGAATACAGTAGGAATAATTCACCAGATTGGTGCTGTTGCAGTGACTTAGATGGAAGGGTTTATCCTACAAATCCTGATGTGAGCCATAAGCCTCTGCCACTATGTCTCAGTCAAACGTGTGCAGCAATGCAAGTGCCTTGTTAAACCACTTCATCTTGAGTTTTCTGTATCAGCTCCTTGTTCCCTAACTTTGACAATGACAAATGGATTTAATCTTTAGTCCCCTCTTCAGGTATTCCTGTCAAGATGCCCCTGGTAGTTTCAAATAATAGCCTTCTCTTATTTCCTCCTGCTGAAGCAGAAGGTTTGAGGGGGTGCATGGCCATGCTTCTGAGCAAAGTGGTAACCTATTGAAAACTGCATGAGTCACCTCTGAGTGTTGTAGGTTATTGACCTTTGGAGATACTGTGCAAGTCCATTTTCATCTTTGGGGAAGAGAACAAATAAGTCCCCAGCTATGCTGAAGAGATGAAGCTTTGCTCTGACTCTAAACCATGCCCTTCCCCTTGATCAGCGTTGCTGCTGCTCTCATCCTCGGGCCAAGGGTTAGTGTCGTCTTATTCATAATTCAGGAAGAAGCCATTAGTGTGAAGTTAACATCACACATTCAGACCCCAAATGGGGATTTCTTCTGGGCAGATGTTTAGAGTGTAAGAAGAATCAGCACATTCTAGAGGGAAATGGATAAGCAACACACGAAGCAGACGTGCTCCTGGGAAGATTCCTGCCATTTGTTCAGCTTGCATTCCGGTTTGGCATCCGACTCAGGTCACCAAAAGCTTCTGAGTTTGAATAGGTTAAAGTACTTGTAATTAGGAGCACTTCTGCTATGAGGACAGGCTGAGGGAGCTGGGAGTGTTCAGCCTGGAGAAGAGGAGGCTCCAGGGAGACCAAATAGCAGCTTTCCAGTGCCTGAAGGGGGCCTACACAAAGGATGGAGAGGACTGTTTACCAAAGCCTGTGGCGATAGGACAAAGGGCAATGGCTTCAAACTAGAGAAGAGCAGACTGAGATTGGATGTTAGGAACAGGTTTTTTACTGTAAGGGTAATGTAACACTGGAACAGGTTGCCCAGGAAGGTGGCTGAGGCCCCATCCCTGGAGATATTCAAGGTGAGGTTGGGCAGGGCTCTGGGCAGCCTGATCCAGTTGAGGATGTCCCTGCTGAGGGGGTTGGACTGGATGACTTTTGGAGGTCCCTTTCAACCCAGACCATTCTGTGATTCTATAAACAGCAGTGCACATGGCACATATGTGATGCACTGGACACCTTTGAGTTCAGAAGGTTAAACCAATGGATGAGGAATTAATAAGGGAGAAAAAGAAAAGAAAGGAATGTCAAATTAGGAGGTCTAGTTCCCTTGTGGGGGATGAAGCTTCTGGTGGGGTTTCTACACAGGTGATTATTGATGCATGGAATGGGAGCCGCAGGGCAGGTGGGGTTTTTTTGTTTGTCCCTTATAGTTTTCCAGGCTTGAAAGGTGCTTTTAAGAGGAGGTTTTCCTCCAGCTGCATCCTTGTACCTCCTCAGAATGTTCTTTCCAGATCTTTTTGTTGTCACAAATTAGGCCTCTGAGGTTTTTTTTTTTTTTTTGGTACAGTTTTTGTTTTAACAGTTTCCAGTTTTACTCTCCGGTGCGAGTGGCTCTTGTGCAGGCATCTGCTGATTGAACTCCTGGAGAAGAGGAGGCTCAGGGGAGACCTTATTACTCTCTACAACTACCTGTGGGAGGTTGTAGCCAGGTGGGGGTTGGTCTCTTCTCCCAGGCAACCAGCACCAGCACAAGAGGACAGAGTCTCAAGCTGTGCCAGGGGAGGTTTAGGCTGGAGGTGAGGAGAAAGTTCTTCCCAGAAAGAATATTTGGCCATTGGGATGTGCTGCCCAGGGAGGTGGTGGAGTCACCATCCGTGGTGGTGTTCAAAAAGGGATTGGATGTGGCACTTGGAGCCATGGTTTAGTTGTCATGAGGTGTTGGGAGGTAGGTTGGACTTGATCTCTGAGGTCTTTTCCAGCCTAATTGATTCTATGAACTCCCAGCAAAGCAGGACCCTCAAGTGAGTGCTGTGCTTCTCCCCTGCCTGTTGAACGGTGGTTCTCAGCAGTGTGTAGCCAGAGGCTTGCCCTGGCTGCTCTGCTGCCTTAGCAAACCTCAAGGCAGTGAACATCTGGGCGGTCAGGAAAGCATTAGAGTGGTCTCTGGGTGTGTTCAGAAGCCCAGCATGGCACTGGTGAAGCTGCCCTGAGTTGTTTTTTGCAAGCTCTGGAAACCTGAAGAAAATGAATAACCCCCAAAAGCAGCAACCCTGCTGTAATTCAAGATTAGTTTCCCCCAAACACTTCCCCACTGCCTGCTGTGGTAGGCTGGGTGGATGTTCGTGTTCTGGTGTGGGGAAATGCCACAGGATGCTCACCACAGTCAAGTTCCTAAATGAATGTCTGCCACAGACACTTCAGATTGGGACAAAAATCTCTGATATCTTCCATATGTTTACTAAATCTTGTTTGGCTTATGTGGCATAGCAACATCACACATCTTTGCCATCAGCTGTTAGCAATAAAGAAGAGAAAACTTGGAACTGTAGCAAGTTTGCCATCAGCAGAACTGTTTCTGATTCTGAATGTTCTTGAAAATCCAACAGTTTCACTGTAAATGAGGGCAGCATCCAGGCTTGTAGTTGCAAGTTGACACTAGTGACATTATCAACAGTACCACAGTACATTAGGGGTTGGAAGGGACCTTCACAGATCATCCAGTCCAACCGCCCCACTAGAGCAGGGTCATCCAGGGTAGTCTGCACAGGAATGCATCCAGGTGGGGTTGGAAAGTCTCCAGAGAGGGAGACTCCACAACCTCTCTGGGCAGCCTGCTCCAGGGCTCTGGCACCCTCACTGGAAAGAAGTTTCTCCTCATGTTGAGCTGAAATCTTCTGTGTTCAAGTTTGTATCCATTGTTCCCTGTCTTGTCATTGTGCGTCACCAAAAAGAGCTTGGCCCCCTCCACTTGACACCCACCCCTCAGATATTGATAGACATTGATCAGATCCCTCTCAGTCTTCTCTTCTCCAGACTAAACATCCCCAGGGCTCTCAGTCTCTCTTCACAGGGGAGATGCTCAGGTCCCTTAATTATCCTTGTGGCTCTCCGTTGGACTCTCTCCAGCAGGTCTCTGTCTCTCTTGAACTGGGGAGCCCAGAACTGGACACAGGATTGCAGCTGTGGTCTCACAGTGCATGTAGTGTTCAATTAAAAATAGTCTTTCTTCAGCTGAGTTTTCTCACAGCAGTGGGAGGAAGGGAACCTGTGTTCTTCAAGTACTGGGAACATATTTTTGTTCAGTGCTGTGCTAAACCTGTCCCACACCAACATCTCTGGTGTTTGGGGTTGGTTTCTTTCAGCCTGCCCTCAAGGATTCTGCTTGTAAGGCTTCTTTCCCTTCAGGCCCATTTTCTCTGAGGATTCCAGTATTTATGCTTTTGGTCCATTATTTATTAGAATGGAGAGGACAGAACTTGTCTGAAGAGCAACAAAGCTGGGGAGGGGTTTGGAGCACAGCCCTATGAGGAGAGGCTGAGGGAGCTGGGGTTGCTTAGCCTGGAGGAGGCTCAGAGGAGACCTTATTGCTGTCTACAACTACCTGAAGGAAGGTTGCAGCCAGGTGGGGGTTGGTCTCTTCTCCCAGGCACCCAGCACCAGAACAAGAGGACACAGTCTCAAGCTGTGCCAGGGGAGGTTTAGGCTGGATGTTAGTAAGAAGTTCTTCATAGAAAGAGAGATTGGCCGTTGGGATGTCCTGCCCAAGGAGGTGGTGGAGTCACCATCACTGGAGGTGTTTAGGAAGAGACTGGATGGGGCACTTGGTGCCATGGTTTAGTTGATTAGATGGTGTTGGGTGATAGGTTGGACTCAATGATCTCAAAGGTCTTTTCCAACCTGGCTAATTCTATTCTAAGTTCCTGCAGACACCACTGCTATAGGGTGTGTGCGTTCTTTGTGTATCACAGTATTTGTTGACAAGAGGAAAAGAAACAGTCTCAGGGAATATACAAATAGTAGCTATAATGTTTATATTTATGCAAAGAATGCTTCATTGTAGCCAAGAAGGCCAATGGCATCCTGGGGTGTATTAGAAGGGGTGTAGTTAGCATGTCTAGAGAGGTTCTCCCCCTCTACTCTGCCCTGGTGAGGCTGCATCTGGAATATTGTGTCCAGTTCTGGGCCCCTCAGCACTAGAAGGATCTCAGGGAACTGCTTGAGAGAGTCCAGCACAGAGCCACAAAGCTGATGAAGGCAGTGGAACATCTTCCTTGTGAGGACAGGCTGAGGGAGCTGGGGCCCTTTAGCTTGCAGAAGAGTAGGCTGAGAGGCAACCTCATTCATGTGGATAAAGGTGTGCAGGGCAGTGTCAGGAGGATGGAGCCAGGCTCTGCTCAGTGATGTCCAGGTACATGACAAGGGGCAATGGGGGCAAGCTGGAGCAGAGCAAGTTCCACACAAACATAAGAAAAACCTTTTTCACTGTGAGGGTGCCAGAGCCCTGGAGCAGGCAGCCCTGAGAGGTTGTGGAGTCTCCTTCTCTGGAGACTTTCCAAACCCACCTGGATGAGTTCCTGTGTGACTTGCCCTAGGTGACCCTGCTCTGGCAGGGGTTGGACTGGATAATCTTTCAAGATCCCTTCCAACCCCTAACATTCTGTGATTCTGTGATATAGGAGCCACTAACACTATCTCTAGTTTTGTTTCCTATTCAGCACTGAAAATGATGGGGAAAAAACCTCATGCAGACATTCAAGTGATGAGGAACTGGAAAATGCAGTTTATGCTTGCTAAATTACCAGTGATGATTTAAAACAGGTTTAGTGTTTTTCAGGAGGTCTTTTCCGGTAGAAGGGGAAAAACACCATGCTGATTAGCTGCCTGTAAATGTTTACTCTGCTGTTACACAAAACTAGCAGTTTGTGGTGTTCAGGGCAGCATCTTTCACAATCCAACATTCTTTTCTTGAGCAGTCACCGAAAACAAATTTGGATCCAGCAGCTCCTTTTAAAATCTGTGGTAGGGAGCTGTCAATGCAAAGGGCAGGGGCTGGTGCTGCTTTCGGGAGCTGATAAGAAAGGAGATGTTAGAGGTTCTCTTTCAGTGTGAAGAGTTGCCTAAAGTAGCTGGGATCCACCAAAAAGAGTTCTGACAGGAACAGAGGGACATGAGAAGCTCAGTGCTTTCACTGGCACACATCTAATAGAATAGAATAGAATTAACCAGGTTGGTAGAGACCTTTGAGATCACTGAGTCCAACCTATCACCCAACACCATCTCATCAACTAAACCATGGCACCAACACCCCATCCAGTCTCTTCCTAAACACCTCCAGTGATGGTGACTCCACCACCTCCCTGGGCAGCACATTCCAATGGCCAATCTCTCTTTCTACGAAGAACTTCTCCTTAACATCCAGCCTAAACCTCCCCTGGTACAGCCTCAGACTGTGTCCTGTGCAATGTTTGTCCCAAGTTAACTCTGAAGCATCTGTGCCACAGTGGTGGGATCTCTGCTCTCTTTTACACTTCTGCTTGGGATGATTAAGATTTTATGTACCTCCAAAATCTTCAGCATCGCCTCCTCCGCACAAGAGTCAAAACCAACCAACCAACCAGAAATTTTCCCTCTTTTTGCCTGTTTTGTTTTGTTTACTGATAACAGAAGGTTTTTTCCTGCTAAAACTAACTCTCTGTGGAGTCATGGATCAGCTTTTACCTTGGGCACTTTTACCTGGGGTTTGCAAGAAGTGCATAGAATTATAGAGTCATAAAGTCGTAGAATGGACTGGAAGGGACCTCCAAAGGTCATCAATCCGACCCCCTCTGCAGTCAGCAGGGACATCCTCAACTAGATCAGGTTGCCCAGAGCCCTGTCCAGCCTCACCTTGAATATCTCCAGGGATGGGGCCTCAACCACCTTCCTGGGCAACCTGTTTCAGAGTTCTAGCACTCTCATGGTAAAGAACCTGCTCCTAACATCCAATTTAACCCTGCTCTTCTGTAGTTTGAAGCCATTGCCCCTTGTCCTATCACTGCAGGGCAAGTGCAACTTAACTGGGAGTCATTCCTTTAGGAAAATGAACTGGATGTTACCTTTGCTTGTCCTGAAGAAACTAAGAGGCAGCTCTCAAGGGCCCTAATCACTGGGCTGTAGTTGTGGTCCTGCTCTCTCTTCTCTATCCCAGTTTGGTTTTATGCCAATCACGTCCTGGGATGCAGCAAGAGAAGCATAGCCAGCAGGTCAAGGGTGTGGATTCTCCCCCTCTGCTCCACTCTGCTGAGACCCCACCTGGAGTACTGTGTCCAGTTCTGGAGCCTCTATTACAGGAAGGATCTGGAGGTGCTGGAAGGTGTCCAGAGAAGGGCCATGAGGATGAGCCGAGGGCTGGAGCTGCTCTGCTGTGAGGACAGACTGAGGGAGTTTGGGCTGTTCAGTCTGGAGAAGAGAATGCTGAGAGGAGACCTAATTGTGGCCTTCCAGTATCTGAAGGGGCTACAAGAAAGCTGGGGAGGGACTTTTGAGGGTGTCAGGGAGTGATAGGACTGGGGGAATGCAACAAAAAATAGAGATGGGTAGATTCAGATTGAATGTTAGGAAGAAGTTCTTCCCCATGAGGGTGGTGAGAGACTGGCACAGGTTGCCCAGGGAGGTGGTGGAAGCCTCATGCCTGGAGGTGTTTGCAGCCAGGCTGGAGGTGGCTGTGAGCAACCTGCTGTAGTGTGAGGTGTCCCTGCCCATGGCAGGGGTCTTGGAACTGGCTGATCCTTGAGGTCCCTTCCAACCCTGACAGTTCTACAGCTCTATGATAGTGTGCACTGATTCAGGAGGAGTTCAAGTTCAGGTGATCATGACACTCACCTGAGCTGTGGATCTCTTTTTTTAACTTCTTCAGACTGAAGAGGGAATTGAACTCAACAGCCTCATTTCCTGTGGGATCATCCCACTGTTAAAAGGGGCAAATTTATGCCATCTAAAAATTGTTTTGTTTGGTTGTTTTTGTTTTGTTTTGTTCTGGTTTGGTTTGGGCTGTGCTTTCAAAAGTGCTTATGGCAGTTATGTTTTGAGAGATCTGTATTCATATCAGAGCTGTGTTAATCCTCTTTTGCCTGCACTCAGATCTCCCAAAGAGGTCTGTGTGCAAACCAGGGTTATTGAATTCAGGGAAGCCTGCCACGGGTAGCTGTTAAGCTGCCGTATTCCAGCAGGACCAGAAACAAAAGTTCAGGCAGGCTTTTAAGACTTTAAATATGAAGATGTAGGGAGGTGTGGACTGCAGGGAGTTACATACTCAAGGAGGGATTTATCTAAATGTCACTTGGATTTCAGTTCTTAAATGCCACCTAAATCCTTGTCTTTTTGTGTGCCTGGATATTTGAGGTGTTATTTATGGGTGAGGGCAGTACTTCAGCTGAGATAGCCTGGAATCTTGGGCAGCAGCATTTGCAGCTTCTGAAGGAGATGCTTAAGCAAAGCACTTCTGAAAACCAATTAACTCTTTCCAACATTCCTTGTGTTTCTCATTGTGGGAAACAGTAGGTTGGACTTGATGATCTCTGAGGTCTTTTCCAGCCTGGTTGATTCTATGAAGCGGTGATGATGGAATCACAGATCTTGTCAGTTCACCCAGGCTGCACCTTTTCAATAGGCAGAGCTACCACTCTCAGCACTCCCACCCTGAACTGCCTGGTTCAGATGTTCCTAGAGCTCTGGAGACTTTCAAATCCCACCTGGATGGGTTCCTGTGTGACCTGCTCTGGGTGGTCCTGCTTCAACAGGGGGGTTGGATCTTGGGTACTTCCAAAATCTTCCACATCATCTCCTCCTCCTCACAAGAAGAGTCCAAAAAAAAAAAAAAAAAAAAAAAAAAAAAGGATGAAGAATTTTCTCTTTTTATTCCACTTTTCCCTGGGGCACTTTTCCCTGGGGCACTTTTCCCTGGGGCACTTTTCCCTGGGGCACTTTTCCCTGGGGCACTTTTCCCTGGGGCACTTTTCCCTGGGGCACTTTTCCCTGGGGTTGGCAAGAAGTGCATAGAATTACAGAGTCACAGAATGGTCTGGGCTGGAAGGGACCTCCAAAGCTCATCCAGTCCAACCCCCTCTGCAGTCATCAGGGACATCCTCAACTAGATCAGGTTGCCCAGAACCTCACCTTCAGTATCTCCAGGGATGGAACCTCAATCACCTTCCTGGGCAACCTGTTCCAGTGTTCCACCACCCTCACGGTGCAGAACGTGTTCCTAACATTCTAACTTCTAGCTCATCAGAAATGTTTAGGCGTTTCCATGAAGCTGTAAGTCTGTGGATATTGGGTGCAATAAGCTAAATTCTGCCCACCCAAAGGAAGTTTATGTTCCACTTTCTGTTGGCAAGCTCAAAGCCATTTGCAGCCTATACTGGAATCGCGAAGCTGCTCTGTGTAGTGGAGGGGGCTGCTGGTGAGAGCGCAGTGAAAGCTCCTAACTGACCCCAGAGAGACAAATCTCTGCTCTTTTGTTTTGCAGGTCCTAGATGAGGATACTATGGGGGATGGCTGCTCTCAGAAACTGGCTTCTGCCAAGTTCCTTCGACTTTTGCTCCTAATCTTGATTCCCTGCATCTGTGCCCTTATCCTTTTGTTGGTGATCCTGCTTACCTTTGTGGGTGAGTGCCAATGCAGTAAATTGCCATGTTTTTAATTAAGGAGACTAAAGCTGAGGCTGTAATTGTGGACATTAAAGCTGTATCTTAGCACATCTGCCTAACAAAGTAATCTATCTACCTAGTGACTTACTAGTCTTTGTTGCAGTGAAAGAGAAGAGGAGGCTCAGGGGAGACCTTCTTGCTCTCTACAACTCCCTGAAGGGAGGTTGTAGCCAGGTGGGGGTTGGTCTCTTCTCCCAGGAAACGAGCGCCAGAACAAGAGGACACAGTCTCAAGCTGTGCCAGGGGAAGTTTAGGCTGGATGTGAGGAGAAAGTTCTTCCCAGAAAGAGCAATTTGCTGTTGGAATGTGCTGCCCAGGGAGGTGGTGGAGTGACCATCCCTGGAGGTGTTCAAAAAGGGATTGGATGTGGCACTTGGAGCCATGGTTTAATTGTCATGAAGTGTTGGGTGATAGGTTGGACTTGATGATCTCTGAGGTCTTTTCCAACCTTATTGATTCTATGCTTCTATGAAATTTGCTAACATATTTAAGGTACTGAAGGGCAAACCTTTTCTGAATTTCCTTGAGTAGGTTTTTGAGGAGCACTCTAACTGTAGATGGTTTTCAGCACTCATTTTACAGGTACAAGAAGGCATTTCTTTAGAACTTTACATCACATTAATACTAGGTTAAAGCATTACTTTTTCAGGCAAAAAAAGGTCATTTTTTTTTTTTTCAGTGCTGAGAGTTTCTGGGATTTGTACTTTTTGGTTTGCTGTGTTGGGTTTGGTTTGTTTTGATTTGGTTTGGGTTTTTATTGTTTGTGTGTGTTAGAATGGCTTCAGTGGGAAGGGACCTCAGAGATCATGTACTCCAACCTCCCCACATGGGCAGGGACACCTCTCAACTAGACTCAGCTGCTCAAGCCTTCATCCAACCTGGCCTTCAGCACTCTCAGAGAGAAGGCAACCATAGCCTCCCTGGGCAGCCTATTCCAGAGTCTCACCAATCTTGTACTGAAGAACTTCTTCCTAAGCTCCAGTCCAACCCTGCTCTCCCTCGGCTTCAAACCATTCCCCCTTGGCCTGTCTCTAGACACCCTGAAGAAAAGTCTCTCTGCAGCCTTCCTGTAGGATCCCTTCAGGTATTGGAAGGCAGCTCTATGGTCCCCTCAGAATTTTCTCTTCCCCAGGCTGAACACCCCCAGCTCCCCCAACCTATCCTCATAGCAGAGGTGCTCCATATGAGCCTTCAAATATCCTATCAATGATTTACCTCAATTGCAATTGGGTAGAGAAAGAACTGGGGCTACAGCTTCCCCAAAATCTCACAGCACAGAGGATATTTGTGACTTCCTACTTTGCTCCCCCCTCCCAGTTCCCAGCAGCCCATTGCCAGGGGGAATTAAAAGAAGATTCTCACTGACTATGGATGTAGAAGAAAGTGAGCACAAAAGCACCCCAAAGCAGTAGGAATGGCAGCTTAAGCAGAATACTTACTTGTTGGGGGTTTTTTTGTTGTTGTTGTTTGATGGTGGTTTTTGGTTGTGTTTTTTGTTTGGTTTGGCTGGTTTTAGTTTTGTTCTGTTACAAACAGAGAGGATAGGAGATAACAGAGCAAAAAACAAGGAGCCAAATGCCTGCATTTTTATGCTGTCTTTCCTGTTATCTGGCTTTGTCACCTGGAACAAGTGCCCTGCTGAGGCAGGATCATAAGGGACCTTCACAGTGGCACAGCTGGGGGTAGAAGCCAAAGGCTGACTCCTGCTCAGCAAAACCTGCTGCCTGTGCCAGGAGAAGTTTAGTCTTGAGGTGAGGAGAAAGTTCTTCACAGAGAGAGTTGTTAGCCATTGGGATGTGCTGCCCAGGGAGATGGCAGAGTCACCGCCCCTGGAGGTGTTCAAGAGGGGACTGGACGTGGCACTTGGTGCCATGGTTTAGTAGTCATGAGGTCTGTGGTATCACAGTATCGCAGTATTACCAAGGTTGGAAGAGACCTCGAAGATCATCGAGTCCAACCTGTAACCACAGACCCTATGACTAGACCATGGCACCAAGTGGTGATAGGTTGGACTTGATGATCTCTGAGGTCTTTTCCAACCTTATTGATTCTATGATTCTGTGATGGAAGCTCAGCTAGAAAATGTTCCCAAGTACTTCAGAAGCCCACCTGGGGTAAGGTGTGAGGCATCTAGATAGCATTTCCTAATTTAACCTCTCCCCCAACTTCAGTGCACATCCCACAACCAGCTAGCAAGCACAAGGAGAAATTAACCACATCCCAACAGCACCTCCAGCGCTGTCAAAACCCAGACAACTGGAACCTGTTTTCTCACTTCAGTCTGTAAAGGATCTGCAACGAGAAGCTGTAGGGTCTGTTCTTTTCATTTAGCTTAATTTTGTGAAGTGAGAAAAAAAACCCCAGAAACACCACAAACCCAAACAAAAAAAACCCTCAAAGCTTGTGAGTGCTAAGATTGACAAGTCTTGGAATGTGTCTTTAAACTAGGAACAGTCTGAGGTGGATTAAGATCAAGCAGTTGGGAAATACGATGCCATTCAATTTACTTTCCTTATGTTTAGCATTCCATTTGCAGCCTTCATATCCTCTGCCCCAGATTTCCATTCCTTGTTAAGAAAGCAGATAAAAAAAGCAGGTGTATTTACGTCAGCCCTGCTCAATCTCCTCCTCTGAGGGCTTGCATCCACATAACACTCATCAAAATGTATGAACTCCTCCAAGGAAACGGGGACCTGTCCCTATCACATAAGAAAACTCAGGAACTTCTTCTCTGAAGTCAATGTAATTACTCTGGGGTGAAGGATCAGGCTCGGGGTTATCACCCAGATCTGCACCTGGGAATTTGTCCTTGTGATCTAGGGAATAATAATGAAAGTCTGGCAGTCCAGCCAGCACAGATGGACAGCAGGTCACAGTGAGGGAAGCGTGGATTTCAATGTCCCCTGGATTGCTGCAAGCACCAAAACTGAAGCCCTATTTGTTGACTGAAGCCATGGTGCTGAGTGAAACCAGCTGCTTCCCTTTGAGAGGATGTTCAGAAGCTGGAGAGGGGCATGCAGATGGCTTTCAAATTCTCTAGGGACCTATGGCACTGATGCACAAGGAGAGGGCTGAGGGAGCTAGGACTGGATGTGGCACTTGGAGCCATGGTTTAGTTAGTCATGAGGTGTTGGGTGACAGGTTGGACTTGATGATCTCTGAGGTCTTTTCCAACCTTATTGATCCCATGATTCCCATGATTCTATGACTCTGATGTGGCATAAGCGATCCCCAAGGAGCCCACGGGGCTTTATTCATTAACCACTGCAAAGTCAGGGTTTGAAACAGGGACAGAGCTCAGGATTGGCCATTGGAATGTGCTGCCCAGGGAGGTGGTGGAGTCACCATCCCTGGAAATGTTTAAGAAGAGGCTGGATGAGGCACTTGGTGCCATGGTTGAGTTGATCGGATGGTGTTGGGTGATAGGTTGGACTCAATGATCTCGAAGGTCTTTTCCAACCTGGTTAATTCTGTATTCTGAATTGCAACAGAGCCATTATATTTAGGCTACTTGCAAGTTCTTAGCTTAAGAAAAGCTTGATCAGTGAAAATACCTATTACATGACACATTGTGCTCAACAGGCAGGAAAAAGAAAGGCATCAGGTAAGACCTTTTAATTTTATTTTTTAAAATTAGCTCACAGTGTCATGGCTGCAAGTGAGAACATTCAGGCAAACCCAGCTGTTAATGCAGGCAGAATACAGAACCCTCACAGGCAAAATTTTTTCCCTCCTGTTTCCATGGAACTTTCTATGCCTCAACTTCCACTATTGGTTCTTGTGCTGGCATTGGGCATCACCCAGCAGAGCCTGGCTCCAGCCTCTTGGCACTCACCCTGCACATCTTTATCAACAGAGGTGGAGAGGTGGGCACAAGCCAACCTCATGAGCTTCAACAAGACGAAGTGCAGGGTCCTACATCTGGGTCGAGGCAATCCCAGGCACAAATCCAGGCTGGGCAGGGGCTGGCTGGAGAGCAGCCCTGAGGAGAGAGACTTGGGGGTGCTGGTGGACGAGAAGCTCAACAGGAGCTCTCAATGTGCACTTGCAGCCCGGAAAGCCAATCAGACCCTGGGCTGCATCAGGAGAAGTGCGGCCAGCAGGTCAAGGGAGGTGATTCTCCCCCTCTACTCAGCTCTGGTGAGACCCCACCTGGAGTACTGCGTCCAGTTCTGGAGCCCCTATTCCAAGAGGGATCTGGAGGTGCTGGAAGGTGTCCAGAGAAGGGCCACGAGGATGATCAGAGGGCTGGAGCACCTCTCCTGTGAGGACAGACTGAAGGAGTTGGGGCTGTTCAGTCTGGAGAAGAGAAGGCTCCGAGGTGACCTCATTGTGGCCTTCCAGTATCTGAAGGGGGCTACAGGAAGGCTGGGGAGGGACTTCTGAGGCTATCAGGTAGTGATAGGACTAGGGGGAATGGAATGAAGCTGGAGGTGGGGAGATTCAGGCTAGATGTGAGGAGGAAGTTCTTCACCATGAGAGTGGTGAAGCCCTGGAATGGGTTGTCCAGAGAGGTGGTTGAGGTCCCTGGAGGTGTTTAAGCCCAGGCTGGATGAGGCTCTGGCCAGCCTGATCTAGTGTGGGGTGTCACTGCCCATGGCAGGGGGGTTGGAACTAGATGATTCTTGTGGTCCCTTCCAACCCTGACTGATACTATGATACTATGAACATGAATGAGGTCACCCCTGCAGCTCCTCCTTCCAAGCTACAGAGCCCTCAGCTCCCTCGGGCTCTCCTCATAAGGAAGGTGTTCCACTCCCTTCATCATTTTTGTAGGTCTGTACTGCACTCTTTCAAGCAGTTCCCTGAGGTCCTTCTTGACCTGAGGGGCCCAGAACTGGACACAGTATTCCAGACGCTGCCTCACCAGGGCAGAGTAGAGGGGGAAATCCCAATGAATGATGAGCATTTGCTGATAGAAAACCAGAAACCTCACCATGTAGATATATATAAAGTTCCCCTGGGTCCTTCCAGTAGAAGTTAGACACAAAGATTTACTCACAGTTAGCAACACTGGGGCCAAAACAATCCAGGCTGCATAAAGGAGGATATGGCAAATCTCAAGTGGTAACTCTTGAACCCCATTTTGGGAGTCCTACATGGTTGGGTGTTTGGGTGGTTTCAGTTGCTATAGTTAAAGCTTACTCAGCCAAAAAGAAAAGGATAAGGTTGCCCTTCCTCATCTGTTCCAATTCTCTTTCTTCTCACCTATAAAGCTTTCCAACTTTACTTTTCAGACTGTAACTGGAAGCTGGAGTTCTTCTGGCACTGTTGGTGAATTGTAGCTGTGTTTAACAAAGATTTCATGCAATCACCAAAGTGAAAATGAAGTTCGGGAGGGAAAGATAGTGGTGGGCATTGTGTGGACTCCAAGAGTCATCACTCCCAAGAGTCATCTCTCCCAAGCAACTAAGGAATGATCAAATCAATATGAAAGCCTAGGAGCAAATGATTTGCACATCAGAGTGGGCAGAAGCACCTGTGGGACGTGCCTTGTAGAGAACAACAGGAGGCGGATTGTTGCTAATGTGCTTCATGTGTGAGCGTCATTTTGGCCTGAGGGGCTCTAGGTAGCAGTGAGGTTGACAGAGAAGAAAAGGAGCTGAAAGGGTAAGCAGAAAACTCGGGTTTTTTTCCCCCTCCCCACACGGAACCTAGTCAGAGTAGGTGATGTTTCAGGCCTTTTCTTTGGAATTTGGCTAAGGAAAGACTGTTGTATTTGTGTCCATCATTGAAAGGAAAATATTCTGCACTGCCTTGGTTTTTTGCTTTATTGTCTTGAAACAATGCTAAGGGCAGTGCTTAAACATCACTGTGAGGAGCAGGCAACAAGAAAAGATGTTAAAATTACCAGCTGTGGCCAGCATATTTAAAAACAGTTGTGAGATTTTTATGTTTGGAGAGATTCCTATAAGTTATTTGTAATCAAGCCTAGCTCATGGTGGTTTAACTCTTTACATAACCAGCCAGTGGCAAAAATGGCCAGCAGCGTGCTCGTGCAGCCCAGAAGGCAAAAGGCGCCCTAGGCTGGAGGGGTGGAGTCACCTTCATTGGAGGTGTTCAGGAGAAGACTTGATGGGGTGCTTGGCTGCATGGTTTAGTTGCTTAGGTGGGTTGGACTAGTTGATGGGTTGGACGCGATGATCTTGAAGGTCTCTTCCAACCTGGTGTATTGTATTGTAAGAGGAGTGTGGGCAGCAGGGCAAGACAGGGGATCCTGCCCCTTGACGACACTACTATGGTAAAACCCCACCTTGAATACTGCCTCCAGTTCTGGTGTCCCCAGCATAAGAAGGACACAGAGCTGTTGGAGTGAGCCCAGAGGAGGACCACAAAGATGATCCGAGGGCTGGAGCACCTCTGCTATGAGGATAGGCTGTGGGAGCTGGGGGTGTTCAGCCTGGAGAAAGAAGACTCTGGGGGGACCTTAGAGCTGCCTTCCAATACCTGAAGGGATCCTACAGGAAGGCTGCAGAGGGACTTCTCATCAGGGTGTCTAAAGACAGGACAAAGGGAAAGGTTTGAAGCTGAGGGAGTGCAGGTTTTGACTGGATCTTAGGATGAAGTTCTTCAGCACAAGGGTGGTGAGACTCTGGAACAGGTTACCCAGGCAGGCTGTGGCTGTCTCCTGCCTGGGGGTGTTCAAGACCAGGTTGGATGAGGCCTTGAGCAGCTGAGTCTAGTGGAGAAATGTGCCCAGGGCAGGGAGGTTGGAGTAGATGATCTCTGAAGTCCCCCTTCCACCCTGAGCCATTCTGTGATTCCATTTACCAAAAAATGTGACGCAGAACGGTGCTTCTCTTCTTGCACTGAATGTGGCTGCAGTGTATATACATACATTTAAAAACTTGGAGTTGGTATTTGTAGGTTTTATTACAGATACCTAAATTATATGTCCTATGTATGTTTGAGTTGCCTTCTTTATGGTTTGCATTAATGAACTATTTGAGTCGTAATCATAGGTTAAAAATAGATCCAGTGTGAGGTGTGCCTGTCCATGGCAGGGGGTTGGAACTGGGGTTGAGGTCCCTTCCAACACTGAGAGTTCTATGATTCTCCATCACCATTCTCCATCACCATTCTCTCATCACAGAACTGTCAAGGTTGGAAGGGACCTCAAGGATCATCCAGTTCCAACCCCCCTGCCATGGGCAGGGACACCTCACACTACAGCAGGTTGCACAGAGCCACATTATGATAGCAAAAAATGTTTCTTAGAGCTCCCCCAAATGCCCCTCTACAGTTAGAAATGTAACACTTGATTCCTCATAGTAATGACCTACTACATGTAGGATTAAAACATTTGTACTTCATGGAAGTGCTCATTTGTTTCTGTCTTTGTGCCACAGTAGTCATAGCTTTTGTTTTGATGTGATGCTGTGATTTTGTTGCTACATGAAATACAGAATCACAGAATTAACCAGGTTGGAAAAGACCTTTGAGATCATCAAGTCCAACCTATCACCCAACACCATCTGATCAACTAAACCATGGCTCCTAGTGCCTCATCCAGTCTCTTCCTAAACACCTCCAGTGGTGGTGACTCTACCACCTCCCTGGGCAGCACATTCCAAGGGCAAATCTCTTGCTGGGAAGAATTTCTTCCTAACATCTATTCTACACTTCCCCTGGCACAGCTTGAGACTGTGTCCTCTTGTTCTGGTGCTGCTTGCCTGGGAGAAGAGACCAACCCCACTTGGCTACAACCTCCCTTCAGGTAGTTGTAGCGACCAATAAGGTCTCCCCTGAGCCTCCTCTTCTCCAGGCTAAGCAACCCATTTGATTAATGGTTAACCTGCCAAAACAAAGGGGTGGCACTTGGCCTTCCAACTGATGGTAATTTTGGTGCTTTTTTTGGTAACTTTCTTCCAGGAGTGTTGGAAAAAACATGCTTTTATTCAAATGGAAGTGAGATCCTCACAGCTAATGGAGGCATGGAAACACCTGATGTCCTTTTGCCAAACGTGGTTGAAAACCGTTCCAAGAGTGATCCCACAGTGGATCTGAGCACACAGCCCTCTGCCTGGACCACCATGCCTTCACCCCACACTGACCAAATGAACAAGGACTCAAATATACTGAGAGAGACTTCCCAGGAAAATTCGTTCGCTCTTGCAACTCAAGCCACAGTGCTCAGCCCTCATCCTACACACGATGCTGCTTTGCCAAAGAGCTCTGAAGACAGCACCCAGCTGTTGAGCACTGCAGAGGAGGCAACTCTGTGGTCTACAGATGCATCCTTTAACCACACAGAGAGGGTGACCACTCGGCCAGTATTAAGTCCTAGCCGACCATCTGCCTCACAAGAGATGGAGCAGAAAAAAGTAAGTTCACATTTTATTTGCCTCCCTGATCCTGCCTCCAAAGCACAGAGCACACTGTTGGCATGCTTCCCAATGTGTTCCCATGAGTCCTGAAGGACCACATGGGCAGTGGTGGTAGTAGGTAGAATTAATTCTCCCTTGCCTCGTGTTTGAATAGAATAGAATAGAATAAACCAGGTTGGAAGAGACCTTCAAGATCCTCGTGTCCAACCATCCAGCCTATCATCCAACACCACCTAATCAACTAAACCATGCAACCAAGCACCCCATCAAGTCTCCCCCTAAACACCTCCAATGATGGTGACTCCACCACCTCCCTGGACAACACATTCCAGTGGGCAGTCACTCTCTCTGTGAAGAACTTCTTCCTAACATCCAGCCTGGTGCAGCTTGAGACTGTGTCCTCTTGTTCTGGTGCTGGGTGGCTGGGAGAAGAGACCAACCCCCACCTGCCTACAGCCTCCCTTCAGGTAGTTGTAGACAGCATTAAGGTCTCCCCTGAGCCTCCTCTTCTGCAGGCTAAGCAACCCCAGCTCCCTCAGCCTCTCCTCACAGGGCTTGTGTTCCAAACCCCTCCCCTACTTTGTTGCCCTTCTCTGGACATGTTCCAGCAAGTCAACATCTTTCCTCAACTGAGGGGCCCAGAACTGGACACAGGACTCAAGGTGTGGCCTAACCAGTGCAGTGTCCAGGGGCAGAATGACCTCCCTGCTCCTGCTGGCCACACTGTTCCTGATACAGGCCAGGATGCCATTGGCCTTCTTGGCCACCTGAGCACACTGCAGGCTCCTGTTCAGCCTACCCTCAACCAGTACCCCCAGGTCCCTCTCTGCCTGGCCACTCTCCAGCCACTCAGACCCCAGCCTGTAGCACTAAACCCTGACCATTAGCACATGGCTAAAGAAGAATAAGCTCAGGTGAGCACACAGAGACACTTCACCATTATATGGGAGCAGGTCCCAGGGATCTGCAGTGAGTCCCAGTGTGCACTCTCCCATGAATTTATGTAATCCCTTCTGACCTCGGGAGGAAGGGAGGTTTGAGCTTTTCAGGCCTGTTTTATAAGGGAATAATCTGCAAATGAAGTGTGAGCTGATTTTCCATCATCATCAGTGCACACTAGCAGATCATCCATCAGTACCAGTTTCATCTGGTTCACATGTGGGGAGGTGAATGCATTTCTGCTGATTTAGTGAGCTTGCATAACTTGGGCTTTAGGCTGGTTTTATGCAGGGTGTTAAAAGATAAATGGCAGGTCATACAGCACAGAGACTGTCAGTGCAAAGCCGTGCAGACAAAATTCTCTGAACACATCTGAAGTGGCATTCATCTGTCTGTAATGTTTTTGGTCTGGTGCTAGTACCCCTAGCACTTGATTTGCTTTACTGGTGAACCACAGCCTCAATAATAGATGTGAGAGGATATGACTAGGAGGAGTGATGAACACTGTGACCACACGGTATTCACTCAAGGCTTTAAAAGAACACAAATGAGACATCACTGAGTTACTGATTGCTGATACAGGCTGGGCTTGAGAGCAGCCCTGCAGAAAAGGACCTGGAGGTGTTGGTGGATGAGAAGCTCAACATGAGCCAGCAGTGAGCACTTGCAGCCCAGAAAGCCAATCACATCCTGGGCTGCACCCAGAGAAGCAGAGCCAGCAGGTCAAGGGAGGTAGTTCTCCCCTTCTGCTCTGCTCTGGTGAGACCCCACCTGGAGCACTGTCCAGTTCTGGAGCCTTTGTTACAGGAAACAAGCACATACACAGCTCTGAAAAAAAACCAACACCAGACTTAAGGGAAGGGAGGTGGTAGAGTTTAAAAAGAGACCGGGTGAGGCACTGAGAATCACAGAATTGTCAGGGTTGGAAGGGATCTCAAGGATCCAACCCCCTGCCATGGGCAGGGACACCCCACACTAAAGCAGGTTGCTCAGAGCCACATCCAGCCTGGCACTTAGTGCCATGGTTTAGTTGGTTAGATGGTGTTGGGTGAGAGGTTGGACTTGATGATCTCAAAGGTCTTTTCCAACCAGGTGAATTCTGTATTTCTATAATTTTTCATCAGGAAAACAATAATTTATTCAACTGCTCAGTCTTTGGTCAGCATCAGATCTTAAGCTCCACCTTCAGTGTGCCAGGCAGGAGCCTGCTGTTTTCAAAGCACAGATTTCATGTGCTTGCAGTTTTCTCCTTAGCAAGTGTGGTGCTGCCTTCTGCTCTTAATTTCTGGGCAGGTTTGACAGGGAGAGGGTTTTCTGTGTTAATTATGTCTGGAAGTGAGGTGGGCAGAAGTTATCACTGTGAGACTGCCTTGGGGAAAAAAAAAAAAAGATCCTAATTTCTTCCAGAGCAGACCAGAAGAGTAATTCAGCTATTCCAGAAAGGTAATTAAGCAGAGACAAGTGGCACAGCTTAGGCACAGCCTGTTTCCATACTGCTCTATTCATAGCCTGCTGACTATTTCAGCTAATGTTAGTCTTTTACAAAGCCCTGTGCTGTTTTGAACAGAGCAGTATTGGTGCATAACTGAATGTTGCCAATCAAGCTAGCATTTATTTTCACTTATTAAAACCACATTCATTTTAAAGAGCCCAAGACAACCAACCAAAACCATCTGGGTCCTGGGGGAGCTACCATTTCATTTTACTTAAATATTTTTTTTTTTTTTAGGTCTTTCTTTTGAGCAAAGCCTATCAAGGGCACTAAAGTCAAGCACATGTTTCAAAACAATAGCAAATCCCTGCCCAACCTAACATGCCATGGCAAACAGTCTCTGCTGACAGATCTAATCCTGAAATTAATTTCACTTTGTACCTTTTTATTTTGTTGATTTAATGGTAGAACAGAATAGAATTAGCCAGGCTGGAAAAGACCTTTGAGACCATCCAGTCCAACCTATCACCCAGCACCATCTAATAACTAAACCACGGCACCAAGTGCCTCATCCAGGCTCTTTCTAAACACTTCCAGTGATGGTGACTCCACCACCTCCCTGGGCAGCACATTCCAATGGCCAATCTCTCTTGCTGGGAAGAATTTCTTCCTAAGATCCAGTCTAAACCTCCCCTGGCTCAGCTTGAGACTGTGTCCTCTTGTTCTGGTGCTGGCTGCCTGGGAGAAGAGACCAACCTCAACCTGCCTACAGCCTTCCTTCAGCTAGTTGTAGAGAGCAAGAAGGTCTCCCCTGAGCCTCCTCTTCTCCAGACTAAGCAAGCCCAGCTCCCTCAGCCTCTCCTCACAGGGCTGTGCTCCAGACCCCTCCCCAGCTTTGTTGCCCTTCTCTGGACACCTTCCAGCAACTCAGCATCTTTCCTAAACTGAGGAGCCCAGAACTGGACACAGGACTCAAGGTGTGGCCTAAGCAGTGCTGAGTGCAGGGCAGAATGACTTCCCTGCTCCTGCTGGCCACACTATTTCTGATTGTGGCCAGGATGCCATTGGCCTTCTTGGCCACGTGGGCACACTGCAGGCTCATGTTCAGCCTACCATCAACCAGCACCCCCAGGTCCCTCTCTGCCTGGCCGCTCTCCAGTCACTGTGACCCCAGCCTGTAGCACTGCCTGGGGTTGTTGTGGCCAATGTGTAGAACCTGGCAGTTAGATGTGTTAAACCTCATGCCCTTGGACTCTGCCCCTCTGTCCAGCCTGGCAAGGTCCCTGGACAGAGCGGCAGAGTAGGTTCTTAGAAAAAAAAAAAAAAAAGGTCTTAAATTTCACTCAAGAATCTTGTAATTAGGAAATGACTAATCAAAACAGCAGCTCTGGAATACAGGCCAGCTCACACCTCATGGGGGGGGTGGGGTGGGTAGGTGTTTAGCCTCAGCTTTGGCTGATGAGCTTACCTGCTCTCAGCTCTGCCTGCCCAGGGGAATTAAAGCAGCAAGTATGTGCCTCAGCCAAAAAAGGAAAGAAACCCCAAAGGGCAGCATCTGGAAGCACCTTGGTGAAGTGAGGCTCCAAGAAATAAATAAAGAAATAGTTAAAATAATGAGGTGGCTTGATGAAAAGTCCAGCCTTCTGCAGGATTCTTGGGTCAGGAGAATCACCGAGGTAGGATTTATGGCTGCATTGAGATCTGAGCGAGCAAGTGTCTGGTGGATGCTGGAGGGGTGCTCCACTGTGCAGCAGCTGGTACAGATTGCCTTAAAAAACCCCCAAAGAATATGATAACACTTCAGCTCTGATTTGACATATGAGTTATTTCCCTCACAGCTAGTCCCCTCTCTATGACCTGGGAGACAATGAATTGTTTTCCCCCTCTACTGCAGGTGGTCGGTAGCCTTATCACCTCTCCCTTTGGTACCCGTGGAGCACAAGGGGGAGCTGGGAATCACTCATTCCTTTCAAATTGTATAATCTATTAGCTGAGGGAAGTTTAATGCAGAGCAATTGTTTTCAGCTGGGGGCTGGGGTGCAAGAGCTTGTTTCCTTCTTTCCCCACACAACCCAGCTGGGCTGCATTTAGAGGTTAGTGAGGATGATCAGAGGGCTGGAGCACCTCTCCCATGAGGACAGACTGAGAGAGCTGGGGCTGTTCAGTCTGGAGAAGAGAAGACTGAGAGGAGACCTTATTGTGGCCTTTCAGTATCTGAAGGGGGCTACAAGAAAGCTGGGGAGGGACTTTTGAGGGTGTCAGGGAGGGATAGGACTGGGGGAATGGAACAAAACTAGAAATGGGTAGATTCAGATTGGATGTTAGGAAGAAGTTGTTCCCCATGAGGGTGGTGAGAGCCTGGCACAGGTTGCCCAGGGAGGTGGTGGAAGCCTCATGCCTGGAGGTGTTTGCAGCCAGGCTGGATGTGGCTGTGAGCAACCTGCTGTAGCGTGAGGTGTCCCTGGCTGTGGCAGGGGGATTGGAACTGGCTGATCCTTGAGGTCCCTTCCAACCCTGGCAATTCTATGATTCTTGTGGTGCTAAGAAGGTGTCCCTCTTTTGCTCTGAGCCATGCAGTGCTGTACCTTCTCTTTATGTGCTGGTATTTCTTGTCTCCTGGATGATCTGGCTCAGCTCTAAGTTTGCTCTTGGCTCCTTTGGCACCAGTGTTGTTTAAAAGTCAATGGCAAGCACGCATGGTTGAGAGGGAGCAGTATTGCACCACTGCATCTGTTCTGTTGTCTTGTGAAATAGTTCTCTGTGTCAGTTGACCTAAGAAAAGTCACAACCCTGTTAGACACTCTTGACAGTACCTTGCTTATATCTTCAAGCTGCTATAGCTGTTACTGAAACATGACTGTGAGCCACAGGAGGCATGAGCTTATCAAATGTCTGCCCAGATATAGGTGTCACAGATTTAATACTGCCCTTCTCGAGGTGATGCCTTTGTGCTGTGTTGGAACTCTGTGAAGGCACTCCTGTGAAACCTCCCTTTAGGGATTGAGACCTTGGATTTCATGTGTGAAGTGCTTCTTCTGAACAAGATTCCTGCGCTCTGCAGGGTCGTTTTTGTTCGTAAGCACCTAAAATAAAAGCTACTAGTCCTTAAGTGCTGCTTAATCCTTGTCTCTGTTTGGCAGTGTGCTCTGGAGGATCTTGGTTCTGGCAAAGGAGGAATTTTTATTGGTCACAGACTGAAGACAACTTTCTTTTTGCATTGTCTTCTCTCCTTTCTGCTTTTTGGTACTGGAAATGCTGCTGTTTGTGCATGCTCTTTCCTTTGGCATTGGCTACAGATGCAGTGTGCACCAAAAACCCCTATTGACTGTGGTAGCATTCTTGAGGCAAACATTTGTCAGCTCCTCAAGGCCATTTTGGTCCTGTCAAGAGAGACTGTCAGAAATGGAGAGGTTTCTGTTGACAGTTGTTTGTAGTATTGCACTTTTACAACACAGCCTAAAGTATTCCCATTGTCTTTTCCTTCACTTCCTGAGTGCTGTATGGACATCTATTTAGTTAGTTAGCTAAAATTTTGTTTTCAAAAGACTTCAGGTGACTCCAAGCAAAATGTTTCGAATGCCAAACTGCAGTTAACCATAGATTAGCTCTTACAGAAGGATCTGGAGGTGCTGGAAGGTGTCCAGAGAAGGGCCATGAGGATGAGCAGAGGGCTGGAGCTGCTCTGCTGTGAGGACAGACTGAGGGAGTTGGGGCTGTTCGGTCTGGAGAAGAGAAGGCTCCCAGGAGACCTAATTGTGGCCTTCCAGTATCTGAAGGGGGCTACAAGAAAGGTGGGGAAGGACTTTTGAGGGTGTCAGGGAGTGATAGGACTGGGGGGAATGGAACAAAACTAGAACTGGGTAGCCTGAGATTGGCTGTTAGGAAGAAGTTCTTCCCCAGGAGGGTGGTGAGAGACTGGCACAGGTTGCCCAGGGAGGTGGTGGAAGCCTCATGCCTGGAGGTGTTTGCAGCCAGGCTGGAGGTGGCTGTGAGCAACCTGCTGTAGTGTGAGGTGTCCCTGCCCATGGCAGTGGGATTGGAACTGGCTGATCCTTGAGGTCCCTTCCAACCCTAACAATTCCATGATTCTATGTGCTGAACAAGTTTATTTCACTTGACTTTTAATTTTCAAAGCCATCAGGAATGTGAAGTGTGTGCTACCAGTCCTGGTTCTGGCAATTTTAGCATTTTTGATGAAGTCTAGCCAACACAGTTATTTAACAACCCAAATTTGCATGGAAATAGGTGAAGAGAGTCTTCCCCAGCAGTTTAAAAAGGACTTTGTTGTGAGCAAAAGATCTTACAAACCTAGTAGCTTGAAAGATGTTTCAAGCCATTGGAATGTGCTGCCCAGGGAGGTGGTGGAGTCACCATCACTGGAGGTGTTTAGGAAGAGACTGGCTGAGGCACTTGGTGCCATGGTTTAGTTGATCAGATGGTGATGGGTTGGACTCGATCTCTGAGGTCTTTTCCAACCTGGCTAATTCTATTCTATTGTATTTTGAAGTGTTGCAGCCCTTGAACGATGTGCATACTTTCTGTATATAAATAGGATGACCCATCCTGTAGGCATCTTGCCTACAAGAAGGATGGAGATGTTTACAAAGGCCTGTAGTGATAGGATGAGGGCAATGGCTTCACACTAGAGATGAGCAAATGCAGATTGGGTGTTAGGAACTGGTTCTGCACCATGAGAGTAGCTGAACAGGCTACGCAGGGAGGTAGTTGAGTCCCTATCCCTGGAGATATTCAAGGTGGCATTCAAGACTAGATGACCTTTGGAGGTCCTTTCCAACCCAGACCATTCTATGACCTCATTCTGTCTTTTCCTGTGCTCTTGTTTCATAGCCATTAAAGCTTTTCTGCTGTTCAGTACAGACATGGAGGATTTACTCACCTACCCGTGACCAAAAATACCCTCATAATTTATCTAGCACTTTTTACTCTCTTTATGTAATTACTGGAAAATGACTAGTTTTAGATATTAATTCTGCTTGAATCAGAGACTATCATGACACAAATCTTTTTATTCTGCAAGTAGGTACTGAAGCTAACTGGAAAGTAGTGTTGTGGCTGGACAGCTGGGTGCCAGATGCCCACTCAGCTGCTCTCTCGGATGCCTTCCCCAACAGGACAGAGGGAGAAAATAAGATGCAAAAGCTCATGAGCTGTGGTAAAGTCAGAGAGGTCACTTCCCAGTTACTGTCAGAGGCTTTACCTGGGGAGAATTAATTGAATATCTTGCCAGTTAATAGTAGATCATGGGATGGTGAGAAACGAACGTAAAGACTAAACCACCTTCCCCCACCCTGCCCTTCTTCCTCGAGTCAAGTTCTATTCTGTTCCCAACTCTTCCACCTCTTTCCTACTGTGAGTGGGACTGGGAATGGGGTTTGTGGTCAGTCCACAACATTTCTGCTGTTTCTTCCTGCTCATAATTTTGTTTTTGTTTTCCTGCCCCAGGCTGGGGTTCCTCCCACTGGTGCAGTCCTTTCAGAACAGCTCCCATGTGGTTCCTCTCCATGGAGTGCAGTCTCTCAGGATAACCCTGTTTCAGCATGAGATCTTGCTGACAAGACTTTGTTTCAAAGTATTGCAAGGGTATTCTCCTGCTGTTATTGTGACATCCAATGTGTTTTATAAGAAAATCAGTGTGCTAGAAGTCAATTTGTGACATCTTTTGACAAATCTTCATGGTTTTGCATGACAGATGACCTAACCACTTTGTATTGTTCTGAAAGGGACATTTTAGCAACACAGCTACATCAGACTGTGCAATATGTGTAGTGTGGGGATGAGTTTGTGAATATTTGAGTTTCAGTGATCTGGTGAGTCAGGAGTCAAAATAGGTAGGTTGAGGTTCTAAGCAATGGCATATAGCTCCAGAATATTTTCATAGAATCATAGAATTGTCAGGGTTGGAAGGGACCTCAAGGATCAGCCAGTTCCAATCCCACTGCCATGGGCACACCTCACACTACAGCAGGTTGCTCACAGCCACATCCAGCCTGGCTGCAAAAACCTCCAGGCATGAGGCTTCCACCACCTCCCTGGGCAACCTGTGCCAGTCTCTCACCACCCTCCTGGGGAAGAACTTCTTCCTAGCATCCAATCTCAGGCTACCCAGTTCTAGTTTTGTTCCATTCCCCCAATCCTATCACTCCCTGACACCCTCAGAAGTCCCTCCCCAGCTTTCTTGTAGCCCCCTTCAGATACTGGAAGGCCACAATTAGGTCTCCTGGGAGCCTTCTCTTCTCCAGACTGAACAGCCCCAACTCCCTCAGTCTGTCCTCACAGCAGAGCAGCTCCAGCCCTCTGCTCATCCTCATGGCCCTTCTCTGGGCACCTTCCAGCACCTCCAGATCCTTCCTGTAATAGAGACTCCATGGAAGGCCACAATTAGGTCTCCTCTCAGCCTGAACTTCTCCAGACTGAACAGCCCCAGCTCCCCAGGCAACCTGTTCCAGTGCCTCACCTTTTCTTCAGCCACAGGCATTTCTATTGACTTCCTCATCAGAGTGACCAATACAATTTCCACAATAACCCAAGATGGGGAGAATTTACTCTTCTGACTTGATTGTGATAGAGCCACTACCACCACCACTTCTATTGACTTCCTCATCACAGTGAACAGTATGATCACCATAACAACCCAAGAGGGGAAAACTTACTTGATTGTAATAGAGCAACTCTCTATCCAAGGTGTAGTAATAATAATGGGGAAGGGTCTGGAGCACAGCCCCATGTGGAGAGGCTGAGGGAGCTGGGGTTGCTTAGCCTGGAGAGGAGGAGGCTCAGGGAAGACCTTATTGCTGTCTACAACTACCTGAAGGGAGTTTGTAGTCTGGTAGGGGTTGGTCTCTTGTCCCAGTCAACTAGCACCAGAACAAGAGGACACAGTCTCAAGCTGTACCAGGGAAGGTTCAGGCTGGATGTTAGGAAGAAGTTCTTCCTAGAGAGATTGGCCATGGGAATGTGCTGCCCTGGGAGGTGGTGGAGTCACCATCACTGTAGGTGTTTAATGGGAGGCTGGATGAGGCACTTGCTGCCATGGTTTAGTTGATCAGATGGTGTTGGGTGATAGGTTGGACTCTATGATCTCGAAGGTCTTTTGCAACCTGGTTAATTCTATTCTATTCTACAACCCAACATGAGAAACAATAGCTGGTGGGAAAGGATGTGTGTGTGATAATCCATAAAGAGGTGGCCTTTGTTATGAAAATGCATGAGCTTCTGCTCTAAGAAAGCATTTCTTAACTGCATTTGTATTGTTTGTCCTGTTATTTACACGCTTGGCTTGCTGTACATCAGGATGGAAGCATGGACTGCATTGGTTACACAGCAGTTGTTAATATAACTTCTAAAAGCCTGAACCATGAGATCCTTACAAAATAAGCTGCTTCTTGACTTCAGCTTCTTGGTTTGTTGTTTTGTTGGGGTTTTTGGGGATCTTTTTGCACAGAATCACTCTTAAAATTACTCCTATCCGAATATCTTAAAATACTTTGCTCATTTAACACTGTTGCAGAAGTGAATTGTGTCAGTTCCCCTACCAGCAGTTTTGAGCTAATCAAAGGCAGATGACATTCTATTATGGACACAATGTTCCTTGTCAGATGGCAGATTGGAGTGGAAGTTTGAAATACTGCTTTGATTTGGTGCAGATGTACCTCAGTGGATGCAAAAGGAATATGTGCAGTTGTAGAGAATCCTGGCGGCAACCAGGGAGGAGTAAATGGCCTTCAGCTGTTCTTCATTCATTGTGGTGCTTTAATTTCTTTCATGCCACCTTCCTTGCCATGAGGAATTTGGGAGCTGCTTCATTTACAGACATCTCCTTAGCAAGCTTTTTGGTTTTCCAGTGTTATGATGGCAATGTGGGGAAGAGAAGGCTGTGAGGAGACCGAATTGTGCCCTCCCAGTATCTGAAGGGGGCTACAAGAAAGCTGGGGAGGGACTTTTGAGGGTGTCAGGGAGTGATAGGACTGGGGGAATGGAACAAAACCAGAACTGGGTAGCTTGAGATTGGATGTCAGGAAGAAGTTCTTCCCCAGGAGGGTGGTGAGACACTGGCACAGGTTGCCCAGGGAGGTGGTGGAAGCCTCATCCCTGGAGGTGTTTGCAGCCAGGCTGGATGTGGCTGTGAGCAACCTGCTGTAGTGTGAGGTGTCCCTGCCCATGTCAGGGGGGTTGGAACTGGCTGACCCTTGAGGTCCCTTCCAACCCTGCCAATTCTATGATTCTATGTGTCTTGGCACACATTGAATCCTGAACAGCTACAGAGGTCAAGAGAGTGGCACATTTAAGCAAAGGTAGCTACTCAGAACAAGACTTGGAGCATATGCTAAATTCATCCCTATCCAGAAAGTGCTTCAGCATATGCTTAAAAGATGCTCTCAGCAGAGAAGCTGCCCACCCTCAGGACTGAAATTGCAAATGCATCAAAGTTCAGTGCTTTTCAACAAGCAGTTGGCATTTGTCTCCCCTATTGATTTGAATGGGATCTGCTGGTGCTTAGTAGTTCTGAAAGAAATGTCTATTTATTCTGTGTCTGCCTGTCTCACATGCAGAGATGTGAGGAGCTTTAAGCAGTTGCTTATCAGGATCTTGAGCACAGTGCTAAATATAGGAATTCCCTTTATTCCCCATTGTCTGCAACTCTTTGCCAGGGGAGGTTTGGGCTGGATGTTAGGAAGAAGTTCTTCCCAGAAAGAGAGATTGGCCATTGGGATGTGCTGCCCAGGGAGGTGGTGGAGTCACCATCCCTGGAGGTGTTTAGGAAGAGACTGGATGAGGCACTTGATACCATGGTTTAGTTGATTAGATGGTCTTGGATGATAGCTTGGATCCAATGATCTCTGAGGTCTATTCCTACTCCTATTCCTACTCCTATTCCTACTCCTATTCCTACTCCTATTCCTACTCCTATTCCTACTCCTATTCCTACTCCTATTCCTACTCCTATTCCTACTCCTATTCCTACTCCTATTCCTACTCCTATTCCTACTCCTATTCTATTCTATTTTTCTTCCCAAACCTGTAACCTCTGACTCCCTACCCAAGATGGGGCAGAATTTGCCCCTCTTACTTGATTGTAATAGAGCAGCTCCCTGTAGTTTTAGCATTTCTTTAACAGAGGGCAGGTGAAAGTGGCAGGCAGCAACAAACCGAACAATTTACCAACTGGGCACTCATCTGGTGTCTTCTTTTGGTGAGCAACCTGTGTGCTAGCAGTTGGCATCAGGTTAGAGAAAGCTACCTGGAGAATAATTTACTCCTCTGTAAGTCTTTGCCTTTTAAAACCAAAGGCTTTTCATGCTGCTTTTTGAGCAAGTGAATATATAATAAAGGAATGCTACAGTTGGTTTTATTTGTAAGAGACTGGGAAATGTTGCTTGGGGTAACATGCTGCTTGGGATTTGAGGCAGATAATTAGTGCCTGTTAGAGTAGTGCACCTCTAATTAGATTAAGTTTTCATCTAGGTTTGGTGTAGTGTGAATATTCAGTGCCTCTCAGGAGTGGATGTCTCCTTTTGGCTATCCAATGAAAGAGGATAAATCTTAGAATCATAGAATCAACAAGGTTGGAAAAGACCTCAGAGATCATCAGGTCCAACCTATTACCTAACACCTAACACCTCCTAATCAACTAAACCATGGCTCCAAGTGCCTCATCCAGTCTGTTCTTAAACATCTCCAGTGATGGTGACTCCACCACCTCCCTGGGCAGCACATTCCAATGGCCAATTACTCTTTCTGGGAAGAACTTTCTCCTCACCTCCAGCCTAAACTTCACCTGGCACAGCTTGAGACTGTGTCTTCTTGTTCTGGTGCTGGTTGCCTGGGAGAAGAAATCAACCCCCACCTGGCTACAACTTCCTTCCAGGTAGTTGTAGAGAGCAATGAAGTCTCACCTCAGCCTCATCTTCTCCAGGCTAAGCAACCCCAGCTCCCTCAGCCTTTCCTCACAGGGCTGTGCTCCAGACCTCTCCCCAGCCTCGTTGCCCTTCTCTGGACACGTTCAAATGTCTCAATGTCCTTCCTAAAGAGAAGAATCATAAAAAGTGTAGTGCTTCAAAATACACAGCAAATACAGTGAAGCACGCTTTCTATTAGTGATGTTTTTGTTAACACACAGTTTTCAAATACATCTGCAGGGCTTGTGTTCTAAGTGTTCCAGCAGGGGGGATCTTGGAGCAGAGGGATAAACAGCATAAAAGTGTGATGGCTCTTTAGGCCTAAGAAAACAATGCAAAAGAAAACCCCACCCCACCCAGTTACTGTGAAGTTTAAAATAGGCACAAATGATTTGTGTCCCTGAATTATGGGATCATAAAATTGTCTTGGTTTGAAGGGACCTCAAAGATCACGCAGTTCCAACTCTCCTGCCATGGGCAGGGACGCCTCCCACTAGCCCAAGTTGCTCAAGTCCTCATCCAACCTGGCCTTCAACAGTCCCAGGGAGGGGGCATCCATCACCTCCCTGGGCAACCAGCTCCAGTGTCTCACCACCCTCGCTGTAAAGAATTTCTTTCTAAGCTCTGGTGCTAATCTCCTCTCTTCCAGCTTCAATCCACTGCCTCTCACCCTATCACTGCAAGCCCTTCATGAAAGTCCCCCCACTCCGAACTTTCTTGCAGCCCCCTTCAGGTCCTGGAGGATGGATCCAACGTAAAGAACAACTTATCAAACTTCCTACTTGCTCTCAAAGGTTAAACATAGCTCTGTCTTAGTCTGGAGCGAGACAGATGCTCTTTTACCTCTTCCAAAAGGGGCAAAAGAAAAATGCTCACACAAGGGATTGGATAGGATGGGGAAGTTTAAGTGACAGGTTGGACTTGATCTTTGAGGTCTTTTCCATCCTTATAGATTCTATGATTCCATGAAATGCTGTTCATAAGTACATAAAGCATACAGAAGACACAAATGCCATAGTCTGGGTTTAACACAGAAGCTTATTAAGACAAAGCTTTGAACAAACCTGCCTTAAACCAGGCCAACCAACCCTGGCTTTCATTACCCCCTGCCCCCTTGCCCCATGCCTCTCTGTCCTCCATACCACACCATTGTGACACAACTAAAATTCATCTTGGCAGCTCCATGCCTAACTGCAAGGCCAACACCAGGCCTCCCCCACAAAGAGGTAACAGCCTGTGTGTCCTTCCTGAAGGAGAGAGGGAGGGGGGAAAGGAAAGAAAACTGATTCTGCAGCCAGTTTTATGGGGATGCAGGACTCATAGGAATGAAATACACTTCCCAGTCCACCTCCTGGACCTCTCTAGATTCTGGAGGTCTTCAACTTTGGTGGAGTCACCATCACTGGAAGCATTTAGGAAGAGACTGGTTGAGGCACTTGGTGCCATGGTTTAGTTGATTAGATGGTGTTGGGTGATAGGTTGGACTCGATGACCTCAAAGGTCTTTTCCAACCTGGTCTGGTCTGGACTACTCTACTCTACTCTACTCTACTCTACTCTACTCTACTCTACTCTACTCTACTCTACTCTACTCTACTCTACTCTACTCTACTCTACTCTACTCTACTCTACTCTACTCTACTCTACTCTACTCTACTCTACTACATTTTTAATCTAAGCCATAAGCCTTTAAGAGCAAGATGAAACCCAGCTAGAAGAAAACAACAAAGACACACAAGCAAGGAAGCAAGGTGGGATGTGCTGAAGGGTAAATTGCACTCATTGAAAGGCAATATGCACTCAGTGTAAGTGATGATTAGTGACCCTGCTCTGGCAGGGAGGTTGGACTAGATGATCTTTCAAGGTCCTTCCAGCCCCTGTGATTCTGTGGGATGTCTTGAGCAGGGGAGAAAGGATATAAACAGGGACATCCAAACTCTACCTGAAGGTAAGAGCTGTACTGACAGTAGAAGATGATGGAAATTACAGAATGAAGATGACATTGTCCTGCAGAAAGGAAAAGGAAGGGAAAGATGGGGAATGAAGGGAAATGTAATTGCAAAGGAGGTTAAGTCATATAAAGAGCAATTTCCATTGCATCCAGACTAAGAGGGATTCTGGGGAGGAGACAGCAGGGGTTCCCAGCAGATGGCAAGAATCATTCAGACATTGAAGGGCTTGAAATTGTTGAAGAAATGAAATGCATTCTTTGTCTCACTATTTACAATGGCAAATTCAGGACAGATGTCTGAAAGGCAAGTGTTTTCAGGAGTCCTGAAGGGGAAATATTAAGGAGAAGCAGAAAAATTAAGGGGGAAAAAAAAAATAGGAAAAAAAAAGGGAACTGGCTGATTTAAAACCAAAGCCAAGTGAACCAGATCCAACCTGAGAATAGGAAGAAAATGATGACTTAGTTTGACTGGTATAATGTGAGCAGCATGGCCAAGCTCTCTGTGAAGTTTCTTTATTGATTTCAAACTGTGATTCAAAGTCTGTCCTGATACAAACAGCTGCACAATAGCCAACAAAGAACTGAGAACTGTGTACTGAAGGACACAGCCCAAATGGTGCAGAGATGCTGATCAGACTTGGAAAGAACTGGAGATTTAGGATTGTTTTATTAAAGCTGTGTCCTTCCACAGCTTTGGTTTCCTGCCTGTCCTATGCCTTCCTCCAGTTTATGTTCTTACACTCAGTGTAGAGGGACACAGAGGCTCTTTAGGTCACAGACTGAAGACAACTTTCTTTTTGCATTGTCTTCTCTCCTTTCTGCTTTTTGGTACTGGAAATGCTGCTGTTTGTGCATGCTCTTTCCTTTGGCATTGGCTACAGATGCAGTGTGCACCAAAAACCCCTATTGACTGTGGTAGCATTCTTGAGGCAAACATTTGTCAGCTCCTCAAGGCCATTTTGGTCCTGTCAAGAGAGACTGTCAGAAATGGAGAGGTTTCTGTTGACAGTTGTTTGTAGTATTGCACTTTTACAACACAGCCTAAAGTATTCCCATTGTCTTTTCCTTCACTTCCTGAGTGCTGTATGGACATCTATTTAGTTAGTTAGCTAAAATTTTGTTTTCAAAAGACTTCAGGTGACTCCAAGCAAAACGTTTCGAATGCCAAACTGCAGTTAACCATAGATTAGCTCTTACAGAAGGATCTGGAGGTGCTGGAAGGTGTCCAGAGAAGGGCCATGAGGATGAGCAGAGGGCTGGAGCTGCTCTGCTGTGAGGACAGACTGAGGGAGTTGGGGCTGTTCGGTCTGGAGAAGAGAAGGCTCCCAGGAGACCGAATTGTGGCCTTCCAGTATCTGAAAGGGGCTACAAGAAAGTTGGGGAGGGACTTCTGAGGGTGTCAGGGAGTGATAGGACTGGGGGGAATGGAACAAAACTAGAACTGGGTAGCTTGAGATTGGATGTTAAGAAGAAGTTGTTCCCCATGAGGGTGGTGAGAGCCTGGCACAGGTTGCCCAGGGAGGTGGTGGCAGCCTCATGCCTGGAGGTGTTTGCAGCCAGGCTGGATGTGGCTGTGAGCAACCTGCTGTAGCGTGAGGTGTCCCTGCCCATGGCAGGGGGATTGGAACTGGCTGATCCTTGAGGTCCCTTCCAACCTTAACAATTCTGATTCCTTGATTCTATGATTAGGATTCTATACTGCAGTAGGAACTATCCAGCAGACCTAATTCCCTTTGTCTCTCCCTGTCTCTTTCTTGCTTCGGTGTAGCCTTCCATACAGAAAGATGACCTACAGTTTCCCCTTCTCCCAGCTTCACTGAAATATTTCCACATGGCTCTGAGTCCAGTGTCTCTATTTAAAGTCTGCTTGGTTGTCATGAGGTTTATCTTCTCTGTCACAGGCACCTTCCTGCAGTGAGAAGCACATAAAAAACTATCTAGTTCTGACATGGATAAGTGGGATCTGGGCTAGCCAAAGCAAAGACTTAAAAAGACAGTGCAGCAATAGCATAGAATAGATTAGATGGCATTGGGTGATGGGTTGGACTTGATGATCTCAAAGGTCTTTTCCAACCTGGTTAATTCTGTATTCTGTATTTTCCTGAGTTGTGGAGAAGACATCTGAAATGAAATCTCAGTTGGTTGCTCCCAAGTGGACTGCACAGGAGAAGAGATTCAGAGCTGGAGGGAGGCCAAGAGAATCTGCCCATCTGCTGTTTGAACAGAAAGGAAAACTCTACCAAGATGTGATAGTAAATGAAAAGGGATATAAAGATTTTTCAAGATCTTAATGAGTTTTGGAATGTTTTGCTGAGCTGGCCAGGAGCTGGATTAATGCCACCATGCTCCTTTGAGATGAGTACTTGATAGTAACAGGACAGGAGAGGTAAAAAAGGCACTCTACAGCTTCATATGTCTCACACATGAGGATGTGACATCAAACAGTCACAAGAGCCTTTTAAGGTGAAGAGAATATTGATTAAAGAGAACATTGATTAAAAGGATATTGATAAAAGTATGATTTGCTGAAGGTCATTCCCATACCAAGAAGCCTGAAAACTGCTGCTGTAGGCAAACTAGAAGGGTTTCTAAGTCAGAGTGGATGAGTTTGGTTTGGTTTAGCACTTTTAAATGAGATTCCTAGAGATTTTTGAGATACTTTAGGCTCAAAGATGAAAGTTTTTGCTGTGAAAGAGCCAACTAAATGTTACCATTTTCCTTTGGGTTTACTGGTGCCTTCCCAGTGAATTTAGGGACTGCAAATGTTCAGACTTAGTACTGAGAGTGTTACTAAGCTGAGTTCTGTAATCATAGAACCATGGAATTGTCAGGTCTGGAAGGGACCTCACGGATCAGCCAGTTCCAACCCCCCTGCCATGGGCAGGGACACCTCACGCTACAGCAGGTTGCTCACAGCCACATCCAGCCTGGCTGCAAACACCTCCAGGCGTGAGGCTGCCACCACCTCCCTGGGCAACCTGTGCCAGGCTCTCACCACCCTCGTGGGGAAGAACTTCTTCCTAACATCCAATCTCAAGCCACCCAGTTCTGGGTTTGTTTCATTCCCCCCAGTCCTATCCCTCCCTGACACCCTCAGAAGTCCCTCCCCAGCTTTCTTGTAGCCCTCTTCAGATACTGGAAGGCCACAATTCCGTCTCCTTGAAGCTTTCTCTTCTCCAGACTGAACAACCCCAACTCCCTCAGTCTGTCCTCACAGCAGAGCAGCTCCAGTCCTCTGCTCATCCTCGTGGCTCTTCTCTGGACACCTTCCAGCACCTCCAGATCCTTCCTGTCCTAGAGACTCCAGAACTGGACAGAGTACTCTGGTGGTGTCTCACCAGAGTGGAGTAGAGGAGGAGAATCACAGAATCATCTCCCTCGCCCTGCTGGCTCTGCTTCTCTTACGCAGCCCAGGACGTGATTTGCTTTCTGGGCTGCAAGTGCTCACTGCTGGCTCCTGTTAAGCTTCTTATCCACCAGCAGCCCCAAGTCCTCTTCTTCAGGGCTGCTCTCAAGCCAGGCCCTGCCCAGCCATGTCACTGTTTGGGATTGCCCTGACCTCGCACTTGGTCTTGTTGAACTTTGAGGTTGGCTTGGGCACATCTCTCCAGCCTGTACTGAAGTGGGTGGCGATTGCTACTGGAATTGAACAGAGTTTAATTTTCCACAAGCTATTTAAAGATGTGCTGTAAAAGTTGCTCTGATTAAAAAGATGATGTATATTTCTAAATTGAAATGCCAGCAAGCTTGACCTGGGCTATGAAAATCAGGCTGCATACTTTCCTCTTCAAGCACTCAGTTATGCTTTGCATACCAGGGACAGGAGCTTGTTTTGCAGATCTGCTAGTAAAAATATACCCTAGCTAGGATCCAGGCCAGTTCATGTCAGCTTCAGCTGCAAGTATCATCTAATTGCTGATGCCAGGAGGAAATATCCCAGGGCTGGTTTTGTGTAGTGCAAGGTAGAAAAAGGATGTGTTCAGAATAAGGAGTTGCTTAAAACCTATTCATCCTTTTTTTCCCCTCCCCCTGTATGAAAATGTTATTTCATTTCTTGTCAGCAAGGAACTGACTCCCATGGTGCTGTTTGAACATTCCTAACCCTTTCAAAGTGCTGTGTGATGCTGGGCCGTGAGGACACATTCTGCAATAGGATAGCATCTCCTGCTGTGAGCAGACTTGGCTCTTAGGGTTCTTTGCTCTAGGGAGACCTAATAGCAGCCTTCTGGGCCCCTCAATTCAAGATAGATGCTGAGTTGCTGGAAGGTGTCCAGAGAAGGGCAACAAGGCTGGGGAGGGGTTTGGAGCACAGCCCTGGGAGGAGAGGCTGAGGGAGCTGGGGTTGCTTAGCCTGGAGAAGAGGAGGCTCAGGGGAGAGACCTTATTGCTGTCTACAACTACCTGAAGGGAGGTTGTAGCCAGGTGGGGGTTGGTCTCTTCTCCCAGGCAGCCAGCAGCAGAACAAGAGGACACAGTCTCAAGCTGTGCCAGGGGAAGTTTAGGCTGGAGGTGAGGAAGAAGTTCGTCCCAGGAGGAGAGATTGACCATTGGAATGTGCTGCCCAGGGAGGTGGTGGGGTCAACATCCCTGGAGGTGTTTAAGAAAAGCCATGGTCTGGTTGATTAGGTAGGGTTGGGTGGTCAGTTGGACTTGATGATCTCTCAGGTTTCTTCCAACCTGGCTGATTCTGTGATATTTTTGACAGTATTGTGCTAACATTATAGGCTCTATCATCTTACCTGTGAGGTACAGGCATTGCCAAACCAAGCAACTAAGCTTGTCCAGATCCCTTTCTTTCTTAGATACATCTATTTTGACTGTGTGTGCTAACATTATGGAATGCACAATACAGAATTATCCAGGTTGGAAAAGACCAAAAGACCTTTGAGATCATCAAGTCCAACCTATCACCCAACACCATCTAATCAACTAAACCATGGCACCAAGTGCCTCAACCAGGCTCTTCCTAAACACCTCAGTGATGGTGATTCCACCACCTCCCTGGGCAGCACATTCCAATGGCCAGTCTCTCTTTCTGGGAAGAATTTCTTCCTCACCTTCGGCCCAAACCTCCCTGGCTCAGCTTGAGACTGTGTCCTCTCCTTCTGTACTATCTTATCTATGAGGTACAGATGTTGCCTCTATATTACATGTCCTGTCTATTCAGTTCAATGTATGATGTGAGCCAGCCCTTCAGAGGTGCTACTGTTTGTTCTAAACCCACTGTTTTGATTCCACAGGTGCCTGCATAACTATTACCAACAGCCAGTGCCAAATGCTGCCCTATAACTACACCACCCTCACTTCGGTGCTTTCCATTGTCAAAAGCATCGAGATGGAAAAGTTCCTGAAGTTCTTCAGTTATCTCAATCGTCTCAGCTGCTATCAACACATCATGCTGTTTGGCTGTAGCCTTGCTCTCCCTGAATGCATCAGTGATGGTGATGACAGGTATTTGGGCATGAAAAATCAGACAGTGACTCTGAGCAACCTGATCTAGTGTGAGGGGTGGACTGCCCATCCCCCTGGGACTCTCTAGCCTCTGGAGGACTTGGCGATATGGTTAGGGTTATGAAAACCTCCAGGGGTGAGGCTTCCACCACCTCCCTGGGCAAGCTGTTCCAGTGTCTCACCACCATTGGAATGTGCTGCCCAGGGAGGTGGTGGAGTCACCATCACTGGAAGTGTTTAAGAAGAGACTGGATGAGGCACTTGGTGCCATGGTTCCGTTTATTAGATGGTGTTGGGTGATAAGTTGGACTCGATCTCAAAAGCCTTTTCCAGCCTGGTTAATTCTGTATTCTGTAGATGGTAGTGATGTTAGGAAGAAGTTCTTCCCCACGAGGGTGGCGAGAGACTGGCACAGGTTGCTCAGGGAGGTGGTGGAAGCCTCATCCCTGGAGGTTTTTGCAGCCAGGCTGGCTGTGGCTCTGGGCAACCTGCTGTAGTGTGAGGTGTCCCTGGCCATGGCAGGTGGGTTGGAACTGGATGATCTTTGAGGTCCCTTCCAACTCTAACAATTCTCTGATTGTATGATTACATAAAATCATGTATGCACTTGTGATGTACAGGAGTGGGTGATGACCTGGGGCAGCACTGTGTATGTTACATGATTCGAAAGCCACTTGTGGTAAAATACTCTCTGGTTAACAAGACAAGGAAAGATCCAAACTAAAGCCTGTGATCCTCTCATTGTCTCCCAAAGCTGTTCACAACATTGCTGCCATGATAAGCGAACTGCAACAGAGTTCCTTTAGGGGAAGTGAGAGTTATTTTGCTAAAAGAAAATATGATGTTGCCACTGTATGGAATAAAACTGCTATTAAGACCTGTGCTAGATTCTATGATCCTGCTCTGGCAGGGTCGTTGGACTTCATGGTCTTTGAAGGTCCCTTCCAACACCTAACATCCTATGATCCTATTAGGGCAGTCAGGCTTTATTTTCTTTTAAAGGGGTCTCCCTAATTCTTGTACCTCCTTTCTCCCACCTGCATGTGGCAAAATAGAATGCTTTCTAGCAACAGAAATGAATCCTAGCATCATAGAATTGCCAGAGACCTCAAGGATCATCTAGTTCCAATCCCCCTGCCATGGGCAGGGACACCTCACACCAGATCAGGTAAATGCACTGGGTGTTGGTAATACTGGCATGAAGTGTGGTGGTTGGTACTTAAATTAAACTTCATGTATTTAATTTTTTTTCAGTCATTTCCTTCAGAGAAGTTAATATTTTCAGATATTGTGTGGTATTAGGTTATCATGGATCTATTCAGAGGGTCATGAAGTGGTTTGGAAGCTTAAGAAGCATGTGCTGTTTCCTGCACCTATGTCACCACATGGCATGGAGTTTGACTTGAAAAAAGGTCACTGACTAACAGTGTTAAAGTCAAACCATGGCACAAATAGGGATAAAAATAAATAGTATGGAGTTAACCAGGTTGGAAAAGACCTTTGAGATCATCAAGTCCAACCTATCACCCAACACCATCTAATCAACTAAACCATGGCACCAAGTGCCTCATCCAGGCTCTTTCTAAACACCTCTAGTACATTTCCCCACCACCTCCCCCATTCTGCAGCACTGAAATTACATTTGGTTTTTACCTTTCCTTTTCCATTTCATTCCTGAAGATGTCTTTCTTGCAGGGCTTACATTATGACAGCTGGCTTGCTAAGTCAAAACCAATAGAGGCTTCATGTTTGGCACATGCAGGTCGTTGTTGTTCTGGGTGGCAACCAAAACACTGTGAGAATTGAGTGTCAGGGTCTTTGTTTGTGTGGTTTTATTTATGTATGGATTTAGCTTATCCTGGAGAAGAGGAGGCTCAGGGGAGACCTTATTGATCTCTACAACTACCTGAAGGGAGGGTGTAGACAGGCAGGGGCTGGTCTCTTCTCCCAGGCAACCAGCACCAGAACAAGAGGACACAGTCTCAAGCTGCACCAGAGGAGGTTTAGACTGGATGTTAGGAAGAAAATCTTCACAGAGAGAGTGATTGCCCATTGGAATGGGCTGCCTGGGGAGGTGGTGGAGTCACCATCACTGGAGGTGTTTAGGAGGAGATTTGATGGGGTGCTTGGTTGCATGGTTTTGTTGTTTAGGTGGTGTTGGATGCGATGATCTTGAAGGTCTCTTCCAACCTGCTCTGATCTGGACCTATTCTATTCTATCCTTGCTTTGGCAGGGGGCATTGGATTCAGTGATCTCTGGAGCTCCCTTCCAACCTCTAATGTTCTGTGGTTCGGTGACTTTCCCCAACCTTCTGCCATTACTCTTTAATGTCAAAGCTAGGACTGGATTTGCACCTTGTGGTTTCTGTTCTGGAGGTCACAATGCCTCCCTCTACTCTTAGTTTCAAATCATTTCTGTTGTTGTTGTAGTTGTTCTTGCCCCTGACTGATTGGGAAGAAAGCCCAGTGTGTAAATGATGCAGAGTTACTTTAGAATCATAGAATCAACCAGGCTGGAAAAGACCTCAGAGATCATCAAGGCCAGCCTATTACCTAACACCTCCTGACAACTAAACCATGGTACCAAGTGCCTCATCCAAGCCTTCTTTGAACACCTCCAGGGACGGTGACTCCATCACCTCCCTGGGCAGCACATTCCAATGGCCAAATATTCTTTCTGGGAAGAACTTTCTCCTCACCTCCAGCCTTTGCTTCATTTTAAGTGTCTCTAGAGTGTGCCATGAATGACACTGAAAGTGTAGGCTGGGTGGCAATCACAGGAAGAACTATAAGGGGTGGACTGGCAAAGTGGTGGCTTGTCAAATCTAGTTTTCTAAACTGGCTGTGTCCTAGTTCAGCTTCTGCTTTCTTCTTTAAAGAGAATACTTGTTTGTTGGTTTGTTTGTTTTCCCTGTAGGCAACTAGGTGGTTTTTCTGATTCCTGTTTTTCTTGTAGCACCCAGTTACTGCAGGCAAACAGAAGTATCTCAAAGCCAAGCATGATGATTTTAAGGAGCTGAGCTTCTCTTCTCCAGGTAACTCAGTGAGGTCTGAAGAAAGCTCTTTGCTGCTATGAAAAGCTCTTGGTATCACGGGGCAAGGTAGGAAAATGGAAAAGCCAGTCCTGGTTTAGGTCTGTGGAAGAGGGGAATCTTTCTGAGAAGTAGGAACATACTGAAGGAGAAGCAGAAGAGACAGTGTGGAAAGATTCTGATGATGAGGAACAGGGCTGTGCCACCAGTGTGCACTTGCAGCCCAGAAAGCCAATCAGATCCTGGGCTGCAGCAAGAGAAGTGTGGCCAGCAGGTCAAGGGAGGTGATTCTCCCCCTCTACTCAGCTCTGGTGAGACCCCACCTGGAGCACTGTGTCCAGTTCTGGAGCCTCTATTACAGGATGGATCTGGAGGTGCTGGAAGGTGTCCAGAGAAGGGCCACAAGGATGAGCAGAGGGCTGGAGCTGCTCTGCTGTGAGGACAGACTGAGGGAGTTGGGGCTGTTCAGTCTGCAGAAGGGAAGGCTCCCAGGAGACCGAATTGTGGCCTTCCAGTATCTGAAGGGGGCTACAAGAAAGCTGGGGAGGGACTTTTGAGGGTGTCAGGGATAGGACTGGGGGGAATGGAACAAAACTAGAAATGGGTAGATGCAGATTGGATGTTAGAACGAAGTGAGGGTGGTGAGAGACTGGCACAGGTTGCCCAGGGAGGTGGTGGAAGCCTGATCCCTGGAGGTGTTCAAGGGTAGGCTGGATGTGGCTGTGAGCAACCTGCTGTAGTGTGAGGTGTCCCTGTCCATGGCAGGGGGATTGGAACTGGCTGATCCTTGTGGTCCTTTCCCACCCTGATAATTCCGTGGTTCTAAGTAGAAACATGCTGAAGGAGGAGCAGAGGAGCCAGCATGGAAAGACTCCGGTGATAAGGAGCGAGGCTATGTCCATGTGCCAGAGCCCTTGTGGGACTATGGGTGTTTTAAACTTAGCATCACAAAACATACACTTCCATGGGGAACAGTTGTCAGTGACATTGTCACTACTTCCTGCAGCCAGTTACAGCTGTTGCATTCTAAATTGCCAGTGCATCTCCGATCATGATTTCTCATCTATTGATACTGCTTTGGTTGTTTTGTGGAGCAATTGTTTCAAATTTATGTAGAGCATAATTTGTCAAATGCTGCTTACACAGTAGAGGAGAAATGAGACTCATGTGATGCTCAGATGTCTATTCTTGGGTATTGTGGAGAGAGTCTGGGTTGGCAGCTGCAGCCGTGGGAGCAGTAATTGTAACAGTATGTTACAAGAAGCAACCAGGAGGAAAGTCACACACACTGATCTCTGGCTTCCAGGCTGCTCTCATTACACAGCTTTGCTCTGATATTTACACTTCTGTCTGCTTCACATTTATCTGTCTTTAATGTGTTTATAAACACTGTGTTCATTAACACTGGAAGGAGATTGAGTTGCCAGGCAGAGAACATCTTCAAGTATCACATTACAGGTTGGAGGAGACCTACAGAGATCGAGTCCAACCCCCCTGCCAGAGCAGGATCCCCCAGGGTAGTCTGCACAGGAATGCATCCAGGTGGGGCTGGAAAGTCTCCACAGAAGGAGACTCCACAACCTCTCTGGGCAGCCTGCTCCAGGGCTCTGGCACCCTCACTGGAAAGAAGTTTCCCCTCATGTTGAGCTGAAATCTTCTATGTTCAAGTTTGCTCCTGTTGGTCCTTGTCTTATTGCTGTGCACCACGGAAAAGAGCTTGGCCCCCTCCACTTGACACCCACCCCTCAGATATTGATAGACATTGATCAGATGCCCTCTGAGCCCTCTCCAGACTCAACAGCCTCAGGGCTCTCAGTCTCTCTCCATAGGGAAGATGCTCAAGTCCCCTAAACATCCTCGTGGCTCTCAGTTGGACTCTCTCCAGCAGGTCTCTGTCTCTCTTGAACTGGGGAGCCCAAAACTGGACACAATCTTGCAGGTGTGGTCTCAGCAGAGCAGAGGGGGAGAAGAACCTCCCTAACCCTGCTGGCCACACTTTTCTTGCTGCACCCCAGGATCCCATTGTCTCTCTTGGCCCCAATGGCACATTGCTGTCCCATGGAGAACTTGCTGTCCACTAGGAGTCCAAGGTCTTTCTCTGTGCAGGTGCTCTCCAGCAGGGCAGCCCTTAACATCTCCTGGTGCCTGGTGTTTGTGTAATGCACAGTGTAGTTAGGTACTGGGGTTTCTGAAAGCTACCACAATAATCCTCCTCTTAAAAATTGTTCTCCTGTATCTTACTGCAGTGAAAGGAGAAAAGGAGAGTGTGGGGGGGGACCTTATCCGTCTTCACAGCTCCGTGAAAGGAGGTTGTAGTGAGGTGGGTGTTGGTCTCTTCGCCTAGCCACAAGTGATAAGGCAAGAGGAAATGGCCTCAAGTTGCACCAGAGGAGGTTTTGATGGGATATTAGAAGAAATTTCTTCACTGAAAAGTTTACCAAACAATGGGAGAGGATCCCCAGGGAGGTGGTTGAATCTCCACACCTGGATGTGTTTGGAAGATGCAGAGATGTAGTGCTAAGGGATGTAGTTTAGCACCACACTTAGTAGACTTAGATGACGGCTGGACTTGATGATCTTAAAGGTCTTTTGTCTTTTCCAAGCAAAACCATCCTGTGATTTTATTTTATTCCATAATGTGTGGCAGTAAAAATACATTGATTGAAAAAGGCTGCATTGAGCTCCAGCAAATAATTGTGCAATCAGCTAGCCCTGCTCTTTTAAGAGCACCTTTAAAATGCCACTTCCCAGGAAAAGGTAAAGTTTGAAAGTACAGCTAAAATTGGTGTGAGAATGGAGCAGGGAAGGTTGAAGCTGCAATTGGAGTTTTTGCTGTTTGACTTCTAGAACCTCCAAGGTAGTAACTTTATCCTTGTGGCTAGTACTAGTCTGCAACCTATTTACTCCAAAAGGCTTCCCAGCTGCTTTCATCACGCCCTGATTCTGTCCTCCATTGGAATGTGCTGCCCAGGGAGGAGGTGGAGTCACCATCACTGGAGGTGTTTAAGAAGAGACTGGATGAGGCACTTGGTGCCATGGTTGAGTTGATTAGATGGTGTTGGGTGATGGGTTGGACTCGATCTCAAAGGTCATTTCCAACCTGGTTAATTCTTTTCTATTCTACTGCCAAGAGCAGTGCTAATACTTTATTTGTTGTAAGTAAGATCTGTTTGCAGAGCTGTTGGTCATGGTTAATGGTTTAAGCTAGTGAATTCTGCTTTACCATTGGGAGACACTAAGGGTCAATTACTGCAATGTGATGGATTTTGCTCTATAGCTGCTCACTTGCATTGGATTCCACAAGTTTGACAGATTTCACCTATTGCATTGTAAAAAAAAATGAAGAAAAAGTTAAGAATCTGGGGGGGGGGGGAGGAAAGGAGAGAAAGAGGGGAAAGCATATTTTAAAACCAAATTTAATGTAAAATTTAAGGAGTCCAAATCAAGAGAGAAGTTCATAGTGGGTCAGCCTAAAACAGCATTATGCAATGGCCTCATTGAATACAGAATTAATAAGGTTGGAAAAGACCTTCGAGATCATTGAGTCCAGCCTATCACCCAACACCATCTCATCAACTAAACCATGGCACCAAGTGCCTCATCCAGGCTCTTTTAAGCACTTCCAGTGATGGTGACTCCACCACCTCCCTGGGCAGCACATTCCAATGGCCAGTCTCTCTTCCTGGGAAGAATTTCTTCCTCACCTTCAGCCCAAACCTCCCCTGGCTCAGCTTGAGACTGTGTCCTCTTCTTCTGGTGCTGGTTGCCTGAGTGAAGAGACCAACTCCTACTTGGCTACACCCTCCCTTCAGGTAGTTGTAGAGAGCAATAAGGTCTTCCCTGAGCCTCCTCTTCTCCAGGCTAAGCAACCCCAGCTCCCTCAGCCTCTCCTCCCAGGGCTGTGCTCCAAACCCCTCCCCAGCTTTGTTGCTTCTCTGCACACTTATCCTCGTATTTCTTCACCCTGTGAATACTCAGGTTTCATCACAAGTCTTGTTAAAAGAGGCAAACTGTAGCAGATCCTGAAGACCTGGGGCCATGGCTTGTTTCAGACTTCTTGTGCTGGAAATGAATGTGGAGGTTGCAAATCCTCCTAATAGCTCTTTGCTGTCGTGCTGTCTTCTAAAGCAGAAACTAATAGCTTGAGCACTTCACCTAATCCTCTGTGTACATCTGTATTCCAGAAAGCTAAGGAAATGCTTTTCATTGATAGATCCCCAGCGTCTCTAATCTTTGGAGGTCAAATTCAGTTTAAGCTCTGCCTAGAAAAGAGCATCAGGACAATACAAATTAACAAGTATTCTATGCACCTTTTGTTTCTGTATCTGTTTACTCACTGTGCATTTTCCCCCAAGAAAGTAAAGGTGTGAAGTGGTTTGGCTTCAGTTAGGGATCAAAGAGTTCATCTGAGGTCTTGGCTTTTTATGCTGGATGCACTGAGGGGGAGCCTCCAGTCTCTGAAAGGTTATAGCCCAGCTTGAACAGAACAAGTAAAGAACAAAAAGAGGAAGGGATAATGTCACATTAATAGCTGGGGAAGCCAAGGCTGAGTGAGAAATTCATAGAATCATAGAATGGTCTGTGCTGCAAGGGACCTCCAAAGGTCATCCAGTCCAACCCCCTCTGCAGTCAGCAGGGACATCCTCCACTAGAACAAGTTGCCCAGAACCCTGTCCAGCTTCACCTTGAATATCTCCAGGGGTAGAGCCTCAACTGTGTCCCTGGGCAACCTATTCCAGTGTTCCACCATCCTCATGGTGCAGAACTTCTTCCTGATACCCAATCTGAATCTGTTCTTCTCTAGTTTGAAGCCATTGCCCCTTGTCCTGTCACCGCAAGCCTTTGTTAACAGACTCTCTCCAGTAGCCTTCAGGTACCGGCAGGCTGCTAGGAGGTTTTCTTGGAGCCTCCTCTTCTCCAGGCTGAACGTCCCCAGCTCCCTCAGCCTGTCTTTGTAGGTGCTGCAACCCCCTGATCATTTTCATGGCCCTCCTCTGGACCCTCTCCATCAGGTCCTTGTCCTTCCTCTAACTGTGTTCTTTGATTTTCAGTCTCTTTCTTACAAAGGAGTTTGTCAGTTTAATGGATCTATGTAAGCAGGTATTTTAGTGGTGCTGTGATACCTGTGCTATGCACAACAGGAGCTTCATGGTATGTTGAGCACAGAGGAAATTAACTAGTGAAAATAAGGTTAATAGGAGAAAATCTCTAAGGAGCTGTGAACACTTTTGTATGCAGTCAAATATCCTTTGAAGAGCTGCTCTGTTATCACTCAGAGTGGGAAACTCAATTTTCTGATCCCCCCCCCCCCCCTTTATTCTTCACCTTCCTCTATTTTCTGTACTTTATAAAAAGGAAGAAAAAGTCTCATTTTCAGTTATGAACATAAACCTAGGATGGAATATTTGGTCCATAAATACCAAATCCAGGCATATCTGTGATGTGTTTTATTGTAAGACAACAATAGTTCAAAACAGATTTGGGGCAGGGAGGGATTAAAAAAAATAAATCCAGTTTGGTGCTTTTAGACTATGAAAAAAAATCAGACTTCATAGAATAAGGATTCTCTGTCTCTCATGTCTTGTGTAAGCCATGAGTGAGATCAGGGGCGTGGTTATTGACCTTTTCCTGCTCATGCAAACTGCACTTTTAAGCTCATCCATATTCTTTGTTTCTCCTGTTCTGGGCTCCTCAGTTTAAGAAGGATACTGAGACATTTGAATCTGTCCAGAGAAGGGCAACGAGGCTGAGGAGAGGTCTGGAGCACAGCCCTGGGAGGAGAGGCTGAGGGAGCTGGGGTTGCTTAGCCTGGAGAAAAGGAGGCTCAGGGGAGACCTTCAGGCTAGATGTGAGGAGGAAGTTCTTCCCCATGAGAGTGGTGAAGCCCTGGAATGGGTTGTCCAGGGAGGTGGTTGAGGCCCCATCCCTGGAGGTGTTTAAGCCCAGGCTGGACGAGGCTCTGGCCAGCCTGATCTAGTGTGGGGTGTCCCTGCCCATGGCAGGGGTTGGAACTAGATGATCCTTGTGGTCCCTTCTAACCCTGACTGATTCTATGATTCTATGATTCTTGCTCTCTACAACTACCTGAAGGGAGGCTGTAGCCAGGAGCAGGTTGGTCTCTTCTCCCAGGCAGCCTGTGACAGAACAAGAGGACACAGTCTCAAGCTGCACGAGAAAGTTCTTCCCAGAAAGAGTTATTGGCCTTTGGATTGTGCTGCCCAGGGAGGTGGTGGAGTCACAGGAGGTGGAGGTGTTTAAAAAAGGCTTGGATGTGGCACTTGGTGCCATGGTTTAGTTGTCAGGAGGTGTTAGGTATTTAGTAATGGGTTGGATTTGATGATCTCTGAGGTCTTTTCCAATCTTATTGACTATGATTCTATGGTTCTAGCTTGGATAAGATCTTTATGACAATCGGGGCCAGCCATAAACCTAGCAGTGCCAAACCCACCACTAAACCATGGCTATAGCTGCACATCTTTTAAATACCTCAAGGGATGGTGACTCAGCTGCTTCCCTGGGCAGCCTGTTCCAATGCTTTGCAACCCTCTTGATGAAAGTCTGTTTCCATGATTCCTCCCTTCAATGAATGTTTTAGTTTAGTTTTATCACAGTGCACCTTTAGACTTTAAAAGATAGCAAGACATAAAAGCCTCTTCTGTTTCTTCTTAAAGTCACTTGAGGCTTTTGAAGTGTTTAGGAGAGAAAGTCGGCTGAGCCACCTAGGGCTTGTTTACATAGTTAATGGGAACTTTTATTTCTGACTTTGAATGAGGAGCTATCAGCATATCTTTAGCTCCGTGTCTATTATGCAAAGCCCAAAATGGGTTTAAGTGAGTATGAATAATGTATGAATGAGTTTGGAAAGGCAACCTTCCACTAGCATTTTTCAGTCTTGTTTTAATCTACCTGATTTTGGTAACAAAACCAGCTAAATGTCAGCTGGGGAGGGACTTCTGAGGGTGTCAGGGAGTGATAGGACTGGGGGGATGGAGCAAAACTAGAAATGGGAAGATTTAGATTGGATGTTAGGAAGAAGTTGTTCCCCATGAGGGCGGTGAGATGCTGGCACAGGTTGCCCAGGGAGGTGGTGGAAGCCTCATCCCTGGAGGTTTTTGCAGCCAGGCTGGATGTGGCAGTGAGCAACCTGCTGTAGTGTGAGGTGTCCCTGCCCATGGCAGGGGGGTTGGAGCTGGCTGATCCTTGAGGTGCCTTCCAACCCTGACAATTCTATGGTTCTGTAAATCTGCCCAGGCCAAAGAGCAGCAGCCTGGATCTCTGGTAGCCTGTGACATGGTTACTGTGCTGCCTTTTTGTACTGCACCTGTGTGGAGGTGTCAAACTATAGCTCTGCAGAAAACTTTGCCATTCTGCAGCTTCCATGAAACTTTTGCACACTGGTGAGGTTTCAGAGTAATTTCTGAGGTATTGAGAAGCCTTTCTGGAAGGGCATTTAGGAATCCCTCTGCTAATCCTCCCTGGGATGGTTTCATTGGACTTGCTGCTATCCAATTAAAGAAGTTAAGCTACAACACTGTGTCTACAACTTACTAGTCCCCTGAGGAAGAAGGTGGGATGATTTTCTGCTTCTTGTCTTTTTATGTCCTTCTCATTACTCCATCCTGAGTATTTCTTGCTGTTCCACCTTGATAGGAAGAGACACTTCTTTATGGTGAGGATGATGGAGTACTGGAGCAGGCTGCCCAGAGAGGCTGTGGAGTCTCCTTCTCTGGAGACTTTCAAAACCCTTCTGGATGATTTTCTGTGTGACCTGCCCTAGGTGATCCTGCTTTGGCAGGGGTTGAACTGGATCATCTCTGGAGGTCCCTTCCAACTTCTAATGTGCTATGGTACTGTGAAATGAAAACATCCTGCTTGATCCCATACATTTGAGATCTCTCCTGGTCAGTCTCCCATTTTAATGCCTAACTGCAGCCTACTTCTGCTTCAATGAGATGATCTCTAGAGGTCCCTTTCAGCCCCTAACATTCTGTGATTCTGTGATCCAAGCACACGAGGTGGAGGCTGCTTTCAGATGGTTATAAAGTGGCTCCCAGTTGTTTCTTGAGTTTGCAGCCTGGCTTTTCACACCCTGTGGGAGTTGCTTCACCCTTTTAATATGCTTTATTTTTGAGGGTGCCTCTTTAGACCAAGCAGGTTAGCAGTGACTCGAAGAGGCTATTCCAGGTGAAGTTTTGGCAGTAGTTGTCTGTCAGGGAGACCCATCTATTCCATTCATCAGCCTTGAATGAAAATGCTATAAACTTCAACTTGATCATGAATAAAGGTGAGGTGCTGTCCAGTGGCTGAAGTGCTTTATATGTAGGCTCTTTGAAATCACACTTGGCTTGGGCTTTTTTGTTGGCTTTAAGCCCTTGGGAATGCAACAGACTAATTTTGTTCAAGAGTGCACACAAGTGTAAAATCTGGCTTTGAATTCTTAATTGATTTATAATCCAGCTTTCAGTCTGTAAGTCTGGTTGTGGTTTGTGTGAACACGGCCTCAGAGATCCAGCTGATGAAAAACATGTCTGACCAAATCCTGTCAAGAGTGAGCACAGGCATTAGGAAGAGATGGAGTTGTGACTGCTTGCCCGTACGGATAGTGCTCTCTGTCTGACACTTCTACACAGTTCTGCGTCTTTCACTGTGGTTTTAAAGCATTCTAAAGAGGAAGTTAGAATAGGAATGGAATGGAATGGAATGGAATGGAATGGAATGGAATGGAATGGAATGGAATGGAATGGAATAAACCAGGTTGGAAGAGACCTTTGAGATCATCGTGTCCAACCTATCACCCAACACCTCCTAATCAACTAAACCATAGCACCAAGGGCCTCAGCCAGTCTGATCTTAAACATCTCCAGTGATGGTGACTCCACCACCTCCCTGGGCAGCACATCCCAAAGGCCAATCACTCTCTCTATGAAGAATTTCTTCCTAACATCCAGCCTAAACCTCCCCTGGCACATCTTGAGACTGTGTCCTCTTGTTCTGGTGCTGGTTGCCTGGGAGAAGAGACCAACCCCCACCTGGCTACAACCTCCCTCCAAGTAGTTGTAGAGAGCAATAAGGGTCTCCCCTGAGCCTCCTCTTCTCCAGGCTAAGCAACCCCAGCTCCCTCAACCTCTCCTCATAGGGCTGTGCTCCAAAAGGAAGAGATGGAGTTGTGACTGCTTGCTCATACAGGTAGTGTTCTCTCTCTGCCACTTCTACACAGTTCTGTGTCTTTCACTGTGGCTTTAAAGCATTCTAAAGAGGAAGTTGTTCTAATTGCTACTGTTTAGCAGGAAAAAAACTTCTGGCATCACAAGGCATGAGTGTTACTTTTGCCCAGAGCAGCAGAACAAATGAATGCTTTATTTCTTTCATTGTCCCTATATGGCATCCAGTTTTGGCTCCCCAGTTCAAGAGGGACTCGATAGAGTCCAATAGAGGGCTATAAGGATGATGGAGGGACTGGAGCAGTGCCCTGTGAGGAGAGGCTGGAAGACCTGAGGCTGTTTAGCCTGGAGAGGAGAAGACTGAGAGGGGATCTAATAAATGTCTATCAATATTTGAGGGCTGGGGGTCAGGAGGGAGGGGACAGGCTCTGCTCAGTTGCACCCTGGGATAGGACAAGGAGCAATGGATAGAAACTACAGCACAGGAGGTTCCACCTCAACTTGAGGAGGAACTTCTTTACTGAGAGGGTCACAGAGCACTAGAATAGGCTGCCCAGAGAGGCTGGGGAGTCTCCTTTTCTGGAGCCTTTCAAGACCCATCTGGATGTGTTCCTGTGTGACCTGTGCTGGATTCTATGGCCCTGCTCTGGCAGAGGTCGCTTCCAACCCCTATCATCCTGTTATCCCTTTGTACCAGTTAACATGCCTTCCAGTAGCTCTAATTTCACCAGTAGTTATAATAATAGTCAACTCATGGTCTGAATCTTCCAGGAGTAAAGTGTTACTAATGGCTTATATTCAACATGCCATGAGAAACATTTACCAAAGTGGTTCCTGCACAGCACTCATTTTCAGCTGCAGTCTCCCCTCAAAATGATAAATGATCCCATTTGAGGTGAAATGCACACCTTGAGTCCTGTGTCCAAGTCCGGGCCCCACAGTTTAGGAAAGATGTTGAGTGGCTGAAACATGACCAGAGAAGGGCAGCAAAGCTGGGGAGGGGTCTGGAGCACAGCCCTGTGAGGAGAGGCTGATGAAGCTGAGGTTGCTTACCCTGCAGAAGGGGAGGCTCAAGGGAGACCTTTCTTGCTCTCTACAACTACCTGAAGGGAGGTTGTAGCCAGGTGGGGGTTGGTCTCTTCTCCCAGGCAACCAGCACCAGAACAAGAGGACACAGTCTCAAGCTGCACCAAGAGAAGTTTAGGCTGGATGTTAGGAAGAAGTTCCTCCCAGAAAGAGAGATTGGCCATTGGGATGTGCTGCCCAGGGAGTCACCATCCCTGGAGATGTTTAAGAGGAGACTAGATGAGGCACTTGGTGCCATGATTTGGTTGATTAGATGGTGCTGGGTCATAGGTTGGACTCGGTGATCTTGAAGCTCTTTTCCAACCTCTTCTCCTCTTCTCTTCTCTTCTCTTCTCTTCTCTTCTCTTCTCTTCTTCTCTTCTCTCTTCTCTTTCTCTCTTCTCTTCTCTTCTCTTCTCTTCTCTTTCTTCTTCTCTTCTCTTCTCTTCTCTTCTCTTCTCTTCTCTTCTCTTCTCTTCTCTGCTCTTCTCTGCTCTTCTCTGCTCTCTTCTCTTCTCTTCTTCTCTGCTCTTCTCTGCTCTTCTCTGCTCTTCTCTGCTCTTCTCTGCTCTTCTCTGCTCTTCTCTGCTCTTTCTGCTCTTGCTCTGCTCTCTTCTCTGCTCTCTTCTCTGCTCTTCTCTGCTCTTCTCTTCTCTGCTCTTCTCTTCTCTGCTCTTCTCTTCTCTGCTCTTCTCTGCTCTTCTCTGCTCTTCTCTGCTCTGCTCTGCTCTGCTCTTCTCTGCTCTGCTCTGCTCTGCTCTGCTCTGCTCTGCTCTGCTCTGCTCAGAACTGCTTTACATCAACAACAAAGTGAATTGTTTGGCAGGTGTAAAGCACAGGGTAGAGACTCAAAGTAGCAAAAAACCACTTGCCTGTTTAAGATATCTATAAATCGGCACTAAACAGTTCTTGTGTAGTTGGAAATCTGTACAGGTATCACATGCAAGGTGGTGATTGAAAGCACCTTTCAGTGAATGTGCTGAACGTGCTTGAATCAAATGGGAGATAGTTCAAGCAGAAAATTGAACAGGTTGTAAATGGACAAAGAAAACTGACAGCATGCAGATTGGGAATGTGGCAGAGCATTTTCACTGGGAAAGGAAGAGAACAAATCCTCTAACCCCAGCTCCTGCTCTGAGGAAAGATGAGTGTTCAAGAAACAAAATTTTCTTCCTACTGTTCTATGACTAGAACATGTTTCTCAGGGGAAATGAGCGAGATGTTGAGTTAAGAAACAGCTGGGATACATCTGACTTCAAAGGAAGGAATGCTCACATATTTCTGGAAGATTGGCACTGACCATCTTGCCAACAAACAAATGAAGTGAATGGGAGAAGCAGCTTTCAAGAGGTAGCATTCCTGAAGATCTATCTTTCCTCTCAATGCAGCCTGTATTACTCATTTTCTTTCATGAGCTATTTGATTAGCATTGTGTGAGTGCTACTTATAAGGAGAGGCTGAGGGAGCTGGGGTTGCTTAGCCTGGAGAAGAGGAGGCTCAGGAGAGACCTTCTTGCTGTCTACAACTACCTGAAGGGAGGTTGCAGCCATGAGGGGGTTGGTCTCTTCTCCAGGCAGCCAGCACCAGAACAAGAGGACACAGTCTCGAGCTGCACCAGGGGAGGTTTAGGCTGGATGCTAGGAAGAAGATCTTCCCAGAGAGATTGGCCATTGGAATGTGCTGCCCAGGGAGGTGGTGGAGTCACCATCCTGGAAGGTGTTCACAAAGGCTTGGACCTGGCACTTGGAGCCATGGTTTAGTTGATTAGGAGGTGTTGGGTGACAGGTTGGACTCTTCCAACCTAAGGTCTTTTCCAACTTTATTGATTCTGTGATAGGGTGGGGGGTGGGTGGGAATTGCTAATGAGATTACTCCTCACATTGCTCCTCAGAACCTAAACTCTGAAGTCAGCTTACCATACTCACTACTTTAGGAGCTGGGGCAGGATGTGTCCAGAGAAGAGCCATGAGGATAATCAGAGGGCTAGAGCTCCTGTCCTATGAGGACAGGTTGAGGGAGCTGGGGTTGCTCAGTTTGGAGAAGGCTCTGAGGAGACCTAATTGTGGCCTTCCAGTATCTGAAGGGGGCTACAAGAAAGGTGGTGAGGGACTTTTGAGGGTGTCAGGGAGTGATAGGAGTAAAGGGAAAGGATCCAAGCTAGAGGAAGGGAGATTCAGATTGGATGCTGGGAAGAAGTTCTTCCCCATGAGGGTGGTGAGAGACTGGCACAGGTTGCCCAGGGAGGTGGTGGAAGCCTCAGCCCTGGAGGTTTTAAGGCCAGGTTGGATGTGGCTCTGGGCAACCTGATGTAGTGTGAAGTGTCCCTGCACTGGGCAGGGGGGTTGGAACTGGACTATCCTTGAGGTCCCTTCCAACCCTGACAATTCTGAATTTCTGTGAAATGTCACAAATATAAAGTCTGGTTTTGCAAGGAGTACTGGAGAAAGTATCTGTAATGATGTGGCATTGGCCAACAAGCCTGTGTTTAAGCTGATGCACATATTTTCTTAGAGGGCCCTTTCTCCAGGTGTGTCTAATTTCAAGGGGAGAAAAAACACGAGTAACCTTTACATTGTTTTAATGCTGACAGTCTGTCCTGGGTGAGAACAGCAAATAAAGAATGAGTTGCTTCTGAAAAAGCATTGCTGCAACCACCCAGAGTTCTTACTAGCTCCAAATATGCAAGCAGAGCAGCTTGGGATTTGGCAGGGAGGTTCTTCTGGTAAGAGGTAAGCTCTTTATTGTGGCTGTTAGAAGCTAAGATAAGGGAAGTGGAAGGGAAAATGTATTCACTTTAGGGAAACTTCTGTTTATAAAGTTTATGTGTCTAGGGCTATAACTACAGAAGTTAATCTCCAAGTTTTGACATCTCTGAAAAATGACAGAATCTCTGAAAGCTTCTCTGTCAGTGTCACATCAATTCAGGATGTTAGGGGTTGGAAGGGACCTCCAAAGATCATCGAGTCCAACCCCCTGCCAGAGGAGGACCATAGAATTCAGCACAGGTCACAGGGCAACACATCCAGATGGGGCTTGAAAGTCTCCAGAAAAGGAGACTCCACAACCTCTCTGGGCAGCCTGTTCCAGTGCTCTATGACCCTCATAGTGAAGAAGTTCCTCCTCATGTTGAGGTGGAACCTCCTGTGCTGCAGCTTACATTCGTTGCTCCTTGTCCCATCCCAGAGTGCAAGTGAGCAGAGGCTGTCCCCTCCCTCCTGACCCCCAGCCCTCAGATATTTATAAGCATTTATTAGATCCCCTCTCAGTCGTCTCCTCTCCAGGCTAAACAGCCCCAGGTCTTTCAGTCTCTCCTCATAGCACACTGCAACAGTCCATTGATCATCCTTGCAGCCCTCTATTGGACTCTCTCCAGTAGTTCCCTGTCATGGCTCTGCTAGTGGGGGTGTCACTGGCCCAAGAGCTAGGGGTAGCACTGGAGCTAGGTACAGGCTCTCACCTAAAAGGGCCTGAAATGTTATCTCTGATGTCAGACTCTTACAGTAATGTGCCAGTAGATGGCAGATGCAGTGTAGGGGAAGGACAAACCAGGGACAAAATGCAGGGGAAGTAGGACAGAGAAATTAGATACAGGAGAGAGTACTTTTTCCCCCCAATTGAGAGAACTGTCCTCTCCCTGCTCACAGAGGCTGTTCACAGTTAGAGGTATGTGTAACTTGTAAAGAAGTCAATGTGCAGAAAGAAGGGATTGCTAAAGAAATTAATTGCATCATACACTGGCCACAGTGATCTCTGTGGTCCAGTGAGTGTGAGGCCAGCATTTGCCACAGCAGGCAACATCAAACTTGCATGCAGTGTTTCACTCTATCAGTCAAATGTATTAGAGTGATTAGGGGACTTGAGCATCTCCCCTGTGAAGAGAGACTGAGAGCCCTGGGGCTGTTGAGTCTGGAGAAGAGAAGACTGAGATGGGATCTGATCAATGTCTATCAATATCTGAAGGGTGGGTGTCAAGTGCAGGGAGCCAAGCTCTTCTTGGTGGTGCACAGCAATAATACAAGGACCAACAGGTTCAAGCTTGAACATAGAAGATTTCACCTCAGTATGAGGAGAAACTTCTTTGCAGTGAGTGTGCCAGAGCCCTGGAGCAGGCTGCCCGGAGAGGTTGTGGAGTCTCCTTATCTGGAGCCTTTCCAAACCCACTTGGATGCATTCCTGTGCAGACTTCCCTGGGGGATCCTGCTCTGGCAGGGGGTGGACTGGATGATCCCTGTAGGTCCCTTCCAACCTCTAATGTCGTGTGGTACTGTGATGCTGTGTTGACCACAAAACCTTTTCCAAATCACACAGAGAACACGATCTTCTTTCAAAGTCTGTGTGTTGGGGGTGGGGTGTGTGTGTGGGGTGATTATGGGTAGACTACAGTTCAAAGGTTATGAAGCAGAGGAACACTGTGGAGGAGAAAAGCCTGGCCATGGGAATGTGCCTTTGAATACATATTTCACAATGCTGCCTGGAGGAGTTAAGAGAGAAGGAGGAAGAAATGAAAATGGGGAGGATTGGCTGTTTCATGAATGCATATTTGAGTGATTGATTACCATCCCCCCCCCAGCTCTTTTGTCACGATGATTGATTGTGTGTGTTATCTATTATAAGCTGTGGTTTCTGGTTTCTACGTTGGTATGTTAACTAGGGATCACAGGGCATTCTCCAACACATGCAGTGGATTAGTCCTCATGAATAAATACTGATCATTTAAGTAACTGAAACAGTTGTTTACAACAAGTCATAAAGACTTGGTGGTTCTTTGGTGCTGCTTGTTCGGCAATTTTATATATCAAAACCATACTTTGTTTTGACAAAACAAAATGCATTTAGTTCAACAAATGGCAATAGCTGTAGGGCAGGAGCTGCAAGGAGTAAAACCTTGCAGTTTCACAAGCAGTGCAGACTTCATAGGAACAGCTGGAAAAGACCTCAGAGATCATCAAGTCCAACCTGTCACCCAACACCTCCTGACAGCTAAACCATGGCTCCAAGTGCCACATCCAATCCCCTCTTGAACACTTCCAGGGATGGGGACTCCACCACCTCCCTGGGCAGCACTTTCCAATGCCCAGTCGCTCTTTCTGGGAAGAACTTTCCTCACCTCCAGCCTAAACCTCCCCTGGCACAGCTTGAGACTGTGTCCTCTTGTTCTGGTGCTGGTTGCCTGGGGGAAGAGACCAACCCCCACCTGGCTACAACCTCCCTTCAGGTAGTTGTAGAGAGCAAGAAGGTCTCCCCTGAGCCTCCTCTTCTCTTGTGCACCTGGACTCAAACCCACAAACATAGAGATGAGGGAACATTTTATTTCACCGCAGCAAAAGTCCTCTGGTATATATGAGTGCACTGTCTTGTGCACAAGTTAATAACCAAAAGGGATTTGGATTGAACAGGGCTGAAAGGATCTTCCCAAGAATATTCTCCCAAGAATTCATAGACTTCTAAACTCATCTTTAGCCTCTTTTAGTGCCTGACATACTAACAGATAACTTTTAAAGCCTCTGCAGGTAAAAGCTAATGAAAGTTCAGCTGGTGAGACATACTAACCTTTGTCTCTCTCCTGGGAGAAGTCATTGTCACCCTGTTGGAGGCTGTAGGGGTAAGCACCAAGCTGAGCAGCACAAGCAAATGGAAACCACAGAACTGTGCAGATAAGGAACAGATCTGTAGGAATAGAATAGAATAGAATAGAATAGAATAGAATAGAATAGAATAGAATAGAATAGAATAGAATAGAATAGAATAGAATAGAATAGAATAGAATAGACCAGGTTGGAAGAGACCTTTGAGATCATCATGTCCAACCCATCATCCAACACCATCTAATCAACTAAACCATGGCACCAAGCACCCCATCAAGTCTCCTCCTGAACACCTCCAGTGATGGTGACTCCACCACCTCCCTGGGCAGCCCATTCCAATGGGCAACCACTCTCTCCTTGAAGAATTTCTTCCTAACATCCAGCCTAAACCTCCCCTGACACAGCTTGAGACTGTTCTTCTAATCTACCCCCTTGCTCAGGTCAAGGTGAACTTTAAAGATGTATGAAATTACTGAGGGCCATTCCCAGCTGAGTTTTGTGTGTTTTAAGGATGGAGGTGCTACAACCTCTCTGGAGAACATGTTCTGACCACTGTTTTATGGTAGATGTAAAGTTGATAGAATTTGGTGGCACTGCTTAAAAGAATCACAGAATTTAGGGATTGGAAGGGACCTTGAAAGATCATCCAGTCCAACCCCCCTGCCAGAGCAGAATCACATAGAGTAGGTCACACAGGAGCACATCCAGGAAGCTTTTGAATGCCTCTGGAGAAGGAGACTCCACAACCTCTCAGGGCAGCCTGCTCCAGGGCTCTGTTACCCTCACAGTTGAAAAGTTTTTCTTTATGTTCCTGTGGCACCTCCTCTGCTCCAGCTTGCCCCCATTGCCCCTTGTCCTGTCATTGGATATCCCTGAGCAGAGCCTGGCTCCGTCCTCCTGACACTGCCCTTTTATCAACACGAATGAGATCAGCCCTCGGGCTCCCCTTCTCCAAGCTAAAGAGCTCCCTCAGCCTGTCCTCACAAGGGAGATGTTCCACTGCCTTCAGCAGCTTTGTGGCTCTGTGCTGGACTCTTTCGAGCAGTTCCCTGAGGTCCTTCCTGAAATGAGGGGCCCAGAACTGGGCACAATATTCCAGATGCAGCCTCACCAGGGCAGAGTAGAGGGGGAAGAGAACCTCTCTTGACCACCACAGCCCTTCTAACACACCTCAGGATGCTTATTGCATTTCCCTGTTTGTTATTCCTTGTCTCAGCAGTGCCCTTTCCACGTCCTGGCAGGAGTATTTGTTCAAATGTGTGACACTGGATCAGGAAAGTGATCTGAATTCAATTGGAAGTGATGGATCTGATTCATTGTGTAACAGCATGAAATGTCACACTGGAACAAAGAGGGAGGGAACAGAAATAGGGGAAGAGAGGTTCAGAAGCCAGGCCAAGGAGGGGTAGGGCAGCTTCTTTCTTTTGACAACATCTGCTCCTGCCAGCTTGAAGCGTTTGTGAAACTAAATTTAATGTGAGAAAGCAGCATGATAACAGATTGCAGCTAATTTCTACTTGAGAAAGAGGAGCCTGGAGTGTAAAAGAGTGATAGGTGTGTCTGTGATTCTTTAGGACTCCTGACAACATGCAGCTCAAACAGTTTTAACTTAGGCTGATTCTTGAAGTCTTCCTTTCAACAGTGCTCTGAGGTACACCAGGAAGCATGAGTTCTGGAAAACCATATGGAATTGAAAGTGCCTGTCACAGTGAGCTGTGGAAGTAGGAGGCTGTCCTTCAGGCACAACGTTGGTTTGGGTGCTTTTATTGTCCTGGTCATACAAATAATGAGAGGAGCTGAGCAGTGCATGATTTACTCACTCGTGCTCCAGAATTTCTGTAGCAACCATGTGCTTGAAATAGCTGTGTGGGAGTCAGAGCACTTCCGTTTCTCTGGGGCAGCTTCTCTCTGCCAGGAGTCAGTTCGGTTTGCCAGCATCACAAGATCTTCTAACCTGGATTCTCAGGCACATTAGGAGCTTCTCTTTTCCTAGAAACATTTCTGTGGAGTAAACTAAATTAACAGTGTGCTGAGCATTGGCATGATGAGAGAGTCCAAGGGAAGGCTACGAGGATGATGAAGGGACTGGAGCACTGCCTTATGAGGAAAGGCTGAGACCTGGGACTGTTTAGTCTGGAGAAGATTCAGAGGGGATCTAATAAATGCCTATAAATATCTGAGGGCTGAGTGTCAGGAAGGAAGGGACAGGCTCTGCTCAGTTGCACCCTGGGATAGGACAAGGGGATAGAAACTACAGCACAGGAGGTTCCACCTCAACAGGAGGAGGAACTTCTTCCCTGGGAGGGTCACAGAGCCCTGGAACAGGCTGCCCAGAGGTTGTGGAGACTACTTCTCTGGAGCCTTTCCAGCCCTGTCTGGATGCATTCCTGTACAACCTGCACTAGACTCTATGGTCCTGCTCTGGCAGGGGGATTGGACTTGATGATCTCCAGAGGTCCCTTCCAACCCCTGACACCCTGTGAGCCTGTGAAATATCAGATAAGAATTTTCAGGAGTTTGACTTCATTTAGGAGAAATTTTAGCAGATGATGAAAGACTGTGGAAATAGCTTTTAACTCTAGCAGTATTCTTAATATTTATTAAAACTGATTCCTGGCTGAATTCTAACTCTAATGAATTCATTTACTACTTCTCTCTCCTTTTCACTGTCATGTTTTGACTCAAGCAATGGGATCAGTAAGAGGAATCTGGAAGGATTCTGTCTGCTTTAGTCAGGATAGATCCTCTCAGCTAATTATGGTCATAGAATCAATAAGGTTGGAAATGACCTCAAAGATCATCAAGTCCAAGACCTGTCACCCAAGACCTCATGACTACTAAACCATGGCACCAAGTGCCACATCCAATCCCCTCTTGAACACCTCCAGGGGTGGTTAGAATTTGAATGCTATGTGGCCACATTCATGTGGCACTTTGCTAAGTGTGCTAGACCATAGGAGGTGCTTCTGTTGTGCAGGATATAAATGAGGTGATCTTGATTGATCAGGTGTTATAAGCTCAGCTATGATACATGAATCATAGAATGATCTGGATTGGAAGGGACCTCCGAAGGTCATCCAGTCCAACCCCTCTGCAGTCAGCAGGGACATCCTCAACTAGAGCAGGCTGCCCAGAGCCCTGGTGAGCCTCACTGTGAATATCTCCAAGAATGGTGCCCCAAACACCTCCCTGGGCAACCTGTTCCAGTGTTCCACCGCCCTCATGGTAAAGAACTTGTTCTTCTGGTGCTGCACATCGAGAATCATAGAATCAATAAGCTTGGAAGAGACCTCAAAGATCATCAAGTCCAACCTGTCACCCAGAAGTCACAGAAAGTGACTGAAGGGTTAGAGTGGATGTCTGGATTTCTGTTTGTTGCTGATTCCAGATAGAAATGACTCTTTACTTCGGTAAAAATAATTCTATCTGAGGTTTGTCTGCAAAACAAATGGTTACACTGACTCAAAATTCCAAACTGCCTTGTAGAGACTGTAAGTGTCTGTCCTTATGGGTATCAGCTGACTTTGGCCACATTGTCCACAGAGTGTTGCTGGGCCTGAAGGAGATACAGAATAAACCAGGTTGGAAAAGACCTTTGAGATCATTGAGTCCAACCTAGCACCCAACACCATCTAATCAACTAAACCATGGCACCAAGTGCCCCATCCAGTCTCTTTTTAAACACTCCCAGTGATGGTGACTCCACCACCTCCCTGGGCAGCACATTCTCTCTTTCTGTGAAGAATTTCTTCCTAGCATTCAGCCTAAACTTCCCCTGGCACAGCTTGAGACTGTGTCCTCTTGTTCTGGTGCTGGTTGCCTGGGAGAAGAGACCAACCCCCACCTGGCTACAACTTCCTTTCAGGTAGTTGTAGACAGCAATAAGGTCTCCTCTGAGCCTCCTCTTCTGCAGGCTAAGCAACCCCAGCTCCCTCAGCCTCTCCTTGCAGGGCTGTGCTCCAAACCCCTCCCCAGCTTTGTTGCCCCTCTAAATCTTAAATACCATGTAAAGGGGCAAGTTTCAACTTTAAACCCATCCCTGGAGACAAAAGTAGCAAAGATAACACAGCTTTTCAGAATAATTTGCAGGGTATAGATGAAATCTGAGCCATGAAAGACAAAAGAACATTCTTCTTCTTTTTTCATGATTATGTGACAATGAAACCTTAATTAGCTTTACAATTCCACAAATCAGAAAGCAATACTGAGAATTTTATGAGCTTGCTTCAGCTCTTGCTCAGTGCCTCTGAATATTGTGTGTACTCTGAGAGGCTGCAGGGAAGGGTTTCACAAGAACTGTCACTAAACAACTGTAGTGTTTGGTGTGGGTGTTTGCCCTACTGTGCCATTAGTGTTCTGGTGAAGTCTTCATTGTTAGAAAATCCTGGAAAGTATTAATAACAACTAGAACTAACAATGGCTGCTGTGTCAGCTTGTCACTTCAACTTACTTGATTTGGGGACTGCAGAGAAACAAAGGATAGCCTCAGTTTTCTGTTTCCCATGGTTCTCAAGGTTCTGCTTCCCCCATGCCTTCTGCTCTGAAGTCTCTCATGATTTTATTCCTGGTTCTTTGATCCTACCTCAGGCCTCAGCCTTAGAGCTGTCATCATTCTTATCCTGTGTGCCTATGAATGATAGAGTGGATTACCCCTCCGTGCTCGGTAGCAAGGCTGTACTATGATTAATGTTTCAAACTTCTGTTTAAACAGGTTTGGCTGAAAAAAAAATGAACAGAAAAATAGCCTGCAGGTGATTTTAACTTGGCTCAATACCTGAGTAAAGCTTTCTGTGTGGCCACAGAAACACTTGCCCAGGAACAACTGAAGGGGTGGAGTTGGGGAAAGGAGAGCAATGAGGACCAGCAGTAGCTGAAAAGGTTCCATCAAGTCTGCCTTCAGCCTGGTTGTCTGCTGACCTTGTTGCTCTCTACAACTACCTGAAGGGAGGTTGTAGCCAGGTGGGGGTTGGTCTCTTCTCCCAGGCAACCAGCACCAGAAGAAGAGGACACAGTCTCAAGCTGTGCCAGGGGAAGTTTAGGCTGAATGTTAGGAAGAAATTCTTCATAGAAGGAGAGATTGGCCATTAGAATGTGTTGCCCAGGGAGGTGGTGGAGTCACCATCCCTGGAGATGTTTAGGAAGAGACTGGATGGGGTGCTTGGTGCCATGGTTTAGTTGCTGAGATGGTGTTGGGTGATAGGCTGGACTTGATGATCTCTGAGGTCTTTTCCAATCTGGTCTGATCTATTCTATTTCTATTCTCTATTCTCTATTCTCTATTCTCTATTCTCTATTCTCTATTCTCTATTCTCTATTCTCTATTCTCTTCTATTCTATTCTATTCAGGAGCCAATGTGACCTTTAGCCAGAGCAGATGTGGTCAGCAGTTGTGTATTCTAAGAGTGATCTTGCTGTGTTTTCAGCTCTCACAGAATCACAGAATGTTAGGGGTTGGAAGGGTTGGAAGATCCTCCAGTCCTTCCAGAGCAGGGTCACCTAGAGCAAGCCACACAGGAATGCATCCAGGCAGGTTTTGAATATCTCAGGAGAAGGACATTCCACAACCTCTTTGGGCAGCCTGTTCCAGTGCTCTGCCAGTTTATAACCTTCTGCAAACCATTTACCCTCTGTTGTTTTGAGTCGTAACACTGCAGTGGCTAATTTCTCAATAGGGCATGACTGTGGCAGAGCTTTTACCAATGGAGACACTAATGTGAAGACACAAAGAAATGCCCCAGGAAATAATGAGTGCTAGATATGTTGTTGAATTTACCAGATTGCATGGAGACTCCCTGCAGGATGCTTAGTTGTGCATTTATTTAATGTTTTGTCAGCTCTAGCAATTTCTACCTCTCCCTTTTCTGACAGCTTATTCCTGCTTTGCCTGTATGGAATGGAATAGAATAGAATAGAATAGGACCAGGTTGGAGAAGACCTCAGAGATCATCGAGTCCAACCTATCACCCAACACCATCTAATCAACTAAACCATGGCACCAAGTGCCTCAGCCAGGCTGTTCCTAAACACCTCCAGTGAAGGTGACTCCACCACCTCCCTGGGCAGGACAGTCCAATGGCCAATCTCTCTTAGTGGGAAGAATTTCTTCCTAACATCCAGCCCAAACCTCCCCTGGCACAACTTGAGACTGTGTCCTCTTGTTCTGGTGCTGGTTGCCTGGGAGAAGAGACCAACCCCCACCTGGCTACAACCTCCCTTCAGGTAGTTGTAGAGAGCAAGAAGGTGTCCCCTGAGCCTCCTCTTCTCCAGGCTAAGCAACCCCAGCTCCTTCAGCCTCTCCTTGTAGGGCTGTGCTCCAGGCCCCTCCCCAGCTTTGTTGCCCTTTTCTGGGCACCTTCCAGCAGCTCAACATCTTTCCTAAACTGAGGGGCCCAGAACTGGACACAGGACTCAAGGTACAGTCTAACCAGTGCAGTGTACAGGGGCAGAATGACTTCCCTGCTCCTGCTGGCCACACTATTCCTGATGCAGGCCAGGATGCCATTGGCCTATCTTAGCCACCTATGCACACTCCTGGCTCATGTTCAGCCTACTATTGACCAGTAGCCCAATTCAGTTGCCAGATAGAAGAAAACCCCCAAACTTTCTGAATTCAGTTGCTTGACCTGGCTTACCATACAGCCTGCAAACAGCTGTTACTGAAAAGCTGAAAGCAGCACAGGAACAGATATAGACATACAGATCCAGCTATGACTGGGTAGGTTTAGACTGGATATTAAGAAGCATTTTTTTCCCTAGCAAGAGTGGTCAGGGATTGGAATGTGCTGCCCAGGGTGGTGGTGGAGTCACTGAGCCTGGATGTGTTTAAAGGTGGCTTGGATGTGGTGCTTGAGGAGAAGGTTTAGGGGTGAATGCTGTAGAGCAGCATTGTTGACTGGACTTGGTGATCTTGAGGGACTTTTCCAACCTGAATGTTTCTGTGATTTGGGAACAAGATGCTGCTGCTTCCAGAAAAGACATATCAAGAGCCATACCCTCAGTGGCTCCTGAGTTTGAGAGCCAGACCCTTGAGCTACCTTGAACAATCCACAGCATGAGGAAAAGAGTTGCTGAAAGCATCTTCCCTCTCCTTACTGCTTCTTGTAGCATGCTTTCAAAATAATTTCTAGTACTCAAAACAACCACTTAAGTGAGTTACAGAATGTACTGATGAGCTCTGGCTATGGTAATGTGATTGCAGAGAAGAGAAGTCAATGTTGCAGAAGGAGTAATTTCTGCAAAGGATTTGTCTGTAAATGTAAAATGGCCTCTGAGAGAGTGATGAGGACCACGGCCACGTGTGATTATAATGGGACACTTCGAATTCACATTTGAGTGAACTCTGGGTGACTGGCATGAGGACATCAGACCCTCTGCTTTCAAGCAGTGTGCAGCCCCTTTTGGAAGATTAAAATCAGTTAGCATACTGGTTTCAGAGCATACACTGCATTGCATATGCCTGCTTCAGTGAGTATTTGGTATAAAACCAGGTTGGAGAAGACCTCAGAGATCATCGAGTCCAACCTATCACCCAGCACCATCTAATCAACTAAACCATGGCATCAAGTGCCTCAGCCAGGCTCTTCCTAAACACCTCCAGTGATGGTGACTTCACCACCTCCCTGGGCAGCACATTCCAAGGGCAAATCTCACTTTCTGTGATGAACTTCTTCCTAACATCCAGCCTAAACCTCCCCTGGCACAGCTTGAGACTGTGTCCTCTTGTTCTGGTGCTGGTTGCTTGGGAGAAGAGAGCAACCCCCACCTGGCTACAGCCTCCCTTCAGGGAGTTGCAGAGAGCAAGAAGGTCTCCCCTGAGCCTCCTCTTCTCCAGGCTAAGCAACCCCAGCTCCCTCAGCCTCTCCTTGTAGGGCTGTGCTCCAGACCCTCCCCAGCTTTGTTGCCCTTCTCTGGGACTCTCTAGCCACTGAAGGACTTTTCTTTATGGTTATGATTCAGATTGGATGTTAGGAAGAAGCTCTTCCCCATGAGGGTGGTGAGACACTGGCACAGGTTGCCCAGGGAGGTGGTGGAAGCCTCATCCCTGGAGGATTTGCAGCCAGGCTGGATGTGGCTGTGAGCAATCTGCTGTAGTGTGAGGTGTCCCTGGCCATAGCAGTGGGGTTGGAACTGGCTGATCCCTTGAGGTCCCTTCCAACCCTGATAATTCTATGTTTCTATACCAATTAAGTCTCAATTTCCCTTAACCTACAACAGACCATTAAAGCGTGGGGAACCAGAGTTAAAAATATGTCACGAATGGAATGGAATGGAATGGAATGGAATGGAATGGAATGGGAATGAGAGAGTAGAGTAGAGTAGAGAGAGTAGAGTAGAGTAGAGTAGAGTAGAGTAGAGTAGAGTAGAGTAGAGTAGAGTAGAGTAGAGTAGAGTAGAGTAGAGTTAACCATGTTGGATAAGACCTTTGAGATCATCTGTTTGTCTTTTTCTTCAGACTCCATTTTCAGCAAGGGGTTTGGTGGGTTTTTTTCCTCCCCATGATTATCCTGAAGATCAGAATTGCATCCTAAATACATTTTAACATCCTCCTATGCCTGCCACTGACGCCAAATAAATGATGTTAAGATTGCCACAGACCTGCCAGTTTATTTTTGAGATGATTGGTCTCTTAAGTAGCTGTAAATAAGGCTAATCAAGTTGGAGATTTTTGTTTTAATCATCTTTTCATCCTTCAGTAGATGAAGTGATATGTCCATGCTCCACTTGAACATTATCCTGGAATACTTAATTTATGGAGCACACATGACTGAGCACTGAAACTCTGCCAAGTGTTACGGTAATGCCTGGGTGATCCTGTCTCTTCTTGTTTGTCAGAGCTTCTCTAGAGACTGCACATTCTGCTTGGCTTTGTTTAATCTCTGAGCAGCTGGTGTTTAGAAGCTGAGTCATTTCTAAGTTATTATATGTATATATATGTATGTGTATATATATATGTATGTATGTATATACATATATAGGTGTAGGGTGCATCCAAAAAGAGTGTCCAGCAGGTCTAGGGAGGTTCTTCTCCCTCTCTGTGTCCAGTTTTGGGCTCCCCAGGTCAAGAGAGACAGAGACCTGCTGGAGAGAGTCCATCAAGGAGCCGTGAGGATGCTTAGGGGACTTGAGCATCTGCCTTACCAGGAGAAACTGACAGCCCTGGGGCTGTTTAGTCTGGAGAAGAAAAGGCTGAGAGGGATCTGATCAATGTCTTTCAATAGCTGAGGGGTGGGTGTCAAGTGCAGGGGGCCAAGCTCTCCTTGGTGGTGCACAGCAACAAGACAAGGAACAACAGGTTCAAACTTGGACATAGAAGATTTCAGCTCAACATGAGGAGAAACTTCTTTACAGCAAGGGTGCCAGAGCCCTGGAGCAGGCTGCCCAGAGAGGTTGTGGAGTCTCCTTCTCTGGAGACTTTCAAAACCCACCTGGATGAATTCCTGTGTGCACTACCCTGGGTGATCTTGCTCTGGCAGGGGGTTGGACTGGTGGATCTCTTGAGGTCCCTTCCAACCTCTAACACTCCATGATTCTGTGATTGTGCTGTGTACATATCTCTGGCAGGCTGAGCCTGGCTGGATACTAGATGCCTACCAAAGCCACTTTGTCAAGGCTGAAAGGAGTCCTTCCTCTCTATAACTACCTGAAAGCAGGTTGCAGGGAGGTGAGTGTCCAAGTAGCAAGTGATAGGATGAGAGCAAATGCCCTCAAGTTGAATCAGGGGAAGTATTTAACAGATGTGTGGATGTGGTGCTTAGGGACATAGTTTAGTGGTGGACTTGGCAGTGCTGGATTAAAGGTTGGAGTCCATGAGTTGAAAGGTCTTTTCCAACCTAGATAATTCTATGATTCCTTGTCTCTCTGGTGCAGCAGGACATTTATCTGGTTTATCCTTATGCTTTATCTACTTTTGCCTTGAAAACACACGAGGATGGAAGCCCCACAACATCCCTGGGTAACCTGGTTTCATTTCCTGATGAATTTCATGCTGGAAAATGTTCTGGATCCTGTCTGAACATCTCTTACTTTGGCTTTTGTTAATTGTGTCTCATTGTTGTTGATTCTCTCTGCGAGCAGATTCCGTACACTTAAGTTGTCAGAACAGCCAAAAACTTGAGAATTCTGTGTTCCAAGCTAATGATTTTGTTTCATAAGCTCATTACAGTGTTCCTGAGAGTCAGAAGGGCTAGGTCTGAAGGGGAAGAAAGGTAGGATAATCAGGAGGCTGGAGCACCTCTGAAACAGAAACAGACTGAGAGAGTTGGGGCTGGTCGGTCTGGAGAAGAGAAAGCTTCAAGGAGACCTAATTGTGGCCTTCCAGTATCTGAAGGGGGCTACAAGAAAGCTGGGGAGGGACTTTTGAGGGTGTCAGGGAGTGATAGGACTGGAGGGAATGGAGCAAAACTAGAAATGGGTAGATTCAGATTGAATGTTAGGAAGAAGTTCTCGCCCATGAGGGTGGTGAGAGCCTGGCACAGGTTGCCCATGGAGGTGGTGGAAGCCTCCTCCCTGGAGGTATTTGCAGCCAGGCTGGATGTGGCTGTGAGCAACCTGCTGTAGTGTGAGGTGTCCCTGCCCATGGCAGGGGAGTTGGAACTGGCTGATCCTTGAGGTTCCTTCCAACTCTAACAATTCTGTGATAAAGAAAGGGAAGAAGGAGAAGATAAAGAAGAAAGCTTTCTCCTGTATGGTGTCACAGCATCACTAAGCTGGTTCATCTGCTGATGAAATCTCAGCTTTGGCTTGTACAGAGTTGAACTTTGAAACTGTTAATTTGGGCTTAAATGTAACCTGAAAGCCAGAGCTGATGTCAGCCTCAATAAACAATGAAGGTTTTGCAGCTGTTTGATGTCGCTCTGTAGATTGCATAGTTCTTCCAAAAGAGTGTGTTTGTTCATTCCTGTCGATGTGCTCACACTCTCCTACAGTAACAATCCTTTGTGGTTTTGTTTCTCCAGTCAAGGCCTCTTGCCCTGCAGGACATTCTGTGAGGCTGCAAAGAAGGCTGTGAACCAGTCCTGGGGATGGTTAATGCGTCTTGGCCAGAGTTCCTGAGGTGCTCCCAATTCCAAAGCAAACCTGAAAATGACAGTGCTGCAAGGGTATGCTTCTCACCACACCAAGAAAAAGGCAGGCAGTGTATGTTTCCATTCTTTCCTGTTGCACTCTATTCATCAGTAACCTATTTAATAATCTATTTGTTGTTGTTGCTGTTGTTGTTGTGTAGGGAAAGGTCTGGGGTGAAATTGTTGCTCCTGGTTCTGTTATTAAGTTCCTTCACATTACTGCTATGAAGTGGGTTTGTCATTGGGTTATAGTTTTGCCTTAACTGTTTAGGCTGAATCTTTTTTTTCAGTCTTCTATTGATTTGAGGCTTCTTTGGGTTTCATCAAAAATTCTGAGCTGTTTCAAGGAGAAGGAAAAAAGTAGGGGTAAAGTGATCATCAAATAGAATCTTAGAGTTACTTAGCACTGATAGGCCACACCTTGAGTCCTGTGTCCAGTTCTGGGCTCCTCAGTTTAAGAAGGACATTGAGACACTTGAACGTGTCCAGAGAAGGGCAACGAGGTTGGGAGGGGTCTGGAGCACAGCCCTGTGAGGAGAGGCTGAGGGAGCTGGGGTTGCTTAGCCTGGGGAAGAAGAGGCTCAGGGGAGACCTTCTTGCTCTCTACAGCTGCCTGAAGGGAGGTTGTAGCCACAGTATCACAGTATCACTAAGGTTGGAAGAGACCTTGAAGATCATTGAGTCCAACCTGTCCCCACAGACCCCATGACTAGATCATGGCACCAAGTGCCACGTCCAATCCAGGAGGGGGTTGGTCTCTTCTCCCAGGCAACCAGCACCAGAACAAGAGGACACAGTCTCAAGCTGTGCCACTGAAGGTTTAGGCTGGAGGTGAGGAGAAAGTTCTTCACAGAGTAATTTGCCCTTGGAATGTGCTGCCCAGGGGGTGGGCACATCCCTGGAGGTGTTCAAAAGGGGATTGGATGTGGCACTTGGAGCCATGATTTAGTAGTCAGGAGGTGTTAGGTATTTAGTAATAGGTTGGACTTGATGATCTCTGAGGTCTTTTCCAATCTTATTGACTCTATGATTCTATGGTTCTAGCTTGGATAAGATCTTTATGACAATCAGGGCCAGCCATAAACCTAGCCCTGCCAAACCCACCACTAAACCATGACCATAGCTGCACATCTTCTCAGGATCTCAGGTAGTGATAGGACTAGGGGGAACGGAATGAAGCTGGAAATGGGGAGATTCAGGCTAGATGTGAGGAAGAAGTTCTTCACCATGAGAGTGGTGAAGCCCTGGAATGGGTTATCCAGGGAGGTGGTTGAGGCCCCGTCCCTGGAGGTGTTTAAGACCAGGCTGGACGAGGCTCTGGCCAGCGTGATCTAGTGTAGGGTGTCCCTGCCCATGGCAGGGGGTGGAACTAGATGATCCTTGTGGTCCCTTCCAACCCTGACTGATTCTATGATTCTATGATCTTTTAAATACCTCAAGGGATGGTGACTCAGCTGCTTCCCTGGGCAGCCTGTTCCAATGCTTTGCAACCCTCTTGATGCAATTATTCCTAATATCCAACCTAAGCCTCCCCTGGCACAACTTGAGGCCATTTCCTCTTGTCCTAAATATGCCCTTTAAAAATGTTCTGCTTAACTTTTACTTTGCTGAGCTCTAGTGACCACAGGATTATTGTTTGGAGCAGGAACCTGATGCACAGGCCAGATTTCAAGTGTCTCTGTAGTTTTTTTCTTGTTGCAAAAATGAGCCCAGCAGTGACTGAAAGGTAAACTTCTCAAAAATGATGGTTTGTATATACCCACACATAGAATCATAGAACCACAGAAGTGGTTAGGTTGGCAAAGACCCTTACAATCATCCAGCCCAAGTGCTAACCTAACACTGCTAGGCTGTTGTGGTTGAATGGGCAGATGTGGTTTAATGTTGCTCCAAAAGGGGCAAAAGAATAATGCTCACACAAAGGACTGGATGGTGTGGAAGGTTTAAATGGAAATGCTCTTTATAAACTACAATGGGTGCAGTACAAAGCATATAACATACACCAGAATTCACAGTATGGAAAGTTTAAATGGAAATGCTATTTATAAACTACAGTGCTACGGTACAAAGCATCACAAAGCATAGAGAACACACCAAAATCCGTAGTCTGGGCTTAACACAGCAGCTCATCAAGCCAAAGCTTCACACAAACCTCCCTCTATACCAGGCCAACAAATTCCAGGCTTTCATGCCCCACTCTCTACCAGGACTCTCTCCCTCCATACCACTCCATTGGTGACCCCCAGCCCCCTGATATTTATAGACATTGATTAGATCCCCTCTCAGTCTTCTCCTCTGCAGACTGAACAGCCCCAGGTCTCTCAGCCTTTACTCCTAATGCAGTGCTCCAGTCCCTTCATCATCCCTGTAGCCCTCTGTTGGAGACTCTCAAGTAGATCCCTGTCCCTCTTGAACTGAGAACCCAGAATTGAATGCACTATTCTAGGTGGGGCCTCACTAGGGCAGAGTAGAGGGGGAGGAGAACCTCTCTTGATCTGCTGGACACACTCCTCTTAATGCACCCCAGGATACTCACTAAGAAATTTCTCACTAAGGGAAAATACTTAGAGCCAGCTGTGAGATTCACTGCCCTTACCTGGCTGGCCATGAAGACTCAGGTTGCTTATTAGCAGTTCTGACATCCTGTTGCATAAAACAAAAGGCATCTTTAGTTCATGAACTGCTGTGCATGATGCCTGGATATGAATAATTTTCACCTGGAATGATAGATTCATTTTGGATTTAAAGGAATCATTCCCATGTGACTCCTCCATGACTGGAAAAGGAGAGGCCAGGCTAACTGGGCTGTGTCTCCTACAGAAATCCATTCATAGAATCAAAGAATCATAGAATCATTAAGTTTGGAAAAGACCTCAGAGATCATCAAGTCCAACCTATCACCCAACACAATCTAATCAACTAAACCATGGCACCAAGCACCCCATCCAGTCTCTTCCTAAACACCTCCACCTCCCTGGGCAGGACAGTCCAATGGCCAATCTCGCTTGCTGGGAAGACTTTCTTCCTCACCTCCAGCCTAAGGCTCCCCTGGCACAGCTTGAGACTGTGTCCCCTTGTTCTGGTGCTGGTTGTCTGGGAGAAGAGACCAACCCCCACCGGGCTACAACCTCCCTTCAGGGAGTTGTAGACAGCAATGAGGTCTCCCTGAGCCTCCTCTTCTCCAGGCTAAGCAACCCCAGCTCCCTCAGCCTCTCCTCACAGGGCTGTGCTCCAGACCCCTCCCCAGCTTTGTTGCCCTTCTCTGGACACGTTCAAGTGTCTCAATGTCCTTCTTAAGCTGGGGAACCCAGAACTGGCCAAGGACTCATGCTGTAATTGAATATTTCTTCCTGCAGTTTGGATGTTTGAAAGAATGTACTTCTCTGGATGCAGCAGACCCAAACAGCAGGGTTCAGTTCCCTGTTCCAATCCCTTTTTGCCTAGTGCTCAGCCCAAAGTGTTTTTCAAGCTCTCCTCAGGGCTCAGTTCCTGGAAATTCTAAGAGCACATCCTTGGCATATGGCTACTGGTGTCCCAACTTTGTGGTTTCTTCTGGAGACCAATGGTTCCAGATTACGTGCAGTGAAGCCCTCCCTGCCCACATATGCCTTGCATGTAATTTGTTTTGTGTGATGATGTGATTCTCTTTTGGGGCTTTAGTTATTTCTTGTATTTGTCAAAAATAAGCTCTGGCTGCTATACCTGCTTGGTTTCTGGCAGTGTCTCCCAGTCCAAAGCAAATTTTCCTCTTGATTTCTTTTGTCTGATTGTGTCTAAATATTCCATATCCTTTACATTTCCTGAATGGAAAATTATTACTTGAATAATAATTATCATAGAATCAACAAGGTTGGAAAAGACCTCAGAGATCATCAAATCTAACCTATCACCCAACACCTCAGGACTAACTAAACCATGGCTTCAAGTGCCACGTCCAATCCCTTTTTGAACACCTCCGGGGACGGTGACTCCACCACCTCCCTGGGCAGCACATTCCAATGGCAAATTGTTCTTTCTGGGAAGAACTTTCTCCTCACCTCCAGCCTAAACTTTCCCTGGCACAGCTTGAGACTGTGTCCTCTTGTTCTGGTGCTGGTTGCCTGGGAGAAGAGACCAACCCCCACCTGGCTACAACCTCCCTTCAGGTAGTTGTAGAGAGCCAAAAGGTCTCCCTGAGCCTCCTCTTCTCCAGGCTAAACACCTCCAGCTCCCTCAGCCTCTCCTCACAGGGCTGTGCTCCACACCTCTCCCCAGCCTCATTGCCCGACTCTGGACATGTTCAAGTGTCTCAATGTCCTTCTTGAATTGAGGAGCCCAGAACTGGACAGAGGACTCAAGTATGGCCTAACCAGTGCTGAGTACAGGGCAGAATGACTTCCCTGCTCCTGCTGGCCACACTATTCCTGATGCAGGCCAGGATGCCATTGGCCTTCTTTGCCACCTGGGCACACTGCTGGCTCATGTTCAGCCTACTGTCACCCAGAACCCCAGGTCCCTTTCTCCCTGGCTGCTCTTCAGCCACTCTGACCCCAGCCTGTAGCACTGCCCGGGGTTGTTGTGGCCAATGTGCAGCACCCTGCGCTTGGACTTGTTGAATACCATCCTGTTGGACTGTGCCCATCTGTCCAGCCTGTCTCATTGCAGAGCCCTCCTACCCTCTGACAGAGTGACACTGTGTGTCAAATAGTTGTCTTCTGGCATTCACTGAGTTACAAAAATGTTTAAGGAATCATTCCCCTCCAGAAAGGTGTCTGTGCTGAAGTCATTGTTAACTGTCAGCCTTGTGATCTTTTTCCCTGAAGACCTAGGCTTGGAAAATCCATCTGTTTTGGCTTTAGTTGGCTACTTTTCCCCACTGTGGGGGAGGGAAATCCTATCCTAAGATCAAATTTCAACAGCTCCTCCATACAGGTACTTCTTAGTGGTCATGGGAGATCGAAGCTCACTGCAATACTCAGCCTGGACAGCTGGTTTAGAAACCACAATAGTTAGATGAAAATGCCAGTTTGCACCTGCTTGGATTTGGTTAGTCTGGGGTTTACTGCTGAAGTGCATCAGGTACAACTCCTGGTCCTAGCCATCCATTTATTTCTCCTTGCCCTGAGAAGTTCTTTTCTTCTCTTTTCCCAGCGCTGTGCGGAGGAGAGGAGAGTTTCATGTGTGCCAGTGGGGTCTGCATCCCAGGGAAACTGCAGTGTAATGGCTACAATGACTGTGATGATTGGAGTGATGAGGTCCACTGCAGTAAGTTTCTGAAACCTTGCAGTCTTCTGTTGAAACACTGATTCGGGATGGGATGGGATGGGATGGGATGGGATGGGATGGAATGGAATGGGATGGAATGGGAATGGAATGGAATGGAATGGAATGGAATGGAATGGAATGGAATGGAATGGAATGGAATGGAATAGAATAGAATAGAATAGAATAGAATAGAATAGAATAGAATAGAATAAGCCAGGTTGGAAAAGACCTACAAGATCACCGAGTCCAACCTATCACCCAACACCATCAAATCAACTAAACCATGGCACCAAGTGCCCCATCCAGTCTTTTCCTAAACACCTCCAGTGATGGTGACTCCACCACCTCCCTGGGCAGCACATTCCAAAGACCAATCTCTCTTTCTATGAAGAACTTCTTCCTAACATCCAGCCTAAACCTCCCCTGGCACAGCTTGAGACTGTGTCCTCTTGTTCTGGTTTTTCTGTGTTAACAAAACCATCCCTGATCTGCTAAAACCTTTAGAAAAGCTGAGCAAAAGTACACAAAGAAAACAATGAAGGGGTGTGTGTGTGGGGGGGGGGAAAGGATAACAAAAGGAAAATGGCTAAATGGGGACATGATCCCATAAAACAGTGCTTTGGAAAATGTCAGCCTGGAGGTTGGCTTCCAGGCTGTGTGATTTAGGCTTACCTCAAAAGGTTTGTCCTCATTATTGATTTAAGAGCTTGGGCATTCCAAGACTCACAAAGCTGCTTTTAAGGAAGTTGCTGATTGATTTTTATCGTGGATACTCCAGGGAATAAATGATTGGCAGCAATTTCCTCCTGCTCTCAATATAAATGAGGCCAGAGGTTCCTCTTACTTTAATAGCCTATAATTTGTTTGAGGAAGATTGTTCTGATTACTGTTACATAAGCAATACTGCATGGTTTTATCCTTGCTTTTTTCCTGTCAGGGTTAACTTCAGTGCTTTTTAGTGTAAGATACCACATGTAAAGGCTGTGGCTCTCAAGTTCCATCAGAAAAGGGAAAGAAGAAATCAGCAATAGAAAAATATAAATCTTGCGTGTCTTGAAACGTCAATGTTGTGGAGTTCAGAAGTTAAGGTTACCTTTAAAGATGTTGAGTGGCTGGAATGTGCCCAGAGAGGGGCAACAAAGCTGGGGAGGGGCCTGGAGCACAGCCCTGTGAGGAGAGGCTGAGGGAGCTGGGGTTGCTTAGCCTGGAGAAGAGCAGGCTCAGGGAGACCTTCTTGCTCTCTACAACTACCTGGAAGGAGGTTGTAGCCAGATGGGGGTTGGTCTCTCCTCCCAGGCAACCAGCACCAGAACAAGAGGACACATTCTCAAGCTGTGCCAGGGGAGGTTCAGGTTAGATGTTAGGAAGAAGATCTTCCCAGAAGGAGAGATTGGCCATTGGAATGTGCTGCCCAGGGTGGTGGTGGAGTCACCATCACTGGAAGTGTTTAAGAAGAGCCTGGATGAGGTACTTGGTGCCATGGTTTAGCTGATTAGATGGTGTTGGGTGATAGGTTGGACTCGGTGATCTTGAAAGTCTTTTCCAACCTACTCTACTCTACTCTACTCTACTCTACTCTACTCTACTCTACTCTACTCTACTCTACTCTACTCTACTCTCCTCTACTCTACTCTCCTCTCCTCTACTCTCCTCTGCTCTACACTACTCTGCTCTATTCTGCTCTGCTCTCCTATTCCTATTCCTATTCCTATTCCTATTCCTATTCCTATTCCTATTCCTATTCCTATTCCTATTCCTATTCCTATTCCTATTCCTATTCCTATTCCTATTCCTTTCTCCTTCTCTTCTCTTCTCTTCTCTTCTCTTCTCTTCTCTTCTCTTCTCTTCTCTTCTCTTCTCTTCTCTTCTCTTCTCTTCTCTTCTCTTCTCTTCTCTTCTCTTCTCTTCTCTTCTCTTCTCTTCTCTTCTCTTCTCTTCTCTTCTCTTTCTCTTCTCTTCTCTTCTCTTCTCTTCTCTTCTCTTCTCTTCTCTTCTCTTCTCTTCTCTTCTCTTCTCTTCTCTTCTCTTCTCTTCTTCTAATGGAAGGAACTAGCTACCCTGTACTACATATTGTTGCAAATATCTTGAAGCAAGTGTATGCTAAGACTGTGAGATTTTCTTCAAGTGACTCCTGTTTCCTTGCAAGGAAGTTTGTTTCCTTTTTGTTTACCCTTTCTGTGTGGGTCTAAGAGCTGCCATAACCTAAAGGACACTGCTGCAACTACAGAAATAGGACTGTAAACAGGAATTTGGGATATGGATGAAAATTAAAGAGCAAGGTTGTCCAGAGGAAACAACACAGGAAAAAACCAGCCAGCTTGGTTTCATTTGCACGAGGGGCAGTGCAAGCACAGAAACTGCCTGTTGCTAACTGATCCATAAGGGTAAGGGTTGCCAGAGTATTGCATGCTGTTGCTTACACAAAGCAAGTACTGGGTAGGATGTTAGACTCAGCTGGCTATTGTTCTGCTTACATGAAACTAGAACTTAAATATTTTCTTTGAGTGTGGGGATTTTTTGGTATTTGCTGTTTCACGCCCTATGGTCTTTTGAAGCTAAATTAACTCCTGACCCTGAAGCTCATGGCTCAGCCATATTATTTTCCCTTTATGTCCTTCTCATTGTCCTTCTTATTGTGCTATAAATGCTGTTTGGACTTTGTAAGTGTGGTGGGTAGATATTTCCACCCCCAAATTAACTTTGCCAGACCAGCTCAGTATGAAGCAAATGGAAGCTGTATGCACAGGCAAACCTACACTCTGCAATGGGATGCACTGAATGTGTACAAAATACACAGGAGTTACAATATTATACAGATATTTACAATTAGCAAACAACACCTCCCCCTCCCTCCCCAGGTCAAAGAGACCAGGGAAACTGTTCCACTGCCCTCCCACGCCCTGTCCCAAGAGAGAAAAGAGCAGAGAGAAAGCAATGGTTAGATTTCACTAAAGTAGAATCATAGAATCAATAAGGTTGGAAAAGTCCTCAGAGATCATCAAGTCCAACCTGTCACCCAGCACCTCCTGACAACTAAGCCATGGCTCCAAGTGCCACGTCCAATCCCTTTTTGAACACCTCCAGTGATGGTGACTCCACCACCTCCCTGGGCAGCACATTCCAATGGCCAATCTCTCTTTCTGGGAAGAACTTTCTCCTCACCTCCAGATGAAAATAATGCAGCCAAGGTCAACCAGAAGCAGATTAATCTCTCCTGAGCAAAGCAAGCAGCGAAGAGATCAGAAAAGAGAAAGAATTGGTTTGGTACAGCCAATCTTACAGCAGATATTTCCCCAATGAATTTGTTTAGAATAATCTTTAGTTTTCTTTTTCACACCCAGGAGTGATTTAACTCAATTTAACTAAATTTTGAAGGCATAGCCTAAAAACACCACAGTAAGATAATGTCATGGTTTAGTTGATTAGATGGTGTTGGGTGATAGGTTGGACTCAATGATCTTGAAGGTGTTTTCCAACCCATTCCATTCCATTTTCCAATTCCATTCCATTCCATTCCATTCCATTCCATTCCATTCCAATTCCATTCCATTCCATTCCATTCCATTGTGTGGTTTTGTTTGCTCATTTTCTTGGTGGTTGGTTTGGGTGGGTTTTGTTTGTTTGGGCTGGCCAAGGAGGTGGTGGAGTCACCATCCCTGGAGGGTTGGACGTGGCACTTGGTGCCATGGTCTAGAGGTCATGAGGTTTGTGGTGACAGGTTGGACTTGATGATCTTCGAGGTCTTTTCCAACCTTATTGATTCTAGGATTCCATTCCATTCCATTCTAATGTGAAACTTGTAGAAAACATGAATGCTTCTGTGGGGGAAGGGAAGGAAGGGATTAATCTTCTAGAATTGAAATTGGTGAAGCCTTGAGAAACTTCAAGGTAGAGCACTCTGCTGGGATGCGGAACACTTGGCTGATGTGAGGGGTAGAGACCCCAGTGCACGTTCTGGAAGGGTGTTGCACCTGTCTGTGTGCAATATACTCAGAAGGACAGAACCACAGAATGTTAGGGGCTGGAAGGGTCCTCGAAAGATCATCCAGTTCAACCCCCCTGCCAGAGCAGGATCACCCAGAGCAGGTCACACAGAAACACATCCAGGCAGGTTTTGAATATCTCCAGAGAAGGAGATTCCACAACCCCCTGGGCAGCCTGCTCCAGGGCTCTGGCACCCTTGCAGGGAAAACATTTTTTCTCATGTTCACATGGAACTTCCTATGCCTCAGCTTCCACCCTTGCCTCTTGTGCTGTCACTGGGCATCACCCAGCAGAGCCTGGCTCCAGCCTCTGGGCACTCACCCTGCACAGCTTTATAAACATTAATGAGGTCACCCTTCGGTCTCCTCCGTTCTTTCAAAGTAGGACCACTGTGCAATCAAGAACACAGGAACACACCCCAAGAGGAGAGAAGCAAAAGTTAGCAAGGTTCTTTTGCTCAGTGGTTCAGCATCTCAGCTGGGAGGAGAGACTTGCGTTCCACTCCCTGCTTCTGGAGCTCTTTCTGTGTGTAGTCCAGGAAAGAGCTCATTTCAAATGCCCACATATCCCACTAGGAAAGGTCACAAGGATCTTCCATGGTTCCAGCAGCAGTGATTCAGCTGGAAGAAGAGATTGTGTGCTCAGCTTTTCTATATCCTGGCATTCTGCCAGGGAAAGCCAAATGTGAAGGAAAAGCCAAGAGGAAGGTAGTGAAATTAGGTCACCCATTTCCCAAATACATGAGCTTGTAATCAAAAGTTATTACTAATGAGACCAGACAGTACCAACCCTATTTTCTCTTTTCCCTTCTTCCTAACTGCAATGTAGATTCCACATTTTTATTGAACCTGATGGTATTCAAGCGTTTTGGATATTCTCAGACAATATTTGTCAAGGATTTACTGAAGGCCTAAGCCAAGGAAAGCAAGACTTAACCCACTTAGGGATCATAATTCCTTGATCAGATGGTCTCAGGCCAAATTCTGAGCTCAGGACTGCATAAGACACAAAGCTCATTTGAAACCATTGTAAGATTGAAGGTAGGCTCAAAAGCAGGGTCTGAAAGTCTTGATTTTGCTGTTACAATCTTCAGCTCCACCTAATAGCCACATCAGGGAATAGAATAGAATAGAATAGAATAGAATAGAATAGAATAGAATAGAATAGAATAGAATAGAATAGAATAGAATAGAATAGAATAGACCAGGTTGGAAAAGACCTCAGAGATCATCAAGTCCAACCTATCACCCAATACCATCTAATCAACTAAACCATGGCACCAAGTGCCCCACCCAGTGCTCATGACTGTCCAAGTAATCTAGGCTAGGAAACCCAAAACCTTGCTCAATAAATTTATGTCTATGGAAGACCTCTCACACAAGGACAGGCTGAGGGAGCTGGGGATGTTCAGCCTGGAGAAGAGAAGCTTCTGGGGAGAACTAATAGCAGCCTGCCAGTATCTGAAGGGGGCTACAAGAAGGCTGGAAAGGGACTGTTTCCAAAGGCCTGGAGTGATGAGATGAGGGGTGAAGGTTTGAAATTAGAGGAGAGTAGATTTAGATGGGATGTTAGGAACAGGTTCTGCACCATGAGGGTGGCACAGCACTGGAATAGGTTGCCTGGGGAGGTGGTTGAGGCCTCATCCCTGGAGATATTCAAGGTGAGGCTAGAGAGGGCTCTGGGCAACCTGATCTAGTTGAGGATGTCCCTGAAGACTGCAGAGTTGTTGGACTGGATGATCTTTGGAGGACCCTTCCAACCCAAATGGTTCTATGATTCTATATGTGTAACCAGGTAAACTTCCCCTCATGGTATTGATCAAAAGAAGCATTTGGGAGCAGCAGTATAAAAAACATCTAAAACTGGGTTTGATTTATCTTGCTCTTTAATGTTAGTTTCTAATGAACCATTGACTGTTAGTGCAGCCCTGTAAACTGCAGGGTGTCTTTAGGTAGTCAATCTTGCTTTACTCAGTCTCTGCCAGTGTTCATATGTCAGATCAATATTCCAATAGCACGTTCCCATTTGTTTTGCAGACTGCAGCCATGACCTCTTTCGTTGTAACACAGGAAAATGCCTCAATTACACCTTTGTTTGCGATGGGTATGATGACTGTGGAGACCTCAGTGATGAGCAGAACTGTGGTAAATGGAAGGTTTATGCTTTTCTAAAGCCTTTCAGACAGCAATGTCGCCTAAGCCAGCAGCACCCTTTCCCCTGAAGCCACTCGATGAGCAACACACCACTGCCCTCATTCTTTATGGGCAAGGAGCTCCCAGATTCCATAGGAGATTTGAAAAGGTTTAAAGGAGAGCTCTAGGTTCATCCAAATTGTGATGGCAGTGGTGTTTCAATGCAATCTTCTGATTTGCAGCTTGCATTAAATGAATTCAAGCTGTTAGGGCTTCTCTCTTGCTAACTTGGCTGAATTTAACGCAGATGAAAGCAAACCATGAGAGGCAACACGCTGCTAGCACCAACTGTTTTGTATCTGAACTTGTTTTGAAATAAGCTTCCTAGTGAACTCTGAGTGTTTTGATGACCAAATTCTGCTTCTTCCTAATTCTGTTTTCAATCAGCTCTGCCTGTCCTGCCTTGTTCTAGTTGTCTTTCTACCTACACTTAACATTCCTAGGCAAAAAGAAGGAAAAGGATGAAGTTTTGCCCTAAGAAAGAATAATCTTGGCATGTAAATATTGGAGGACTTTGAAAGACTTTCCTGACTCTGAAATAGGGGAGGGGGGTGTTAAAAGTTAAAATATTGTTTCTGGGTTTGATTTGGTGTGTGGTTTTGTTTGCTCATTTTTCTTGGTGGTTGGTTTGGGTGGGTTTTGTTTGTTTGGGCTGGTCAAGGAGGTGGTGGAGTCACCATCCCTGGAGGTGTTCAAGAGGGGACTGGACGTGGCACTTGGTGCCATGGTTTAGTCATGAGGTCTGTGGTGACAGGTTGGCCTTGATGATCTTTGAGGTCTCTTCCAACCTTGGTGATTCTGTGATAGAATAGAATCGTAGAATCAACCAGGTTGGAAAAGACCTCAGAGATCATCAAGTCCAACCTATCACCTAATGCCTAACACCTCCTGACAACCAAACCATGGCTCCAAGTGCCACATCCAAGCCTTTTTCCAACACCTCCAGGGCACAGTGAATTAAAAAACTAAAAACCGAAGGCAGATGTCTTTTTCCCCCTGAAATTTATCTTTCTTCTCCAAATTCAACCTACTCTAAGATCTTTCACTACTTTTTGTCAGGTTTGCTTGGTTTCTTTTTGTTGGTTTTGTTTTGTTTTCCTTTCATAAACTGTCTTTGATTAAAGGCTTTTCTAAACATTAAGATCTCTCTTGAGATGTTTTTCTCCCTCTAAAATTAAGATTTAACATCCTGTGCAGGACTCAAATGAGATTCGTAGCGCATTTGGCAGGCTGAACTGCGTCCATGCTTCCTGTCTACCTGGATGTAAAGTCAGTTTGCTCAACAGAATGCTTTTTCTTTAGTTGTGGAAGCATTTGGGTAGAAAGAGTAAGATGAAGATTGAAATACAATACAATACAATACACCAGGTTGGAAGAGACGTTCAAGATCATCGCGTCCAACCCATCAACCAATCCAACCCACCTAAGCAACTAACCCATGGCACCAAGCACCCCATCAAGTCTCCTCCTGAACACCTCCAATGAAGGTGACTCCACCACCTCCCGGGCAGCCCATTCCAATGGGCAATCACTCTCTCTGTATAGAACTTCTTCCTAACATCCAGCCTAAACCTGCCCTGGCACATCATAGAATCAATAAGGTTGGAAAAGACCTCAAAGATCATCAATTCCAACCTATCACCCAACACCTCATGACAATTAAACCATGGCACCAAGTGCCACGTCCAATCCCCTCTTGAACACCTCCAGGGATGGTGACTCCACCACCTCCCTGGGCAGCACATTCCAAGGGCCAACAACTCTCTCTGTGAAGAACTTTCTCCTCGCCTCCAACCTAAACTTCCCCATAGATTCTTTGTAGATCATTATGGAAAAGTCTGAGTGTATGCAAAAAAACCCAACCCCATAGTTAGGGATTCAGTGCCAAATAAGGCATACTTACATGCTAATAACATGATCAATGTAAGGAGTGATTTCCTCTGATAGCAAGTGAAAGTGTTGGCTAACTGAAAAATCACTGCACAAGATGGGCAACCTGACCTAGTTGAGGATGTCCAAGAAGACCTCACTGTGGCCTTCCAGTATTTGAAGGGGGCTACAGGAAAGCTGGGGAGGGACTTTTGAGGGTGCCAGGGAGTGATAGGACTGGGGGGAATGGAACAAAAAATAGAGATGGGTAGATTGAGATTGGATGTTAGGAAGAAGTTCTTCCCCATGAGGGTGGTGAGAGCCTGGCACAGGTTGCCCAGGGAGGTGGTGGAAGCCTCCTGCCTGGAGGTTTTTGCAGCCAGGCTGGATGTGGCTGTGAGCAACCTGCTGTAGTGTGAGGTGTCCCTGCCCATGGCAGGGGGTTGGAACTGGCTGATCCTTGAAGTCCCTTCCAATCCTAACAATTCTATGATTCTATGATTCTAGGCATAGAAGAACTGATCAATAATATAAATTCCATGAATAGTAACTTCTCTTTGGTTTTGGTGTTTTTGTCCTCAAATGTGCATTTTATGTAGATTGTAATCCAGTGACACATCATCAGTGTGGAGATGGGAGATGTATAACAGCTGATTGGGTATGTGATGGTGACCATGACTGTATAGACAAATCAGATGAAATCAATTGCTGTAAGTTCCCTTCATCTCTAAATTAGCTTTAATTTATTTTTGTTGTTTGTTTGTTTAAATGAAAGACAAAAATTTGATTTATTAGCACACTTAATAATGGCAAAGCAAAAACTATAAACTTAATTGATTGCAGAAGTTCACACTTTGCAAGCAGACATCTGCAGCAGATTTGTTACTGTGGTTGAGATGCACCAGCAGTGCCTTGTGTTGATTAACTTATCGTTAATTACATTAGAATAGAATAGAATAGAATAGAATAGAATAGAATAGAATAGAATAGAATAGAATAGAATAGAATAGAATAGAATTAACCAGGTTGGAAGAGACTTTTGACATCATCAAGTCCAACCTATCACCCAACACCATCTAATCAACTAAACCATGGCACCAAGCACCCCATCCAGTCTCTTCCTAAACACCTCCAGTGATGGTGACTCCACCACCTCCCTGGGCAGCACAGTCCAATGGCCAATCTCTCTTTCTGGGAAGAATTTCTTCCTAACCTCCAGCCTAAACCTGCCCTGGCACAGCTTGAGACTGTGTCCTCTTGTTCTGGTGCTGCTTGCCTGGGAGAAGAGACCAACCCCCACCTGGCTACAACCTCCCTTCAGGGAGTTGTAGAGAACAGAAAGGTCTCCCCTGAGCCTCCTCTTCTCCAGGCTAAGCAACCCCAGCTCCCTCAGCCTCTCCTCACAGGGCTGTGCTCCAGACCCCTCCCCAGCTTTGTTGCCCTTCTCTGGACACCTTCCAGCAGCTCAACATCTTTCCTAAACTGAGGGGCCCAGAACTGGACACAGGACACAAGGTGAGAGCTAACCAGTGCTGAGTACAGGGCAGAATGACCTCCCTGCTCTTGCTGACCACACTGTTCCTGATGCAGGCCAGGATGCCATTGGCCTTCTTGGCCACCTGGGCACACTGCAGGCTCATGTTCAGCCTACTATCAACCAGTACCCCCAGGTCCCTTTCTGCCTGGCTGCTCTCCAGCCACTCTGACCCCAGCCTGTAGCACTGCCTGGGGTTGTTGTGGCCAATGTGTAGAACCCAGCACTCGGATGTGTTAATCATGATGTTCCCATTAAAGAGTAATGAATGAATGTACAATGCTTGACCTTCCAACCACTGTCATACAATTTTACATGGTATCAAAGAACCTAATCTGAATAAGTACGTGGGTAAAGTAAAGATGGCAATTTTTATACGGGTAAAAGTGACATATTTGTTTGGCTTTTTTATCTTGGAAAAGCTAAACCTTCTTTGCTTGCAAGAGTCCAGTGCAGAGCCACAAATGTGATTAAGGGAGTGGAACATCACCCTTGTGAGGAAAGGCTGAGGGAGCTGGGGCCCTTTAGTTTGGAGCAGAGGAGCCTGAGGGGTGATCTCATTCATGGTTATAAAGATGTGAAGGGCAGAGGTGGGAGGATGGAGCCAGGCTCTGCTCAGGGATGCCCAATGATAGGACAAAGCGCAGTGGGTGCAAGCTGGAGCAGAAGAGGTTCTAATAGAACATAAAGCAGAACTTTTTCACTGTGAGGGTCACAGATCACTGGAACAGGCTGCTCAGAGAGGTTGTGGAGTCTCCTTCTCTGGAGATACTATAAAATTCAAAGCCTGCCTGGATGTGTTCCTGTGTGACCTGCCCTAGGTGATCCTGCTCCAGCAGGGGAGTTGGTCTGGATGATCTCTCCAGCTCCCCTCCAGCCCCTAACATTCTGTGATTCATTTCCACCTGAAATGTGGACCTAATGTGTTGGTCCTACCTGACACATAAAGTTTCAATCCCTGTAATTAGAGCAGCACAGCTGTAGACCATTGAAAACACAGCCTATGAAAGCTGTTCAGTGCTAATCAGGGTTATTGGCTCCTCCTGAAATAACTTCAGGATGAGGGTAAAAAATGAGTAAAACCTTCATTAACCTAAGATGACAAAAATATCACCTTTTGGTTTGGTTTGGTTTGGTGTGCTTTTTCCCTTCAGCATGTCACAGTCAGGGGCTGGTGGAGTGCAGAAATGGGCAGTGCATTCCTAGTGCTTTCCAGTGTGATGGAGACAATGACTGCAAAGATGGAAGTGATGAAGAAAACTGCAGTGAAAGTAAGGATATTCCTCATTTCACTCTTCTCACTGACCCTACCACCTGCCTGCTTTCTTCTCAAGTACCATAGCTAAAAGCTGTCTGACTAATTTACTTTATGCCTTTCAAACAACTCTTTGCTGAGGCTGATTGGTGTCTGCTTTCACACAGCAAGGTGTAGGCAGAGTTTTGTTGGTCCTTAAAAGCATGTTCAAAGAATTAAATGGAGGTGATATTTAGCATAGTGTTTGGTTACCTGAGCCATCTGCAACTTGGCATAAATTAACATACATTCACATTGTCTGCAGCAATGGGAAGTTACTATCACAGCAGTTTGGGTTGTTTGGAGGAGGAATTTTCTCATGCAGACCCCTTTGATCAGAACTTGGGAACTGGAGGGAGGATGTTTTCCTAAGTAAATTAATGATTTATTGGGACTAAGGGAAAATAAATGAGAATATAAGTTTTTACAGCTACATCATAGCTGTTTCATGATGGATTGAAAATGAAGCCAGAGAGTGTCTGGAGCCCTGGAACATACCTTGTGTCCTGTGGTAGTGTGGTTTGTGGAAATTACCCCCAATAGAAGATTGCCAGAGCAGCTCAGTTGAAAGCAAATGAAGTTTAATCAGTTTTCAGACCAAAGGGATTATTTAGACCCTGGAAATCTATTTACATTCTGTCACTTTCTGTTCAAGACCTGTGGAAAATCTGTCTAGGCACAGCCTAAAACTACCACAGGTAGGTACATTTTGATATGCAGAGAGAAACATTCTCATGTTGTGATGGTACATTTTGATATGCAGAGAGAAACATTCTCATGTTGTTGTGGTTTCAGCAGTTGAAGGTATTTTTTTCACATGTCTTCATCCTGTTTCTGGTAAGGCATAGGTTCAGACTGTAGCTTTGCTTTCAGGGTGAGAATTCTTGATGCCCTTTTTGAGTCCTACCTTAAAGAAATGCAAACAGAATACAGACTACTTGAGAATACAGAATTAACCAGGTTGGAAAAGACCTTTGAGATCATCAAGTTCAACCTGTCACCCAACATCATCTAATCAACTAAACCATGGCACCAAGTACTTCATCCAAGCTCTTGAACACTTCCAGTGATGGTGACTCCAGCACCTCCCTGGGCAGCACAGTCCAAAGGCCAATCTCTCTTGCTGGGAAGAATTTCTTCCTAACATCCAGCCTAAACCTCCCCTGGCACAGCTTGAGACTGTGTCCTCTTGTTCTGTCACAGGCTGCCTGGGAGAAGAGACCAACCCCCACCTGGCTGCAGCCTCCCTTCAGGTAGTTGTAGAGAGCAAGAAGGTCTCCCCTGAGCCTCCTCTTCTCCAGGCTAAGCAACCCCAGCTCCCTCAGCCTCTCCTTATAGGGCTGTGCTCCAGACCCCTCCCCAGCTTTGTTGCCCTGTATGAGGATATAGAGACATTGTGTAACAGTGCAAGCCTATCCATCCAGGGATGGTAAATGACCATTGCTTCATCTGTATCTGAATGAGAAAAATGAACCCCTTTGCTACATACCTGAAGGAAATTTAAGGTATGGTATCTGTTAACATTACTAGTGTCATTAATTTGATGACAGTAGAAAGAATCCTACAGGAAGGCTGGAGAGAGGCTTTTCCTAAGAGGGTCTAGCAAGAGGGCAAGGGGGAATGATTTGAAGCTGAAGGAGAGTAAGGTTAGCCTGAATCTGAGGAAGAAGTTCTTCAGTATGAGGGTGGTGAGACTGGAATGGGCTGCCCAGGGAGGCTGTGGCTGCCTCCACTGTGTGTGTGTCCAAGGCCAGGCTGGATGAGGCCTTGAGCAGCCAAGTCTAGTTGAGAGGCAACCCTGTTCATGGCAGTGGGGTTGGAACAGATGATCTCTAAGGTCCCTTCCAACCTAAGCCATTCTGTGATACTCACAGCTGGCTCTGTGATCCCTTCAAGAGCCAGGGTAGAGTGTGGCACTGAGTGTGCTAGGATCAGAGGAATTTACACTGGATCACAGGGGTTCTCAAAGAGTTGAGAAACTCTTCCACTGTGAGATAAGAAGGAGTTGGAGCAAACTTTAAGCATGAATTTTAGTGTCAAGATTTGTGACGGCTTTAGGAGGTTTTGCCTGCCTTTTGAGTTTCATTGAGCAGATGCACCTGTAACATAAGACACTCGCTACAACAGAAGAAAGTATCTCCATTGCTTCAACATGTAACATCTATGTAAATCCACATAGCTATGGATATGATTGCATCATCACTTAATTGGCACAAGGTTGCTGTCAAGGTCACTGAAGCAAGCTGCTGCTTCAACAGCTTCAGGATGCCTAATATAAAGGTGCCATGGCTGAGTGATTAATGGTTGGTGACAGCAGTGCAATGCTACTGTATAAGAAAAAGTGTCAGTAAATCATTTGAAAGATCATGAGGTGGTAAAATCCATCCTCTCCAGTCTCTACTTGCAGAACAGTAAAGTGGTTTTACCAAAGACATGTGGAAAAGGGGATTTATTGGTTTGTAAAGGAGCTATCAGCACTATGAGACAAGGGATTTGTCAGAGAAACTAACTACCCAAGTAATGTGCTCAGGAACTTCTAGATGAAGTGCTGGGTTTAGTTATTCTGAAGTTCATCTTTAGGACCAGAGGCTTTTGGGGTCCCTTGTTGTTGAAGCAGGACACTAAAGCTTCAGCTCTGATGCCCTTTCTTCCGGATGGTTTTTGTTGTCCACCACAACAATCATAAAATGAGAAGCAGATCAACTGAGTGGCACTGAAGAACAATTCCCAGAGGGTATTCTTTTACAGCCAAGACCCTATTGTTCCCTTCCAAATGTGGGGATTTGCCTCCTCGTACTCTGCCAGAGGGTCACGGTGAATGGCTTTCGGAGAGCCGTATTTGTCATTCGGCAACGGGGATATGAATTCTTATGTTAAGCACAGGGGTAAAGAAAAGTGACATCTGGAGAGTGCTGCACACTTTTCTTCCTTACACTTGCTTACTGCACTTTTGCAATGCTGTGGAGCCCTTCCTCAGCTGTGTAAAGGGAATCCTTAACTGGAATGTAAGCTCTGTGTTTTCTCATGGCTACGCTGCAGTCGTTCTTATTAGTCTGGGAAATAATTAGAAGGGTAAATTTCTGTCTTCCTCAGGACAAACCCTCTGTCAGGAGGGAGACCAGAGATGTACTTCCTGTCCTGATCCCTGTGGAACTTCTCCCTGTGAGATGAGAAACAGCCAGACAAACTGCAGTAAGTAGGTCACATGCTCTGGACTGGGTATTTCAGAATGTAACGAGGATGCAGGGTAGGACACAGTAAGTAATACTCGAATTTACTCTCTGGTGCACATGGATAATCATTAAGTATTGAAAAGGACAAAGCTGAAACATAACATTTCATCCTAACTTTTGATTACTAAGGTAGTAAGAGATACTAATAACATTTGGCACTGAGATATTGTCCCTTCTGTGATTTTTTGGGATAGTTTTTAATGGGTGTTTACAGCTCCACTTTTCCTTACCATTTAGTGTTTACAGCTCCACTTTTCCTTACCATTTGATGGCATTCAGTGTTTACCTAGAGAAAACAACACAGTGTAAGTTCTTTGCAGAAGATACTGGTTTATTGTCAAAAGATATGAAGACATGGTCCTGTGTTTAGAAGTCTGGAGAACTTCCTGCCCTTTCATGAAGGAAAAAGTTTGATATTCAAAGTGACCAAAAAGAGTAGTTCCTCTCTGACCAATCCATATTGCAGAGGATCAGGGTCTTCTACACTGTGTATCTTCATGTCTATGTCCTGTACTGTCCTACTCCATGCAAACCTTCTCTACTCATTGTACACTTCCTTCTCTGGTAGCTCTCTTTCTCATTTGTGCAATGCAGCACAGAGGAGAGGAGAGGAGAGGAGAGGAGAGGAGAGGAGAGGAGAGGAGAGGAGAGAGAGAGGAGAGGAGAGGAGAGGAGAGGAGAGGAGAGGAGAGGAGAGGAGAGGAGAGGAGAGGAGAGGAGAGGAGAGGAGAGGAGAGGAGAGGAGAGGAGAGGAGAGGAGAGGAGAGGAGAGGAGAGGAGAGGAGAGGAGAGGAGAGGAGAGGAGAGGAGAGGAGAGGAGAGGAGAGGAGAGGAGAGGAGAGGAGAGGAGAGGAGAGGAGAGGAGAGGAGAGGCGAGGCTCATATGGGGTTTTGAGCTCTGAATCTTGTAATTTCTGAAGCTTGAGAGGAAATCTCCTGCATGTGTGAAGTACTTCTGCAATCCTTTCTTCTGTATGCCATTTAATCTCACACCATGTATGGCTTTTGTTGTTGTTGTTTTCTTTCTGTGAAAGGTCAGTGTGAGCCAATTACTCTGGAACTCTGTATGAACTTGCCTTACAACTACACTTACTACCCAAACTACCTGGGCCACAGGACACAGAAGGAAGCCTCTATCAGCTGGGAGTCATCTCTTTTCCCAGCCCTGGTTCAGACTAACTGCTACAAGTACCTTATGTTTTTTGCCTGCACAATCTTAGTGCCAAAATGTGACCCCCATACAAACCAGCGGATCCCACCATGCAGGTACCATCATATTTACTTCTTGACTGACATTACCTGGCTTATTAGGGCTTTCTCAGTTTCCTCTTTCCATTGAAGATGTCACAAAGTTTGCTTTGGGTTGTCACAGCAAAAGGTGGAGAACCATATGTTAGAGTGTCATGAAGTTCATTACCATACATGTGTGATTAGTGCCTGAAGTGTTCGTACAAGGAGAGGAATAGCCCTACAATAATTGTCCAAATGTATATATTGGATGGAACAGACTGTTTCAGTTGAAAGAGATCTGCAGTGATCATCTAGGCCAATGGCCTGAGCACTTGTCCCCTTGTGGCCACAAGAGCCAATGGGATCCTGGGGTGCAGCAAGAAAAGTGTGGCCAGCAGGGCTAGGGAGGTTCTTCTCCCCTCTACTCTGCCCTGCTGAGACCACACCTGCAATACTGTGTCCAGTTCTGGGCTCCCCAGTTCAAGAGAGACAGGAATCTACTGGAGAGAGTCCAACAGAGAGCCAGGAGGATGCTTAGGGGACTTGAAAACCTCCCCTGTGAAGAGAGACTGAGGGCCCTGGGGCTGTTGAGTCTGGAGAAGAGAAGGCTGAGAGGGGATCTGATCAATGTCTATCAATAGCTGAGGGGTGGGTGTCCAGTGGAGGGGGCCAAGCTCTTCTTGGTGGTGCACAGCAATAAGACAAGGAATAACAGGTTTAAGCTTGGACATAGAAGATTTCAGCTCAACATGAGGACAAACTTCTTTACGGTGAGGGTGGCAGAGCCCTGGAGCAGGCTGCCCAGAGAGGTGGTGGAGTCTCCTTCTCTGGAGCCTTTCAAAACCCTAGACAGTTGAGATTTGACAGAGGAGTAAATACAGAAATCTGTTACCAAGATTTCCTGTGAGCCTCCCTATGAGAACGTGGGAAGGAAGGAAATTAAAAAGCCCCCAAAGTCCCAACTGCTCTCCCAGTTTTCCCAGCAGCATTGCAGTAGGCTTCCATATGTGCTGTGATGGGCACTGCTTTGAAGGTGATTTATGGTTTAGCTCTTTCCCCATAGAGTGACAACCAAATGGCTTCCAACAGCTCTTGGGAAAGGTCATCTTTGGCCAAGGATTCGAGTGTGCAGGGAAGGCAGGACGGAAATGGCCCTTAGACGTCTCAGCTAACAAAATCCAGACTTCCAAATGTATTGACGGTGTGATGGTTGGGTTGGGGGCTCTGTCATTGGCAAACTCAAAGTCTGGCATTCAGGATGCTGAGGGTGTAGTGTGAGTCAATGGGTTTGATATTCAGGAGGAGCCAAAAGGAAAAGAGGGAGCCTGCAACTGCATGGTTAAACTGGTGTCAAGCCATTCAGCCATTCCTTCCAGCTGCTCAACTTGCTGGTGAATCATCTGGTGCAGAAGAGCATTGACTCCTCTTCCTGCAATTCCCACCCCCCCAATGGAAATTATCTTTCAGAAGATTAATAATGTATTGTTTTTTTCTCAGAAGAGCATACAATAATTGATCCTCCATGGATGTCTGCCTGGGTTTTCTCACTGCATTTCTTGAAGCACATTGCAGGGGGAAGAAAATAATACTCCATTGGTCGAAAGCTTAAAGGATAATGGGTGGAATAAAATCCCTTCCACAAAAGGAGTGTCTGTCCCTAGAAGAAGGGTCTGGTAAATGTAACCAAATGAAATCAAAAAGGCAAATGGAAAGTTCCATGAAGGGAAGTGGAAAAATAAAACCACCACAAAGAGAAATGGGTGGGATCCCACAGGGAACAATTGCCATCCTATAGGAACAAAGGAGAATCTTCTTGGACATGGGAGGAGAAAGTCCAAATGCTTCCAAATGTTTGGAAAATAAGATCTAGAAGATGCAATTAGATGAGTTACTGTGCCCAGAAACAAGAGACAGCTTGGGGAGACATCACACAGGTAAAAGAGAGGCAGCTGAAAGAAACAGGGACTCAAAATACACAATCACAGAATTGTCAGGGTTGGAAGGGACCTCAAGGATCATCCAGCTCCAACCCCTCTGCCATGGGCAGGGACACCTCACACTACAGCAGGTTGCTCACAGCCACATCCAGCCTGGCTGCAAAAACCTCCAGGGATGAGGCTGCCACCACCTCCCTGGGCAACCTGTGCCAGTCTCTCACCACCCTCCTGGGGAAGAACTTCTTCCTGACATCCAATCTAAATCTACCCATTTCTAGTTTTGTTCCATTCCCCCAGTCCTATCACTCCCTGACACCCTCAAAAGTCCCTCCCCAGCTTTCTTGGAGCCCCCTTCAGTTCCTGGAAGGCCACAATTAGGTCTCCTCAGAGCCTTCTCTTTTCCAGACTGAACAGCCCCAACTCCCTCAGTCTGTCCTCATAGCAGAGCAGCTCCAGCCCTCTGCTCATCCTCGTGGCCCTTCTCTGGACACCTTCCAGTACCTCCAGATCCTCCCTGTAATAGCTTCTGTTGCTCTGGCTGACAGCTCTCTCAAATCTAGGTTGATCTGCTGAACTCAAAATTTTATTGAGTCCCCTGGGGAGTTATTTGCTCTTTTGTTCCTGGGTTTAAATATTTTGTCCTTCTGAAACCAGATGGTTTCTGAGGAAGCATCAGCAGAAGAGGTAACACTTCACTGGCACAAAATGTAGCTGTTACTTTTCCTGAAGGAAGGGAGCTGGAGTTCCTTAGAGAGAGGATGGTTATAAGTAGTGATACTTGTTGTTCATGTCATAACTCAGGCAGCAGTCTACATACAGTAACTTCAAATAATATTTCAACAATAGCAACACAGCTTTTGATACTTGTAATTTATTTGTGTGTGTGTGTCCAAAGAAAGCTAAGTGATTTTTCCCTTTATCCTTTGGCTGGGATTATTAACTTCCAGTAACTGGGAATTTCTAAGACTTTCATAGAACCATAGAAACACAGAATCAGCCAGGTTGGAAAAGACCTCAGAGATCACCAAGTCCAACCTATCACCCAACACCTCATGGCTAACTAAACCATGGCTCCGAGTGCCATGTCCAATCCTTTTTGAACACCACCAGGGAGGGTGACTCCACCACCTCCCTGGGCAGCACATTCCAAGGGCCAATTACTCTTTCTGGAAAGAACTTTCTCCTTACCTCCAGCCTAAACTTCCCTGGCACAGCTTGAGACTGTGTCCTCTTGTTCTGGTGCTGGTTGCCTGGGAGAAGAGACCAACCCCCACCTGGCTACGACCTCCCTTCAGGTAGTTGTAGAGAGCAATGAGGTCTCCCCTGAGCCTCCTCTTCTCCAGGCTAAGCAACCCCAGCTCCCTCAGCCTCTCCTCCCAGGGCTGTGCTCCAGACCCCTCCCCAGTCTTGTTGCCCTTCTCTGGACACCTTCAAGTGTCTCGATAGCTTTCACTCAGCGTAATTCCCCTTTGTCTCCTCAGGACACTGTGTGTACAGTCTAAGGAACGCTGCAAGTCTGTGCTTGGGATTGTAGGTCTGCAGTGGCCAGAGGATACTGACTGCACTTTGACTGGGATTAATATCTTCCAATAACTGGGAATTTCTAGGACTTTCACTCAGTGTTAATTCCTCCTTGTCTCCTCAGGACACTGTGTGTACAGTCTAAGGAACGCTGCGAGTCTGTGCTTGGGATTGTAGGTCTGCAGTGGCCAGAGGATACTGACTGCACCCAGTTTCCAGAGGAGAACTCAGATAACCAAACTTGCCTGACACCCGATGAAGGCGTAGAAGGTAACTCCTATATAAATGCTTGTAAGAGGAAATTAAAGATTTAATTAGGTTCCCAACAGCACAGAGGTTAGTTTCCCCCACCCCTTATACCTCCTCTTTAACTGAGAATATTGAAGAAATTAATTAAAGAAATTAATTAGATATATAAAGGAAATAAATATAAAAATATATACCTATTTATATCTATCTATATCTATCTGTATCCATTTGTCTATATCCATCTGTAGTTATCTATATCCATCTGTATCTATCTGTATTTATCTATATCCACCTGTATCTGTCTGTATCTATCTGTATTTATCTATAGCCACCTGTATCTGTCTGTATCTATCTGTATTTATCTATATCCACCTGTATCTATCTGTATCTATCTGTATTTATCTATATCCACCTGTATCTGTCTGTATTTATCTATATCCACCTGTATCTATCTGTATCTATCTGTATTTATCTATATCCACCTGTATCTGTCTGTATTTATCTATATCCACCTGTATCTATCTGTATCTATCTGTATTTATCTATATCCACCTGTATCTGTCTGTATTTATCTATATCCACCTGTATCTATCTGTATCTATCTGTATCTGTATTTATCTATATCCACCTGTATCTGTCTGTATTTATCTATATCCACCTGTATCTGTCTGTATCTATCTGTATTTATCTATATCCACCTGTATCTGTCTGTATCTATCTGTATTTATCTATATCCACCTGTATCTGTCTGTATTTATCTATATCCACCTGTATCTGTCTGTATTTATCTATATCCACCTGTATTTATCTATCTGTATCTGTCTGTATTTATCTATATCCACCTGTATCTATCTGTATCTGTCTGTATTTATCTATATCCACCTGTATATATCTGTATCTGTCTGTATTTATCTATATCCACCTGTATATATCTGTATCTATCTGTATTTATCTATATCCACCTATATCTATCTATCTACATACCTATCTATAGATAGATAGATGTGGATACATACAGATATACAGATATAGATGAGATATAGATGATACAGATATAGATGATACAGATAGATATAGATGAGATATAGATGATACAGATATATGTGATACAGATATAGATGAGATATAGATGATACAGATATAGATGAAAGAGATAGATATAGATGAGATATAGATGATACAGATATAGATGAAAGAGATAGATATAGATGAGATATAGATGATACAGATATATGTGATACAGATAGAGACAATATATAGATGATAGAGATATAGATGAGATATAGATGATATAATCTATGCACATCTTAGAAATAAAATGACAATGTTTGGAAATGATTCCAAACTGGATTTCAGGGTGTTTGGATGCCTCCCAATTGCAGGTAAGAGGAAGTTCTTACAAGAGACCTTTCTGCAAAGGGAGGATTCAATTGCCCTCCGTCTGTGAACCCTGGTGTTTGAGGTTTGTGGCTAACCCCACACCTACTGCTTGCTCATGTTATGCTTCCTTCTTCCCCCCATTTAGATAACCTAATAATGCTTTTCTAACCAGGAGGCAGACATTTGGCAGTTCTCACAAAGCTTTAGCCCCCTGACAGCCCTGAGGAATAGGCTGTGAAGTCGGTGTCTTTGCCAGCTATTGTTTGCTCTTGGTTTTGCTTTGGGGAAGGCTTTTCTTGGTGGGTTGTGCCAAGCCAGCTTCTGTGGCAACTGACACATCTCAGTTTTTGAATTCAATTATGGGACAAAAGGGAGAGGAAAAAATGGTTTAAATCTTTCTAGATATTCTTTGTGTGTATGAAGAGAGAAGCTGTGAAGCTTTTCCTTCTGCAGCAGGCATCAGATGAGACATCTGGGGGGATTGTGGCACGCCTCTTTTTTTTTTTTTTATGCCAAAATGCCAGTAAAAGTAGCTGGAAAAATGAGAGCTGTGGGGATTCTGACATGCCTTTTTAATTCATTTATTTTTTTTCCCATGCCAAAATGCCAGTGAAGCAGCTGGGAATAGGGTGTGCCACAGTGGCTGCAATAAGCTGATCATGTTCACAGAAATCACAGAAGCATTCAGGTTGGAAATGATCCTCAGGATCACAGAATAGAATCATAGAATCAACCAGCCTGGAAAAGACCTCAGAGATCATCAAGTCCAACCTATCACCTAACAGTTGGAAATTTGACAGCATGTGAGAGGGAGCTGTGGAAAATATGCCATGGTTTAGCTGATCAGATGGTGTTGGGTGATGGGTTGGACTCGATGATCTCAAAGGTCTTTTCCAACCTGGTTAATTAAAAGCTGCCACCCTGTGAGTACTGAAGTCCAGTCTAACACTATCCTCAGCAGAGGTGCTAGCAATTATGACACATGGAGGTGTTTTGAAAAGGAACATACAGCTAATTGCAATCTTGCTAATCCTACTAAGGTGCTAGAGCTCTGTAGAAATCAGTAAGGCCTTCAAATAAATGCCACAGAAGTTTGCTTGATGCACATACAATAATTGCTCTACTCCATTCACAGTGCAGTTAGAATAGCACAGCATAGAATAACACAGCACAGCACAGCATAGCACAGCACAGCATAGCACAGCATAGCACAGCACAGCACAGCATAGCACAGCATAGTACAGCACAGCACAGCACAGCACAGCATAGCACAGCATAGCATAGCATAGCACAGCACAGCATAGCACAGCACAGCATAGCACAGCACAGCACAGCACAGCACAGCACAGCACAGCACAGCACAGCATCGATTAGAAATTAACCAGGTTGAAAAAGACTTTCAAGATCAAGTCCAACCTATCACCCAGCACCATCTAATCAACTATACCATGGCACCAAGTGCCTCACCCAGTCTCTTTTTAAACACCTCCAGTGATGGTGACTCTACCACCTCCCTGGGCAGCACATTCTAATGGTCAGTCTCTCTTGCTGGGAAGAACTTCTTCCTAACATCCAGCCTAAACCTCCCCTGGCACAGCTTGAGACTGTGTCCTCTTGTTCTGTTGGTGGTTGCCTGGGAGAAGAGACCAACCCCCACCTGGCTACAACCTCCCTTCAGCTAGAGGGTCTTGCCTCTTACGTGGTTCCACTTTGGCATCACACGAGCTTTCTGTTCCTGTCCTTCACCCTTCTGAAACAATCCCAGTGCTAAGTAAGTACCCATGTGATGATGAAGCTTGCAGCTCATGGCATCTTGTTTCTCCCTGCTCCTTGTCATTGACAGAATGCTCCCCCAGCCACTTCAAGTGCCGTTCTGGGAGATGTGTCCTGGCATCCAGAAGATGTGATGGTCAAGCTGACTGTGAGGATGATAGTGATGAGGACAGCTGTGGTAAATAAGTTAATGCAGCCAATGAACACAGCCCTTTGGAATGGGCAGGAGCTGAAGCATTAGAAAATGGAGTTTTGTTTTTCCTTCTGCTGTTTGAATCAGAGCAGGAGATGGTCCTCTGCTTCTGAGAGTCAAATGCTTGAAAGTGGTGCTCTTGAAGGGTAGCAGCAGCAAAAATGCCTCAGCCAGCATCCTTCTGGATCAGTGTCAACACAATATAGGAGATTTGATCATTTAGATTCTGATAAAAGCACATTTCCAGGATGTTTGAGTCTTTCTTTAGCAGTCAGGGTAAAACAAATGCTGCAGATTGAATTCTTTTGGCATTTATTTGGAAATTGATGTTAAAACAATGCTACAGATTTAATACTTTTTGATATTTCTTTGGCAATCAAGATGAAAAAAAAATGCTGCAGATTGAATTCTTTTGATATTTCTTTGGTAATCAAGATAAAAGTGCTGCAGATGGAATTCCTTTGGTATTTATTTGGAAAATGATGTTAAAACAATGCTGCAGATTTAATGCTTCTGATATTTGGTTGGTAATCAAGATGAAACACGCTGCAGATTGAATTCTTTTGACATTGCTGGAGGTTCTGTAGAGCTAAAACACATGTTTCTGGCAGCTCAAACCTTGACCTTATAACTGAAAGTATATACCCAGTGATGCTCTCATGATGATGTATGGACAAGAAATCTGTGGTGCTGAAGTGGATTCTGCATTACAAGGGTCAAGAATTCCATGTGTTTTTCAGACTGGTCAACCTTCAGCTGTAGATACCAGGGTAATATGGTAACCACCAAGTTTATTCTGATGTCCCCATCGTAAGAAGGACACAGAGCTGTTGAAGTGAGTCCAGAGGAGGGCAGCACTTCTGCTGTAAGGACAGGCTGAGTGAGCTGGGACCCCTCACACCAGATCAGGTTGCTCACAGCCACATCCAGCCTGGCCTTCAAAACCTCCAGGCATGAGGCTGCCACCACCTCCCTGGGCAACCTGTGCCAGTCTCTCACCACCCTCCTGGGGAACAACTTCTTCCTAACATCCAATCGCAATCTACCCATTTCTAGGTTTTTCCCCATCCCCTCCCCAGTCCTATCACTCCCTGACACCCTCAAAAGTCCGTCCCCAGGTTTCTTGTAGCCCCCTTCTGATACTGGAAGGCCACAATTAGGTCTCCTGGGAGGCTTCTCTTCACCAGACTGAACAGCCCCAACTCCCTCAGTCTGTCTCCATAGCAGAGCAGCTCCAGCCCTCTGCTCATCCTCATGGCCCTTCTCTGGACACCTTCCAGCACCTCCAGATGCTTCCTGTCCTAGGGGCTCCAGAACTGGACACAGTACTGCAGGTGGGGTCTCACATGATCTTGTTTGGATTGGAAAGGAAAGACAGAGCTGATGATCATGGTGACTCGTTCAGAATTTGTCATCTCTTCACCTTTGAATCAATTGTCTCAGTTGTCCTCCCTGCCAAATATTCTTTGTGGCCACCTGTTCCTAACTCTTCAGAACACCGATTGCTGTATGTCTTTTAGGGTAACGTTATTCTCCTAGACATGAACATAGGAAATATTGCTCTAATATATAACATTAATTTCTTGAGTGGATCTCTGTCTCTATAGTCTAGACAGAATGCCACTAGCAATCAGCAGAATCCTTATCAGCTTCTATTAATATAGAAGACTTTACCACTGTCAGAGTGACATTACATTGACCAGGGATAATGCTGTTAGTGAAGAACAGCAAGTCCTTGCAGAGCTCCAGAAGTAACTGTCTCTGCTGACTCATTTGTATGCCATGTGTGCAGGACAACATCAGAAGCTGATGATCATTCCATGTGTAAATGGCTAACTCACACTTGATTGGATTTATCCTTTGAAATTGATTTCATACCATTAAATGACAGTCAGGGCTTGAATGCAAGCCCTTGCATTTGTAGTGCCCTCACTGACAGACATGGAACAACATCACAGTGCAAGGAGAGGAGGCTGGAAAAGACTAATTACAGAATCAGAATCACAGGATCAGCCAGGCTGGAAGAGACCTCCAGATCATCAAGTCCAACTGATCACCCAACCCTATCTAATCAACTAAACCACGGCACTAAGTGCCTCATCCAGGCTCTTCTTAAACACCTCCAGGGATGCTAACCACACCACCTCCCTGGGCAGCACGTTCCAATGGCCAATCTCTCTTCCTGAGAAGAATTTCTTCCTAACATCCAGCCTGAACCTCCCCTGGCTCAGCTTGAGACTGTGTCCTCTTGTTCTGGTGCTGTTTGCCTGGAGAAGAGACCAACCCCCACCTGGCTACAACCTCCCTTCAGGGAGTTGTAGAGAGCAAGAAGGTCTCCCTGAGCCTCCTCTTCTCCAGGCTAAGCAACCCCAGCTCCCTCAGCCTCTTCTCACAGGGCTGTGCTCCAAACCCCTCACCAACCTCATTGCCCTTCTCTGGACACATTCCAGCAACTCAACATCCTTCCTAAACTGAGGAGCCCAGAACTGGACACAGGACTCAAGGTGTGGCCTAAGCAGTGCTGAGTACAGGGCAGAATGACTTCCCTGCTCCTGCTGGCCACACTGTTCCTGATGCAGGCCAGGATACCATTGGCCTTCTTGGCCACCTGGGCCAGATCCATTTTGTTGTTAGTGACAGCTCTTGGTACCTTTTAAAATGTATATTGCAGGTGAAGAATATTTGGGGTGTTTGAGGATTACTGGGGAAGAAGAAGTAGAAAACACTTCCTTTGGTGTTGCATGCAGGCATTTCAAATCTGTGCTTCTCTCCCTCCAGGCTGTAGAGAAAGAGGTCTTTGGGAGTGCCCTTTGAAGAAGCTGTGCATCAAACACACAATGATCTGTGATGGTTTCCCAGACTGCCCTGACATGATGGATGAGAAGAACTGCTGTAAGGCCTTGTGCACCTTGTGAATCCCTTAAAGGGCTGGTCACAGTTTTTGGGGGTGGGGGGTGGATCTTGGGGTGCAAAATAAACAGCAGGTTTTCTACAGACAGAAAATCTCAGTTGTTCCCTCAGTTTCCTTTGCAGTTTTTCTGTGCCATCAATTTATCTTTGTTCCCATCTTCTGTCCTCTGTTGTTCACATCCTTGAGTCCTTGCTAACCCCTTGGTCACTCTGATTCTCTTCCTCTGTCTTTTGGGGTTTTTTTTTCAATCTACTGTCTCCCTCCTCTTCGTCTTTGTGCTTCATTTCTTCACTTGTGGCTTCTTCACTCCTTCTCCCAGCTTTGCCCAACTTCATTCTGCTGCTCACTTCTTTTCCCCTTCCCTTCCCTTCCCTTCCCTTCCCTTCCCTTCCCTTCCCTTCCCTTCCCTTCCTTCCCTTTCCTTCCCTTCCCTTCCTTCCCTTCCCTTCCCTTCCCTTCCCTTCCCTTCCCTTCCCTTCCCTTCCCTTCCTTCCCTTCCTTCCCTTCCTTCCCTTCCCTTCCCTTCCCTTCCCTTCCCTTCCCTTCCCTTCCCTTCCCTTCCCTTCCCTTCCCTTCCCCTTCCCTTCCCTTCCCTTCCTTCCCTTCCCTTCCCTTTTCATCCTTCTCCCTTTCCCTTTCCCTCTCCTCTTGGGAAGAGGCAGCTCACAGAACCTCTCTTAATCTGCCTTTCATTGTGCAGATGATTCCATTTGACTTCCAATGGATCTGTGTGCTCTCATCTAAGAACAGGAAGATGATGTTAAAGTGATTTGCTCACGATCACATGTTGAGATCATGGCAGAGAGAAGATTCTCTGAGGGCTTAGGTTAGGCCAGTCTGTAACTATCAAACCCTGTTTCCTCTCTGCTTTTGTGTCAGGGCTTGAATATTCCAAAATAGCAGGAAAGTTTCCCCAGTTGAAGGGCTTCCAGCTTTTGCAACATGCTCTCTCTGCAGACAGTATTCCAGAGACAGAAAATGAATGATATCAGCACTTCCTGCTCTATCTCTCTGCTGCTCTCTGTGGAGTGCAGTACTTTTGTGCACTGGAGGTGCAAATAAATGCATGGTGTGTATGGCACTATAGATGGTATACAGCAGCCAGGCATAGGTATAACTGAATGCAGCTTCCTGCCATGCATAGGTCTCGAGGACAGCCCTACAAGGAGAGGCTGAGGGAGCTGGGGTTGCTTAGCCTGGAGAAGAGGAGGCTCAGGGGAGACCTCATTGCTCTCTACAACTCCCTGAAGGGAGGCTGTAGCCAGGTGGGGGTTGGTCTCTTCTCCCAGGCAACCAGCACCAGAAGAAGAGGACACAGTCTCAAGCTGTGCCAGGGGAGGTTCAGGCTGGATGTTAGGAAGAAATTCTTCCCAGCAAAAGAGATTGGCCATTGGAATGTGCTGCCCAGGGAGGTGGTGGAGTCACCATCATTGGAAGTGCTGAAGAAGTGCCTGGCTGAGGCACTTGGTGCCATGGTTTAGTTGATTAGATGGTGTTGGGTGATAGGTTGGACTTGATGATCTCTGAGGTCTTTTCCAACCTGGCTAATTCTGTATTCTGTACCTTCACCCTCCTTTGTTTTTTTGTTGGTTTTTTTTTTTTTTTTTTTTCCTTCAGTCTTAAGGTGAACTTCACATTGAGCATTTCTTTCTCAGACTGTAATGTTGAGGGGTTGGTTTTTTTGGTCCTTTTTGCAGCATTTTGTGAGGAGAGTGAACTCGAATGTGCCAATCATGAATGTGTGCCACGTGAGCTCTGGTGTGATGGGCAAGCAGACTGCAGTGACAGCTCAGATGAGTGGGACTGTGGTAAGTTTCCATTGTGGTGCTCTCTGCCTGGAAGTGAGGTTTGAGTGAGGGGGATTTGATTTAAAATCCAGCTGCAGTGGTGGAGAGATGCAGCCTTTATTACCAAGGAGAGGCTGAGGGAGCTGGGGTTGCTTAGCCTGGAGAAGAGGAGGCTCAGGGGAGACCTCATTGCTCTCTACAACTACCTGAAGGGAGGTTGTAGCCAGGTGGGGTTGGACTCTTCTCCTAGGCAACCTGTGACAGAAGGAAGCTCCCTCAGCCTCTCTTTATTACCATTCACAGTCTAAAGCTGTGCCAGGGGAGGTTTAGGCTGGAGGTGAGGAGAAAGTTCTTCCCAGAAAGAGTAATTGGCCATTGGAATGTGCTGCCCAGGGAGGTGGTGGAGTCACCATCCCTGGAGGTGTTCAAGAAGGGATTGGATGTGGCACTTGGAGCCATGGTTTAGTTAGTCTTGAGGTGTTGGGTGACAGGTTGGACTTGATGATCTCTGAGGTCTTTTCCAACCTTATTGATTGTGTGATTCTAAGAAGCAGTCATCCCACAAGTTACTTTAGGGATTTCAGTTGGCAAATCTGCGTGAGGTAAAACATTAAGGCTATCAGAACCCCAGGTGAACCTGTGCTGGGGAGTCAAGAGTGTGCTGAGGACACCTTTCTGGTTGTGTCTTGTGCTGCTCAATGTCAGCAGGGTTCTGCTAGCCATGGTGGTCTTGGGTGTAAGTTACATAAGTATTGAGGCAAATCAAACCAGCAAAGGTTGGAAGTTTTCAGTGTGCCACTTGTAAAAGTATGGGAAATAATCCTGACTTCTTCTTTTCCTTTGCAGTTACCCTGTCTAAATCCATGGATTCCTTGATGCTCCTGACCATCCACAGGTCAGCTGCTGATAACCACGTTTGTGCTGATGAGTGGCAAGAAGATTTAAGCCAACTGGCCTGCAGTCAGATGGGTTTAGGGTAAGGTCAGTAGTTTGTAGCATTGCTGTATTTCTTAGGACAATTGGAGTGTTGGAACTTGGTGTGAATGAATGGTCCTTCCTCACTGCAGGGTTAGACCCAGTAGGGAACTGTTCACAGAGGAACAAGAGGTAATGAGGTTTTGTGAGCCCTGAGTGGCTCACTAAAATCCAGGCAATGTCATCACCTTCTAATCATGACATGATTGTTATTCAAAGGGAGTGTTGCAAAAACAGTGCTGGATTGGCAAGCCTCACTATTTGAACTTGCAGTTATTGCTGAGGCTCAGATTTTCTTTGGCAATGTGGTACTCTCTGTCTTCCTAAGGGATTAAAACAGTCTCAGGAAACACAGGAAAATTTCTGTGTTCATTGGCATTCCTCAAGCTAGGCAAGCAGATGTGTTTAACTTGGGAATTGTTTAAGGCAGAGCTTTCTGTGAGGATCTCAAAAAGACAGAGCCTCTGTGCATCTTGCTGCAGACACTCTGAAGTAATAGCTGCTTTATGGAATGGAGTCATGGAATTGTTAGGGTTAGAAGGGACCTCAAGGGTCATCCAGTTCCAACCCCCCTGCCATGGGCAGGGACACCTCACACTACAGCAGGTTGCTCACAGCCACATCCAGCCTGGCTGCAAAAACCTCCAGGCATGAGGCTTCCACCACCTCCCTGGGCAACCTGTGCCAGGCTCTCACCACCCTCATGGGGAAGAACTTCTTCCTAATATCCAATCTCAATCTACCCACTTCCAGTTTTGCTCCCTTCCCCCAGTCCTATCGCTCCCTGACACCCTGAAAAGTCCCTCCCCAGCTTTCTTGTCGCCCCCTTCAGATACTGGAAGGCCACAATTAGGTCTCCTCAGAGCCTTCTCTTCTCCAGACTGAACAGCCCCAACCTGTGCCAGCATCTCATTACCCTCACAGTTAAGAATTTCTTCCTAACATCTGATCTAAATCTACCTTCTTTCAGTTTAAAACCTTTACCTTTTTTCCTATCACCACACTCCCTGATGAAGAGCTCCTGTAAGCTCCCTTTTAGTAATGGAAAGCTGCTATAAGGTCTTGCTGGAGACTTCTCTCCTCCATAGAATCACAGAATCAATAAGGTTGGAAAAGACCTCAGAGGCCATTGAGTCCAACCTATCACCCAGCACCATCTAATCAACTAAACCATGGCACCAAGTGCCTCAGCCAGGCTCTTTTTAAACACCTCCAGTGATGCTGACTCCACCACCTCCCTGGGCAGCACATTCCAGTGGCCAATCTCTCTTGCTGGGAAGGATTTTTTCCTACCATCCAGCCTACACCTCCCTTGGCACAGCTTGAGACTGTGTCCTCTTGTTCTGTTGGTGGTTGCCTGGGAGAAGAGACCAACCCCCACCTGGCTACAACCTCCTTTCAGGTAGTTGCAGAGAGCAATAAGGTCTTCCCTGAGCCTCCTCTTCTCTAGGCTGGACGGCATCCCTTCCCTGCAGCATGCTTGATGCTGTCTACAAATGCACAGGGGGTGCACTCAGTCCCATTCTTTATGTAGCCACCAAAGACATTAAACAACACTGGCCCAACACCACCACCACTTGTCACTAGTCTCCACTTGGACACCAAGCAAACAGCATTCTATTCCCCCTTTTTTTTTCTTCACCCTAAGGGCTTCCAGGTCACATTTAGTAAGTCTAACACTGAACAGATATTCAGTGTCTGTCCCAAAAACTCATTCCGACATCAGAAAAGCTTCTTCTGGAGGATGTTGTTATTGCCAGCAGAATTGTTGAGAACATTTCTTAGGGAATAATAACTTGTAGAGGACAACGGTAAACAGCAGTAACACTGCATTACTAATTCTTTCTCCCCCAATCCAGTGAATTGTATCAGCAGAGGAAAGAAAACTTGAACAATTAGGGGGTTTTTCCAGCTCATTTAAAATGAAACACTTGAAATCTGGTCTCCAAACAATGCTTTTCTCTGGAATGTGCCCTCCCCAGATTCAAAAAATTAGAGCTTATTAATCTTAAACTGAAGACTTCAAACTGACTTTGCAGTTAAATTCAGCCCTCCAGGTCAGGCAGTCTGTATTTAATTTGAGCTTGCACTATAAGCTCTACCATACACTTCCTATTGCTGTGTGCAGTGATCAGCAGGTAGCCGGCTGGAATGCTCGGAAAACTTGGAGAGGGCAACAGACTGCATGGATCTAAAGGCACCCTGAAGTGTATCCATTGAGGGCAGGCTTGAGCTCAGAAGCTCAGTCGTGGCTCTTTTGAATCATAGAATCAACCAGGTTGGAAAAGACCTGAGAGATCATCAAGGCCAGCCTATTACCCAATACCTAACACCTCCTGACAACTAAACCATGGCACCAAGTGCCACATCCAACACCTCCAGGGATGGTGACTCCACCACCTCCCTGGGCAGCACATTCCAATGGCCAATTCCTCTTTCTGGGAAGAACTTTCTCTTCACCTCCAGCTTAAACTTCCCCTGGCACAGCTTGAGACTGTGTCCTCTTGTTCTGGTGCTGGTTGCCTGGGAGAAGAGACCAACCCCCACCTGGCTACAACCTCCCTGCAGGTAGAGCGCAAAAAGGTCTCCCCTGAACCTCTTCTTCTCCAGGCTAAACACCCCCAGCTCCTCTTTATTTCCCTTTTGGATCTAAAGATTTACTGGCAAGACATGAGACAGTTACATTTTTTTGTGGGTCTGCTGAGTAATAGACTCTTAGAATCCAATGAGTTTTAAAGTAGGATTTTAGTGCTCAGAAGTTCCACTCCACTTAGCACCATGAGATGTTTTAAAGTGATGTGGGTTCAGGTAGGACTTGTAAGTTTTCTGGAAAGCCTGGTGGAGGACATAGAATCATAGAATCAATAAAATTGGGAAAGACCTCAGAGATCATCAACCCAACACCTCATGACAACTAAACCATGGCTCCATGTGCCACATCCAACACCTCCAGGGATGGTGACTCCACCACCTCCCTGGGCAGCATATCCCAATGGACAATCTCTTTCTGGGAAGAACTTTCTCCTCACCTCCAGCCTTGTGCTTGGCTCCACCATTCCCTGCAGTGAGACTTTCCTGCAATGGCAGAGCACTAAAAAGATTGTCTGCTAGTCCCTACCTTGTCTTTAGTGCTAGTTCTGTTCTACAGTAGCATTTCCCCCACTCACTTCAGTTCATTTTTCTTTCTTCATCTGGAATCAAAGCCACTGCAGTCTGCTGGCCTCATACTTGAAAGACATGGTCCAAAGATCAGCACTCAGGAGGGAGCATAATTGTGACAGTGGAATGGATGCAGCTATTCAGTCTGGAGAAGAGAAGGCTCTGAGGAGACCTAATTGTGGCCTTCCAGGAACTGAAGGGGGCTACAAGAAAGCTGGGGAGGGACTTTTGAGGGTGTCAGGGAGTGATAGGACTGGGGGGAATGGAACAAAACTAGAAATGGGTAGATTGAGATTGGATGTTAAGAAGAAGTTGTTCCCCATGAGGGTGGTGAGAGCCTGGCACAGGTTGCTCAGGGAGGTGGTGGCAGCCTCATGCCTGGAGGTTTTTGCAGCCAGGCTGGATGTGGCTGTGAGCAACCTGCTGTAGTGTGAGGTGTCCCTGCCCATGGCAGAGGGGTTGGAACTGGCTGATCCATGAGGTCCCTTCCAACCCTGATGATTCTATGATTCTATGTTTGCAGTTCTCACTAACAAACTGCTGTAGAGAATTCAGAGACTGGTCTGAAATGATAAAGGAAACATTTATGTGGAGAAAAATCTGTTCTAGTAACTGTTGGTCTGTCCCAAGATTGAGCTCTTCAGCACAGGTACTGGTCACTGCAGTGATTTTTTTTTGTCCTGTGGAACAGGACAAATCCTGTCCTGAGTGTAGAATCCTAAAAGCCCCATTGTAACCGACATCTGGAGAACATCCAGTCCACCTCCCACTTACAGGGGGAGTATTGCCAAAACAGGATCAGTTCTACCACTGCTCTGTTTAGCCAAGTCTTGAAAACCATGATGGATTGAGATTCCATAGTCTCTCTGTTCTGGGACAGCTCCACCTTCCTAGTGAGAAAGTATTTCCTTTTCATCCACAATGAATCTCCAGTGTTGCAAGCCCAGGCCATTTCCCCTTGTTTTACTGTGTAGTGATAAGCAACAAGGTTTGATTCCATCCTCTTCAAGTAGTTGCAGGTTGATGTTGAATTGTCTTACCTGCTTCAGGACACAGAATTAACCAGGTTGGAAAAGAGGTTTGAGATCAAGTCCAACCTATCACCCAGCACCATCTAATCAACTAAACCATGGCACCAAGTGCCTCATCCAGGCTCTTTTTAAACACACCCAGTGATGGTGACTCCAGCACCTCCCTGGGCAGCACATTCCAATGGCCAATCTCTCTTGCTGGGAAGAATTTCTTCCTACCATCCAGCCTGAACCTCCCCTGGCACAGCTTGAGACTGTGTCCTCTTGTTCTGGTGCTGGTTGCCTGAGAGAAGAGACCAACCCCCACCTGGCTACAGCCTCCCTTCAGGGAGTTGCAGAGAGCAATAAGGTTTCCCCTGAGGCTCCTCTTCTCCAGGCTAAACACCCCCAGCTCCCTCAGCTGCTCCTCATAGGGCTGTGCTCTTCTTCACAAGAGTAAACTTAAAGTCCAATTCCTAAAGTCAAAGAATCCTAGAATGGCTCAGGTTCAAGGGGACCTCAGAGATCATCTACTCCAACCTCCCCTCCATGGGCAGGGATGCCTCCCAACCAGACTCAGCTGTTCAAGGCCTCATCCAACCTGGCCTTGAACACCCCCAGGGAGGAGGCAGCCACAGCCTCCCTGGGTGACCTATTCCAGAGTCTCACCACCCTTGTACTGAAGAAGTCTTCCTAAGATCCAGTCTAAACCTGCTCTTCCTCAGCTTCAAACCATGTACCCTTGTCCTGTTGCTAGACATCCTTAGGAAGAGTTCCTCTGCAGCCCTCCTGTAGGATCCCTTCAGGTATTGGAAGGCAGCTCTAAGGTTCCCCTGGATCCTTCTCCAGGCTGAACAACCCCAGCTCCCTCAGCCTATCCTCATAGAATCATAGACTGTTTTGGGTTGGATGTGACCTCCAAAGTTCAACTAGTCATAGAATCATGGGATCAATAAGGTTGGAAAAGACCTCAGAGATCATCAAGTCCAACCTGTCACCCAACACCTCATGACTAACTAAACCATGGCTCCAAGTGCCACATCCAGTCCTAGCTCCCTCAGCCCTCTCCTTGTGCATCAGTGCCATAGGTCCCTAGAGAATTTGAAAGCCATCTGCATGCCCCTCTCCAGCTTCTGAACATCCTCTCAAAGGGAAGCAGCTGGTTTCACTCAGCACCATGGCTTCAGTCAACAAATAGGGCTTCAGTTTTGGTGCTTGCAGCAATCCAGGGGACATTGAAATGAACCAGTCTAAAGTCAAGAGGAGTCTCTGAGCAAAGCTGTTCTGTTCTGTGCAAACCAAAGGGGAAAAGAAAGCTGCAAGGAAGCAAAAGATCCTTCTGAAAGCTTCTTTGTGTGGCTTGCCTGAAACCATGCAAGACTCTACATGTGGCCACACACACTGACTTTGGGGCATATTTACATCATTTGGGTCAACTTTGGCAAGCCAGTAAAAGAAACAATTGGCATGAGAGCTGATTTTGAACTCTTGAGATGTAGACTGATGTCTTAATTAGCAGCTGTAGCCTCCTTGTTGGGGTCTGTAAGAAATTCAGGAAAGCAAAATTGCCCCTGAAGAAATTACACACCATGAGCTGACACAGCTCTGTGCATGGGAAGATTTCTTCCCTTTTTTATAGGCTCACAGGATGTTAGGGGTTGGAAGTGACCTCTGGAGATCTTAGAATCCAAGCCCCCTGCCAGAGCAGGACCACAGGTCACATAGGAACACATCCAGATGGGGCTTGAAAGTCTCCAGTGAAGGAGACTCCACAACCTCTCTGGGCAGCCTGTTCCAGTGCTCTGTGACCCTCCCAAGTGAAGAAGTTCCTCCTCATGTTGAGGTGGAACCTCCTGTGCTGTAGTTTCTATCCATTGCCCCTTGTCCTATCCCAGGGTACAAGTGAGCAGAGCCTGTCCCCTCCCTCTTGACTCTCAGCCCTCAGGTATTTATAGACATTTACTAAATCCCCTCTCAGTCTTCTCTTCTCCAGCCTGAACAGCCCCAGGTTCCTCAGCCTCCCAGGGCAGTGCTCCAGTCCCTCCATCATCCTTGTAGCCCTACAGAATGTGTTCACAGCAGAAACTGTGTGCTGCATCTCTGAGAGGGGCCAACATCCTGCTGTGTTTCTGAAGCACAGGATGAGCCTGGCTGAAGTAAGTTCCCATTGCCCCACCTCCCTCATTTTCTCTGAGTGCTTTACAGTCCCTGCTTGTAATGGAGGCTCCTGCCAGAATGGATGCTCCTGCCATAGCAGCCCCTCCCTGGAGGCTGAAAGCCTCAGACCGACAAGCTCAGACCAGCCCAAGTCCTCAGTCTTCCTCTTAACATTTTTAGCTTGTGTTCTCTCAGTCTCTTGCAATCCCCACCTGGCTCTGGTCTCCACACAAGTGCTAACCACTGTCTCAGAAGCCAGCCTTTTACATCCCCTTCTTTCAGGCTATTTCTAGCTGCAACAGATGAAAGGGGACAAGGGGTGGCCCCTGCCTATCTGAAAAACATCTTGCCTCAACACCACCAAGGGGGGAACACTCTCTAAATGTTTGTAGCAGGCATTCTAAAGACATAAATTAGGGCATACTGGTTCTGAGTGCATTCCATCAAGCTCTGACCACCAAGGGAAAAAAGGCATAGCCATAATTCTACTTTAGTAAGCATAATACCTTGTGTTAGCAATTGGAACATTTCATCCAGGCTTAAGGATCTCGTAGGTTGTTGCCTTGGTTTAGATGCAGCTGTCTGCTCAGTGGGGATCCCCTCCCTCCAAGAGGGACATTGAGTAGGTGGAGTGTGTCCAGAGAAGGGCAACAGAGCTGGTGAGGGATCCAGAGAACAAGTCTTAGAAGGAACAGCTGAGGGAACTGAGAGGAGACCTCACTGGTCTCTACAGCCTACCTGAAAGGAGGTTGTAGCGGGCTGGGTGTTGGTCTCTTCTCCCTTGGATCAAGTGATAGAATGAGAGGAAGTGGCCTGAAATTGTGCCAGGAGAAGTTTAGATTGGATATTAGGAAAGAGTTATTTGGTGAATAGGTGACCAGGCATTGGAATAGGTTGCCCAGGGAGATGGTGGAGTCACTGTCATTGGAGGTGTTCAAAAGCCATGGTGATCTGGAACGTGGTTCAATGGCCATGGTGGTGCTTGGTCATAGAATCATAGAATTGTCAGGGCTGGAAGGGACCTCAAGGATCAGCCAGTTCCAACCCACTGCCATGGGCAGGGACACCTCACACTACAGCAGGTTGCTCACAGCCACATCCAGCCTGGCTGCAAAAGCCTCCAGGCATGAGGCTTCCACCACCTCCCTGGGCAACCTGTGTCAGTCTCTCACCACCCTCATGGGGAAGAACTTCTTCCTAACATCCAATCTGAATCTACCCATTGCTAGTTTTGTTCCGTTCCCCCCAGTCCTATCGCTCCCTGACACCCTCAAAAGTCCCTCCTCAGCCTTCTTGTAGCCCCCTTCAGATACTGGAAGGCCACAATTAGGTCTCCTGGGAGCCTTCTCTTCTGCAGACTGAACAGCCCCAACTCCCTCAGTCTGTCCTCATATCAGAGCAGCTCCAGCCCTCTGCTCATCCTTGTGGCCCTTCTCTGGACATCTTCCAGCACCTCCTGATCCTTCCTGTAGTAGAGGCTCCAGAACTGGACACAGTACCCCAGGTGGGGTCTCATCAGAGCAGTGGGGAAGAATCACCTCCCTTGACCAGCTGTCTCTGCTTCTTTTGAGGAGAATCACCTCCCTTGACCTGCTGGCTCTGCTTCTCTTGCTGCAGCCCAGGCTCTGGTTGGCTTTCTGGGCTGCAAGTGCTCACTGCTGGCTCCTGTTGAGCTTCTCATCCACCAGCACCCCCAGGTCCTTTTCTTCAGGGCTGCTCTCAAGCCAGTCCCTGCCCACTGCTTGGACTTAGAGACACTGTCAAGCATTAGTAACAAGACCCAGGCTGTTCTTAACTGTTCAATGGATTTCCAACAACAGGAATGTAAGAAAATCTTTTTACTTCTGCACATGTAGTTTTGGGGGCAAGGAACTGTAGAAAGCGTGTGTCAATGTGTGCACCACAGCAAGTGCCACCAGCAGGCTCCTGCTGCTCCCACATCCACTTCTGGTTCTTGACAGAAAATACAACATGAGGCTCTTAGCTGGCCTGACTCCTTGGGGTGATTTCATCCCCCTAACTATGATTCTGCCACATGTGGCTGGCACAGAACACTCAGCTGTGTATCTCTGGAATAAACAGGAGGCATTAGAGCCTCTTCACCTTCCTAGCTGTGACACTGAAACCTACTGGAAGGCCTAGGGATGCCTTTTCATTCGTTTCAGAGGACCATCCAGGACTGAAATTGTAATAGAGAATGAGGAAATGCAGCATCCAAATTGGCTGAACCTGCACTCGGACTGGAAGAACAAAAACGCCTCCACCTTGCATGGACTTCTGGTCAATGGGTAAGTGACAGGTAAATGACATTTGTCTCACTGCTGTGGCTAGTCACTTACCAAGGGAGGCTGACACACTCCTGTTGGTAAGCTCTTTTTTTCCCCTCAAGGCATCTGTGTATAGATCTCAGCACATACTCATGGGAGCCTATAACAATTTCAGCGTCTAACCCAACTGCAGTCTCTTTTGAATCCACCTTGTGAATATTCAGGGGCCCATTCTGCTAGACTAACAGCATCTGAGTGACACAGAGGTGATGACCTTGAAGCACTTGGACCAGGCAGCTTCATTAAATCCCTGCTGGCCAAGCTAAGTCCAGTAAGTACCACAGAGCAAACCCAGCAGCAACCTCTGCAGGCCATGTAGTTGGAGTCATACATTTGGAGTGACCACAGCTGCTTCAGCAGAGGCTATATCCACTTACAGTAGGTTTCCTTAGCAGCTCCTTTGCCTTCATGTGGTGATATAGTTTTAATTTGCTCAACTAGACAGACAGTTGGTAAAGAGAAGCCAGGATCTCGTGGTTGAGGCATTCAAAGTAAGACTCTGAGGCTGCAAAGCCAAACAACTTAAACATTCGGAGCAAAACTTGGAGAGCTACCTAGTCCCCACCTGCAACTGCATCTGCAAGAAGCAGCTTCATTGCTTCCCTGTTCTCTTCCTAATGCCTAGGAGACTAGAGAACATCCTCTTCCACAGAAAGTCCTCCTGTTTCACCAGGAAAGATTGCCTGGGCTAAATGCAGAGGCACAACATGTGTGACAGCACAGATCTAAGGAACAGACCTGCTCTTCATAGGATCACAGAATCAATAAGGTTGGAAAAGACCTCAGAGATCATCAAGTCCAACCTATCACCCCAACACCTCATGACTAACTAAACCATGGCTTCATCCCTTTTTGAACACCTCCAGGGATGGTGACTCCACCACCTCCCTGGGCAGCACATCCCAATGGCCAATCTCTCTTGCTGGGAAGAACTTCTTCCTAAGATCCAGTCTAAACCTCCCCTGGCACAGCTTGAGACTGTGTCCTCTAGGGACCTCAAGGATCATCTAGCCCAACCTTTGCCTAAGGGTAATTTCTTTCCCCCTCTCATCTGGACATTTTCAACAGAAATGATAATTTTGTGGTTGTTTTAATAGTTACTTTTTGCAATCTTCCTGGGCTTTATTTATTTGTTGGTTTGGTTTGTTTGTTTGTCTGCTTTCCCCCCCCTCCAAAACACCCCAAACCTCGAGGGCATGAAATATCATCTGCTATGGAAGGTATTTTGAAGCAAACTCTGTCTTTCAGCTGTAAGGGAAGAGGGGAATGGCAGATCTCTGTGCTTTCAGGTGGCATAGTATAGTATCATAGTATCAGTCAGGGTTGGAAGGGACCACAAGGATCATCTAGTTCCAACCCCCTGCCATGGGCAGGGACACCCCACACTAGATCAGGCTGGCCAGAGCCTCATCCAGCCTGGGCTTAAACACCTCCAGGGACGGGGCCTCAACCACCTCCCTGGACAACCCATTCCAGGGCTTCACCACTCTCATGGGGAAGAACTTCTTCCTCACATCTAGCCTGAATCTCCCCACCTCCAGCTTCATTCCATTCCCCCTAGTCCTATCACTACCTGAGATCCTGAGAAGTCCCTCCCCAGCCTTCCTGTAGGCCCCCTTCAGATACTGGAAGGCCACAATGAGGTCACCTCGGAGCCTTCTCTTCTCCAGACTGAACAGCCCCAACTCCTTCAGTCTGTCCTCATAGGAGAGGCATAAATTAAGACTTGACAGACTGTCCATCCCAGCTGCCCTCAGAGCTGGAGCAGTGCCCAGGCAGAGAGGTAGTCTGCAAAATAGGTATCTCCCACTCCTGAAATGCATTGCAAAGCTGAACTAATATTTTGAATTCTCTCCAGGCACATGCTGGAACCCACGGATGATCTGGCACAAGAAGCTCTTCCTGTTTCTTTTTACAGTCAGGGGGCAATTTTTTCAGCAGCTGGTTCCCAGCAAGGAGCACAATCCCTGTGCTGATCTGCAGATCACCAGCAACTGCAGCCATTAATGGAGGTTTTTGTTTCAATATCCAGGCAGATGTGTCGAAGCAGAAGCAAAGTGGCTCTCATGTGCACTAAAGAAGGTAAGAGAGAGTTGCAGATAAAACAAAGATGTTGCTGTTTTCTTTTCAAGAGGAGTTAAGTTACTTCCACAAATGCAGATGTTTAGTCTGGATTAATTCTGAAAGTTGTTTAGACTCCTCCAACATAGAATCAGAGAATTGTTAAGGTTGGAAGGCACCTCAAGGATCAGCCAGTTCCAAGACCCCTGCCATGGGCAGGGACACCTCACACTACAGCAGGTTGCTCACAGCCACATCCAGCCTGGCTGCAAAAGCCTCCAGGCATGAGGCTTCCACCACCTCCCTGGGCAACCTGTGCCAGTGTCTCACCACCCTCATGGGGAACAACTTCTCCCTAACATCCAATCTCAATCTACCCATTTCTAGCTTTGTTCCATTTCTCCCCCAGTCCTATCACTCCCTGACACCCTAAGAAGTCCCTCCCCAGCTTTCTTGTAGCCCCCTTCAGATACTGAAAGGCCACAATTAGGTCTCCTCTCAGCCTTCTGTTCTCCTGGACAACTCCAGCTCCCTTAGTCTGTCCTCATAGCAGAGCAGCTCCAGCCCTCTGCTCATCCTTGTGGCCCTTCTCTGGACATCATCTAGCACCTCCAGATGCTTCCTGTCCCAGGGGCTCCAGAACTGGACACAGTACTCCAGGTGGGGTCTCACCAGAGCAGAGTAGAGGGGAAGAATCCCCTCCCTTGACCTGCTGGCTCTGCTCCTCTTGCTGCAGCCCAGGATGTGATTGGCTTTCTGGGCTGCAAGTGCACACTGCTGGCTAACATCCAGTTTCTCACACTGGTTTGTTTATGGTTTGGGTTTGGGTTTTTTTACCCCCATTGTATTCTCTTTCATCAGCTTATATTTTTTTCTTTGACTACAAGGCTGTGTAGTTGCAGTAGCCTAGTCCTGCTTCACCCACAGGAATATTGTGAGCAGCCAGATTCCAAAAACTAAGTCAATAAAGCTTCCAGTTGGAAATCTCCTTTACCAGCAGAGTGGTTAGCAGGCTCTCTGCCTGGGACTTGCAGCTGCAAGCTATTTAGCTGTGAGGCTCAAGGGCACAGAAGAACCTGAAGGAGAAAGTTACAGCCCAAGTCTGTAGGGACAGCAGACTGGGGAAGTTTAAGTGGTTTGAAAATGCAGAGGTTCTTCATCTTCAGGCAAGTCTTTGCTGAAGAGCACTTCAGTGATGAATTAGCTTCACACAGGGAAAATCCATCACAAGCCTAAATTTGGGAAACTAATCAAAACATTTACTGCTCTCCAAGAGGAAAAACAACTCCTAGGAGCCTGTCAAAGCTGTTTGCTTCTGACATATGGTGCTGTAAGCACACTTAAGCCTCCTTGCCCTGTGAAGTTAAGTGAACACACTAAGAATTACGAGTTACAAATAACCACTGCTCCAACTGATTCCTTCACTGCTGAATTCCCAGGGATGTCTGCAGTGGCAGAGCATCTTCCTTTGGGAGTCTGGAAAAGGGAAGACTGAGAGGGGATTTAATAAATGTTTATAAGTATCTGAGGGCTGGGGGTCAGGAGGGAGGGGACAGGCTCTGCTCACTTGCTCCCTGGGATAGCACAAGGAGCAATGGATGTAAGCTGCAGCACAGGAGGTTCCACCTCAACACAAGGGGGAACTTCTTTACTGTAAGGGTCACAGAACACTGGAACAGGCTGCCCAGAGAGATTGTGGAGTCTCCTTCTCTGGAGACTTTCAAGGCCTGTCTGGATGTGTTCCTCTGTGACCTGAGCTAGATTGCATGGTCCTGCTCTGGCAGGGGGTTGAACTTGATGATCTCTTTGGGTCCCTTCTAATCCCTGACATCCTGTGAGCCTGTGGGAGGCTGCCTGCAGAAACTGGTGGTGTGCTTTTGTTCTCTAAATCCTATAGTGGATGAATAATAAGCCTTCCAGACTACACAGTGAAACCAAAGTGAAGGGCTAACTATTTCAGAAACAGTAACTGTCTGGCAGATGGGAATCTTCTAGTGGAAGTGGCTTATTAAGTAGTATGGCTGGAGAATGTCTTCAAAAATCTTCTCCCTCAGTAATTTCCACAGACAAAGCAGGCATGGAGCTGAGTAAACAGTTGGCCATTCAGGGTACACCTGGCTTAAGAAAAGCCTTAATGCCCTTGAGCAGATTTCCCAGAAGAAATTATTGCAGCTTCTGTGTTCCTCCAGACAGCACAAAGTAGCCCAAGAGCAGTGCTAGATGACAAGGACATAGACCCAGGAAACCTTCCCAAGGGCAGCTCATAGAATCATTTCACTTGGAAAAGACCTCTAAGATCTTTCTCCCCCTTTCTCCCCCTTTCTCCCCCTTTCTCCCCCTTTCTCCCCCTTTCTCCCCCTTTCTCCCCCTTTCTCCCTCCTTTCCCCCTTTCTCCCCCTTTCTCCCCCTTTCTCCCCCTTTCTTCCCCTTTCTTCCCCTTTCTTCCCCTTTCTCCCCCTTTCTCCCCCTTTCTCCCCCTTTCTCCCCCTTTCTCCCCCTTTCTCCCCCTTTCTCCCCCTTTCTCCCCCTTTCTCCCCCTTTCTCCCCCTTTCTTCCCCTTTCTCCCCCTTTCTTCCCCTTTCTCCCCCTTTCTTCCCCTTTCTCCCCCTTTCTTCCCCTTTCTCCCCCTTTCTTCCCCTTTCTCCCCCTTTCTTCCCCTTTCTCCCCCTTTCTTCCCCTTTCTCCCCCTTTCTTCCTCTTTCTCCCCCTTTCTTCCTCTTTCTCCCCCTTTCTTCCTCTTTCTCCCCCTTTCTTCCTCTTTCTCCCCTTTCTTCCTCTTTCTCCCCCTTTCTTCCTCTTTCTCCCCCTTTCTTCCTCTTTCTCCCCCTTTCTTCCTCTTTCTCCCCCTTTCTCCTCCTTTCTTCCCCTTTCTCCTATTATTATTATTATAATTAACTTCATGATAATCCCAGAAAAATTTTGGTTGGAAAAGATCTTTAAGATCAATTGAGAGGAAGGGAGGGTGGAAGGGAGGGATGAAGGATGGGAAGAAGGGAGGGAGGCGGGGATGAAGGATGGGAGTGAGGGAAGAAGGGAGGGAGTGAGGGAGGAAGGGAGGGAGTGAGTGAGGGAGGAAGGGAGAGAGGAAAGGAGGGAAGGAGGGTCAGGATCTCAAACTTAGGATCTCAAACTTAGCTGGGTTAAGATTTCAGGCTGAGCTGGCCAAAATTCATCTCAGGAGAGCAAAGTGGTTTGAAGCAACGGAAGGACGGAAGTGGCTTGGTCTGTGCAGTATTACTGCGTGGCTGTTGATTGCTGAATTTACTGCCTTGCTCAATGACATTTCATGACTCTATTAGCATTGCTCTGTGGCCAGTTTGCTGGCAGCAGGTCTTGCATCTGGTGCCTCTGTGGCAACAATTAACTTCCCTTCTGCACCTGTTCCTCACTAGACTGTGGCCGGCGCCCAGCTGCTCGCATGACCAAGAGGATCCTTGGCGGCAGGACAAGTCGCCCGGGCCGGTGGCCGTGGCAGTGCTCCCTGCAGAGTGAGCCAAGCGGACACGTTTGTGGCTGTGTTTTGATTGCAAAGAGATGGGTCTTGACAGTAGCACACTGCTTTGAAGGGTGAGAGGGCTCAGTTTTACCATTCATCCAAGCGTGGCCACGTGTGCATTGCCGAGTCCTCCCTCCTCTGTAATTCTCCCAGGGGCAGGTGATGAGCTTTGCAGAATGGCAAACTCCAGAGGCCTGCCTTTTAGAGACTTGGAAAGGAAAGGAATTGGGACCTGGGGTGGCTTAGCCTGGAGAAGAGGAGGAGATCTTATTGCCATCTACAACTACCTGAAGGGAGGCTGCAGCCAGGTGGGGGTTGGTCTCTTCTCCCAGGCGACCAGTGACAGAACAAGAGGACACAGTCTCAAGCTGTGCCAGGGGAGGGTCAGGCTGGATGTTAGGAGGAAATTCTTCCCAGAGAGAGATTGGCCTTTGGAATGTGCTGCTCACAGAAGTGGTAGAGTCACCATCACTGGAGGTGTTTAAAAAGAGCCTGGATGAGGCACTTGGTGCCATGGTTTAGTTGATGAGATGGTGTTGGGTGATAGGTTGGACTCGATGATCTCCAAGGTCTTTTCCAACCTGGTTAGTTCTGTATTCCATAAATGGTAATGCTGCTAGGAAGAAGCTCTTCCCCATGAGGGTGGTGAGATACTGGCACAGGTTGCCCAGGGAGGTGGTGGAAGCCTCATGCTTGGAGGTTCTTAAGGCCAGGCTGGATGTGGCTGTGAGCAACCTGCTGTAGTGTGAGGTGTCCCTGCCCATGGCAGGAGGGTTGGAACTGGCTGATCCTTGAGGTCTCCTCCAACCCTGAGAGTTCTGTGATCCTGTATAAACCAGCATCAGGTTTTTTACATGCTTCATTATTCACTGCTGGGCTCTCTGCTGAGGAAAGCTAACTGAGGATGCACTGAATTTCAGCAGAACATGGCAAAGCTAAGAGCAAAAGACTAATCCTAAAGCTCTCATACAACTGCCACAGATTCAAAAAAATCAGAGGCACCTCTTTTCTTTGTGGCACCAGCATAGAAATGATGCTGGGAAAAATGCTGTGGCAAGAGTAGGAAAAGCTGAGTATTTCCTCACTCTGCAGCTGACATACTGGAGCCACTGCTTTTCCTAATGACGAGCACTCCACTCCTTCCCTAGGACTGCAGTCATGACCAAGGCAGGCTTAACCACCGCTGTCTGAGGCCCTGTGGTGTCTGGAGTACAGAGGAATTGTTTCCCATTAATGAAAGATAAGCCAAGAAGTAAAAATTCTCCAGTTTTTGTCAGATGCAGAAGGACTGCCACATTTTGGGGCTGGCAATTTCCCTCCTTTATTCAGGGCTATATAGTATCTGGGTGAGCTCAAATCACAGAATTGTCAGGGTTGGAAGGGACCTCAAGGATCAGCCAGTCCCAACCCCCTGCCATGGGCAGGGACACCTCACACTACAGCAGGTGGCTCAGAGCCACATCCAGCCTGGCTGCAAACACCTCCAGGCAGGAGGCTTCCACCACCTCCCTGGGCAACCTGTGCCAGTCTCTCACCACCCTCCTGGGGAACAACTTCTTCCTAACATCCAATCTGAATCTACTCACTTCTATTTTATTTCCATTTCCCCCAGTCCTATCACTCCCTGACACCCTCAAAAGTCCCTCCCCAGCTTTCTTGTAGCCCCCTTCAGATACTGGAAGGCCACAACGAGGTCTCCTGGGAGCCTTCTCTTCTGCAGACTGAACAGCCCCAACTCCCTCAGTCTGTCCTCATAGCAGAGCAGCTCCAGCCCTCTGCTCATCCTCGTGGCCCTTCTCTGGACACCTTCCAGCACCTCCATGACTACATGTAAAAGGTCCTTTTCCCATTTCCATTCTAAATCCATGAATATTTACCAAAAGAGTCCTAAACAATTGGAAGAGTCAGAGTCACCTTTGATCTTGGGCAGAGGGAACGTGCATGGCACACCCTGAATGCCCAATAAATGAGAGGCTTTCCCCATGGCTATCATAAAAGAATTGCTCCTCTGGGATTTCAGCCAGGCTTGGCTTTGCTGCTGCCAGCAGCAGACTACTGAGCAACATTGTCACCCCAGAGAAATGTGTACGTGCCCATGGCAGGATCCAAGGGGGAATTTCTGAGAGCCTTTGGTATTGATATACAGCTGAAGGCTGTGCAGCCAGGCAGAGACCTGGACAGACTGAGAGCTGGGCAGGGAGGAACCTAATGAGGTTCAACAAGGGTAAGTGCAGAGTCCTGCACCTGGGGAGGAAGAATAAACTGCACCAGAACAGGCTGGGAGGTGATCTGCTGGAATGCAGCCCCGTGGAGAGGGACCTGGGAGTCCTGGTGGATCACAAGTTATCCATGGGACAGCAATGTGCCCTGCTGGCCAGGAAGGCCAATGGGATCCTGGGCTGCATTAAGAAGAGTGTGTCTAGCAGATGCAGGGAGGTTCTCCCCCTCTACCCTGCCCTGGTGAGGCCACATCTTGAGTACTATGTTCAGTTTTGGGCTCCCCAGGTCAAGAGGGACAGGGATCTGCTGGAGAGGCTCCAGCAGAGGGGCACAAGGATGATTAGGGGACTGGAACATGTGCTTTATGAGGAGAGGCTGAGGGACCTGGGGCTTTTTAGTCTGGAGAAGAGAAGACTGAGAGGGGATTTAATAAATGTTTATAAGTATCTGAGGGCTGGGGGTCAGGAGGGAGGGGACAGGCTCTGCTCACTTGCTCCCTGGGATAGCACAAGGAGCAATGGATGTAAGCTGCAGCACAGGAGGTTCCACCTCAACACAAGGGGGAACTTCTTTACTGTAAGGGTCACAGAGCACTGGAGCAGGCTGCCCAGAGAGGTAGAGTCTCCTTCTCTGGAGACTTCCAAGGCCTGTCTGGATGCATTCCTCTGTGACCCGAGCTAGATTGTATGGTCCTGCTCTGGCAGGGGGTTGGACTCAATGATCTCTTTGGGTTCCTTCCAACCCCTGACATCCTGTGAACCTATAATTGAATCCAGTCACTATGAGATGGTTAAGTATCTTCTGAATGTGTGAGCTGTAAGTCCTTTGGTAAGAGGCAGGAAGGAAATGGAAAGCATTGTCTCTTACAAGTCAGATCTTCACTGTAATTAACCACAGACTCACACATAATCACAGAATGTTGGGGGTTGGAAGGGTCCTCCAGAGATCACAGAACCACAGAACTATCAGGGTTGGAAGGGACCTCAAGGATCAGCCAGTTCCAATCCCCCTGCCATAGGCAGGAACACCTCTCACTACATCAGGTTGCTCAGAGCCACATCCAGCCTGGCCTTAGAAACTTCCAGGGCTGAGGCTTCCACCACCTCCTTGGGCAACCCGTGCCAGTGTCTGTCCGTTCAGTCCAACCCCGCTGCCGAAAGGAACACCTAGTGCAGATTGCACCGGAAGGCATCCAGGTGGGTTTGCAAAGCCTCCACAGGAGACTCCACAACCTCTCTGGGCAGCCTGCTCCAGGGCTCTGGCACCCTCAGCATGCAGAAGTGACTCCTCCTGTGTTCCAGCTTGTACCCGTTGTTTCTTGTCCTATCACTGTGCACCACCAAAGAGCCTGGCACCTTCATCTTGACACCCACCCCTCAGATATTGATAGACATTGATCAGACTCCCTCTCAGTCTTTTCTTCTCCAGACTGAACAGCCCCAGGGCTCGCAGTCTCTCTTCACAGCAGAGATGCTCAAGTCCCCCAGTCAGCCTCATAACTCTCCGTTGGATTCTTTCCAGCAGGTCTCTGTCTCTTGAACCGGGAGCTCAAAACTGGACACAGCATTCCAGGTGTGGTCTCAGTGGGGTGGAGAGGAAGAACCTCCCTAGACCTGCTGGCCACACTTTTCTTAGTGCACCCCAGGATACCACTGGCCCTCTTGGTCACAAGGGCACATTGCTGTCCCATGGAGAACTTGCTGTCCACTAGGATTCCAATGATGCCCAAATATTTTTCCTTCCAGCATTGGTGTGTGCAATGCTCTGCAGAGTGCAATGTGTGAAAAGTCAGGGAGAAAACCTTCTCAGGTTATTTTGGCTTAGAAGTATGCTCCTGACTGAAATGTCTTCTCTCTTTCTATCTTGATTTCTTGATCCCTTCCCCTTCCCTTCCCTTCCCTTCCCTTCCCTTCCCTTCCCTTCCCTTCCCTTCCCTTCCTTCCCCCTTCCCTTCCCTTCCCTTCCCTTCCCTTCCCTTCCCTTCCCTTCCCTTCCCTTCCCTTCCCTTCCCCTTCCCTTCCCTTCCCCACTTCCTCCCTTCCCCTCTTTTTCTTTCCCTCTTTCTTCCATTCTCTCCCTCTCTCCCTTTCTTCCCTTCCCTTCCTTTTTCTCTTTTCCTCCCCTTTCTCCTCTTCCTCCCCTTCTCCCCCTCCCCTTCTCCCCCCCTCCCCTTCCCCCTTCCTCCCCTTCTCCCCCTCCTCCCCTTCTCCCCCCTCCTTCTCCCCTTCTCCCCTCTCCTTCTCCCCCTCTCCCCTCCTCCCCTCCTCCCCTTCTCCCCCTCTCCCCTTCTCCCCCTCTCCCCCCTTCTCCCCCTCTCCCCTTCTCCCCCTCTCCCCCTCTCCCCTTCTCCCCCTCTCCCCTTCTCCCCTTCTCCCCCTCTCCCCTCCTCCCCCTCTCCCCTCCTCCCCCTCTCCCCTCCTCCCCCTCTCCCCCTCCTCCCCTTCTCCCCCTCTCCCCTTCTCCCCCTCTCCCCTTCTCCCCCTCTCCCCTTCCTGTTGTTCCCAAGGAGGGAAAGCGCCGCTGTTTGGAGAGTGGTGTTTGGGATTAGCAACCTGGATCACCCCTCAGGCTTCATGCAGACCCGCCTAGTGAAGACCATTATCGTCCACCCACGCTACAACAGAGCAGTGGTAGACTACGACATCAGCATTGTGGAGCTGGATGAGGACATCAACCAGACAAGCTACGTGAGACCTGTCTGCTTGCCCAGCAAGGACCAGCTGGTTCGGCCAGATACCTACTGCTACATCACGGGCTGGGGACACATGGGCAACAAAAGTAAGAGCAACTGACACTGCAATGTGCTGCCCAGGGAGGGGGTGCAGACACTAACCCTGGCTGTGTTTAAAGATGGTTTGGATGTGGTGCTTGGGGCTATGGTTTAGGGATGAACCTTGCAGAGTAGGGCTCTGGGTTGGACTTGGTGATCCTGAGGCTCTTTGCCAACCTGAATGTTTCTGTGATTCTGTGAAGGTTTCTGGGGCTCTAGGCAATACATTTTAACCTTCTACAGAGTAAATCAATCAAGTGACCCCACTGCAAAGCTTTTCCCATTCACACTATTACTGGACCTTGTGAAGTACCAGGCCCCTGTACTCAGCACTGGTTAGGCCACAGCTTGAGTCCTGTGTCCAGTTCTGGGCTCCTCAGTTTAGGAAAGATGTTGAGATGCTGGAAGGTGTCCAGAGAAGGGCAAGAAAGCTGGGGAGGTGTTTGGAGCACAGCCCTGTGAGGAGAGGCTGAGGGAGCTGGGGTTGCTTAGCCTGGAGGAGGCTCAGGGGACCTTCTTGCTCTCTACAACTCCCTGAAGGGAGGTTGCAGCCAGGTGGGGGTTGGTCTCTTCTCCCAGGCAACCAGCACCAGAACAAGAAGACACAGTCTCAAGCTGTGCCAGGGGAGGTTCAGAAATTACAATACAATACAATACAATACACCAGGTTGGAAGAGACCTTCAAGATCATCGCGTCCAACCCATCAAACAATCCAACCCACCCAACAACTAGACCATACAGCCAAGCACCCCATCAAGTCTTCTCCTGAACACCTCCTGTGAAGGTGACTCCACCACCTCCGCGGGTAGCCGATTCCAATGGGCAATCACTCTCTCCGTGTAGAACTTCTTCCTAACATCCAGCCTAAACCTGCCCTGGCGCAGCCTGAGACTGTGTCCTCTTGTTCTGGTGCTGGATGCCTGGGAGAAGAGGCCAACCTCTGCCTGGCTACAACCTCCCTTCAGGTAGTTGTAGAGAGCAATAAGGTCACCCCTCAGTCTCCTCTTCTCCAGGCTAAGCAACCCCAGCTCCCTCAGCCTTTCCTCATAGGGCTTGTGTTCCAAACCCCTCACCAACTTTGTTGCCCTTCTCTGGACACGTTCCAGCAAGTCAACATCCTTCCTAAACTGAGGGGCCCAGAACTGGACACAGTACTCAAGGTGCGGCCTAACCAGTGCAGTGTACAGGGGCACAATGACCTCCCTGCTCCTGCTGGCCACACTGTTCCTGATGCAAGCCAGGATGCCATTAGCCTTCTTGGCTGCCTGGGCACACTGCAGGCTCATGTTCAGCCTACAATCAACCAGTACCCCCAGGTCCCTCTCTGCCTGGCCACTCTCCAGCCACTCTGACCCCAGCCTGTAGCACTGCCTGGGGTTGTTGTGGCCAATGTGCAGAATCCGGCACTTGGATGTGTTAAATCTCATGCCATTGGACTCTGCCCATCTGTCCAGCCTGTCGAGGTCCCTCTGCAAAGCCTCTCTGCCCTCCAGCAAATCAACTGCTGCCCCCAGCTTGGTGTCATCTGCAAATTTACTGATGATGGACTCAATGCCCTCATCCAGATCATCAATAAAGATGTTGAAGAGCATGGGGCCCAGTACTGATCCCTGGGGCACACCACTAGTGACAGGCCGCCAGCTGGATGTGGTGCCATTCACCATTACTCTCTGGGCTCGGCCCTCCAGCCAGTTCCTAACCCAACGCAGTGTGCTGCTGTCCAAGCCACGGGCTGCCAGCTTGGCCAGGAGTTTGCTGTGGGGGACGGTGTCAAAGGCCTTGCTGAGGTCCAGGTAGACCACATCCACAGGCCTCCCCACATCCACCAGGCGGGTCACCTGATCATAGAAGGAGATCAGGTTGGTCAGGCAGGACCTGCCCCTCCTAAATCCATGCTGGCTAGGCCTGAGCCCCTGGTCATCCTGTAAGTGCTGTGTGATCGCACTCGAGATGACCCGTTCCATAATCTTGCCTGGCACTGAGGTCAGGCTGACAGGCCTATCATTCCCTGGCTCATCCAACTGGCCTTTCTTGTGGATGGGCACCACGTTGGCCAGCTTCCAGTCTTCTGGGACCTCTCCAGTGAGCCAGGACTGCTGAAAAATGATGGAAAGTGGCTTGGACAGCTCATCTGTCAGCAATCTCAGCACCCTAGGATGGATCCCATCCGGTCCCATGGCCTTGTGGGGGTCCAAGCGGCTCAGTAGATCTCTAACTTCCTCTTGGAGCAGTGGGAAACTATGCAGCTCTCTGGCTCCTTCTGCCAGCTCTGCAGGCCAGCTGTCTGGAAGACGTTCTGCCCTGCTAGTGAAGACTGAGGCAAAGAAGGTGTTAAGTACCTCTGCCTTTTCCTCATTCTTTGTTACAACGTTCCTCTCCGTGTCAACCAAGGAGTGGAGGTTGTCCTTGCCCTTCTTCTTGCTATTGATGTATTTATAGAAGGACTTTTTGTTATCCTTCACAGCAGAGGCCAGTCTAAGTTCTAAATGGGCTTTTGCCTCCCTAATTTTCTTCCTGCACAACCTAGCAACATCCCTAAACATTCTGTAGGTTGCCTCCCCTTTCTTCCAAAGATGATACACCCTCTTTTTTTCCCTAAGTTCTATTAAAAGTTCATTGCCCATCCAGGCTGGCCGTCTGCCCCGGCGGCTCATCTTCCGGCACACCGGCACAGCCTGTTCTTGCACCTTCAATAGTTCTTCCTTGAAGTAGGTCCAGCTCTCCTGGACCCCTTTGTTTTTAAGGGCTGATTCCCAAGGAACCTTCTGAATTAGTTCCTTGAGTAGCCTGAAGTCTGCCCTCCTGAAGTCCAGAGTGGAGGTCTTCTTGCTCCCCCTCTTGGCTTGGCTGCATACTGAAAACTCTATTATGTCGTGGTCACTGGTGCCTAAACACCCTCCGACCACCACATCACCCACCAGCCCTTCCCTGTTGGTGAAGAGGAGGTCAAGCATAGCCTTACCCCTGGTAGGTTCACGCAGCACCTGGGATAAGAAGCTGTCCTCCATGCACTCTAAGAACCTCCTAGACTGCCTCCTCTCTGCTGTGTTGAGATCCCAACAGATATCAGGCAGGTTGAAGTCACCCATGAGAACGAGGTCAGGTGATCTTGAGACAGCCTTAAGCTGCCTATAGAATGCCTCATCGACATCCTCCTCCTGGTTGGGTGGTCTATAACAGACGCCAACCAGGATGTCTGCCCTGTTGGTCTTCCCTCTAATTCTCACCCACAAGCACTCAACCCTATCATCCCTGATCTCCATCTCAACAGCATCCAGTGCCTCCCTGACGTACAGGGCCACCCCTCCACCCCTTCTTCCTTGCCTGTCTCTCCTGAAGAGCCTGTAGCCATCAATTGCAGCGCTCCAGTCATGCGAGTCGTCCCACCACGTCTCTGTGATGGCAACTACATCATAACTTTCTTGCTGCACAAGGCTTCCAGCTCCTCTTGTTTGTTACCCATGCTTCGTGCATTAGTGTACATGAACTGCAGCTGGGCTGCTGGTTTCACCTCTAGGTCTAGCTTATCACCTCCAGACTCCTGCCTGAGGGCACTGGTTTCCGACCCTCCCCCTTCGAAGCTAGTTTAAAGCCCTGTCAATGAGACTTGCTAATTCCCTTCCCAGAATCTTTTTACCTTTGGGGGACAGGCCATTCTCATGTATTATGACCTTTCCCCTCCTCTGGGACAGATGTACTCCATCTGTTACCAGCTGACCTGGTGCAGTAGAAAGTTCCCCAAGATCGAAAAACCCAAAATTCATTCGTCTGCACCAGCCCCTAAGCCACTTGTTGACTACAGCGGCTGACCTGTTCCTTATTGTGTTCCCTCCTGCAACTAACGGTATCGATGTAAAAATTATTTGTGCACCTGACCCCTCAACCAGATCTCCCAGGGCCCTGAGGTCATTTTTGATAGCCCTGGGAGGCCTGGTACCAACATCATCATTCCCTAACTGCATGACCAATAAGGGATAATAATCTGAGGGCTGTACCAGACTGGGCAGCCTTCTGGTAACATCTCCAACTTGGACTCCTGCTAGGCTAATAACTTCCCTATGAGATGGGTCCGGCCTACATATGGGACCTTCTGTTCCCCTCAGGAGGGAATCACCAATTACAATTACCCTCCTTTTCTTTTTTAGGGAGCAAGTCCTGATGCCAGGACATTCTTCCCATTCAATTCTTCCCAGCAAGAGAGATTTGCCATTAGAATGTGCTGCCCAGAGAGGTGGTGGGGTCAGAGTCCCTGGAGGTGTTTAAGAACAGCCTGGATGAGGCACTTAGTGCCATGGTTTAGTTGATTAGTTAGGGTTGGGTGATCAGTTGGACTTGAGGATCCTGGAGGTCTCCTCCAACCTGGCTGATTGATTCTGTGACCTATAGCTACTCATGAAGGGGTCTGGCTGTGCCAAGGGAGCATTCTTCTCTTCTTTGCTTTCACAGATCTCTGTGAAGTGATGGTTATAATCCATCCTCATGTAAACATTTCTCACACCTTGGAGAGCCATCAGAGCTGTGTGTGTGTCAGTGTTTACAGTTCAGTGCTTACCTCTGGTGTCTTGGGGGGTGTTTTTTTAGTGCCTTTCAAGCTGCAAGAAGGAGAGGTTCGCATCATTTCCCTAGAGCAATGCCAGTCCTACTTTGACATGAAAACCATTACCAGCAGGATGCTGTGTGCTGGCTACGAGTCTGGCACCGTGGACTCTTGCATGGTAGGTCCCTCTGAGGAGAATGTGACAGCCAGCCTTGCCTGTGGAACTCAGGGTACTAGGATGGTCAGTAGGGGTAGCATGTCAGCTGCTAGAGGAATGACAAGTTAGTTACATGTGTGAACCCAACTCCTTTCTTCTTCTTCTTCACCTTCCTTCATCTTCCTTCTTCCTTCATCTTCCTTCTTCCTTCATCTTCCTTCTTTCTTCATCTTCCTTCTTTCTTCTTCTTCCTTCTTCTTCATCTTCTTTCTTCTTCTTCTTCTTCTTCATCTTCCTCTTCTCTTTCTTCCTCTTCCTTCTTCATCTTCCTCTTTTTTCTTCATCTTCCTCTTTTTTCTTCATCTTCCTCTTTTTTCTTCATCTTCCTCTTTCTTCTTCATCTTCCTCTTTCTTCTTCATCTTCCTCTTTCTTCTTCATCTTCCTCTTTCTTCTTCATCTTCCTCTTTCTTCTTCATCTTCCTCTTTCTTCTTCATCCTCCTCTTTCTTCTTCATCTTCCTCTTTCTTCTTCATCCTCCTCTTTCTTCTTCATCCTCCTCTTTCTTCTTCATCCTCCTCTTTCTTCTTCATCCTCCTTTCTTCTTCATCCTTCTTCTTCTTCATCCTCTTTCTTCTTCATCCTCCTCTTTCTTCTTCATCCTCCTCTCTTCTTCTTCATCCTCCTCTCTTCTTCTTCATCTTCTTCTTCATCCTCCTCTCTTCTTCTTCATCCTCCTCTCTTCTTCTTCATCCTCCTCTTTCTTCTTCTTTCTTCAACCTTTTCATTTTTTGTTCTTCATCCTTTTTCTTTTCTTCTTTTTCTCCCTTTCTTCTTCTTTCTCCCTTTCTCCCCCTTTCTCCTTTTCTTCTCCCTTTCTTCTTCTTTCTCCCTTTCTCCCCCTTTCTCCTTTTCTCTTCTTCTCCCTTTCTTCTTCTCCCCCTTTCTTCTTTCTGCCCCTCTTTCTTCTTCTCCCTGTCTTCTCCTTTCTCCCCCTTTCTTTCTTCCTTTCTTCTTCCTTCTCCCTCTTTCTTCTTCTCCCCCTTTCTCCTTCTTCTTCTTTCTCCCCCTTTCCCCCTCTTTCTTCTACTATTATTATTGATGTAATCAACTTCATTCTATGAAAACCACAGGAATGTTTGGGTTGGAAAAGACCTTTAAGATCAATTGAGTCCAAATATTCTCTAACTCTACCAAGCCTGGTGCTAAACCGATGTCCCTCAGCACCACACCTCTGTGGCTTTTAAGCACCTCCAAGGATGGGGATTCAGCCACTCCCTGGGAGCCTATTCCAGTGTCTGAGAACCCTTTCAGTCAAGAAGTTTCTTCTAATAATGAAAAGCTGCCGGAAGAGTTTCAGGTTTCTGTGTAGTAGTTAACTGCTGGACCGTTGAGAGGGTTCTCAAACACTGGAATGCTCTGCCCAGGGCAGTGCTGGTTCTCAAACACTGGAATGCTCTGCCCAGGGCAGTGCTGGAGTCACCATCCCTGGAGGTGTATGGAGCTGGTGCTTAGGGACGTGGTTTAGCATTGACCCTAAGCTGGGTGGAGGGTTGGACTGGATGAGCTTGGAGGTCTCTTCTGACCAGACGTTTTCTGTGAGTTAGGTTTTTTGCCCTGCATGAGCCATTTGCAGGTCATTTTTGGAGCAAATACACATTTATCTGGGTCACCCTGTGAGCTGCTGCGTGGCTCAGAGCAGCCAGGTTGTGCAATTAAAGGCCAATGGCTGCAGGGACTGAGACAGCTTTAACCATCTGGCTGCTGGCCATGCACAGCCCCTGGAGCCTGTGTTTCTCTCTCATGTTTCAGGGTGACAGCGGAGGACCACTCGTGTGCGAGCAGCCTGCGGGGCGCTGGACTTTGTTTGGTTTGACATCCTGGGGCTCTGTCTGCTTCTCCAAGGTTTTGGGACCTGGAGTTTACAGTAATGTGTCACATTTTATTGAGTGGATTGAAAGACAAATATACATCCACACCTTTCTGCTCAACTAAACCCAGCTGGTGAGAATTGTGCTGACAGGCAACAGAAAAACACAACACCACAAAACCAAACCAGAAAGGAATCAGCACTTCCAACCCTGAAGGTTTTGCAGTCCAGAAACTCTATGGGGGAAAAAAACCCAACAAAAAGGACTTTCAAGCTCTTGTGGTGGAGCTCTGGAATCTGCAGTTGTATGTTAATGGTAAACCCTCTGGTGGTGAATATAGTTTTGAGGTAGAATTAATAATCCTTTTGACTTTTCTGCTAAGTGTGCTGTGGTGTTACTCCAAACACAGCCCCCCCAAAAAAACAAGCTTAAAAGGCAAGAACCAGACACTGTCAGCCTTTCAGCTCTTCAAATAAAGCAGTAGCACAGCCTAGGAAACCCTGTTTTTTAGCTAGCCTGTTTGAATCCTCTTCAATTAGCAGCCACGGACATTGGCAGCCACGTTGTTGGCGTGAAGAACGGCCTCATGCAGATGGCACTGACAGGACCCGGACTCACAGCACCAGGCATGGCTGCACTGCTGGAGGGGGTGGGAGAGAGACTGATGGAGCTTGTAGAATAGAACAGAATGGAAGAGAATTAACCAGGTTGAAAAAGACCTTCAAGATCATCAAGTCCAACCTATCACCCAACACCATCTAATCAACTAAACCATGGCACCAAGTGCCCCATCCAGGCTCTTCTTAAACACCTCCAGGGACTCTGACCCCCACCGCCTCTCTGGGCAGCACATTCCAATGGCCAATCTCTCTTTCTGGGAAGAATTTCTTCCTAACATCCAGCCTAAACCTCCCCTGGCACAGCTTGAGACTGTGTCCTCTTGTTCTGGTGCTGGTTGCCTGGGAGAAGAGACCAACCCCCACCTGGCTGCAACCTCCCTTCGGGTAGTTGTAGACAGCAATAAGGTCTCCCCTGAGCCTCCTCCAGGCTAAGCAACTCCAGCTCCCTCAGCCTCTGCTGACAGGGCTTGTGCTCCAAACCCCTCCCCAGCTTTGTTGCCCTTCTTGTACCTGGCACAGGACACACCGTGTGCAGGTCTCCAGAGGTCTGTAGCCATCTGCCGCTGCTGTGCCCGAGGCTTTCAGTCCCTCAGGGTGGGTTGTAACCTGTGTGGGCATAACCCTGTACCAGCCTCACCCTACAGATTCTGTTCCCAAAGTCAACCTTGGGTATCTATTCCAGACCCATAATTACCACCTGAGGCCACAATCTAGTTGTTCTGCCTCTTTGGACAGTTTCTACAGGTTGGACTTGATGACCTTTGAGGTCTTTTCCAACGTTATTGGTTCTATGATACTTGATTTTCTGAAGCTTCCAGTATGTTAGTGTCCTGGAAGCATCCATGTCTTGACAACACTCCACAGAGCAGCACATTTGTCTCTGCCCCACTGGCTTCTCCCCAGGTTCTGCAGTGTGCTCAGAATGCACTGACCATCTCCAGCCCTTTGAAATCCTAACAGGGTGGTCAGTGCCACTGCAGCAGTCTCCCCTCCTGGCATCAGATGCTTCAAACACCTGGAGAGACAGGGGCAACGAGGATTTAAAGTGCACAAGGTGAGCAGTATCCCAGCAATGGCATTTTTGGGATAGGTCTCTTCTAGGATCTTGCATTCAAAGTTCTCTTTTTGCTTAGCAAGATTAAACAACTGGGAGAAAGAAATCTGAAGGGGAGGAGAAGACCTGGACTCCAGATTCTGGTCAATGAACCTGAGAACTATGTTAAGCACAGCCCAACAGCCTCATCAGCAAAGGCTCAAGAGTCCTGCTCAAGGGCTTGGCAGCCAGATGGGGCAGTGCTCTGTACAGTAGGGAAGAGCCTTGACTCCAAAACAGCCTGGGTGAAAAGAAGTTATCCTGGAGCTTGGCACCTCTTGAAGGTGCTGGAGGGGGAGGTGTGGCTCACCCACTGTGCAGCTGACAGCTTTTGGGAAGGCAGAGGAGGAGGAATCAGGAAGCTGAGGAGTACAGGCTGACTTTCCCAGGGCAGCAGTGAGCTGCTGCAATCTGTGTGCTCTCAGGGCCGTGCCTGCTCCCCTGTGAGCCCAGCCCAGGGCATGAGACTACCCTCTCTGCTACCTCTGGCACGCCCCTGGGACAGCATGGCAGGGCCTTGTCAACACCATGGCTGCCACATGCATTTACAGAGCTACCTAATGGGAGGTTTCAGGTACTGTTCATCATGTTACAACGAATCTACATAGCCCTGACTCTTGCTTTAGTGAAGGTTTACCTCTTAGTTGCACATCTTTAACATGCCCAGCATTAGGCAGCACTCTAGGCAGCATTAATAATGAATACCCAATATTTATGTTCTGGGTGATGAAACTCTTGGAGTGATTATTGTGATCACTGTTTCATGCTCAGGAAGAAAACCCTTCCAGGCTTTGCTAGCCTTGGGGGGGGGGGGGGGGGCTTGGTTTAATATATCTATTCAGGATTTTGGTTTTACTCTAGCATATAAATGAGAGAAATACACATGAGAGCTATACATGAGGGCAAGCTACACATGTGACCAGGTTTTCCCAGTGCAAAGAGGTAAAAGACAATGCCTCACCTTGGGAGGGATGTGCCTGGTGCCAGGGAGAGCTCTTTCCCAGGAGCACAGAGGTGAGATGAACAGCCCAGCCTGGCATCTCTCCACCAGGTGAAGGGGTTAGCAGCTCGGAGTTCTCCAAAGCACTGGAGTGCACATAATCCTTTCCTGTAGATCTTAGCACTGCCAACAGGTAATTAATTACACATCTTCTTGAACTGGGCTTGGCCTGCCACCAGTTTCCAAGCAGTGCCTCCCAGGAAATGAGGGAGGGCCCTGCTTAAACACACGGTCCTCCTCTATAGGATCAGTCTGAAGGAGCTACAGGCTGAGCCCCATCCCCAAGCAGCTTCAGGAAGGAGCAGCTGGGCCTTTCCCTCCCCCCCCCCAGTCCCCAGCCCTGCCTGACACAACATTCCATGTAAAGAGGAACTTTGTAATTTTATAGATGTATTTTTATACTGCTGTTTTTTCCAAAGGTGTGCCATGAAACAAGCAAGCATCCTGCTCCTCACCCTGAGCAAGCCTCTCCCTGGGGCTGACACCCCAGCTCAGAGCACCACCAGGCTCTCTCTTACAAGTGTAGCCTCACTGTAAGGTAACCATGGTTGGGTTTGCTTCCATCCCAGCTGGAGCTCCAACTGGAGGCCATGGCACACAGCCAAGCAGATGTGTTTCTTTCTAGCTGTACTAATAAAAACATTTTTCCAAGTAACTCCTCTGTTGAAATGTGTTTCAGAGAGACAACCTCCATGGCAATGTCTAGATGTGAAGTTGGGACTTTGGCAGTAATGCCTAAACCTGGACTTTAAATGGCACCTGCATGCCCACAGCTAGCTGGCTTTGAAGCAGGCTACAACACTTGGGGAGCTTCTGGCACTGCCATCACTGTACAACTTTTGGTTGTGTGCTTCCAACACAGAGTCATAGAATCACAGAATCAACCAGGTTGGAAAAGACCTCAGAGATCAAGTCCAACCTATTACCTAACACCCAACACCTCATGACAACTAAACCATGGCACCAAGTGCCACATCCAAACCCCTCTTGAACACCTCCAGGGATGGTGACTCCACCACTTCCCATTTTTCATCTGGTCTGTAGCATTTCAAAGACTCATAGAATCACAGGATGGTCTGGGTTGGAAGTCCAGTCCAATCCCATCTGCAGTGAGCAGGGACATCCTCAACTTAGATGAGGTTGCCCAGAGCTCTCTCAAGCCTCATCTTGAATATGGCCAGGGATGGGGCCTCAACCACCTCCCTGGGTAACCTGTTCCAGTGTTCCACCACCCTCATGATAAAGAATTTGATGCTAAACACCACAATCTACAATGCTGACATCAAAATTATAAGCATGAAGAAATCTGTAACAGTTAAAATTTACCTTTTCACTGCAGTCATGGGTAAGGCATCCAGGACCAGATCACAGAATTGTCAGGGTTGGAAGGGACTTCAAGGATCAGCCAGTTCCAACCCCCTGCCATGGGCAGGGACACCTCACACTACAGCAGGTTGCTCACAGCCACATCCAGCCTGGCTGCAAAAACCTCCAGGGGTGAGGCTTCCACCACCTCCCTGGGCAACCTGTGCCAGGCTCTCACCACCCTCAAGGGGAAGAACTTCTTCCTAACATCCAATCTCAATCTACCCATTTCTAGTTTTTTTTCCATTCCCCCCAGTCCTGTCACTCCCTGACACCCTCAAAAGTCCCTCCCCAGCTTTCTCGTAGGCCCCCACCACCCAACCATCAGTTAAAACTGCTGCAGGTACAGCTCCAGCTCCAGAGTTTGGGCGAGTTGAAGGTTTGGTTTGTTTTGAACTGAGCAAACAAAAGTGTGACTACTGTGCTTTCCTTCCTCACATCTGGAAGGCACCTGGGGGATGATCTTACAAAGCTCATTTTCCAAATGGCAAAGTCCAACCATGCTGTGCCTAAGTGCAGGAGCAAGCAGGGGAGCCTGACATCTCCAGGGCTGAAAAAACAATGAAGGAAACATCCAGCTGTTGAGAAGCAAAGGGAGAGTGATTCACTGGCACCTTTCCTTCGGCACCACTTTAGAGGAGGAGGCTCAGGGAGACCTTCTTGCTCTCTACAACTCCCTGAAGGGAGGTTGTAGCCAGGTGGGGGTTGGTCTCTTCTCGCAGGCAACCAGCACCAGAACAAGTGGACACAGTCTCAAGCTGTGCCAGGGGAGGTTCAGGCTGGGGGAGAAAGTTCTTCCCAGAAAGAGTAATTAGCCACTGGAGTGTGCTGCCCAGGGAGGTGGTGGAGTCACCATCACTGGAGGTGTTCAAGAGAGGATTGGATGTGGCACTTGGAGCCATGGTTTAGTTTTCAGGAGGTGCTGGGTAATAGGCTGGACTTAATGATCTCTGAGGTCTTGTCCAACCTTGTTGATTCTATGATTCCATGATTCTATGACATGCTGAAGTATTAAAGCTGCCTCCCTCACCTCCCCTTCAGGAATAAAAAAACCCCAGCAAGTGATTACAGCAGGTAGCCCTGAGCTCACTCTGCTGTTTGCCCACCAAAACCCCCCACCAATCCCCTTCCACCCCCCAAAAAGACCCCAACCAATCCCCTTCCACCCCCAAAAAGACCCCAACCAACCCAAAAAAAAGGGGGTGGTGGGTGGTGGAAGACAAAGATTGGGTTTACACAGTGGAAAATTTTATCACTTCAGACTGCTTGTCAAAGTCCTCTAAAAGAGCACAACCTGGAGTTACCAATGCTAAGCAACAGTGCTTAAACCATCACTGCAGCACCCCCCAAGAAAACGTTTGTGTTGTCCTGTACCACTCCACGTGGGACAAAAGTACTCAGCACAGAGGAACTTCTAAAAGGACCTGGAATACCAAGACAGCTTCCAGAGCCCAGATGAAACCATCCTTCATCCAGTTTAAGAAGGCCTCCTGAAAGTCTGGCTGCGTCAAGCAGTGAGCAGTGGGGTGCCTGGGCTTGGCCAAAGCCCCACAAAAGCAATGTCAGTGCCCCAAAGGCTAGCCCCAAGGCTAACTAACAGCTAACTGCCACCCTTCCAGCCAGAGGGCTTTGGAAGGCCTTGCTCTGAATGCTTACAGCTCTTTGCCTGACAGATGTGTGACCTTCTGAGGCCAGGTGATCAGCAGCCTGCCAAATCCACTGCCACCTTCTGCTCCTGCAGCACAGTCACCAAGAGGGCAGGTCACAGCCCAGTGCTGGCCCCCAAACTCCTTTTGACAGTGACAGGCAGGGGGGAGAGCTCAGCCCTGCACTCCCTCAGGTCACTGCAGGGCTATACAGAATTAACCAGGTTGGAAAAGACCTTTAAGATCATTGAGCCTAACCTATCACCCAGCACCATCTAATCAACTAAACCATGGCACCAAGTGCCTCATCCAGGCTCTTTTTAAACACCTCCAGTGATGGTGGCTCCACCACCTCCCTGGGCAGCACATTCCAATCCCAGAGCTCCTCCTCCATGAGAGCTCAATGCAGCTCAGTCACAGAGCCACAGCCTTGCAGAAGCAAGGGAAGAGCAGCCATAGCTTTATGGTGCAGAAGAAACACTCAGGTTGGACAACAGAAATAAAACCAATATTTGACTTCCAGGGCAGGATAGCAGAGCTCTGCCCTACTGCTCTGGAGCTCTTTACAACAGGGTAACACCTGCTAGGAATGAGAAGGGTAGAGCTGAGCCTGCCTTGGGGCTGTGGAGCAGATGATTTCACTCAGTCCCAGCAAGCCTTGCCCTGTACTGCTCTGCCCTTGCAGCAGCTCAGCTCCCTGCACTACCTGCTGGCCACTCTGCAGCTTCTTAGACAGTCACAGAATCAGTAAGGTTGGAAAACCCCTCAGAGATCATCAAGTCCAACCTATCACCTGACACCTCCTGACAACTAAACCACGGCTCCAAGTGCCACATCCAATCCCTTTTGAACTCCTCCAGGGACAGCGACTGGGCACCACCACCTCCCTGGGCAGCACATTCCAATGGCCAATAACCTGGACCCTCTTCTTCTTGGACCCCTTGCAGTTGCCATGGCTTGTGGAGAAAGCTCCTGTGTCTCACCTGGGACACCTGGAGCCCACTCCTGGCACAGACAGCTGAGAACCATCAGTGCAACCCAACATGCTCGGCAGGAGCCCTTCCAGTTTGGACGTCTGCCAGCACTTCAAAGCTCCCCACTGACCACACCAACAATATTTTGTCATGTGCTGAGTGAAATTAAACTAAACATTTGCAGAGTGGGTTGTCATCTCTGGCTCCCTCCTCTGCTTTTCTGCTGCAGGCTAAACAAAAAGGAAGCTGGAACGTGTCCAGAGAAGGGCCACGAGGATGAGCAGAGGGCTGGAGCTGCTCTGTTATGAGGACAGACTGAGGAAGTTGGGGCTGTTCAGTCTGGAGAAGAGAAGGCTCCCAGGAGACCTCATTGTGGCCTTCCAGTATCTGAAGGGGGCTACAAGAAAGCTGGTGAGGGACTTTTGAGGGTGTCAGGGAGTGATAGGACTGGGGGGAATGGATCCGAGCTAAAGGAGGACAGACTGAGATTACACATCAGGAAGAAGTTGTTCCCCATGAGGGTGGTGAGACACTGGCACAGGTTGCCCAGGGAGGTGGTGGAAGCCTCATGCCTGGAGGCTTTTGCAGCCAGGCTGGATGTGGCTGTGAGCAACCTGCTGTAGTGTGAGGTGTCCCTGCCCATGGCAGGGGGTTGGAACTGGCTGATTCTTGAGGTCCCTTCCAACCCTGACAATTCTCTTCAGTAACACCAGGGCTGAAGTCAGCCCCAGCTCCATTCTACCTTTCCAAACCAGAGCCACTCTTTAAAACTTCTGCTAACATGCGGTGCCCTGCAGTGGCTTGAACTCAGCCTGCCCTCAGTATCTGCCCTGCTAGCAGCATCTCAGACCTCACAGCATTTGTTTACATTCTTGCAGAGATCTTAAAAGCAATATGTGCAATATGTAAGATTGATCATTAGCATGGGGAAAAAAACCTCATGGGTCAGCTCCAAAGCAGAGCCCTTGCCCCCCAAAAAGATAAACACACAAAATCCTGGCAGCCTGAAAGCAGGAAGCTGTAGAAAGAAACAGAACCAAACCCCAGGCTCAAACCTGATAATTCTTAGCAGCTGTTTATTTCAACAGGTGCTGCTGGATACAAACCCCTGCCTAAGATCCTCCACAAACTGGCCAGGTGACTTTTGGGAGAGGCAAGTAAAAAGGAGGCATTGTTTAAGACAGGTTGGCACTCAGAAGGAGCCACCTGCATCTCAGGCAGCTTTTGTGCAGTGTGCAAAGGCAGGGCAGGTGAAGAACAGAGCTCAACCCCCCATGGCAGGGGGTTGGAACTAGATGATCCTTGTGGTCCCTTCCAACCCTGACTGATTCTATGATTCTATGAAATTTAGCAGTGGGGTGAAGCTTCTTTTGAGTGGCTTTTAGAGACACTTAAGCTGTTGATTATGAAGGTGCTGGAGGAAAGTAAAAACACCTGAGTGAAGAAGAATAAAGTAAAAACACCTGAGAGTAAATAAGAGCAAAGCAAAACCACCTGAGGCTGAAGAATCACAGAATCACAGAAACATTCAGGTTGGAAAAGAGCCTCAGGATCACCAAGTCCAACCCAGAACCCTGCTCTGCAAGGGTCACCCCTAAACCATAGCCCCAAGCACCACATCCAAACCACCCTGAAACACACCCAGGCTTGGGGACTCCACCACCTCCCTGGGCAGCACATTCCAATCCCTGACCACTCTTGCTGGGAAAAAATGTTTCCTACGGTGCAGTTGTAGCTTGAGGTCATTCCCTCTTGTTCTAGCTCCAATTACCTGTGAGAAGAGACCAGCAGCAGCCTCTCCACATCCTCCTTCCAGGCAGTTATAGAGAGCAATGAGGTCTCCCCTTAGCCTCCTCATTTCCAAACTAACCATCCCCAGCTCCTTCAGTTGCTCTTCATCAGATGTATTCTCCAGGCCCCTCACAGCTTTGTTGCCAAGAGGAGGAGCAATGCCATCAGCTAGCAGCTGCTAGTCAGAAGACCTGAGGACAGGCTGGAGCTACCCCCTGCCACTGGCAGAGAGTTTTGCAGTGCAGCAGTGAGGTAGAAGTTTAGGGGGAAAAAAGTCAGGCAGCCAACAGCTGAGTTGGGTGAGGGGGAAAGTAAGTCCAGTCAGTGGCAAGAGGCATGAAACAGCAGATGGAGAGAGAGGAAAAGGAAGGATCTAGGAAGGATCACAGGATGTTAGGGGTTGGAGGGGACCTGTGGAGATCATCCAGCCCAACCCCCTGCCAGAGCAGGACCATAGAATCCAGCACAGGTCACACAGGAATACATCCAGAGGGGTCTACAAGGACATTCAGATGGGTCTGTCATGGACCATCATGTTCTAGGATTGTCTCTTTTTGTGGCAGAGGAAGGTGAGTGAGCCCTGGGCTACAGCTGTCTCATCTGGGCCACTCTTCCTGTTCAGCCAGCACTGAGCTGGCCCTTGCCATAGCCTGGTGAGCAGAGTGGACCACAGTGGCTCAGCTAATTGCTGCATACACACTGCAACAGCCTTCAGCAAGCCACCCAGGAACTCTTCATCCCAGTGCTTCCGCTTGCATGTGCTGACTCCCAGGGGGAAGTCAGGATTGTAGGGCAGCAGTGCAAGGCTGAGCTGAACTGGATCCTGCAAAGCCACACTCAGCCAGTGTCCTGTCCACAGCACCAGGAGGTATTAAGCAATGCTGCACACAACCAGCAGTGTGCAGAGGTTGCTGTGTGGAAAAAACCCCACATAAAGCCCAAGCCAGCTGTTTAGACCTTGAGCAAGTCAAACAAACAGAAAAGCTTTCAAGGAAAGGTGTGCATCACCTCATCCTGGCTGAACAAAGCCACACTGGAGCCTAGAGCAGCAGGTAATACTCATGGGGTTTAAAGAGTTAGCCTTCCAGCTTTGTGAAACACATGAGGAGCATCTTCCTCACACAAACCAGAGTCCAATCCTGCCTGCTGTGCTAGAGAAACAGCACTGCTGCTCTCTGCAGAAGCACACACAGGGGCTTTGGCACATGATTGATTGCCACCAAAGGTGTCTGCATTGGTCTCCTGGAGGAATTCAGAGCTGTGAGCTCTCCAGAGGTCAGGCCAGTGGTGTTCCCAGACTCATCCTGAAGGTTTGGTAAGGAGGTGTCCTCTAGAACAGGCCTGAAAAGGTGGTTCAGATGTTGGCAGAATGCTGGCAGTGCTTTCTTCCTGGTGTGCAGGTGATACAACACCTGGGGCAGAGCTGGAGGACCTAGAAGTAGCCTGGAACTCCACTCTACAGTTTGCAGTGTAATCATCTCTCCACTTCTTACTGGCTGCCCTCCTCTCCTGGGGGCTCAGGCTGTCAAGGTGCTTGGCTCTCAACACTGCAGATGGAAACAATGTTCCTTGGAGAACTCTCAGCAAATACCTACAAAGTAAACACAGCTTCAAACAAGCTGCTCAGAAGTAGGCTCAAAACTGTTTACAGCAACACTAAAGGATACCAAACAAGGAGGGAGGGAGGGAGAGAGGGGTGGAGAGAAGGAGGGAGAGAGGGAGGAAGAGGGGGAGGGAGAGAGGGAGGAAGAGGGGGAGGGAGAGAGGGAGGAAAGATGGGAGGAGGGGAGAGAGGGGAAGGGGGAGGGGGAGGGAGAGAGACCTCTAGCATCACTGACTCAAAGCAAGCTGATTTTGTTACGAGCCCTCTGCAGTGATAAAGCAGCAACACACCTGGGTAGCAGAGCAACACAAGTAGTCAGGAGGCAAACCAAGTAGAAAATTGGATCTGCCATCTGCTTTTCCATGACCCAGTAAGGACTTGGTGGTGAGCTGTGGGTGTTGCAGACTGCCCCAAAACCCAGAGCGAAGCCAAAGTAAAGCAGGATGCTGCCGAGCGTCGCTGCGGCGTGGATCCAAGTCTGCAGGGCAGAAAGGGAAGAACTCAGACTGCAGCTGTAAAGGGAAAGACCTGCATGTGTGTAGACACAGAAGCATAGCATTGTCAGGGCTGGAAAGGACCTTGAGGATCATCCAGTTCCAACCCCCCTGCCATGGCAAGGACACCTCACACTCCAGCAGGTTGCTCACAGCCACATCCAGCCTGGTTGTAGACACCTCCAGGCATGAGGCTTCCACCACCTCCCTGGGCAACCTGTGCCAGGCTCTCACCACCCTCATGGGGAAGAACTTCTTCCTAACATCTAATCTCAATCTACCCACTTCTGGTTTTGTTCCATCCCCCCCAGTCCCATCACTCCCTGACACCCTCAAAAGTCCCTCCCCAGCTTCCCTGTAGGACATTTAGGTTGGACATGAAGAACAATTTTTGCCCCTTGAGGGTTGTCCAGGCCTGCCCCTCGCTGCCCAGAGCAGTGGTGGAGTCCTCATGCCTGGAGAGATTTCAAAGCCATGGAGATCACAGTACCACAGTACATTAGAAGTTGGAAGGAACCTCCAGAGATCATCCAGTCCAACCCCCCTGCCAGAGCAGGATCACCCAGGGCAGTCTGCACAGGAATGCATCCAGGTGGGGTTGGAAAGGCTCCAGGGAAGGAGACTTCACAACCCCTCTGGGCAGCCTGCTCCAGGGCTCTGGCACCCTCACTGGAAAGAAGTTTCTCCTCATGTTGAGCTGAAATCTTCTATGTTCAAGTTTGAACCTCCTGTTCCTTGCCTTGCTGCTGTGCACCACCAAGAAGAGCTTGGCTCCCTCCACTTGACACCCACCCCTCAGATATTGATACACATTCATCAGCTCTCCTGTCAGTCTTCTCCAGACTAAACATCCCCAGGGCTCTCAGTCTCCCTTCACAGGGAAGATGCTCAAGTCCCTTAATCATCCTCATGGCTCTCTGTTGGACTCTCTGCAGCAGATCTCTGTCTCTCTTGAACCGGGGAGCCCAAAACTGGACACTGTCTTGCAGGTATGGTCTCAGCAGGGCAGAGTAGAGAGGTGGTGGGGGTGGAAACAAAGTACTCACCAGAGACTTGCACTCAATGAGAAGATGAAACAGTATTGTGAAAAGTGCTGCTGTGTTTATGGGGTTTCCAAAGGAGAAAATGTCTATGTCCGAGCCATAGTAAGTCTGCAAAGGAGGACAGTGGTCAGCTCAACACCCTCTTTACACACAGCCCCAACACACAAACTGGCATGAGGAGACCTTCCATACCATTCCTGTTTGCATGCACACAGCTGAGCTCAGTCCCACCCACAACCCTGCAAGCACACATGTATGGGTGAGAAAATAAACCCAAACCCACACAATGCATTCCCTTCCCTAGTTTGCTCTGGGGTTGCAGCACGTCAGAATGCAGCCATGAGGCTCACAGCCAGCACTTACAAAGCAAGGCACAAAAAAGCAAACCAGGCTTTGGTAGAAAGCATCCAGCAAGGTTATCCAGAAAGCTGAAGGCAAGTAAGCCTGGAAGGGAAAAAAAACAACAAACATAAGATAATGGCACTGAAACAAACTGAAGATATTAACTCTGATCTTAGCCTGCTTCTGCCGGGACAGCCCTACCAGAGCCTGACCTAATGAAGGGAGAGGGCTAGAGGACAGTGAAGTAGCCCAGAAGCTAACATCACTGAAGGCCATGGCCCCTTATCTTCTGTGTCCACCTCCTCTGTGTGGACCAGCCTCCTCTGTGAGAATGGAATGGAATGGAATGGAATGGAATGGAATATAATATAATATAATATAATATAATATAATATAATATAATATAATATAATATAATATAATATAATATAATATAATATAATATAATATAATATAATAGCATAGAAATTAAATAGAACAAAATACAGAATTAACCAGGTTGGAAAAAACCTCAGAGATCATCCAGTCCAACCTATCACCCAACACCATCTAATCAACTAAACCATGGCACCAAGTGCCTCATCCAGGCTCTTCCTAAACACCTCCACTGATGGTGACTCCACCACCTCCCTGGGCAGCACATTCCAAGGCTAATCTCTCTTGCTGGGAAGAATTTCTTCCTAACATCCAGCCTGAACCTCCCCTGGCACAGCTCGAGACTGTGTCCTCGTGTTCTGGTGCTGGGTGCCTGGGAGAAGAGACCAACCCCCACCTGGCTACAACCTCCCTTCAGGGAGTTGTAGAGAGCAAGGTCTCCCCTGAGCCTCCTCTTCTGCAGGCTAAGCAACCCCAGCTCCCTCAGCCTCTCCTCACAGGGCTGTGCTCCAACCCCCTCCCCAGCTTTGTTGCCCTTCTCTGGATACCTTCCAGCAACTCAGCATCTTTCTTAAACTGAGGGGCCCAGAACTGGAGACAGGACTCAAGGTGTGGCCTAACCAGTGCTGAGTACAGGGCAGAATGCTAATGTAGAATGGGAGAAATCAACCAACTTTTCTGCTGGAATAACATGTTGCTGTTTGACTGAATAAAGTTAGCTTCTGGAAGGATCTGACTAAGCTAATTGTTTTAATAGCATTTGTTACAATAGACTAAAATTGAATTATCTCACTAATTATCTCACTTTCTCCTTCTTAGAGGCTTGGGACATCAATCATCTCTCTACCAAGCCCAATGCCTGCCCAGCCTCTCAGTAAAGAGATGCTTCCTAATGTCAAGCCTGTTATTGAAAGGCTATCAGCATGCAGAAGAAGGTGAGGTTTATGTCACTCATGTGCTCCGTGTTTCCCCTCTCTGTGCTACTGCCATCTACTCTTGTCTCACAGGCTCACAAGATGTCAGAGGTTGGAAGGGACCTCCAAAGATCATCCAGTCCAACCTCCCTGCCAGAGCAGGAGCATAGAATCCAGCACAGGTCACACAGGAACACATCCAGATGGGTCTTGAAAGTCTCCAGAGAAGGAGACTCCACAACCTCTCTGGGCAGCCTGTTCCAGTGCTCTGTGAGCCTCACAGTGAAGAAGTTCCTCCTCCCGTTGAGGTGGAACCTCCTGTGTTGGAGTTTCTATCCACTGCTCCTTGTCCTATCACAGGGCACAGTAAGCAGAGGCTGTCCCTTCCTTCCTGACACCCAGCCCTCAGGTATTTATAGACACTTATTAGATCCCCTCTTCAGACTAAGCACCTCTCTGGGCAGCCTGCTCCAGGGCTCTGTCACACTCACCATACAGAAGGGTCTCCTCATGTTGAGGTGGAACCTCCTCTGTTCCAGCTTGTACCCACTGTTCCTTGTCCTATCACTGGGCACAACCAAAAGGAGCCTGGCACCTTCCTCTTGACACCCACCCCTCAGATATTGATAGACATTGATCAGATCCTCTCTCAGCCTTCTCTTCTCCAGACTAAACAGCCCCAGGGCTCTCAGACTGCTTTTCTAATGGGGAAAGTGATTTTAAACTTCATGTTTGTCTGATCAATGTCTATCAATATCTGAGGGGTGGGTGTCAAGTGGAGGGGGCCAAGCTCCTTTCGGTGGTGCACAGCAACAAGACAAGGAACTAGTGGTACAAGCTGAACATAGAAGACTTCACCTCAACATGAGGAGAAACTTCTTTACAGTGAGGGTGCCAGAGCCCTGGAGCAGGCTGCCCAGAGAGGTTGTGGAGTCTCCTTCTCTGGAGCCTTTCCAACCCCACCTGGATGCATTCCTGTGCAGACTGCCCTGGGGGATCCTGCTCTGGCAGCGGGGTGGGACTGGATGATCTCTGGAGGTCCCTTCCAGCCTCTAATGTACTGTGGTACTGTGACCATTTCAGTTTGCTTCAGGCCAAGCACTCTTTAACCTACCCCAGATTTCTGGCTGATCATGTACAGCTGTGGGAGCTGCAGGAGCATCTCTGCAGGCACATCTTTGTCCAAGACACCATAAAGGATGGGTGGCACCGATGTAAAAAGGAGATTGAAAAGAATCAAGATCCAGTAGTCAGTCATTGATGTGCCTGAAAACCCACAGAAGAACTGGTACCAGAAGAGGAGGTTCACATAGGCCTGCAAAGTGAAAAGTGACATGATGAGATCACAGAATTATAGAATCAGTAAGGCTGGAAAAGACCTCAGAGATCATCAAGTCCAACCGATCACCCAACACCTCATGACTAACTAAACCATGGCTCCAAGTGCCACATCCAATCCCCTCTTGAACACCTCCAGGGACAGCAACTCCACCACCTCCCTGGGCAGCACATTCCAATGGCCAATTACTCTTTCTGTGAAGAACTTTCTCATCACCTCCAGCCTAAGGCTCCCCTGGCACAGCTTGAGATTGTGTCCTCTTGTTCCGGTGCTGGGTGCCTGGGAGAAGAGGCCAACCCCCACCTGGCTACAACCTCCCTTCAGGGAGTTGTAGAGAGCAATGAGGTCTCCCTGAGCCTCCCCTTCTCCAGGCTAAGCAACCTCAGCCTCTCCTCACAGGGCTGTGCTCCAAACCTCTCCCCAGCCTCATTGCCCTTCTCTGGACATGTTCAAGAGTCTCAATGTCCTTCTTAAATTGAGGAGCCCAGAACTGGACACAGGACTCAAGGTGTGGCCTAAGCAGTGCTGAGTACAGGGCAGGATGACTTCCCTGCTCCTGCTGGCCACACTGATGCAGGCCAGGATGCCATTGGCTTGCTTGGCCACCTGGGCACACAGATGTTAGCTGTGGACAAGTTCTTTGAAAGTCAGGAGGAAAACAGGCAGCTCTTAGGTCTGGCCACAGCAGTCTCTGGAAAACGAAGCAGAAGTGCTGTGGAGTACATGCCAATCCCACACACTTTGAAATCAGATCTGCCTAGCAGACAGCTTTACATTTCACAATTGGCCAGGGCCTCTTTAAAGCCATACTGCCACAGCATTAGTAATGCCTCTGCCCCTTCAGACAATAGCCTAGAGTGGGAAATTCAGCCCAAGGAATACGAGACTTCAGTCTCTGCAGCCATAGAGGAGAACCCGACCCATTAACCATGCTCTTAGTGCCTTTCTGAACCCATTCACAGCAGAAACTAGCACAGACTACAAAGCCCTGCTGAACCCTTCAGGGCTCTCTAATGTGCCAACTGTGCTCTCCCTGGCATGGGACAGCCACTTACCACATTCTTGTAGAAGTAGTACAGCACCATGTTGGTGAGCCTGGTGGAACACCAGTGACCATGAACAAGCAGCAGCTTCCTGAGGTGTCTAAACTGAGAGATGGCAAAGTCACTTGCCATCACAGCCTGCAAAGCACACAGAGCAAGGGACATGTCATAGCCAAACTGGTAAAGGTAAGCTTCTGGTGAGACCCCACCTGGAGCTCTGTGTCCAGTTCTGGAGCCTCTATTACAGGAAGGATCTGGAGGTGCTGGAAGGTGTCCAGAGAAGGGCCACGAGGATGAGCAGAGGGCTGGAGCTGCTCTGCTATGAGGACAGACTGAGGGAGTTGGGGCTGTTTAGTCTGGAGAAGAGAAGGCTCTGAGGAGACCTGATTGTGGCCTTCCAGTATCTGAAGGGGGATACAGGAAAGCTGGGGAGGGACTTTTGAGGGTGTCAGGGAGTGACAGGACTGGGGAGCAAAACGGGAAGTGGGTAGATTGAGATTGGATGTTAGGAAGAAGTTCTTCCCCAGGAGGGTGGTGAGAGCCTGGCACAGGTTGCCCAGGGAGGTGGTGGAAGCCTCCTGCCTGGAGGTTTTTGCAGCCAGGCTGGATGTGGCTGTGAGCAACCTGCTGTAGTGTGAGGTGTCCCTGCCCATGGCAGGGGGTTGGAACTGGCTGATCCTTGAGGTGCCTTCCAACCCTGACAATTCTGTGATTCAGATACTGACAAGTAAGCAACCTACCTCCTGCTGGAAACCCTTATTCTGTGTGCTTCTGCTCTCAGCCTCACTCAGATCTGAGCCCCTCCATACAACAACTTTCCACCAACACACAGCACAGGCTGGAACCTGGCTGGCTGTCTTTACTATCACCACACAGCTGCACAGAAATCACTGGTGCTTGGGCTGTTTGTCTCCTGGCAGGACATGACTGATGGCAGCAAAGCTCTGTTGTTTGGAGTCTGAACCCCTGCAGCATTCAGCTCCTGGAAGAGTGCTGAGGCCTGGAGTGTGAGCTCAAGCTCTTGCCTGTGTATGGTAATGGACTGTGGAGCCACTGGGCCTCCAGGGTAAATTCTGGACAGATTTCAAAGGGATTCTGATGGCATTTGCAGCTGTCTTTGTATACACTACCTGCATGCCTTCTTGGCCTGATATTCCCACACCAATGTCAGCCACCTGGATCATACTGACATCATTGGCACCATCCCCTACAGAAAAATGGAAGAGTTAAAATGCAAAGCTAACCTCTCTTATGTGGAATGCAACCTGGAGGAAGCTTTGCCAGCAGCCAGCACATTGAAAGGAGGGTGTCAGGAAAAGACAAACACAGCAGAACACCACAGAGCTGAGAGAAAAGCAATTCTGTGGCAGGGTGAGTAAGAGGAAGGCCTGACTGAAGTGAGCTATGTTCTCCACATGGACATTAACTGTTCCTTTTGGCAGAGGAAGCTGGTATGCTGAAACAGAAGATATGGGTGTTTTAACTCACTCTTCCTCCCTATTTTGGGGGTTATGATGGAAAATGAGAGGGAAAATCCCCTACCCATAACATGGTGCACAACTGCTTCTCTTCTTGTTGCTTTAGGTTACCATGAGTAAGTCTATGGCCTCCAATGTGCCAGCTAGGAAGGCCAACAGCACTTTAGCTCAGAGACATCTAGGACTCCAAGAGATATCTAGGACTCCAAGGATCACCTTCCTTGTAAAGCAAATTTTGTGCACCTCTGCTATGAGGACAGGCTGAGGACTGGGGGTGTTCAGCCTGGAGGAGAGGAGGCTCCAAGAAGACCTAATAGCAGCCTGCCAGTACCTGAAGGGGCTACAAGAAGGCTGGAGAGAGACTGTTTACAAAGGCCTGCAGTGATAGGATGAGGGCAATGGCTTCAAACTAGATAAGATCAGATTGAGATTGGACATTAGGAACAGGTTCTGCACCATGAGGGTAGTGGAACACTGGAACAGGTTGCCCAGGGAGGTGGTTGAGGCCCAGGCATGGAGATATTCAAGGTGAGGCTCAAGAGGGCTCTGGGCAACCCGATCTAGTTGAGGATGTCCCTGCTGACTGCAGAGGGGGTTGGACTGGCTGACCTTTGGAGGTGCCTTCCAACCCAGCCCATTCTGTGATTCTATGATTAACAAAAACATAGGAGAGAAGACAGTGGCTTCCACTTCCTCTCAGAGGAAAGAAGATAAGCACAAGACTCACCTACAGCTAATGTCATTGCCTGTAGTTTACTCCTCACCAGTCTGACCAGGAGGCTCTTCTGCAGAGGGGTGGCTTGGCAGCAGACCACAGCCCGACATTTTTCTGTGAGTTCCAAGAAAATACTCTGCAGGCTGCCATGAAGAACATGCTCCAAAGTCCTTCCATCAATAACCAGCCCTGCACTGAACCCTGCAGCTTGGGTAGAGGGACTTGCACAGACATTCCCGGGATTCTGGCTGGGGCTTTGTTGGGCAGAAGTATTCTTCTGGATGTCTTCAAGGATTTTGCTCATCACCAAGGCACAGGCATCCTAATTAGAGAGAAGAGAAAGGCAGCTTGGTAAATACTGTTTGTCCCACCCCTGTACTCAGCACTGGTTAGGTCACACCTTGAGTCCTGTGTCCAGTTCTGGGCTCCTCAATTTAAGAAGGACATTGAGACACTTGAACGTGTCCAGAGAAGGACAACAAGGCTGGGGAGGGGTCTGGAGCACAGCCCTGTGAGGAGAGGCTGAGGGAGCTGGGGTTGCTTAGCCTGGAGAAGGGGAGGCTCAGGAGAGACCTCATTGCTCTCTACAACTACCTGAAGGGAGGTTGTAGCCATGAGGGGGTTGGTCTCTTCTCCCAGGCAAGCAGCACCAGAACAAGAGGACACAGTCTCAAGCTGTGCCAGGGGAGGTTTAGGCTGGAGGTGAGGAGAAAGTTCTTCCCAGCAAGCGAGATTGGCCATTGGAATGTGCTGCCCAGGGAGGTGGTGGAGTCCCCAGCTGGTTCCAAGCACCCAAAAGTAGACATTAAGTGCCACCCAAAACTGCAGCACCTTTAACTCAATTGCTCAAGGTCTCATCCAACCTGGTCTTGAACACCCCCAGGGAGGAGGCAGCCACAACCTCCCTGGGCAGCCTACTCCAGGGTCTCACCACCCTCATACTGAAGAACATCTTCCTAAGCTCCAGTCTAACCCTGCTCTCTCTCAGCTACAAACCATTCCCCTTGTCCTGTCTCCAGACACCCTGATGAAAAGACTCTCTGCAGCCTTCCTGTAGGATCCCTTCAGGTATTGGAAGGCAGCTCTGAGGTCCCCCTGGAGAACTTCTCTTCTCCAGGCTGAACACCCCCAGCTCCCTCAGCCTGTCCTCAAAACTGCACCCAGTGCAGTTGCTGTGTGGGGGGCAGAAGGTGGCTTTTTCAGCCCTGATAAAGCTGTTGGCAGGTTGCTTCTCTTGAATCAAGGAAAACAGCTCTCTGGGCATTCATGCCAGACTAGCAGGGCCGAGGGGATGCATCACACCAAAGCAGCACAGAACTGAATTTCAACAGAATCTGCCTGGGAAGGATTCTTCACACTGCCTACAGGCTGCAGCCCACAGCCAGAGGAAATCCCTAAGAGCCCTCTGAAGCCTCTCTGACCGACCACAAAGAGAAATTAAGGCCTCTATTGAAGCAGAAGAATTGATCATCATTGAGTGGGTTGTATGTTAAGAACCAGATGTTCCAGATACATATAAAGGACTTGATATTCTGCCCTCAAGGAAGCAAAGCACCGGTTAGTTTGTTTGGTGGGTTTTTTTTTCCCCAGTATTTTAAACTTCCAAGAAATCCTGTGGTCTTTGGTGGCTTGGGAAAGCAGAGAACATTGGTGTGGTTTTCCTTCTGCCCTGCCCTGTGGTGTAGCCCTGGCTGAATTTTCAGCAAAGAAAAAATTAGTGACAATAATCCATAGAATCATCATAGAAGTGTTAGGGTTGGAAGGGACCACCAAGGATCATCCACTTCCAACCCCCAGTGCCCTGAGCCACATCCAGCCTGGTCTTAAAAGCCTCCAGGGATGAGGCTTCCACCACCTCCTCAGGCAACCTGTTCCAGTGTCTCACAGCCATAATGATGATGATGATGATGATGATAATAATAAGAATAGAATAGAATAGAATAGAATAGAATAGAATAGAATAGAATAGACCAGAACAGGTTGGAAGAGACCTTCAAGATCATCAAGTCCAACCTATCATCCAACACCACCTAATCAACTAAAATAAACCATGGCACCAAGCACCCCATCAAGTCTCCTCCTGAACACCTCCAGTGATGGTGACTCCACCACCTCCATGGGTAGCCCATCCCAATGGCCAATCACTCTCTCTGGGTAGAACTTCTTCCTAACATCCAGCCTAAACCTCCCCTGGCACAGCTTGAGACTGTGTCCTCATGTTCTGGTGCTGCTTGCCTGGGAGAAGAGACAAACCTCTGCCTGGCTACAACCTCCCTTCAGGGAGTTGTAGAGAGCAATAAGGCAATAAGGTCTCCCCTGAGCCTCCTCTTCTGCAGGCTAAGCAACCCCAGCTCCCTCAGCCTCTCTTCACAGGGCTGTGCTCCTGACCCCTCCCCAGCGTTTTTGCCCTTCTCTGGACACATTTCAGTGTCTCAACATCTTTCTTAAACTGAGGGGCCCAGAACTGGACACAGGACTCAAGGTGTGGCCTAACCAGTGCAGTGTCCAGGGGCAGAATGACCTCCCCTGCTCCTGCTGGCCACACTGTTCCTGATGCAGGCCAGGATGCCATTGGCCCTCCTGGCTGCCTGGGCACACTGCTGTCTCATGTTCAGCCTACCATGAACCACTACCCCCAGGACCCTCTCTGCCTGGCCACTCTCCAGCCACTCTGACCCCAGCCTGTAGCACTGCCTGGGGTTGCTGTGGCCAATGTGCAGAATCCGGCACTTGGATGTGTTCAGTCTCATGCCCTTGGACTCTGCCCATCTGTCCAGCCTGTTGAGGTCCCTCTGCAAAGCCTCTCTACCCTCCAGCAGATCAACTCCTGCCCCCAGCTTGGTGTCATCTGCAAATTTACTGATGATGGACTCAATAATAATGATGATAATAATAATAATAATAATGATAATAATAATAATAATCCAAAATGAAGCCAAGTGTCATTTTCCACTCACCCTACTCTGTGACTTGAGAGTGAAGATTCTGTCATCTGGTTCCAGCAGCTTACAAGCAAAGGCAATGTTGACAGCTGTCTCTCTCTTGTCACCTGTCAGCATCCATACTTTCACCCCTGCTCTCCTCAAGGCCTGGATGGTGTCTGGCACTCCCTCCTGCAGCCGATCCTCGATGCCAGTGGCACCTTTGTGTGCACAAGCAGAAGGATTTAGTGCTGCTGGGTTTCCACAAACAAAATGCTGTGAGAGGGACAGGACAAGATGGTCCTCCCTGCCTATCCACATCCCAAAACAACAGGAGGGAGAGGGTTGGCCACATGACAGCTGTGGACTGAAAGCCATTCAGAAGTTAGGTAAAAGAGGAGCGAGTTGTTCACATGCTGCCTGGCCAGCGAGCTCGCACACAGAACACACCCAAGGCATTTCCAAAACCCCTAAGCCAAAATGTGTTTAATTCCCAACATTGGTTGACCTAAGCTTGTCAGATGTCTGTCAAAATCTCGTGTTGAGGAAGAGTCCAAGTGCCAGGTTCTGCACTTTGGCCACAACAACCCCAGGCAGTGCTACAGGCTGGGGTCAGAGTGGCTGGAGAGCAGCCAGGCAGAGAGGGACCTGGGGGTACTGGTGGACAGCAGCTGAACATGAGACAGCAGTGTGCCCAGGTGGCCAAGAAAGCCCATGGCATCCTGGCCTGAGATCACCGTATCACCACCAAGGTTGGAAGAGACCTCAAAGATCATCCAGTCCAACCTGTCACCACAGACCCCATGACTAGACCATGGCACCAAGTCCAATCCCCTCTTGAGGAGGGAGGACATTGCTGCCCAGAGAGAACTCTCCTGCCCACTGCAGGCTTGAACTCACGACCTTCCCAGTAAGAGTCTTACGGTGCTGCCCACCAGAGCTGCAGAGGAAGTTTGCTGCTGTGCCTGCATCAGGAACAGCAGGAGCAGGGAAGTCATTCTGCCCTGTACTCAGCACTGCTTAGGCCACACCTTGAGTCCTGTGTCCAGTTCTGGGCTCCTCAATTCAAGAAGGACATTGAGACACTTGAACATGTCCAGAGAAGGGCAACAAAGCTGGGGAGGGGTCTGGAGCACAGCCCTGGGAGGAGAGGCTGAGAGAGCTGGGGTTGCTTAGCCTGGAGAAGAGGAGGCTCAGGGAGACCTTCTTGCTCTCTACAACTACCTGAAGGCAGCCTATTCCGGAGTCTCACCACCTTGGTACTGAAGAACTTCTTCCTATGATCCAGTCTAAACCACTCTCCCTCAGCTTCAAACCATTGTTCCTTGTCCTTTCTCTAGACACCCTGAGGAAAAGTCCCTCTGCATTCTTCCCATAGGATCCCTTCAGGTATTGGAAGGCAGCTCTGAGGTCCCCCTGGAGAACTTCTCTTCTCCAGGTTGAACACCCCCAGCTCCCTAAGCCTGTCCTCACATCAGAGGTGCTCCAGCCCTTGGATCACCTTTGTGGGCTCCTCTGGACTCACTCCAACAGCTCTGTGTCCTTCTTACACTGGGGACACCAGATCTGGATGCAATATTCAAGGTGTGGTCTCAGCAGAGCAGAATCAAGATGCAGAATCCCCTCCCTCGCCCAGCTGCCAGCTGCCTGCTGGGCTGCATGAGGGCACTGCTGGCTCATGCTGAGCTTCTCAGCAATCAACACCCCCAAGCCTCTTTCTTCAGAGCTATCCTCAACCCACTCTGCACCCAGCCTGGATCTGTGCTCCTTTGTTGCTCTGCTGGCCACACTTCTCTTAATGCCCAGCCAGCCTTGTGATTTGTCATTATCAGTTCATGTTCTTATTATGATGACACTTAAAACTTCTTGTGAGCACATTAAAAAAAGGCCCCAAACCCAATAAAGCTACACTTGAAAAAAACCCCAACCAGTAAAACTTTGTGGTTTACAAAACCCAGAGGAGCAACAGCTGTCTTCAGAGTGCTTTGTAACTAGGACCACACACATGCAAGACCTATGAATTCAGGAGTGACAATAACTTCTGGTTGTGTAGAAAGCTCTGTGTTCCACCAGTTTTTAGCTTGAAGGAGAAAGAGGCTGAGAGGAGACCTCACTGCTCTCTACAACTACCTGAAAAGATGCTGTGGAGAGGCTGCTGCTGGTCTCTTCTCTCAGCTAATTAGTGATAGGACAAGAGGGAATGGCCTCAAGCTACAGCAGGGTAGGTTTAGACTGGACATTAGCAAACATTTTTTCCCAGCAAGAGTGGTCAGGGATTGGAATGTGCTGCCCAGGGAGGTGGTGGAGTCACCAAGCCTGGGTGTGTGGTTTGGATGTGGTGCTTGGGGCTATGGTTTAGGGGTGAACCTTGTAGAGTAGGGCTCTGGGTTGGACTTGGAGATCCTGAGGGTCTTTTCCAACCTGAATGTTTCTGTGATTCTGTGATTTTGAGGTTAGCACAGCTCTCTGCAGGTAAATTCCTATTATGAACATCAGGAGCAGTCTCCTGGGAGATAACAGCATTTTCTACCTACCCAGCAACGTTAGCCCAGTCTCCAGCCTCAAGGCAGATTCCAGCAGCAGTGCCTCCCTGTTGTCAATACTGGTTTCTGCTAAGAAATGATGATTTAACCACTCTGCATATTCTGCATCACTCATCACCTACAGAGGGAGAGAAAACAAACAGCAATCCATTTCTGTTGGGTTTTCAAAGGTGCCTCAGAAGTGTCTGCCCAGTTACTTCTGCTTGCCACATACTGAACCTGCAAGCACAGCCCCTGGCAGTGCATTTACTTACTCCCCAACGCATCCACAGCTTCAGTACAATGCTCATAGTGTTAGACTACTTTGCCAGGCTTCACAAACCAGGTTACTCACCAGCACCCTGCAGGTTCCTGGAGCTGCCTGCCAGGTTTTCCTTCCAGGCCAGTGAGCACAGTGCACTCTCCCTACTGCTCTTTAATTGCAGCACCGACACAGAAGCACTGCACAGCTGTGTACAGCTTGATGACTGTACAGCTACACAGCCTCCACTTTGCCTTGGTGTAAGGCTTTCTAAAGAGGTTTCTTGCCTGTTTCAATCCCTATGGAATTTCACTTCTGAGCAGCTTTGAATTTGAAATGGAATCTCAAAACATCACCAAAGTTTTGCAGCCAGAGCTTGTGACACTGCAAACTCTCCGTGAAACCCAATCAAACAAGGCTGACTTCCTTTGTTTTCAGTGCCTGGAACTCCAAGCAGAGTAAGTCTCATTCAAAGAGACCTGCTCAATACTTGTGAAGAGAACTCAGGCTGTTTGCCAAGCTCTGTTTCACAGTTAGACTATTAAGCTGCCTGGCATGCTAAAGTGGAACTGAATCAGAGAATTGTTAGGGTTGGAAGGGACCTCAAGGATCATCTAGCTCCAACCTCCCTGCCATGGGCAGGGACATCTCACACTAGTTCATGTTGCTCAGAGCCACATCCAGCCTGGCCTTCAAAAACCTCCAGGGAGGAGGCTTCCACCACCACTCTGGGCAACCTGGGCAATAGATTCTAAAGGAATGGATTTGAGTCAGCTGAGAAATTCCTCTTGAAAGAACACAAGGATAACAAAATGTGGCAAAGAAGGCATTTGCTTAGAAGCAGCAATGTCTGCTCCATTAGTGATACCACTCATGCTGGCATGTAAACAACCTAAGAATATATATAATAGAATCATAGAATTGTTAGGGTTGGCAGGGACCTCAAGGATCATCCAGTTCCAACCCCCCTGCCAGGGGCAGGGACACCTCACACTACAGCAGGTTGCTCACAGCCACATCCAGCCTGGCTGCAAAAACCACCAGGCATGAGGCTGCCACCACCTTCCTGGGCAACTTGTGCCAGGCTCTCACCACCCTCCTGGGGAAGAACTTCTTCCTAACATCCAACCTGAATCTACCCATTTCTAGTTTTGTTCCATTCCCCCAGTCCTATCACTCCCTGACACCCTCAGAAGTCCCTCCCCAGCTTTCTTGTAGCCCCCTTCAGATACTGGAAGGCCACAATTAGGTCTCCTGGTAGCCTTCTCCTCTGCAGACTGAACAGCCCCAACTCTCTCAGCCTGTCCTCATAGCAGAGGTGCTCTAGCCCTCCAGTCACCCCCTTGGCCCTTCTCTGGCCACGCTCCAGCAGGAGGGTATTAACAGGAATACCTTCTTAGCAATACACAGGGTGCGCAGTCCTCTTCTGGCATAGGCATCCAAATGCTTCTGAGTTCTCTCTTTAATCTTCTTTGGTTCTATTTCTACATGATTAGCACCTCCTGTCACACACAAAGCACAGAGAGCAAACTGAACATGCATTTTCTTAGGCTAAATTCAGTGGGAAAACTTTGAAGGTCTAAATCCATTTTAAAAGCACCAACCTGAAACCCTCAAAAGTCCCTCCCCAGCTTGCTTGTAGCCCCCTTCAGATACTGGAAGGCCACAATTAGGTCTCCCCAGGGCCTTCTCTTCTCCACACTGAACAGCCCCAATTCTCTCAGCCTATCCTCACAGGAGGACATGATGTGCTTCTCCAGCAAACAGATGAAGTTTCCACAACTATATTATGCAAACACTTGGCTCTTCTCATGAACCAGGCCATATGTTGGAATAGAATGGAATGGAATGGAATGGAATAGAATAGAATAGAATAGAATAGAATAGGCATAGGAATAGAATAAAGCACATCAAGTCCAACCTATCATCCAACACCATCAAATCAACTAAACCATGGCCTCATCCAGTGCATTCTTAAATACTTCCAGTGATGGTGACTCCACCACCTCCCTGGGCAGCACATTCCAATGGCCAATCTCTCTTGCTGGGAAGAATTTCTTCCTAATATCCAGCCTAAATCCCCCTGGCACAGCTTGAGACTGTGGCCTCTTGTTCTGTCACAGGCTGCCTGGGAGAAGAGACCAATCCCCACCTGGATACAACCTCCCTGCAGGGAGTTGTAGAGAGCCATAAGGTCTCCCCTGAGCCTCCTCTTCTCCAGGCTAAGCAACCCCAGCTCCCTCAGCCTCTCCTCACAGGGCTGTGCTCCAGACCCCTCCCCAGCTTTGTTGCCCTTCTCTGGACACCTTCCAGCAACTCAGCATCTTTCCTAAACTGAGGGGCCCAGAACTGGACACAGGACTCAAGGTGACAACTGTACTGAAGAATGACAGAGGTGAGGCAGGAAGCAGAAGCTCTGCAGATACCTTCAGGTGCAGTTCTCAACAAGTCCATCATGACTGAGTCTGCCCCTTTGGTGTACACCACCACGCTGTTGCAGAGCGGATGCCGAACCACCACCGACATCCTCTTCCGCAGGGCATCGAAGGGCAGGACGTGCAAAAGCTGAAACGTTAGAGACCCCAGGCCTGCCAAGTCCACAGTGACTTGCTCTGGAGTCCTGGACTGTAAAACACATCTGTAAGCTCTAGCTGCATGAACCAAGGCAGCTTCGTCTGGGCTCTCAGCTTCATAACACAGCCTAGGCGTGGGAGGTGATGCCTGGGGTGAGGCAGCGCAGTGGCGTTCACCGCCGGCAGCGACCGTCCCCACACCTCCTGCCTGAGGCACTTGGGGATGTTCTGGGCTGTCAGTGCGGTGAGGATCAGCAGCCCTTTGAGCAGCTCCATCCAAAGCAAGTGAAGCCAGTTTTGTTCTGAAAAGAGACAGTTTGCTCACAAAACTGGTTGGGCTTTCTGCTGCTGCTGAGGAGGATTCTTTGACACTTGGAAGCGGGGAGGAGCTCTGCCGGCGGACTGACAGCCTCTGGAACATCTGCCTGATTTCCTCAAGTGATTTGATTGGCATCCTACCCAGGGAGGCAAGTCTCATCTGGAACAGAACAGTTAGAGAAAGCATTTCTGTTAAATCCCTCACACGTTATTACAGAAAAAAAGGAGAGAATGAAATCAAAGAGCTGAACTTAGAATCACAGCAAGGTCTGGGTTGGAAGGGACCTCAAAAGGTCATAGAATCATAGAATCAATAAGGTTGGAAAAGACCTCAGAGATCATCAAGTCCAACCTGTCACCCAACACCCCATGACTAACTAAACCATGGCTTCAAGTGCCACATCCAATCCCCTCTTGAACACCTCCTGGGATGGGGACTCCACCACCTCCCTGGGCAGCACATTCCAATGGCCAATCACTCTTGCTGGGGAGAACTTTCTCCTCACCTCCAGCCTAAACTTCCCCTGGCACATTTTGTGACTGTGTCCTCTTGTTCTGGTGCTGCTTGCCTGGGAGAAGAGACCAGCCCACACCTGCCTACCGCCACCCTTCAGGTAGTTGTAGAGAGCAAGAAGGTCTCCCCTGAGCCTCCTCTTCTCCAGGCTAAACAACCCCTAGACAATCCCAGGTCATCCAGTCCAACCCCTTCTGCAGTCAGCAGGGACATCCTCAACTAGATCAGGCTGCCCAGAGCCCTGTCCAGCCTCACCTTGAATATCTCCAGGGATGGGGCCTCAACCACCCCCTGGGCAACTTGTTGCAGCGTTCCACGACCCTCATGGTGCAGAACTTGTTCCTAGCATCCAATCTAAACCTATTCTCTAGTTTGAAACCGCTGTCACCTTGTCCTACCACTCCAAGCCTTTGTAAAACTTACCATGCAGCACAGTCAGAACTGGTGAAACCTGGAGCTATGAAAATGTTACCTTGAAAAAAAAAGAATTCATATTTATGAAGCAGACAGTGCTGTCTTGAAATAAATGTTAGCTTGTGTGCTCTGAAAGCAGAGAGAGGGCTCCCGCTCCGGCCCGTTACACCAGGCAGCCTGGCAAATTCACTGTACGTTCAGGGTCAGACCACTTGGAGTCATACTGCAAAACATTTTTTCCTTCAGATTATTACAGATATAGAACTTGGGCTTCCATGCTTCTGGTGAAATGCTACCTGAATAGTCAGGGAACAGGTAAGGGCAGTCCCAGGTCCAGCATTGTAGGAGTCTTCTAAGACTATTCCTACCTTTCAGCCAACAATAACCTATTTGTCAAGGTAACCTGAGTGGCACAGTATGCTTAGAGGAAGCTAGGGCACAGATCTGGAAAGAGAGAGCTGGAATAAAGAAAACACCAAAGCACAACTGCAAATTCACCTTAACATTTGTCCTGTAAAAGCTAGGAACAGACTATACACAGAAGCCAAAAAACCATGGGAACCAGGCTTTTCTCCACAGGAAATTGGTTGGTTGGGGGTTTTCTTCCCCTACAGGATCTCATTTATTTGTGGACATGGCCAAATCAGGAATAGTGTGGCCAGCAGGAGCAGGGAGATCGTTCTGCCCTGTACTCAGCACTGATTAGGCCACACCTTGAGTCCTGTGTCCAGTTCTGGGCTCCTCAATTTAAGAAGGACATCGAGATGCTGGAAGGTGTCCAGAGAAGGGCAACAAAGCTGGGGAGGGGTTTGGAGCACAGCCCTGTGAGGAGAGGCTGAGGGAGCTGGGCTTGCTTAGCCTGGAGAAGAGGAGGCTCAGGGGGGACCTTCTTGCTCTCTGCAACTACCCGAAAGGAGGTTGTAGCCTCCTTGTAGCCTGTAGCCTAGGGGTTGGTCTCTTCTCCCAGGCAACCAGCACCAGAACAAGAGGCCACAGTCTCAAGCTGCATCAGGGGAGGTTTAGGCTGGATATTAGGAAGAAATTCTTCCCAGCAAGAGAGATTGGCCATTGGAATGTGCTGCCCAGGGAGGTGCTGGAGTCCCCATCACTGGAGGTGTTCAAGAAGAGACTGGATGAGGCACTTGGTGCCATGGTTTAGTTGATTAGATGGTGTTGGGTGATGGGTTGGACTTGATGATCTCAAAGGTCTTTTCCAACCTGGTTAATTCTGTATTCTGTAAAGAGCCAAAACATAACCCTGTTACCTTCTGACGTGGCTGATTGGGGACTGAAACTACAACAGTGTTACAGATTGCCAGAGCAAGAAAGAAGTCAGTGATGTACATTGTCTCCCAAGAGAACTTGCTGGAGGCTTCTTCTGGGTGCTGATAGGAATCAGATGAAATCTGACTGAACTTCTGCAGCAGTTGTGTGTCTGGTACAACATCTGTCTCCTGTCGATGAAATGAGCAAAAGTATCCATTAGGGTGTAAGAGTAACCTCGTTCTCTGGAGGTTAAATCAGTTACAGGTGAATCATCATAGAATGGCTTAGGTTGGAGGGGACCTCAGAGATCATCTACTTCAACCTCCCCACTATGGGCAGGGACGCCTCTCAACGAGACTCAGCTGCTCAAGGCCTCATCCTTGGACACCCCCAGGGAGGAGGCAGCCACAACCTCCCTGGGCAGCCTATTGCAGGGTCTCACCACCCTCATACTGAAGAATTTTTTCCTAAGATCCAGTCTAAACCTACTCTCCCTCAGCTTCAAACCATTGTCCCTTGTCCTGTCTCTAGACACCCTGATGAAAAGTCTCTCTGCAGCCTTCCTGGAGGATCCCTTCAGGTATTGGAAGGCAGCTCTGAGGTTTTCCCAGACACTTATCTTCTCTAGGCTGAACAACCCCAGCTCCCTCAGCCCTCAGCTTCCTTCCTGTCAGATGTTGAGTTGGTTATTCCAGGAATTAGAGGAACATCCTGGTGTCTTCCCTGCCTTATGCTAGCCCAGGGAAAACTTCCTGTTAGGCAGGTGAACAGCAGAGCCTTAGTTCATAGACACTTCAACAGAAATTAAATCTGATGAATGCTATTTAGACACCTCGAGGTTCAGAGGCAGAGTTTTTAGCTCTTGTAACCTCCAAGAAATCATTGCCCACCTGGGCATTTCCTACTAAATCCAACAGAAAATGCTGGGAACCTCTAAAAAGAACTGCTATTATGATGAAGCTGATTACTCCAGCTGGATTAATCACGGAGTCACAGTAGCCAGGACCACAGCATAGATCTTTGTGACCCAACAAACATCTGTCATGTCTGCTGCAAAGAAGATGCAGCCAGGCAGTCATGGGAGGCTCTGGTTTTGAAGGAAGAAAAAGCCCAGAGTTCTTAAATGAGAAGCACTCTGATCAAATGGAGGTAAAAAAGATATTCCTTCAATGAGTTATTGCAGAAACACAGCATCAGAACCCACAGCTCTTACTTACAATGGGGCTGCTGAAAGCAACATGTCCTGGGTGGGAAACACCACCTGTTCCATCTTCCCTTCTTAATAATTGATTCAAAGACTTCCTCTTCAAAGGTTCATTCACAAGTGTACAGTTGTGCCCCTGGCATTTGGACACATGGGTTGAAGATCCACACTGATGATCAGGTGAAGCCTCATCCTCTGAATCCACTTCTTGATAGGATTCCAACCTCTTTGCTATGGAAAGGAAAACAAAGTTACTGTTCCATCAGCAGAAAGAAACCTGGCTAAAGCACTGGCTGGAGCTTCAGGAAACAGAACTTTAAAAGCAAGGAATATGGTATGTAGTTAAGAATAATCCACCACTTGTGAAAAATAAAGCCCCCAACAAACCAGCAACACTGACTCCCTGCCTGGGACGCTGCACTTCAAGATCAGCACTCAACTGGAGTGAATCCAGAAGCTGGGAGGAGTTCTATACAACATGAGCTGCATGGAAACAAGTAAAGTTAACTGAATGTGCCTCCAGAAGGGCACATTGATAGGAGCCAAATAATAATCATGATCTCAGAATACAGAATTAACTAGGTTGGAAAAGACTTTTCAGATCATTGAGTCCAGCCTGTCACCCAACACCATCTAATCAACTAAACCATGGCACCAAGTGCCTCAGCCAGGCTCCTTTTAAACACTTCCAGTGATGGTGACTCCACCACCTCCCTGGGCAGCACAGTCCAATGGCAAATTACTTTTTCTGGGAAGAATTTCTTCCTAACATCCAGCCCAAACGTCCCCTGGTGCAGCTTGAGACTGTGTCCTCTTGTTCTGTCACAGGCTGCCTGGGAGAAGAGACCAACCCCCACCTAGCTACAGCCTCCCTTCAGGGAGTTGTAGACAGCAAGAAGGTCTCCCCTGAGCTTCCTCTTCTCCAGGCTAAACCACCAAGGGAAAACTGAATGGAAAGGAAACAATTCTGTGCACACTGTGGGTAACAGAAGACACAATGGTCCCATATTGTGGTAAGGCAGACTCAGGCTAGATGTTAGCAGAGCGCTGTCAGAGAAGACAGAGCAGGATGCCTGAGAAAGCAGTGAACTGGAGACCTCTGGAGGTTCTGAAGAAACAAAATTAATATTCATAGAGAATTACAGCAACAACTCTGCCTTAGGCCAAAGAAATGGGACCAGATCACATCCTGATATGTTTTGATCCTCGTTAGTTTATGATTCCATGCCAGTGGCTTGCCAAGTAGAGCTGCTAGCAGGAACCCACTGAATCTGTGTTTCTTATCCCTTCTGTAATGGACTCTGCCTCCCACATTTGGGGAGTATTTAACTGAAAAGCAGGTATCAATAATACAAATGTGTATTAACACCTCTGCACTGAGGATGACACATCCAGGTGGCAGCCAGTCACTAGTGGTGTCCCCCAGGGATCAGTGTTGAGCCCAATCCTGTTCTCTATCCTTATTGATGATCTGGACGAGGGGATTGAGTCCACCATTAGTAAGTTTGCAGATGACACCAAGCTGGGGGCAGGAATTGATCTGTTACATGGTAGGACGTATCTGCAGAGGGACCTTGACAGGCTGGACAGATGGGCAGAGTCTAACAGGATGGCATTTAACAAGTCCAAGTACCGGGTTCTGCACTTTGGTCACAACAACCTCAAGCAGTGCTACAGGCTGGGGTCAGAGTGGCTGGAGAGCAGCCAGGCAGAAAGGGACCTGGGGGTACTGGTTGATAGTAAGCTGAATATGAGCCAGCAGTGTGCCTAGGTGACCAAGAAGGCCAATGGCATCCTGGCCTAGACCAGAAATAGTGGGGCCAGCAGGAGCAGGGAAGTCCTTCTGCCCTGTACTCAACACTGCTTAGGCCACACCTTGAGTCCTGTGTCCAGTTCTGGGCTCCTCAATTTAAGAAGGACATCGAGATGCTGGAACATGTCCAGAGAAGGGCAACAAGGCTGGGGAGGGGTTTGGAGCACAGCCCTGTGAGGAGAGGCTGAGGGAGCTGGGGTTGCTTAGCCTGGAGAAGAGGAGGCTCAGGGGAGACCTTCTGGCTCTCTACAGCTACCTGAAAAATGGCCCCACTGTGAAGAGAGGTTCAGCGTCTCACCGTTTTCCTCATGGCAATACTCCTGGCCTGCAATGCTGCACCTCCGGAAAACCATCTTGTTTTCGGTGAGGGTTCCAGTCTTGTCAGAGAAGATGTATTGAATCTGGCCAAGGTCTTCAGCAATATTCAGTGCTCGACACTGGATTGTGGAGTCTGTTTTCTCGTGGTAAAAATCAATGTCATTCTGGATCAAATACATCTGCCCCAGTTTGACAATCTCAATTGAAACGTAGAGTGAAACTGGGATCAAGACCTACCAAAATAAAACAGGGGAGGTTAGACAAAACCAAAATCTTTGGCCACTTACAAACATGAAGTAGCCCCACTGAAGCTGAAGAGTGACTTCAAGGAGCCAGCAGTGTGCCCAGGTGGCCAAGAAGACCAATGGCATCCTGGCCTGCATCAGGAACAGTGAGGCCAGCAGGAGCAGGGAAGTTATTCTGCCCTGTGCTCAGCAGTGGTTAGGTCAAATCTTGAGTCCTGTGTCCAGTTCCGGGCTCCTCAATTTAAGAAGGACATTGAGACACTTGAACGTGTCCAGAGAAGGACAACAAGGCTGGGGAGGGGTCTGGAGCACAGCCCTGTGAGGAGAGGCTGAGGGAGCTGGGGTTGCTTAGCCTGGAGAAGAGAAGGCTCAGGGGAGACCTTCTTGCTCTCTCCAACTCCCTGAAGGGAGGTTGTAGCCAGGTGGGGGTTGGTCTCTTCTCCCAGGCAACCAGCATCAAAACAAGAGCACACAGTCTCAAGCTGCACCAGGGGAAGTTTAGGCTCAAGGTGAGGAGAAAGTTCTTCCCAGAAATAGACATTTGCCCTTGGAATGTGCTGCCCAGGGAGGTGGTGGAGTCACCATCCCTGGAGGTGTTCAGAAAAGGATTGGATGTGGCACTAGAAGCCATGGTTTAGTTGTCATGAGGTGTTGGGAGGTAGGTTGGACTTGATGATCTCTGAGGTCTTTTCCAACCTTATTGATTCTATGATTCTATGATAGCAGAATATGTCCCATGTTTAAAGGAGATCAAAGTTACCTGTAATAAAATGATCATTGTCCAGAACATATTGAACCCTGCTAGTGCTGGAGGAATCAATTTTCCACCTGGCTCAGGGATGTTAAAAAAGGGTATTTCTGAATACATACTTAACCAAATTCCATGGCCTGGAAAACAAGAACGAGATAAAGTGAATCAGTTCAGGGTGATGGTGGTAGATGTCATAGGCTCTGTAGCTCACTCTAAGGTTTTAAACTACCATTTTTCCTCTTGAGTTCCCTAATGGGAACCTCATTAAAATTAAGTATCAATGAATAAATACCTTCTATGCATTTCTAGCAACAGCACATCTATACAGCATATCTCTGAACTGAAGGAATAAAGGGAGAAAGGAGGGAAGGGAGAAAGGAGGGAAGGGAGAAAGGAGGGAAGGGAGAAAGGAGGGAAGGGAGAAAGGAGGGAAGGGAGAAAGGAGGGAAGGGAGAAAGGAGGGAAGGGGAGAAAGGGGGAGGGAAGGGAGAAAGGAGGGAAGGGAGAAAGGAGGGAAGGGAGAAAGGAGGGAAGGGAGAAAGGAGGGAAGGGAGAAAGGAGGGAAGGGAGAAAGGAGGGAAGGGAGAAAGGAGGGAAGGGAGAAAGGAGGGAAGGGAGAAAGGAGGGAAGGGAGAAAGAAAGGGAAGGGAGAAAGGAGGGAAGGGAGAAAGGAGGGAAGGGAGAAAGGAGGGAAGGGAGAAAGGAGGGAAGGGAGAAAGGAGGGAAGGGAGAAAGGAGGGAAGGGAGAAAGGAGGGAAGGGAGAAAAGGAAGGGAAGGGAGAAAGGAGGGAAGGGAGAAAGGAGGGAAGGGAGAAAGGAGGGAAGGGAGAAAGGAGGGAAGGGAGAAAGGAGGGAAGGGAGAAAGGAGGGGAAGGGAGAAAGGAGGGAAGGGAGAAAGGAGGGAAGGGAGGAGGGAAGGGAGAAAGGGGAAGGGAGAAAGGAGGGAAGGGAGAAAGGAGGGAAGGGAGAAAGGAGGGAAGGGAGAAAGGAGGGAAGGAGAAAGGAGGGAAGGGAGAAAGGAGGGGAGTAGAGGAATGAAGGAGTAGAGGAATGAAGGAGTAAAGGAATGAAGGAGTAAAGGAATGAAGGAGTAAAGGAATGAAGGAGTAAAGGAATGAAGGAGTAAAGGATAAAGAAGTAAAGGAGTAAAGGGTAAAGGATAAAGGAATGAAGGAACAAGGAGTAAAGGAACAAAGGAGTAAAGGAACAAAGGAGTAAAGGAACAAAGGAGTAAAGGAACAAAGGAGTAAAGGAACAAAGGAGTAAAGGAACAAAGGAGTAAAGGAACAAAGGAGTAAAGGAACAAAGGAGTAAAGGAACAAAGGAGTAAAGGAACAAAGGAGTACAGGAACAAAGGAGTACAGGAACAAAGGAGTACAGGAACAAAGGAGTACAAGAATAAAGGAGTACCAACTACATTTGGTAAAGATTCCCTTTTCCCCCCACCTAGAATCAGCTCTGGCAAATAATTGTATAATCCTTGCTTGTCCAGGTTTCAGTTAACCTGTGAACACTGTGCCATCATTATGAAATGTAGTCTGAGGTTTTAAAACAGTTTTTGAACATCTTTTTCGTTTGTCACAGAAGTTAAGCCTGATTAGACCAACTCAAGCTCACTGTGTGATCAAGCCCTAAAATCTCAGGACTCCAGTCTCCCCACAGTGCTGTGCATGCACCTTGTGTCACCTAGAAAAGTCCCAAGAGAAAGCAGGAGTTTTGCAGAGCAGTTACCAACAGAAAAGAGAAATGAACCAGACCTAAGAACATGCACTAGAAACACACCTCCTGACCACACTCCAGATGACAACATGACAACACAAACCAAAACCTGGCAGCATCCCCAGCTGCTGGGGAGACACACGTGGACAAAGGCAGTTTCTGAGATGGGCTGTTATAATCAATCAGGCCCAAATGAAAACATTAAGCACTGCAGGCTGAGAGAGGCAAGCAGCAGGAGTCTGCCAGTTCCCACTTACCTATTGCACCAGTCAAACACATCAAAATCAGCAGCAGAACACACCAAAGAATATCAGTGTTCACCTTCCTCTCCAGTTTGCTGCGCTTGTAATGAGGGCCTCTGTTGTTCAGCATGGCTTTGGTTTCATGACCTGGAACACAACACGGGCTGGAATCCCCCCAAAGCAGGCACCAGAACCACAGGTGCTTTGTATTTCTACAGCTCTGGGAAATGGGATATTTGAACAGAGATCACAGAGTACTGGAGTACTGCATCCAGCTCTGGAGCCCTCAATACAGGAAAGGCATGGACTTGATGGAGCAGGTCCAGAGGAGAGCCATGAAAATGATATAGGGGGTGGAGCACCTCTGCTGAAAAGACAGGCTGAGGGAGCTGGAGTTGTTCAGCCTAGAGAAGAGGAGGCTCTGGGGAGACCCAATAGCAGCCTGCCAGTACCTGAAGGGGGCCTAAAAGAAGGATAGACTGTTTACAAGGCCTGGATTGATAGGATGTGGGGCAATGGCTTCAAACTAGTGAAGAGCAGATTTAGATTGGATGTTAGGAATATGTTCTGCACCATGAGGGTGGTGGAACACTGGAACAGGCTGCCCAGGGAGGTGGTTGAGGCCCCATCCCTGGAGATATTCAAGGTGGAGGGTGGAAAGGGCTCTGGGCAACATGATCTAGTTGAGGATGTAGAGGGGGTTGGACTGGATGACCTTCAGAGGTCCCTTCCCATACAGACCATTCTATGATTCTAGAAGAGCAAACTCCCTGCTCCTGCTGGCCACATTATTTCTCATGCAGGCCAGGATGCCATTGGCCTTCTTGGCCACCTGGGCAGAACACAGGTGGCCTCATCAACCATCAGACATGTCAGTTCTTTACACTGTTAAAATAGAAATAAACTTAATCCAGACACAGAATCACAGAACTGTCACGGTTGGAAGGCACCTCAAAGACCACCCAGTTCCAACCCCTGCCATGGGCAAGGACACTTCACACTCCATCAGGTTGCTCACAGCCACATCCAGCCTGGCCTTAAAAAACCTCCAGGGATGAGGCTTCTACCACCTCCCTGGGCAACCTGTGCCAGTGTCTCATGTATCCTTAACTTTTCTAGCTAGAAGCAGCTGCCTTCTGTTGGATTCAAACTTTTACTCTTCTAATTTCCTTTTGCAAGATAACTGTTTCTTTGGACACATAGAATCAGAGAATGCTAGGGACTGGAAGGGACCTCTGGAGAGCATCAAGTCCAGCCCCCCTTCTAAAGCAGGAGCACCTAGGACAGGTCACACAAGAACTCATCCAGGTGGGTTTTGAAAGTCCCTAGAGAAGGTGACTCCACATCCTCTCTGGGCAGCTTGTTCCAGTTCTCCATCACCCTTACAGCAAAGAAGTTTTTCCTCATGTTGAGGTGGACCTTCCTGTGTTCCAGCTGGTATCCATTGCCCCAAAGTCTATCCTGTTTGCAGGGCTGCAGGGCAAACTGTGACAGGCAGGGTGGCTCACTGACCTGCATATACCACTATGCCTACAACAGCCTCTGTGTTTCTCACAGTGCATCCTCGGAGCAGTAAGTTCTCCTTGCTGAGGCCCACTCGCTCCTTGTTTGAATGCTCACTGGAAAACAAACAAGCAAACAAAGCACATGACTTCAGCTGTAGGACTCCAGTAATTACCAGTCAAGCTTTGCAAAACCAGAGTGGCTGGAGAGCAGCCAGGCAGAGAGGGACCTGGGGGTACTGGTTGATAGTAGGCTGAACAGGAGCCAGCAGTGTGCCCAGGTGGCTAAGAAGGCCAATGGCATCCTGGCCTGCATCAGGAATAGTGTGGCCAGCAGGACAAGGGAGGTTATTCTTCCCCTGTACTCAGCACTGCTTAGGGCACAACTTGAGTCCTGTGTCCAGTTCTGGGCTCCTCAGTTTAGGAAAGATGTTGAGCTGCTGGAAGGTGTCCAGAGAAGGGCAACAAAGCTGGGGAGGGGTCTGGAGCACAGCCCTGTGAGGAGAGGCTGAGGGAGCTGGGGTTGCTTAGCCTGCAGAAGAGGAGGCTCAGGGGAGACCTTCTTGCTGTCTACAACCACATTAAGGGAGGTTGTAGCCACTCTGATCAAACGGAGGGAGCCCTCTTTTCTTCAGGATGGACAGCCCCAGCACCCTCAGCCTATCCTCAGAGCAGAGGTGGATCATCTTTGTGGCCCTCCTCTGGGCTCACTCCACCTGCTCTGCATATTTACAACTTTAATAACAAACACACACCTTTTTAATTGTTTTAATTTTAATTTTTGCATGCCAGAAATATCTGAGTTAAAAAGAAGAAAATAAGAAATCCATTTACTTCAAGACCTGGTTAATCACCAGAACTTTGCATTTTGCCTAGCCTGTGGTGTATACAGGCCATGGCCCAGACCAAGCGCTGTAGACATCATATGTTATTCAGAGCAGATTGGGAACAGCCTGAACTACAATGCTGAAAATATTCAATGGAAACTGAAACCCAGCAGTGGGCTTTCCCTGTTCACAACCTGCTGCTCAGAAAGCCCTTCTGGAGCTCCATCTGCTGGGCTGCACTCAGAAATGTGCTGGCTCCTTCACACACTGCCACTAGTTCTTCAAGCAAACATTGCAAGCTCCCTGAAGACCAGGTAGGGCACAGACAACAGTTTGAAGAGCCACCAAGCCTACTGTGGCAGTTTTAGGCTGTGCCTAGGAAAAGTATTCTACAGATTGAGTAGGAAAGTGGTAGAAGTAAATAAATTACCATTGGATGCAAAAGGAAAATGATAAGGTCTAACTAATCTCATTGGTCTGAGGATGGTCTCTTCTCCCAGGCAACCAGAACCAGAACAAGAGGACACAGTCACAAAATGTGCCAGGGGAAGTTTAGGCTGGAGGTGAGGAGAAAGTTCTTCCCAGAGAGAGTAATTGGATGAGCTCAACAGGAGCTCTCAATACGCACTTGCAGCCCAGAAAGCCAATCAGATCCTGGGCTGCATCAAGAGAAGTGTGGCCAGCAGGTCAAGGGAGGTGATTCTCCCCCTCTACTCAGCTCTGGGGAGACCCCACCTGGAGTACTGTGTCCAGTTCTGGAGCCCCTGTTACAAGAGGGATCTGGAGGTGCTGGAAGGTGTCCAGAGAAGGGCCACAAGGATGAGCAGAGGGCTGGAGCACCTCTCCTATGGGGAGAGACTGAAGGAGCTGGGGCTGTTCAGTCTGGAGAAGAGAAGGCTCCGAGGTGACCTCATTGTGGCCTTCCAGTGTCTGAAGGGGGCCTACAGGAGGGCTGGGGAGGGACTTCTCAGGCTATCAGGTAGTGATAGAACTAGGGGGAATGGAATGAAGCTGGAGGTGGGGAGATTCAGGCTGGACATGAGGAGGAAGTTCTTCAGCATGAGAGTGGTGAAGCCCTGGAATGGGTTATCCAGGGAGGTGGTTGAGGCCCCATCCCTGGAGGTGTTTAAGCCCAGACTGGATGAGGCTCTGGCCAGCCTGATCTAGTGTGGGGTGTCCCTGCCCATGGCAGGGGTTGGAACTAGATGATCCTTGTGGTCCCTTCCAACCCTGACTGATTCTATGATACTATGATTGAAATGTGCTGCCCAGGGAGGTGGTGGAGTCCTTGTCCCTGGAGGTGTTCAAAAAAGGCTTGGATGTGGCACTTGGAGCCATGGTTTAGTTGTCAGGAGCTGTTTGGTATAACAGGTTGGACTTGATCTCCGAGGGGCCATGGTTTAGTTGTCATGAGGTGTTAGGCATTAGGTAATAGGTTGGACTTGAAGATCTCTGAGGTCCAACACTGCTTGATTACAGAATCAAGCTTGCTTCTATGATTCAATGATTCATTTGCTGTCCACCTGAGCTAGTCTGGCAGTTTTCTTTCGGGGGGGGTGCAATTTCAAGCCACCACAGGTACTTACACAAAGCCTCGGAAGCGACTGAGGTCGTCGTTAGGACTCTCACATTCGATTCTACTGGAAAACTTTTCTGGGTCAATCTCAGAAGCCTAAAGCCACAGGGAGGAAAAAAAAAAACACCAAAGGAAAAAACAAGCAAAAAAAGAAATAAGCCCAGAGAACTCACACACAATATGCTAAAAAAAATACAAAATCATAAATTCCTGTTTATAAAAGCCATAAATAACATCTGGAAAGCAAAGGTTTCCCCACAGGTTTGGGTTGTATCATGATAGGGGCAAATAAAAGAGGCACCCCTTTCTCTGCAAGCAGAGTCTCTTCCTGACAGCCATTGTCTCCCATCCCCTCAGCAAGGTGCTGTCTGTACTACCACAAAGCAAGCAGGCAGGACTTCCTCCATGATATTTGAGCCTTACCAGTACTGAAGAAAGAGCTGTTATGAAAGATTCATAGCCAGGTGGGGGTTGGTCTCTTCTTCCAGGCAACCAGCACCAGAACAAGAGGACACAGTCTCAAGCTGTGCCAGGAGAGGTTTAGGCTGGATGTTAGGAAGAAGTTCTTCCCAGCAAGAGAGATTGGCCATTGGAATGTGCTGCCCAGGGAGGTGGTGGAGTCACCATCACTGGAGGTGTTTAAGCGACTGGATGGGGCACTTGGTGCCATGGTTTAGTTGATTAGATGGTGTTGGGTGATAGGTTGGACTTGATGCTCTTGAAGGTCTTTTCCAACCTGGTTAGTTCTATTCTATTCTATTCTATTCTATTCTATTCTATTCTATTCTATTCTATTCTATTCTATTCTATTCTATTCTATTCTACCCTACCCTACCCTACCCTACCCTACCCTACCCTACCCTACCCTACCCTACCCTACCCTACCCTATCCTATCCTATCCTATCCTATCCTATCCTATCCTATCCTATCCTATCCTATCCTATCCTAATTCTATTCTAACTCTGTGTTGTGAATAAAGAGCAGGTGAGCTCTTCAGTGAAAAAGTGAAAGACGTATCCACTATTTAAATAAAGAATGAAACCTGACAAGAAGCAAGTGAAGAACCAAAAGGTTTTCTCTTTATGGTCTTAACCATGTGACTTGCATGGTTAAACAGCAGAGATCTACCAATCTCCCATCACTGTTTGGTATTTGTAAACCCCCTGAGACCCAGTGACACTTGGCCTGGCCAATGAGAGATGACTCTGCTAATGCTGTACACACAAGGCTTGTAGCAGAGAAAAAAAAATAGTCTAGGAGTTCCAAAGGTTTTCTAAATCATAGAATGGGCTGGGTTGGAAAGGACCTCCAAAGGTCATCTACTCCAACCCCCTCTGCAGTCAGCAGGGGTATCTATCCTCAACTAGATCAGGTTGCCCAGAGCCCTGTCAAACCTCACCTTGAATATCTCCAGGGATGGGGCCTTAACCACCTCCGTGAGCAACCTGTTCCTGGGTTCTGCTACCCTCATGGTGCAGAACACAGTCCTAACATCTAATCTAAATCTGCTGTTCTGTAGTTTGAAACCATTGCCCCTTGTCCTATCACTGCAGGCCTTTGCAAACAATCTCCTTGAAGGACTGTAATTGCAGCTAAAAATACATTTGCAACATGAAAAAAACAGTGTAAGAGAGCAGACAATATCTGCTCCTGCCTCCAGGTGTCCATTCAGGACAGACCTTCCTGCTAGAGAATTCCAAGTTCTCACCCACGACGTGATACACACCATAAATGACATTCACCTGAATAGTTACTCTGACTGCCTTGCAAGACTCAAAAATAAATCTCTTTTGTTCCCTCTGGGTTAAATTAAGAGAGAATACAGAATTAACCAGGTTGGAGAACACCTTTGAGATCACCGAGTCCTACCTATCACCCAACACCATCTAATCAACTAAACCATGGCACCAAGTGCTTCATCCAGGCTTTTCTTAAAACACTTCCAGTGATGTTGACTCCAGCACCTCCCTGGGCAGCACATTCCAATGGCCAATCTCTCTTTCTGGGAGGAATTTTTTCCTACCATCCAGCCTAAACGTCCCCTGGCACAGCTTGAGACTGTGTCCTCTTGTTCTGGTGCTGGTTGCCTGGGAGAAGAGACCAACCCCCACCTGGCTACAACCTCCCTTCAGGGAGTTGGAGAGAGCAAGAAGGTCTCCCCTGGGACCCCTCTTCTCCAGGCTAAGCAAGCCCAGCTCCCTCAGCCTCTCCTCACAGGGCTGTGCTCCAAACCCCTCCCCAGCTTTGTTGCCCTTCTCTGGACACCTTCCAGCATGTCAACATCTTTCCTAAACTGAGGGGCCCAGAACTGGACTTTCAACACTATCAGCAGACAATTATCACCTGCTCTGAATATCCTCTCACCACCTGCCTCTGCTTCAGGTTGGTTTCTCCATCAAGGCCTGCAGTTTCAATGTAACAGATGCCATCCAGGTCAGTAGAGTACAACAGCACCATGTCAGCAGGAATGATCTCATTACGGGACAGCCGGATGAAGTCTCCAACGCTGACATTTTTCCAGCGCTTATCTATGTATTGCTTCTCCTTCCTGGAAGAGAGATTAAAAACAGCCACCTCTTAAAACTGCACAAACTGAAAGCTCAGAGAAACACAGTGCATCTAGAAAAATCACTCTAAATAGTTAATTTATGCTTCCAAGTCATTAAAATCAACCTCTGATGAGACAGTCTATTAGCTCAAGGTGAGTATAACTCTTAGAATCATAAAATCATAGAATCAATAAGGTTGGAAAAGACCTCAGAGATCATCAAGTCCAACCTGTCACCCAACACCATCTAATCAACTAAACCATGGCTTCAAGTGCCACATCCAAGCCTTTTTTGAACACCTCCAGGGACAGTGACTCCACCACCTCCCTGGGCAGCACATTCCAATGGCCAACTACTCTTTCTGGGAAGAACTTTCTCCTCACCTCCAGCCTAAACCTCCCCTGGCACAGCTTGAGACTGTGTCCTCTTGTTCTGGTGCTGATTGCCTGGGAGAAGAGACCAACCCCCACCTGGCTACAACCTCCCTTCAGGTAGTTGGAGAGAGCAATAAGGTCTCAGAATGAGGTCTCAAAGAATCAGCCCTGGGGTCCAAGCCCTGGTTTTCTGGGAATTACATTCTAGGCACTCTCCCAGAATAATTTTATATAAAACTCAGTCCACTTGCTTTCACAGAATGGCTTAGGTTGGAAGAGACTTTAGAGATCATCTCATCCAACCTCCCCACCATGGGCCAGGATGCCTCTCTAAAGCAGTCTTGGCTGCTTCATCCAACCAGAGCTTCAACATTCCAAGGAAAGAGGCAGCCACAACCTCCCTGGGCAGCCTCTTCCAGAGTCTCACCACCCTCATACTGAAAAACTTCTTCTTAAGATCCAGTCTAAACCTACTCTCCCTCAGCTTCAAACCACTGTTCCTTGTTCCTCTCTCTAGACACCCTGATGAAAAGTCCCTCTGCAGCCTTTCTGGAGGATCCCTTCAGGTACTGGAAGGCAGCTCTAAGGTCTTCCCAAAGTCTTCTCCAGGCTGAACAACCCCAGCTCCCTAAGCCTGTCTTCAAAGCAGAGGTGCCCTTGGATCATCTTTGTGGCCTCCTCTGGACTCCCTCCAACAGCTCTATGTCCATATGTTGGGGACACCAGAACCAAACACACTATTGGAGGTGGAGTCTCACCAGAGCAAAGAGGCAGAATCCCCTCTCTTGCCCTGCTGCCCACACTCCTCTTGCTGCAGCCCAGTACACAATTTGCCTTCTGGGCTGCATGAGGACACTGCTGGCTCATGGCGAACTTCTCATCAAACAACACCCCCCAGTCTCTTTCTTCGGAGCTACTCTCAGCCCACTCTGCACCCAGCCTGGATTTGTGCCTTCCAACCCTTCCAACATAAATAATTGTATAATTCTATGAGTATCCAGAAAGCAAACCAAAAGATTCTATTTATCAACAACTTTGTCACCCAGAATCAAACCATAAACCAGAAAGGCTTCTGTCTCTCACCTGCTATAAACCTTGGTTACCAAGTTGTTTATCTGTTTATCCATTTTGTACCTTGAGTAATCTTCCAGACCATCTTTCACTGCAATGATTGTCAGAACTGCTACTAGAGGTAGCATTGTAATTTCTTTTTGGAAGGCTTCAACCAGAGGAACCCAATTCAGGACAACTAGAAATAGGAAATACAAGTTGGCAACTCTGAAACAAAGAGAAAATGCAGGAGTTAGCTGTGCTAGCAGTCACAGTATCGCTAAGGTTGGAAGAGACCTCGAAGATCATCAAGTCCAACCTGTCACCACAGACCCCACGACTACACCATGGCACCAAGTGCCACATCCAGTCCCCTCCTGAACGCCTCCAGGGACGGCGACTCCACCACCTCCCTGGGCAGCACATTCCAATGGAGAATCACTCTCTCGGTGAAGAACTTTCTCCTCGCCTCCAGCCTAAACTTCCCCTGTTGCAGCTTGAGACTGTGTCCCCTTGTTCTGGTGCTGGTTGCTAGGGAGAAGAGGCCAACCCCTTCCTGGCTACAACCACCTTTCAGGTAGCTGTAGAGAGCAATGAGGTCTCCCCTGAGCCTCCTCTTCTCCAGGCTAAGCAACCCCAGCTCCCTCAGCCTCTCCTCACAGGGCTGTGCTCAAGGCCTCTCCCCAGCCTCGTTGCCCTTCTCTGGACACGTCTAAGTGTCTCAATGTCCTTCTTAAACTGAGGGGCCCAGAACTAGACACAGTACTCAAGGTCATCTTCATCCCTCCACTTTGTGCTACATAAACACTTCAGTTAGCAGTAATTCATCTTTTCTTCACCCCAACTGCAACTATGAAAATCCTGCTGCAGGTTGCTGTGTGGCAGTGTTGCAAAAGAAAGGGATCTTCCAATAATCCCTTATATTATCTAATAATATCTAATTATAATATATAAATTGCATATAAATTTAGATAACTATTGTGTAACTTTTATATACATTTATTAGATAAATTACATTTTATAATATATAACTTTTATATCATAGAAGCATAGAATTATTAGGGTTGGAAGGGACCTCAAGGATCAGCCAGCTCCAACCCCTGCCATGGGCAGGGACACCTCACACTACAGCAGGTGGCTCAGAGCCACATCCAGCCTGGCTGCAAAAACCTCCAGGCATGAGGCTTCCACCACCTCCCTGGGCCACCTGTGCCAGGCTCTCACCACCCTCCTGGGGAAGAACTTCTTCCTAACATCCAATCTGAATCTACTCATTTCTAGCTTTGCTTCATCCCCCCCCAGTCCTATCACTCCCTGACACCCTCAAAACTCCCTCCCCAGCTTTCTTGGAGTCCCCTTCAGATACTGGAAGGCCACAATTAGGTCTCCTCTCAGACTTCTGTTCTCCAGACTGAACAACCCCAACTCCTCCAGTCTGTCCTCATAGCAGGGCAGCTCCAGCCCTCTGCTCATCCTCATGGCCCTTCTCTGGACACCTTCCAGCACCTTCAGATGCTTCCTGTCCTAGGGGCTCCAGAACTGGACCCAGTACTCCAGGTGGGGTCTCACCAGAGCGAAGCAGAGGGGGAGAATCCCCTCCCTTGACCTGCTGGCTATGCTTCTCTTGCTGCAGCCCAAGATGTGATTGGCTTTCTGGGCTGCAAGTGCTCACTGCTCCTGTTGAGCTTCTCATCCACCAGCACCCCCAAGTCCTTTTCTTCAGGGCTGCTCTCCAGCCAGTCCCTGCCCAGCCTATACTGGTGTTTGGGATTGCCCCGATTCAGCTGCAAGACCTTGCACTTGGTCTTGTTGAACCTCATGAGGTTGTCATGGGCCCAGTTCTGCAGCCTGTCAAGGATCTTCTGGCTGGCCTCCCTTCCCTCCAGCATATCTGCTGCACCACACAGCTTGGTGTCATCAGCAAACCTGCTGAGTGTGCACTCAATGCCACTGCACATGTCACCAACAAAGACTTTAAACATGACTGGTCCCAGTACTGATCCCTGAGGGACTCCACTTGTCACTGGCCTCCACTTGGACATGGACAGCCACCATTTGGGTGCAGCCATCAAGCCAGTTCTGTATCCACTGAATGGTCCATTCATGGAAGCCATCCTGCACCAAATTATCAGCTCAGCACTCAAGAGCCAACACTGACTGGCGCTGAAGAGACTCTGGCCAAACAACAAAGACCTTTTCAGCAGGGACAGGCAAGTTGGGAGGAAGAATACTTTTCTCTCAGCTGTCCAAACAGCAGCACACCTTGAAATGCAAGGGTCCCACTTGAGAAGAATTACCCCAATGAAAAAAGCAGTTGGGTTACCTGTGGAACTGTTCAAACAAATTCCGTGGTAAAAAATTCAGCAGAGTGTACTTGGTGGTCCGGATTTTGTTGCTCATGTACAGTTTGGATACCTTTTCATACTCTTCCTTAAAATGCCCCAAACAGGGTATCACTATCCTGTGTTTGCCAGGAGGTTTTGATGATTGATAGCACTTGTTATTTGAATTGCTGCTGCTGCCTTCTCCACCCTCTGCAGATATCAGTCGCTGCCAGCGGTACCGTGCCCAGCGGATGGGATCGCCCATTGTGCCTGACACGTCCTCCAGGCCAAGGAGGGTCCTCTACCTAGAAACAAGTTAAAATACATGTTGAGATGAGCAATAATTCTTCAATGGCCTTTCAACTGAAAGGTCAGGTGCCACACATTGGCCACAGCAACCCCATGCAGCGCTCCAGGCTGGGGACAGAGTGGCTGGAGAGCAGCCAGGCAGAAAGGGACCTGGGGGTGCTGGTTGACAGCAACTGAACATGAGCCAGCAGTGTGCCCAGGTGGCCAAGAAGGCCAATGGCATCCTGGCCTGAATCAGGAACAGTGTGGCCAGCAGGAACAGGGAAGTCATTCTGCCCTGTACTCTGCATTGGTTAGGCCACACCTTGAGTCCTGTGTCCAGTTCTGGGACCCTCAATTTAGGAAAGATGTTGAGATCCTTGAGCATGTCCAGAGAAGGCCAATGAGGTCACCTTAATACAATACAATACAATACAATACAATACAATACAATACACCAGGTTGGAAGAGACCTTCAAGATCATCGCGTCCAACCCATCAAACAATCCAACCCACCCAACAACTAGACCATACAGCCAAGCACCCTCGGAGCCTTCTCTTCTCCAGACTGAACAGCCCCAACTCCTTCAGTCTGTCCTCATAGGAGAGGTGCTCCAGCCCTCTGATCATCCTCGTGGCCCTTCTCTGGACACCTTCCAGCACCTCCAGATCCCTCTTGGAATAGGGGCTCCAGAACTGGAGGCAGTACTCCAGGTGGTGTCTTACCAGGGCTGAGTAGAGGGGGAGAATCACCTCCCTTGACCTGCTGGCCACACTTCTCCTGATGCAGCCCAGGATCTGATTGGCTTTCTGGGCTGCAAGTGCAGCAAGGTTAAACAGCCTAAGGTTAAACAGCCTAAGGTTAAACAGCCTAAGGTAAAGCAGCCTAAGGCAACGCAGCCTAAGGTTAAACAGCCTTCCCCTGGCATCAGGACTTGCTCCCTAAAAAAGAAAAGGAGGGTAATTGTAATTGGTGATTCCCTCCTGAGGGGAACAGAAGGTCCCATATGTAGGCCGGACCCATCTCATAGGGAAGTTATTAGCCTAGCAGGAGTCCAAGTTGGAGATGTTACCAGAAGGCTGCCCAGTCTGGTACAGCCCTCAGATTATTATCCCTTATTGGTCATGCAGTTAGGGAATGATGATGTTGGTACCAGGCCTCCCAGGGCTATCAAAAATGACCTCAGGGCCCTGGGAGATCTGGTTGAGGGGTCAGGTGCACAAATAATTTTTACATCGATACCGTTAGTTGCAGGAGGGAACACAATAAGGAACAGGTCAGCCGCTGTAGTCAACAAGTGGCTTAGGGGCTGGTGCAGACGAATGAATTTTGGGTTTTTCGATCTTGGGGAACTTTGTACTGCACCAGGTCAGCTGGTAACAGATGGAGTACATCTGTCCCAGAGGAGGGGAAAGGTCATAATACATGAGAATGGCCTGTCCCCCAAAGGTAAAAGATTCTGGGAAGGGAATTAGCAAGTCTCATTGACAGGGCTTTAAACTAGCTTCGAAGGGGGAGGGTCGGAAACCAGTGCCCTCAGGCAGGAGTCTGGAGGTGATAAGCTAGAGCTAGAGGTGAAACCAGCAGCCCAGCTGCAGTGCATGTACACTAATGCACGAAGCATGGGTAACAAACAAGAGGAGCTGGAAGCCTTGTTGCAGCAAGAAAGTTATGATGTAGTTGCCATCACAGAGACGTGGTGGGACGACTCGCATGACTGGAGCGCTGCAATTGATGGCTACAGGCTCTTCAGGAGAGACAGGCAAGGAAGAAGGGGTGGAGGGGTGGCCCTGTACGTCAGGGAGGCACTGGATGCTGTTGAGATGGAGATCAGGGATGATAGGGTTGAGTGCTTGTGGGTGAGAATTAGAGGGAAGACCAACAGGGCAGACATCCTGGTTGGAGTCTGTTATAGACCACCCAACCAGGAGGAGGATGTCGATGAGGCATTCTATAGGCAGCTTAAGGCTGTCTCAAGATCACCTGACCTCGTTCTCATGGGTGACTTCAACCTGCCTGATATCTGTTGGGATCTCAACACAGCAGAGAGGAGGCAGTCTAGGAGGTTCTTAGAGTGCATGGAGGACAGCTTCTTATCCCAGGTGCTGCGTGAGCCTACCAGGGGTAAGGCTATGCTTGACCTCCTCTTCACCAACAGGGAAGGGCTGGTGGGTGATGTGGTGGTCGGAGGGTGTCTAGGCACCAGTGACCATGACATAATAGAGTTTTCAGTATGCAGCCAAGCCAAGAGGGGCAGCAAGAAGACCTCCACTCTGGACTTCCGGAGGGCAGACTTCAGGCTACTCAAGGAACTAATTCAGAAGGTTCCTTGGGAATCAGTCCTTAAAAATAAAGGGGTCCAGGAGAGCTGGGCCTACTTCAAGGAAGAACTATTGAAGGCGCAGGAACAGGCTGTGCCGGTGTGCCGGAAGATGAGCCGCCGGGGCAGACGGCCAGCCTGGATGGGCAATGAACTTTTAATAGAACTTAGGGAAAAAAAGAGGGTGTATCATCTTTGGAAGAAAGGGGAGGCAACCTACAGAATGTTTAGGGATGTTGCTAGGTTGTGCAGGAAGAAAATTAGGGAGGCAAAAGCCCATTTAGAACTTAGACTGGCCTCTGCTGTGAAGGACAACAAAAAGTCCTTCTATAAATACATCAATAGCAAGAAGAAGGGCAAGGACAACCTCCACTCCTTGGTTGACACGGAGGGGAACGTTGTAACAAAGAATGAGGAAAAGGCAGAGGTACTTAACACCTTCTTTGCCTCAGTCTTCACTAGCAGGGCAGAACGTCTTCCAGACAGCTGGCCTGCAGAGCTGGCAGAAGGAGCCAGAGAGCTGCATAGTTTCCCACTGCTCCAAGAGGAAGTTAGAGATCTACTGAGCCGCTTGGACCCCCACAAGGCCATGGGACCGGATGGGATCCATCCTAGGGTGCTGAGATTGCTGACAGATGAGCTGTCCAAGCCACTTTCCATCATTTTTCAGCAGTCCTGGCTCACTGGAGAGGTCCCAGAAGACTGGAAGCTGGCCAACGTGGTGCCCATCCACAAGAAGGGCCGGTTGGATGAGCCAGGCAATTATAGGCCTGTCAGCCTGACCTCAGTGCCAGGCAAGATTATGGAACGGGTCATCTCGAGTGCGATCACACAGCACTTACAGGATGACCAGGGGCTCAGGCCTAGCCAGCATGGATTTAGGAGGGGCAGGTCCTGCCTGACCAACCTGATCTCCTTCTATGATCAGGTGACCCGCCTGGTGGATGTGGGGAGGCCTGTGGATGTGGTCTACCTGGACCTCAGCAAGGCCTTTGACACCGTTCCCCACAGCAAACTCCTGGCCAAGCTGGCAGCCCGTGGCTTGGACAGGAGCACACTGCGTTGGGTTAGGAACTGGCTGGAGGGCCGAGCCCAGAGAGTAATGGTGAATGGCACCACATCCAGCTGGCGGCCTGTCACTAGTGGTGTGCCCCAGGGATCAGTACTGGGCCCCATGCTCTTCAACATCTTTATTGATGATCTGGATGAGGGCATTGAGTCCATCATCAGTAAATTTGCAGATGACACCAAGCTGGGGGCAGCAGTTGATTTGCTGGAGGGCAGAGAGGCTTTGCAGAGGGACCTCGACAGGCTGGACAGATGGGCAGAGTCCAATGGCATGAGATTTAACACATCCAAGTGCCGGATTCTGCACATTGGCCACAACAACCCCAGGCAGTGCTACAGGCTGGGGTCAGAGTGGCTGGAGAGTGGCCAGGCAGAGAGGGACCTGGGGGTACTGGTTGATTGTAGGCTGAACATGAGCCTGCAGTGTGCCCAGGCAGCCAAGAAGGCCAATGGCATCCTGGCTTGCATCAGGAACAGTGTGGCCAGCAGGAGCAGGGAGGTCATTGTGCCCCTGTACACTGCACTGGTTAGGCCGCACCTTGAGTACTGTGTCCAGTTCTGGGCCCCTCAGTTTAGGAAGGATGTTGACTTGCTGGAACGTGTCCAGAGAAGGGCAACAAAGCTGGTGAGGGGTTTGGAACACAAGCCCTATGAGGAAAGGCTGAGGGAGCTGGGGTTGCTTAGCCTGGAGAAGAGGAGACTGAGGGGTGACCTTATTGCTCTCTACAACTACCTGAAGGGAGGTTGTAGCCAGGCAGAGGTTGGCCTCTTCTCCCAGGCATCCAGCACCAGAACAAGAGGACACAGTCTCAGGCTGCGCCAGGGCAGGTTTAGGCTGGATGTTAGGAAGAAGTTCTACACGGAGAGAGTGATTGCCCATTGGAATCGGCTACCCGTGGAGGTGGTGGAGTCACCTTCACAGGAGGTGTTCAGGAGAAGACTTGATGGGGTGCTTGGCTGTATGGTCTAGTTGTTGGGTGGGTTGGATTGTTTGATGGGTTGGACGCGATGATCTTGAAGGTCTCTTCCAACCTGGTGTATTGTATTGTATTGTATTGTATTGTATTGCACATTGAGAGCTCCTGTTGAGCTTCTCGTCCACCAGCACCCCCAAGTGTCTCTCCTCAGGGCTGCTCTCCAGCCAGTCACTGCCCAGCCTGGATTTGTGCCTGGGATTGCCTCGACCCAGATGCAGGACCCTGCACTTGGTCTTGTTGAAGCTCCTGAGGTTGGCTTGTGCCCACCTCTCCAGCCTGTCCAGGTCCCTCTGGATGGCATCCCTTCCCTCCAGCGTGTCCACTGCACCACACAGCTTGGTGTCATCAGCAAACTTGCTGAGGGTGCACTCGATGCCACTGTCCATGGCACCCACAAAGATGCTGAACAAGACAGGACTGATCCCTGAGGGACCCCGCTTGTCACTGGCCTCCACTGGGACATGGACCCATTGACAGCCACTCTTTGGGTGCAGCCATCAAACCAGTTCTTTATCCATCTAGTGGTCACCCATCAAACCCATGTGTCGCCAGCTTGGAGACCAGGAGGTGGTGCGGGACAGTGTCGAAGGCTTTGCTCAGGGCCAGGTAAACGACATCAGTTGCTCGCCCCTCATCTATTAATGCTGTCACCTGCTCATAGAAGGCCACCAGGTTTGTCAGGCAGGATTTGCCCTTGACAAAGCCATGCTGACTGTTCCAAATCACCTATTCACTATTCTTCTGGGTCATTAGTGCCTCCAGGAGGATCTGCTCCATGATCTTTCTGGGCACAGAGGTGAGACTGACTGGCCTGTAGTTCCCGGTTCCTCCTTCTTACCCTTTTTGAAAATGGGAGCAATGTTTCCCCTTTTCCAGTCTGTGGGGACTGCCCCAGTCTGCCATGACTTCTGGAATAGACTAGAGAGGGGTTTAGCAACCTCCTCTGCCAGTTCTCTCAGCACCTGTGGGTGTATCCCGTCAGGTCACATTGGTATCATATCCCATGGATATGGTTCTATGATTTGCAAAGTGTCTGAGAACGAGTGTAAAGCTTGGAAGGTAGCTGGATCCTCAGAAATGTTTAGGGACTGCAGAGTATGTTGCCAGTGGAGCCCATCCTTGGCTATTCAGACCCCTTCGATACACCTACAGCTCCTAAAAGCCAAATGAACCCTGACCCACCTACAGGGGTCAGGACTGGCAAAGAACATATTGAAAAGTAAAGGACTGTAAAGGGTGACTGACTGAAATGAGGTACTCTTTGTTTGCAATCACAAATTTTGGCAGCTCAACCCCCTCAAACTCCTAGCTTGTGCATGGCATCCTTAAGGCTTGGCTCTTCTGAGGAAAAATCCACTCCTGCTCTGACAAATCAGCAACTTCATCAGCAGATTTCATGCAGTGAGAGGCCTTTTAAAAGAAATGATTGCTTTAATTAACAAGATGCTGGATTATCAAGGGGAGTTTTCCCTTTCTTCTTTGTCCTCTTAAATTTATCAGTCTCTTTCAAGCTTGTCTCTTCAGCATGAGTCACACAAGGCGGGTCGATGTGATCCTTCTTCGTTTGCAACGATAATTCTTTGCCCAAGGGCAGTAACCAGGCACATTTCTATACACTGTCAAAATGTGCAACAGCCTGGTGGAAAACTTCAGCCACTAAGCACCACACAATTTCTCAAGATGCCATATGAGCCAATTACTTGAGAGCAGGGTGGATCTATAGAGGAAATCTTGCTGGCTTTCCTAAGACCAAACAAAGAAGCATCTGATACCAGTGACTTCTGTGACCACAAGAAGCAGTAAAGGAATCACAGAATCGTGGAACTATTTTGGTTGGAAAAGACCCTTAAGATCAGCATGTCCAACCATGGACCCAACACCATGCCCTCTAAACCATGCCCCAAAGTGCCATCCCCACATGCTCCTTGAACATCTCCAGGGATGGTGACGCCACCACCTCCCTGGGCAGCCTGTTCCAATGCCTGACCACTCTTGCAGGAAAGAAGTTTTTCCTAATATCCAACCTAAACCTCCCCTGGCATGATTTCAGGACATTTCCTCTTACTCTGTCACCTGAACTCCAGAAAACAAGCTCTCAGGGCTAATGGCAATGAAGAGGCGTTAAATGGCAGATCCTGTTCACACAGCAGACAACATAACCTCTACAGCTAAGTCAACTTGAAAAGCTCAAGAATTACATCAGCAACATGCAAATAAAGACAGGAAGAGAGAGAGTTGAGAATCAAGCAAAACAAAGAGAGAAAACATGACAAAATTTCAAAACCTCCTGAACTGTAGCTTTTTGGCTTTTATAGTTTATTGCTATTTGTACCATTTGATACCCAGTGCCCACTGTTTAAAAACAAAAATAAAAGAGGGGAGAAGAGGTCAAGAGTTGAAAGAGAAAAAGAGCAGGGGGGGAGAGCAGGGGGAAAAAAAGCTGGGGGAGAAAAAAGAGCAGGGGAGGGGGAGGAAAAAGAGCAGGGGGGGGGAGGAAAAAGAGCAGGGGGAGGAAAAAGAGCAGGGGGAGGGAAAGAAGTGTGGAGGGAGGGGGGAGAAAAAAGAGTGTGGAGGGAGGGAGAAAAAGAGTGGAGGGAGGGAGAAAAAGAGTGGAGGGAGGGAAAAAGAGTGGAGGGAGGGAAAAAAGAGTGGAGGGAGGGAGAAAAAGAGTGGAGGGAGGGAGAAAAAAGAGTGGAGGGAGGGAGAAAAAGAGTGGAGGGAGGGAAAAAAAGAGGAGGGAGGGAAAAAAGAGTGGAGGGAGGGAAAAACGAGTGGAGGGAGGGAGAAAAAGAGTGGAGGGAGGGAGAAAACGAGTGGAGGGAGGGAGAAAACGAGTGGAGGGAGGGAGAAAACGAGTGGAGGGAGGGAGAAAACGAGTGGAGGGAGGGAGAAAACGAGTGGAGGGAGGGAGAAAACAGAGTGGAGGGAGGGAAAAACAGAGTGGAGGGAGGGAAAAACAGAGTGGAGGGAGGGAAAAACAGAGTGGAGGGAGGGAAAAACAGAGTGGAGGGAGGGAAAAACAGAGTGGAGGGAGGGAAAAACGAGTGGAGGGAGGGAGAAAAGGAGTGGAGGGAGGGAGAAAAGGAGTGGAGGGAGGGAGAAAAGGAGTGGAGGGAGGGAAAAAAGGAGTGGAGGGAGGGAGAAAAGGAGTGGAGGGAGGGAGAAAAGGAGTGGAGGGAGGGAGAAAAGGAGTGGAGGGAGGGAGAAAAGGAGTGGAGGGAGGGAGAAAAGGAGTGGAGGGAGGGAGAAAAGGAGTGGAGGGAGGGAGAAAAGGAGTGGAGGGAGGGAGAAAGGAGTGGAGGGAGGGAGAGAAAGGAGTGGAGGGAGGGAGAAAAGGAGTGGAGGGAGGGAGAAAAGGAGTGGAGGGAGGGAGAAAAGGAGTGGAGGGAGGGAGAAAGGAGTGGAGGGAGGGAGAAAAGGAGTGGAGGGAGGGAGAAAAGGAGTGGAGGGAGGGAGAAAAAAGGAGTGGAGGGAGGGAGAAAAGGAGTGGAGGGAGGGAGAAAAGGAGTGGAGGGAGGGAGAAAAGGAGTGGAGGGAGGGAGAAAAGGAGTGGAGGGAGGGAGAAAAGGAGTGGAGGGAGGGAGAAAAGGAGTGGAGGGAGGGAGAAAAGGAGTGGAGGGAGGGAGAAAAGGAGTGGAGGGAGGGAGAAAAGGAGTGGAGGGAGGGGAGAAAAGGAGTGGAGGGAGGGAGAAAAGGAGTGGAGGGAGGGAGAAAAGGAGTGGAGGGAGGGAGAAAAGGAGTGGAGGGAGGGAGAAAAGGAGTGGAGGGAGGGAGAAAAGGAGTGGAGGGAGGGAGAAAAAGGAGTGGAGGGAGGGAGAAAAGGAGTGGAGGGAGGGAGAAAAGGAGTGGAGGGAGGGAGAAAAGGAGTGGAGGGAGGGAGAAAAGGAGTGGAGGGAGGGAGAAAAGGAGTGGAGGGAGGGAGAAAGGAGTGGAGGGAGGGAGAAAAGGAGTGGAGGGAGGGAGAAAAGGAGTGGAGGGAGGAGAAAAGGAGTGGAGGGAGGGAGAAAAGGAGTGGAGGGAGGGAGAAAAAGGAGTGGAGGGGGAGGGAGAAAAGGAGTGGAGGGAGGGAGAAAAGGAGTGGAGGGAGGGAGAAAAGGAGTGGAGGGAGGGAGAAAACGAGTGGAGGGAGGGAGAAAACGAGTGGAGGGAGGGAGAAAACGAGTGGAGGGAGGGAGAAAACGAGTGGAGGGAGGGAGAAAACGAGTGGAGGGAGGGAGAAAACGAGTGGAGGGAGGGAGAAAACGAGTGGAGGGAGGGAGAAAACGAGTGGAGGGAGGGAGAAAACGAGTGGAGGGAGGGAGAAAACGAGTGGAGGGAGGGAGAAAAAGAGTGGAGGGAGGGGAAAAAGAGTGGAGGGAGGGGAAAAAGAGTGGAGGGAGGGAAAAAGAGTGGAGGGAGGGAAAAAGAGTGGAGGGAGGGAAAAAAGAGTGGAGGGAGGGAAAAAGAGTGGAGGGAGGGAAAAAAAGAGTGGAGGGAGGGAAAAAAAGAGTGGAGGGAGGGAAAAAAAGAGTGGAGGGAGGGAAAAAAGAGTGGAGGGAGGGAAAAAAAGAGTGGAGGGAGGGAAAAAAAGAGTGGAGGGAGGGAAAAAAGAGTGGAGGGAGGGAAAAAAGAGTGGAGGGAGGGAAAAAAGAGTGGAGGGAGGGAGAAAAAGAGTGGAGGGAGGGAGAAAAAGAGTGGAGGGAGGGAGAAAAAGAGTGGAGGGAGGGAGAAAAAGAGTGGAGGGAGGGAGAAAAAGAGTGGAGGGAGGGAAAAAAAGAGTGGAGGGAGGGAGAAAAGTGGAGTGGAGGGAGGGAGAAAAAAGTGGAGGGAGTGGAGTGGAGGGAGGGAGAAAAAGAGTGGAGGGAGGGAGGAGGGAGGGAGGGAGAAAAAGAGTGGAGGGAGGGAGAAAAAGAGTGGAGGGAGGGAGAAAAAGAGTGGAGGGAGGGAGAAAAAGAGTGGAGGGAGGGAGAAAAAGAGTGGAGGGAGGGAGAAAAAGAGTGGAGGGAGGGAGAAAAAGAGTGGAGGGAGGGAGAAAAAGAGTGGAGGGAGGGAGAAAAAGAGTGGAGGGAGGGAGAAAAAGAGTGGAGGGAGGGAGAAAAAGAGTGGAGGGAGGGAAAAAGAGTGGAGGGAGGGAAAAAAAGAGTGGAGGGAGGGAAAAAAGAGTGGAGGGAGGGAAAAAAGAGTGGAGGGAGGGAAAAAAGAGTGGAGGGAGGGAAAAAAAGAGTGGAGGGAGGGAAAAAAGAGTGGAGGGAGGGAAAAAGAGTGGAGGGAGGGAAAAAGAGTGGAGGGAGGGAAAAAAGAGTGGAGGGAGGGAAAAAAGAGTGGAGGGGAGTGGAGGGAGGGAAAAAAAAAGAGTGGAGGGAGGGAAAAAAAGAGTGGAGGGAGGGAAAAAAAGAGTGGAGGGAGGGAAAAAAGAGTGGAGGGAGGGGAGTGGAGGGAGGGAAAAAAAAAGAGTGGAGGGAGGGAAAAAAAGAGTGGAGGGAGGGAAAAAAAGAGTGGAGGGAGGGAAAAAAAGAGTGGAGGGAGGGAAAAAAAGAGTGGAGGGAGGGAAAAAAAGAGTGGAGGGAGGGAAAAAAAAGAGTGGAGGGAGGGAAAAAAAGAGTGGAGGGAGGGAAAAAAAGAGTGGAGGGAGGGAAAAAAAGAGTGGAGGGAGGGAAAAAAAGAGTGGAGGGAGGGAAAAAAAGAGTGGAGGGAGGGAAAAAAAGAGTGGAGGGAAAAAGAGTGGAGGGAAGTCAGAATTCTCAGCACTGGATTGAAGCCAAAGGTTTACACTGCAATATGCAAGTGTTGCTGAAGTGCAGTCACCCCTCACTGCATGCACATCCTGACACAGCTCCAAAACCTCTGCCCCACCCTTCCTCATCCTCCTTCAGAGAAGCTGAAGTTCAAAAGTGAACAGGAAAACTCAGAGGAGTTGTGTGCACTGCACTTTCCTGCCAGGATCCTCAGTGTATTACTGGACCAACTCTTTAACAAAACTCCGCAGAGGGCTGTATGGGCAAAAACAACCAACAGAGAAGCACCACAACAGCACCACATTGCAAGCACTGGATAAGAAGCAGCAAGTAATCTCTTATGGGGGCAATGCTAAGCACAAAAATAGGCTGTGCAAGGAGTGGCTTGAGAGCAGTTTCAGGAAGGGCTTGGGGGTGCCAGTTAAAGAAAAACTCAACATGAGCTAGCAAGACTTGCTGGCAACCCAGAAGGCAACCATGCCCCGGGCTGTATCAAAAGAAGTGTGACCAGAAGGACAAGAGAGGTGATTCTGCCCCACTGTTCTGCTCTTCTGAGACCCCACCTGGAGCCCTGTGTCCAGTTCTGGTGCTTCCAACAAAAGACGGACATGGAACTGCTGAAGCAGGTCCAGAAGAAGGCTACAAATGATCAGATGGTTGAAGCACCTCCCCTATGGGGACAGGCTGAGGGAGTTAGGGCTGTTACCTGGAGAAGAGAAGGCTCTGGGGACACCATACAGCAGCCTTCCAGTACCTAGAGGGGGCCTACAAGAAAGCCTGAAAGGGATTTGTTACAAGGGCTTGCAGTGATGGAAGGAGAGAGAATGGACTGAAGCTTGAGGAGGGCAGATTTAGACTGGAGATTAGGAAGAAATTCTTGACAGTGAGGGTGGTGAGGCACTGGAACAGGTTGCCCAGGGAGGTCATGAATGTCCCCTTTCCCTGGAGGTATTCAAGGCCAGGCTGGATGAGGCCTTGAGCAACCTGGGCTAGTGGAAGGTGTCCCTGCCTATGGCAGGGGGTTGGAACTGGATGATTTTTAAGGTCCCTTCCAATGCAAACCATTCTATGAATCTATGAAAAAAGTGAATCAGGCAACTAACCAGCACCTTGGGGGAAAAAAGTATCAGGATTTCATACTCTGCCACAACAGCCTCTGAGTCATCTGTGACACTTGATGAAGTTACTATTTGCAAATGACTTTTTAAAACTCATTTGCATTTCCCTTCTCAAATAAGGATTTATGAGGCTTTGAAGTTGAGAAATCTCTTCTGCATTTTGGTTCCTCTTCTAAGTATTTTTCTTCTTACTCCTCACTACATTTGGATCATAATGAGGCTCAGGGGAGACCTTATTGCTGTCTACAACTGCCTGAAGGGTGGTTGTAGCCAGGAGGGGTTGGTCTCTTCCTCCAGGGAATCAGCACCAGAACAAGAGGACACAGTCTCAAGCTGTGCCAGGGGAAATTTAGGCTGGAGGAGAGGAGAAAGTTCTTCACAGAGAGAGCTGTTAGCCATTGGAATGTGCTGCCCAGGGAGGTGGTGGAGTCGCTGTCCCTGGAGGTGTTCAAGAGGGGACTGGACGTGGCACTTGGTGCCATGGTCTAGTAGGCATGCGGTCTTGGGTGACAGGTTGGACTTGATGATCTTTGAGGTCTTTTCCAACCTTGTTGATTCTATGATTCTATAAAGTAATAAGCATCCCTTGTTAGCTATGTCAAAAGGAGATTCCTCTTCTAAGTATTTTTCTTCTTACTCCTCATTCCCCATTAAATTTGGATCATAAAGTAATAAGCACCCCTCATTAGCTAGGTCAAAAGGGGATGCACCAGTCCCCCCATGTGAGACATTGTAAAGGACGAAGCTGCCCAAGATCAACTAAATGTGGTTTGAAGGAATTTTTCTAAGACAACACTTCTCTGAAAACATTATTTGACCCTCTTGTCATTTTCCACAGCAGATCCTTGCCTTCTCCAGCCAAGGTGAATTTTAAGTGGCAACACAAAGTGACAAATGTTTCTTTAAACCCTGCCAAACCCCCGCCAAGTTACTGTGAAGCAGTGTTTTTAAAGATTCAAAAGTTTATGTTTAAAGAAATCCCCCAAGAATAAGGTTATTGTATTCAAAAGCAGGAAGCCTAAATGACCATCTTCTAAGTTTTGAGGACAGTGTCACTCAAGCTAGACTGTTCTCTTTTTCATGCTATACATTCAAGTGAACACTACTTGATCTTGCTAAATGGCAACAGCTGATAGAGAAACAATCCAGGTACATTTTGCATGCAAAAAGACAAGGTTTGGTAGGAAGCTCCCTGATGTCACAGACTGGTCTGGATTGAAAGGGACCTCCAAAGGTCATCCAGTCCAAGCCCCTCTGCAGTAAGCAGAAGCATCCTCAACTAGATCAGGATGCCCAGAACCTTGTCAAGCCTTATCATGATGAAATGTGGAAGGGAATTATCTGACACTGGACATGTTTGCCTTCTATTTACCTCAGTTCCTTCATACTGATTCTGTTCTCTTTTCCCCACTGATTTCTTGAGATACATAAGACTGGAAGGATTAGATAGGGTTAATGTACAATAGCTGCCAAATCTTGAAAAGCAAGGCACAGCAGTGACTTGCAGAGGGACCTTGCCAGGCTGCACAGATGGGCAGAGTACAAGGGCATGAGACTGAACACATCTAAATGCCAGGTTCTACACATTGGCTACAACAACCCCAGGCAGTGCTACAGGCTGGGGTCAGAGTGGCTGGAGAGCGGCCAGGCAGAGAGGGACCTGGGGGTGCTGGTTGACAGTAGGCTGAACATGAGCCTGCAGTGTGCCAAGGTGGCCAAGAAGACCAATGGCATCCTGGCCTGCATCAGGAATAGTGTGGCCAGCAGAAGCAAGGAAGTCATTCTGCCCTATACTCAGCACTGTTTCGGGCACACCTTGAGTCCTGTGTCCAGTTCTGGGCCCCTCAGTTTAGGAAAGATGTTGAGTTGCTGGAAGGTGTCCAGAGAAGGGCAACAAAGCTGGGGAGGGGTCTGGAGCACAGCCCTGTGAGGAGAGGCTGAGGGAGCTGGGGTTGCTTAGCCTGGAGAAGAGGAGGCTCAGGGAGACCTTCTTGCTCTCCACAACTCCCTGAAGGGAGGTTGTAGCCAGGTGGGGGTTGGTCTCTTCGCCCAGGCAACCAGCACCAGAACAAGAGGACACAGTCTCAAGCTGTGACAGGGGAGGTTTAGGCTGGATGGTAGGAAAAAATTCTTCCCAGAAAGAGAGATTGGCCATTGGAATGTGCTGCCCAGGGAGGTGCTGGAGTCACCATCACTGGAGGTGTTTAGGAAGAGACTTGATGGGGTGCTTGGTTCCATGGTTTAGTTGATTAGATGGTGTTGGGTGATAGGTTGGACTCAGTGATCTCAAAGGTGTTTTCTAACCTGGTTAATTCTGTATTCTGTCATTTATACCACAGGACAGATCACCACTACACACTACCCATGTCTGACCATCCTATATCACAACAAAGAAGCCTTTAAGAACTCTCTGCTAGTGGGGATGCCGAGAAAAGACCTGTTTTAAATGGTCTGTACCCTAAAAGAAGGACCTCTTATCATAAAGTGCAGCATGAACATTCTCCTGTATGGATATTCCATGTCTAACCATCACTTGCCTTTCCTTATACATTTTCTCAGCTTCCAGCTCTGTGACCTGTCACCTTCATATCTGCTTGCAAGCCCTCACTCCTGCTTTCCAGCAGGGAGATGGAAAAGGAACTTTCAGTCTCAGCTCCAGCATTACCATTTAGTAGCCTTTGGCAGATCACTTTAGTAATCACTGACCTCTCCCATACCAGACTGTGTCTCAAGACTGTCGGCAAAACAGATATGTAGATAATTTAGCCAGTGTTTGTACCGCTCTGGGACTGTACCTTACTATTATGTTGTGGTTATTTGCTCTCATGCCCTGCCATTTACCCCAGCTTCTCTTGACCACTTCCTCCCTCATGACAACAACCTTCTCTTTTGCTGTCATCTTCTAATAGTTAGTCCTCCTTTGTCTTTCAGCAAATGCCTTGGGTAAACAACATCTTTCACAGGAAGGATGGTCAGAGGGCTGAACCACCTTCCCTGTGAGGACAGGCTGAAAGAGTTGGGGCTGTTCAGCCTGGAGACGAGAAGGCTCCAAGGGGACCTCGGAGCAGCCTTCCAGTGCCTGAAGCAGGCCCACAAGAAAGCCCAGAAGGAGCTTGATACATGGGCTTGTAGTGACAGGACAAGAGGGAACGGAATGAGGCTTGAGGAGGGCAGATTTAGACTGGATACTAGAAGGAAATTCTTTACAGTGAGGGTGATGAGACACTGGAACAGGTTGCCCAGGGAGGTTGTGGATGCCCCCTCCCTGGAGGTGTGCAAGGCCAGGCTGGATGAGGCCTTGAGCAACCTGGGCTGGTGGAAGGTGTCCCTGCAGGGGTGTCGGAATTGGATGATCTTCAAGGTCCCTTCCAAGCCAAACGGTTCTATGAATGTTCCTCAGCTCTTTGGCACCAGCATGTATATGGTGTGTGTTTCTATCCTGTTCCTGCTCAGGCAGTCTTTGGACAAAATGTGCAGCAGGTTTCTGTCTCATCTGGGCCTGCTTCCAGTAAGAAGCAATAAATTGATTCTTGGCAAACCGAAATGCAATCGACAAAATTGCATTACCTTACCTGAATGATGTCTACAGCACTTAAAAGAGAAGCAACTCAGACAACATCTCTCCTGCAACATTCCTTTTCTTAGCTCCTTACCCGAATATTTCAGGACGCTCTTCAGGTCTGAGGTTCTGGGGTGTTCATTATATTCAGGTCTAAAATTAGGATTGGATCTTGCAGGCTTCACTTACTATTTCATGACACTGAATTCCAGCTATTGGCTGTCCAACACAGGAATTGTGCATCATCCCCTTCATGTATTTATAAACAAGAATGAGGTCACCCCTCAGCCTCCTCCAAGCTTCACCCAGCTCCCTCAGCCTCTCCTCAGAAGGGAGATGTTCCACTCCCTTAATCATCTTTGTGGCTCTATCATAGAATCATAGAATCAATAAGGTTGGAAAAGACCTCAGAGATCATCAAGTCCAACCTGTCACCCAACACCTCATGACTACTAAATGTTGGACTCTTTGAAGCAGTTCCCTGTCCTTCTCAAACTGAAGTGCCCACACTGGACACAATAATCCATTGAGGACTTCTGGCTTTATATGGGCAAGATAGGACTTTAAAAAGTTGCTAGAGAACCGCAGTTAGGTGTGATACAGGTGGTCATCAGCCACAAGAGTTCAACAGAATTCAGGACAGCAGTAAAGGTAAGTGAATATTTGACAAAAGTCCTCTATAACCTCAAGAATACAACCAGGTACTTGCCATGGAGCAATAAAACCTGTCTGCTGCTGGGGGATATTTTGACAGGAATAACCTGTGAATCCACTTTAACCACTAGAGAGTTTCTGCAACACTACAAAAATAGGCCTCTTGAGAGGATATTTCAGGCCTGAAAGGGAGAAGTGTCCTACAGCCATTCAGGGCTCAACTACAAATGTCTATCTTCTAAGCCTTATTATTAAAAATTAAGCCAAAATATACAGAGGCCTAAAAAAAAATATACTGCAGGGGATACAGAATGCCCAAATTCTGGGTTGGACTTGATGATCTCTAAGGTCTTTTCCAACCTGGTTAATTCTATTCTACTCTAATAACCTCAAAACTATTTGAGACTCTGAAGAAGCAATGCCAAATGGATTTAACACTGAAAGGAGATGCTCTTGCTTCTTCTAGCTCTTGGCTTTGTCCCTTTCTTTCTAATTGATCTGAACTTCACAAACTAGGTTCAACTCACTGATCTGGAAGACCTTTTTACCAACTCAAAGACAATAACATCATTGATTTCCCAATCCCACTGGCAGCTGTGATAGTACTCATGCTGGCACAGGGAAGTGCAACAGGAATGTCAGATTAGAGTGTCTGAGTACTTCTGTAGGGCACTCAGTCCTGATTTTGGTCTACAATTCATTAGATTTATGTGGCTATTGCCTTTGAAATCCAGATTCTACAGCACTGGCATGTAACAGTGTGATCCTTGTCTGCCAGTCTTAGCTTCTGCTCCTGTAAAAAGTAACTGTCCACAGAGTATCAAGATTCAATTTAAAATGATGGCATCAGATCAGCTTTTTGGGCCACTCAAGAACAGTTCAGGGAATTAAATCCTACTCTGATCCTGGAGAAACCCTTTAGTGCCTTCTCTGCTACAATCCATCACTTATGAAAATAGGGATAATGACAGTTATCTCTGATGATGTAAAGACAAAAATGTTTTTAAATAAGAGGTTTCCCAATACTGTGCTCATTGGTGAGACATGGATCCCCTTTAACTATTATTTTAGTGTGAAAATAATGGTAGTTTTTATAGTGGAAGTACATTTTACTTCAGTAGCTGTATTTCTGACACAACAATAATTTCCTTTCAGGAACTTTGGGTTTAATTTCCTATCGTTGTGAACATTCTTTTTCCTTACTAAACCCTTCCCCACGATCACTGTCATGAACTATTAAAACAAAGGCTTTTGTTTCAGTCAAGGTTCTAATTACCTTTTTCTTTTCCCCCTTTCTTTTTCTGATCCGCTTCCAGAGCAGCTCAGTCGATCAGATTAACACAGGCTGGGGTGGCTCTGTGGCCCAGGGGACATTTATAAACCTAAGAGCACAAACCACCCTTTCCCACGGCCCACGACGGCCACGCTGCCACCGAACTTCAGGTGCCAGGTTTTGCAGGGGGAGCTTTTCAGCTTCCACACCACTTGTCCGGACCTGACCCTTGATGCCTTTAACGTGTTAGGAAGACTTTACACCCGAGCCCCACCTGTGAGATGAAAACGGGACAGGTGGTTTGTGATGACCTTGGCTTTTTCACTCTCCACGCTTCCCTCGGGCGGAAGGCTGGCACCTACCGGGCAACGCTTCCCCGGCCGCCGGCAGGACCGGGGCAGCTCATGCAGGGCCGGAAAGGCGGCACTGGGACCCCCGAGCCGCCTCGCCTCGCCTCGCCCTCGCCTTCTTTCCAGGTGGCGGAGGGCACCTGGCTGCCGGCGGCCTCCCGCCGAGCCGAAGCCAAGCCGGCTGCGAGGCTCGAAAGCCGGCGGCTGCGAACTTGCTCCGTTGTACAGATTCGTTCGTCCCCAGAGCCGTACGAGGCCGCAGACGGCTCCGCTACGGTCTCCTTCCGAATCAGTGCAAGTTCCTCCAAGACCGCTGCTTCCACGTTTCCCTCTTGCCATGTCTTGGCCAGGAGACCAGCACCGGTGTGCTCCCACCCCGCCAGCCGCGCACCCGGCGCCCCGCGAGCAGGCGCCCCGCGAGCAGGCGCCCCGCGAGCAGGCGCCCCGCGAGCAGGCGCCCCGCGAGCAGGCGCCCCGCGAGCAGGCGCCCCGCCCAGGCCCCCGCCCGATCCCCCCCGATCCCCCGACCCAGCTGGCTTACCGGCAGCAGCGCGAACATCCCAGCGTCACGGCTGCGACCCCCATCGCTGCGCTGCGCTGCGCTCCGCTCCGCCCCGCCCCGCCCCGCCCCGCCCGCAGCGCACCGTCCCCGCGCCTGCCCCGCCCCGCCAGTGCTGCCCGGCCCTCTGCCGCCCCGGCCCGCCTACGCATCCTTGCCTGGGCTCCTCGTTGGTGCTCGGCTCCTTCGGCGCTTCAGCCTTCTGGTAGCGGCTTTTTTCGCTGCGCTTTCCGCCGCGGAAGAGTGATCGGGGCGGGGTCCGCCGGCCTGGGCTGCGGTGAGAAACCCTTCCAAAGCGGCTCCGCTGGACACCTCGCGGCCCCGGGTGAGGGCGAGGATGCTCTTGTTCGCTGTTACAGGGGCCAAGTGTTGGGAGGCAGGTTAGGTACTGGCCAGGCAAGCCCTTTTGCCCAGCCGGTGACAAACCTAGCCCCAAGCCAGCACGACGGGCTGCGTGCAGGCAAAAGAGGCTTCGCGCCCAGGTGTCCGCAGCTGCTTCTGCTGAGTTCTCAATGCAAAAAAAAAAAAAATTAAAATGAAAGAAATAAATCAAATGAGCTGAGCAGTTTCTTCTGCCGTGCTCAGGAGCTGAGTTTTCTAAAAAAAAAAAAATAATAAAAGAGCAGAGCTGTTTTTACAACCTCTGTCGAGTGCAAAGCTTTGTCCATCCAAAGGTTAGTTATTTTTCAAAAGTTTATGTTTGTTTGCTCTGCTCTGCTCTGCTCTGCTTTTCCCCCCTTGAGGCCTCAGCAGATGGAGGCTGCGGCAGGAGTGCATCTGTGACAGAACCTGACGCCCTTGACAGCTCGTCAGGGAAACTGATGTTCTTGATCTTTTGCCAGGGCAGTCTGGCACTGAAGGCAGCTCGGCCTGTCTAAACATCAGGATTTCAGCCACTGGGCTGATCAAGGTTAGCAAACACTCTCTCTTGTTTTCTAGGAAGCGAGCCTCTGGCTACTGACAAACTGCCCAAGTGATCTTAAATCACTGCCATCAGGAGCCTCAGTGAGTGGTTTCATCAAAAAGGCCACTGTCCTTTTTGCTCTTCCAAGCACTCTAGAAGGCTCCTTCTTACAATGAAATCACATGGCCTTTTACACAAAACCAAGAGGATTCGTGCTCCAAGACCATTTCCCTCTGAAAACTAAAGAAAAGAAATCCCCCCTTGCCCCAAAGTTATTTGCAGACACCATGGCCCCCAGTGGGATGGGCTGCTGTTAACAGTACATGTCCAGTATCAGCAATGAATTCCTAACAAAGAGCTGGGAAGCCTGTGCTGAGCAATGGTAGAGCAGAGGTTGTGATCTCTTTCCCATGTGCATGGTGTCATTTTCCTCTGTCATAGAACAGAATAGAATTAACCAGGTTGGAAAAGACCTTCTAGATCATCAAGTCCAACCCATCACCCAACACCATCGAATCAAATAAACCATGGCACCAAGTGCCCCATCCTGTCCCTTTTAAAACACTTCCAGTGATGGTGACTCCACCACCTTCCTGGGCAGCACATTCCAATGGCCAATCTCTCCTTCTGGGAAGAACTTCTTCCTAACATCCAGCCTAAACCTCCCCTGGCGCAGCTTGAGACTGTGTCCTCTTGTTCTGGTGCTGGCTACAACCTCCCCTTCAGGGAGTTGTAGACAGCAATAAGGTCTCCCCTGGGCCTCCTCTTCTCCAGGCTAAGCAACCCCAGCTCCCTCAGCCTCTCCTCACAGGGCTGTGCTCCAAACCCCTCCCCAGCTTTGTTGCCCTTCTCTGGACACCTTCCAGCATCTCAACATCTTTCCTAAACTGAGGAGCCCAGAACTGGACACAGGACTCAAGGTGTGGCCTAACCAGTGTTGAGTACAGGGGCAGAATGACTTCCCTGCTCCTGCTGGCCACCCTAAAAAACATGGCCAGGGGCACACACAGATTCACAGCTGTGTCACAAAGTTGATTACACATGGTACATGTTTATCTGGACCCCAGGAACTATCCAGGGGCATATGCACCATGCCCCTGACCACACACTGAAAACTCTTTGGCTATGTTTCATAGAAGCATAGAATCAATAAGGTTGGAAAACACCTCAAAGATCATCAAGTCCAACCTGTCACCCAAGACCTCATGACCACTAAAGCATGGCTTCAAGTGCCACATCCAGTCCCTTTATGAACACCTAAACCATTCAGTGTACAGCAACTGATGCTCTGTTCTTTGAAATGCCCATATGGCTAGCAGGAATTTCCAAACATATTGGCATGTCAGATGGAATAAAAAAACATCAATGTGAAGGAAATCTATAATGGCCACCTTTGAATTATGCAGGTTTAGTCTTCTGGGCAGGAAAAGATACAAAGTTCTTCTGTTTCTTTGGGAGGATCCATCACTTTTGGTAGCTCAGGTGCTCTAGGAAAGAAGATACGCCTCTAAGGAGGGCAGAGCAAGCTGCTGCAAGACACAAGGTGGTAGTAGGCCTGCCAGAATGCAGATACTTTAATGCTGTTTAGTTGGTTAACATATTACTATATCGCTTAGCATGGATATTTTGGAGGAAGAGAATCACAGAATCGTCAGGGTTGGAAGGGACCTCAAGGATCAGCCAGTCTCAACCCCCCTGCCATGGCCAGGGATGCCTCACTCTACATCAGGTTGCTCAGAGCTACTTCCAGCCTGGCCTTAAAAACCTTCAGGGATGAGGCTTCCACCACCTCCCTGGGCAACCTGTGCAGTCTCTCACCACCCTCATGGGGAAGAACTTCTTCCTAACATCCAATCCGAATCTACCCATTGCTAGTTTTGTTCCATTCCCCCCAGTCCTATCACTCCCTGACACCCTCAAAACTCCCTTCCCAGCTTTCCTGTAGCCCCCTTGAGATACCGGAGGGCCACAATTAGGTCTCCTCTCAGACTTCTGTTCTCCAGACTGAACAGCCCCAACTCCCTCAGTCTGTCCTCATAGCAGAGCAGCTCCAGCCCTCTGACCATCCTCGTGGTGCTTCTCTGGACACAGCTTTTAACAAAGCAGCCATCTTTTCTGTAATCACTCCAGAGCTGTACATGGCTCCCATTCAGAGTCCCACTTGTCCCATTCACGTGTTTTTCATGCATGTCCTGCAAACTTACACCACAAAAGGCAGCATTGTGTTTTCTTTGTTTGCCCAGCAATAAAAATTGTCTCTGTTAGGCCTGCCTATCAGTGCACTGCAAAAACACCTGACCAAGCCAAAAATGAGCTAGCCTGGCTGAAAGAAGGAGCAGAGCTGCCTGAGTGCAGCACTCTGTGCAGGTTAATTAGCTGTGCTGATGCAGGGCATGTGAGCTGTTCAGAGAGGTAGGGATGCTTGTGTGGGTGGGAAGCTTTGCTGGCGCCCAACTTGGCCACTACACATGCATCCTTTTGTGCTGCTGTCCAGCAGTATAAATGGTCTTGATCCCAAGCATGCAAAGCAACCATCCAGTATGTCTGAACTGTAATTAGACCATCTTCTCCCAAGCATCCTATGACACAGTAACTACAAAGAAGATAGTCACCCAAGATAATGCTTGATTGAGAAATCTCACTGATAGCTTTCCTGTGTGGAGGTAATAACACTGGATGTCATCCAAACAGATATATCTCTCTCTTCATGGAGAGGTCTGCAGGTGTCTTTCCTATTAACTCCAGAGCAGCCACATGAAAAGGGAAAAACTATGGGCATGTGAGAGCCATTGATGACTTCACCACAGCTGAAGAGCTCTTTGGCCTTCTGTATTCTCTTCAAACCCTCTGTCTGTTCATAGCTGCAATAATTCTGTGAGTACAGTCAGCTGTGCTCACATTGGCACTGGTTGAGACACATAAAAGAGAGGAACTTACATCATGGCAATTGTCAGATAAACATGTTAGCAAACTGAAAACTTTCCCATGAAGACCTGGAAGGAAGAGGGAAATTTGTCACAGCATGCCATCAAACATTTCCCACAGTGCTTCAAGATAATTAAGTGCTAAGAACCTCACTATGATTCCCCAAACATTCCAGTGCCAAATCCACATAAATAGCAGTGCCAGGGGGGATTTGGGCTCATAGGCATAGATGGGTATGATGACTGCAGTGTGGGTGCTCCTGGACCTGCCCAGCAAGTACAAGGTGCATTCATGTCAGGTCAGTGGATGTATCTATTTACAGTCTAGATAGTGACATAGCATGATATACACACTGCTTTAAATATCTTTGAAGATGTGGTAGCATATTAACCACCACTTACACTCAGAAAGGGTTATGATTATCACCCAGCAATTTGATCACCTTTTTCCTCCTTAGCTCTGCAGTAAACTCAAATAATTTGACTGTAGCAGAGATTTCACCAAGAAACTTACATTTTAAATGACACTGAATTATTGTTTCTAAGATCATTGGCTAAGTGTCACAGTGCCACAGTACATTAGAGGTTGGAAAGGACCTCAAGAGATCATCCAGTCCAACCCCACTGCCAAAAGCAGGGTAACATAGGGTAGTCCACACAGGAATGCATCCAGGTAGGCTTGAAAAGTCTCCAGAGAAGAAGACTCCACAACCTCTCTGGGCAGCCTGTTCCAGTGCTCTGGCACCCTCACTGTAAAGAAGTTTCTCCTCATGTTGAGGCAAAATCTTCTATGTTCAAGCTGGAACCTGTTGTTCCTTGTCTTATTACTGTGCACCACCAAAAAGAGCTTGGCCCCCTCCACTTGACACCCACCCCTCAGATATTTATACACATTGATCAGATCCCCTCTCAGCCTTCTCCAGACTAAACAGCCCCAGAGATCTCAGTCTATCTTCACAGGGGAGATGCTCAGGTGCCCTAATCCTCCTCATGGCTCAAGTGAGGTATTTAGAGCCCTAGCCAATGTTATATGTGAAACCCCAGTATTTTGCCAGTGCAAATTAAAGCTGGCTGTTGTGCAGATGCACTAGGGTAGTCTCTTACTACAAGATCCCCAGATATATTTCCTGACAGGACCCCAGTCTGGCTCAGTTTACATCATGATGGACACACAGTGAATGAAACAGCTGTTTATCTGTTCTAGTTTGTGTGTGGCTATAACCTTCATTTACCATGCAGTATACATCTGTATGGGTTTATTGATGTCCCTGTGAGGAGATTGTGCTCATCACCGGACTAAGCATTCTATAAACATTGGCAAATTTCCCTGCAGAGCTCCTTGTGAGACCAGAAGATACTACTACTTCTGTGTTACAAATAATAACAATAAAAAGTGAGACAAGGGAGAGGAAACCCCACAAGGTGAAAGTGTTTGCCAGTGATTCTGAGACTATGTGCTTGGTTTGGAAGATCACAGAATCATAGAATGGATTTGGTTGGAAGGGACCTTCAAAGGTCATCCAGACCAACCCACCCCCCAGGGACATCCTCCAGTACATAAGGTTGCCCAGAACCCTGTTGAGCCTGACCTTGAATATCTCCTAGGATGGGCCTTAACCACCTCCCTGGGCACCCTGTTCCACTACCCTGATGGTAAAGAACTTCCTCCTAACATCCAACCTAAATCTCCTCTTACAATACAATACAATACAATACAATACAATACAATACAATACAATACAATACAACACAATACAATACAATACACCAGGTTGAAAGAGACCTTCAAGATCATCGTGTCCAACCCATCAACCAATCCAACCCACCTAAACAACTAAACCATGGCACCAAGCACCCCATCAAGTCTCCTCCTGAACACCTCCAATGAAGGTGACTCCACCACCTCCACAGGCAGCTGATTCCAATGGGCAATCACTCTTCTCTAATTTCAAACCATTTCCCCTTGTCCTATCCCTATAGGCCTTTGTAAACAGTCCCTTTCCAGCCATCTCAAAGGCCCCCTTCAGGTACTGGAAGGCCTTTATTAGGTCTCCCCAGAGCCTTCTCTTCTCCAGGCTGAACAACCCCAGCTCCCTCAGCCTGTCCTGGTAGCAGAGGTGTTCCAGCCCCCTGATTGTGGACCCGATGATCTAGAATTTGGTTTTATACTTCCACAGTGGAAGATATATTCTCTATATATTACAGTATCACAGTATCACTAAGGTTGGAAGAGACCTGGAAGATCATTGAGTCCAACCTGTCACCACAGACCCCATGACTAGACCATGGCACCAAGTGCCACGTCCAATCCCCTCTTGAACACCTTATTATGCAGGGTTTGCATATCTTGAGAGCTGTAGAGCAGGTATGTAAATATTATCATGGGAACTTTCCCATGTTGAAAGGCACCTGAAAGGTCATTGAACCTATTCCCTTCTTGTTGCCAGCATGCCATGTAATATGGTTCACAGGCTGACTAAGCTTTGTCTTAAAAGTCATCGAGTGTGGTTCTCTCCTATTACTGTAAGAGAAAAGTGTTCCAGAGTATAGTTGTTGTGAGGGTTAAGAATTACCTTCTAAACTCAGTCTCATTGCCATTTGCTCTTATCCTAAACAGTGCCCACATGGTTTAAACAGCTCTTTTTGTTCCTGGTGTTTATCCATCCACCTTTGTTTTGCTCAAGAGATAAGAATGAATTATGCCAGGCCAAATGAAGGCTAACTACATTCTGAGTACAAGGGCCCAGGCAAAGGTGACATGCAGTGTGACAAATCCATTCAGACCTCAGTTAATGTCAGACCAACTCCTGTGATGCAGGCAAATTTTAAGGGAGTATTCACTCATGCTTTGCCAGTGGTTTACACCACTGCCTTTAGCCAGCTGCAGCATGCCAGGAATCAGGAAGCCTGTGCTGTATTCCAGTTCCAGAGGGCAGTTGTTAGCAGTCATTATTATGGAGGTAGCATTTACTGATATACTACTTACTGTGGGTTGGCCATCATGTGTTTAGGACCTTCTATCTTGCAAGTCACTAAGGTGAGGGGACTTTTTGCTCTAGGGATTTCCATTCTCTTGCCCATTCTGCAGAAGGTAACTGTCAGCTGGAATTTAGCAGGGAATCTTTTGAAAAGAGGCTTTGGCTTTTAAGGGGCACTGATTTACCAGGACAAGCTATCCTAAATGAGATATCATTATCTTACTGTAGCTCTTAATGCAGCAGGAATTCACCTCCTACCTTGGCATTAGTACTTCCTGCAGTAAGGAGGCTGAACTGGTAATCTGTGTTGAGACTCCAGTTTCCAACAGGCCAAGTTCACTACCCCACTGAACTTATTGAATAAGAAGACACGCAACTGTAGCTCTAAAGAAAAGGAACAGCATCTAGTGCTGCCACTTCTGGGCTGATGGACAAGTGAGTATGGTCAGAAAGCAGCCCTAGCTAAGTGCAGTTTCACACAGTCAGCTTTGATGCACTTGGATAAATTGCTTTATCCCTTCTTTTTCTGTTTACTGTGGTGTGGCAATTTCCCATGGCTGATCTTCAGTCTTACCTACAGCTGTAAACTTGTTATTAGCTTGTTTACACTGCTAGTGTTTTACTGGGCATCAGAACACCTTTGATATGCACTTATGATAGGCTCTTATGTGCCTTCCTTTCCATTGTGTATATAAGCAAGCGATTTGACTTGCTGATTTTATCTACTCCACCAAATAACCTTAATTCTGCATCTCCTTCTTATCAAACCACTCTATCACCTAATAAAATTACCTGAATCAGTGATATCCAATGAACTATTTAGGAAATGTTGCTTTTTTTCCCCTCACTCTTTCCTTGTAGAAAGCTACTGCCTGGGTAATAATTTTTCTCAATATTTGTTTCCTATTCACTTTTTTCTTCCATTTTTCCTAACTCAATTGCTGCTGAACTTTCTCTGGCTTCAACTTGCTAAATATATATATATATATCACTCACCATTTTAACATAGCTTCTTATGCCACAACTACTACACCTACTTCTTGAACAGATGAAAATAATCCATGTAGATGGATAAGAAGATGCCACTTAACTCAACATCTTTCCCCTCAGTTTAGGAAAGATGTTGACTTGCTGGAATGTGTCCAGAGAAGGGCAACAAAGTTGGTGAGGGGTCTGGAGCACAGCCCTGTGAGGAGAGGCTGAGGGAGCTAGGAACAAGCGTGGATAGATGGGATTTGTTGTCCAACAGGAGCCTAGGAATGTCTTTGGTGAACTCCATTTAATTGTTATTTCCCATGGAAAAGGGAAAAGCAGGAGGTAAATATGAGAGACTGCCCCTTATATGTCATTTAGAGACCCCAAAGAAGTCCAGGCATTCTGGCCAGCACAACATGCTGCCAAACTGGACACAGACTGACAAGACTGGTTGAGACCACCTCTGTGAGCAGAACAAGAGTTTTGCCAGCATAACTGCAAGAAGGCTGGGGAGGGACTTCTCAGGATATCAGGCAGTGATAGGACTAGGGGGAATGGAATGAAGCTGGAGGTGGGGAGATTCAGGCTGGACGTGAGGAGGAAGTTCTTCACCATGAGAGTGGTGAAGCCCTGGAATGGGTTGTCCAGGGAGGTGGTTGAGGCCCCGTCCCTGGAGGTGTTTAAGATCAGGCTGGATGAGGCTCTGGCCAGCCTGATCTAGTGTGAGGTGTCCCTGCCCATGGCAGGGGGTTGGAACTAGATGATCCTTGTGGTCCCTTCCAACCCTGACTGATTCTATGATGATACTATTTGACCCACAACTGTTTTCATTACCTCAGAAATACTACATGACAAAAATAAACCCAGGGGTAGCTATCTTAGTAGCTCTCAGCTCAGAGTCATGCCATAAATACAGTCCATGCATTCCTTGTGTGGATGAGGGGAGCTGTTCCTAGCAGTGTGTTTATTATTGCAGAAATACTTTCTCCCTGCTGTTCTTATGACTTGCTGTTGCAACTTGCTATGCAACATACTCCAGTGTCTACTAATTGTTGTTTACTGAAGTCATCATAATCTACCCACAGGGCATTTTCTTTTCTCTTTCATGATTTCCAAAGAGCTTTGAAAAGCACCACTCTTACACAAGCATTACTAATATTAAAATCTTAAGGTCAGTCTCAGAGAAGGGGATGAATGTTTGGCCTGTGGTTTATCTACATCTGCCCTAAAAGGGATTATTCATTTTCTGTTGTTGTTGCCTTTTTGCATGCCAGCATGACAATCATTGGACCTGCACATGGTGAGGAGAATTCCAGTCCTGAACACACACCTGCTATTCAGTTCACCAGGAACTCTTAGGCATGGAAAAAAAGGGAAGTTTAGGCTTGAGGTGAGGAGAAAGTTCTTCCCAGAAAGAGTTGTTGGCCATTGGAATGTGCTTGCCAGGGAGGTGGTGGAGTCACCGTCCCTGGAGGTGTTCAAGAAGGGATTGGACATGGCACTTGAAGCCATGGTTTAGTTAGTCACGAGATGTTGGGTGACAGGCTGGACTTGATGATCTCTGAGGTCTTTTCCAACCTTATTGATTCTAAGAACAGAAATGATAACAATAGATTTTTCCTTATAAACCAGTAGCAATAAGCCAGATGAAAATGAATTCTCTGCGTGTTCCCTGAGCATAGGCAACTGAATTGTAGGAAAGGAGAGGTAGGAGAATATTCATAGAGATCCCCACAGGATGGGAAGTGAAGGCTCCTCCTTCTCCTCTCAAAGAAGATTATGCAAACAAGTGGTGTCTTGGGGGCAGGAGAGGACAGGCAGAAGTCGGGGAGAGAACAAAAAGAACTTGCCACGGTTTTAAGTGCTTATATTTTACAAGTAAAATTATTTAAGAAGCTGCTTTCTCATTCAGGAGAAATTACGATTACAGATTACAAAGAGCAAATAGCTGATAGATTTATATATATATATATATATATAAAACACAAGCCCTGTGAGGAGAGGCCGAGGGAGCTGGAGTTGCTTAGCCTGGAGAAGAGGAGGCTCAGGAGAGACCTCATTGCTGTCTACAACTACCTGAAGGGAGGTTGTGGCCAGGTGGGGGTTGGTCTCTTCTCCCAGGCAACCATCACTAGAACAAGAGGACACAGTCTCAAGCTGTGCCAGGAGAGGTTTTGGACTGGATATTAGGAAGAAATACTTCCCAGCAAGAGAGATTGGCCATTAGAATGTGCTGCCCATGGTCTAGTTGATTGGATAGGGCTGGATGATAGGGTGGACTGGAGGTCTCTTCCAACCTGGTTGATTCCATGATTCTATGATATATATCATTTTGGGGAGATAGATATATATATATATATGTATAAAATTGTCATGTTGTTGATCTGGCCTCACTTACTGTGCACCTCACTGGCTGGTCAGAGTGTAAAAATGAAACAGAGAGACTTTATTTTCAATCTCCTTCAGCTGTATCTTACCACTATGAGCACATTTATATGCAAGCTTCCAAAAAGCTTTCAAGACTCCTGGTTCAGTGACCAGTTTTCATCTGTCAAGCTGTTGTTTCAGAACCAGTTTCATCTGCTCTGTGTGAGCTCCCAGAAGGGTAATTTTGTCTTCCTCCCAGGTTGCCAATGCTGAAGCTCTTTTCTGTTCGACGTGGTGCTCTGTTCCAGCAGGCCTGAAATCTAACCTATGACATAAATAAACAAATCAATAAAAACATAACTATTAGTTTTCAGCCACAGTGGCTGCAGTTTCATTCTGCAGCCCCAGGTACCCTCAGCCTGCATGGTGGCAGGAGGGAGGAGGAAAGGAAGCAAAGCTGGCAGCATGGGCTAAGGGGAGCAGTGGGACCTCCCTTTATCACAGTATCCTGCATTTAGCTCAGGATAATCTGAACTGCAGCTTCAAGTTTCCTCTGCATTTAAAAGACCTACTTGCTGATAAAATACACAGCTATCTATTTATTTATATTGACACACCAGTTTAATAGCTCCTTGTGGGACAGAGTCATACTGGTGCCCAGATGTTCTTCCCACACTGATTCTACGTAGAGCAGTGTAAAACACCTTTATGCTGCTATAACATGAAGAACCTCTGATTACTCAATTATTTCCCAATGTTTTAATTATTGCCATTCTCCCAAAACCAAGGGCAGCAAAAGGATTAGTTTTCAAGTAGGCTGAATGACTGCAGCTAGGCTTCTGAGTTGTCTCTAAAAGCAAAGGAAGCCTTCTATGAGTCAGCAGCAATGTGGACAACATTATGCAAAGTTCACTGCACAATTCTCTCATAAAGCTGCTTCTTTTCTTGCTGTGCTGCAGTCTCTTGCCTACCTACTTAATTGGTCTGTAAGTTGGGAAGGAACAACTCCATGCACCAGTTAGATTGGGGATGGACCTGCTGGACAGCAGTGAGGGCAAAAGGGACCTGGGGGTCCTGGTGGAAGGAAGGATGACCATGAGCCAGCAGTGTGCTCTTGTGGCCAGGAGGGACAACGCCATTCTGGGGTGGTTTAGAAGGGGTGTGACCAGTACGTCAAGAGAAGTTCTCCTCCCCCTCTGCTCTGCACTGGTGAGGCCACATCTGGAATATTGTGTCCAGTTCAAGAAAGACAGTGAGCTGCTTGTAAGAGTCCAGCACAGAGTCTTGAGGGTGATTAAGGGAGTGGAACATCTTCTGTACAAGGAGAGACTGAGGGAGCTGAGGGCTCTGTAGCTGGGGGAAGAGGAGACTGAGAGGTGACCTCATCAATGTTTATAAAGATGTAAAGGTGAGTCCTGAGAGGCTGGAGCCAGGCTCTGCTGGGTGATGCCCAGTGACAGCACAAGAGGCAATGGTGGAAGTTGAGGCATAGGAAGCTTCCTGTAAATATGAGGAAAAATGTTTTCCCTGTGAGGGTGACAGAGCCCTGGAGCAGGCTGCCCAGGGGGGTTGTGGAGTTTTCCTCTCTGGAGATATTCAATAGTTGCCTGGACACATTCCTGTGTAATCTGGTGTAATCCAGAGCTCCTGCTCTGGCAGGGGGTTGGACTGGGTGATCTTTTGAGGTCCCTTCCAGCCCCTGAAATTCTGTGATTCTGTGAAGTTTCTCTCCCTGTCTCTGATTTGCACTTATTTGACAGCTTACTTTTACAGGTGTGGATTACTGCTGCTGTGGCATGAAAAGCTGGTGGTTTTAAGGCCTAAGACCTGCTGGCAGATCCAAATAATGCAAGTCCAAATAAATCCCAAGCTGCCAACAGCCAGCATTTTATGCCCTGGTAGCCGTTTGTGGTTGTCTATGGGCTCAGAAACATGGATTTAGCTACCACAGCTCTGGCTTCTTCACCCAGCCTGTCTCTACTCCTCGTATATCTGAATCCAAAGATTATTTTAAACACATCTATGAAAAGTGAAACCTTTTATTCTCCAGCCCTGCAAAAATTAAGCTGCTGTGGAAACATTCAGTCAGAATGCTGGTTCCCTATCTTCTTTGATGGGTTCCTGTCTTTCACCTTCCTCTCTTGCACTCATGACTTTTCTCCTTATTCCCCCTAAATCATTTCTCTCAAAATTTGGATTTTCTTTATGTTTCTCCTGGGTCTCTTTAGTTTGGAGTGGAAGCTCCCTCTGCTGCTTTATCTTGTAGTGTGTGATGCTGTACAGTCAATATATATATATATATATATTAATTTGCAGTTTCAGCTATTCTTGAATTCGATAGCATCTCCAAGTATTTATCCATAATAGGCTCAGGGTGAAGAGAAAGTTCTTCACAGAAAGAGTAATTGGCCATTGCAATGTACTGCCCAGGGAAGTGGTGGAGTTGCTGTCCCTGAAGGTGTTCAAGAGGGGATTGGATGTGAAGCCATGGTTTAGTTAGTCATGAGGTGTTGGATGATAGGTTGGACTTGATGATCTCAGGTCTTTTCCAACCTTATTGATCCTATGAGTCTATGATTCTATGAACAAAACTGAATAAATTTTCTAGAAGCCTCTACTACCAGTAGCAAGCCCTGAGAAAAACTGAGTGGATATGAAAGCTTACAGTCAGCAAGACATGAAACTGGTCTTCCCCATCTGTTTCTTCCCAAAACCTCCCACACACTGCACTCTTTCTACAAGGCCACATACCTGTCTTCAAACTGACTTAACCAGCCTGGGGGTTTCCACAAATCTCATATCCACCTGTACAGACTTGCAGCTGCTTTCATGTTCTTACAGCCCAGTGTTATCCTTACCCACACATAATTGTTTGCCTGTGAGTTAGCTCTGCCTACAGGTATTTCAATTTCTGTGTATTGCATCCTATTCCTAGGAATAGAATAGGAATAGAATAGAATAGAATAGAATAGAATAGAATAGAATAGAATAGAATAGAATAGAATAGAATAGAATAGAATAGAACAGAATAGACCAGGATGGAAAAGACCTGAACTCACAGAGCATTGCTTGCTCCTACAAGCAATCGGGGTGGCTTTCTTCTTTGCAGTCACATTCAAGCACAGAAAGCTCATTGCTTGTGCTAAACCCTGTTCTCTACTCCCCTCCAAGGTCTGGTTAGCATTGATAGAACCAATAACAGAATTGTTTTGGCTGGAAAAGACCCTCGAGATCATCGAGTCCAATACCAAGTCTGGTGCTAAACCATAGCCTTTCATGCCACATCTGGAGGTGTCCAAGAAAGGATTGGACGTGGCATGTGGAGCCAGAGTTTAGTTGTCAGGAGGAGTTAGGTATTAGGTAGTAGGTTGGACTTGATGATCTCTGAGGTCATTTCCAACCTGGTTGATTCTGTTAAACTCCGCAGCGCCACCACCTGGACTCGAACCCGTAACGCCTGACTCTTTACCGTGCGCAAGGACGCCGCTGCCGGATGGGAGGGAGGGAGAGAAGGGGACGCGGGTGCTCGCGCGGGCGGTCACGTGCACGGCGCGGTGGGGGCGGGGCCGGGCCGGGCCGGGCCGTGGCGGGCCGGGCGATGCTGCAGCTGCTGGAGAAGCTGCCTCCGGGCCGGGCCCCTGAGGTGGGCTCCTGCGCTCTCGGTGCCGCTGAGCCTAGGCGGAGCTGCGGCCGCCGCGCCGGGCAGCGGCCCGCCTTCCTCCCCTGCCCGAGGGGGCCGATGCTTTCCCTTTGCGTCGGGGCGTTCGGGACGCCGCCGCCGCGAAGGCAGCTTGGGAGGGTGGGGGTGCGGCGAGAGCCGCGGTGTGCTCCGTGGGCCCGGTCGGGTGGTGTCCCTCGGGGCTGGGGAGGACGATGGTGGCAGCGGGGACGGGGAGGTACCGCTGTGGGGCACCTCCGAGGGAGGGCGGGCGTCTCGGTGCTGTTGCAGCGCTCCGCCCTTCCTGGGCGGCCTGCCGGGGCCTCTCCGCAACGAAACCGAAAGAACTCTCGCAAAACACAGCGGCGCCGCTTGGGGCTGTGCCCTGTGTCCTGGCAATCCCAGTGCAGAGAAGTTGGGAGCAGGTGGTGATCTGTTAGAAGGCAGGAGGGCTCTGCTGAGGGACCGTGACAGGCTGGACAGATGGGCAGAGTCCATGAGATTCAGCACATCTAAGTGCCAGGTTCTACACGCTGTCCACAACAACCCCAGGCAGTGCTACAGGCTGGGGACAGAGTGGCTGGAGAGCAGCCAGGCAGAAAGGGACCTGGGGTTGCTGGTTGATAGTAGGCTGAACATGCGCCAGCAGTGTGCCCAGGTGGCCAAGAAGGCCAATGGCATCCTGGCCTGCATCAGGAACAGTGTGGCCAGCAGGAGCAGGGAGGTCATTCTGCCCCTGTACACTGCACTGGTTAGGCCACACAGCCCTGTGAGGAGAGGCTGAGGGAGCTGGGGTTGCTTAGCCTGGAGAAGAGGAGGCTTCAGAGGAGACCTTATTGCTGTCTACAACTACCTTAAGGGAGGTTGTAGCCAGGTGGGGGTTGGTCTTTTCTCCCAGGCAACCAGAATCAGAACAAGAGGACACAGTCTCAAGCTGTGCCAGGGGAGGTTTAGGGTTGATGTTAGGAAGAAATTCTTCCCAGAAAGAGAGATTTGCCCTTGGAATGTGCTGCCCAGGGAGGTGCTGGAGCCACCATCACTGGAGGTGTTTAAAAAGAGCCTGGATGTGGCACTTGGTGCCATGGTTTAGTTGATTAGATGGTGTTGGGTGACAGGTTGGACTTGATGGTCTTGGAGGTCTTTCCCAACCTGGTTAATCCTGTATTCTGGATAGCTCTGCTGCTGTTATAGTCCTGCACAAAACTGTTAAGCCCAAATGTAGGTGCGAATCAAAGGTCAGCTTGACTCGTGGTGTGATTTCTGTTGTCGGTTGTCTTGGAGGAAGGGAGAGCAGTTCACATCCAGGGACTACCTCTTCATGACTTGGAACGGGGCTGCACTCGGGGGAGCGTTGAGACAGCACCTAGTGAGGGGTGATAACTGAGTTGCCTGTTCAGTCTTGTGTCTGGTGTAGGTTAACTGCTGGAATCGTGTTCTTAGCTTATGTATCCTCTTGTTTTCAGTTCCTTCATAAAATAATCGATGGCATCTGTGGCCGTGCCTACCCTCGGTACCAGCACTACAGCAGCGTGTGGAGCCTGCCGGAATGGATGGATGTTTTAGAGGAAACAAGGACCTACTTCAAAACTGCAGTGGGCAGAAACATATCTGATGAAGAGGTAAGGGCTCATCCCTGGTTTGGCTTGACTTTGAGAGGTGGCAATGGACTGGCCTGTTGGAGAGCAGCGACGGGGAAAAGGACCTGGGGGTCCTGGTGGATGGAAGGTTGAGCACGAGCCAGCGATGTGCTCTTGTGGCCACGAAGGCCAGTGGCATCCTGGGGTGGATTAGATAGAAGGGCTGTGGTTAGTAGGTCGAGAGAGGTTCTCCTCCCCTCTACTCTGCCTTGGTGAGTCCACACCTGGAGTATTGTGTCCAGTTCTGGGCGCCTCAGTTCAAGAAGGACCTCAGGGAACTGCTTGAAAGAGTCCAATGCAGAGCCACAAATATAGTTGAGGGAGTGGAACGCTTTCCTTATGAGGAGAGACTGAGGGAGCTGGGGCTCTTTAGCTTGGAGAGGAGGAGACTAAAGGGGTGACCTTATTCATGTTTATAAATATGTGAAGGGTAAATGCTAAGAGGCTGGAGCCAGGCTCTGCTTGGTGATTCCCAATGCCAGCACAAGGGACAATGGTGGAAGTTGAGGCATAGGACACTCCATGGAAGTGTGAGGAAAAACTTTGTGAGGCTGATGGAACACTTAGACAGGCTGCCCAGGGGGTTGTGGAGTCTCCATCTCTGGAGATACTCAAAACTTGCCTGGAAGAGTGCCTGTGTGATCTGGTGTAGGTGATCCTGCTCTGGCAGGGGGTTTGGACTGGATGATCCTTCCAGAGAAGGAGACTCCCCAGCCTCTGTGGGCAACCTGCTCCAGGGCTCCAGCACCCTCACTCACAGGGAAAAGTTTTTTCTTTTGTTCACATGGAACCTGCTCTGCTCCAGCTTGCCCCTATTGCCCCTTGTCCTGCCACTGGACATCACTGAGCAGAGCCTGGCTCCATCCTCCTGACACTGCCCTGCACATCTTATCAACGTGAATGAGGTCACACCTCAGTCTCCTCTGCTCCAAGCTGAAGGGCCCCAGCTCCCTCAGCCTGTCCCCACAAGGGAGATGTTCCACTGCCTTCAGCATCTTTGTGGCTCTGTGCTGGACTCTCTCAAGCAGTTCCTTGAGGTCCTTCTTGAACTGAGGGACCCAGAACTGGACACTATTTCAGATGTGGCCTCACCAGAACAGGGTATAGGGAGAGGAGAACTGCACCCTTTCACATACACCCCAGGATGCTGTTTGCCTTCTTGACCATAAGGGCACGTTGCTGGCTCTTGGTCATCCTGTTGTCCACCAGGACTCCCAGGTCCCTTTCCCCAGAGCTGCTCTCTGAATAACAAGAAAAATTGTTTCTCTTTGTCTGTTGCTGTGGTAAGTACTGACTCTAACTCTCCAACACAAGAGGACAGCTATTGAGGAGAGTGGAAGGAAGATGAGACTACAGGGGTCAGTCTGACAGCGGTCTGAACAGAGCTCGGCTGTCATGGCTGGTCCGTGTTATTTCTGTAGTTCCTAGTTGAGGCAGTCACAATTCCTGTTTTGGTTTCTGTAGGCTGCTCAGCTGATAGGGGAGCTGAATTCAGACTGCCAAGAAGCAATCACTAAATGTCTGAAAGGCAGAAAGGAAGAAATCAGGAGTGCACTGGTGGAAAGAGTGAATGCAATCTCATCTGCCCAGCTGCAGGACTTTGACTGGCAGTTAAAGGTGAGAATACTGCTTGGATGTTGGGGAGCAGTGTTCCACAGCACAGAAGTTACTATTGATACAGTCCTCTTAAGCTTGCTCATTCTGGAGGGTGGTTTGGTTTTCATAAGTATCAAAAAAGCACATTCACAAGAAGACATTAAAGTCGTGCCAGACATTGGTCAGATCCCCTCTCAGCCTTCTCTCCACACTAAACAGCCCCAGGTCTCTCAGCCTCTCCTCATCAGGCAGTGCTCTAATCCCTTCATCATCCTTGTAGCCCTCCATTGGACTCTCTGCAGTAGATCCCTGTGGCTCTTGAACTGGGGAGCCCAGAACTGGATGCAATATGCTAGGTGGGGCCTCACCAGGGCAGAGCAGAGGTGGAGGAGAACCTCCCTTGACTTCAGAATGAAAGAGCCATGATCAAATGTGTCTTTTCACCTACAATGCAGAAAAGGAGCAGCCTAGTAATGAGAGCAAATTGTTAGGACAATTATAAGGCTCCAAGGACACCTAATTTGCACTTGCAGCCCAGAAAGCCAATCACATCCTGGGCTGCATCAGGAGAAGCATGGCCAGAAGGGCAAGGGAGGGGATTCCCCCCTCTACTCTGCTCTGGTGAGACCCCACCTGAAGTACTGTGTCCAGATCTGGAGCCTCTGTTACAGGAAGGATCTGGAGGTGCTGCAAAGTGTCCAGGGAAGGGCCACGAGGGTGATCAGAGGGCTGGAGCTGCTCTCCTATGAGGACAGACGGGGAGTTGGGGCTGTTTAGTCTGGAGAAGAGAAGGCTCTGAGGAGACCTAATTGTGGCCTTCCAGTATCTGAAGGGGGCGACAAGAAAGCTGGGGAGGGATTTTTGAGGATGTCAGGGAGTGATAGGACTGGGGGGAATAGAACAACACTAGAAATGGGTAGATTGAGATTGGATGTTAGGAAGAAGTTCTTCCCCAGGAGAGTGGTGAGACACTGGCACAGGTTGCCCAGGGAGGTGATGGAAGCCTCATGCCTGGAGGTGTTTGCAGCCAGGCTGGATGTGGCTGTGAGCAACCTGCTGTAGTGTGAGGTGTCCCTGCCCATGGCAGGGGGTTGGAACTGGCTGATCCTTGAGGTCCCTTCCAATCATGACAATTTCATGATTCTAAATGTGTTGCTGTGAAGAGGGGGTTTGCTTTTTCTGTTGACTGTTGGTATTAACAAACAGCAACAAACTGCAAACAGTGGGAAACAAAACAGAATGAGGGAAACAAAACAGAAGGAGGGCAGGGCCCAGAACTGCAGAGCTGGCTTGTGAGCAGTTAGTTTTGCTGTGGGGATGTTAGCTCTGGTAGTAGCAGTAGCAGGAGATGTGATGCTAGGAGAAACTTAGTGGCTCAACCTTGTTGCCGTTTCCTCCATCTGCCCCCAGCTTGCTCTCTCCAGTGACAAGATCTCCATGCTGCAAATGCCACTTCTCAACCTTGACTTGGATGTGAGGGAAAATGGGGAAATCAAACCAATTTCCATCGAGATGAATAAAGAAGAGCTGCAGAACCTCATCAACGCCCTGGAAGCCGCTAATAAGGTAGCTTTGACTGGTACCATCCTTGGTTCTGACTTCTCATCTGCTGAAAATGAAAATAGTAGCTTGGTAATTAACTCTACACTATGCAGACAAAGATTCCTCCAGGACAGAGTCTCCACACTCCTTTTCTTCTGCCTGAAGGTCTGGAGTGAAGCTGGGGAGTGTTGTCATCTCCTTACTGAGTTTTCTGTCTGCACAAGGGGGAACTCACGCTAGAAATGATTCCTCAGTTCTGCTTTGTGTGCTGGACCTGGAAATTGCCACCCCATTTTGATTGCAGGGAGATGATGGTGATGGTTGGTGTGGTGGGTTGAAATTCCACCCCCTCCAAAACAAACTTTGCCACACCACCCTGGTTGGAAGCAAATGAATCATAGAATCAGCCAGGTTGGAAAAGACCTCAGAGATCATCAAGTCCAACCTGTCACCCAACACCTCATGACTAACTAAACCATGGCTCCAAGTGCCACATCCAATCCTTTTGTGAACACCTCCTGGGGTGGGGACTCCACCGCCTCCCTGGGCAGCACATTCCAATGGCAAATTACTCTTTCTGGGGGGAACTTTCTCCTCACCTCCAGCCTGAACTTCCCCTGGCACAGCTTGAGACTGTGTCCTCTTCTTCTGGTGCTGGTTGCCTGGGAGAAGAGACAAACACCCACATGGCTACAACCTCCTTTCTGATAGAAAGGTCTCCCCTGAGCCTCCTCTTCTCCAGGCTAAGCAACCCCAGCTCCCTCAGCCTCTCCTCACAGGGCTGTGCTCCAGACCCCGCCCCAGCTTTGTTGCCCTTCTCTGGACACCTTCAAGTGTCTCAATGCCCTCCTTGAACTGAAGAGCCCAGAACCAGACACAGGATTCAATGTGTGGCCTAACCAGTGCTGCATACAGGGCAGAAGGACTTCCCTGTTCCTGCTGGCCACACTATTCCTGATGCAGACCATGATGCCATTGGCCTCCTTGGCCACCTGGGCACACTGCTGGCTCATGTTCAGCCTGCTATCAACCACTGCCCCCAGGTCCCTTTCTGCCTGGCTGCTCTCCAGCCACTCTGACCCCAGCCTGTAGCACTGCATGGGCTTGTTGCTGAAAAGCTGAAGATGAAAGCTGTTTAATTGCTTATCTCTCCAATGGAATTGTTTAGAATGATCTTTACTTTCCTTTTTGCACCCAAGAGTGATTTGTTTGCATTTTACTACTTTTCTGCTCAAGATCTGTGAAAGATTTTGAAGGCCTGGCCTCAAACTACCACAGCTGCTGTGCAGTAAGTGCTAAGGACGTGAGTGGAAGCAGCAGTGATGTGAGGTGGTGAGAGCTGGCAGAGGGAGGGTGCATTTTCCAGGGGAAAGACATCTGTGTGTAGTTGCACCTTAGACTGTAGCAGAAAGCAAACCCCTTTGGTTTCATCCAGCTTCAATCTCATTCCTTTTCTCCTCTTTGAAGGTTGTTTTGCAACTGAAGTGATGGAATTCGGGTGATGGACAGGACCTGCTGGTGGTGACTCCCCAGCTGGCTTGCACAGAAAACCACCCCCAGGCAATGTTCTCTGCAAAGCCAGAAGGTGTGGATGCTCTGAGAAACTGAAGTGAGGCGGCTGGTTATGCCTGGTGACCAAATAAACTTCAATGCTTTGCTTAAAATGCTACAATCTTGTATCTCTTTGACCAGGAGAACACACAAAAGAAATCCCATCTATAGTTGCTTTTGGTACTGAAGAGTTCTAGAGCCATGGAAAGAGTGTCCCTTAGGACACTGTGCCAGGCTTGTTTGGGTTCAGCTTTGGGGTAGTGACTGCACAGGTGCCTGGTGAAACTATGGCACCTTACCTGGCATGGTCTCTCAGCCTTTTCTGAGGTGCCATGATAGTGAAGGACATGAGAGAGGCCTTGCAGCATGGCTGTATGTAGAGCTGTAAATAAACACTTGGTGATATGAAGACTTGCAGGAAGTGGTTTGGTTGATTTATTGATCACTTCACTCAGAACCTTTTGAGATGCTGGGGTAAATCAGCTTTATAACCAAGACCAATAAAGAATCACTGAATGATCTGAAGTTGGAAGGAACCTCTGGAGGTCATCTTTTCCAGTCCTCTTCCTCAAGAAAGGCCACCTAGAATGGGGCAGCAAAAGACCAACTCCAGATGGCTTTTTAATGACTCCCAGGATTGTTGGCAGCCTGCTCCGGTGCTCACACGTTGAGGGAGAAGCACTATGGCTTTAGCGGTTGGAAGGCACCTTGGAAGACCATCCAGTCCAACCCACTGCCAAAGCAGGATCACTGACAGTAGGTGACAGAGGAATGCATCCAGGCAGGTTGTGAATGTCTCCAGAGCAGGAGACTCCACAACCTCTCAGGGCAGCCTGTTCTAGGGCTCTGCCACACTCACAGTGAAAAGGTTTTTCCTTACACGGAGCCTCCTCTGCTCCAGCTTGCCCCCATTGTCCTATCATTGGGCATCACTGAGCAGTGCCTGGCTCTGGCCTCCCAACACTTTTGTACTTAACAGGTGTAACACAGCCTCTTTTTTGGACTAATACTCCCAAGAAAGTGTCAGCAATACATCTCAGCATGTGGGAATTCCTGAGAAGGGACAGAAGTTTGGTGGTGGGAAACAGAAGCAGCTGGTGGAACATGGCCCCCAAGCCTGGAATGGCTTTCATAGAATCAATAAGGTTGGAAAAGACCTCAGAGATCATCAAGTCCAACTTGTCACCCAACACCTCATGCCTAACAAAACCATGCCACATCAAATCCCTTTTGGCCTCCCCTGAGCCTCCTCCACGCCTCAACTTGGATCATGGTCTTTATGAAACAAGGTTTTGATTTGATTTGATTTTTCCCTGCCTGGTGACCTGACCCCCAGAGTGTTTTTTTTTTTCCCACACTCAAGGTGAAAGTCAAACACTGCTGTCTCTGACCTTTTTGGGAAGTTTTCACAGAATCACAGAGAATCACAGAATTGTCAGGGTTGGAAGGGACCTCAGAGATCATCCAGTTCCAACCCCCCTGCCATGGGCAGGGACACCTCACACTACAGCAGGTTGTTCACAGCCACATCCAGCCTGGCCTAAAAAACCCCCAGGGAATGGAGCTTCTACCACCTCCCTGGGCAACCTGTGCCAGTGTCTCACCACCCTCATGGGGAAGAACTTCCTAACATCCAATCTCAAGCTACCCATTTCTAGTTTTGTTCCATTCCCCCAGTCCTATCACTCCCTGACACCCTCAAAAGTCTCTCCCCAGCTTTCCTGTAGCCCCCTTGAGATACTGGAAGGCCACAATGAGGTCTCCTGGGAGCCTTCTCTTCTCCAGACTGAACAGCCCCAACTCCCTCAGTCTGTCCTCATAGCAGAGCAGCTCCAGCCCTCTGATCATCCTCTGGACACATTCCAGCACCTCCAGATCCTTCCTGTAATAGAGGCTCCAGAAGTGGACACAGTGCTCCAGGTGGGGCCTCACTAGAGTGGATCATAGGGTGAGAATCACCTCCCTTGACCTGCTGGCTCTGCTTCTCTTGCTGCAGCCCAGGCTCTGGTTGGCTTTCTGGGCTGCAAGTGCTCTCTGCTGGCTCCTGTTGAGCTTCTCCTCCACCAGCACCCCCAAGTCCTTTTCTTCAGGGCTGCTCTCAAGCCAGTCCCTGCCCAGCCTGTATCAGTGCCACAGGTTTAGTTTTAGTTTTATGCCAATAGGTTCATCATGTGAAGAGCACATAGGTGCATGTGCATTTGATAGTTACTGCAACCCAGATCATAGAATCACCCAGGTTGGGAAAGCCCTCAGAGATCATCAAGTCCAACCTATTACCTATCACCTAACACCACCTGACAACTAAACCATGGCTCCAAGTGCCACATCCAATCCTTTTTTGAACACCTCCAGGGACAGGGACTCCACCACCTCCCTGGGCAGCAGATGCAGGAAGTTTAAGTATTAAAATGGGATCATTTTTTTTTGGTAAAAAATTGTGCCTTCTCTCTCTGGGGCTGCCTTGATTCCATGAGGTAAAAAAAAACCCAACCAACCAACCCACAAACATATTGGCAATATGTAGTCTTGTGAGGCACCAGGGACATGCAATGCTTTACTAGCTCTGAGCTTTACATTGTCAGCAGGATACAGCAGAACAAGGAAACCTTGTAATGATCCACAGCAGCTTTGAAGTGTGCTGAAGGAAATACTCCCTAGCAGAGCACAAGGGGAAATCTGATCTCTGGGGGTTGCTGTGGAGGAAAGCTGGAAGGCAGACAAAGCCTTGGTTCCACCTGGCAGCGTGGAAGATGTTCCTTTCCCTGGCTGGAAGGAGAAGATGTTGGGTGATGCCTGCTGTCACATTTACACTGTGCCAGACCAAGCACTTACTGAACACAAGGAATTGAAGAGGCTATTAGTACAGAAGCCATTAAGGAGGTCTGGGGACAGGATGGGGAGAAAAAAGTCTTCTGGACGGAGTAATAAGCACAGGCAGAAGATTCTCTCCTCAGGGTTAGCAACGGATTCTGTAACCAGCACCAGAACAAGAGGACACAGTCTCAAGCTGTGCCAGGGGAAGTTTAGGCTGGAGGCCTACTCCACCACAGGAGGTGAGGAGTAAGTTCTTTACAGAGAGAGCAGTTAGCCATTGGAATGTGCTGCCCAGGGAGGTGGTGGAGTCGCCGTCCCTGGAGGTGTTCAAGAGGGGATTGGATGTGGCACTTGGTGCCATGGTTTAGCAGGCATGAGGTCTGGGGTGACAGGTTGGACTTGATGATCTTTGAGGTCTCTTCCAACCTTGTTGGTTCTGTGAGATGAGCATGCAGCAGGCACATCCCAGGTCCCACTGTGGCAGGTACAAACCACACCACCCCCACATCCCTGACAAGTGCAGGGTCCTGGGAGCAGGGGCTCCCAGGCTTGCTAGAAGCTGATAAAGATCAGCTGATGAAGATCAGCCTCTTGTCCCTGCTGCCTCTGCCTCTTTTGTCTGGGTGGAGAACCTGCCCCCCAAACTAATTGAGCAATTGGCCACAGCTACACCTGCAAGGGGATAAATGGAGGTCTGCTAGGGAGAGGAGCTCCCTGGCTCCACAGAAGCAGCTTTTGCAGCTCAGAACTTCTCCTCTTTAGAATGGCACTGAAGAAACATCTTCCTTTCACACACCATGGTGAGTAGAGAGATTGATATCCTGGGTATCCTTTTCTGAGGGAATTGTATGCATGCTTTGTGTGCATCTCTCCAAGCAGTTTAGTTAGCTGTGCACACAACAGTGCTTTCCCAGCTGGCAACCAAACCTGTAATTTTATTGTGTTGGAAGGAGAGCAGATTGACTTGCAGGAAGTCCCCAGTGTTTCAGAGGCTGTTACCTGTCTGGTTTGTGAGGGCCTTCATGGCACCCACTGTTTTGGTGGGGAAAGCTCCCATTCTGGGTTAGAGAGGCCAACTGGTCACACAGCAACATGGTGTTAGTGATCACAGAATCATCATAGAGTGGTTTAGGTTGGAAGAGACCTTCGACATCATTCAGTTTCAACCTCCCCCTTCCATGGGCAGAGACACCTTCCACCAGCCCAGGGTGCTCAAGGCCTTGGTCCACCTGGCCTTAAACACCTCCAAGGAGGGAGCATCCACAAATTCCCTGGGCAAGGTGTTCCAGCATCTCACCACCCTCACTATCAAGAATTCCTTCCTAACCTCCATTCTAAATTTCCCCTCTTTCAGCTTAAAGCCATTCCCCCTTGTCCAGTCACTACAAGCCCCTATACAATTTTTATTTGAGTTCTGGGCTAATTGTATTTTTCTAATTGAATCTTCATACAGAATGGAATTACACAGGTTGCAGAACACCTTTGAGATCATCAAGTCCAGCCTATCCAATATAACTTAATATCTAGAAAAGCTCTTCAGTAGGAGGGTGGTGAGACTCTGGAACAGGTTAACCAGGGAGGTTGTGGCTGCCTCCTCCTGGGGGTGTTCAAGGCCAGGTTGCATGAGGGCTTGAACAGCTGAGTCTGGTGGAGAGGTATCCCTGCCCATGGTGGGGAGGTTGGAGTAGATGATCTCTGAGGTCCCTTCCAACTTAAGCCATTCTATGAATCTGTGAAATTGAAGCAGAAGGAAGATCTGAGGGACCTTGACAGGCTGGACAGATAGGCAGAGTCCAACAGGATGGCATTCAACAAGTCCAAGTGCCAGGTTCTACACGTTGGCCACGACAACCCCATGCAGTGTTGCAGGCTGGGGTCAGAGTGGCTGGAGAGCAGCCAGGCAGAGGGGGACCTGGGGGTAGTGGTTGACAGTAGGCTGAACATGAGCCTGCAGTGTGCCCAGGTGGCCAAGGAGGCCAATGGCATCCTCGTCTGCATCAGGAACAGTGTGGCCAGCAGGAGCAGGGAAGTCCTTCTGCCCTGTACTCAGCACTGGTTAGGCCACACCTTGAGTCCTGTGTCCAGTTCTGGGCTCTTCAGTTCAAGGAGGGCATTGAGACACTTGAAGGTGTCCAGAGAAGGGCAACAAAGCTGGGGAGGGGTCTGGAGCACAGCCCTGTGAGGAGAGGCTGAGGGAGCTGGGGTTGCTTAGCCTGGAGAAGAGGAGGCTCAGGGGAGACCTTGTTGCTCTCTCCAACTCCCTGAAGGAGGTTGTAGCCAGGTGGGTGTTGGTCTCTTCTCCCAGGCAACCAGCAGCAGAACAAGAGGACACAGTCTCCAGTTGTGGCAGGGGAGGTTTAGGCTGGAGGTGAGGAGAAAGTTCTTCCCAGAAAGAATAATTGTCCATTGGGATGTGCTGCCCAGGGAGGTAGCGGAGTCCCCACCCCTGGAGGTGTTCACAAAAGGATTGGATGTGGCACTTGGAGCCATGGTTTAGTTAGTCACGAGGTGTTAGGCATTAGGTAATAGGTTGGACTTGCTGATCTCTGAGGTCTTTTCCAAGCTGGTTGATTCTTAGAAGAGATCACAGCTCTGACATTTTCTGAGGAAATGGCAACACCCTGAGCTGTCTCTGGGGAAAAAGAGTTTTTTATTGTGGGTTTTTGTTTTTCACTTCTCAGGAATTTTGACAGATCAACCTTTTCTCAGTTGTGCAGGGCAGCTCTCTGAGCTCGTTGATTGCATAATCTAATGTTTAATCTAATTGCCTTTCATGTTACAAGAGTAGTAACAGCAGTGCAAGCATCATTAAGCAGTTGTTATGGGTTCTCTTTTGTGAAGACAGCTCATAACTACCTACAATCTACTGTGATTCATAGGGGTGCTTCTGCAGCTAATGTGCCCTGACAGCTTCTTATAAGCCAAGCAGCAGAGAAATTCCTGCTTTTAAGTGTTATGAATGAACCTGGTAGATGGCGAAATGAGTTTTATTTAAACCGTTTGAGGCAGGGTGATTTGTGTACATCACGAAGCGATTTGGTCCTTGGACTGCCGCCTTTGCCGTGGAGAGCAGAGGGCCTCACGCTGAGCTTGAATAAACGAGCTCAGAGAAGTAGAAAAGCTCTTTTGAGGTACTTGGGTGACATTCTCTCCAAATTCCCATATGAATATGAAAAATACACAAACTGAGGGGTCCCTCAAAGAGCCTTTTCAGTGTTCACAGGATGTCAGGTGTTGTGAAGAGGTTATTAAATTTATGAACAGGAAATATGACAATATTATTTGTATTAATTATCAAATTATTAATAACCGATGAATCAACAACTTATATACACGTTTTAGTGCACGTTCGTGAAATACATTCCATAAGTGGCTTAGTATTATGATTAGAACTCAATTAAACTATCTACAGACTATCTCTATTTTATGTAATGAAGGGTGCAGTTCCGCCGCTTGGCCACTAGACGGCGACTCGGCGGGACGCGGGCGGCTTCTGGCTATATACAGCAATATTGCAATCTTGTGTGCGTCAGCGATTGCTCTGCTGGACGCGGATACTTTGAACTGAGTGCTAGTGGGTGGAAAGCACGTGGGAGATGCTCTGTAGCTGTTGTTGGTAGCAAGGTGGGGGTCCGGCAGACTCCTGCCGCTGGGCTGGCTCCTAGTCGAGTTGGACGGCGGCGTTGGGTTACTGTCTCCTCTCTCCGCAGCAGTGGAGAGGGAATGCTGGAACCTGGGCTTAGCTCGGAAGCAGGTTCCCTTCAGGACTCGGTCGGTTCCCTCCAGACAATAGGGATAGGTCCTGGTCGGGTTCTCCCCGCGGGGTCGGCCCCGGGAGTCGGCTCGCACGGCAGGGCGGGGTGATGGTTGCCGGTTACTGGGCTTAAAGGAACAGCAGGACGCTCAGAGTGGTCCCGGGTTCAGAGCAGTATAGGCACGAACAGTGCTTTAGTCTTCCCTGAGGTTACAGGGCTCGGAGCGGCACACGTGGCAGCTCCTCTCCTGCCACAGCGGGGCTAGGTATATGCGGACTCGGTCTCTATCAAGTCCCTTCTCCCCGGCAACTGGGCAGATCTTACCCTCGGGGGCTGGTCCAGTCCTCCGGTGGCACGGTGGCTCCCCTGGTCGGTACGACTGGCTGTGGCGACGCTGGCTGCTCGGGCTCAGCGAAGGTCCTCCCTCTGGGGGGATCCTCACGATCAGAGTGCTGCTCACGCTGCAGAGGCTTCAGTATGCGTGCATGGATGATAGAAGCTAACAGCAACAAGCTCAATGGCAGAGGCTGTGGCTCGAGAGCTGCTCTCTCGAGCAAGTACAGAGCCAAAGTGAAAGAGGGGGCAACTTGTTTACCAACAGGGGTGATACTTTAGATTCCTCGAGGCTGGGTTTGACCAATGGGCACTCTCATAGACAGCTGGCTTCAGCCTATAGAAAGCGTGAAGCTGGAATGATGCCACACTTGGTATTTGCACAAGCAGTGCATGTGCTGAGTGCGTGCTGGCCTGGCTAATGCCTTGGCTTTTGTCTTCCTCCTGAAGGAGGGGAGACCTGTCCACATGCTGGGACCAGATCTAGTATCTGGGCAGAATGTGCCTTCACCACATCAGGGCTTGGAAGGGACCTCCAAAGATTGAGTCAACCCCACTGCCAGAGCAGGACCATAGAATCCAGCACAGGTCACACAGGAATGCATCCAGATGGGTCTTAAGTGTCCAGAGAAGGAGACTCCACAACCTCTCTGGGCAGCCTGTTCCAGGGCTCTCTGACCCGCACAGTGCAGTTCCTCCTCATGTTGAGGTGGAACCTCCTACACTGTAGTTTACATCCACTGCCCCTTGTCCTACTGGTTTAGTTGTTTAGGTGGGTTGGATGTGGTGATCTTGAAGATCTCTTCCAACCTGGTTTATTCTATTGTATTCTATCCCAGGGGGCAAGTGTGCAGAGCCTGTCCCCTTCCTTTGACCCCCAGCCCTCAGATATTCATAGACATTTATTAAATCCCCTCTGTCTTCTCCAGACTAACCAGCTCCAGGGCTCTCAGCCTCTCCTCCCCAGGCAGTGCTCCACTCCCTCAGTCATCCTGGTAGCCCTCCCTTGGACTCACTCCAGCAGATCCCTGTCCCTCTTGAACTGGGGGCGCAAAACTGGATGCAATATTCCAGGTGTGGCCTCACCAGAGCAGAGTAGAGGGGGAGGAGAACCTCTGCTGGACACCTCTTAATGCAGCCCAGGATCCCATTGGCTGTCTTGGCCCCAAGGGCACATTGCTGTTTGTTAATGTTAGAATGAATTAACAGGAAACATGTGCGTGGTGGAAGCTGTGCATTTTCTGTCTCAATCTCCTCTCCCTTACTTAATGAGTTTACAAGGGGCTTGCTTTGTTCCTGAGCCTCCAGCCAGCAGGCTTTGACTCATTCCCCCCAGTGTCTCAGTGATGTACCCTATCAGGTAGGTGCTGCAATGGTACAGGCTTGCATTGGATGGCATGACACAAAATGGGGAGGGAAGGGAGAAATCTGTCTACTGTTTTTCTCTGCCCCACTAGCTGACTACCTGCTTAGGAATGGAATATCTCAGCTCCCTCCTTAGACAGGAAAGCTGAGCCATAGCAAGCCTAAAGTAGTTCTTGATCAAACTGATGTCCTGGTATCTTGATCAATGTGTCCTGGCTTATATTAGAAGGGCTGTGATCAATAGGTCAAGAGAGGCTCTTCTCCCTCTCTACTCTGCCCTGCTGAGGACACATCTGGAATATTGTGTCCAGTTCTGGACTCCTCATATCAAGAAGGACCTCAGGGAACTGCATGGAAGAGTCCAGTGCAGAGCCACAAAAATGATTAAGGGAGTGGAACCTCTTCCTTATGAGGAGAGACTGCTGAGGAGCTCCTGAAGAGCTTAGGTTCTTCAGCTTGGAGAATAGGAAACTTAGGGGAGACCTCATTGCTGTTGCTAAAGATGTGCAGGGTGAGTGCCCAGAGGCTGGAGCCAGGCTCTGCTGGGGGATGCCCAACGCCAGCACAAGGGGCAGTGGTGGAAGCTGAGGCAGAGGAAGTGCCATGGAAACAGAAGGAAGAGTTCTTTCCCTGTGAGGGTGACAGAGCCCTGGAGCAGGCTGCCCAGGGGGGTTGTGAAGTCTCCCTCTCTGGAGATACTCAAAACCTGCCTGGATGAGTTCCTGTGTGATCTGCTTTAGGTGATCCTGCTCTGGCAGGGGGTTGGATTGGATGAGCTTTTGAAGTCCCTTCCAGCTTCTGACATTCTGAGATTCATTTGTTTCAAATGCTACCTTGCTTTTTTGAACTGAACTGCACTGGTTTTGTCCCTGGGGAACACCACTAGTGATTGGCTGCTGACTGGATGCCACAAGAATCCCTCATCAGTGTATCTGTTGATGTGTGTGTGCATCTAAAATCACAACCCCCTGCCCAGGCAGAAAGCAGTCTGCTCACTTGGAGCATTCTCTCTTGCAGAATGCTGTCGCAGTCCCAAGTGTGAGCACTCACAAGTCCTGCTACAAAGTGTTGTATGCCTTCTGTTTCCTGCCAGAGACAGGCTGGGCTGTGCATGTGGAAAGTTCAAGTGGGATTGTGACTGCTTTCCATCCCACCCTGAGTACTGGTCCCTGTGTAATCTTTTCCAGTGTAATATTTAGACAAAAGCTTTCAGTCATGAGTTAAAGCTTTTGGTTAAACTCTCCAAATATGTAGGAAGAAGCTTACCTGCACTCTTAGCCTTTATTTTCTCATCCTTTACTCAAGTTCAGTGCACTGTGGCCCATGCAGCCAAGGCTGGCCTCTGAAGGAGTGTTGCTTGTCTCTCCACCATGAACCCTTGTAGTGCTGCTTCTCCCCTGGGCTGGATTATCTCAGGAGCTGTTGGGGTGGCTGGTCAGAGCTTGAGAGTTTTGTTGGCTTTGGGGTTTGTTTCTTTTTGTTTTCCCCTTCCTTATCTTCCATAGAAATTGAGAGATGGCATTTGCTCACACTTATCTGTGGCTTATCTCTGCTCTGTGGGGTCTTGGAGACTGCTGCAAGCCTGAACTGATTTTTTTGCTCTCACTGAAACAAGACCTCTCCTACACGTTGGCACAGGAGGTGAGTGCAGGCAAGGACCCCTCATGGACTCATGAGTTGGCTGAAATTGAGGGCAAGGCTGTTAATGGTGTTTAGCTGCACTGGTGTGGCTGGTGGGACACAAGACACACGACTGTAGAGCTAACAAAATGTCACAGCTTCTGAAATGCCCTTCCTTGTCTGTATGTGAGGTTGCAACCCTCCACCAAGATAAAAATCTCACCTGCTAGAGTTTTGTGTGTTGGGCTCATGCTTCAGGCTGAACAGAGGGCTCAAATAGACTTTGGTCCAAATGTTATCACAGCAGGCCCCAACAGTGCTGAAGTTTATAGGACAGCCTGGCTAAGAGCTCATCAATACTTAAGTAATACATTGCAGGAAAACTAGAAATGGGTAGATTGAGATTGGATGTCAGGAAGAAGTTCTTCCCCATGAGGGTGGTGAGACGCTGGCACAGGTTGCCCAGGGAGGTGGTGGAAGCCTCATGCCTGGAGGTGTTTGCAGCCAGGCTGGAGGTGGCTGTGAGCAACCTGCTGTAGTGTGAGGTGTCCCTGCCCATGGCAGGGGGTTGGAACTGGCTGAGCCTTGAGGTCCCTTCCAACCTCCACGATTCTGTGATTCTAAAAGCAGAGGACAGAAGGAAATGTTTGGCTCACTTAGGATATGTATTTTCTCTGAATCAGACTGGGCCAAATGCACCTAGGGGAAGTGTTTATCTCCCCCCCAAAAGTGTAGAAGTTTGCAGGTGCTGAGTGATGCACTGCTGAACCGAACTTTTCCTTGGTAAAGAGTCCATAGTACTACTTCCTGGAGTTTGCCTTGGCTCTAAAGGGGAGGTACCTGTGGTCTGCTTGAAATTAGCCTGAAGGAGAAATCCTGATGTCTGTGAAAGCTGTGGTTAGCCTGGTAGCACCTTCCTTGCCTTACTGGAAGCTCATTGGTGTGGGTTTCATTCAGGGGACTCACTGAAGCAACTGTGTCAGTCTTTGCTTTCTATTGGTGATGATTCGGTGTGTAAAGAACTACACATTTCTTCTATGCCACCTTCTCTAGGCAAGAAATATGCAACTGAAATGGAAACCTCGTTACTTCTGTGCCTCAAAGAAATTCTTCCTCTCAATATCCACCTCCATTTTTCTGCAGTTGCTTGCTCTGTTTTCAGCTGGGGACAAAACAATCCATGTGGTGCTAAAACCTCCTTAAAATACAATCCTCCTCTAGAAGCAGAAGCGTTCAAACAGCATTTATCTCCTCATGTACATCAACACCACCACAGCAGAAGTAATGTTTGAGAAGCTAGCTTGAACGTTTTACCTGGACTCTGTTTGCTTCCAACCTCCTCTTCTCGCTTGAAGCACGTCCTGCCCTGCCTGTTGCCTTTTTTTTTTGACGTTGGGGTCCTTCCCCAAAGAAAATGTAGATTACAAAGGCATCTTCCAGCAAGGCCAGAAACACAAAGCACCCCATCAGGTAAATGTCTAGTGCCTTGACACGGGGAATCTCGGGCAAGGTCTCCCTGAGGTGGGTGCTGATGGTGGTCACGGTCAGCACCGTTGTGATTCCTGTTGTGAAAGGAAGAAAAAGACATTGACTAACACGACAAGGGAGATTTGAATGTGAAAGGCACAACACAATGGCAGCAGTGCCCAAGCTGCTGGGCACTTGCCATGCCAATGACTCAATTTGTGAGATCAGATTCCTGACAGAAAAAGGGAATGCATTTTGTAGGGACTGGAAAGGAAGAGATCCTTGCAGGCCTGTTGATAGAGAGCACCTGCCATGTCATCCCATGGAACAGAGGGTGAACAAAACACCCTTCCTGAAAGCTACCAAGGAGCCCCAGCCTATCTTGGGACATCTTGCCTTAATTTTCACAATAACTTTGCTAGGGAATGTGGCTTTAGCTGAACTGGATAGAAAAGGGTTGGCCACTGCTCTGTGTGAGATGCTTCTCACTTTGTTTACAGCTGTATACAGAATAAACCAGGTTGGAAAAGACCTCAGAGATCAAGTCCAACCTATCACCCAACACCATCTAATCAACTAAACCATGGCACCAAGGGCCTCATCTAGTCTCTTCTTAAACACCTCCAGGGATGGTGACTCCACCATCTCCTTGGGCAGCACATTCCAATGGCCAATCTCTCTTGCTGGGAAGGATTTTTTGCTACCATCCAGCCTAAACCTCCCCTGGCACAGCTTGAGACTGTGTCCTCTTGTTCTGGTGCTGGTTGCCTGGGAGAAGAGACCAACCCCCACCTGGCTACAACCTCCCTTCAGGGAGTTGTAGAGAGCAAGAAGGACTCCCCTGAGCCTCCTCTTCTCCAGGCTAAGCATCCCCAGCTCCCTCAGCCTCTCCTCACAGGGCTGTGCTCCAGACCCCTCCCCAGCTTTGTTGCCCTTCTCTGGACACCTTCCAGCAACTCAACATCTTTCCTAAACTGAGGGGCCCAGAACTGGACACAGGACTGAAGGTGTTTGAATCTTAACACAACCTCTGCCCAGGGTTGGCTCAGGACACCAGGTTGTGACACTCTAGTCCTACAATTTCTTGTTCAGGCTCGAGCTGCTCAGCTTGGCAACGGACTTTAGTGAAGCTTTTAAACTCTCTTGCAAGGAGCAGTAAGAGCAGGTTCAGGTCCCAGCTTTGCATCTGTTTTCCTGTGCAGGGTTTGGAGGCAGTGGTGGCAGAGATGATTCTAGAAGAATCCAGGAGCCTGTGCTGGTGCCTGCTGTAGGCATCCCTTTGAAATGCATGCAGTGTTTTATATTTTAATTAGCCCTATGTCATCTTTGATCTCCTGGTACCACAGAACTATATCCCATCAACTTCCCTTTCCTTTTTGACAACAGTGTTGATTATTTATCATTTAATTAAACATTAATTTGCTGTTCTGCTACTGGGAATGTTAACATTATTGTTACTATTTTCAGAACCATTTTGATTTTAACTCAAAAGTTGCCTGAGTTTAAAAAAAATGAAAAAAAAAATCTCACAAGTGATATTTTAAGACTAATATTTAGTTCTGGGTCAGGGTAATCCCAAACACTGATACAGGCTGGGCAGGGACTGGCTTGAGAGCAGCCCTGAAGAAAAGGACTTGGGGGCGCTGGTGGAGGAGAAGCTCAACAGGAGCCAGCAGTGAGCACTTGCAGCCCAGAAAGCCAACCAGAGCCTGGGCTGCAGCAAGAGAAGCAGAGCCAGCAGGGTGAGGGGGGTGGGGGTGTGTGTGAGTCTCTCCTTCTACTCCACTCTGGTGAGACCCCACCTGGAGTCCTGTGTCCAGTTCTGGAGCCCCTAGGACAGGAAGGATCTGGAGGTGCTGGAAGGTGTCCAGAGAAGGGCCACGAGGATGAGCAGAGGGCTGGAGCACTTCTCCTGTGAGGACTGAGGGAGTTGGGGCTGTTCAGTCTGGAGAAGAGAAGGCTCCCAGGAGACCTTATTGTGGCCTTACAGTATCTGAAGGGGGCTACAGGAAAGCTGGGGAGGGACTTTTGTGGGTGTGAGGGAGTGATAGGACTGGGGGAATGGAACAAAACTAGCAATGGGTAGATTGAGATTGGATGTTAGGAAGAAGTTGTTCCCCAGGAGGGTGGTGAGAGACTGGCACAGGTTGTCCAGGGAGGTGGTGGAAGCCTCATGCCTGGAGGTGTTTGCAGCCAGGCTGGATGTGGCTGTGAGCAACTTGCTGTAGTGTGAGGTGTCCTTGCCCATGGCAGGGGGCTTGGAGCTGGCTGATCCTTGAGGTCCCTTTCAGCCCTGACTCTTGAACTAATATTTGGCTGCAGCTCAGTGCATTTTCCTACTTTGTTTGGATATCTACCAAAGGAGAGAACATCTCATCTATTTTTAGAGCTTTACTTCAGGTGTTAGATGCAGTGAGGTTTAATTCATGTAAGCAGATCAAATATACACGTTTGAACTCAAAGCTTTAGACAACTTGACAGCAGTTTAGCCAGCTGAACCAGCCTTAGCATCCAAAGCCTCTGGAGAGTTAGGGACATACCCTCTCATATGCACCAGTAATGCAATCTCTAGCTAGGGAAATTGGTCTTGAGATCGTAGAGCTGTCAGGGTTGGAAGGGACCTCAAGGATCATCCAGTTCCAAACCCCCTACCATGGGCAGGGACACCTCTCACTACAGCAGGTTGCTCAGAGCCAATCTCGGCACTGAACAGAGTTAGCAGAGGACAGATCGTTCCTGTCTGAGGTTCAGAGTGTGTTCAAGTGAGGAGCTGTGGTGAAGTAAATGAAGCATTCAGCAGGGAGCAGCACTAGCTTCTGGCTAGCAGGCAATGATAAGCCCTGATCTTTTGGGCAGCCTATGCCTTTAATGCTCACAATGGAAGAAGAAAAGCTGTTTCAAGGGTAGAAAAATGTGGCTCTGGCCTGTGCAGTGGCCAGCTCTGACTCTGACTTGTTTGCTGGACTTATCTGTACTGCCCAGGTATTCCCTCAGCAGCTTTTTTTCTCCCTTCTGTGCATGGATCCATGTCACTGCTTCAAAGGGACATCCCTGCTGTTGTGACAGAGAGCAGGACTTAAACTTCATGATGTCTGGAGAAGAGAAGGCTTCAAGGAGACCTTATTATGGCCTTCCAGTATCTGAAGGGGGCTACAAGAAAGCTGGGGAGGGACTTTTTAGGATGTCAGGGAGCGATAGGACTGGGGGGATGGAACAAAACTAGAAATGGGTAGATTGAGATTGGATGTTAGGAAGAAGTTCTTCCCCATGAGGGTGGTGAGAGACTGGCACAGGCTGCCCAGGGAGGTGGTGGAAGCCTCATGCTTGGAGATTTTTGCAGCCAGGCTGGATGTGGCTGTGAGCAACCTGCTGTAGTGCGAGGTGTCCCTGGCCATGGCAGGGGGGTTGGAACTGGCTGATCTTTGAGGTGCCTTCCAAGCCTGACAATTCTGTGTCTGAACAGGAATTTTGTAGAAGTGAACTGCTAGAAACATTGAAATATTTCAATTATGTTCATAATTCCAGGTGACCAAGGTGGCCAGCAGCATCCTGGCTTGTGTCACACACAATATGACAAGCAGGACTAAGGAAGTGGTTGTCCCCCTCTATTCAGCATTGGTGAGGACACACCTTGAATTGTTTGGTTTTGGGGCTTTTACTGCAAGAAGAGACTTTGAGGTGCTGGCATGGATCCAGTGAAGGGTCTGGAGAACAGGGCTGGTGAAGGAACTGGGGTTGTTCAGTCTGGAGGAGGCTGAGGGGAGATTCCATTGCTCCCTGCAATCACCTGAAAAGAGGTTGTAGTGAGGTGGTGTTGGTCTGATGTCCCTAGTAATGAGTGATGGGACAAGAGGAATTGGCCTCAGATTGCACCAGGGGGAGGCTTAGATTGGACACTAGAAGAAACTTGACTGAAATGGTTCTCAAGCACTGGGAGGTGATTGAATCCTCCTGTGGGTGTTTAAAAGATGCAGAGGTGTGGTGCCAAGGGGAATGGTTTAGCACTGACTTGGTAGAGTTAGATAACTGTTGCACTTGACCTTAAAGGACCTTTCCAACCAAAACGATTCTGTAACAGCTCTTGAGAATGGTTGCAACTGCAGAAGTCTAGAATTATTTCCCCTCTAAGAACCGAAGGACCGCGACATCAGTAACACTGAACGGATGTAACATGTGAATCTAATTCAGCTCCGCCCATTCCCTAAACACCAGAATCCTCCCCAGCTGGCAGCCGCGCTTCAAGCCCCTCTGCCGAGGCACCCTCCGGCAGCCTGAGGCGGGGGCCCAGGAGCGGCGTTTGGCTTCCCCTGCCCACGCGGGGCGCCCTCGCATCGCGCTCGGCGGCGGCCGCTGGGCGCCGGAGCGCTGCCCTCTGCCCCGCAGCCTCCTGCGCTGCCGCTGCCCGCCCCGGTGCCTCGGCTGCGCCGGGCCAGCAGCGTGTACGGGTTAGAGGAGAGCTGGCCTCGGGGTGGTGATCCCCGAGGGTGTAAGCGCTTGTATGTAACGGCTGGGATGCAAGCAGAGGGTTTAAAGGTGTTTGCTCAGGGTTCCCGGGCTGACGCCCCCAGCAGTCCAGCCTGCTTCAACTATCTTTCCCGGGATTTCTGTGTGATCTTGTTGACCTAAATAACAAGTGGTTGCTAAGATCATTTTTAATTCTTTAATTTTTATGGGGTTTTAAAAATGATTTGATTCAAGTAAGCCTTTGTTTGCTTGCTGAATTATCTTCCCAAAAAAAAAAAAAAAAAAAAAAAAAATGTTTAATTGCCCAGCTGGAGAGAGGACTAGGGGAAAATGCAGCAAAACCAGGAATGGGTCGATTCAGATTGGATATTAGGAAGCTCTCCCCTATGAGGGTGATGAGATGCTGGAACAGGAGGTGGTAGAAGCCTCATGCTTGGAGGTTTTTAAGGCCAGGCTGGATGTGGCTCTGAGCAACTTGATAGAGTGTGAGGGATCCCTGCCCATGGGTGATGCCAAGTTAGGAGCAGGTGTTGATCTGTTGGGGGGTGGAGGGCCCTGCAGAGCAATCTTGACAGGCTGGGTGGGTGGGCAGTGGCCAATGGGATGATATTTAATAAGGCCAAGTGCAAGGATCTACACTTTGGCCACAACAACCCCAAGCAGCACTGTAGGCTGGGGATAGAGTGGCTGGGGAGCAGCCATGCAGAAAGGGACCTGGGGGCACTGGCAGCTAGTAGGCTGAACACGAGCCAGCAGTGTGCCCAGGTGGCCAAGAAGGCCAATGGCATCCTGGACTGCATCAGGAACAGTGTGGCCAGCAGGAGCAGGGAGGTCATTCTGCCCCTGTACTCAGCGCTGCTTAGGCTACACCTTGAGTCCTGTGTCCAGTTCTGGGCTCATCAGTTTAAGGACATTGAGACACTTGAAGGTGTCCAGAGAAGGGCAATGAGGCTGGGGAGAGGTCTGGAGCACAGCCCTGTGAGGAGAGGCTGAGGGAGCTGGGGTTGCCTAGCCTGGAGAAGAGGAGGCTCAGGGGAGACCTTCTTGCTCTCTACAACTCCCTGAAGGGAGGTTGTAGCCAGGTGGGGGTTGGTCTCTTCTCCCAGGCAACCAGCACCAGAACAAGAGGACACAGTCTCAAACTGTGGCAGGGGAGGTTTAGCCTGGATGTTAGGAGGAAGTTCTTCACAGAGAGATATTTTCCATTGGAATGTGCTGCCCAGGGAGGTGGTGGAGTCACCATCACTGGAGACCTTCAAGAAAAGCCTGGATGAGGCACTTACTGTCATGGTCTCATTGTTTGTATAGGGCTGGGTGATAGGTTGGGCTGGATGATCTTGGAGGTCTCTTCCAACCTGGATGATTCTAGGCCACCAACTGAGAGTTTGTGAGCACTTAGGCAGAAGCACCACAAGCCTAACACATAACTATATTCAAGCACAGCCAGAAATAGGTTATGTATAAATTTTGCTGCTCACAGAGGAACAAAAAAAAGGAGGAATTTTAGCACTGTTGCTGACATTGTGATTTAGCAGAGGTTAAACAGAGTATTAGATGTGAATGTCACCAGGCAGCCCTTATTTTCCACTGCAGCACTCAGCATCTCAAATACCTCTGGGATAAATAAAGATCAGTGTTAAATTAACTTAGCAAATCAAGTCATGGTTCTACTAGTATTACCAATTCCACAGGGATGTCCAAACAAAGCTCCCTTTGCCTTCAGATTCCCCTGGGTAGGCAGCTCCAAAACACTCAGTAACAGGGTCCCTGCCTTTGGGATCTGAGTCTAAACAGATAATTTCTAAAGGGTATTTCCATTCTCTGTGTGCTTTGAATCATTTGGTCTTGTGTAAGGACATGAAGCTGCCACCCAGCACTTCCATTGTTGTTGGTTCATCCCATTCCTAACACCGCAGACTTCATAGCCGAGTCCTGGAGCGCATTAGCAAAAGTGTGTCCAGCAGGTCTAAGGAAGCTCTTCCCCTCTACTTTGCCCTGGTGAGATCACACCTGGAACACCATGTTCAGTTTTGGGCTCTCCATGTCAAGAGAGACAGGGATCTGCTGGAGAGAGTCCAAGGGAGAGCTGCAGGGGTGATAAGGGGACTTGAACATCCCTCCTATGATGAAAGACAGAGATCTGGGGCTGTTTAGTCTGGAGAGGAGATGGCTGAGAGGGGATCTAATCAATGCTTCTAAATATCTGAGGTGTGGGTGTCAAGATGAAGGTACAAGGCTCTTTTTGATAGTGCCCAGTCATAGGACAAGGATCAATGGGCAGACGCTGGAACACAGGAGGCTCTACCTCAACATGAGGAGACATTTCCTTATGGTGAGGGTGCTGGAGCACTGGAGCAGGCTGCCCAGAGAGAAGCTGGAGTCTCCTACTCTGGAGACTTTCAAAACCTTCCTGACATGCATTCCTGTGTGGTCTGCCCTAGGTGATCCTGCTTTGGCAAGGGGGTTGGACTTGATCTCTTGGAGGTCCCTTCCAACCCCTAACATTCTGTGAATGTTTTCACACAGTTATTGCCACGACACTGCTCAAAGAGGAAGAGCTTTAAATCGGAATGTGCTGCCCAGGGAGGTGGTGGAGTCACCATCACTGGAAGTGTTTAAGAAGGGTGGTGAGACACTGGCACAGGCTGCCCAGGGAGGTGCTGGCAGCCTCATGCCTGGAGGTTTTTGCAGCCAGGCTGGATGTGGCTGTGAGCAGCCTGCTGTAGTGTGAGGTGTCTCTGCCCTTGGCCAGGGGGGTTGTACCTAGACAATCCTCAAGGTCCCTTCCAACCCTAACAATTCTGTGATTCTAGGAAAGGGGAAGCAATGCAAGATTCTGTTTGCTTTTTTATATGCTTTCCAGTTCATGTTGCGCTATTTCTTGACTCTTCTAGGCAGGTTCAGCTCCTTTTCTCCCCCCACCCCCCCGCCCCAAATTAGCTGTGCTAAGTTGGTGACAAAGAAGGGCCCTGGAGATGATTTAGTATAGACTTCCTTCTGTTGAAGGAATGACTGAGTCATCATTCTTCAGCCTGGAGGTAAGGTGGCTGTGAGAATGTTGTGACTAAAGTCTAGCAGATCTGGAGTCAGCACAGTGAGCTTCAGCAGGACAGGAGTATTCACAACCCCTCACTCTTTCGCACCAAGAAAGCAACAAATCATCAGTCCAGTGACTAGTATGAAAGAAAAGGAAATAGAAGCTCCAGACAGACTGCAGATCTCATTGCACCAGGTGATCTGAGGGTCAGAAGTTTATGCTTGCTCAGAAGCTGTCACATATCCACAGAATAACAATCCATCCAAGGCATTAAACTCAGTGATGGTGTTTCTTGGCTGACTTGAGGGAACAAAGTGTAGAACACTTACTGGAGGAGTTTACTGGGGAAATATCTGTGTGTGTATTCCATGCTTTGTTCTACCTTTACTGGGATGTGCTGCTGATCTTTGTCAGGGACAAGATGATGATGGTGGGTGAGACACATGTGTGATCTCAGACAGTACAGCAGTTAAGCCTTTCTATGACATAAGACTCTTAGGTTGGAAGGGACCTTAGAGATCATCTACTGCAACCTCCCTGCTGTGGGCAGGGACACCTCTTAATTAGACTCAGCTGCTCAAGGCCTCATCCAACCTGTCCTTCAACACTCCCAGGGAGGGGGCACCCACAGCCTCCCTGGGCAGCCTGTTCCAGAGTCTCACCACCCTTGTGCTGAAGAAATCCTTCATAAGATCCAGTCTAAATCTACTCTCTCTCAGCTTCAAAACATTCCTCCTTGCTCTGTTGCCAGGCACACTGATGAAAAGTCCCTCTCCAGCCTCCCTGTAGGATCCCTTCTGGTATTGGAATATGTTCCAGCCTAAGTTGCCTGTCTCATGCTTTCACCTTTACAACTTGTATTGTTACTCCATCACTGGAGTGATGAGTTTTAGCCTGAGGTTTAGAGCCTTTGACTCTAAACATCCTTGCATGGATCATACATATTAAATTGCAATCAGGAAACCTTGTCCCCGCCCAAACATTTTGTGTCATGACAAATAGCCAGCCCATAGTAACTCTGTTCCCCAAATGTCACTGAAAACTTGGATGTTTAGCTGGTTTCTGCTAATCTAACTTGAGTGGCTCTGAAGTGGGACATTTGAGAATGGTACTCTGATGGAAGTGTTTTAAAAGAGCCTAGATGAGGCACTTAATGCCATGGTTTAGTTAATTAGAAGGTGTTAGGTGATAGGCTGGACTCAATGATCTCAAAGGTCTTTTCCAGCCTGATTAATTCTGTTATTTTGGTAGTTACAAGTGCTGAGGGTCTGTTTGTTCAACTGTTTTCATGGCTCTTGGCTCTTTGCCTGAATCCTCTTCTAGGAGGTTGGAACCAACAGTTCTGAATTCACACTACGATGCTGTCTGAAGCCTAGTCAGGGCTGTGCATGAGGAGACTAACTCCAGCAGTTTCCTTGGATTCAGATTGCCTTGCTGGTGCCAGACTGTCCTTGAGAGTTCAGAGCTGGCAAGAGTGGGGTTTGTCCTTTCCATGAGAAAGTGTCAGAAATCCCAACCTGCCTCTCTTGCCTTTGTTCTGAGGTGTGCCTTTTTCTCACATCTGTTCTGACCTTTCTCATTCTCTCTCTTCTCCTTTTGAACAGACACTTACTGGGCACCAGCTGCATCTCAAGCTGCAGAAAGTTTAACTAAAGCTCCTGAACGGCTCTGGTGAGGTTACTTGCTCTTTCCTGCTCTTTTCTTTCTATGCCTCTTTCTTTTGACTTGTTTAGCCCACAGAAGAGGAGGCTCAGGAGACACCTTCTTGCTGCCTACAACTACCTGAAGAGAGGTTGCAGCCAGGTGGGGGTTGGTCTCTTCTTCCAGGCAACCAGCACCAGAACAAGAGGACACAGTCTCAAGCTGTGCCAGGGGAGGTTTAGGCTGGATCTTAAAAAGTTCTTCACAGAAAAAGAGATTGGCCATTGGAATGTGCTGCCCAGGGAGGTGGTGGAGTCAGTGTCCCTGGAAGTGTTTAAGAAGAGCCTGGATGAGGCACTTGGTGCCATGGTCTCATTGATTAGATGGTGTTGGGTGATAGGTTGGGCTTGATGATCTTGGCAACCTGTGCCAGTGTCTTACCACCCTCATGGGGAAGAACTTCTTCCTAACATCCAGTCTGAATCTATCCTTTTCTAGTTTTGCTCCATTCCCCCAAGTCCTATCACTCCCTGACACCCTCAAAAGTCCCTCCCCAGTTTTCTTGTAGCCCCCTTCAGATACTGGAAGGCTGCAATAAGGTCTCCTCAGAGTCTTCTCCAGACTGAATAGCCTCAACTCCCTCAGTCTGTCCTCCTAGCAGAGTAGCTCCAGCCCTCTGCTCATCCTTGTGGCCCTTCTCTGGGCACCTTCCAGCACCTCCAGATCCCTCTTGCAATAGAAGCTCCAGGCCTGGGCACAGTACTCCAGGTGGGGTCTCACCAGAGTGGAGCTGAGGAGGAGAATCACCTCCCTCGACCTGCTGACTATGCTATGCAAATCCCTCTTTTCACCCCTCAGTTTCCTCCTCTGCAACTGATGTACCAGGTGGAGCCATAGTCCTGGAAGTTTGTGTTGTGTTTTGGTTTTTTTTTTTTCATCCAGACTCGAGTTGCTTCACAAAGTTAAAGAGAGAACAGCACTATTTATAAGCACATTATGTAAACATCAGCAACAGAGGTCCAGCTGCTTAGCATTCAATTAATTTAGCTCAGTCAATATTGCATGGTACATAGTTTTGTCTGCTCTTATTGCCAGCACATCTTGCCCTTGAGCACTTATTTCATTTGACTAATTAAGATCTACTTCTAAGTGCTCTCATTTTGTTGCCAGGCAGATTCCCCCAATTTTAGATACAGCTGTTCTTCTTGGGGTGGGGGGTGGGGGGAGGGAAGAAATAGAAACAAAAGGGCACTTGAAATCCAGGTCCATCTGGTTTGTGCTCCAGCATGTCAGACCAAAACCTCCTTTTGTTTAAGGCAGTAGGGTCTCTGTTTTTATCTGGACTCATGCAGGTGGATCATAGAATCAATAAGGTTGGAAAAGACCTCAGAGATCATCAAATCCAACCTATCACCCAACACCCCATGACTAACTAAACCATGGCTCCAAGTGCCTCATCCAATCCCTTCCTGAACACCTCCAGGGATGGTGACTCCACCACCTCCCTGGGCAGCACATTCCAATGACCAATTGCTCTTTCTGGGAAGAACTTTCTCCTCACCTCCAGCCTAAACCTCCCCTGGCACAGCTTGAGACTGTGTCCTCTTGTTCTGGTGCTGCTTGCCTGGGAGAAGAGACCAACCCCCATCTGGCTACAACCTCCATTCAGGTAGATTTAGAGAGCAAGAAGGTCTCCCCTGAGCCTCCTCTTCTCCAGGCTAAGCAACCCCAGCTCCCTCAGCCTGTCCTCACAGGGCTGTGCTCCAGACCCCTCCCCAGCTTTGTTGCCCTTCTCTGGACATGTTCCAGCATCTCAATGTCCTTCTTAAACTGAGGGGCCCAGAACTGGACACAATACTCAAGATGTGGCCTAAGCAGTGCTGAGTACAGAATGACTTCCCTGCTGGGGAGGGGACTGTTGTTTCTTGCTTACACCAGCATGAGGTTTTTATTTTGGCAAGGTCACCTTATGTATCTATGCAGAATGATGTTGTGCTGTCTGAGGTGGTGAAAAGCCTTTCAAAGATTGTAATTACTTAATTCAGGTGCATAATGTGATTCAGAGAGGTAAATATGGAGGCAAATATGAAGCCTCTGTGCTTGGGCTCTCAGGATAAACGATGAGAAGGAAGTTTCCATGGTGGTCCCATTCTCTGTTCTGACTAAGTAGCTGATTTTTCAGTGTCCTTAGTACTTCTGTGGTAGTTTTAGGCTAATACCTCGGGAATTTTCCACAGGTTGAGTAGAAAGTGGTAGAAGGCAAATAAGTTACCACCGGATGCAAAAGAAAAGTAGTGATAAGGTCTGTCTAATCCCATTGGGCTGATAGCTAACATGAAGTTAGTTGTAGATACTAACCTGCTGTCTTTTTGGCTTCTTGGCTCTGCCAGATACTTGCTGGTAGCTTTTGCTTTGCTGTGTTCTTGTTGTGGCTAAGTTTGGATGTGGGGCAGGCTGTGGATGTGGTCTACCTGGACTTCAGCAAGGCCTTAGACACCGTCCCCGCTGCAAACTCTTGGCCAAGCTGTCAGCTGGTGGCTTGGACAGGAGCACTCTCTGCTGGTTTAGGAACTGGCTGGAGGGCTGAGCCCAGAGAGTGGTGGTGAATGGTGCTGCGTCCAGCTGGCAGCCGGGCACCAGTGGTGTCCCCCAAGGATCAGTGCTGGGCCCCATCCTGTTCTATATCATTATTGGTGATCTGGATGAGGGCATTGAGTCCATCATCGGTAAATTTGCAGATGACACCAAGCTGGGGCCAGGGAGGGGATCTGTTCAAGGGTAGGAGAGCTCTGCAGAGGGACCTTGACAGGCTGGACAGGTGGGCAGAGTCCAAGGGCCATCTAAGTGCCAGGTTCTACACATTGGCTACAACAACCCCATGCAGTGCTACAGGCTGGGGTCAGAGTGGCTGGAGAGCAGCCAGGCAGAAAGGGACCTGGGGTTGCTGGTTGACAGCAGCTGAACATGAGCCAGCAGTGTGCCCAGGTGGCAAAGAAGGCCAATGGCATCCTGGCCTGCATCAGGAACAGTGTGGCCAGCAGAAGCAGGGAAATCATTGTGTCCTGTACTCAGCACTGTTTCGGGCACACCTTGAGTCCTGTGTCCGGTTCTGGGCCCCTCAGTTTAGGAAAGATGTTGACTTGCTGGAAGGTGTCCAGAGAAGGGCAACAAAGCTGAGGAGGGGGCTGGAGCACAGCCCTGTGAGGAGGGGCTGAGGGAGCTGGGGTTGCTTAGCCTGGAGAAGAGGAGGCTCAGGGCAGACCTCCTTGCTGTCTACAACTCCCTGAATGGAGGTTGTAGCCAGGTGGGGGTTGGTCTCTTCTCCCAGGCAAGCAGCACTAGAACAAGAGGACACAGTCTCAATCTGAGCCAGGGGAGGTTTAGGCTGGAGGTTAGGAAGAAATTCTTCCCAGCAAGAGAGATTTGCCCTTGGAATGTGCTACCCAGGGTGGTGGTGGAGTCCCCATCCCTGGAGGTGTTTAAGAAGAGCCTGGATGAAGCACTTGGTGCCATGGTCTGGTTGTTAGAGTTGCATGGTCAGTTGGACTTAATGATCTTGGAGGTCTCTTCCAACCTGGTTGATTCTGTGAGTACAGCTGGAGTGTGTCCAAAGAAGAGCAGCAAAGCTGGTGAAGGGCCTTGAACACAAGTCCTGCCATGGACTGGCTGAGGCAACTGGGATTGTCTGGCATTCAAAAGAGGAGGCTGTGTGGAAACCTCATTGCCCTCTACAGCTCCCTTGGAGGCTGGAGCAAGGTAGGGGTCAGTATCTTCTTACAACAAGTGACAGGATAAGGGGAAATGGCCTCAGGCTGTGCCAAGGGAGGCTCAGGTTAGGTATTAGACAAATGTGCCTCTCTCCACACAGATGGTTCCTACATAGCCAGGGAGAAATGAGCAGAGCCTGGGAAACTTGGTGCTGCAATTTCCATGGAAGCCTCATGAATTGAGGGCTGCCAGTCACCAGGAAAGATAAATTAAGTGGGGGTGTGTGGAAAGCACAGTATGAATGCACTCTTCAGACACAACTGAAATGCTCTCAATGTTTCCTGCACCATGTGGCCTGCTCATGCTGCCCAATCTTTCTCTGTCAGCCTATTCTTTCACTTTATGTTTGTTGCTTTAAATTTTATGAGGAAGATGAATTAATAAATAAAGCTGTTAGAAGTGGTTGCAGTAAACTAATGGAGGAAGCATTAAGAATTTCATCTGAGGGACTTGATTGTGCTGTCAGTTCTGTGGAGTGGATTCCTGACAGCTGCAGGATTCCTCTGTGAGCTTTCTGCCTACTTAATAAAACCACTTCATGTTAATGTTGTCCCAGATGAGGGAAGATGTTTTTCTGCATTGAGACTTGAGGCATTGCTTTGTTTATTTGCATTACTGCAGTATCCCATCTCCTATGAGGACAGACTGAGTTGGGGCTCTTCAGTTTGGAGAAGAGAAGGCTCCAAGGAGACCTAATTGTGGCTTTCCAGTATCTGAAGGGAACTACAAGAAAGCTGGGGAGGGACTTCTGAGGGTGTCAGGGTGTGATAGCGCTGGGGGGAATGGAACAAAAGTAGTTCTAGAACTAGAAGTTCTTCCCCCATGAGGGTGGTGAGAGACTGGCACAGGTTGCCCAGGGAGGTGGTGGAAGCCTCATCCCTGGAGGTTTTTGCAGCCAGGCTGGATGTGGCTGTGAGCAACCTGCTGTAGTGTGAGGTGTCCCTGCCCATGGCAGGGGTTGGAACTGGCTGATCCTTGAGGTCCCTTCCAACCCTAAAAACTCTGTGATCATAGAACTGCAGGTTATAGATCAGGACACAGAGGGGATAGAGCCTGAACAGAGAATTTTTCAGTAATATCTGCAAAACCAGATGCATTTGGGGCAAAGCTTCATGCTCTCAGACTGAAGGGAATCCATGAGCACCAGAGCCTTCCAATTTGTTCTGCTTTTAGTGGAGTGTTTTAGGTTGTTTTTTATATGGCAATCTATACCTTGGCAGAAGACAAGTAACTACATCAACTGTACTTATGGCTGCAACATCCTAGGACAACTGCTTCATCTCAAAGCACAATACCCCACCACTTCCAAAACTGGGGTCTGGCCAGGTGCAGAGATTATTTTTCCTGCTGCTCTGACTGCAGAAATCCAGACCCATTTAAGAGCACAGCTGTTTCCAGGAAATCAGCTCCTCTGGACAAAGCCTTGGTGTTGAAAAGCAAGCCCAGCTTTTCCTTTTCTCTTTGGCCTGGGGTTTGTCAGAGGCTAACAGATGTGGTGAGGCTACACTGGGAAGCAACTCAGCTCCAGCTTTTCTGTCCTCTGTGGTCACCAGGGGACAGCCTGACCCCTTTATCAGTACCTCTGAGGTCTACTGAGCTGACACTGACATGAGAAGAGTCATCACTAGATGATCCTTGTGCTCCCTTCCAACCCTGACTGATATAAGATCAGTGAGAACATAGAATGGCTTAGGTTGGAAGTGACCTTAGAGATCTTCTACTCCAACCTCCCCGCCATGGGCAGGGACACCTCTCAGCTAGACTCAGCTGCTCAAGCCCTCATCCAACCTGGCCTTGAACACCCCCAGGGAGGAGGCAGCCACAACCTCCCTGGGCAGCCTATTTCAGAGTCTTACCACCCTCATACTGAAAAACTTTAAGATTCAGTCCAAACCTGCCCTCCTTCAGCTTCTAACCATTCCTCCTTGTTCTGTTGCTAGACACCCTGATGAAAAGTCCCTCTCCAGCCTTCCTGAAGGATCCCTTCAAGTATTGGAAGGCAGCTCTGAGGTCCCCCCCAGAGTCCTGTCTTCTCCAGGCTGAACATCCCCAGCTCCCTCAGCCCATCCTCATAGCAGAGGTTCTCCAGCCCTTGGATCATCTTTGTGGTCTCCTCTGGACTCCCTCCAACAGCTCTGTGTCCTTCTTACACTGGGGGCACCAGAACTGGAGGCAGCATTGGAGGTGAGGTCTCAGCAGAGCAGAGTCAAGGGGCAGAATCCCCTCTCTTGCCCTGCTGCCCACACTCCTCTGCATTTTCTGCACTACAGGGAAGTGGTTAAGATATATCAGACATGTGGCTTGGCTCATTTAATGTGCTCATGCACTGGAATGGAGTGTCAAGGATTTGCTATTAAAATCTATGCACCCATCTGGAGCCAGGCTATCCATCTTCCTGCAACTAAAAAGGGAAAGGCATATAGACTATGGGATCTGCATCTGAGTAATTCCTAAATTTGTGTGTGGTGTAAAAAGACTTTGTGAAAGGAAAAGAAGTGGTTTATAGTCCTCTGGGGAAGGGAAGCTTTCCAAAGTGTGGAAACAGAGCAGTTGCTGTGGCTGAACAGTACTGCGAAGAACAAATTGTTTTAGCTCAGTGAGTGACTTAGATGAGTGGCAAGGAATGACTTAAACTGAGCCAAATATACATTTCAAGTTTTGAAGTGAAAATAGGGAAACATACAGTCCTCCTTTTGGCTAATTTCTCAGTTTCAGCATCAACAAGCTCTTTGTGAATCTGCCTCTCAGGGTATCTGAAAACCAACTCGCTCAGCGCCACAGCTCTGTGCTGGTCTTTCTGGCCCTGTGATGCTTAGATCTGCTCCTGGGAAGGCTCTTGTCAGGACTTTAAAATCAGTCCTGTTCTGCTGCAACCAGAACACAGCATCAACCAGGTTGGAAGAGACCTCCAAGATCATCAAGTCCAACTGATCACCCAACCCTATCTAATCAACCAGACCATGGCACTATTCCAGGCATTGCTTAAACATCTCCAGGCATGCTGACCTTGCCACCTCCCTGGGCAGCACATTCCAATGGCCCATCTCACTTTCTGGGAAGAACTTCTAGCCTAAACCTCCCCTGGCACAGTTTGAGACTGTGTCCTCTTGTTCTGGTGCTGGGTGCCTGGGAGAAGAGGCCAACCCCCACCTGGCTACAACCTCCCTTCAGGGAGTTGTAGAGAGCAATAAGGTCTCCCCGAGCCTTCTCTTCTCCAGGCTAAGCAACCCCAGCTCCCTCAGCCTCTCCTCACAGGGCTGTGCTCCAGACCCCTCCCCAGCCTTGGTGCCTTTCTCTGGACATGTTTCAACATCTCAACATCTTTCTTGAATTGAGGGTCCCTGAAGTGGACACAGCACTCAAGGTGTGACCTCACCAGTTGCTCTGCAGCTCAGAAGGTTGGCATTTCAGTTATGTCTGGGGTTAATGTGGAGCTCATTTACAGATGTATCTGAAGGGGGTTGCAAGAAAGCTGGGGAGGGACTTTTGAGGGAGGGACTTCTGAGGGTGTCAGGGAGTGATAGGACTGGGGGGATGGAATAAAACTAGAAATGGGTAGATTCAGATTGATGTTAGGAAGAAGTTCTTCCCCATGAGGGTGGTGAGAGACTGGCACAGGTTGCCCAGGGAGGTGGTGGAAGCCTCATGCCTGGAGGTGTTTGCAGCCAGGCTGGATGTGGCTGTGAGCAACCTGCTGTAGTGTGAGGTGTCCCTGCCTATGGCAGGGGAGTTGGAAGTGGATGGTCCTTGAGCTCCCTTCCAACTGCAGCGATTCTATGTGCCAGAACTTAAGCAACTGTGAGGAGTGGGAGCTGCCTTTGTTAGCAACATCACAAAGATGGAATCTCTTCAAACCAGCATCACATTCTAGCCTCTTCTGTTTTTTTTTAAACTGGACCTTGCAAGTGGTTTTTAGAATACTCTGAGCAGGGATCTCCTTTGGGAAGGGAGAAATTGTCTTTTCTGGAAGCAATTTGATATGCTTGGTGAGGAGAAGCAGGATGAGACCAGCTGCCTTTTTAGTGATGTTTGGATACTTCAGGGAAAAGCCACGAGAGGACTCAGCTCAAAGCTCCTGCTGCCTCAGGTACCAGCACAAGCATATTCATTAGTGAATTCTTATTGCCAGGCATGAATAAATTAGTAGATATCTGGTGCTTGCAGACAGGCAGAGGAAAAGCTGTCTGGAAGAGCTTGGATTTGAGACAGATTTTTCATCTCTAATAAAAATAGCCCCTTTTTGTTTGAGTGTAGGTTCTTGCATCCTTGGTAGTTCAAATGCAATCATGGCCTGGATCAATGCAATCTCATCTCAAGCAGGGAGCTGTGATAAATCTGCTCAAATCTCCTTCTGTCAGACCACTCTGTGCTGACAGAGGTGATAATGAATGCTTAGGTATGAACACAGTTGTTCTGTTTTCTGGCAACAGACTACATAGAGGCTGGAGTGTTTCATTGATTTAATGCAATATCACTTTAAGGTGGTTGTGCTTTTCATCAAAGCATTACATGCATTTAATGGTAGGTCTGTTTCTCTCTGAAGCAGAGAGGGCCATATGGAATTTCAGCAGATCAAGGGAGGTTCTCCTCCCCTCTACTCAGTCCTGGTGAGTCCTCAACTTGAGTACTCTGTTCAGTTTTGGGCTCCCCAGTTCAAGAGGGACAGGGATCTGCTGGAGAGGCTCCAGCAGAGGGCTACAAGGATGATTAGGGGACTGGAACATGTGCTTTATGAGGAGAGGCTGAGGCACCTGGGGCTTTTTAGTCTGGAGAAGAGAAGACTGAGAGGGGATTTAATGTCTATCAATATCTGAGGGCTGGGGGTCAGGAGGGAGGGGACAGGCTCTGCTCACTTGCTCCCTGGGATAGGACAAGGAGCAATGGATGTAAGCTGCAGCACAGGAGGTTCCACCTCAACTCAAGGGGGAACTTCTTTACTGTAAGGGTCACAGAGCACTGGAACAAGCTGCCCAGAGAGGTTGTGGAGTCTCCTTCTCTGGAGACTTTCAATGCCCTTCTTGGATGTATTCCTGTGTGACCTGAGCTAGATTGCATGGTCCTGCTCTGGCAGGGGGTTGGACTTGATGATCTCTTTGGGTGCCTTCCAACCCCTGACATCCTGTGAGCCTGTGAATTGAGGCCCAATTGCCATTTTCTACACTGAAGCCAACTAAATAAGTCTTCTTTCCCCCCAGCTCCCTCTGCTCACCCACACACCTGAAGTGGTTTCTAAGCGTGCTGCTGCCAAGGCTAAGGCACGGCTCAGCGTTGCAGTGCCGCTGCCTGAATCACGCTGCAGCATTGCAGTTGTCATAGAGACCTTCTTCTCTTTCTTTTTTTTTTTTTTTTTTTTTTTTTGAGGCCAAAGGGACAGTTTTGATAATCTCCTCAGACCTGTTGTAAAACACACAGCTGCTTGCCAGTCAGTAAATAGCTTTGCCAAATTGGAGTGCAGCCTTGCTCTCCTTCTCCTGTGACACTGAAGCACATCTCACTGAAACACATCTCACTGAAGTTTGAGTGATGCTGGAAGAGAAGAGCCCAAAGGAGGCATTTACTTGATTAGTACCTGTGCCGTTGGCACTTTTTTGGGGGGTGTTTTGCTTTTCTGCTGAGTGAAAGCCAGGTGAAAGCTTAGTCCCCTAGATCATGCTGTGATTGTAATACTGGTGACTTCCAAGAGTCACTATTAGAGTATGCTGTCTTAGAAGGTAAGTGGCACAGTAAGGTCAGAACTTCTATTTTGTAATCATAGAGTTGTTAGGATTGGAAGGGACCTCAAGGATCATCCAGTTCCAAACCCCCTGCCATGGGCAGTGACACCTCACACTACAGCAGGTTGCTCACAGCCACATTCAGCCTGGCCTTGAAAACCTCCAGGGATGAGGCTTCCACCACCTCCTTGGGCAGCCTGTGCCAGTCTCTCACCACCAGATGAAGAATGGACCGTTGTGTAGAGTCAGAAGTCTTTGGCAGATAAGCACTGGGGGATTTAGCTGTAACAGTCTGATGCTACTGCCCCTGGTTGCTTGCCGCCTCCTTCTGTCTGCCCCTTCATCACCTGAGAGGTGAGCCTGCATCTCACCCAAGCCAGGCCAGAGCCTGCCACAGCTGCTGCCAGGGAGTGTGGCCTTGTGCCAGGGCACGGGCCTGTGAACTGCCACAGTGGTGGTAGCCCTTCTGCTACCTGCTATAGTAGAACCAACAGCAGGGAGGGGGTTTACCATTTTAAGTTGTCAAGCTGACATGCATCAGAGCTCAAGAGAGAGTGCCAGGCACTCTGAGTAACTTCCAGCCAAGTATTAAGTCTTCTCTGTCCCAGTATATGCAAATCTGTGAGAAATGGATTGTTACAGCTCCTAGCTCTGCTGATGAAGCAGTTCCAGTTATAAAATGCCTGGATTTTACACACAGGAGTTTCCAGTGGCCACTTCATCACTAGATACTGGAACGGGCACAAAGCCTCTGCTGCAGTCTCCCTGTCTGCTGCTGTAGAACTTGGACCAAGGTGAACTGTTTGATCAAAGCCATGAGAATGTGTGTGAATCATAGAATCAATAAGGTTGGAATCAACCTCAGAGATCAAGTCCAACTTGTCACCCAGCACCTCATGACTAACTAAACCATGGCTCCAAGTGCCACATCCAAGCCTTTTGTGAACACCTCCAGGGATGGTGACTCCACCACCTCCCTGGGCAGCACATTCCAATGGCCAATCTCTCTTGCTGGGAAGAAGTTTCTCCTCGCCTCCAGCCTAAACCTCCTCTGGCACAGCTTGAGACTGTGTCCTCTTGTTCTGGTGCTGGTTGCCTAGGAAAAGAGACCAGCCCCTACCTGGCTACAACCTCCCTTCAGGGGAGAGCAACAAGGTCTCCCCTGAGCCTCCTCTTCTCCAGGCTAAGCAACCCCAGCTCCCTCAGCCTGTCCTCACAGGGCTGTGCTTCAGACCCCTCCCCAGCTTTGTTGTCCTTCTCTGGACACGTTCAAGAGTCTCAATGCCCTCTTTAAACTGAAGGAGCCCAGAAGTGGGCACAGGACTCAAGGTGGCCTAACCAGTGCTGAGCACAGGGCAGAATGACCTCCCTGCTCCTGCTGGCCACACTATCCCTGATGCAGGCCAGGATGCCATTGGCCTTCTTGGCCACCTGGGCACACTGCTGGTTCATGTTCAGCTGCTGTCAACCAGTACCCCCAGGTCCCTTTCTGCCTGGCTGCTCTCCAGCCACTCTGACCCCAGCTGATGTTGTTACGGGAGTCAGGTTTAAAATAAGGTCAATGTTACTCTCGCTGTAGAAAATGGTTGGTAGCAGAAGGAGGTCAGTGCCAACAGCAGTTAGAGAGCACCTCCTCAAGATAGTAATTATCTTTCAGTGATGGTTTCTATAAATGGTACTGCTCTGGAAGCTGGTGGCATGTTTTTTAAACCATGTAAGTGTACACAGTATAGAAAAGAACAAAGCCACCTTCCTGTGCTTTGAAAGTGGTCTGGCATTGCAAATAGTGTCCAGCATCTGTCCAACCTTGAGAGATGCTGCTTGCTGTCACCAAGCAGTTCAAGGATTGCTTGGTGGTTACAGCAACCACCTTCCCTGGCCTTTTTATTTGAGGAACAGTTGTGTCCTCAAGTTTATTTAATCCCTGTCTCTCCCAAAATTGAGATGGATATGCCTTGCTTTCAAAGGGACGTTTCTGTAATCAAGAAAATGATAATGTGATTTTTCATCCTAGCCCTGGGAAGATGTGTGCACTGCCCCAACAGGAAGCTGAAGAGCTGAAGTGCAATGAAGGAGCTGGAAAGAGAGGTTGAGAGTGCAAATCTCATGTACTGGTTCTGTTGTAGAAGGAAACACCACATGTTTAAAGCATGTGGCATGAACAGAGAGGCAGTGATCATGGTGATTGCCTCTTGACTTGCCTGCTCTGCCTCCTGGTAGCTTTCCAGGCGATTAATGGGAGTTCAGGAAGAAGTTCTTCAGCATGAGGGTAGTGGGACTCTGGAATAGGCTGCCCAGGGAGGTTGTGGCTGCCTCTTCCCTGAGGGTGTTCAAGGCGAAGCTAGATGAATTCTTGAGCAGCTGAGTCTAGTTGAGAGGTGTCCCTGCCTATGGCAGGGAGGTTGGAGTAGATGATCTTGGCCATTGGAATGTGCTGCCCAGGGAGGTGCTGGAGTCACCATCACTGGAGGTGTTCAAGAAGGGATTGGATGAGGCACTTGAAGCCATGATTTACTTAATAAGATGGTGTTGGGTGACAGGTTGGATGTGATGATCTCAAAGGTCTTTTCCAACCTGGTCTGGTCTATCTCTGAGGTCCCTTCCAACCTAAGCCATTCTATGATTAGGTGCAGAGTACTCAGTACAGCTGGCTTATTTCTACTCAAATGCCTAAGAAAAGTAGGCAGCCTGCTCTTCAGAACTCTGTTCTTCTAGGTAGGATTGGTAACTGTCAAGTACTTCAGAGATGCAGGGGAAAGCTGTGGTGCATCGGAAGGCATATGTTAGATGGAGAACTGTCAGTGGTGCCGGTGCTCCCGACAGATCTGCTACCTGTGGGCTTTTGGAAGCTGGTAACCATGTCAGTGCCTTGAGAAAATCATTCTGTTGTTAGCAGAACTGACCTAAATACTCCTGAGGAGTAGTGCACTGTGACAGTTTTGCCCTGTTGGCAAAACTCTGAATCAAGGGTTTTGTTTGATTTCTTTGCATCAGCTCACCAGGAATGAACTTATCAATAGCAGGAGCTTTGGAGATATGAATTATTCATAACAAGTGTTCCAAAGGTCTAAAAAGCAATTTTCTTCTGGGGGTGTGTGCCTGGCCACGTGGGTGACTTGGTATTCTCTCTGCCCTGATTGTGTTAGCATTTTAATTGCTTAGTCCAACGAATGCTAATTCGGGTTCTCAGTGAGGCCTCAGTGGTAGTGCTAAGTCCATTCTCACTGAGCATTCGTGCCTGCAGGGCTTAGTTTATGTGAGAGCTTGTGAATAAAGAGGTATGAGCCTGCCTGGCTTTGTCATCTGGGCTGCTAACTGATAGACATTCATAGCATCATAGAGTGTTTGTGTTGGAAGGGACTTCCAAAGGCCATCAAGTCCAACCCCTCCCTCAGTCAGCAGTAACATCCTCACTAGATAAGGCTGCTCAGAGCCCTGTGGAACCTGACCTTGACTATCTCTGTGGTGCTGTTAGATATGAATGCACTGAGGCAAAGTAATTCAGGTTCTGAAGTAATTAGGCACTGAAGATGGACAGTGCTTGGTTGCTCCCTTCTGGTCTGATCATTGAGAAATACTCTTCATAGAATCACACAAGTTGGAAAAGACCTCAGAGATCATCAAGTCCTACCTATTACCTAATACCTAACACCTCCTGACAACTAAACCATGGCTCCAAGTGCCACATCCACTCATTTTTTTTAACACCTCCAGTGATGGTGACTCCACCACCTCCCTGGGCAGCACATTCCAATGGCCAATTACTCTTTCTGGGAAGAACTTTCTTCTCACCTCCAGCCTAAACCTCCCTTGCCACAGCTTGAGACTGTGTCCTCTTGTTCTGGTGCTGCTTGCCTGGGAGAAGAGACCAACCCCCACCTGGCTACAACCTCCTTTCAGGTAGTTGTAGAGAGCAAGGAGGTCTCCCCTGAGCCTCCTCTTCTCCAGGCTAAACAACCCCAGCTCCCTCAGCCTCTCCTCACAGGGCTTATGCTCGAGGCCTTCATGGAGAAAGACCTGCTAGTCCTAGTGGACAGCAAGCTCTCCGTGGGACAGAAATGTGCCCTTGTGGCCAAAAGGGCAAGTGATATCCTGGGGTGCATCAAGAAAAGTGGCCAGCAGGGCTAGGGAGGTTCTTGTCCCACTCTGCCCTGCTGAGACCACTGCTGGAATACGGTGTCCAGTTTGGGGCTTCCCAGTTCAAGAGAGGCAGAGACCTGCTGGAGAGAGTCCAATGGAGAGCCACGAGGATGTTTAGGGGACTTGAGCATCTCTGCTGTGAAGAGAGACTGAGAGCCCTGGGGCTGTTTAGTCTGGAGAAGACTGAGAGGGGATCTGGTCAGTGTCTATCAATAGCTGAGGGGTGGGGGTCAAGTGGGTGGGGGCCAAGCTCTTTTCAGTGGTGCACAGCAATAAGACAAGGAACAATGGATACAAACTTGAACATGGAGAGTTTCACAGTGAGGATGACAGAGCCCTGGAGCAGGCTGCCCAGAGAGGTTGTGGAGTCTCCTTCTGTGGAGACTTTCCAACCCCACTTGGATGCATTCCTGTGCAGATTACCTTCTGTTATCCTGCTTTTGGCAATGGGGTTGGACTGGATGTTCTCTGGAGGTCCCTTCCAACCTCTGACAGTTTGTGATTCTGTGAAATGGCAAAGTTGAATATTTTCTGTTAACTTGTCAGTGAGCATTTAAAGTAAGTTCAGAATGAGTGCAGGAAGGGGAGCCATGGTTCAGAACTTGGAGCCAAAAAGCTGTTCCTGGATGCCTGCAGAGGAAGCAGAAACACTATTGAAGATAGCAAAGACAACCTAATGTGGAGATGATCAGAGCTAAACAATGCAAATTCTCTCATGAAATGTTTCCTTCAGTTGGAGGGCAGGTATCAAATTTCAATAAGCTTGTTCTTTTTCTCTCAGTCAACAGAGCATACATTATGAATGTATATGAAGGTATGAACTGAGCTGGGCTACTCCCCCCACCCCCTCCCTTAAAAGCAAACCCCTTCAAATCTAATAAATAGCAACTGTGCTTCTCTTTAACCACTGTAGAGCTCTAGAACACGCTGGAAGCAACACTAATATCTGAGGTAAAACCTTGCTTTTATTAAATTGGTGCTAACTAACACCAGTGTTAATTAGCTTCAGTGGTATCAGGGAATTTGGTGGTGCCCAGTAATAGGACAAGGAGCAACAGATGTAAGCTGGAACCCAGGAAGTTCCACCTCAACATGAGGAAAAACTTCTGTACAGTGAGGGTGACAGAGCCCTGGAGCAGGCTGCCCAGAGAGGTTGTGGAGTCTTCTTCTCTGGACACTTTCCAAACCTGCTTGGATGCATTCCTGCATGACCTGCCCTAGGTGATCTTGCTCTGGCAAGAGGCTTGGACTGGATGATCTCTGGAGGTTCCTTCCAGCCCCTAACATTCTATGGTTCTGTAAGTGTTTGGCATCAGAACCCAGTCCCCTATCCCTGGTGTAACTGGCCTAAGTTTTCTGTAACTCAAGATTTAATGAGTTGTTTCCTAGGGGGAGTCACTGAAGGAACAGAGGAAAGCAGGGGGCGGAAAAAGTGTACATTCAATCTAGAAAGCTTTTTCTCTGCCCACACCATGTACAAGGTTTACACTGCTGACACTGTAAATGTCCAAGGACACCCACAGTGCTTCACCCTTGGAGAAAATGTCAGCTCTGAACCTTCACACATGACCAAGTTCTAGTGCTTGGAAGAGCCTTTTTACAGGATGTGCACTTGGGTATTAGTTTTGTTTGGGTTGGTATTGTGCATTTTATACAATGAAGTGTGTGCCTGGGAAATGCATAGTCACAGAAACCACAGAAACATTCAGGCTGGAAAAGACCCTCAGAATCACCAAGTCCAACCCAGAGCCCTACTCTGCAAGGCTCACCCCTAAACCATAGCTCCAAGCACCACATCCAAACCACCTTGAAACACATCCAGGCTTGGGGACTCCACCACCTCCCTGGGCAGCACATTCCAATCCCTGCCCACTCTGCTTGAAAAAATGCTTCCTACTGTCCAGTCTAAACCTACTGCTAATCCCACTGCTCCAAGAGGAAGTTAGAGATCTACTGAGCCGCTTGGCCCCCCACAAGTCCATGGGACCGGATGGGATCCATCCTAGGGTGCTGAGATTGCTGACAGATGAGCTGGCCAGGCCGCTCTCCATCATTTTTCAGCAGTCCTGGCTCACTGGAGAGGTCCCAGAAGACTGGAAGCTGGCCAACGTGGTGCCCATCCACAAGAAGGGCCGGTTGGATGAGCCAGGCAATTATAGGCCTGTCAGCCTGACCTCAGTGCCAGGCAAGATTATGGAACGGGTCATCTCGAGTGCGATCACACAGCACTTACAGGATGACCAGGGGCTCAGGCCTAGCCAGCATGGATTTAGGAGGGGCAGGTCCTGCCTGACCAACCTGATCTCCTTCTATGATCAGGTGACCCGCCTGGTGGATGTGGGGAGGCCTGTGGATGTGGTCTACCTGGACCTCAGCAAGGCCTTTGACACCGTCCCCCACAGCAAACTCCTGGCCAAGCTGGCAGCCCATGGCTTGGACAGCAGCACACTGCGTTGGGTTAGAACTGGCTGGAGGGCCGAGCCCAGAGAGTAATGGTGAATGGCACCACATCCAGCTGGCGGCCTGTCACTAGTGGTGTGCCCCAGGGATCAGTACTGGGCCCCATGCTCTTCAACATCTTTATTGATGATCTGGATGAGGGCATTGAGTCCATCATCAGTAAATTTGCAGATGACACCAAACTGGGGGCAGCAGTTGATTTGCTGGAGGGCAGAGAGGCTTTGCAGAGGGACCTCGACAGGCTGGACAGATGGGCAGAGTCCAATGGCATGAGATTTAACACATCCAAGTGCCGGATTCTGCACATTGGCCACAACAACCCCAGGCAGTGCTACAGGCTGGGGTCAGAGTGGCTGGAGAGCGGCCAGGCAGAGAGGGACCTGGGGGTACTGGTTGATGGGAAGCTGAACATGAGCCTGCAGTGTGCCCAGGCAGCCAAGAAGGCCAATGGCATCCTGGCTTGCATCAGGAACAGTGTGGCCAGCAGGAGCAGGGAGGTCATTGTGCCCCTGTACACTGCACTGGTTAGGCCACACCTTGAGTCCTGTGTCCAGTTCTGGGCCCCTCAGTTTAGGAAGGATGTTGACTTGCTGGAAGGTGTCCAGAGAAAGGCAACAAAGCTGGGGAGGGGTTTGGAACACAAGCCCTATGAGGAAAGGCTGAGGGAGCTGGGGTTGCTTAGCCTGGAGAAGAGGAGACTGAGGGGTGACCTTATTGCTCTCTACAACTACCTGAAGGGAGGTTGTAGCCAGGCAGAGGTTGGCCTCTTCTCCCAGGCATCCAGCACCAGAACAAGAGGACACAGTCTCAGGCTGCGCCAGGGCAGGTTTAGGCTGGATGTTAGGAAGAAGTTCTACATGGAGAGAGTGATTGGCCATTGGAATCGGCTACCCGTGGAGGTGGTGGAGTCACCTTCACTGGAGGTGTTCAGGAGAAGACTTGATGGGGTGCTTGGCTGTATGGTCTAGTTGTTGGGTGGGTTGGATTGTTTGATGGGTTGGACGTGATGATCTTGAAGGTCTCTTCCAACCTGGTGTATTGTATTGTACTCTGCTGCAGCTTGAGGCCATTCCTTCTTGTTCTATCACCAATTACCTGGGAGAAGAGACCAGCAGCAGCCTCTCTACATGGTCCTTTCATGTAGTTGTAGAGAGCAATGAGGTCTCCCCCAGCCTCATCTGTTTCACACTAACCATCCCCAGCTCCTTCAGTTGCCCTTAATCAGTTTTATTCTCCAGGCCCTTCCCCAGCTTCCTTGCCCTCCTTTGTACTGCTCCAGCCCCTCCACATCTCTCTTGTATTGAGGTGACCAAAACTGGACACAGCACTCGAGGTGTGGCCTGAGCAGAGTTTAGTGCCAGGGGACAATCCCCTCCCTGCTCCTGCTGGGCACAGCATTTCTAATCCCAGCCAGGAAGCCATTGGCTTTCTTGGCCACCTGGGTACGCTGCCGGCTCCTATTCAGCTGCTTGTCCATTAGAACCACCCCCCAGGTCCCTTTCTGCCTGCAGCTTTCCAGCCACACTGTAGCATTGCTTGGGGTGGTTGTGGCCCAAGAGCAGGACCTGGCCTTTGGGCTTGTGGAAGCTCATCAGCAGTCTGTGTATGGCTTGTCTGGTCAAGTTTCATTAAAAAAAGTTAGAAGTGGTAGTGAAATTGGGAAGTGATTAACAAATCCTTCACAGATCTCATTAGAAGCTGAGAGAAAATTGGAATATGGAGGCCTGAGGCAGATGCAGTAAAAGATTTAGATACTTAGTTTTAAATATGGGCACATTAGCATGTGGAAACCATTACTTTTAAATTGGAAATTTATGATAATTTGGCTAATTCCCTTTCCTTTTTTTTTTTTTTCCTCCCCACAAAAACAGTATGAGAGAGATCTTTGGCTCAAGGCAGGCAAGACTTCAACTGCTGGGTCATGGCAGGCATATCAGTCACTGCAAATAGGGAACACTCCAGTTTTTAAAGAAAGCTTTTGTATGGATTTAGGTTAGCAAATGCAACATCCCTTTCATAGAATCACAGAATTGTCAGGGTTGGAAGGGACCTCAAGGATCAGCCAGTTCCAACCCCACTGCCATGGGCAGGGACACTTCATACCACAGCAGGTTGCTCACAGCCGCATCCAGCCTGGCTGCAAACACCTCCAGGCAGGAGGCTTCCACCACCTCCCTGGGCAACCTGTGCCAGGCTCTCACCACCTTCACGGGGAAGAACTTCTTCCTAACATCCAATCTCAATCTACCCATTTCTAGTTTTGCTCCATTCCCCCCAGTCCTATCACTCCCTGACACCCTCAAAAGTCCCTCCCCACCTTTCTTGGAGCCCCTTTCAGATACTGGAAGGCCATAATTAGGTCTCCTTTGAGCCTTCTCTTCTGCAGGCTGAACAGCCCCAACACTCTGTCTGTCTTCACAGCAGAGCAGCTCCAGCCTTCTGCTCATCCTTGTGACCCTTCTCTGGACACACTCCAGCACCTCCAGATCCTTCCTGTAATAGGGGCTCTAGAACTGGACACAGTGCTCCAGGTGGGGTCTCTCAGTAGAGAGGGAGAATCACCTCCCTTGACCTGATGGCTATGCTTCTCTTGATGCAGCCCAGGATGTGATTTGCATTCTGGACTGAAGCATTTTTCTTCTATCTCTGAGCAAGATTAGAGTGACATAAACATGAAAAAACAAAAAGCACCTTAGGAAGATGTTAACAGACAAATAAAAAGAGAACTTGAAGAGTTAAAGCTTTAAACAGCTAAGAACAGGCTGAGTGTGAGACGTGCCCAACAACCTTTATTGTACCTGGCAGTGACCAATTCTGCTTAAGTCTCACAGAATGGAGGCCAGGAAAAAAGTGACAGACTGTGAGCTTTCTCCTATGATAAGTGTCTTACTTGCAAAGGTCTAGAAATCTGGATGTGTGGAAGGTGTCCAGAGAAGGGCCACGAGGATGAGCAGAGGGCTGGAGCTGCTCTCCTATGAGGACAGACTGAGGGAGTTGGGGCTGTTCAGTCTGGAGAAGAGAAGGCTCCAAGGAGACCTTATTCTGGCCTTCCAGTATCTGAAAGGGGCTACAGGAAAGCTGGGGAGGGACTTCTGAGGATGTCAGGGAGTGACAGGACTGGGGGGAATGGAGCAAAACTAGAAATGGGTAGATTCAGGTTGGATGTCAGGAAGAAGTTCTTCCCCATGAGGGTGGTGAGAGACTGGCACAGGTTGCCCAGGGAGGTGGTGGAAGCCTCATCCCTGGAGGTTTTGAAGGCCAGACTGGATGTGGCTGTGAGCAAGCTGACGTAGAGAGAGGCATCCCTGCCCATGGCAGGGGGTTGAAACTGGCTGATCCTTGAGGTCCCTTCCAACCTTGACAAATCTATGATTCTAAATACAAAAGAGTCACTGAAAGGTTCCAATTTAACTTTAAAATACTAGCCTATAGCTCTCTCTGGTACCAGGCAGCCAGATTTCAGTGCAAGGAGATTTTTGACTGCACAGCTATAAAACCTATGAAAAGAAATTGCACAATATAAATCCCAAGAGAACTATGACTGTGCCAGGGCAAACAAGCCACTGCAAGAAAGAAATGCCTGAGAGTTGGAACAGAAATTTACTGCCCAAAGTAAGTCAGTTTGACAGCGTGAGTATGTTGCAAGCCAAAAAGAGGGAAGGAGATGAAGCTGATGGAGCAGGTCCAGAGGAGGGCCATGAAAATGATTAGGGGTTGGAACACTTCTGCTACAAAGGCTGAGGAAGCTAGGGGTGTTCAGCCTGGGCAAGAGAAAGCTCTGGAGAGACCTATTAGCACCCTGCCAGTACCTAAAGGGGTCTTCAAGAAGGATGGAGAGAGACTGTTTACAAAGGCCTGCAGTGACAGGACAAAGGGGAATGGCTTCAAACTAGAGAAGAGCTGATTTAGGTTGAATTTAGGAACAAATTCTGTACCATGAGGGTAGTGGAACACTGGAACAAGTTGCCTGGGGAGGTGGTTGAGGCCCCATCCCTGGAGGTATTCAAGGTGCGGCTGGGGAGGGCACTGGGCAACCTGATCTAGCTGAGGATGTCCCTGCTGACTGCAGGGGGCTTGGACTGGATGACCTTTGGAGGTCCCTTCCAACCCAGACTGTTCCATGATTCTATGCTCAGCATAAAGGAAGGTCCAAGAGGGAAGTCAAGTCACACAACTCTTTTCTCAGTCAGAAATCCCTAGCTTTTCCCACACAAACCTTCTAAAATAGAGGAAGTGCAAGAAGAGTGGTGTTAAGACTGCAATTCATAGTTGCAGGTTTGATCCACTGACTGAAATATCCTGCTCAAGAGGCAAGAGAGGTCTGCCAGATGGCAGCAGTGATGTTAGTGTCGTTTGGTATTGCCATCTTTTAGGAAGCTTGCTTTGATGTTTGTTCCAAAATGCAACCAAACCAGGTTGGACTTGATGATCTCAAAGGTCTTTTCCAACCTGGTCTGGTCTATTCTGTATTCTATTCTATTCTATGTTCTGTTCTATTCTATTCTATCCAGAATACGCAGTCTCAAGCTGTGCCAGGAGAAGTTTAGACTTGAGGTGAAAGTTCTTCAGAGAGAAAGAGATTGGCCATTGGAATGTGCCACCCAGGAAGGTGGTGGAGTCCCCCTCCTTGGTGGTTCAAAAAGGGATTGGATGTGGCACTTGGAGCCATGGGTTAGTTAGTCAGGAGGTGTTGGGTGACAGGTTGGACTTGATGATCTCTGAGGTCTTTTCCAACCTGGCTGATTCTACGATTCTATGACAGGCAGACATGCAAATGTTCAGATTGTTCTGGCAAAGAAGGGGAGGCCTCTAGGCAACATCTTCCACACCCAGCCTGGTTTGTTGTAAGGCTTCAGGATGTGCTTGGTCAAAATGATTGTTTCTAGGGTCTGACATACTTCATATCAATCTGTTGTGGCTGCCTCCTCCTGGGGATGTTTGAGGTCAGGCTGGATGAGGCCTTGATCAACCTTGTCTAGTGCAAGGTGTCACTGCCCATGGTGGGGAGGTTGGAGTAGATCTCTGAGATTGCTTCCAACCTAAGCCATTCTCTGACCCATCACTATTATAACTTCCCTGTAACCAGGGAAGATCCTCCTAGACTTTAGAAGCAGAGGTGTGGCTGGAAGGTAGTCATTGTCCCTGGAGATGTTCAAAAACCATGTAGACATGGCACACTGGAACATGGTGAAATGGGCATGGCGGTGTTAGGTCAATGCTTGGGCTTGGTGGTCTTGCAGGTCTTTTGCAACTGAAACAATTCTATGATTCTGTGACTGAAATATACTGCTCATAGAGAAGATCTTAAATTATCAAAACCATTACAGACTGCTCAAGCAATTCTTAATGTAACGAATCACAGAATCCCAGAAACATTCAGGTTGGAAAAGACCTTCAGGATCACCAAGTCCAACCCAGGACCCTGTTCTACAAGGCTCACCCCTAAACCATAGCCCCAAGCACCACATCCAAACCACCTTGAAACACATCCAGGCTTGGGGACTCCACCACCTCCCTGACCACTCTTGCTGGGAAAAATGTTTCCTAATGTCCAGTCTCAACCTACCCAGTCACAGCCTGAGGCCATTCCCTCTTGTTCTGTCACTAATTACCTGGGAGAAGAGACCAGCAGCAGCCTCTCCACAACCTCCTTTCGGGTAATATGTAGAGAGCAATGAGGTCTTTCTTCAGCCTCCTCTTTTCCAAACTAACCAACTTCTTCAGTTGCTCTTCATCAGATTTATTCTCCAGGCCCTTCCCCAGCTGTGTTGCCTTCCTCTGCACTGCTCCAGTACCTTGTGCTTGATGCCTGAAGGGTTTTTTTTTTTATCCCCAAACCTTTGGTATTTATTGTTTTTCCTCTGTTCTCCCATCTTGACCAAACAGCAAGCACACCTCATTTGTTCCAGACAGGTAGCTGAATGTGAAACCTAATAACTCCAGTCAGCAAAGCTGGCAGCGTAATTATGGCTTGATACACATGTGGTAAGGAAACTCAAGTGCATCTGAAGAAGTCAGGCTGCTGCAGTTAATCTACCATGTATGCTGACTAATTTCATTGCAGAACAGAGAGGAGAATGAACATCTTGCACTGGGACCCGAAATGAGAGGATCTTTGCCAAAATGGTTGATCTCACTGGCAGCGTAAAGGGTGAGCTGAGAAAGTAGGTTGGCTTTTTGCACAAGCCTGACTTAGGAGGAATGCTGACTGGATTCTTTTTTTTTTTTTGTAGAGAAAACTAATTGGTGATCATGCCCTGGCAGTGGATTTAACAGGATAAATCAGAGAAGAAATGGAAGTTTTCATTGTATGTGGCCCAAGACTTGGCTCTGTGACAGTGGCTCAGTTTTAAAGCATGTATCACTCCAAAGAGATTTATGATCTCAAGACTGCACCTTGAATACACTGTGTTCAGTTTTGGGCCCCACACTACAAGAAGGACATTTTGGTGCTGGAGTGGGTCCAAAGAAGGGAAACAAAGTTGGCAAAGGCTCTGCAGAAGAGCTGCTATGAGGAGAGTCTGAAGGAACTGGGGTTGGAGAAAAGGAGGCAGAGGGGAGACCTTACTGCTCTCTGCAACTACCTGGTAGGAGGCTGGAATGAGGTAGGGGTTGGTCTTTTCTCCCTAGTAGCAAGTGAGAGGAAGAGAGGAAATGGTCTTAAGTTGTGACAGGAGAGGTTTAGGTTGGACATTAGGAACAGCTTCTTAACTGAAAGGGTTCTCAAAGACTGGAATAGGCTCCCCAGGGAGGTGGTTGAATCATCATCCCTGGAGTATTGGTTGAATCATCATCCCTGAAGGCATTTAAAAGATATGTGGATGTGGTGCTGAGGGACATGGTTTAGCACCAGATGTGCAGTGCTAGGTTAATGGCTGGACTCAATGAGCTTAGGGGTCTTTCCCAGCCTAAACAATGCAATAATTTCTAGGTACAACAGGTTATTAATTCTTATAACCTTTGGAATGAGCATAAATGAGTGACAGCAGGGAAACAAACTTGATAGTAAGGAGTTTCAGTTAAGCCAGTACAGCTTTATTTAAGCTCCTGTGCCTAATTTTCCTTTGTGACTTGCTGTGGACTTAGTTAAAACAATAAATAGGAATAGAAGTTGTACTCTGCCATTCATTTGAATCAGAAAACGCCTGGGGGACAGTAGGCAGAGAAAGATCTTTGGGTCATCTGTACTACTGCAAGTACTGCCTCATGACACCCCTTGCATGTGTGTCTTAAAATACTTGTCAGCAGTAAGGCAAATTATTAAATAAGGGTTTTTTTGCAACCTAGTCTTTCTGATAGTTGGCTCTCTAGTTTGCAGGGTGAGCTCATTTATATCCGGTGTGTTTGGGACCTTTCCATAAGCCTCTTTGCCTCTGGGGCAATATTCTTGTGTAGCTTGTAGAACGCTTCTCCCTGAGGTTGTTTTCTCCCTTTCTGGACAAGCAGCACATCTGCTGTCAGTGCTGCTTCTGATGGGGGAAACAGGATTCTCTGCCCTGTGTTAGGCAGTGGTATGCCCTTTCTCAGTTGCAGTAGCACTTCTAATTACACTCTCCTTCCCTGGAACCTAAAAGCCATTCTTATCTGCTAGCCTTTGTGAATCTGTTGTTGTTGGCTGGTATTGAAGTGAGGTAAGGTGTCAACTAGCTGATAGCGACTGAGCTAGACTGGAAAGTGTTCACTAAAGCCACCTTGGTTAGCATCTACAAGAAAGCTGTAAGTTCTAGCAGAGGAATGGTGATGTGTCTACTTGGAGTAGACTGGGAGAGACCTTAAACCAACACAATATAGGTTAGGAGACAGATGTGTACACGTGTGGGCAATCCTATGCAGTGCTACAGGCTGGGGTCAGAGTGACTGGAGAGCAGCCAGGCAGAAAGGGTCCTAGTTGACAGCAGGTGAACATGAGCCAGCAGTGTGCCCAGGTGGCCAAGAAGGCCAATGGCATCCTGGCCTGCATCAGGAACAGTGTGGCCAGCAGGAGCAGGGAAGTTATTCTGCCCTATCCTCAGCACTGGTTAGGCCACACCTTGAGTCCTGTGTCCAGTTCTGGGCCCCTCAGTGTAGTAAGGATGTTGAGTTACTGGAATGTGTCCAGAGAAGGGCAACAAAGCTGGGGAGGGGTTTGGAGCACAGCCCTGTGAGGAGAGGCTGAGGGAGCTGGGATTGCTTAGCCTGGAGAAGGCTCAGGGGAGACCTTCTTGCTCTCTACAACTACCTGAAGGGAGGTTATAGGCAGGTGGGGGTTGGTCTCTTCTCCCAGGCAACCAGCACCTGAACAAGAGGACACAGTCTCAAGCTGTGCCAGTGGAAGTTTAGGCTGGATGTGAGGAAGAAATTCTTCCCAGGAGGAGTAATTGGCCATTGGGATGTGCTGCCCAGGGAGGTGGTGGAGTCACCATCACTGGAGGTGTTTAAGAAGAGCCTGGATGAGGCGCTTGGTGCCGTGGTTTAGTTGATTCGATGGTTTGGGTGATAGGTTGAACTTGATGATCTCAAAGGTCTTTTCCCACCTGGTTACTTCTGTATTCTCTTCTGTGTGACTGTTTTACCTGAGTTTGTCCTTTTCACCCCGTTCTGCAGCTGGGCTTGCACAAAACGGAACCGGTTAGCAAGCCCCGGAGCAAGCAGCGCAGTTATACTTAGCTCATCTGCTTTCTCCTGACTGCCTACACTGCTGAGTCATATGAAGATTTTGTTGGAGTGGGTCACATCTTGGAAAAGAAAACTGGGTTTGTGCTGATTTTTTTTTTTTTTCTATCCTAAAAGATCTGTGAACTAAACCAAATATTGATAACTGTGAACTGGTTGAGGGTGGATATTTTGTATTTGAAAGGGGGAGGGATACATTCACTTTGCCTTTCAGTGGTGTAATTGTCACAACCCCAAGCAACGCTGCAGGCTTGGGGCAGTGTGGCTGGGAAGCTGCTAGAAGAAAGGGACCTGGGGGTTCTAATGGACAAGCAGCTAAATAGGAACCAACAGTGTGCCCAGATGGCCAAGAAAGCCAAAGGCATCCTGGCTGGGATTAGAAATGCTGTGCCCAGCAGGAGCAGGGAAGAGATTTTCCCCTGGCACTCAGCTCTGCTCAGGCCACACCTCGAGTTTTGGGCATGTCAATCTGAGAGAGATGGGGAGGTGCTGGAGCCAGTGCAGAGGAGGGCAAGGAAGCTGGGGAAGGGCCTGGAGAATAAAACTGATGAAGAGCAAATGAAGGAGCTGGGGATGGTTATTTTGAAACAGAGGAGACTGAGGGAAGACCTCATTGCTCTCTACAGCTACGTGAAAGGATGTTGTAGAGAGGCTGCTGCTGGTCTCTTCTCCCAGGTAATTAGTGATAGAACAAGAGGGAATGGCCTCAGGCTGTGACTGGGTAGGGTTAGATTGGACATTAGGAAAAAATTTTCCCAGCAAACGTGGTCAGGGATTGGAAAGTGCTGCAGGGAGTTGGTGGAGTCCCCAAGCCTGCATGTGTTTCAAGGTGTTTTGGATGTGGTGCTTGGGGCTATGGTTTAGGGGTGAGCCTTGTAGAGCAGGGTTTTGGGTTGGGCTTGGTGATGCTGAGGCTCTTTTCCAGCCTGAATGTTTCTGTGATTCTGTGGGGTTTACAAGGTGGGTAGTATCAAGTTTACAAGGTGGGTGTGTATATCAAGAATGCCTTAGAGGGAAGAAAAAGTTGCAGGCATGGTAAGCAGTTCTAGAGCACAGTATATATATTTGCTTGTTTATATTTAAAAGGTCTTAATAGAGAAGAGAACAGCTTACTCCCATGGTTTTAAGCTCAGGCAGAGTAGGTGTAGACTGGATCTTAGGAAGGAGCTTAGTGTGCAAGTGACAAAAGGTGGTCTTATAGCTTACAGCCTTGATTACTGCTCAGTGGACTCAACCTTTCCCATGGCTTACTTCAGAAAGAAGCAAGCAGTTTGTTTTGCCCCCAGCAGAGTAAGATGCAGAAGGAATATGCAATTTAGAGGGAATTATTTACACTCTGGCTTTAGCCCCTTTCTGAGTGTTTCAGAATTGTCTGAAAGACCACAGGGGCCTCAAGGGAACAGCACAATGCTGCTTGCTATTATTTTGCCTCCTCATGCAGGCTGCAGAAGGTTCATTACAAGGAGCTATCACAAGGTGTTTAGATTCCATCCTGGCTACCCCAGTGGTTTCACAGAATGATTTGTTTTCCCTGAATGGACACCTTATTGTTGTATTGAAGGTGTTGGGAACCTATCCAGGAGAGGGATGTGAAAACATGCCTGGATTTTCAATCTATTGCAGACTCTCCCAGTTTAATGCATTCCTCCTGGATCTAACTGAAGGCTCCTTTGGCAGGAGAAATATTTGCACACACATTTTACTCCTTGTTACATTCACACAAAAGAAGTGCATGCCTGGCCTAGTGGGAAGAGCTATGATAAGGTTTTTTTCCCCCCTTTGATCTTTTAACTCCTCTTGCTATGGCCAGGGCTGTCTCTTTGAGCATGCTAATAACTTCTCAGTTTGCCAAATAATACCTTGTTGATACAATTTCCTGCAGGTGGCTGAGTGAGGCAGAAGATTGAGTTATTTCCCAAGTGAAGGAAAACTCACAGACAGTGCTGTGCAGTATTCACTCAGCTCTACTTATAATCTTGGGGGCATTCAGGCCTTTGAATTTATTTTTTCCTTCCTATTTTTCCCCTTTTTTTCAGGCAATGCTTTGACAGAATAGAATAGAATAGAATAGAATTAACCAGTCTGGAAAAGACCTTTGAGATCATCGAGTCCAACCTATCACCCAACACCATCTAATCAACTAAACCATGGCACCAAGCACCCCATCCAGGCTCCTCTTAAACACCTCCAGTGATGGTGACTCCACCATCTCCCTGGGCAGCACATTCCAATGGCTGAAGGATCCCCTTCACCACTAGAGCATGGCAGGAAAGTGGCATCTAAGGGAGGCCTATCCCTGTCCTAGGGCATTTGCCCACCACTAAATCAAGCAAACTGGAGACATGTTTTCCTCTCCAAAAGCTCAGTGGTCCCCAGGGCATCAATCACAGCTTCACAGTGCTGGAGCACACCAAAGCAGAACACAGAATACAGAATTAACCAGTCTGGAAAAGACCTCAGAGATCATCAAGTCCAACCTATCACCCAACACCATCTAATCAACTAAACCATGGCACCAAGTGCCTCATCCAGTCTCCTCTTAAACACCTCCAGGAATGGTGACTCCACCACCTCCCTGGGCAGCACATCCCAATGGCAAATTACTCCTTCTGGGATGAATTTCTTCCTAACAGCCAGCCTGAACCTCCCCTGGCACAGCTTGAGACTGTGTCCTCTTGCTCTGGTGCTGGTTGCCTGGAAGAAGAGACCAACCCCCTCCTGGCTACAACATCCCTTCAAGGAGTTGTAGAGAGCAAAAAGGTCTCCCCTGAGCCTCCTCTTCTCCAGGCTAAGCAACCCCAGCTCCCTCAGCCTCTCCTCACAGGGCTGTGCTCCAACCCCCTCCCCAGCTTTGTTGCCCTTCTCTGGACACCTTCCAGCAACTCAACATCTTTCCTAAACTGAGGGCCCCAGAACTGGACACAGGACTCAAGGTGTGGCCTAACCAGTGCTGAGTGCAGGGCAGAATAACTTCCCTGCTCCTGCTGGCCACACTGTTCCTGATGCAGGCCAGGATGCCATTGGCCTTCTTGGCCACCTGGGCACACTGCCTGACAGTTTGCCATTAAGTTATAATATTTAAAAAAAAAAAAATCAAAATAAAGAAAGAAAGAGGAATTGGGACTAGAATGAAACAGCCCTCAGCTTAAAACTGATACAGAAATTCCCACTAGGATTGATGAAACATTTCCAAATGAAGCAGGCACTCCACCACTAACAACTCAATCTCCAGCTTAGAGTGGGGAGACCTACAAAACATGCTGGAAACTAAGCTCTGTGGCTGTCCTGTTCAGAACCAGAAGAGTTGAAAGGATAGGGGGCAAAATACTTGGGGGGGGAAAGCTGCTCCTTATAATCTTCAGAGCACAGCATTCTGAACCAGCTGGACAGCTCCCCAGTTCACGAGGGACAGGGACCTGCTGGAGAGGCTCCAGCAGAGGGCTACCAGGATGATCAGGGGACTGGAGCACTGCCTGATGAGGAGAGGCTGAGGGACCTGGGGCTTTTTAGTCTGGAGAAGAGAAGACTGGGAGGGGATTTAATAAATGTTTCTAAATATCTGAGGGCTGGGGGTCAGGAGGGAGGGGACAGGCTCTGCTCACTTGCTCCCTGGGATAGCACAAGGAGTAACGGATGTAAGCTGCAGCACAGGAGGCTCCACCTCAACTCAAGGGGGAACTTCTTTACTGTAAGGACCACAGAGCACTGGAACAGGCTGCCCAGAGAGGTTGTGGAGTCTCCTTCTCTGGAGACTTTCAAGGCCCATCTGGATGAGTTCCTCTGTGACCTGAGCTAGATCCTGCTCTGGCAGGGGAGTTGGACTCAACCTCTTTGGGTCCCTTCCAACCCCTGACATCCTGTGACTTGCTGGAATGGAGGAGCATCTGGAGTATGGGTTGATATGTTTCATATGAGTTTTGTCAGGAAAGAAATCACTGATTAATTTTGGAGTTCAGAGCTATTGTTTCAACTCATACTTGACCTGAAATCTGTGGTTTCAGTTTGACCTAGAAAAGGAGCTTGTGTGCCTCAAAACTTGTCTATTTTTTGCAGTTAAATCAGGTGGTGCAATAAAAGTCCCATTCCTTCATAAAAGAGATTAATTTTGACACTTTTCCTGCAGTCCTAGAAGTGTTTCAATAAGGTTTTCATTCTCTCTGAGCTGTTGCTACTTGATGGATTTTGTTGGTTTGGGGTTTTCCTTGCTGTGGTCTCCCTTTGCCTCCTCGTTCTGTCCCCCCTTTGCCTCTCGTTCTGTCCCCCCTTTGCCTCTGTTCTGTCCCCCTTTGCCTCCTCGTTCTCTCCCCCCTTTGCCTCCTGTCCCCCCTTTGCCTCCTCGTTCTGTCCCCCCTTTGCCTCCTCGTTCTGTCCCCCCTTTGCCTCCTCGTTTGTCCCCCCTTTGCCTCCTCGTTCTGTCCCCCCCCTCTTTCTGCCCCCTCCTCCTCTTTCTGCCATCCCCCAGTTTGGATGGATGTCCATCTGAACCTTCAGGCATTTCCCGATGCCTAGCAAATGCATTTGTTAGGCTGAGAAAAAACTACTTCAGTTTTTGTTTCTCCTTTAATAGTGACCTGCCTATGAGAAATGAAGCATTCAGTGACTCTGAGGTTGATGACATGCCACATGTAGAGTGATTACATATTGCTGCAACATCTGTGGCACACCTTCGAGCCAAACCTCCTCTCTTTGCTTGTTTGCTAAAGGCAGAGTCCCAGCAGGGGGCCCTCAGGTAACACTGAGAAATCTTCAGTAGTCTCAGTGCACACTACTTGCCTACACTTTGGATAGTAGCTGTGATACACTACCTAGAATGTGACTTAAAACCCTCTTTCTTCTTTATCTTATTTTTTTAAAAAGCATTTTACTTAAAGAAGGTTTTTTTCCCCCACTACTCTGCTCTTTTGTGTCCCTGCCTGGAGTACTGCATCCAGTTCAGGTGCCTCTAGCATAAGAACAACATGGAACTGCTAGATTAGGTCCAGAGGAGCTACAACGATGATGGGAGGGCTGAAGAAGCTCCCCTGTGGGGACAAGCTGAGTTGGGGTTGTTCAGCCTGCAGAAAAGAAGGCTCCAGGGAGACCTTAGAGCCTTCCAGTACCTGAAGGAAGCCTCCAAGAAAGCTGAGAGAGAACTTTTTGCAAGGGCTTGTAGCAATAGGAAGAGAGGGAATGGGTTGAAGCTTGAGGATGGCAGATTTAGACTGGAGTAGGAAGAAATTCTTGACAGTGAGGGTGGTGAGGCACTGGAACAGGTTGCCCAGGGAGGTCATGGATGCCCTCTCCCTGAAGGGGGCCTACAAGAAGGCTGGGGAGGGACTTCTCAGGATCTCAGGTAGTGATAGGACTAGGGGGAATGGAATGAAGCTGGAGGTGGGGAGATTCAGGCTGGACATGAGGAGGAGGTTCTTCACCATGAGAGTGGTGAAGCCCTGGAATGGGTTGTCCAGGGAGGTGGTTGGGGCCCCGTCCCTGGAGGTGTTTGAGACCAGGCTGGATGAGGCTCTGGCCAGCGTGATCTAGTGTGGGGTGTCCCTGCCCATGGCAGGGGGGTTGGAACTAGATGATCCTTGTGGTCCCTTCCAACCCTGACTGATTCTATGATACTATGTTGAATAAGGCCTTGAGCAGCCTGGTCTAGTGGAAGGTGCCCTTGCCAATGTCAGGAGGGTCAGAACTAGATGACCTTCAAGGTCCTTTCCAACCCAACAGATTCTGTGAATCTGTTTTAGTTGCGAAACTCTCTTGTCTCCTCTTCAGCATTTCAGCAGAAAGTGATCCAAAGGCAGACAGTAGAATTTTTTGCTTAGATAATTTAAAAATCTGACCAATGCAGGTCTTGTGCCAGTTCAGGCTTAATGCCATCTAGCATCCCAGAGAGAGCTTGGAAATCTTGTGCATTTCAGTGGTTTCCTGCAAAAGGGTTAAGTGTAGCCCCGGCATCAAGAAGAGGCAGCATTAATTGTATTAAGAATAGAATTACCATAGAATCAACAAGGTTGGAAAAGACCTCAAAGGTCATCAAGCCCAACCTGTCATTCTGCCCTGTACTCAGCACTGGTTAGGCCACACCTTGAGTGCTGTGTCCAGTTCTGGGCTCCTCAAGTTAAGAAGGACATTGAGACACTTGAATGTGTCCAGAGAAGGATAATGAGGCTGGGGAGAGGTCTGGAGCACAGCCCTGTGAGAACAGGCTGAGGGAGCTGGGGTTGCTTAACCTGGAGAAGGAGGCTCAGGAGAGACCTTTTTGCTCTCTACAACTCCCTGAAGGGAGGTTGTAGCCAGGTGGGGGTTGGTCTCTTCTCCCAGGCAACCAGCATCAGAACAAGAGGACACAGTCTCAAGCTGTGCCAGGGGAGGTTTAGGCTGGAGGCGAGGAGAAAGTTCTTCCCAGAATGAGTAACTGGCCATTGGAGTGTGCTGCCCAGGGAGGTGGTGGAGTCACCATCCCTGGAGGTGTTCAAGAAGGGATTGGATGTGGCACTTGAAGCCGTGGTTTTGTTGTCCTGATGTGTTGGGTGATAGGTTGGACTTGATGATCTCTGAGGTCTTTTCCAACCTGGTTGATTCTATGATTGAAATATTCTAAAAGAAAATTAAAATCCTAGAATGCTGCCTCCCCACACACCCCCAAAAGAAAAACAAAGAAAGAATTCCAGCTCATTTCAAAGCCATTTCATTTCTTCCTTTCAGTGAAGGACTCAACACTTGGAGACTTTGTAACAGGACAAGTAGGCCACTAGCCAACCCTACTTCAGATGATGCCACCTGGGATCAGAGGATTAATTCTTAGGCAATACTTTGACAATTTTTCCCCTCTCCCTTCCTTCTTCCACTTGCAAAGTGTCTGGCTAGAGGTTTCCCATCAGTATTTCTTCAGAAACATTTCTTCAGATATTTCAATATCTCTTGCAGTTTGTTACTATTCATAGAATTATAGAATGATTTAGGCTGGAAGGGACCTCAGAGGTCATCTAGTCCAACCTCCCTGCCATGGGCAGGGAAAGCCCTCATCTATATTTGGCTGCTCAAGGCCTCGTCCAACCTAGCCTTCAACACCTCCAGGGAGGAGGCAGCCACAGCCTCCATGGGCAGCCTACTCCAGTGTCTCACCACCCTTGTACTGAAGAACATCTTCCTAAGATCCAGTCTAAACCTACCCTCCCTCAGCTTCAAACCATTTCCCTCTGTCCTATTGCTGGACACCCTTAGGAAAAGTCCCTCTGCAGCCTTCCTGCTGTTCTGAGAAACGCAGCATCAGGGACATTCTACTTAGATAACTCTCAGGCATTAAAAAAACCTCTTATCTCCCATTTTACTACAAAAAATAACCCTAAATAGCCTCAGGGGCTATGGCCTTTCCTTTGTAAAATGGTTCATCACCCAAGCTGAGGACAAAATGAAAGCATCCCACAAAATGAATAAAAAAATATTATTCAGATTTCTACACCAGATTTCCTTCTTCACTTACACAAATCTATTTGGAACAGGGCTGGAAGTAGATTTATGTTCCCAATATAACCACTTGATCACACTGTCTTCCACAGTTTACAAATCCACCTCCCTACAGCTTAGGAAAAGTGCTGCATTTGCAGTCTCTTGTGAGCATGCTTTTGGAGGTAGCTGGAATAGCTCTGCTGAAAGAGACATCAGCAGCATAGAATCAGAGAGCTGCTAGGGTTGGAAGGGACCTCAAAGATCAGTCAGTTCCAACCCCTGCCATGGGCAGGGACACCTCACACTACAGCAGGTTGCTCACAGCCACATCCAGCCTGGCTGCAAAAACCTCCAGGCATGAGGCTTCCACCACCTCCCTGGGCAACCTGTGCCAGTGTCTCACCACCCTCATGGGGGAGAACTTCTTCCTGACATCCAATCTGAATCTACCCATTTCTAGTTTTGCTCCATTCCCCCCAAGTCCTATCGCTCCCTGACACCCTCAAAAGTCCCTCCCCAGCTTTCTTGTAGCCCCTTCAGATACTGGAAGGCCACAATTAGGTCTCCTTGGAGCCTTCTCCAAACTGAGCAGCCCCAACTCCCTCAGTCTGTCCTCACAGCAGAGCAGCTCCAGCCCTCTGCTCATCCTCATGGCCCTTTCCTGGACACCTTCCAGCACCTCCAGATCCTCCCTGTAATATTCACAGAAACATTCAGGTTGGAAAAGACCGTCAGGATCACCGAGTCCAACCCAGAACCTTACTCTGCAAGGCTCAACCCTAAACCATAAGCCCAAGCACCACATCCAAACCACCTTGAAACACATCCAGGCTTGGGGACTCCACCACCTCCCTGGGCAGCACATTCCAATGCCTGCCCACTCTGCTTGAAAAAATGTTTCCTGCTGTCTAGTCTACACCTACCCAGTAATAGCTCAAAGCCATTCCTCCTTATCCTATCGCTAATTACCTGTGAGAAGAGACCAGCAGCAGCTTCTCTCAAGGTCCTTTCAGGTAGCTGTAGAGAGCGATGAGGTCTCCCCTCAGCCTCTTCTGTTTCACACTAACCATCCCCAGCTCCTTCAGTTGCTCTTCATCAGATTTATTCTCCAGGCCCTTCCCCAGCTTCCTTGCCCTGCTCTGCACTGACTCCAGCACCTCCACATCTCTCTTGTATTTTGGCCTGTGCTTTGGGCTCTGAGTAGCTACAATATCTCTGATACTTCTAGATTCTTCTCTGAAGGATGACACCTGCTTGTATTTGTAATCCAACTGTACATCAGTTGTATTTGGTGTTTCTACTTCCTCAGGCTGACTTTTATCAGGCTGACTTCTCAGCCTGATAAAAAAAGTGGTCACACTTGCAGTTTAATATTGCTGTAGCAATATTTGGTAATCTCATTTTGTTTTAAATGGCCTTGTAAATTAAGACAGCCTGGTTGTCACACATTTTTGCCTCTTAAAATGAGGTCGTTTTGGCCTGGCAATTACGAGCACATGCACTGAAACTCTAGCAAAGCTGCTGGATAGAGGAATGTACTCTTGGATTTTATAGAGTAATTCACTTTACATTTTATTATACCCAAGGGATTGGCTGTAAATTCCTTGGCAGCTCCTTCTGAAGTAGGCCAATGATATTTGAGAGGAAAGGCTAATCCTCTTTTTAGCTGGAGGCAGTTGTAGGAGAGGGCTGGAACACCTCTGCTATGAGAATGGGCTGAGGGAGCTGGGGCTGTTCAGCCTAGAAAAAAGACTGTGAGGAGACCTTAGAGCTGCCTTCCAATACCTGAAGGGATCCTAGAGGGACTTTTCCTGAGGGTGTCCTGCAATGGGCCAAGGGGGAATGGTTTGAAGCTGAGGGAGAGTAGGTTTAGACTGGATCTTAGGAAGAAGTTCTTTGGCACAATTGCAGTGAAAGGAATAAGCTCCTCTGGGAGGCTGTGGCTGCCTCCTCCCTGGAGGTGTTCAAGGCCAGGCTGGATGAGGCCTTGAGCAGCTGAGTGTAGATGAGAGGTGGCCCTGGCCATGGCAGGGTGGTTGGAGTAGATGATCTCTGAGGTCCCTTCCAACCTAAGCCACTGCGTGGTTCTGTGAAGAGTGAGGGTTAAGGAGAAAATACATTGCCTGAAATCTTTTTGTGTGTGTGCAGGATTTTAGCAGTGTACATGTAGTACATTTTAGCACTGTACCCAACCCCCGTTATTAATCTGTCTTGAAACCACTGTGTGTGATTGCCTTAGTGAATTAATCAAGGCAGGGTTGCTCTTGGTGCTGACACCCTTGAACACTTGACACGGCACAAACCAACCTTGTGTGTGAGGCAGCGCAGAGCAGGTGTGACCTGATGACTGTGGGCTTTGTGAGTGAAGAGATCGTAGACTCACAGAATGGTCTGGGTTGGAAGAGATCTCCAAAGGTCATCCAGACCAACTCCCTCTGCAGTCAGCAGGGACATCCTCAACTAGATCAGGTATCCCAGAGCCCTGTCCAGGCACGCCTTGAATATCTCCAGGGATGGGGCCTTAACTACCTCCCTGGGCAACCTGTTCCAGTGCTCTACCACCCTCATACTGAAGAACGTGTTCCTAACATCCATTCTCAATCTGCTCTGCTCTAGTTTGAAGCCATTGCCCCTTGTCCTATCACTGCAGGCCTTTGTGAACAGTCTCTCTTCAGCCTTCTTGTAGCCCCCTTCAGGTACTGGCAGGCTGCTATTAGGTCTCCCCAGAGCCGCCTTTTCTCCAGGCTGAACACCCCCAGCTCCCTCAGCCTGTCCTTGTAGCAGAGCTGCTCCAACCCCTGATCATTTCTGTGGCTCTCCTCTGGACCCTCTCCATCAGGCCCATGTCCTTCTTATATTGAGTGCTCCAGAGCTGCACACAATACTCCAGGTGAGGTCTCACCAGGGCAAAGTAAAGTGGCAGAATCCCCTCTCTGGCTCTGCTGGCAATGCATCTTGTGCTGCAGCCCAGGATGTCTCTTGAGAAGCAGCAGCATCCTCAGCCTGGCACCTTTTATTAATTTTCCTTGTTTTCCCCTCTGGGTATTGTTAGTCAATAGGTTGTCCCAGTATTTCTGCAGGATTTCTGGAGCTTTAGGGTAATGTTCATTAGGATAAAATTGCCTCTTAGGGAAAATGCCTAAATTAACACCCCTCCATCTTGTGGATCTAATTGCATCCATTACTTTGGCACAGGTCTGATAAAATATTTGCTTGCAGCCCCTAGGATTTTAATTTACCTTCCTGACAATTTTATTGCATAGAAAAGGTACAGATCTCCCCCCTCACCCCCTGCCCCTCTGATTTGGGTTGAACAGTTGATCACCATCAATACAAATGAAGTGAGAGTGAGGTTGGCTTTAGCAGCTAAGAACTTACAGCTTCTCCCTCAATAATAATTCTTCTCAGCATGCAAATTGGCAGTCTGCAGCAAAGTGCAGCTTGAATTACTCTCCCTTTTCAATCTTCATTATTTCAGGGAAATGAATTTAGTTTTTATGTAATGGCTTCTTTTTTTTTTTTTTTCTTTTAATGAACTTCAAGACTCGAAAAACAGAACACAGAATACAGAATCAACCAGGCTGGAAAAGACCTTTGAGATCATCAAGTCCAACCTATCACCCAACACCATCTAATCAACTAAACCATGGCACCAAGTGCCTCAGCCAGGCTCTTCTTAAACACCTCCAGGGATGGAGACTCCACCACCTCCCTGGGCAGCACATTCCAATGGCCAATCTCACTTTCTGGGAAGAATTTCTTCCTCACATCCAGCCTAAACCTCCCCTGGCACAGCTTGAGACTGTGTCCTCTTGCTCTGGTGCTGGTTGCCTGGGAGAAGAGACCAACTCCCACCTGGCTACAACCTCCCTTCAGGGAGTTGTAGAGAGCAATAAGGTCTCCCCTGAGCCTCCTCTTCTGCAGGCTAAGCAACCCCAGCTCCCTCAGCCTCTCCTCACAGGGCTGTGCTCCAAACCCCTCCCCAGCTTTGTTGCCCTTCTCTGGACACCTTCCAGCAACTCAACATCTTTCCTAAACTGAGGGCCCCAGAACTGGACACAGGACTCAAGGTGTGGCCTAACCAGTGCTGAGCACAGGGCACAATGACTTCCCTGCTCCTGCTGGCCACACTGTTCCTGATGCAGGCCAGGATGCCATTGGCCTTCTTGGCCCCCTGGGCACACTGCTGGCTCATGTTCAGCTGCTGTCAACCAGTACCCCCAGGTCTCTTTCTGCCTGGCTGCTTTTCAGCCACTCTGCCCCCAGCCTGTAGCACTGCCTGGGGTTGTTGTGGCCAATGTGTTTGTGACCAACTTTTTGTTTGGTGTCTAAATAGAATTGCACCTATTTCCCTCCTTTTGTGCCTGCAAACCAATGTGCAGGATTCTTGTATCATTCCACATTTCTTCCCCCAGCTAGACTATGAAAATATTCTTTAGTGAGATTCACACTTTCACCAAAAATGAACGAGGCTGAGTGTGTCTCATTTTCTGCTGCTCCTTCACTTCTTCTTGCACAGAGCTGAGGCACAGACTACACCTCCTGCCTCCTTGTGCTTTCAGCATTATTTAGACATCCCTCAACTTCAGTGTGAAAAATAAGCTGTACCTTGACACACCAGTGCCTGCCTGAGTGCTGCTGTCCTTCATGCAGTAAATTGCAGGCTGTAGCTGTATTAAGATGATAATACACATATTTATCCCCCTCCCCCCGCCCCAATGCATTATAAAACCCAGTTTGTAATCTCTATCAAATTAACTGCAGTCTGTGAGATGTGACCCAGGACAGATGATGTCAGTTTAACCCATTTTGCACATAGGAACAGCCCTGAAAATGCATTTTACTTTATGGCAGCATCACATCCTGATGGTGCTACAGCTCTCAGGCAAGTACAGATAAGGATTGGAGTTCACAGAGTCCACTGGCTTGGAAGAGACCCTCAAAGGTCATCATGTCCAACCCCCTTGCAATCTGCAGGGACACCTACAACTGGATCAGGCTGCCCAGGGCCACATCAAGCCTGATCTTGGATGCCTCCAGGGATGGAGCCTTAACCACATCTCTGGGCTATGTTCCAGTATTTTACCACCTTGCTTGTAAAGTACTTCACAGTATCACCAAGGTTGGAAGAGACCTCAAAGATCGAGTCCAACCAGTCACTTCTTCTGTGTACCCAACCTAAATCTTCCCTTCTCCATGTTCAAACTATTGCCCCTCATCCTATCACCACAAGCCCTTCCAAACAGGCCCTCCCCATCCTTCCTGTAGGTCCCCTTCAGATAGAACAAAATAGAATTAACCAAGTTGGAAAACACTTTCAAGATTGAGTCAAACCTATCGCCCAACACCATCTAATCAACTAAACCATGGCACCAAGTGCCTCAGCCAGGCTTTTCCTAAACACTTCCAGGAATGGTGACTCCACCACCTCCCTGGGCAGCACATTCCAAGGGCAAATCTCTCTTTCTGGGAAGAATTTCTTCCTAACATCCAGCCTGAACCTCCCCTGGTGCAGCTTGAGACTGTGTCCTCTTGTTCTGGTGCTGGTTGTCTGGGAGAAGAGACCAACCCCCACCACTTGTAGAGGAGGGAGTTGTAGAGAGCACTAAGGTGTCCCCTGAGCCTCCTCTTCTCCAGGCTAAGCAACCCCAGCTCCCTCAGCCTCTCCTCACAGGGCTGTGCTCCAAACCCCTCCCCAGCCTCATTGCCTTTCTCTGGACATGTTCAAGTGTCTCAATGTCCTTCTTAAATTGAAGGGCCCAGAAGTGGACACAGTACTCAAGGTGTGACCTAACCAGTGCTGAGTACAGGGCAGAATGACTTCCCTGCTCCTGCTGGCCACACTGTTCCTGATGCAGGGCAGGATGCCAGTGGCCTTCTTGGCCCCCTGGGCACACTGCTGGCTCCTTGAAGTCACTCTTCAGCTTCAGAGGAGCTACTTCATGTTTGTAAGTGGCCAAAGAGTTTGGTTTTATCTAATCCCCCATGTTTTATTTCGGTAGGTCTTGATCCCAGTTTCACTCCACCTTTCAGGTATTGATACAGATAATGATCTGAGTACAGATATTGATAGGAAGCTATAAGGTCTTTCAGGAGAGGCTCTGATGACTTGTTAAAAACAGAGAAAAAACACTCCAAAACAAACAGAGAAACCACTCTTTTACCATCTGTACTGAGACCATGCTGGAGTTGTCTCTGACATGAGCCTCAGTGTTGCACATTGACTCCAAGTGGTTTGAAAAAAAGCTGTCTCTTTAAGAAGCAGGTGGCTACACCACAGAAATTAATAATAGCTGCTGGTGGGAGTACTTGGCAGAAACTGAAGCATCACACACTTCAGGTGCTTGATCCTTAACAGTGACACACTCATCTCCCCTAACATATTTGGAATGGTATTCAGCTGAAATATTAACGTGGAGTGAAAATCTGTTTAGGTGTGTTTAGTTGCTTGGGTGATAGGATGAGAGTGTTCATAGTATCATAGAATCACAGAATCAGTCAGGGTTGGAAGGGACCACAAGGATCATCTAGTTCCAAACCCCTGCCATGGGCAGGGACACCCCACACTAGACCAGGCTGGCCAGAGCCTCATCCAGCCTGGGCTTACACACCTCCAGGGACGGGGCCCCAACCACCTCCTTGGACAACCCATTCCAGGGTTTCACCACTCTCATGGTGAAGAGCCATCTCCTCACATCCAGCCTGAATCTCCCCACCTTCAGCTGCATTCCATTCCCCCTAGTCCTATCACTACCTGAGATCCTGAGGAGTCCCTCCCCAGCCTTCCTGTAGGCCCCCTTCAGATACTAAAGGGGGCCTTGCTTAGTGATTCCTTGCTTAGTAATTTCATGCATTATTCCCTGATGCAAATGATTAAGAGGAGCAGCACTTGGAGTGAGAGACACAATGCAGGATTTTATGAGGCAGGAGTATTCTGTGTCTGCACAAGTTTTTAGGTCTTTAAACTGTGGGGATGTAGCAGCTGAAATTTACTGGGAAAAATGTGGTTTGGTTGGTTGGGTTTTTTTGTGCTTCATCGTGGCAATAATACCATAATGGAGAGACACAGTGCAGTGATAAAGCTTTGTTACAGGATCTAAAGCCAGTCCACTGTTTTCAGTGCATGTTTCCCTTGTTTATTCATCTGAAAAGCCAGGTGATTAACCTTGTTTTATTCTGCTTCAGTTAATACAATAATACAATAATACAATACAATACACCAGGTTGGAAGAGACCTTCAAGATCATCGCGTCCAACCCATCAACCAATCCAACCCACCCAACAACTAGACCATACAGCCAAGCGCCCCATCAAGTCTTCTCCTGAACACCTCCTGTGAAGGTGACTCCACCACCTCCACGGGTAGCCGATTCCAATGGGCAATCACTCTCTCCGTGTAGAACTTCTTCCTAACATCCAGCCTAAACCTGCCCTGGCGCAGCCTGAGACTGTGTCCTCTTGTTCTGGTGCTGGATGCCTGGGAGAAGAGGCCAACCTCTGCCTGGCTACAACCTCCCTTCAGGTAGTTGTAGAGAGCAATAAGGTCACCCCTCAGTCTCCTCTTCTCCAGGCTAAGCAACCCCAGCTCCCTCAGCCTTTCCTCATAGGGCTTGTGTTCCAAACCCCTCACCAGCTTTGTTGCCCTTCTCTGGACACCTTCCAGCAAGTCAACATCCTTCCTAAACTGAGGGGCCCAGAACTGGACACAGTACTCAAGGTGCGGCCTAACCAGTGCAGTGTACAGGGGCACAATGACCTCCCTGCTCCTGCTGGCCACACTGTTCCTGATGCAAGCCAGGATGCCATTAGCCTTCTTGGCTGCCTGGGCACACTGCAGGCTCATGTTCAGCCTACAATCAACCAGTACCCCCAGGTCCCTCTCTGCCTGGCCACTCTCCAGCCACTCTGACCCCAGCCTGTAGCACTGCCTGGGGTTGTTGTGGCCAATGTGCAGAATCCGGCACTTGGATGTGTTAAATCTCATGCCATTGGACTCTGCCCATCTGTCCAGCCTGTCGAGGTCCCTCTGCAAAGCCTCTCTGCCCTCCAGCAAATCAACTGCTGCCCCCAGCTTGGTGTCATCTGCAAAAGTTCTGAGTCATAGAATCAACAAGGTTGGAAAAGACCTCAGAGATCATCAAGTCCAACCTATCACCCAACACCTCCTGACAACTAAACCATGGCTCCAAGTGCTACATCCAAGCTCTTTTTTGAACATCTCCAGGGATGGTGACTCCACCACCTCCCTGGGCAGCACGTTCCAGTGGCCAATTCCTCTTTCTGTGAAGACTATTAGAGATCTATTAGACTATTAGAGATTAGATTATTAGACTATTTGGGATTATTTTTTTAGACTATTAGAGACTATTAGAGATCTAATGGACTCAGAGGTCTATTCCAGCTTTGGTAATTCTGTGATTCTGTGGACCGTAGAGATCTATTAGAATACTAGAGATTAGATTATTAGACTATTAGAGATCTATTAGAGTAGTAGAGATCAGATTATTAGAGAGTAGAGATTAGATTATTAGACTATTAGAGACTATTGGACTAATAGAGATCCCTAGATTAGAACCCTACTCTACCAAGCTCAGCCCTAAACCATATCCCCAAGCACCACATCCAAACGACCTTGAAACACAGCCAGGGTTGATGACTCAACCACCTCCCGTGGCAGCACATTCCAAAGCCTGACCACTCTTGCTGTGACAGAAGTTTTTCCAAATGCCCACAACTCAGAAAGGCCATTGTAGAATCACAGAATCACCAAGGTTGGAGAAGACCTCAGAGATCATCAAGTCAAACCTATTACCTAATGCCTAGCACCATACAATACAATAATACAATACAATACACCAGGTTGAAAGAGACCTTCAAGATCATCCTGTCCAACCCATCAACCAATCCAACCCACCTAAACAACTAAACCATGGCAACACCTCATAACTAACTAAACCATGGCTTCAAATGCCACATCAAATCCCTTTTTGAGACCTCCAAGGACAGTGACTCCACTGCCTCCCTGGGCAGCACATTCCAGTGGCAATCCCTAGAGCTCCTTAGGCAGAGCAAATATGACTCAGAACATACAATGGGCAGCTTCCTGTATATTCCAGTACCTGCTGGAGTTGCCAGATGTAGTGACCTTAGACAGCTGGATCCATCTCACCTCAGCCCAGGGAGCGTGGTGCTTCCCATCCTCAGCAATCAGCCATTACCACAAAGAACAGGAACTTCCCTTGACTGTCACCTGGCTTGGGTGGAGTACTGTTTATGCAGTCCCTCAGCTTTCATTTAGTCGGATAAGAAATTGCTCTGAAAGGCTTTTGGTTTGATTTACTGTCCTGTGTTTGTCCTCCTGGGCATTTGGCAATGTTAAAGGTAGTTTTTATTTATTTATTTATGGCATTGGACAAGCCCATGTACTGCTGCTAATGGAGTACTGAAAACTGCACTCTGCCCTGGTGAGATCTCATCCTGAGTACTGTGTTCAGCTTTGGGCTCCCCAGTTCAAGAGGGACAGGGATCTGCTGGAGAGGCTCCAGCAGAGGGCTACAAGGATGATTAGGGGACTGGAACATGTGCTTTATGAGGAGAGGCTGAGGCACCTGGGGCTTTTTAGTCTGGAGAAGAGAAGACTGAGAGGGGATTTAATAAATGTTTTTATCTGATAAATGTTTATAAGCAATATCTGAGGGCTCAACACAAGGGGGGGGGTCAGGAGGGGAGGGGACTAGAGACTTTCCAGGCCCATCTGGATGAATTCTATGTGACCTGTGCTGGATTCTTGCTGCTCCTGGGATCTCTGTTTAGTCTGGAGAGGAGAACAAGGAGATCAATGGATGTCAGGAAGGAAGGGACAGGCTCTGCTCAGTTGCACCCTGGGATAGGACAAGGGGCAATGGATAGAAAGCACAGGAGGTTCCACCTCAACATGAGGAGGATCTTCTTCCCTGTGAGGCTCCCAGAGCCCTGGAACAGGCTGCCCAGAGAGGTTGTGGAGTCTCCTGCTCTGGAGCCTTTCCAGCCCCATCTGGATGTGTTCCTGTGTGACCTGTGCTGGATTCTGTGGTCCTGCTCTGGCAGGGGGGTTGGACTTGACACCACAATTCTCCAGAGCTCTCTTCCAACCCCTATCATTCTGTTATCCTGTACTTCGGTATCAAATGTTGGGTCTCTGGATGACTTTGCACCTGAGGGTGCACTGTGCAGCAAAAGAAACCCCTGTCATGCTTTCAGTAGGTCACTCTACGCTGGTAATTGTTGGGATGAGTAATGTGCACCCAAATAATCTTAGATTTAAATTGCAGCCTTGAGAAGCCTCCAACAATCAAATATCTGGCAGCATCACAGAAAATGAGCTGCAATGAACTTCCAATGCAGCACAACTTAATCAGGACAAACGCAACCGAAGCTGCAATTTAAAAGTAACTATGGAGGGATGATCAGGACACCAATATTGACTGCAATCAGGCCACAAATGTAGAATAGCAATACAGAGACATCAATCTCCCTGTGTCTGCAGGCTGTTACTAATTGCAATTAATTAAGAAGTTCTTAGTGCTTGTGAGATCTCCAAATCACCTGCACAAGAGGTATTTTAAGATGAGAGAATGCAGAGAGTGAAATGTTCATAGTATCAGTCAGGGTTGGAAGGGACCACAAGGATCATCTAGTTCCAACCCCCTGCCATGGGCAGGGACACCCCACACTAGATCAGGCTGGCCAGAGCCTCGTCCAGCCTGGGCTTAAACACCTCCAGGGACGGGGCCTCAACCACCTCCCTGCACAACCCATTCCAGGGCTTCACCACTCTCATGGTGAAGAACCTCCTCCTCATGTCCAGCCTCAATCTCCCCACCTCCAGCTTCATTCCATTCCCCTTAGTCCTATCAATAGATAGCCTGAGAAGTCCCTCCCCAGCCTTCTTGTAGCCCCCTTCAGATACTGGAAGGCCACAATGAGGTCACCTCGGAGCCTTCTCTTCTCCAACTCTTTCAGTCTGTCCTCACAGGAGAGGTGCTCCAGCCCTCTGATCATCCTCGTGGCCCTTCTCTGGACACCTTCCAGCACCTCCAGATCCCTCTTGTAATAGGGGCTCCAGAACTGGATGCAGTACTCCAGGTGGGGTCTCACCAGAGCTGAGTAGAGGGCGAGAATCCCCTCCCTTGACCTGCTGGCCACACTTCTCTTGCTGCAGCCCAGGATCTGATTTGCTTTCTGGGCTGCAAGGGCACATTGAGAGCTCATGTTGTGGGTTTGGGGTGTGGGGCTGTGGGGTTTTGATGTGTTTTGTGTTGGGGTTTTTTGCTTGTTTTAAAGCCTGTATAGCTCCCTCTACATGCAGGTTCTTTACTGTGAGGGTGGTGGGACACTAGAACAGGTTGCCCAGGGAGGTGGTTTGGGCTCCATCTCTGGAGATATTCAAAGCAAGGCTCAACAGGACTCTGGGCAAACTGATCTAGCGGAGGATGTCTTTGCTGACTGCAGAGGGGGTTGGACTGGATGACCTTTGGAGGTTCCTTCCAAGCCAGATTGTTCTATGATTCTATCTTTGGTGCTCATTTCTGGATGCTGCACAAAAAATAAGGGGAAACACTTAACCAAGAAGAAAATACAGCTCCTGCTCATGCTTGTTAAAAGAGTTGCTCCATCTCTGTATTGTCTGTTGACCAGCCAGGTGAGGAAGCCATGGAATTAGGGATGTGCAGGTCAGTGGATCAATTGTATTTGCCTTCCTTTCTGATGACATAGCTTAGTGTATGTTTTGGTTTTGATTTCAATGAAGACAGCTGCAGCATCTGGTATCCAGTCTCTCTCTTCTCTCTGAAGTCATGAGAGAAGGGGAGAAGCAGAATCATGGAATTGTCAGGGCTGGAAGGGACCTCAAGGATCAGCCAGTTCCAGCCCCCTTGCCATGGGCAGGGACACCTCACACTACAGCAGCTTGCTCACAGCCACATCCAGCCTGGCTGCAAAAACCTCCAGGGATGAGGCTGCCACCACGTCCCTGGGCAACCTGTGCCAGTCTCTCACCACCCTCATGGGGAAGAACTTCTTCCTGACATCCAATCTCAATCTACCCATTTCTAGTTTTGTTCCATTCCCCCAGTCCTGTCACTCCCTGACACCCTCAAAAGTCCCTCCCCAGCTGTCTTGGAGCCCCCTTCAGATACTGGAAGGCCACAATTAGGTCTCAGAGCCTGCTTTCCTCCAGACTGAACAGCCCCAACTCCCTCAGTCTGTCCTCATAAGAGAGGAGCTCCAGCCCTCTGATCATCCTCTTGGCCCTTCTTTAATGGGATCAGAATTTTCCCACAGCAAGCTTCAGCTTTGCAGAAAAGATGTTGATGATCTTGGAGGTCTCTTTCAACCTGGTTGATTCTGTGGGGAACCCCTTTCCAACCTGGTTAATCCTATTCTAAATCACTTGTAGGTGCAGGGTTTCTGAGGAGAAAAAGCTGTGCAGGTTGCTGTTATATTCTTTAATCCACTTGGCAGCTTTAGCAGCTGGTGAAGTTCCTTGCATTTCTGTTTTTCTTTCCCCAGTGTGCTGACAGTTCTCCAGAGGAATGTTTCATAAACCTTGCTGGCAGTTCTAACTCCACAATTTAATTAGGCATGTGGCATCAGGATTGTGTCTTACAGAGTGAAGCAGAGCTCTGGCAGCTGTAATGATGATGCTCTTGATTGCTCCAAGCACAGCCAGGAACAAGATTAGACTCATTGTTAAGAGTAGCATGTGGGAAATGAAGGTGCTTATCAGTACTGTGTTGGGATCCAACAGTGCTCTTTGCAGACAAGGCAGAAGTCCCCTTCCCTGCAGTGGGATTAGAGCTGCATCCAATATCTTCAATCATTACTGACAAAGGAATCATAGAAACAACCAGGTTGGAAAAGACCTCAGAGATTATCAAGTCCAACCTATTACCTAATACCTTACACCTCATGACTACTGAACCATGGCTCCAAGTGCCACATCCAATCCTTTTTTGAACACCTTCAGGGCCGGTGACTCCACCACCTCGCTGGGCAGCACATTCCAAGGGCCAATCTCTCTCTCTGGGAAGAACTTTCTCCTCATCTCCAGCCTAAACTTTCCCTGGTGCAGTTTGAGCAGCCAGCACCAGAACAAGAGGACACAGTCTCAAGCTGCGCCAGGGCAGGTTTAGACTGGACATTAGGAGGAAGTTCTATACAGAGAGAGTGATTCCCCATTGGAATGGGCTGCCTGGGGAGGTGGTGGGGTCACTGTCATTGGAGGTGTTCAGGAGACTTGATGGGGTGCTTGGTGCCATGATCTAGTTGTTTGATGGGTTGGATGTGATGATCTTGAAGGTCTCTTCCAACCTGGTTGTTTTTTTATTATTATTATTATTATTATTATTATTATTATTATTATTATTATTATTATTATTATTATTATTATTATTATTATTAATGGGTAGATTCAGATTGGATGTTAGGGAGTTCTTCCCCATGAGGGTGGTGAAGACACTGGCACAGGTTGCCCAGGGAGGTGGTGGAAGCCTCATGCCTGGAGGATTTTAAGGCCAGGCTGGATGTGGCTGTGAGCAACCTGCTGTAGTGTGAGGTGTCCCTGCCCATGGCAGGGGGATTGGAACTGGCTGATCCTTGAGATCCCTTCCAACCCTAACAATTGTATGACTATGACTTCTGCTGAAATTGTGGCCTTCCTGCATGCTGGGGTGGATTGTTCCTGGTTTTCTTTAAAGTTCAGCTTCCAGCCTTCCCACTTGATGACAGCTTGCTGGGGAATTTTACTTAGCAATGATCCAAACAACCCAAACTCTGCTGATCCAAAGTCCCACATGTGCTGCTCACTTCCCTACCTATACTCCAGCTCCTGAACTGTCATCGTGTGGCTGCTGACAACCAAGTGTGTGCTTGCTTTGCATCTGGGGATGTTACTACGAAAGGCAGGCTGAGAAAAACCTTCCCTGAGTGAACTCCCATGAGCTGCAGAATTTCAATATTAAGCTGCTTACACAATTATCTAACATCAGAGTTGATGAATTTACAAGTCTGATGCAAATTTTCTGCCCCAAACTGGCTTTTGCAGGGAATCAGTTTGCTTTTAGATGCGAGTACTACTGACACTAAATCCTCAGAGCAGAGTCCAGGCTATTTTTAGGATGCTGTTAATAAAGGGCCTTGTTTTATTATTATCATCTTGCTAACAGCCTCAGCAATTGGCTAATTGAGTTGGCCAATTTAATGTGATTAATCTGATTAACACCCTACAAATCCTGTGCTGCTGCCAGTTTCAGGGGAATACACATTTTGTTTCAGAGTATGTGTAGGCATTTTGGGAAGGGGAAAAAAAACCCCAAACCACCAGTCAAGCAAAAGCAAATAGCAACTAATCAGTCACTTTGAAGCCACGTGAATAATACTCCTGAGTACTGCCTGGGATGTGGAAGTGAAAGCTCTTTCTGGCAATATATGTAACTGGGGAGAACACAGCCAGAGTAATTATTTGGAGTACTGAGTAGCTTAGTGCACAGAAAGCTGGGACTGGCACCAACAAACTGAGTATCTGGGTAAGTGTGTTCTTGCAAATGATATTGTAGATAAAGCAAACCCCCAAACCAGTTTTCCCCAGTGCACTTAAACCTCTCTCTGAACCTGAAGTTTCAGAGGGCTTTCACCTCACTGAAGCCCAAGACAACCACTACTGCCATCCCTTCCTGTGTGCCAGCAGCAAGCAGGTTTTGCCTGCTACTCAGAGGAGGCCAGGGTCACAGAATCACCGAAACATTCAGGTTGGAAAAGACCTTCAGCATCACCAAGTCCAAGCCAGAACCCTACCCTGCAAGGCTCACCCCTAAACCATAGCCCCAAGCACCACATCCAAACCACCTTGAAACACACCCAGACTTGGTGACTCAACCACCTCCCTGGACAGCACATTCCAATCTCTGACCACTCTTGCCATGAAAAAACATTTCCTACTGTCCAGTCTCAACCTACCCAGTCATAGCTTGAGGCCATTGCCTCTTGTTCTATCACTAATTACCTGTGAGAAGAGACCAGCAGCAGCCTCTCTACAAGGTCCTTGCAGGGAGTTGTAGAGAGCAATGAGGTCTCCCCTCAGCCTCCTCTGTTTCAAACCAACCATCCCCAGCTCCTTCAGTTGCTCTTCATCAGATTTATTCTCCAGGCCCTTCCCCAGCTTCCTTGCCCTCCTCTGCCCTGGCTCCACATCTTTCTTGTATTGAGGTGCCCAGAACTGGGCACGATACTGCCAAGCTGAATTTTAGCTGCATCACAATGGTGTGCTGTAAGGGGTAGAGAGGCATAGCTGGGGGCAGCCATAAGTTTGGTTTGCAGAGAGATTTGTGTGAAGCTTTGCCTCAATGAGCTTCTGTGTTAAGCCCAGACTGTGGATTCTGTGTATTTCCTATGCTTTGCACTGTTTCATGTGGTTGTCAGCAGCATTTCCATTTAAACTTCCCAATCCTATAAAATCTCTTGTGTGAGGGTTCTTCTTTTGTCCCTTTTGGAAGGGGTAAAAGAGCATCTGTCTCACTCTAAACTAAGACAGAGGCTCTCCTGGATTACAGACATGATAAAGCAGGCAAACATCTGTATATTGAGCAGTAAAATAGCTGTAGATGAGAGAGAGCTCTCTAGTTTCTGCAAGTAAGAGGGATAAAATTCATTCATCACATGTAATCCTACTGAGAATGTATAAGGGACAGGATGGAGGAGTAGCCTGGCTTTATCTGTAGCAAAATGAAGTTCAGTAGGCTTGGTAAAGTATACTGTACATTGCCTGCTGGGACAGTAGCTGTGATATGGATAATGCTCTTTTGGCTTGTGTCTCATCTCAGGGGGAAGCTAAGAAAGCTTTGTCCCTGCCCAGCACTTGTTTTTTATCATAGACTCATAGAATCAGCCAGGTTGGAAAAGACCTCAGAGATAAGTCCTACCTAATACCTAACACCTCATGACTACTAGACCATGGCTCAGAGTGCCACGTCCAGTCCCCTCTTGAGCACCTCCAGGGACGGTGACTCCACCACCTCCCTGGGCAGCACATCCCAATGGCCAATTACTCTTTCTGGGAAGAACTTTCTCCTCACCTCCAGCCTAAACTTCTCCTCATGCAGCTTGAGACTATGTCCCTTTGTTCTGGTGCTGGTTGCCTGGGAGAAGAGACCAACCCCCACCTGGCTGCAACCTCCTTTCATGTAGTTGTAGAGAGCAATAAAGTTTCCCCTGAGCCTCCTCTTCTCCAGGCTAAGCAACCCCAGCTCCCTCAGCCTCTCCTCACAGGGCTGTGCTCCAGACCCCTCCCCAGCCTCCTTGCCCTTCTCTGGACACATTCAAGTATCCTCACACACCCTCTTGTGCATCACCAGCCTGATGTCTGGGAGAAGCTTTTCTGTGATGGGGAATCTGTTAGGTAGAAGATAAGTGTTCTGTGTGGGAACAGTGCTTTTATTTCCCCTTTCTGTTTCTTTGTACTCACAGGAACAATTCCAGTTCTTTAATCCTGTTCTTAGTCAGTTTTTAACTGTTTTCCCCTCTTCAAATTCTGTATGCAAAGACTGCCCATCATAAATAGACTTCTTTCTTTGCTTTCCTGCAGCATCAACGGAGATTCAGCAGTAGGTGTCAGTTCAATATTGGATGAAATGTTTAAATCTTTTCCCAATCCCTTTCCTTCTCCATTTCATGACAAGTCAAAGTCTAGCAGCTGAAAGGAAATCACTATGGTTACAGCACCCTGCTCTAGTGCTGAGTCCAAGATTTAAGTCTTAACTGCCTGGAGCAAAATATATAGATTTGAGACACCCCCAAGCATTTGGCATCATATTTGCAAGTGCCAAAGCAGACACTGACAGTTTGAGATAATTCCATTGCAACACTTTGCTTGCAAGACAGTGGCCTGTTCTTATAAATGGATGGCTTACATAAGAAGTGGAAGAATAGATGCACAGCTCAAAACCAGCACTGGGCTTTTAGAGTCAGCAAACTAAGTTTTAATCAGCATGTGGCTAGCAGTCTGTGGCAACACCATCACAGAATCATAGAATCAACAAGGTTGGAAAAGACCTTAAAGATCATCAAGTCCAACCTGTCACCCAAGACCTCATGACTACTAGACCACGGCAGCACGTGCCACGTCCAGTCCCCTCTTGAACACCTCCAGGGACGGTGACTCCACCACCTCCCTGGGCAGCACATTCCAATGGCTAACAGCTCTCTCTGGGAAGAACTTTCTCCTCACCTCCAGCCTAAACTTCCCCATGTGCAGCTTGAGGCTGTGTCCTCTTGTTCTGGTGCTGGTTGCCTAGGAGAAGAGACCAACCCCCACCTGGCTACAACCTCCCTTCAGGTAGGCCCTCATCATCCTCATGGGCTTTCTCTGGACACTTTCCAGCACCTCCAGATTCTTCCTGTAATAGAGGCTCCAGAACTGGACACAGTACTCCAGGTGGGGTCTCACCAGAGCAGAGTATAGGGGGAAAAATCACCTCCCTTGACCTGCTGGCTATGCTTCTCTTGATGCAGCCCAGGATGTGATTGGCTTTCTGGGCTGCAAGTTCACACTGGTTGCTCATGTTGAGCTTCTCATCCACCAGCACCCCCAGGTCCTATTCTTCAGGGCTGCTCTCAAGCCAGTCCCTGCCCAGCCTCAATTGTTGCCTGGGACTGCTCCTGCCCAGATGAAGAGTGACAGAAACACAGCTCGCAAAGCATTCATCTGGAATCATTTCCTGCAATTAACTATTTATTAAGAAAGAAGCAAAAATATCAGCCAAAGCCTTGAGTCACTTAATAGCTGTTACTCAAAGTGAAGTGTGCTTTAATTTGGTTTAGATTCTTGTCATATTCCCAAGTGTGAAGAAAACCGGGGTGGGGGGTGGGGAAGGTGAAAAGCATCCTTTGCTTGTAAGCCTTTAGCAAAGACATTCTGAGAATCATCTTTTGCAGCTGCTTGCTTTTAAAAGTCTACAACTGATGTGAGAATGCATTTAGCATTTTCTTTAGCAAATAATATTACTTTCTGGCCAATGCATTCTGAAGTTTAGGTCCCTACCATGGAAACAGAAGTGTAGCTGAAGTAATAAGTGTGTAGGAATGCCTCCGTAGATCTCTCGGCCTAAGAAGTGGCTTCCGGCTAAGATTTTTGCAATCATCTGGAGGCTTAGGTAGGGGAAAGTCTGATGATTGGTTTTTAGAATACTGGCTCATTTCCCTTTCTGTTCTCTGTCTAAGGCACACCATGTCTCTTTAATAAAGAAGACACATTTCCATCACAGAAGACACACTGATACTGTGATACAGAAGCACAATAGAAACCATAGGGCCTAAGATAGTGTTTGCATTACTTTCTCACCTCTGTGAAAACATCCCTTGCTATCAATTTTTACTTTGATGTGGCTGTCTTGTGTGGCTATGACTAATAAGAAACCTTCCATTCAAGCCAGGGTGTTCCTGGCTCTTTGCACCTCCTGAATATGTGCTCTAAAGCCACTAGAAGAATTAGAGTAAAACTGGAAGGTGTACGGATTCTGCAGCACGTGCATTGTGCCTCTTGCACAGTGTGCCTCTTGAATTTAGACTAGACTAGACTAGACTAGGTTGGAAAAGACCTTTGAGATCACCGAGTCCAACCTATCACCCAACACCATCTAATCAACTAAACCATGGCACCAAGTGCCTCATCCAGGCTCTTCTGATTGTCAGGGTTGGAAGGGACCTCAAGGATCAGCCAGTTCCTACCCCCCTGCCATGGGCAGGGGCACCTCACACTACAGCAGGTTGCTCACAGCCACATCCAGCCTGGCTGCAAAAACCTCCAGGCATGAGGCTTCCACCACCTCCCTGGGCAACCTGTGCCAGTCTCTCACCACCCTCATGGGGAACAACTTCTTCCTCATATCCAATCTCAATCTACCCATTTCTAGTTTTGCTCCATCCCTCCCCAGTCCTATCCCTCCCTGACACCCTCAAAAGTCCCTCACCAGCTTTCTTGTAGCCCCCTTCAGATACTGGAAGGCCACAATAAGGTCACCTGGGAGCCTTCTGTTCTCCAGACTGAACAGCCCCAACTCTCTCAGTCTGTCCTCATAGCAGAGCAGCTCCAGCCCTCTGCTCATCCTCGTGGCCCTTCTCTGGACACCTTCCAGCACCTCCAGATCCTTCCTGTCCTAGGGGCTCCAGAACTGGACAGAGTGCTCCAGGTGGGGTCTCACCAGAGCAGAGTAGAGGGGGAGAATCCCCTCCCTCACCCTGCTGGCTATGATGATTCCTTTGATGCTTTCAGTAGCTTGTTTTGCAAGACACAGTCAGGCCAGCTGAAATATGTCATGAGAGCAATCAGATTAACTGCAGAGGTAACAGGCAAAGGCTGATTACTCCATCATCCTCTGCCATGAGCAGTTGCAGAAACTCATTATTGTTATTTGCTGAATGACCTTCATAAGTCATCCCTACCTGCTGGCTTCAGGGGCTGAAAACCAAGCCCTTTAAGCTATATGCTAAACTCTGAAGGGGGAAAACAAAGCCAGAGGCTCCCCAGAGAAGTTGTGGAGTCTCCTTCTCTGGAGACTTTCAAGGCCTGCCTGGATGCATTCCTCTGTGACCTGAGCTAGATTGTATGGTCCTGCTCTGGCAGGGAGGGTTTGACTCCATGATCTCTTTGGGTCCCTTTCAACCCATCCTGTGTTTTTAACCAGTCCTGTTAGACTGTCTTCAGACATTTTAGTATGTCTTCTTGTAGTAGTTTCAGGCTGTGCCTGGGAAAATTATTCTGGGGGTAATTTCAACCCACCACACTTCTTGGAAATCAATAAGCTGTCAGAGGCAAGTAGTGGAAACCTACAGTTACCTGTGCACGAAATTGTGGAGAGCACATCTCAAGTGCTTCTCATGTTTCTTCTGGGTCCTGTCTTCTCAGTTCACTCAGCTGTGAAACAATAAATAAGGGCTGTTCTGAGTGCTTAATTAATTGCTCTCTTTAAAGAACTCAGGTTACACACTGTGAGATTTGTAAGCTGTGTCACTTGAACTGGGGTAAGAAATGAAATGTCTCAACACCTGAGTGTGAGAGAGGATGTGTATCTTAAAGGTGCTTTCACCTTGCTTTGCAGCAGTAACTTGAGGAGCAGAAAAGAACAGAAGGGGGAGGGGGAAGAAAAAAAAAGGAAAGAAGTTTCCTCTGCTGCAAATTTTGCATCAAGAGAAGGCTCAGGGAGGAGCTCATCAAGGGAGGGTGCAAAGAGGCCAAGCTGTTTCTAGCAGTGCCTGGTGGCAGGACCAGAGGCAATGGGCAGGAACTGATGCCCAGGAGATTCCTCCTGCATGTCAGGAAACACTTTTTGCTGTGAGAGTGACTGAGCACTGGCACACTGCTCAGAGAGGTCATGGAGCCTCCACTCCTGGTGATATTGCCAAAAGCTGTCTGGGCATGGTCTTGCAAAGTGTGCTTTGGGTGGCCCTGCCTGAGAAGAGAGGCTGGACCAGATGACCTCCTGAGGTGTTTTCCTACCCCAGTGAACTGGGATGATTATTATTATTATTATTAATCAATGTATAGTCTATTACAGAATTGTCAGGGTTGGAAGGGACCTCAAGGATCATCCACCCCTCTGCCATGGGCAGGGACACCTCACACTACAGCAGGTTGCTCACAGCCACATCCAGCCTGGCTGCAAAAACCTCCAGGCATGAGGCTTCCACCACCTGCCTGGGCAACCTGTGCCAGTGTCTCACCACCCTCCTGGGGAAGAACTTCTTCCTAACATCCACTCTCAATCTACCCACTTGTAGTTTTGCTCCATTCCCCCAGTCCTGTCACTCCCTGACACCCAAAAAATTCTTCCCCAGCTTTCTTGTAGCCCCCTTTAGATACTGGAAGGCCATAGTAAGGTCTCCCCAGAGCCTTCTCTTCTCCAGACTGAACAGCCCCAACTCTCTCAGCTTGTCCTCACAGGAGAGGAGCTCCAGCCCTCTGCTCATCCTCGTGGTGCTTCTCTGGACCCATCCCAACATCTCCAGATCCTTCCTGGTAATCGGGACTCCAGAACTGGACACAGTACTCCAGGTGGGGTCTCACCACAGCAGTGTAGAAGGGGAGAATCACCTCCCTCAACCTGCTGACCACACTTCTCTCGATGCAGCCCAGGATCTGGTTGGCTATTAGAAGTTTGTGAGTTTGAACTGGCTTAAATCCTGGAAGTTAGTGCAGTCACGATACCTGCTGAGGAGAATTTGGCCTTTCTGACTTACATAGCCATCCTTTTTACCCCTAGATGTTTGTGCAGTAGATGGAGCTGTTTACAGAGACCATCACCCAAAAGGTGCATTAGGTTTCAATGGGTTTATCTAAGCTGTGCTGCTTCACACATCCTGCTAGCACGCTGCATGCTGCATTAGCTCCATCCTGCCTTATTACCCTATAAAGGCTCTCAATGTTTTGGGACTTGGTTATTGCAGGGAATTGGTTTTCCACAGCTGATACCTCTGCTGCTACTGCAATTAGTGTTAATGTGTGAACCAGCAACAGTTTTAGAGGAGAGAGGATGAAGCAGAAACGTCTCATGAAGAGTAATAATCCATGTCAGTTCTTCCTTCGTGCCACAGCAAGTTGGGAAATGAGAAATGCCAGCAAATGAGCAAGAGTGTGAGCTGCTCTGGGGAGTTTGAGCTGACAAAGGGTGTTAAGAGCTGTCTGTTACAAGCAGGGGAAATTGCCAGGCATGCATTCTTTAGAAGGAGCTGCAAAACCTTGCAGCCTTATTTTCCTAAGTGGTTTTCTGTTCATTGAACTTCTCAGTGAAATCTCTGGGTGTATGCCTTGTCTCCTCCCCCCCCTTTGGCACTTATGAAGAGTCTATCTCAAAAGCTTAGTAGCAGAGCTGTTCACTGCAGGATTGCACTGGGAAGGCTGAGACTTTTAAAAGTGCCACATGTCATGGGTTTGTGGTCATGAGGTCTTGGGTGACAGGTTGGACTTGACGATCTTTGGGGTCTTTTCCAGCCTTATGGCTGGGGACAGAGTAGCTGGAGAGCAGCCAGGCTGAGAGGGACCTGGGGGTGCTGGTTGATAGCAGGCTGAACATGAGGCAGCAGTGTGCCCAGGTGGCCAAGAAGGCCAATGGCATCCTGGCCTGCATCAGGAACAGTGTGGCCAGCAGGAGCAGGGAAATCATTGTGCTCTGTATTCAGCACTGATTAGGCCACACCTTGGGTCCTGTGTCCAGTTCTGGGCTCCCAGCAGAACTAATTGTGGCCTTCCAGTATCCAAAGAGGGCTCCATGAAAGCTGGGGAGGGACTTTTGAGGGTGTCAGGGAGTGATAGGACTGGAGGGAATGGAACAAAACTAGAAATGGGTAGACTCTGATTGGATGTCAGGAAGAAGTTGTTGCCCATGAGGGTGGTGAGACACTGGCACAGGTTGCCCAGGGAGGTGGTGGAAGCCTCCTGCCTGGAGGTTTTTGCAGCCAGACTGGATGTGGCTGTGAGCAAGCTGCTGTAGTGTGAGGTGTCCCTGCCCATGGCAGGGGGGTTGGAACTGGATGGTCCTTGAGGTCCCTTCCAACCCTAACAGTTCTGTGATTCTATGAATGCAGTGTCATATCTCATGTCTTTTTGTTGGTTTGTTTGTTTAATGTAGCTGGGCAGAGGGCTGAGCTGTCTGCTGCAAATTTTCCTTATTGACCTTTAAGTAAGAAAAGGCATTGGGAACCAGGCTGTGATTTCCCAGAAACTCAAAGAACACCGTTTGGTGTGAGAGTGATGGCTCAGGCACGCTATCAGCAAGCTGGCAAAGGACCCATCCTGTCAATCCAGGGAGATCAGCTCAGGGCTGGAGTTATTAAAGAAAGAAAGAAGTGTGAACACACAGAAATTTGGAGGAAGGACATTAAGCTGCAGCATTGCATCATGAGAACAGATCCTCACCACTGCTGAGGACAAGACACTGTTACCTAGCAACTTCCCAGAGCTGTCTGGTATCCATCCAGGCTGTTGTGGATGTCACAGGTCTGCTACAGTTGGGCTGCACAAATTCTGCACTGGGTAGCACTGCAGAATGCATCTGCTGAGACACTGAGGAGGCTCAGGGAGACCTTCTTGCTCTCTACAACTACCTGAAGGGAGGTTGTAGCCAGGTGGGGTTTGGTCTCTTCTCCCAGGCAACCAGCACCAGAACAAGAGGACAGAGTCTCAAGCTGTGCCAGGGGACGTTTAGGCTGGAGGTGAGGAGAAAGTTCTTCCCAGAAAGAGAGATTGGCCATTGGGATGTGCTGCCCAGGGTGGTGGTGGAGTCACCATCCCTGGAGGTGTTCAAAAAAGGGTTGGATGTGGCACTTGGAGCCATGGTTTACTTGTCCTGAGGTGTTGGGTGATAAGTTGGACTTGATGATCTCTGAGGACTTTTCCAACCTGGTTAACTCTATGATTCTGTTCTATGATGCTGAAAGTATCTCACTTCAAGGACAGTGATTTTTGTGTTTGCTCTGTCTTCTTCCTTTTGCTGTCTTGTTTCTGTGTCTTGATCAAACTCAAGAAACAGTCTGGGGAAAAAAAAAGAAAGAAAAAAAGTGAGATTCACTTAAGGAAGCCCTCAAATTCCTGTCTACATCCAACAGGAATATGCAAACACAGGACAGGGAGTACATGACAGCTCTGAACAAAAGGATTCATGGCTCACAAGAGGAATGTGAACTAGTGTCAAGCTGTTGCAGGAAGGAAAAAAGACATATGCTGTAGTGGGATGTGTGAAGAGAGAGACAACCTGCAGTGTCTCCTATTCAGCATACTATGGAGAGGACACAGGGGTTGTGATACCACTCTTCCCATGCATGAAAGGCTGCAGCTGACTTCAGAGCCTAAGTCAAGGGCTTAAAATGCAGTCAGGTAGATTTCACTTAGTAAGAGACGACTTTCTAACACTGAGGATAGGTGCATTGGTTGCTTCAGGATCTAAGTTCTAATAACAACCCAGTAATGGCCTTTCAGTACCTGAAAGGGGCCTACAAGAAGGCTGGAGAGAGATTGTTTCCAAAGGCCTGGAGTGATAGGACAAGGGACAGTGGTTTGAAATTAGAGGAGAGTACATTTACACTGGATGTTAGGAACAAGTTCTGCACCATGAGGGTGGTGGAGCACCTGAACAGGTTGCTCCAGGTCCTGGAGCCCCTATTACAGGAAGGAGGTGCTGGAAGGTGTCCACAGAAGGGCCATGAGGATGAGAAGAGGGCTGGAGCTGCTCTGCTGTGAGGACAGACTGAGGGAGTTGGGGCTGCTCAGTCTGCAGAAGAGAAGGATCCCAGGAGACCTAATTGTGGCCTTCCAGTATCTGAAGGGAGCTACAGGAAAGCTGGGGAGGGACTTTTGAGGGTGTCAGGGAGTGATAGGACTGGGGGGAACGGAACAAAACTAGAAATGGGTAGATTGAGGCTGGATATGAGGAAGAAGTTGTTCCCCATGAGGGTGGTGAGAGACTGGCACAGGTTGCCCAGGGAGGTGGTGGAAGCCTCATGCCTGGAGGTTTTTGCAGCCAGGCTGGATGTGGCTGTGAGCAACCTGCTGTAGTGTGAGGTGTCCCTGCCCACGCCAGGGGGTTGGGACTGGATGATCCTTGAGGTCCCTTCCAGCCCTGACAATTCTATGTCAAGATGTCTGTGGTCCCCCTGGTACCTTCTCCCTTGCCCTTTGTTTGCTCAGAGTGTCTGAGACAGGGGATCAGCTTAATAATCAGAACGATTTCAGGTCAAGCACTTGGCAAGAACTGTGAGCAGAGCACTCATTCTGGAAACCGACCCAAACAGCAGAGCCTTGGCTAATTGATTAATGTCTGATTTCCAGTTAAACATTGAATAAATCTTATCTTTTATGCTAGGTTATGCCCAATATGTGGCAGATGAATGCAGCCAGCTGGTTAAGATGCACACTGTGCTGCTCAGCACATTGGCCAGCAAGCCAGCGTGCAAAGGAAGCAAGCTGCCAAGCTGTCTGGGAGGAGGGGACAGCACAGCACAAAAATCAGGAAGGCATGGCAGGAAAAGAAGGTAGAGGGGAGCAGCAATGATGGAAGAGAAAGGAAATGTTTCAGGAGCCAGAAGAGGGGGCTGGAGGCCCTGCTCCTCAAGTGAAGCCTTGCAAGGTTGAACCTACTTATTGTGAACTGATTATCAGAGACTCACAGAATCTTTCAGGTTGGAAAAGACCCTCAGGATCACCAAGTCCAACCATTACCCCTACTCTACAAGGTTCACCCCTAAATCATATCCCTAAGCACCACAGAAGAAGAAGGGCAACCAATCTGGGGAGGGGTTTGGAGCACAGACCCTATGAGGAAAGGCTGAGGGAGCTGGGGTTGCTTAGCCTGCAGAAGAGGAGGCTCAGGGGAGACCTTCTTGCTCTCTGCAACTACCTGAAAGGAGGTTGTAGCCAGGTGGGGGTTGGTCTCTTCTCCCAGGCAAGCAGCACCAGAACAAGAGGACACAGTCTCAGGCTGCACCAGGGGAGGTTTGGGCTGGATGTTAGGAAGAAGTTATCCACACAAAGAGCTTGGCCATTGGAGGTGGTGGAGTCACCATCCCTGGAAGTGTTTAAGAGCCTGGATGAGGCACTTGGTGCCATGCTTTAGTTGATTAGATGGTGTTGGGTGATAGGTTGGACTTGATGATCTCAAAGGTCTTTTCCAACCTGGTTTATTCTATTCTATTCTACTCTATTCTAAAGCTCACGGTGGGCATTTAAATTACAATGAGATGACCACAAGAAAGATGGATTGGGTGATGCTTTATTGATCTGCACAAGGAGGCATGAAATTAGCAGCCACACAACACACCCTTCCTTTCCAAATGGCTTTAATTGCTTTATACTCTTATGCAACAGAGACCACTCTGCACGTGTGTGGGTGTTTAAAAACACCCATCATCGGTGTGCTTGTGTCATGCTGTTTTAGGCTTGAGGTGAGGAAAAAATTCTTCCCAGAAGGAGAGATTGGCTATTGGAATGTGCTGCCCAGGGAGGTGGTGGAGTCACCATCCCTGGAGGTGCTCAAAAAAGGCTTGGATGTGGCACTTGGAGCCATGGTTTAGTTAGTCATGAGGTGTTGGGTGATAGGTTGCACTTGATGATCTCTGAGGTCTTTCCCAACATTGCTGATTCATAGATTCTATGATTCTGTTCCCAGATGCCAAAGATGGAACTGGAGGGGATCTCCAAATAGCCTTTAGTGACATTGCTTTAAGCTGGGAAGAGGGAAAAAAAACCCACTTGAGACTGATTCAATTACCCTGGCTTGTTGAAATGTTTTATTGCTGATCCTTGATTTCATCTCCTCCTCCTCCCTATACTACATAATTTCTTATGTTGTGAACTGTCATTTCACTCACAGCAGCAGAAGAGCCTTTAATCACACTTTTGTCAGACAGCTTAGAACGGGGAGGAATGGATCAATAACCTGCTGGGCAGACATGTCTGTCTCTAATGACACTACAAATGAGCTTAGACTCCTGATTTGGACCAGATTCCTAACACACAGTGGTTGTGCTTTGGCCTGAGAATTTCCACCTTGGTAGAGACCTCATTGCTGTCTGTAGCTAACACATCTAAGCGCTGGGTGCTGCGCTTTGGCCACAGCAACCCCATGCAGTGCTACAGGCTGGGGACAGAGTGGCTGGAGAGCAGCCAGGCAGAGAGGGACCTGGGGGTACTGGTTGATAGGAGGCGGAACACGAGCCAGCAGAGTGCCCAGGTGGCCAAGAAGGCCAATGGCATCCTGGCCTGCAGCAGGAATAGTGAAAGTCTGCCCAGCCTTTTAATGATCAGCAGATCCCTCTGCTGCTGAATGCTGTCATATTCCAAAAAGGCAGCAAATAATGATCTGAGATGAAACAGCCTGTTTACAGAGTACTCATACAGGCTGCTACCCACAGGAAACAGGGATTTAGTGACATCAGAGAGCAAAGAGAAGATGTTTTGTGTTTCGACATCCCTGCTGCTTCTGACAAATGAGTATCATTATTGTCTTCTCCTGGGAATCCATTCTGCAAACAGTATCCATTCTGCAACTACTGAGGTGATTCTCCCCCTCTACTCTCCCCCTCTACTATTTGGAACACAAGCCCTATGAGGAAAGGCTGAGGGAGCTGGGGTTGCTTAGCCTGGAGAAGAGGAGACTGAGGGGTGACCTTATTGCTCTCTACAACTACCTGAAGGGAGGTTGTAGCCAGGCAGAGGTTGGCCTCTTCTCCCAGGCAGCCAGCACCAGAACAAGAGGACACAGTCTCAGGCTGCGCCAGGGCAGGTTTAGGCTGGATGTTAGGAAGAAGTTCTACACGGAGAGAGTGATTGCCCATTGGAATCGGCTACCCGTGGAGGTGGTGGAGTCACCTTCACTGGAGGTGTTCAGGAGAAGACTTGATGGGGTGCTTGGCTGTATGGTCTAGTTGTTGGGTGGGTTGGATTGTTTGATGGGTTGGACGCGATGATCTTGAAGGTCTCTTCCAACCTGGTGTATTGTATTGTATTGTATTGTATTGTATTGTATTGTATTGTATTGTATTGTACTCCACTCTGGTGGGACCCCACCTGGCGTACTGTGTCCAGTTCTGGAGTCCCTATTACAGGAGGTGCTGGAAGGTGCCCAGAGAAGGGCCATGAGGATGAGCAGAGGGCTGAAGCTGCTCTGCTATGAGGACAGACTGAGGGAGTTGGGGCTGTTCAGTCTGGAGAACAGAAGGCTCCCAGGAGACATAATTGTGGCCGTCCAGTATCTGAAGGGGGCTACAAGAAAGCTGGGGAGGGACTTTTGAGGGTGTCAGGGAGTGATAGGACCGGGGGAAATGGAACAAAACTAGAATTGCGTAGATTCAGATTGGATGTTAGGAAGAAGTTCTTCCCCATGACAGTGGTGAGACTCTTGAACAGGTTGCCCAGGGAGGTGGTGGAAGCCTCATGCCTGGAGGTGTTTGCAGCCAGGCTGGATGTGGCTGTGAGCAACCTGCTGTAGTGTGAGGTGTCCCTGCCCATGGCAGGGGTTGGAACTGGCTGATCCTTGAGGTCCCTTCCAACCCTGACAATTCTATGATTCTATGTCAAGATGTCTGTGGTCTCTCTGGTACCTTCTCCCTTGCCCTTTGCTTGCTCAGAGTGTCTGAGACAGGGGATCAGCTTAATAATCAGAACAATTTCAGGTCAAGCACTTGGCAGGAACTGAGAGCATTTTGTTCCTTCGAACCCTAACAATTCTATGATTCTAATATGTTCTTAAGTATTGAAGTGAATATGGACCCTAAATAAACAATGAATGCAGAAAGTTTTCCCAAGCCAAGCCAGAACTGAGTGTGTTGGGGAAGCTGCTGCTGACAGAGGATGCAGGATGCTCTTGAGGCAGCCACAAATTTCCCTTTGTTCTTACATTCACAGGGAGTTCATCTGGACCCCTACTGTACTGTCCCCAGGCTGCTCTGCTGACTCAAGTGGAACTCACAGTTGCCTCCTGATATATCACAAAGTGCCATTCAGCAATCCCACCGAGGCAAATGCAATTACCATGCACCATCTTGTGCTGTCTTGGGATTTCTCCCTAGGTAAGTAAGAAATAAATTCCTGTCAGTACTGCAGGAATGCTGCTGCAGGGATGTAGGAACAGACTAGCTGGGACATAAGCCACGAGGCTTATGTGTGGAAATCACTGCTCACAGGGGACGCATTCCCTTGTTCCAGCTGCAGGCTCTGTGCCTTTTCTTTCCACCTGAGTGTGCAGAAACCTGCCCACTGTCCAAATGAGCACTCATGTCATGTATACAGCTCTCATTATATTCCTGTAAGGTAGGAACCAGAGGAGGAACCGAGGGCCAGAGGAATTGTCCACAATCAGGCAGAAAAGAGAGAGATACCTGTGTAAGGAATAGAAATTGGCCCTTTGGTTCCATCCAGGATCTCTCCTTCCAGACTTCTGCAATGCAACAACACAAAACTGCTGTAGGCACTTATCCTGAACTGAGTGAAACCTAAGGCTTCTGCACTGGACTTCAAAACACCTTCTGAGCCTTTCCCCAGTCTTTTTCTTTGGAATCATGAAGGACCTATCCTGGCAGTGCTGTTCTCCTGTCCCAGGAGAGGACTTTTTACAAGGGCTTGTAGTGATAGGATGAGAGGGAATGGGCTGAAGCTTGAGGAGGGCAGATTTACACGGGAGATTAGGAAGAAATTCTTGACAGTGAGGGTGGTGAGGCACTGGAACAGGTTGCCCAGGGAGGCTGTGGATGCCCTCTTCCCTGGAGGTGTTCAAGGCCAGGTTAGATGAGGCCTTGAGCAACCTGGGCTAGTGGAAGGTGTCCCTGCCCATGGCAGGGTTGGAATTAGATGATCTTTAAGATCCCTTCCAATCCAAACCATTCTATGAATCTACAATGACTGGCATCATCACCAGGAGGAAGAAGCATTACCACCCGTGTACTTGCCAATTTCAGCAAACAAATTCAAAGCTCCTGTTGGGGATCTATTCTGATTTCTTAATTTGAAGACAAATACACAAATACTAAAAATGTATAAACCTTTCTATATACACTTTACAGAGATATCTTTATTGATGATCTAGATGAGGGGATTGAGTCCACCATTAGTATGTTTGCAGACAACACCAAGCTGGGGGCAGGAATTGATCTGTTAGAGGGTAGGAGAGCTCTGCAGAGGAACCTTGCCCGGCTGGACAGATGGGCAGAGTCCAACGGCATGAGATTTAACACATCCAAGTGCTGGGTGCTGCACTTTGGCCACAACAACCCCAGGCAGTGCTACAGGCTGGGGTCAGAGTGGCTGGAGAGCAGCCAGGCAGAGAGGGACCTGGGGGTACTGGTTGACAGCAGCTGAACATGAGCCAGCAGTGTGCCCAGGGGGCCAAGAAGGCCAATGGCATCCTGGCCTGCAGCAGGAACAGTGTGGCCAGCAGGAGCAGGGAAGTCATTCTGTCCTGTGCTCAGCACTGGTTAGGCCACACCTTGAGTCCTGTGTCCAGTTCTGGGCTCCTCAGTTTAGGAAAGATGTTGAGTTGCTGGAAGGTGTCCAGAGAAGGGCAACAAAGTTGGGGAGGGGTTTGGAGCACAAGCCCTGTGAGGAGAGGCTGAGGGAGCTGGGGTTGCTTAGCCTGCAGAAGAAGAGGCTCAGGGGAGACCTTCTTGCTGTCTACAACTCCCTGAAGGGAGGTTGTAGCCAAGTGGAGGTTGGTCTCTTCTCCCAGGCAACCAGCACCAGAACAAGAAGACACAGTCTCAAGCTGTGGCAGGGGAAGTATAGGCTGGAGGTGAGGAGAAAGTTCTGCATAGAAAGAGTAATTTGCCATTGGAATGTGCTGCCCAGGGAGGTGATGGAGTCACCATCACTGGAGGTGTTCACAAAAGGCTTGGATGTGGCACTTGAAGCCATGGCTTAGTCATGAGGAGTTGGGTGATAGGTTGGACTTGATGATCTCTGAGGTCTTTTCCAACTTATTAATTCTATGATTCATATATATATATATACACACATACAAAAAGGATCTATAAACCATAAGTATCTATATACAAAACCTAGAAGTAGCTGTCAGCTCCAGAGAACAGAAGAGCTTCTCACTTCAGCCTTTTAAAGCTTGGATGTCATTCTGACAATGTAAGTCGTGGGTGTGACTAAGAGAAGATGCACAGGTAGGTAGTCACATTCATTTTGATTCCACTGGAGCTGGTTCAGTACAGACTAAGGAGAGTGGGATCTCAGATGACTGTCAGGAAGCCAGTACCAACATGTGAATGTTGCTTTGGGAGGGATGAATATAGCAGCAGGAAAATTGTAATAAAAAAAAAAAAAAAAAAAAAAAGAGAAAAAGCTGCAAGGAAAATCAGGTTGTTAGCAAGCCAAGAATCTGAAATGACAGAGAATATACTCCTGGGAGGCTTCTTGGGGCTTTCTTTTCCTCACTTGCTCATTTTCATTTGTTTGCATGCTGTTATTGAGATCTTCTGAGAAGCTTCAGCAGGGAAGTTAAGCATTTAGCCTGGAGAAGAGGAGGCTCAGGGGAGACCTTCTTGCTATGCAAAACTACCTGAAGGGAGGTTGCAGCCAGGAGGGGGTTGGTCTCTTCTCCCAGGCAACCAGCACCAGAATATGAGGACACAGTCTCAAGCTGTGCCAGGGGAGGTTTAGGCTGGAGGTAAGGAGAAAGTTCTTCCCAGAAAGAGTAACTGGCCCTTGGAATGTGCTGCCCAGGGAGGTGGTGGAGTCACCATCCCTGGAGGCGTTCAAAAAGGCTTGGATGTGGCACTTGGAGCCATGGTTTAGTTGTCAGGAGGTGCTAGGTATTAGGTTGGACTTGATGATCTCTCAGGTCTTTTCCCAGCTGGTTGATTCTGTGACTCTATGATCCCTGGAGGAGTCAAGCCATGTGTGAACCTGGTGCGTAGGGACGTGGTTTAGTGTTGACTCTTCAGTACTGGGTAGAAGGTTGCACTGGGTGAGTTTTAAAGTCTCTTCCAACCAGATGTATTCTCTGATCCTGTGATTCATTACTGATGCATCCTCACTGACTTCATTAGAATCTAACCAAAGGATGATGTGGGCTGAGCACTTCTGAGCTGGGTTGAGCACCCTTGGAGCTGATATTTCTGCCTGGGGAGGTGGTGGAGTTGCCAGCATTGGAGGTGTGTAGGAGGAGACTTGATGGGGTGCTTGGTGCCATGGTTTAGTTGATTAGATGGTGTTGGATGATGGGTTGGATGTGATGATCTTGAAGGTCTCTTCCAACCTGGGTCTGGTCTGGTCTATTCTATTCTATTCTATTCTATTCTATTCTATTCTATTCTATTCTATTCTATTCTATTCTATTCTATTCTACTCTATTCTACTCTACTCTACTCTACTCTACTCTACTCTACTCTACTCTACTCTACTCTACTCTACTCTACCCTGTTCTGTTCTGTTCTATGCTGTTCTATTCTATATTTGGTGGATCCAAGGGTTGGAACGTTCCAGGCTTGGTTATTCTCTCACGCTGAAGAGTAATGACAGAGAAAATGACAAGGAGACAAAGGTTTAGAACTGGTGTTCTGCAGAAGCTGGATTGCTGCTGCAAACTACTGAGTGAACTGTTGAGCTGGCAAAGCTGTTATGAACTGATATGAACTGTGAAGAATTTTATCCATGAGCACACCCACTGAAACCAATGAGACTTATCAGCATCTAACCACCTTGGATGGGACTTGACTCTTGGGTGCTTTGTGGGAATTTGCACTGCCTGGAAGTTCCTAAGACAGACAGGCATGAAGCTATCTGTCTGTAGCTGACTGCTACTCATGTTACTTCAGCTACACATAAGAGTCTCTTCAGGTTAAAAATATGCTGCAGAATTAATTGCACTCCTCTCTTAACATGATTAAAATCCTGGATAATATTTAGACACCGTGTATCCGATTCAACCGTTTTGACTTTGCCCTCCCTTCAGTTCTCTCGACAGGCAATTAAAACAGTCATGACTGAAGTTCTTCAATCTCAGCCAAATGGATTGATGAATTTTAACAGAGAACAGTTATCCCAGCCTTTAATTAAGTCTGGCAGCCTGAAATCATTAATCTGTGCTTTGAAGCTACACACTCGATCCATGAGCATTTCAAACCTGACGACTCAATCTCGCTCTAGGTGGACGGAGCGGCTGGAGAGCAGCCAGGCAGAAAGGGACCTGGGGGTACTGGTTGACAGGAGGCTGAACATGAGCCAGCAGTGTGCCCAGGTGGCCAAAAAGGCCAATGGCATCCTGGCCTGCAGCAGAAATAGTATGGCCAGCAGGAGCAGGGAAGTCATTCTGTCCTGTACTCAGCACTGATTAGGCCACACTTTGACTACTGTGTCCAGATCTGGGCTCCTCAGTTTAAGAAGGACATTGAGATGCTGGAATGTGTCCAGAGAAGGACAATGAGGCTGGGGAAGAGTTTGGAGCACAGCCCTGTGAGGAGAGGCTGAGGGAGCTGGGGTTGCTTAGCCTGGAGAAGAGGAAGCTCAGGGGAGACCTTCTTGCTCTCTACAGCTCCCTGAAGGGAGGTTGTAGCCAGGTGGGGGTTGGTCTCTTCTCCCAGGCAACCAGCACCGGAACAAGAGGACACAGTCTCAAGCTGTGCCAGGGGAGGTTTAAGCTGGAGGTGAGGAGAAAGTTCTTCCCAGAGAGAGTAATTGGCCATTGGAATGTGCTGCCCAGGGAGGTGGTGGAGTCCCCATCCCTGGAGGTGTTCAAGAAGAGACTGGATGAGGCACTTGGAACCATGGTTTAGTGGTTATGAGGTCTTGGGTGACAGGTGGGCCTTGGTGATCTTTGAGGTCTTTTCCAACCTTATTGATTCTGTGATTCTATGAAAATGATCTGACCTTTACTTGATTCTGCCCTCCCCCTCCCCCAATATTTGCTGGGAAAAAAGCCCTAGAGTAAGCTGCTGAACATTCTTAGTAATATTCAAGTGCTTTTGTGTGTCCTTCATGCTCCTCCAGAACTCTTTGCTCTTCTGCACTGCAGCTAAGCAAATTTTCATTAATGGTTATTGAGCTTTATTTCTTTTTTAAAAATTCAGTTTAATCTGCATGAACGTCTTGAGTTACATAGACCTAGAACAAGGACCACTTGGTATCATTATGGCTACCCTGGGCACTGCTGTTGCCTCTCTGGCTGAGCTGAAGGAGTTTGACTGTTTAGTTCTTCAGGAACCAGACTTAAGAGTACCAAAGAAAAAGAAAAAAGAAAAGAGAGATTCAGTTGCTCTGATGCAAAGAGCATCAGAGAGATGGGCTCATAATGCTGGTTTGGTTCCCTAGTGTATCACAGAATGGCTTAGGTTGGAAGGGACCTTAGAGATCATCAACCTCCCCACCACAGGCAGGGACACCTCTCAATTAGACTCAACTGCTCAAGGCCTCATCCAACCTGGCCTTGAACATGCCCAGGGAGGAGGCAGCCACCACTTCCCTGAGCAACCTATTCCAGAGTCTCACCACCCTCATACTGAAGAACTTCTTCCCATGATCCAGTCTAAACCTACTCTCCCTCAGCACAGAGTCAGCTTGGAGGCCTGTGGCCAGTGGTGTTCCCCAGGGATCAGTAGTGGGTCCAGTTTTGTTCAATGTCTTTATCAATGACCTGGCTGAGGGGACTGAGAGTACCCTCAGCAATTTCCTGATGATACAAAACTGGGGGTGTCTGACACCTGTCAGGCTGTTCTGCCATCCAGCCAGATGTGGACAGACTGAAAGCAGGGTGCAGGCAAACCTCATGAAGTTTAATAAGGACAAGTGCAGGGTCCTGTATCTGGGGAGAGAGAACAACAGGCACCAGGACAGGTTAGGAGCTGCCCTGCTGGAAAGCAGCACCATGGAGAAAGACCATGGGTGCTGGTGGACAGCAATGTGCCGTTGTGGCCAAGAGAGCCAGTGGGATCCTGGGGTGCATCAAGAAAAGTGTCAGCAGTGTTCTTCTCCCCTTTACTCTGCCCTGGTGAGACCACACCTGGAATACTGTGTCCAGTTTTGGGCTCCACAGCTCAAGACAGACAGGAACCTGCTGGAGAGAGTCCAACAGAGATGGATGATTAGGGGACCTGAGCATCTGAGACTGAGAAGAGAGACTGAGAGCCCTGGGGCTGTTTAGTCTGCAGAAGAGAAGGCTGAGAGGGGATCTGATCAATGTCTATCAATATCAGGGGTGGGTGTCAAGTGGAGGGAGCCAAGCTCATTTCAGTGGTGTGCACTAATAAGACAAGGAACAACAGGTTCAAGCTTGAACATGGAAGGTTTCACCTCGACATGAGGAGAAACTTCTTGACAGTGAGGGTGCCAGAGCCCTGGAGCAGGCTGCCCAGAGAGGTTGTGGAGTCTCCTTCTCTGGAGTCTTTCTAACCCCACCTGGATGCATTCCTGTGCAGACTGCCCTGGGTGATGCTGCTCTGGCAGGGGTTGAACTGGATGATCTCTGGAGGTCCCTTCCAACCTCTAATGTACTGTGATACTGTGATAGTGAAGTGCACTAATATAGACAGCCCTTCAGAGAACTGTTCTTAAGCTTCTAAAGCATATATCTGCAAACTTCTAGAACATCAGAATATGCATTTCTCTTGGATCCAATTACTAATGCAAGCCAGTGCTCCAGCAGTGGGCCTGGGAGCAGCCCTAAAGCAATACAATGAAACAATAATAAGAGAAATACCATATTGATTCCATGGAAAGCAAAGTAAGTGTAGCAGCAAAGGATGTCTGACAAGGCAGGCTGAGGCATCAAAGATGACATGCAGCAAACAGGTCCACTCTGTTCTTCAAACACATCATTCAGCTGGGTCACGGTGTCAAAGATGCACTGGAAGAGAACAGCTGTCTCTGTGTCTAATTTCTTAGGTTAGAAAGTTTGAGAGGGGATGTGAGAGAGGATGAGAGAGTTTGAGAGGGGATGATGAGAGGTTTGAGAGGATGAGAGCTTTGAGATGGGATGTTTGAGAGAGGATGAGAGGTTTGAGAGGGGATGTGAGAGAGGATGAGAGGTTTGAGAGGGGATGTGAGAGAGGATGAGAGAGATTTGAGAGAGGATGAGAGGTTTGAGAGAGGATGAGAGGTTTGAGAGAGGATGAGAGGTTTGAGAGAGGATGAGAGGTTTGAGAGAGGATGAGAGGTTTGAGAGAGGATGAGAGCTTTGAGATGGGATTGAGAGAGGATAAGAGGTTTGAGAAAGGATGAGAGGTTTGAGAGGGGATGTGAGAGAGGATGAGAGCTTTGAGATGGGATGTGAAAGAGGATGAGAGGTTTGAGAGGGGATGTGAGAGAGGATGAGAGGCTTGAGAGGGGATGTGAGAGTGGTAGTGGGTGGATGAAACAAGAAAATATCCATGCAGCTGGCTTATTTAATTATCAGTTTCCCCCAAAGGACAGAAAAAGTGAGTGACTTAAGCTAAATTCAACTCTTTCCAGGGCAAAAAGACATTATCCAACAGGTTGGGATGCTGACAGCACAAAAGACAGATCACTTAAGAAGAAATCTTGAGAACCAGGTAGTGACTTTTGAGTGGTAGACAACAGATAAGACTCTGCTCCTCTGCAAGACTTGTGGCTTGAGAGATGAGATAAATACAAGAGCCTGGAGTCAAAGTGACTTTGGGTGTAGAGAAGCTGAAGAATTATACATTCATTCCATGTTTCCTTTACCCTCTTCTTGCTGGGACACAAACTCTGCTATCATACAAACCACGTCACCACCATCAGTGTAAGATCAGTATGGCAGGTCAGGAACAGTGTTCCCAGTATCAAATAATGGGCTTTGATTTTCCCCCCCTCTCCTTTTCAGTGTCTCTTTGAGTTGCTTTATAAATGGCTCACCTGCAATGGTTTTCAAACCTTTAGAATGTGTACAGTTATCTTTTCCCTATTATAAAGGTCTGACCACTTGCTCAGTAGGAAATACAATTAGAGGAAATGATCTCATGTGCATTCTTTTGTTGTTTGATTTTATTTGTGCAGAACCCAGCTACATATTCACAGAATCACAGAATTGTTAGGGTTGGAAAGGACCTCAAGGATCAGCCAGTTCCAACCTCCCTAACATGGGCAGGGACACCTCACACTACAGCAGGTTGCTCACAGCCACATCCAGCCTGGCCTCCAAAACCTCCAGGGATGAGGCTTCCGCCACCTTCCTGGGCAACCTGTGCCAGTCTCTCACCACCCTCATGGGGAAGAATTTCTTCCTAATGTTGAATTTAAATTTCCCCTCCTCTAGCTTGGATCCATCCCCCCAGTCCTATCACTACCCAACACTCTAAAAAGTCCCTCCCCAGCTTTCTCGTTAGCCCCCTTGGGATACTGGAAAGCCACAATTAGGTCTCCTCAGAGCCTTCTCCTCTCCAAACAGCCTCAACTCCCTCAGTCTGTCCTCATAGCAGAGCAGCTCCAGCCCTCTGCTCATCCTCGTGGCCCTTCTCTGGACACCTTCCAGCACCTCCAGACCTTTCTTGTAATAGGTGCTCCAGACCTGGATGCAATACTCCAGGTGGGGTCTCATGAGAGGGGAGAATCACCTCCCTTGACCTGCTGGCCACACTTCTCTTAATGCAGCCCAGAATCTGGTTGGCTTTCTGGGCTGCAAGTGCACACTGAGAGCTCATGTTTACTGTTTCCTAGTAGACACAGCAATAACCTGTTTGTTTGATTGCCCTGAACCTGGACAGTAGTTACCATGAATTACACTATCCACCTTTCTATGTACAAGCAGCACCTGAAGGTATCAGAGTAAACCAGACAGCTCACGTCACAGGAGGATTTAGTCATAGCATGGTTCTTAATAAACCCTTTATATTCTGAGAATCATAGAATCATGGAATCAACAAGGCTGGAAAAGACCTGAGAGATCATCAAGTCCAACCTGTCACCCAAGACCTCATGCCTACTAGACCATGGCACCAGGTGCCACATCCAATTCCCTCTTGAACACCTCCAGGGATGGTGCCTCCACCACCTCCTGGGCAGCACATTCCAATGGCTAACAACTCTCTCTGCGAAGAACTTTCTCCTCACCTCAAGCCTTGTACATGTCTGATAAAGGAACTGACATGGTTCAAAGGAACTGTGATGGCTCAAAGTTAGGTGAACTGTCATTAACCCAGACAAAATGATGGACCACCTTGTGCCTTTGGAAGAGAATGCTGGCAGTTACTATAGCAAGGATGTGAAAACCTGACAGAAACACACGTTAAAAACTTATCTCGTGGTGCATCAGGGAGAAAGTATGGTTAGAACCAGGCAGCAGTGATCAGGACTTTGACATTCTGCTTGTCCTGCTAGTTGGATGGATGACAAGCTCTTCAGCTCATTACTTGCAAAAATCAATGCATAACAACACATCTGATGCTAAATGGGGGAGTTATGAGAATGAGGGCTTCAATTAATCCTTCTGTAGAAGTTGCTCTGGCAGCTCACTGCCACATTAGTGAAGCACCAAGCAGCTGTACAACAATGCAGTTTAAAGAGCTGAACAGATGAGGAGTCAGGGGAAATAACAGAAAGATTGACTTCAAGGCTGTGCAGGTCTTGATTCATTAACTGAGTGGAGCTCCTCGGCCGGGCATGGAGCAGCGCCTCGGCCCGGCCCGATGCTCCTCATCCAGGCAAGGAGCAGCACCTCGGCCGGGCAAGATGCTCCTCGGCCAGGCAAGGAGCACCTCAGTTAGTTTAGTTAAGGAGGCCCTCAGCAAAATGCTGTCTCACTGTGGTATCACTCTGCAGAGCCTGCTATGCCAAACCCAACCTGACAAACCTCCTTTGTCAGCCTTCTGGCAAGTTGTATTCATCAGCAAATCTATCAGACAAAGAGGAACTGTGTATATACACAACAAACAACAGGAAAGCTCAGTATGAAAATGAAACAAGTCCTGAAGAGAATGTTTTAATGACAAGGAGGAAAAAAAAAGTCCCCAGCCTTTGAGCAAATTACTTTGAATGGGCAACTATCCTTATTTGGAGTGAAAAAAACTGCTGCTCAGGATGGCAACGTAAGGTTTCTAGCTTCTTTTAACTAAATCAGTGTCCCCCTATGGAAAGAAGGCATCTTAGATTTTTGGTATGAGACTAAGCAGAGGAAAACTGAGCAGGAGCAAAATGCTCACAGTGCACGCTAATCCCACATGATTTTGTAAGATATTCACACATGTAACTGATTTATCATTTTGCTGTGGGAAAAAGGCTGTCAGATGAGGCAAGAACTATACAGACACATTTGGTTGAGTTGCTGGAAGGTGTCTGGAGAAGGGCAACAAAGCTGGAGAGGGGTCTGGAGCACAGCCCTGTGAAGAGAGGCTGAGGGAGCTGGGGTTGCTCAGCCTGGAGAAGAGGAGGCTCAGGGGAGACCTTATGGACGTCTACAACTACCTGAAGGGAGGTTGTAGCCAGGTGGGGGTTGGTCTCTTCTCCCAGGCATCCAGCACCAGAACAAGAGGACACAGTCTCAGACTGTGCCAGGGGGAGGTTTAAGCTGGATGTTAGGAAGAAATTCTTCCCAGAAAGAGAGATTGGCCCTTGGAATGTGCTGCCCAGGGAGGTGGTGGAGTCACCATCACTGGAGGTGTTTAGGAAGAGACTGGATGGGGTGATTGGTGCCATGGTTTAGTTGATTAGATGGTGATGGGTGATAGGTTGGACTCATTGATCCCAAAGGTCTTTTCCAACCTGGTCTATTCTATTCTATTCTATTCTATTCTATTCTATTCTATTCTATTCTATTCTATTCTATTCTATTCCATTCCATTCCATTCCATTCCATTCCATTCCATTCCATTCCATTCCATTCCATTCCTGCTGGTCTATTAGCATTCCTTCCAGCAGCAGCACCCAAATCAAATGCTCTATGTTTCACACCTGTGGCTGAGAGACTTTTTAGTTTCTGACAGCAGGACAGGCAAAGTCCTTGTTATTTCTGTGAGAAGGGGAGTGCTTTCTAGGAGCTTTTCCCTTCCCCCCCCACCTTTTAACTGATGCCAGCAGCTTGCTAAGTGTAGGGTTAACTCTTTAAATCATTTAACGTGAAAAAAACGCACATCTGCCCATCTGCTGCTGCAGCTGCAGGAACCCCACCGTTTCTGACTATGCAAAAGGCAAATCAGTGCAAGCAGAACCCAGAACCTCTGACCTGCCGCAGGCATTTCGACCGAGGCAAGGGAGCACCTCTGGGGTGCCACTGCGGGCACGGAAACGTTACCTCCACAACGCAAACAACTTTTCCTAGCAAGGTGATGGGCTCCGCTATTTTATCTCATGTGCTGTACGTCGGAGGCAGTTCCCCTTGCAGCCGGTCCCCGAAGGGTCGGTGCAGCCTGTGGTGTCCGAGCTGGCCCCGCCGCGGCGCTGCCGCCCTCCGCACCCGCGGTGCGGGGCGGCGTGGAGTTCCTTGGCGCGGCCGGCAGGCGGCGCCATGAGGTGGGAGGGGGCGCTCCCCTGCTCTGTCCGGGAGCGGCGGGGAGGTAGCGGAGGTGGCGGCAGCGGCAGCGGCGTCGGGCGCGGCCCGCCGGTCACTCACCATGTTGACTTCCGAGACCACGTCGATGCTGGCGATCTCTGTCCGCATGCCTACATCCACGGGCGGACCTGCGGGGGAAGCGGGAGGAGGTGTTAACGGGATTAGGGGCGTCCGGGGATGCGGCTCGGGTCAGGGGAGCGCGGACACCTCACCGCCGAAGTGGGGCCGTAGGCGGATATCGTAGCCCTGGAGCAGCCGGTCTGCCACCTCCTTCACGTAGGACATGTTGCTGGTCCCGTCGGCGCTGCGGGAGGGAGCACAGGTGGGTTAGGGAAGCGGCAGAGCGGCTCCGCGCCCGTCTCCTTTCCACGTCCCGGCGGCGCTCACCTGCACGCCGCGCACGCCACGGCCAGTACCAGCGCCAGCGCCCGCGGGCCGCCCCGCGGGGCCCCTGCCGCTCCCCGCATAGCGGCCGCACCGCTGCCTTCAGATGGCAAGAGCCGCGGACGCTCTGGAACTTGGTGCGGAGCGAAGCAACAATTCCCGACAGCGCAACGCATGCGTGGAGCGTGGAGCGGTGGCTCCGGAGCGCACCTCTGCCCGCCAGCGGCATGCCTGCGGCGCCTCCGCACCCAGCCGCAGCGCACCGGACCCGACCCGACCCCTCCCCGCCGCGGTGAGGTTGAGGGCGGTGGCAGCAGGTGCTGGCGGTGGAGCCATCGAAAACAAGTGACTGTCAGGGCAGATCAGGACTGGGATCTGGGGATTAGAACTTCTGCCTTACAAGGGAAGGCTGAGAGAGCTTTGGCTGCTAACCCTGAAGGAGACTTGAGGAGCCTCTCGGTAATGCTTATCAATATCTGAAGGGAAAGTGTCATAGGATCATGGCATGTTAGGGGCTGGAAGGGACCTCCAAAGATCATGGAGTCCATCCCCTGCCAGAGCAGGACCATAGAATCCAGCACAGGTCACACAGGAACGCATCTAGATGGGTCTTGGAAGTCTCCAGAGGAGACTCCACAACCTCCCTTCAGGTAGTTGTAGACAATAATAAGGTCTCCCCTGAGATCATTGAGTCCAACCCCCTGTCAGAGCAGGGTCACCCAGGGTAGTCTGCACAGGAATGCATCCAGGTGGATTTTGAAAGTCTCCAGAGAAGGAGATCCCACAACCTCTCTGGGCAGCCTGCTCCAGGGCTCTGTCACCCTCACTGTAAAGAAGTTTCTCCTCATGTCGAGGTGAAACCTTCTCTGTTCAAGTTTGTATCCATAGTTCCTTGTCTCATTACTGTGTACCACTGAAAAGAGCTTGGCCCCCACCCACTTGACACCCACCCCTCAGATATTGACAGACATTGATCAGATGCCCTCTCAGCCTTCTCTTCTCCAGACTCAACAGCCCCAGGGCTCTCAGTCTCTGTTCATAGGGGAGATGCTCAAGTCCCCTGATCATCCTCATCTAATGGACCCTGAGAGATGTGTTTGATGGCTTCGAGGCACCTCCAGCGTCGTGCTGACTTAGTTCTGAATAAAGGCAGACTTCTGGTGTTGCTTTTCGAGTTGAAACATGCCAGAATGTTTGAAAAACACAGAAATACTCAAGTAGATGGTTTGTGACACAAATTCTAGTGACAGTTTGGAGCATTTTAGCAATCTGTATTTCTCTGCAGTTTTGTCACTTGTGGAGAAGGAGCACAACACATTTCCTTGAGATGTTTCCACAGGACTCTTTCGCCCTCACAGTTTCTTCCTGTAACTGTGACAGTGCAAGTTTATGGAAACAATTATTTTATTGATGGCTTGTAACAGTGGAATAAAATATTTGCAGCTGGCTTTGGCAGCTTGGCTTGACACTGAATGGATCTCTCCTTTCCTCCAGCTTCAGTCCTTAGTTGCTGTAAAAAATGTGACCTCCCAGCTGAGCTCGATGGGACTTCAGCATTGCTGTTTGGAAGGAGGTTTTAGCATTTACCAGTCAAGATTAGCACACGTGAGGGTGTTTAATTATAGTTGGGGTGCCTTAGCTACAGCACTTACAAAATAAGTAAGTTCTGCCCCTAGAAGTCCACCAAAAAGTAGAGCCATCATGAGCCAGCCGTGTGCATTGGCAGCCCCGAAGGCCAATGGCATCCGGGGCTGCATCCAAAGAAGCGTGGCCAGCAGATCGAGGGAGGCGAATCCCACACTTTGCTCTGGCAAGACCTCGCCTGCAGTACTTTCTCCAGCTCTGGAACCCCCAACACAGGAAGGACATGGACCTGATGGTGTGGGTCCAGAGGAGGGCCATGAAGATGGTGCTCCCTCTGCTCAGAGGACAGGCTGAGGGAGGTGGAGTTGTTTCAGCCTGGAGAAGAGGAGGCTCCAGGGGGACCTAATAGCAACCTTCCAGTACCTGAAGGCAGCTACAAGAAAGCTGCAGAGGGACTGTTTGTAAAGGCCTGCAGTGACAGGATGAGGGGCAATGACTTCAAACTAGAGAAGAGCAGATTTAAACTGGATGTGAGGAACAAGCTCTTTAACATGAGGATGGTGGAACGCTGGAACAGGTTGCCCAGGGAGTTAATTGAGGCCCCATCCCTGGAGATATTCAAGGTCAGGCTTGGTAAGACTCTGAACAACCTGATCTAGTGGAGGAGGTCCCTGCTCACTGCAGGGGAGGCTGGATGAGGTGACCTTTGGAGGTCCCTTCCAACCCAGACCATTCTATGATGATAAAGTTACCTGGTTCCTCTGAAGCACTGAATTAGGATTTTCCATGGGACTTCAGGATCTGTTTTTCATCTTGATGGTGTGCAGTACCATCTCACATTATCTGATAGATAAGTTTAGCTTTGTTATAAGCCACATGAAAGGCAAATATGACTGTATGAAAGGGAGATCTCTGCTCTCCATGACATGCCAAAATCCACCCTGAGGCATAAGTGCAGGGGTTTATTCTGTAGGAATTCATTCCTTGTACATTTCAGGACAGCTTTAGTTTGGACTAGCTGTAGTGCAGACCCTTGGATGAATGCCCATTAGTGGATGAAATGTTTTAGATGCATCTCTGGAACATATCCTCTGCTTGGAAAAGGTGTGAACTAAGCCTGATGTGCAGGTCTCCTGCCTATAAAGGAGCCTCAGCCCAACAAGTGTGCTTCCAGGAAGGGTAGAATGTTCTCCTTGGCAAGCCATTTCCTCTGGAAGCTCTCCTAGTTGAGCTGTCCTGACTTCTGCAGCCCAGTGTTGAACTCCACCCACTGAGCATCCTGAAAATAAGATTACTGAGCCACTGTTGCCCAAAGGTGGCTATAAAGGTCAAACAAGATCTTCTTAGTGCAGGTTCTACTTTCCTTTAAGAGCCTGTAAAACACTTAGGGCAGTGCTTTTGAAGGAGTAACAGCAAATATCAAAACTGTGAATTGAAATTATTCACCTTTAATAATCCAAATGAGAAGAGAATATATCATAAGAGCTAAAAGATTCTTTTTGTTCTGTAGTGTTTATAGTCAGAATAATTTAGTGAGTCTTCAGACATGATAAACATCTGTAACACTCACTTGAAGTCCCTTTTTAGATCTCTCAGCCTTGTGGCTACACCACTCATCCAATATCTGTTCTAAACATAACAGAATTTGCTGCCTCTCAAGGCAAGCAAGTCCAGCACTCCTTGCCTAATGATGGAATCCTCCTGGCAGTACATTTTCTTTCCCCCTCTCCTTAGTACCTGTGGGAATCAACACTGCTGCCCTTCTGAGCCTTTCATCCCATGCCCCTGTACTCAGCACTGGTTAGGCCACACCTTGAGTCCTGTGTCCAGTTCTGGGCCCCTCAGTTTAGGAATGATGTTGAGTTGCTGGAAGGTGTCCAGAGAAGGGCAACAAGGCTGGGGAGGGGTCTGGAGCACAGCCCTGTGAGGAGAGGCTGAGGGAGCTGGGGTTGCTTAGCCTGGAGAAGAGGAGGCTCAGGGGAGACCTTCTTGCTGTCTACAGCTACCTGAAGGGAGGTTGTAGCCAGGTAGGGGTTGGTCTCTTCTCCCAGGCAACTAGCACCAGAACAAGAGGACACAGTCTCAGGCTGCACCAGGGCAGGTTTAGGCTGGAGGTTAGGAAGAAGTTCTTCCCAGCAAGAGAGACTGGCCATTGGAACATGCTGCCCAGGGAGGTGGTGGAGTCATCATCATTGGAGGTGTTTGAGAAGAGACTGGATGAGGCATTTAGTGCCATGGTTTAGTTGATTAGATGGTGTTGGATGATAGGTTGGACTTAATGATCTCTGAGGTCTTTTCCAACCTGGTTAATTCTATCCTATCCTATCCTATCCTATCCTATCCTATCCTATCCTATCCTATCCTATCCTATCCTATCCTATCCTATCCTATCCTATCCCATCCCATCCCATCCCATCCCATCCCATCCCATCCCATCCCAGGTGTAAGAGACTCACAAGCTCCTTCTCCCTCTGATGCTAGCTCAGGAGAAGTAGTAGGTAGAAGCTAAAGACTGAAGCCTTTGTGCCAGATGTTAAAGACATCATCCTAAAAGACAATCCTGGCTTTTGAAAGCAAACCATCCAGGATGAGTTAAGGAAGACAGTCAAAAAGTGTTGAGTCTGACACGAGGAAGGTGAAGGCAGCAGTTAGTCCGTATGCATTTGGAGAGCTTAGTGGCCTCAGTGTGTTTATTAGCTACAAGGAGGCAGGAGATTAAGTGTAGCTGGAAAAAGGAAGGCAGTGCAGAGAACCACAGAATCAACCAGGTTGGAAAAGACCTCAGAGATCATCAAGCCCAACCTATTACCTAATACCAAAGGCTGCTTTGAAGGAGATATTTAAAGAAGGGACATAGAAAGTGTGATGCTGTTATGACTCCTGTTTAAAAATGTATTTTAGCTACTTCCTGTTAAGCATTCCTGACTGCTGAGGTTTGTGAGTGCTGGTGAGATGCCAGAAGCAGGACAATAGCTGCTGCTTTATCCTGCAGAGGTTGAGCACACATGTTCCTCTCCATTGCAAGCAGCTCCCTTAGCAGGCTGATGTACCCTGTGGCACGTTGCACTGAGACCTTTGCCTTTTAGGCTTGGTCCTGTCTCTATTTGCTTGGGGAGTTTTTTGGCAAAAGAAATGCTGCACTGCTACTGGAATGGCCCAGACATTCGTATTTTTTGATCAATGGAGTTCATTTTCTCCAGCTTTGCCTTTTCATTGTTTTCTGAAGCAGCTCCATGGCAAAACCTGATTTAAACTGTCAGGTTGAATAAGTCCTGTTCAAAGCAGTGAGTGAAGTACAAGCAGTACTCTCAGAAGTACTTTACCACGCTGAGCCACTAGAATGCAATGTGTCTCTTTGTCCCATTTCAGTGATGTGAAGTGCTTGCTGCATAGGCTTATGGATCTGTGAGTCACATAAATAAGGGCCCAGCTCCTTTGCTTCTAGCAAGAAGGGCACAGAATGGCTGAGTTCAGTCAGACAAGCAACTATTTTCTGGGGGTACTTTCACAGGAGCACAGTGATAGCATTTAACAAGTCCAAGTGCTGGGTGCTGCACTTTGGCCACAATAACTCCATGCAATGCTACAGCCTGGGCACAGAGTGGCTGGAGAGCAGCCAGGCAGAAAGTGACCTGGGGGTACTGGCTGACAGCAGTTGAACATGAGCCAGCAGTGTGCCCAGGTGGCCATGAAATCCAACAGCATCCTGGCCTGGACCAGTGTGGCCAGCAGGAGCAGGGAAGTCATTCTGCCCTGTACTCAGCACTGGTTAGGCCACACCTTGAGTCCTATGTCCAGTTCTGGGCCCCTCAGTGTAGGAAGGATGTTGACTTACAAGAACATGTCCAGAGAAGGGCAACAAAGGTAGGGAGGGGTTTGGAGCATACCCCTGTGAGGAGAGGCTGAGGGAGCTGGGGTTGTTCAGCCAGGAGAAGAAGAGGCTCAGGGGAGACCTTCTTGCTGTCTACAACTCCCTGAAGGGAGGTTATAGCCAGGTGGGGGGTTGGTCTCTTCTCCCAGGCAACCAGCACCAGAACAAGAGGACACAGTCTCAGAATGTGCCAGGGGAGGTTTAGGCTGGAGGTGAGGAGAAAGTTCCTCCCAGAAAGAGCAATTTGCCATTGGAAGGTGCTGCCCAGGGAGGTGGTAGAATTACCATCCCTGGAAGTGTTCAAGAGGGGATTGGATGTGGCACTTGAAGCCATGGTTTAGTTAGTCATGAGGTGTTGGGTGACAGGTTGGACTTGATGATATCTGGGGTCTTTTCCAACCTTATTGATTCTATGAGATTGTATAGTACTTGATTTTTATGAGGCTGTGTAAGACCCTAAAGAGTAAAAGCTAGAGCAGAGCCAAGAATGGTCATGGAAAATAGAACTGGATCTTTATCCTCTTGCCGTTGCACCTGCCTCATGAAAGGTTGGCATTTTGTTTTTCCACACATTATCAAGATGCTAAGAAGGACAATTTGCATAAGGATATGCCCACAAAATATTTAACTTCCCACATTTACAAGTGAGTATTAGAAAACCATCAAAATAGGATCATAGGATCACAGGATGTTGGTGGTTGGAAGGGACCTTTGAAGATCATCGAGTCCACCCCTCCCTGCCAGAGCAGGACCATGGAATCCAGCACAGGTCACACAGGAACACATCCAGATGGGTCTTGAAAGTCTCCAGAGAAAGGGCCTGTACAACCTCGCTGGGCAGCCTGTTTCAGTACTCTGTGACCCTCACAGTGATGAAGTTCCTCCTCATGGTGAGGTGGAACCTCCTGTGCTGGAGTTTATATCCATTGCCCCTTGTCCTATCACAGGGTGCAACTGGGCAGAGCCTGTATAGGTTAATGAAAGCTGCCAGACTGAAAACTCCACAGGCAGATTTCTATGGTGATGGAAAATTCCTCTGGAATTCTGTTGAGGAGATTTAGAGCCATGAAAATGGCAGCAATAGAAACTTGTGGCCATGCAGAGTCCTACCTATGCTGGAAGAAAACAAAGTGGGCATGGCTTTAACAAAGGCAGTAGTCCTACACAACAGCTGCTTGCACACTCCCTGCCTCAGGAGCCCATTTGATGAGGGAGAGAGATGATTCTTGCTTGCTGAAATAGAGAGCCCATGTGAAGCTCCTCACCTGAGAGTCACTTTGTTAACAGGAAGGTGTAAGGCAAGAAGTTATTTCACTTACCTCTTTAAGTGATGTAGGGGTGCAGGTCTAAAATCCATGATTAAAAGATGTTGTGTGGGCTGGCCACTGGAAGTGGTCCATAACATGAGAAATAGATGTTCTGTTGTTTGTGCTGGTTTTAGCTGGCTGAAAATGAACCCTAAAATAAGTGCAAAGATAAGAGAAAAGAAGCAGGCCTGCAGGAGGGGTGGCTGAAGAACAGAGGGGTTTGGGTTATTCACTGTTGATGCATGTGTATGAATATCTGAGGGGTGGGTGTCAGGAAGGAGGGGCCAGGCTCTGCTCACTTGCACCCTAGGATAGGTTAAGGGGCAATGGATATAAACTACAGCACAGGAGGCTCCACCTCAACATGAAGAGGAACTTCTTCACTGTCAGGGTCACAGAGCACTGGAACAGGCTCCCCAGAGGGGTTGTGGAATCTCCTCTGGAGACTTTCAAGACCCATTTGGATGCATTCCTGTGTGACCTGTGCTGGATTCTACGGTCCTGTTCTGACAGGGGGTTGGACTCAATGATCTCTGGAGGTCCCTTCCAAGCCCTAACATCCTGTGAGCTTGTGATGCATTTTGGAAAAGATTGAGCTGTTTGGGGCTGCCTTCAAACCCTCTTCAGAGGGCAAAGCCACCCTGACTCCTCTTTTAGGGCAATGAGCAAAACATGAACAGAGTGAGACAAAGGGTGAGGGATCCTCCCCTTGTTCCCTTGAGCCGTGGTAAGCATTTGTATGGTGTCAGTATTAGCTGTAGATATTTTATGATATCATCTTTGGATAGAAGTGAAAGAGGTTGAAAGAAGACTTGGTGTCATGAGCTGAAGAGACCAAAAGAAGAAATATCAAGAACATGCTTCATTTTCTCATTTGGAAGCATTTCTTCCTGCTGTAAGGTATGATTTTTGGATCCCTCCCATGAGTTAACCTCTCAAATTCTTAACCTCTCTGTTGGGTCTCCCTTTGTCTTCTCAATTGTGTCTTTTAGTGCCTTGTTTGCTGGTTCAGATAGTTTCTCTCCCTTCACCTAGCACATCAAGGTTTCCATTTTACATCAGCTTCTGGATATCATCAGGGTTTTCATTTCAGAATATCTGCAGATGTGTTGCAGCATTGCCTCTGTGTTAGACCAGTCTGAGCAGCTGGTCCTGGGCTGCCAGCCAAGCCACATTCCTGTCCACCCTGCTTTGATGAAGGCAAAATATCACCTCTGTGCCTGTCAGGTGGGGAACTGAGGAATCTGAACATTTGAGTAATAGGATAAAAACAACAACAATGAGGCTACAAGAAAGCAAAGTATTATAAACACAGACAAAACCCAACCACTGTGGTAAATCAGGAGCTCCAGAGTTCTGATCCAGAATCCCCAGGGTGAGTGGCAGGTTTTTAGTTTACTTCAGTGAGTTTTGGAACAGAAACTAAATGACCCTGGTGTCTAAATCATACATCACAGAATACAGAATAAACCAGGTTGGAAAAGACCTTTGAGATCATCAAGTCCAAACTATCACCCAACCTCCCCACCACAGGCAGGGACACCTCTCATCTAGACTTGGCTGCCCAAGTCTTGTCACTGTGTATTAATTATCTGTTGATTGATATACCTAGGTAAAAGCAAGAGTATTGTACTTCAGCAGTTATTGCTCTTATACCTTCACAAGAAATACTCCAAGGGTAAGAAATACTCCAAGAAGATTGAAAAGGATGAGGACCTCCTCAGAGGCCCTGAACAACCTGATGTAACCTTGAATCTGGCTGTTCTTTGAGCAGGAGATGGAACCATTTACTTCCAAAAGTCCCTTTCAAGCAGAATCTGATTGCAGAGTGAAACCATTGTTTGGGAAGGGAAGAGGCTACAGAGTGGAGAACATGAAGTGTCTGAGAGGAGAGCTAGCTCTGTAGTTGTTGGATGGGATTGTCCTGGATGGGATTGGAACAAGTCGCCCAGGGAGGTGGTGGAAGCCTCATGCCTGGAGGTTTTTGCAGCCAGGCTGGATGTGGCTGTGAGCAACCTGCTGTAGTGTGAGGTGTCCCTGCCCATGGCAGGGCGGTTGGAACTAGATGATCCTTGAGGTCCCTTCCTAACAATTCTATGATTCCTCTTGCTCACCACTGAAGATGTAGGGCCCCTGCTATGGGTAAGATACCTCTCTGGGTAAGTAGTGAAGGAGAAGTAGGAACTAGTTACTCAAAATGGTTAACAAGATCCCTTATCTTGCCCAAATGGTCTCAGCTGCCATTGCTGTCAGGTGGAGGGAGCAGTTCTCAGCTCCTTGGGAATGCTGTTCAGGTGTGCCTTGAACTACTGATGAAATGCTGAACGATCACCAGATGCTTCTTAGTTGTGTCTTCTCCACCTGTTTTTTTTTGGCAGTGTTTTCTGAGGCCCATGCCTCTGGAAGACAGAACCAGCCCTCTTGTGCTGCCTGCTGCAGCACCAGCATCCTTCTCTCTCTGGTGATGAGCCGGAAATTCCCCTCAGTAACTTTTGGACACGTGAGTAATGCCACTCCATGCAGCAACCACCAGATGGTAATGAAGAGCAGACTGGTTGTGTGTCTTCTGTAGATGAAGTCTGTCATCACAGTAGCAAATTTTGCCTTTGCAAGCAGAGCTCACAAGCACAGCTCTGAATGTCAGTTTGCTCAGCTGTTTACAGACCCCCTGGGTCACTGCAGAACTTGGCAGCTCTGTCTACAGAAAAAAAGAAAGAAATGGTTCTGTTTGTTTTTATATTAAAGCATTTTAAAGGGGATGTTTTCTACATAATGCATGAGTGCTGAGATTGTTTAGTGAAGAGATGTTGTAGTTGTAAGGGATCATGGAATCATAGAATGGGCTGGGTTGGAAGGGATCTCCAAAGGTCATCCAGTCCAACTCCCTCTGTAGTCTGCAGGGGCATCCTCAGCTAGATCAGGCTGCCCAGAGCCCTCTCCAGCCTCACCTTGAATATCTCCAGGGATGGGACCTCAACCACTTCCCCGGGCAACCTGTTCCAGCGTTCCACTGTCCTCATGGTGCAGAAGTTGTTCCTAACATCCAATCTAAATCTACTCTTTAGTTTGAAGACATTGCACCTTGTCCTATCACCACAAGACCTTTGTAAACAGTCTCTCTCCTGCCTTCCTGGAAGGTTTTGTCTAAGGTTGGCATCAACTATAGAAGCTATTCCTTGTTAAGAAGATATTATGTGTTGGGTGATAGGTTGGACTTGATGATCTCTGAGGTCTTTTCCAACCTTGTTGATTCTATGATTCTAAGATAGATGCAGAGAACCTTTGGAGGTGTTCCTTGCTCCTTCTGGAGACACAGTATTTCCTCAAATGTGATGAGATAAAGGATGTATCTCTTCCAAGGCAGAAAGGAAGGCCTCTGTTGTTAATGTGTGTCCTTGACATCAGCAAAGAGAGTGGCAGTGGGAAGTGAACCAAATCAAAGCCAGGTGTCTCTTCTTCACTGAACATCATTGCCAATGCAGGGATGGTGCTGAGCACGACTCACCAACCCTCCACAGTGGCATCATGAGGAAAGAGCAGCAGAGAGAGAGCCTCCTGAGTACTGCTGGAATCTTCTGAGAGTCAGAATTCAGCCCCACAGGGATAATGAGGTTCAGAAGTCTCAGTTCCACTTATCTAACAGCAGGATTTTGCATTATCTGTGTAGTGCCTTTCAGAACACCCAGGTCAAACTTCCAGCTTTTTCCTCCCTGTTGTACAATACAGAGAATTTGCAACTCTCCCTCTCCGCCTTTTAAGGAAAAAAAAAAGAGACTCTTCCTGCCCTTGAGAGACCTAGGCCTAGCCAAGCACCACGAGGCAGGGAGAAAATCACTAGACCTGATGCCAGTGGGTTCAGTGTGAGTCAGGAGCCAGCCCTACATCTCCCATGGCATATTTAACTCATTCACCAGGCACTGGCCCATGACTCTTATACTCCTTGAATTAATAGATGTTAAATGACTGGGAACATGAATCACTCCAGGGAGGCAGTTTGTTGGTGCTTCTGCTCTCCTGTTCTCTCTGAGAGAAGGGGCCAGCAGAGGCATGCAGCTGTTTTAGAACTAGCTGGCAGAGTGGGAGGCTCTGCCTGAAAGCAGGAACCCGAAGGAGACTCCAAGTGAGAACACCCAACCTTCCCTGCCTCTCCTGAGCCAGGCAGACCCTCGTGAGCTGCCCCTGCCGCTGCTCCTGCTCTGCTCTCTGCCCTCTCTGCTGCCTCTGAAAGCTGCAGAAGGTTTGCTGCTGTTGCTCTGGGCAACCCAAATTTGTGACACATTTTGCATTAAACTTGGCATCCCTGACAGGGGAGGCAGGGTGCAGGGCAGTGGCTTTCCAGATTCCTCCCCACAACCCTGGCTGCCATTTCCTTCACCTCAATGCTTTCAGAAAAGAGTCTTTCTTCCTCCCCCTGCTTGAATACATTGCCTTACCATATGGGATTTCTTTTTTTCCTGGGGATGCCCATTTTAGAGACAGAAGGTAGGAGATCTACTTTATTCCCCATTCTGCCACTGAGAAGGTGGCTGTGGCCTGCCCTGATGGTCCCTGCATCCCTTGGCTCATGCTGCAGGTGTGACGTGGGTCAGTGATGTGCCTGAGGACGAGGGCGCGTGCCGGCAAAGCAGAAGGGTTAGAGGGAGCAGCGAGAGATGGAGGCACAGGAATCCTCTAGTGCTTTCTTGCTGAGAAACACTTTACCCCAAACTGGCAGTTCTTGCAGTGAGTGCTTCCACAAACACATTTCCACTGCAGTGTGTGGAGTAGAGGTCCCCTTAAATAGGGAGCTCACAGTTTGCCTCCTTAAACTTCCACGTGTCAATCACTGGAAGAATCCACAGAAATCTTATTGCAATCAGTAATAGCAATACATATATAAATAAATATATATATATGTGTGTGTGTGTGTGTGTATATACTGAAAGGATTTTTCTAGCCTTATGCCAAGCAATCAAGGACATGTGTGTTAAAATAACCATGGCTCTGTAGAACAGGCCTATAAATACCATATGTCAGAGGAAAAAATAAACGGCTAAGTGCATGTCGGCATCGCTTCCTGCAGTTCCGTAGGAGTTCTGGCCATGGAAATGAAGCAGGCAAAGCTGAGCCAGCTGCAGGTTCAGTTTTACACAGAGCTTAGGCTGTGCTTTGAAAGGACACAGCTGAGGTGGTGGTGAAAGGACTGGCCTGGGATAGAGCAGGCTGCAATTAAGCTCCCGCAGAAAATATCTGCGGCGTTCCGGTGTTGCGCTGCCGCTTCAGGTTTTAGAAGGCAGCCCTGGGGAAAAGGGTTAGGGGGTGCTGATGGATGAGAAGCTGGGCATGAGCAGGCAGTGTGAGCTTGCAGCCCAGAAGGCCAATCAAAAGATGCGTTGCCAGCAGATCCAGAGAGGGGATTCTGCCACTTTGCTCTGCTCTGGTGAGACCTCGCATGGAGTACTGTGTGCAGCTCTGGAGCCCTCAATATAGGAAGGACATGGACCTGATGGAGAGGGTCCGGAGGGGTTCAAGCACCTCTGCTATGAGGACAGGCTGAAAGAGCTGGGGGTGTTCAGCCTGGAGAAGAGGAGGCTCTGGGGGGACCCAATAGCAGCCTCCCTGCCCCCTGAAGAGGGCCCCAAGAAGGATGGAGAGAGTCTGTTTACGAGGGCCTGCAGTGACAGGACGAGGGGCAATGGCTTCAAAATGGAGAAGGGCAGATTTAGGTTGGATATCAGGAAGAAGCTCTTCACTGTGAGGGTGGTGGAACACTGGAACAGGTTGCCCAAGGAAGTGGTTGAGGCCCCATTCCTGGAGTTATTCAAGGTGAGGTTTGGCAAGACCCTGAGCAGCCTGATCTAGCTGGGGATGACCCTGCTGACTGCAGAGGGGGTTGGACTGGATGACCTTTGGAGGTCCTTTCTGGCCTGGAGCATTCTATGATTCAATGATTTTTGCATCTTGTTTTCCAGCCAAACAGAAATAATTGGACTTTGTTGTGTCCAGTTCTTAGTTAGCCTTACCTATCCAGAACAGTGCATCTGCTAACATGAGAACAGGGGGCTGGAATACCTCCACTATGAGGACAGGCTGAAGGAGGCAGGGTCGTTTAGCTTGGAGAAAACTCTGGGGCGACCTAATGGTGGCTTTCCTGTACCTTGGGGTTACAAGAAGGCTGCAGAGGGACTCTCTACAAACGCCTGCAGTGACAGGGTGAGGGGCAATGGTTTGAAATTAGAGAAGAGCAGATTTAGATTGGATGTTAGGAACAAGTTCTTTGCCATGAGGGTGGTGGAACACTGGAGGGAGCCTAGGGAGGTGGCTCAGGCTTCACTCCTGGAGATATTCAAGGTCAGCTTTGACAGGGGTCTGAGCAACCTGATCTAGTGAAGGATGCTTCTGCTCACTGCTGGGGGGTTGGACTACATGACCTCGGGGGGTGCCTTCCAACCCAACCCATTCTATGATTCTATGTTTGCTATAATGAATGCAATAGGATCATTTTAAAACTGGAGGTAATGATTTTGTTACCAGACACTGAAATATGAACCTGGAAAGAAAACTACTAGAACCACAGAAGGGAGGGAAAGATGGCCTGCAAGAAGAGCCAGAAATAACTTAAACATCTGTCTCACTGCTCTTAGAGCAAAGAATTTAAGGATCTATGTTACTGCTCCTGGAGCAGAACTTAAATTGCAATCAGTAGACCCCAAATCCAGAATCTAGCAATAAACACATTGCTAGAGGTGCAGTCAAGACCCACAGCAATCTGGCAGCCCACTGATGGAAACCTTCCCTGAGCAGGTGGTTCAGGTTTCTCCTCTGCTCTAGATCAAAGTCTTGATAAAGTCAAAGAGAAGAAGGGTTTTTTTGTAGGCTCCCATGATCTCTTGAATGTGTCTGGATGCAGGAGAGGTTGAGAGTGAAAATCTCTACTTAGCTGTATAGGAAAGGAATCCATATCTTCTCTTGGTCATCTACCAAAAAGGATGGATATTCAATTCCTGACCTTTAGAGAAGATGCAGATCAAGCCTGTGAGAAACTCTCTTGATATGGGCAGAGACTGTAAAAAGTTTGAGAAATCAATGACTTAGCTACTCAGACAAAGAAACATTTAGGTGCTTGGCAGTGACTCCAGTTTCATCTCCTTTTTTTTTTTTTTCAAAGCATTAAAGGCTTCTAACTATGAAATATGTAGTTGGGCATTAAAGATTTCCCCAGTCTTTTCCACATGAGCTTGGCTGTCTTCGTGGAATTGATGCCAGGACTAAATCAGTACAAAATCAGCTGAATAATGAAACCTGCTGGCTAACAGGAGGTAAGCTACAATTTACCTGCACAACCTGTACAGTGAAGTTGGTGGAGCCTAGAGCTTATAGCAAATAAAACATCGAAACAAACACTCAGAAAGGTTAGATAATGCCTTCCACATGAAAAAAAAAAACCCCAACAAACTCACTTCTTGTTATTCTTTCTGCTTAATGTGATGATAGAGTAGAGGTGGGAAGAGTGATGGAAAAAAAACACTTCTCTGTGTGTTGTGATAAATAAAAAATGATTGAGCTATACTTGAAGGTCTATAGCTTTGGATAAAACCACTTCTGAGGCATGGCCAGAATGCCTATATTATTTTATCAGAAACCAGGAGGGTAGATCAGCATAGGGGCAGTCAAAAAAACACCCCACCAACAAATAAATGAATAACTAGAAACTATTTGAGATGTGCAAGTGCTGTCTGAGCATATGGAGCTGGGCAAAAATAGTCCCCTTCTTACAATAGTCCACGATGGGTGAGATTTCTTCAGAGAAAGCTTGGGAGAATTGGTGGCAAAAGCTGAAGAAGCTGAGAAAATGCTGAATTCAGCAAACATTTTTAGGGACTACCTACCCAACCTGTGGCCACCAAAGCCCTCTCGGAGTCATTGAGTTCTTTAGAGACGTGATACAACAACCCCAAGCAGTGCTACAGGCTGGGGTCAGAGTGGCTGGAGAGCAGCCAGGCAGAAAGGGACCTGGGGGACTGGCTGACAGCAGCTGAGCATGAGCCAGCAGTGTGCCCAGGTGGCCAAGAAGGCCAATGGCATCCTGGCCTGCATCAGGAATAGTGTGGCCAGCAGGAGCAGGGAGGTCATTGTGCCCTGTACTCAGCACTGCTTAGGCCACACCTTGAGTCCTGTGTCCAGTTCTGGGCTCCTCAATTTAAGAAGGACATTGAGACACTTGAATGTGTCCAGAGAAGGGCAATGAGGCTGGGGAGGGGTCTGGAGCACAGCCCTGTGAGGAGAGGCTGAGGGAGCTGGGGTTGCTTAGCCTGGAGAAGAGGAGGCTCAGGGGAGACCTTCTTGCTGTCTACAACTCCCTGAAGGGAGGTTGTAGCCAGGTGGGGGTTGGCCTCTTCTCCCAGGCAACCAGCACCAGAACAAGAGGACACAGTCTCAAGCTGTGCCAGGGAAAGTTTAGGCTGGAGGTGAGGAGAAAGTTCTTCCCAGAGAGAATAATTGGCCATTGGAATGTGCTGCCCAGGGAGGTGGTGGAGTCACCATCCCTGGAGGTGTTCAAAAAAGATTGGATGTGGCACTTGGAGCCATGGTTTAGTTAGTCATGAGGTGCTGGGTGATAGGTCAGAACTGAGGATCTCTGAGGTCTTTTCCAACCTTATTGATTCTATGATATAACTCAGAAAAGCTGTGAAGTGGTCGAAGAGCATTTGAAGCAGTAGTTTTTAAGGACAGCATCCATCTGTTGGTGACAAAGGAGCACCCTGGGAGTTTCTGTATGTCTCTGTGCCACAAATGTGTTTTAAAGGAACCCAGAATATTTCTTAAGATATAATCAAAAGAGATGTTGAAAGTAGCCAGGGCAATTTCAGAAGGTCAGTACCAGATCCAGAGCAATATCAGAAGGCATAAAGAAGTACTCAGAGGTAATATATCTTGGCTTGCAGGAGTGTTTGCTCTTCTGTGGAACGGTTTTATGTTTCCTTCAAGCCTAGTTTTGTGTAAGTTTCAGCAGTACACAAACGAGAGTTTGTCACACGTCAAGGACACCAATCTCTGATTATGGTACTAATTTTATGGAGTTCTTCATGGTCATTGCTGGATCTAAGGGAGATATTAACTGCTGATAGCTCTGAGAAGCATTATAATTAATTTTCTGGATTTAAAGTGCTTTCTCGTTTAGTTTTAGCACTTGGAAGGGGTAAAGGCATCCAGCTGGCAGCTGGGTTCTACCCCGATACAAACCTCTGGGAGGGAGGGTGTGACACAAGGGCACCATTTCGAACTTTTCTGAGAGAAAACTACGTTAGCAGCCTGTCAGAAGCCAGGAGCACTTCATCCCTGGTGCCCTGGTCTGGTGTGTCTACAAATCTTTCAACTTGATGTTAACTTTACAGGCTCACAGGATGTCAGGGGTTGGAAGGGACGCAGAGAGATCATCCAGCCCAAACCCCCTGCCAGAGCAGGAACATACAATCTAGCACAGGAATGCATCTAGACAGGCCTTGACAGTCTCCAGAGAAGGAGACTCCACAACCTCTCTGGGCAGCCTGTTCCAGTGTTCTGTGACCCTTACAGTAAAGAAGTTCCCCCTTGTGTTGAGGTGGAACCTCCTGTGCTGCAGCTTACATCCATTGCTCCTTGTCCTATCCCAGGGAGCAAATGAGCAGAGCCTGTCCCCTCCCTTCTCATCCCCAGCACTCAGATAGTTATAAACATTTATTAAGTCCCCTCTCAGTCTTCTCTTCTCCAGACTAAAAAGCCCCAGGTCCCTCAGCCTCTCTTCAGTACCTTTACTGAAGTAAAGGTACTAAAGGACTGTACCGAAGAGAAAAAAGGTATCAATAATATTCTATAGAACCTGGGAGTCATTCAAAGAGCAGCTCAGTTCCTAAAACTGCTGGAATGGAGATAAATGAGTGAGTTGTTTGATTTATACCTGTAGTCCAGCTACTGGGTCTATGGCAGCCACGTTCCTTAAGACTCCCTGCACAGGTCTGAGAGAGAATTACCATAATTAGAGTAATGGAATTTTGGGTTGGAAGGGACCTCAAGGATCATCTAGTTCCAACCCCCCTGCCATGGGCAGGGACACCTCACACTACTAGCAGGTTGCTCACAGCCACATCCAGCCTGGCTGCAAAAACCTCCAGGCATGAGGCTTCCACCACCTCCCTGGGCAACCTGTGCCAGTGTCTCACCACCCTCCTGGGGAAGAACTTTTCCTAACATCCAATCTCAATCTACCCATTTCTAGTTTTGTTCCATTTCCCCCAGTCCTATCATTCCCTGACACCCTAAAAAAAGTCCCTCCCCAGCTTTCTTGTAGCTCCCTTCAGATACTGGATGGCCACAATAAGGTCTCCTCAGAGCCTTGTCTTCTCCAGTCTGAGCAGCCCCAACTCCCTCAGTCTGTCCTCATAGGAGAGGAGCTCCAGCCCCCTAGTTCCACTCCCACTGCCATGGGCAGGGACACCTCTGGTAGACCAGCTTGCTGAAGGCTCCAAGCCCCATCCAGCCTGGCTCTAAATATTTCTAGCCTTGCTTGGAGCCTCCACATCTTCCCTGGGCAACCTCTTCCAGTGCCTCACCATCCTCATGGGGAAGAATTTCTCCTTAATACCTTATCTCAATGGAGCTTCTTCCAGTTTGAAGCCATTTGAGTGACATTTCTCGGGACATTCACACGGGGAGATCGTTGCTGGTCGAATGCCACTCAACTTTTCTATTTCAGTTCTGCCAGGTGTCTATACATATGCAGAAGGTAACAAAACAATCTAAACCCAAGGGTGTCCCAGCTCTGTCAGGGTGTTGCTGGCTTTCTTCCACAGCAGCTGCTAGAAGTGGCAGCGCTGTAGAGCTGCGGTTTGCTGTGTGCCTGTGTCTAGCCAGCAGGATTCTTCCCAGTTCTCAGTTGCCACTTACTGCCCTTGCTTTAGTTTTGGGAGTTTGGCTTCTGCCAGAATGTTATATAGGTGGCTTTTTTTTTTTATGATGTATCACTAGAGCAGATAACCTCACTGAAAATATTTTCAGTGTTGTGGAACAAAAGATTACTTTTTTGTTTGTTTCTTTTTTAGCAAGGAACAGAAACCCTAGAGATTCTCTTTACTGGAGGCCAGTTCTTAGTATTCCTTTGCCGGAGTCCATCCTATACAATCATAGAATTGTTAGGGTTGGAAGGATCATCTAGTTCCCACCCCCTGCCATGGGCAGGGACACCTCACAGTACATCATGTTGCTCAGAGCCACATCCAGCCTGGCCTTAAAAACCTCTGGAAGACTAGTCCAAAAAAACCCCACATTACATTAGGGAAGATCCAAAGAGGCTTGATTAACACAGGCAAACTTAGCTGATGTGGTGAAATTAGACTCCTAAGGAGTTGCTGGCCCATCTTTCTTCTGCTCCCAGTCAGACTGTGTGGTGAGGAACCTTTACCTTGGAACATCCAATTCAAAACTGGCAATCTAGGAGCTAGAAGAAGTTGTGACTCAGTTCCAATTACTTCAGAAGCAGCTCTTACTCCTTCATAGGCAGCTAAAATCTCTTTCTCTGCTGGAGCATAATTTGCCTCTGAGCCTCTGTAGGCACAACTCCAGAAACCAAGTGGACGTCCACGTGTCTCACCTGGAGCTCTTTGCCAGTAGACTCTTGCTGGCATGCTGATTTTCACCTGTGTGTGGAGTTAAATAGGCTGCTCCCAGAGCCTCATCACAGGAACCAAAGTGACCTTGATGTGACATCCCACCCTCTGCATTGTCTGGTCTTCTAAACGCTGCTAGGAGCAAGCGTGCCACCCGTGGGCAGGCTGCCCACTCCGTCAGGTTTTGACAGAGCATTAATTGCTCCAGCAAAGCAGTCAGATCAGGATCCTGTGAGGCAGTCAGGATCCTGTCAAAATCTCAGGAAGCAGATTGGTAATCTGCAAAGGCCTAAATAGGGCTTTTAAAATTGGAAGCAGAAGCGAGTGCCTAGACAGAGTTTTTTTTGAAAGACAAACAGCATCAGCAAGCTAAATGGATTTCAAGCACAGCTTTAATTGTGTTGGGTTTTTTTTTTCCCCAGAGGAATTAGCAAAGGGCACCCAAGCTGGAACAAGCTGTGAAGTACATTCAGGAAAATTTCAAGTGCATGGTAGTTTTGAAGATAATCAGCCATTTCAGTGCTTGTAGATACTGTAGGAAGCAATGAATAATGCCTCTTTCTGTCAGCATTGACAGTACTGTAATCTTGGAGTCAGTTACAGTACCTGCTGTATGTGCTCCTTCATCATGAACTTCAGCATCCTCATCGAAACTGACCTGCACAGGTTTCCAAACCTAAACAATTGTCCCTGCTGCACACTTGAGCACAAAGCCAAGCTGCTTGTTGCCAATACCTGGTGTGTGGGGGGAACTATTCCCCACCCTGTCTTCTCCATGTCCTCTCTGCCCAACCATCCCAATAGCCTGTGACAGGCCAGCAGCACTTAGGCGCGGATTTTAGTGTAATCGTTGCAGAATCCCTTGGACCTTGCATAATGGAAATTATTTGGGTCACCAAATCTTATTTCCTAATTATAGGAATGAAAAAAAAAAAAAAAAAAAAAGGGAAAAAACGAAAAAGGAAAAAAAAGAAACAATGTGAAGCCATTCCCTTATTCTGGCATTTTTGCTTTAGAAACCTGGGATAACCCACTCACTCCCATCTGTTTTAACCTTGAAATTAGAGCTCACTCTCCTTCTCTTCCTCCTCCTCTCCTTCTCTTCCTTTCCCTCTCCTTCTCGTCTCCCTCTTCTTTCCTCCTTCTCCTTCTCCTTCTCCTTCTCCTTCTCCTTCTCCTTCTCCTTCTCCTTCTCCTTCTCCTTCTCCTTCTCCTTCTCCTTCTCCTTCTCCTTCTCCTTCTCCTTCTCCTTCTCCTTCTCCTTCTCCTTCTCCTTCTCTTCTCCTCCTTTTTCCCAACACAGCGCAGAGACCCTCCTGCTCCCAGCACCTCCTCGCTAGGGAATTAATCGCTTCCCCCCCATTCGTTTCGTTTCCCCCTTGGGGAGCAGAGATGGTCGGGACGCACGGAGCCTTGCCCGCCGCGGTCAGCACCACGCCGGCCCCAGCCACCCTTTCCGCACAGTCTCCCCCGCCGGCGGGCAGCGAGCGGCTTTCCCGGCCCGGCGGCCGCCCTGTGCCACGGGGCGGCCGTGAGGGGGAGAGCGGGGCGGAGCGCGGGGCCGCGGGCGGGGCGGGGCGGAGGTGGGAGCGGGGTGCCGGGGAGCGGCGGCGGCGACCGGCGCCTGTTGCCCCGAGAGAGTTAACGGTGCGGGGAAACTCGCCTCTCCTCCGCCCGTGCCGGGCGCCTGGCAACCGGGGCGCCGCGCATGTAGGGCCGCCGGGGGCTGCCGCCACCGCCGCCGCCCCCTCCTCTCCCGCCGGGCCCCGCGTCCCCCTCCCCGCCCCGGACAAGGCGTTTAACGTGCCCAGGCGTGAAGTATGGCATGCAAAGATGGTTTCTGCCAAGGAGCCAGCCATCGCCATGTCCTCGGGTCTCTCCATCGCCCTCCTGCACTGCCTGTGCCTGGCGACGTGGTGAGTACCCCCGGCGGCGGCGGCGGGGGCCCGGGTGGCCGGTGCCGCTGCCCACGCACGGGGCTGCGGGCGGCTTCGCTCACCCTCCGTTCCCTCTTTGCCTCCTAGTCTCACCGGGCCGCCAGGGCAGAGCAAAAAGAGGAGAAATTGTGGCCGGAGAATTTCACCAGCATCCTGAACAGCCTCCTGGATGGCTATGACAACCGGCTGCGACCGGGATTCGGGGGTACGGTGGCGGCGCGGTGCCAGCGTGGGGGCGGGTAGGGGCGCCGGGCAGGATGGCCGCTCGTACCGACCTGTTATAGACCGAAAACCTCAGTGTGTGGGTGTCTGTCCCTCTCCCCAGCCCGGGGTCCGAGCCCTCCGGGAGGAAGGGCCGGCAGCGAGGCACCGTCTGGCCCCGAAAGCTCCGGGGGGCGCTGAACAACCTCGGCCGTGGGGGCCCCGCTGGGGCGGTCCCGGGCTCAGCCCCCGCTTCTCTGCTCTGCCCACACACCGGGCTCGGGGTGCTGCTGTTGCGCCTGGGAAAATAAACCCCAACCCTAAAGCCGGTGTGTGTTGGCTTGAAGAGGTTGGAGGGACCTGTCTAACAACCAGGTACTTCAGGTTCTTGGCCGTTTGTGACCCTTACTTGCCACGGAGCGGGTCCTGATAGAAACAAGTGTACTTTTAGTAGCTTTTGAGGGTAGGTCTTTGATGGGTTCTGTTCCACTAGTTAGGGAAAACCAGAGCTCAGGTGCCTGAGCGCACCAGACCTTTACCACAGCCACTCTTAATTCCAGCTTTGATGTAGAAGCAGCGTACTTAATTGCCGTGTAGGAATTGTATGTGGAGGAGCCTTCAATTTGCCTTCACCTGTGCTCTGCGTGTGGGGCTTTTGTGCTTCTTTCCTGCCCTCGGCTGTTAAGACGCAGTTTTGTGCCGTGCTGCTGAAGCAGCAGCCAGACTCGCTGTTCTTTATTGGGTTTGATGTTACTCTGTAGGGACTTTGAACCAAAAAAACACCAAAATGTAAACCCGTTAGGATCCAGATGAAATGAAAGTTTTATTTTGTAAGCTGGAACGAAGATATTAAAACCACCAATTTTAAAGTAAGGGGGAGGGGTGGGGAGTGAAAAAGAAATGCTACATCCCTTCTGATGATGCACAAAGCCACAAGGAGTGTTTTATAGGCTGCTTCCTATACAGGATTGAATGAGAATCCTTGCGTAGGTTTATGCTGCGAAATACTTTCTCCCTCCTCTCAAAGTACCTTCTTCGTGCACGTGATCCATCTCTCCACTGACATGTATGCCAACACGTTCCCCACATGCCACATACAGCGCTCACATGCAGGACTGCGGTTGCCAAAGGGCAGCAGCTGTCCTCCGTGGCTCCCTTTATCACTTAGAACGTATGGCTCAAGCGAGGTCTTCTCTAGAAGTTACCTTGCACGTTAGAAGGGAGGGAAGGAAGCTAAATTTGTGAGCCCCGGAGGAGCGGCCTTGCGCCGCTCAGTCTCTGCGGAGAGGCTACAGACACTTCTGCACGCGTACAAGAGATGTGCTATGTTTGGCATCGTTTGGGGTTGAATGCCAACTAATTAGTCATCTAGCAAAGATGCTTTATGAGCATTATCAGACTTCCAAAATTAAACAAACTACTAAATATGTAATGTGGCACACAGTTGATCTTGGGTTTTTATTTTAATGCAGTTGTCCTCTGCAGGAGATTTTTGCAAGAGCAGATATTTTTTGGGGGGTTTTATTTTAATACAGTTGTCCTCTGCAGGAGATTTTGCAAGAGGAAATCTTTTTTTTCTTGGTTTTTACTTTAATACAGTTGTCCTCTGTGGGAGATTTTGAAAGAATAGACTTTTTTCCCCTTTAATTTTCTTTTTTTTTTCCCTTTTTCCTTTCTTCCTTTTATTTTTTCCTTCTCTTTTTTATTTTTCTTCCTTTCCTTTTTTCCTTTTTCCTTTCCTTTTTTCCTTTTTCCTTTCCTTTTTTCCTATTTCCTTTCATTTTTTCCTTTTTCCTTTCCTTTTTTCCTTTTTCCTTTCCTTTTTCCTTTTTCCTTTCCTTTTTTCCTTTTTCCTTTCCTTTTTCCCTTTTTCCTTTCCTTTTTTTCCTTTTTCCTTTCCTTTTTTCCTTTTTCCTTTCCTTTTCCCTTTTTCCTTTCCTTTTTCCTTTTTCCTTTCCTTTTTTCCTTTTTCCTTTCCTTTTCCCTTTTTCCTTTCCTTTTCCCTTTTTCCTTTCCTTTTCCCTTTTTCCTTTCCTTTTTCCTTTTCCTTTCCTTTTTTCCTTTTTCCTTTCCTTTTTCCTTTTTCCTTTCCTTTTTCCTTTTTCCTTTCCTTTTTTCCTTTTTTCTTTCCTTTTTTCCTTTTTTCCTTTCCTTTTTTTCCTTTTTCCTTTCCTTTTTTTTTTTCCCTTTCTTTTTTCCTTTTTTCCTTTTTCGTTTTTCCTTTCCTTTTTCCTTTTTCCTTTCCTTTTTTCCTTTTTCCTTTCCTTTTTCCTTTTTCCTTTTTTCCTTTTTCCTTTCCTTTTTCCTTTCTTTTCCTTTCCTTTTTCCTTTTTTCCTTTCCTTTTTTCCTTTTCCCTTTCCTTTTCCCTTTTTCCTTTTTTTTTTCTTTTTCCTTTCCTTTTTTCCTTTTTTCCTTTCCTTTTTTTTCCTTTCCTTTCCTTTCCCTTTTCCTTTCCCTTTCCCTTTTCCTTTCCTTTTTCCCCTTTTCCTTTCCTTTTCCCCTTTTCCTTTCCCTTTCCCCCCTTTCCCTTTCCTTTCCCTTTCCCTTTTTTCCTTTCCCTTTCCCTTTTCCTTTCCTTTTCCCCTTTTCCTTTCCCTTTTTCCTTTTCCTTTTTTCCCTTTTCCCTTTCCTTTCCTTTTTTTTCCTTTCCCTTTCCTTTCCCTTTCCCCTTTTCCTTTCCCTTTTCCCCTTTCCTTTCCTTTTCCCCTTTTCCTTTCCCTTTCCCCTTTTCCTTTCCCTTTTCCCTTTTCCTTTCCCTTTTCCCCTTTTCCTTTCCCTTTTCCCCTTTTCCTTTCCCTTTTCCCTTTTCCTTTCCCTTTTCCCCTTTTCCTTTCCCTTTTCCCTTTTCCTTTCCCTTTTCCCCTTTTCCTTTTTTCCCTTTTCCTTTCCCTTTTCCTTTTCCTTTTCCTTTCCCCTTTCCTTTCCTTTCCCTCCCTTTCCTTTCCCTTTCCCCCTTTCCCTTCCCCTTTTCCCCTTTCCCCTTTTCTTCCCTTTCCCCTTTTCCTTTCCCTTCCCCTTTTCCTTTCCTTCCCCCTTTTCCTTTCCTTTCCCTTCTTTCCTTTTTCCCCCCTTTTCCTTTCCCTTCCCTTTTTTCCCTTTTTTTCCCCCTTTTCCCTTTCCCCTTTTTCCTTTTCCTTTCCCCCTTTTTCCTTTCCCTTCCTTTCCTTTCCTTTCCCTTTCCCTTCCCCTTTTTTCCTTTCCCTTCCCCCTTTTCCTTTCCCTTTCCTTTTCCTTTCCCTTTCCCCCTTTTTCCTTTCCCTTTCCCTTTCCCCCTTTCCCTTTCCTTTTCCTTTCCCTTCCCCTTTTCCTTTCCCTTTCCCCCTTTCCCTTTCCCTTTCCCCCTTTTCCTTTCCCTTCCCCCCTTTTCCTTTCCCTTCCCCCTTTTCCTTTCCCTTCCCCCTTTTCCTTTCCCTTCCCCCTTTTCCTTTCCCTTCCCCCCTTTTCCTTTCCCTTCCCCCTTTTCCTTTCCCTTCCCTTTTCCTTTCCCTTCCCTTTCCTTTCCCTTCCCCCTTTTCCTTTCCCTTCCCCCTTTTCCTTTTTCCCTTTCCCCCTTTTTCCTTTCCCTTCCCCCTTTTCCTTTCCCTTCCCCCTTTTCCTTTCCCTTCCCCCTTTTTCCTTTCCCTTCCCCCTTTTCCTTTCCCTTCCTTTTCCTTTCCCTTCCCCCTTTTCCTTTCCCTTCCCCCTTTTCCTTTCCCTTCCCCCTTTTCCTTTCCCTTCCCCCTTTCCTTTCCCCTTCCCCCTTTTCCTTTCCCTTCCCCCCTTTTCCTTTCCCTTCCCCCTTTTCCTTTCCCTTCCCCCTTTTCCTTTCCCTTCCCCCTTTTCCTTTCCCTTCCCCCTTTTCCTTTCCCTTCCCCCTTTTCCTTTCCCTTCCCCCTTTTCCTTTCCCCCTTTTCCCCCTTTTCCTTTCCCTTCCCCCCCTTTCCCTTTCCTTTCCCTTCCCCCTTTTCCTTTCCTTTCCCCCCTTTCCCCCTTCCCCCTTTTCCTTTCCCTTCCCCCTTTTCCTTTCCCTTCCCCCTTTTCCTTTCCCTTCCCCCTTTTCCTTTCCTTCCCCCTTTCCCTTTCCCTTCCCTTTTTCCTTTCCCCTTCCCCCTTTCCCTTTCCCCCTTCCCCCTTTCCCTTTCCCCCTTCCCCCTTTCCCTTTCCCCTTCCCCCTTTCCTTTCCCCCTTCCCCCTTTCCCCCTTTCCCCCTTCCCTTTCCCTTTCCCTTTCCCCCTTCCCCCCTTTCCCCCTTCCCCCTTTCCCCTTTCCCCCTTTCTTTCCCCCTTCCCCCTTTCCCCCTTTCCCCCTTTCCCCCTTTCCCCCCTTTCCCCCTTTCCCTTTCCCCCTTCCCCCCCTTTCCCTTCCCCTTTCCCTTCCCCCCTTTCCCCCTTTCCCCCTTTCCCTTTCCCCCTTTCCCTTTCCCCCCTTTCCCCCTTTCCCTTTCCCCCTTTCCCCTTTCCCTTTCCCCCTTTCCCTTTCCCCCCTTTCCCTTTCCCCCTTTCCCCTTTCCCTTTCTTTCCCTTTCCCCCTTTCCCCCCTTTCCCTTTCCCCCTTTCCCCCTTTCCCTTTCTTTCCTTTCCCCCCTTTCCCTTTCCCCCTTTCCCCCTTTCCCTTTCCCCCTTTCCCCCTTCCCTCCCCCCCTTTCCCCCTTTCCCTTTCCCCCTTTTCCCTTTCCCTTTCCCCCTTTCCCCCTTTCCCTTTCCCCCTTTCCCCCTTTCCCTTTCCCCCCCCCTTTCCTTTCCCCCTTTCCCTTTCCCCCTTTCCCCCTTTCCCCCTTTCCCCCTTTCCCTTTCCCCCTTTCCCCCTTTCCCTTTCCCCCCTTTCCCCTTTCCCCTTTTCCCCTTTCCTTTCCCCCTTTCCCCCTTTCCCTTTCCCCTTTCCCCCTTTCCCTTTCCCCCTTTCCCCCTTTCCCTTTCCCCCTTTCCCCCTTTCCCTTTCCCCCTTTCCCTTTCCCTTTCCCCCTTTCCCTTTCCCCCTTTCCCCCTTTCCCCTTTCCCTTTTCCCCCCTTTCCCCCTTTCCCCCTTTCCCCTTTCCCCCTTTCCCCCTTTCCTTTCCCCCTTTCCCCCTTTCCCTTTCCCCCTTTCCCCCTTTCCCTTTCCCCTTTCCCCCCCTTTCCCTTTCCCTTTCCCTTTCCCCTTCCCCCTTTCCCTTTCCTTTCCCTTTCCCTTTTCCCTTTCCCCCCCTTTCCCTTTCCCCCTTTCCCTTTCCCCTTTCCCTTTCCCCCTTTCCCTTTCCCCCTTTCCCTTTCCCCCTTTCCCTTTCCCCCTTTCCCTTTCCCCCTTTCCCCCTTTCCCTTTCCCAAAATGGATACTACTTTGCTCCTTCCTTCTTTTATGACATCCAAACCACTCATCTTTGAGCTTTGAACTTTTAAATAAAACATGTGTGGGACATAAAAGCATCTTTATTTTTGAAATGGATGCCTGCCTCCCTAGCAGCTCCTTACAGCAAAAGTTAGCCTGGAGAAGAGGAGGCTCAGGGAGACCTTCTTGCTCTCTACAACTCCCTGAAGGGAGGTTGTAGCCAGGTGGGGGTTGGTCTCTTCTCCCAGACAGCCTGTGACAGAACAAGAAGACACAGTCTCAAGCTGTGCCAGGAGAATTTTAGGCTGGAGGTGAGGAGAAAGTTCTTCCCAGAAAGAGTAATTGGCCATTGGAATGTGCTGCCCAGGGAGGTGGTGGAGTCACCATCCCAGGAGGTGTTCAAAAAGGATTGAATGTGGCACTTGGAGCCATGGTTTAGCTGTCAGGAGGTGTTAGGTATTGGGTGATAGGTTGGACCTGATGATACCTGAGGTCTTTTCCAACCTTATTGATTCTATAAGTCTATGATCTTCACTTTGGTTTGACAAGGACAACTTTTAAAAAAGAAGAAACCAAAACCCAACAAAGAAAGAAGATTTTTTGCCATTGGTCAGATCTGACTTTTGGACATAACCCAAGAGTACAGAAAGAATACAGAATTAACCAGGTTAGACAAAACCTTTGAGATCATCGAGTCCAACCTATCACCCAACACCATCTAATCAACTAAACCATGGCACTAAGTCACTAATCCATGCTCTAGAGTGCCTGTGTATTAGTATGTATTACTCTAAAGTAACTATGGATTAGCTATGAATATCTATGCTATCCAAATCAAGTTTTCTCTATATTTTGGTGTTTTGGGGTAGGGTGTTTTTGGTGCGTTGACAAATCTTTTCTCTTTAGAGACTGGATGAGGCACTTGGTGCCATGGTTTAGTTGGTTAGATGGTGTTGGGTGATAGGTTGGACTTGATGATCTCAAAGGTCTTTTCCAACTTGTTAATTCTGTTCCGCTGTGCTCTGTTCCATTGTGCTCTGTTCCGTTCTGTTGTATCACAGTATCACCAAGGTTGGAAGAGACCTCAAAGATCATTGAGTCCAACCTGTCACCAGAGACCCCATGACTAGACCATGGCACCAAGTGCCACGTCCAGTCCCCTCTTGAACGCCTCCAGGGACGGTGACTCCACCACCTCCCTGGGCAGCACATTCCAATGGAGAACGACTCTCTCAGTGAAAAACTTTCCCCCACCTTGAGCCTAAACTTCCCCTGGCACAGCTTGAGACTGTGTCCTCTTGTTCTGGTGCTGGTTGCTAGAGAGAAGAGGCCAAATCCTTCTTGGCTACAACCACCCTTCAGGTAGTTGAAGAGAGCAATGAGGTTGCCCCTGAGCCTCCTCTTCTCCAGGCTAAACACCCCCAGTTCCCTCAGCCTCTCCTCACAGGGCTTGTGCTCAAGGCCTCTCACCAGCCTTGTTGCCCTTCTCTGGACACGTGTTCTATCCTATCCTATCCTATCCTATCCTATCCTATCCTATCCTATCCTATCCTATCCTATCCTATCCTATCCTATCCTATCCTATCCTATCCTATCCTATCCTATCCTATCCTTTATGACAAATGAGATTTGCATCTTAAAAGTGGGTCACTTGCTAGTTTGTAGCCTAGCAAGCAAAATGTCAGAGGGCAACAGGACTATTTCAAGCTGGGGAAGTGGCAGTGTGTTTTGGTGTGATGCTATAGCTGCATCACTTTCTGATAAGCAGCAGAGTATTTATTTCTGTTTTCTTCTCGAAGCTGATTCACCATCTAGTTTTCACGTGGCTAGCAATGAAACCAAGGTTTTATTTTAAGAAGAACAACAACAAAAAAGAGAGCTGCACAGAGGTCTGACTGCTGCTGAATTGGAACTTCAGATTAAATGAAAACATCTCACAGGTTGGACTTGAGGATCTCGGAGGTCTTTTCCAACCTTATTGATTCTACGGTTCTACGATTCTAATTTGGGTGCAAAATGAGGTTTGAAAATCAGACCTGGGGTGGGGATAGCCGGATTGTGCATTTCACTGGCCTCTTCCAGAGTTGCCACAGTTCATGAAGATTTGTTGTGTGCAGGGGTGGGGGGGAAAAAACCAGTAGAAAATGTTAAATATTGGCGATTTCCTAAAACCGGATGCAGATTCCCCACCCTGTCATTAATTAGCACATTTCTTATTTTTGTACTTCCAGGGGAGAAGTCAGTTTGCCTGAGCATGCTTCCAAATGTGCAAATGATCTCTCAGTGGAGTATGTGGAATCCCTTCTTGGTACTTCTTACGCAGAAGCGTGGCATGGGATGAGGGTTAATAGAAGCAGGAAGCTTCCCATACCATTGGATTGATACCTTGTGTAACAAACTCACTTTATAGGTTGGACTTGATCTCTGAGGTCTTCTCCAACCTTATTGATTCTATGATTCTATGATCTCTGAGGTCTTTTCCAACCTGGTTGATTCTATGATGTATGGAAGGGATTTAACTGAATCTAAAAAGCTGCTGTCACTTGCTAAGCACTCTGAGGTTTGGTAGTGTCATAAGGAGCAGGGATGTCATTCTGCCCCCTTATTGGTCAGGCCACACCTTGAGTACTGTGTCCAGTTCTGGGCTCCTGAATTTAGGAAGGACATTGAGACACTTGAATGTCTCCAGAAAATGGCAATGAGCCTGGGGAGAAGTCTGGAGCACAGCCCTGTGAGGAGAGGCTAAGGGAGCTGGGGTTGTTTAGTCTGGAAAAGAGGAGGCTCAGGGGAGATTTTATTGCCCTCTACAGCTTCCTAAAAGGAGGCTGTAGGCAGATGGGGGTTGTTCTCTTTTCCCAGGCAACCAGCACCAGAACAAGAGGACACAGTCTCAAGCTGTGTCAGGGGAGGTTTAGGCTGGATGTTAGGTAGAAGTTCTTCCCAGAAAGAGAGATTTGCCATTGGAATGTGCTGCCCAGGGAGGTGGTGGAGTCACCATCACTGGAGATATTCAAAAAAGGATTGGATGAGGCACTTGAAGCCATGGTTTAGTTGTCATGAGGTGTTAGGTAATAAGTTGGACTTGATGATCTCTGAGGTCTTTTCAACCTGGTTGATTCTGTGATTCAAAGACCAGAATGGTTAACAATAAAAGAGATTATTAAAGACCATTTAAGTGGAAGTTCCTATTAAGTTTGGGGAAGGATGGAATCTAAAGAAGCAAGAGGGAAGCAAAGAGATTTCACCTAGAAATGTAATGAAACAAAGCAGAATGAGCAGTTTTGTGTAGGAAAGGAAAAAAAATCCTAACCTAATCCCAAGTGCTGTCAGGAAGACTTACAATGCATAAGAGTTTTGAATTTCAGTAGAGGGAAGGTATTGAGGGACTAATGAATGAAGTAATGCTGTGTGATGTTTGAAAATAGTGTGGTGGAAATGAAGTCAGTTCCATTCCCTCCACTCTGTGCCCCATTATTATCATTAGCCTGAATTTCAAGGATGCAGTCTGTAATGCCTGGGGGTTTCCTGGTCCAAACCACTCTGTAAGAACAGAAGCCACTTATAGTGTGATTAATTAAAAGCATTATCTGCTGGGAAACTTCAGGAGTGTTACCACAGTGCTGTAAAACTTTAAGGCAAAACTCTTTCTGGTTATGCCCTGGCTGCAGTTTCCATCTTGCTTTTAAAACTTTTGTGCCTGACAGAGGACAACTATAGAAAGTTGCAAAAGGTGGGGGTTTTGTTTTTTTTTCCTGATGACCCCCTTTTTACCTTTCCTTTGGTGATTAGTTTCAAAGTGCTGGTAGAACTCCAGACATTTGTTAAAAGGAGCATTATTTTCTTGAATAGAATTAAGCAGGTTGGAAAAAACCTTTGAGATCATCCAGTCCAACCTACCACCCAACACCATCTATCAGCAAATTTGCAGATGACACCAAGTTGGGAGCAGGTGTTGATCAGTTAGAGGGAAGAAGGGCTATGCAGAGGGACCTTGACCAGCTGGACAGATGGGCAGAGTCCAATATGATGGCATTCAACAAATCCAAGTGCCAGGTGCTGCACTTTGGCCACAACAACCCCAGGCAGTGCTACAGGCTGGGGTCAGAGTGGCTGGAGAGCAGCCAGGCAGAAAGGGACCTGGGGGTGCTGGTTGACAGCCACCTAAACATGAGCCAGCAGTGTGCCCAGGTGGCCAAGAAGGCCCATGGCATCCTGGCCTGCATCAAGAATAGTGTGGCCAGCAGGAGCAGGGAAGTCATTGTACCCCTGTACTCTGCTTTGGTTAGGCCACACCTTGAGTCACAGTATCACAGTATCACCAAGGTTGGAAGAGACCTCGAAGATCATCCAGTCCAACCTGTCACCACAGACCCCATGACTAGACCATGGCACCAAGTCCAATCCCCTCTTGAGGAGGGAGGACATTGCTGCCCAGAGAGAACTCTCCTGCCCACTGCAGGCTTGAACTCACGACCTTCCCAGTAAGAGTCTTACATGCTACCAACTTAGCCACATGGTCCCCCATGTGTCCAGTTCTGGACCCCTCAGTTTAAGAAGGACATTGAGACACTGGAAGGTGTCCAGAGAAGGGCAACGAGGCTGGGGAGAGGTCTGGAGCACAGCCCTGTGAGGAGAGGCTGAGGGAGCTGGGGTTGCTTAGCCTGGAGAAGAGGAAGCTCAGGGGAGACCTCATTGCTCTCTGCAACTCCCTGAAAGGAGGTTGTAGCCAGGAGGGAGTTGGTCTCTTCTCAAGCAACCAGCACCAGAACAAGAGGACACAGTCTCAAGCTGTGCCAGGGGAAGTTTAGGCTCGAGGTAAGGAGAAAGTTCTTTACTGAGAGAGTCGTTTGCCATTGGAATGTGCTGCCCAGGGAGGTGGTGGAGTCACCATCCCTGGAGGTGTTCAAGAGGGGATTGGATGTGGCACTTGGTGCCGTGGTCTAGTCATGAGGTCTGTAGTGACAGGTTGGACTCGATGATCTTTGAGGTATCTTCCAACCTTGTTGATACTGTGATACTGTGAAGTGCCTCATCCAGTCTCTTAAACACCTCCAGTGATGGTGACGCCACCACCTCCCTGGGCAGCACGTTCTGATGGCCAATCTCTCTTTCTAGGAAGAACTTTTTCCTAACATCCAGCCTAAACCTCTCCTGTCACAGCTTGAGACTGTGTCCTCTTGTTCTGGTGCTGGTTGCCTGGGAGAAGAGATCAACCCCCACCGGGCTACAACAAAAGGCCTGAAGCAAAAGGCCTGGGTCTGATTTGCTGTTTTGAACTTTTGCATGGCTTCAGGCTTTACCTGAGCAACTCATGACTTAAGCCAGGCCCTGCCAGATCCATTCAAACCTGCTTTGGATTGTAACTTAAAACTGTAACAGTGCCTTTAAAACTTGCCCGATGCAGTAACTCATCACGCTTCAACCTGCACTTAGGGGAGGTAAGAAGGCATGGCAATGCTCCAGCTGGTTGTGCTGCCCTATATCTGCTAATTTGAATGAACTGTGTCTTTTAGAGAACACCTCATCCCTGGTGTCTTGCTTTTAATGGCCAATTATATGGCCAGGCCATAGAAAGAAGGTGGTGTGTGACGTGCCTCCAGCCCAAGGCTCTTAGATTGCCTGCTAAACCTGCTGACTTCAGCTCTGAACAAGCTGAGAGAATCACCCACAGCATGTCACTGGCTTGGTGGGGTGTGGTTACTCATCAGGCAGTGAAAGCTGGTGCTTGCTCTCCTCTTGGGTTCTACTGGCATGACTTAGTCTGGCATGAGCTGAGAGTCTCACTATCAGCGACAGAAATGGTGACAGCTTTGAGACTCTGCTTGGAAGTTGCCATGTACCGTGGCTCACGAGCAGAAGAAACTGTTCTGCCTTCATTTTCCTTTTGCTTTCTCTGTTCATGTTCTTTCTCATGATCTCATACCTGCGAAGCACAACAGAGTACTTGGTGGAGTTAAAATCTGTTGGCCATTGTCTCCCTTAAGACGGGTGGGAGAGGGCTTCTCTGCCCCTTTAGGCTGTGTGATGCTCAGCTGACGAGCAGCGTTTCTGAGGAGTTTCATTTCCTGTCAGTGAGGGAGGAGTGACTTTAGTCAGAAAATAAACACAGAATACATTTGAAGAGCAAAAACGAGTTTCTGTCATTGGAGAAATCCACCTACAGGATTATCTGCTCTTGTGAGGAACCCATGCCTACCTTCAAGCTTTTAGACTGGACATTAGGAAAGTTTTTGTTTCCCAGCAAGAGTGATCAGGGACTGGAAAGTGCTGCCCAGGGAGGTGGTTGAGTCCCCAGGCCTGGGTGTGTTTAAAGGTGGTTTGGATGTGATGCTTGGGGCTATGGTTTAGGGGTGAACCTTGTAGAGTGGTGTTCTGGGTTGGGCTTGGTGATGCTGAGGGGCTTTTCCAACCTGAATGTTTCTGTGATTCCATTGCTCAGCATAATGGATATTCTGTTTTATTTTTATTCTCATTTTAGATTGCAAACGGACTTGAAGTGAGCATTAGACAGGGAATCTGATAGGGTATTTTTTTTTCTCCAGGCAGTTGTCCAGCCTTCCTCAGCTGGTGAGAGTGACTCAAAGGCTTAACAGGATATGGTCTTAGATACTTGTAGCTGACTGATTTGAATTTGGCCCAGGTTAGTAATGCTTGAAGTCATCACCATCTGTCTTTTGTTCAGTGACCTGTATAAAATTAGCTGATATTCTTAAGCCAGTTCTGAGTAGACAGGTGTCCACATCGTGAAAACTGGCACCGGTATCAGGCTTGTTGGCTGTCTCAGCAAAGATGAGCAGGAAAATAAACACTCATCTCCTCATTTCTGGAGGTATGGCTTTACATTTTCAGGGTTTAGATGTCTTAATGGATGAGCAGATCTCGAGGCAAAGGTGGCTGTGTGCTGCTGGGCTTGGTAGAGAGTGTGGCCCATGTGTGTGAATTCCACAATGATTTCTCTTTGTTTTTAAAAATGCCCTGCCTAGTTGTTTTGGCTTCTTGACAGAAATCTCACATACGGCAGGTGTCCTCAGCTGTTCTTTCAGATAGAATCACAGGAACATTCAGGTTGGAAAAGACCCTCAGCATCACCAAGTCCAGCCGAGAACCCTACTCTGTAAGGCTCACCCCTAAACCATAGCCCCAAGCACCACATTCAAACCGCCTTTAAACACACCCAGGGGCAGTGACTCCACCACCTCCCTGGGCAGCACATTCCAATCCCTGACCACTCTTGCTATAAAGAATCTAAACCTCCCCATGTGTAGCTTGAGGCCATTCCCTCTTGTCCTATCGTTAAACAAGGGAACATGCTTCATAGGATGGCTTTTTTGTTTGAAACTTCACTTAAAAAGTATAAACCTTGCCAGGCAGAAAGAATTTGGAAAGAGAAAGCACCAAGTATTCCACAGGTAGTTCTATTGGGGGGGGAAAAATCTTTAGCAACTTTTAAATTTTTTTTTTCTTCTTTTTCCCCTTTTTTATTTTTATTTTCCTCTTTTTTATTTATTTTCACTTTTTCTTTCTTTTTTCTAATTTTTCTTTTACCTTTTTAGCCTTTTTCTTCTGCTCTTTTCCCCTTTTTCTTCTGCTCTTTTCCCCTTTTTCTTCTGCTCTTTTCCCCTTTTTCTTCTGCTCTTTTCCCCTTTTTCTTCTGCTCTTTTCCCCTTTTTCTTCTGCTCTTCTCCCCTTTTTCTTCTGCTCTTCTCCCCTTTTTCTTCTGCTCTTCTCCCCTTTTTCTTCTGCTCTTCTCCCCTTTTTCTTCTGCTCTTCTCCCCTTTTTCTTCTGCTCTTTTCCCCTTTTTCTTCTGCTCTTCTCTTATTTTCTTTTTCTTTTTTCTCATTTTTTCTCTTTTCCTTTTTGTCTCTTTTATTTTTCCTCCTTTTTTCTTCCTTTTTTTCCTTTTTTCTTCCTTTTTTCCTTTTTTTCTTCCTTTTTTCCTTTTTCTTCCTTTTTCCTTTTTTCTTCCTTTTTCCTTTTTTCTTCCTTTTTTCCTTTTTTCTTCCTTTTTCCTTTTTTCTTCTTTTTTTCCTTTTTTCTTCCTTTTTTCCTTTTTTCTTCCTTTTTTCCTTTTTTCTTCCTTTTTTCCTTTTTTCTTCCTTTTTTCCTTTTTTCTTCCTTTTTCCTTTTTTCTTCCTTTTTTCCTTTTTTCTTCCTTTTTTCTTCCTTTTTTCCTTTTTTCTTCCTTTTTTCCTTTTTTTCTTCCTTTTTTCCTTTTTTCTTCCTTTTTTCCTTTTTTCTTCTTTTTTTCTTCCTTTTTTCTTCCTTTTTTCTTCCTTTTTTCTTCCTTTTTCTTCCTTTTTCTTCCTTTTTTCTTCCTTTTTTCTTCCTTTTTTCTTCCTTTTTCTTCCTTTTTTCTTCCTTTTTTCTTCCTTTTTTTCTTCCTTTTTCTTCCTTTTTCTTCCTTTTTTCTTCCTTTTTTCTTCCTTTTTTTCTTCCTTTTTTCTTCCTTTTTTCTTCCTTTTTTCTTCCTTTTTTCTTCCTTTTTTCTTCCTTTTTTCTTCCTTTTTTCTTCCTTTTTTCTTCCTTTTTTCTTCCTTTTTCTTCCTTTTTTCTTCCTTTTTTCTTCCTTTTTTTTTTTTCCTTGTTTCTTCCTTTTTTCCTTGTTTCTTCCTTTTTCCTTGTTTCTCCCTTTTTTTCCTTGTTTCTCCCTTTTTTTCCTTGTTTCTCCCTTTTTTTCCTTGTTTCTCCCTCTTCTCCCTCTTCTCCCTCTTCTCCCTCTTCTCCCTCTTCTCCCTCTTCTCCCTCTTCTCCCTCTTCTCCCTCTTCTCCCTCTTCTCCCTCTTCTCCCTCTCCCTCTCTCCTCTTCTCCCTCTTCTCCCTCTTCTCCCTCTTCTCCCTCTTCTCCTCTTCTCCTTCTTCTCCCTCTTCTCCCTCTTCTCCCCTTTCTTCCCTTTCTTCCCTTTCTTCCCCTCCTTCCCCTCCTTCCCCTCCTTCCCCTCCTTCCCCTCCTTCCCCTCCTTCCCCTCCTTCCCCTCCTTCCCCTCCTTCCCCTCCTTCCCCTCCTTCCCCTCCTTCCCCTCCTTCCCCTCCTTCCCCTCCTTCCCCTCCTTCCCCTCCTTCCCCTCCTTCCCCTCCTTCCCCTCCTTCCCCTCCTTCCCCTCCTTCCCCTCCTTCCCCTCCTTCCTTTCTTCTTCCTTTCTTCCCTTTCTTCTTCCTTTCTTCCCTTTCTTCTTCCTTCCTTTCTCCCCTTTCTTCTTCCTTCCTTTCTCCCCTTTCTTCTTCCTTCCTTTCTCCCCTTTCTTCTTCCTTCCTTTCTCCCCTTTCTTCTTCCTTCCTTTCTCCCCTTTCTTCTTCCTTCCTTTCTCCCCTTTCTTCTTCCTTCCTTTCTCCCCTTTCTTCTTCCTTCCTTTCTCCCCTTTCTTCTTCCTTCCTTTCCCCCCTTTTCTTCTTCCTTCCTTTTCCCCCTTTCTTCTTCCTTCCTTTTCCCCCTTTCTTCTTCCTTCCTTTTCCCCCTTTCTTCTTCCTTCCTTTTCCCCCTTTCTTCTTCCTTCCTTTTCCCCCTTTCTTCTTCCTTCCTTTTCCCCCTTTCTTCTTCCTTCCTTTTCCCCCTTTCTTCTTCCTTCCTTTTCCCCCTTTCTTCTTCCTTCCTTTTCCCCCTTTCTTCTTCCTTCCTTTTCCCCCTTTCTTCTTCCTTCCTTTTCCCCCTTTCTTCTTCCTTCCTTTTCCCCCTTTCTTCTTCCTTCCTTTTCCCCCTTTCTTCTTCCTTCCTTTTCCCCCTTTCTTCTTCCTTCCTTTTCCCCCTTTCTTCTTCCTTCCTTTTCCCCCTTTCTTCTTCCTTCCTTTTCCCCCTTTCTTCTTCCTTCCTTTTCCCCCTTTCTTCTTCCTTCCTTTTCCCCCTTTCTTCTTCCTTCCTTTTCCCCCTTTCTTCTTCCTTCCTTTTCCCCCTTTCTTCTTCCTTCCTTTTCCCCCTTTCTTCTTCCTTCCTTTTCCCCCTTTCTTCTTCCTTCCTTTTCCCCCTTTCTTCTTCCTTCCTTTTCCCCCTTTCTTCTTCCCTTCCTTTTTTCTTTTTTTTCCCCCTTTTTTTTTTTAATATATTTTTTCTCTTTTCCTTCCCGACCCCCCCCCCTTTTTTTTTTTTTTTTCTTTTGTTTTTAGATATCGCTGTAGGAACTGATAGAACATTTCATGTAGTTTATGTATCTTGGGACTGATCTCCTAACAGCAGCCATAACTGCACTTCGGATTTAAATTGCACTTTTGTACGTTGAAACCTTTTGTTGTTTTATTTTCCCTGTCTCGTTTGCCTATGTTCCCCAATTGGTTGTGTGACTCTTGATGGCGAAATCTGCAAGACACAGAAAGCCTGGGCAGGATTTGAGTGTTTACATACAGTGGAGATCTCTGCAGTGACAGTTGCCTATGGAGACGCAGGGATAATAGAGCCCCAAGTCTTTAGCTGGGAGCCGTGCTGCAGCTCAACCCATATGTTGGCATAAAATGCATGGGAGAGCTGTCTTCTGTTCCTCTTCACGGGGTTAGGGCCCGGCATCGCTTCTCCAGCCCACATGCAACATCTCTATCTAATGCTGAACTATTCTGGCTTTTTGCAGGGGTTGCTTTTAATCCTGCCTGAGCTTCTTTAAAGTATATTATCTTGCAAGCCGTGATTCAGACTTAACTGTTCCCACTGCAGTGTGTAGGACTCTCCTCCTATTTCATTGACATAAAAATACACACCAGCGTGTTATAAATAGCTCCTCAGTGTTCCTGGAGATTTATGGTGGCTAGATGCTTTCTGAACATCCATTGAGGGGTAAGCCCAAATGGTCATATTTAAAGTTAATTGGCCTTCTTACAACGTGCTGCATTTTATTGCAGGCAGTGGTGTGAAGGATTCTCATAGGATCTTTTGCTCGCAGAGCCTGGCTTGATGAAGTGGTGCAACACCTTCATTTCGGAGGGCTGCTTGAGTCTCCAGTTAAAAGTAGGTTAGGTGACTACAGATCACCTCCTCCTTGACAGGAATTCCCATGATTAATAACAGTTAAAAAAATATATACACTCAGAAAAGAAGGAATCATGACTCACTATTTGTTCCCCTGCTATTGTTACCACCCAGAGTTCTATTTTCTTCCAGAACAAGAAGAATGAGAGAGAGAGGTTTTGGTGTCGCCATAGATACCCCTGGGTTGGCATTAAATACCGGGATGTGCTGGAGGATCCAAGAGTTGGCCTTTAGAGATGTGAACTCACAATGTAGGTGGAAGATGTGGAGCATGACAGGGCTGCAGCTGGAGAAAAAGCATTAGGAGGATAATCAGCTTCGCTGTCCCTTGCTGCTGCCTTCACTCCTACCAAACGTTTTACTGTTTGACCAAGATTTGGGAGGCAAAGCAAGCATTTGCACGTCAGTGCTAGCTGGAAAACTGTTATAATCCCCCAGTTTTTCCAGATCCCCCTTCAGCTACTGTTTTCTAGTGACCTAAGGTGTGATTTGAGCATTATTTTTGCTGTCACGTTAGGTAGACTTTAATTTCAGCCTTGTTTTCTGGCACCATTATTGTCTGAGATTTCCTGTTTCCTTCTTTCTCATGGGTCCTGCTCATAGAGGTTTGAGAGCACAAGAGCGGTTACTAAAGAGTGAACTCCAGCATAGCTTTCAGTCCTGCTCTGCTGCCATAGGATTTCTAATAGCATTAGGTTGTGGGCTTGCTGATCTGGAGATTAGCTTCGTGGTCTTAGCTCTCCCCTTCCAAGAAACTTCAAGAAATAGGCTTGCAAAGAGCATCTGAACACTTAATTGCCCGTGAAGCTGTAATCATTTACTAAAACAAAAGAAATCAAGGCCTGAGCAGAAGCAGCTCATGCCTGTGGGGAAAAAATCTGTCCCTTTCCTCAATTTGATCACGATTATAAAATTACAGTGTTCTGTGAGCAGAGAGGAAAGGAGATCAACAGAGAAAAGCAGTTCAAGGTTCACTGGTTGGGTTTTGGATTTGTTTTGCTGTTGCTTAGTTTTGTTGGGTTTTAAAGGGAATATTCCTGTTTAGTCCCTTAGAACTAACAAACAAAGCAGTTCCTGAAAGAGATTCAGGAATCTCCTGAAAGAGATTCAGGAATCTCCTGAAAGAGATTCAGGAATCTCCTGAAAGAGATTCAGGAATCTCCTGAAAGAGATTCAGGAACTGAGTGCAGTATTCTGTGTTCAGGCATTGGGTTAGAAACTAATTCCTCGTTTACTTATTAGAGCTGTGTGGGAAAAGGGCTTTTTTAATTTCTAGAGAACTTTGCTTTCAGAAGCAATTCAAGTTCAGATGAAACAAATGTTTATGTCATGTAAACCAGCCCTCCATAAATGACAGGTAATGGGAGATCGGATAAGACTGAGGAGGGAGGGAGCTGGAGGTGTTTAGCTTGGAGAAAAGGAGACTCGGGGGGGGACCTTATTGCTCTCTACAATTACCTGAAAGGAGCTTGTAGCCAGGTGGGGGTTGGTCTTTTCTCCCAGGCAACCAGCACCAGAACAAGAGGACACAGTCTTAAGCTGCACCAGGGGAGGTTTAGGCTGGAGGTGAGGGAAAGTTCTTCCCAGAAAGGTTAATTGGCCACTAGAATGTGCTGCCCAGGGAGGTGGTGGAGTCACAGTCCCTGGAGGTGTTCAAGAGGGGATTGGATGTGGCACTTGGAGCCATGGTTTAGTTGTCAGGAGCTGTTAGGTAATAGGTTGGACTTGATGATCTCTGAGGTCTTTTCCAACTTTATTGATTCTGTGATTCTGTGACTGGATAGATCTATTTCTGTGTGGTGTGATTGAGCTTTTCTCACGTATTTTCTAGTGCTGCAGATAAATGTCTTCACTTCCACTATCTTGACAGCTCTAATATGGGTTTTTTTCCAGTCTCTTGAAGCTCTTCTCCTCTCCAGAAATGGTTATGCTCAGGAATTGCCATTGGACTACACTGGTCTAACCACTCATGGCTTTCCAGAGATGCCAAACCATCCAACTCTCTAGGGACTGATGAGTTATCAACTGTCTTAGGGTGAATTTCCTTTAGATTTTATCTTGGTACAATGTCCTGGGAAACTCTTACCTTCCAGCAAAGTTGGTTGTTTTTGTTTGTTTGGGTGTTTTTTTTTTTTTTTTTTTTTTTTTTTTTTTTTTTTTTTTTTTTTCCCTTGACATTTGGCTGAAAAACTCTTAGCTGATCTGTGAGGTGTCTTTGAACCTTGGTGATTCTGTGATTCTCTTCATCTCTACATAATTGCCAAACTCCTCAGTGAAATAATTTTGCATGGTTTTGCTGTGCTTTCTGTTCAGCCTTGCTCCAGCTGCAAGAACTCAGAGAGGTAGTCAGCTACCTGAAGGGAGGTTGTAGCCAGGTGGGGGTTGGTCTCTTCTCTCAGGCAACCAGCACCAGGACAAGAGGACACAGTCTCAAGCTGTGCCAGGGGAGGTTTAGGCTGGATGTTGGGAAGAAGTTCTTCCCAGAAAGAGAAATGGGCCATTGGGATGTGCTGCCCAGGGAGGTGGTGGAGTCACCATCCCTGGAGGTGTTCAAAAAGGGATTGGATGTGGCACTTGAAGCCATGGTTTAGCAAGTCATAAGGTGTTGGGTGACAGGTTGGACTAGATGATGTCTGAGGCCTTTTCCAACCTTACTGATTCTATGATTCTAAGTACAGGTTCCTTGTTTTCCAGTAGCTTGTTTCTTTTTCTCCTTTCACCATTTACTATAAAGTGACATCTCTGAACAGGGATTTTTATTGTTTTATTATTTTTCTTTCCTCCTTTCATTTTTTAGATTGCAGATACTGTGCTAGGACCTGAATTAACAGCCACTTCTCCTCTTTACAAATGAGAGTTGTAGGGGTTTAGAAGCTGCTGAAGTCAATTGGTAGATGATGCCTTTAATTTTTTTTAAGGGAATACAGAATTAACCAGGTTGGAAAAGACCTTTGAGATCAGCAAGTCCAACCTATCACCCAACACCATCTAATCAACTAAAGCATGGCACCAAGTGCCTCAGCCAGGCTCTTCTTAAACACCTCCAGGGATGGTGACTCCACCACCTCCCTGGGCAGCACATTCCAAGGGCCAATCTCTCTTTCTGGGAAGAGTTTCTTCCTAACATCCTCTTTTCCCCCCAGACAGATGCTGTTGGATAAGAACATCAGTAGATTTTTGTGTGTGTGTGTGTTGCAATTTATAAAATGTGAAAATGATGTGAGTTAATTACCTGATTTAAACCATTAGCTAATGGCTTTGATCACAGAATCATCATCATAACTGGTAATGATTAGCAGCTCCTAGCCTTTACCGCTGGGAACAGACCAAAATCCCAATGAAATTAGTTAGTGCTTGAGGTGCTCCGTGGTTTAAGGGGAACTGTAGTGTGTACTCTGGAGTGAATGCCCAGCTGGAAATTCAAGATGTTTCTGTCCTGTGGCAAAGGAAATGGAATGTTAAGGTATTCCAGCTGGCCACACCTTGAGTACTGTGTCCAGTTCTGGGCTCCTCGATTTAAGAAGGACATTGAGATACTTGAACGTGTCCAGAGAAGGGCAACAGGGCTGGGGAGAGGTGTGGAGCACAGCCCTGTGAGGAGAGGCTGAGGGAGCTGGGGTTGCTTAGCCTGCAGAAGAGGAGGCTCAGGGAGACCTTTCTTGCTCTCTACAACTACCTGAAGGGAGGTTGTAGCCAGGTGGGGGTTGGTGTCTTCTCCCAGGCAACCAGCACCAGAACAAGAGGACACAGTCTCAAGCTGTGCCAGGGGAGGTTTAGGCTGGAGGTGAGGAGAAAGTTCTTCCCAGAAAGAGAGATTGGCCACTGGAATGTGCTGCCCAGGGAGGTGGTGGAGTCACCATCTCTGGAGGTGTCAAAAAAGGCTTGGATGTGGCACTTGGAGCCATGGTTTAGTAGTCATGAAGTGTAAGGTATTAGGTAATAAGTTGGACTTGATGCTCTCTGAGGTCTTTTCCAACCTTGGTGATTCTTTGATTAAAGCACTAAAGTACATGGGTACAGTTCTTGATCCTCAATACTAAGCTGCCCAGTGCATGACATACTGTGGTCCAGTTAGTATCAGCAGGACTGAAAATTAGTAATAAACACCTTGGGGAGTGTGGGTTTCCTGCATTCAGTCCTTGTTAATCAGCATGGTGTTTTTAGTGTGTCTTTTAGAATCATAGAATCAATCAGGTTGGAAAAGACCTCAGAGCTCATCAAGTCCAACCTGCCACCCAACACCAGGGAGGTGGTGGAGTCCCCATCACTGGAGGTGTCTAGGAAGAGACTGGATGGGGTGCTTGGTGCCATGGTTTAGTTGATTAGATGGTGTTGGGTGATAGGTTGGACTCGATGATCTCAGAGGTCTTTTCCAACCTGGTTTACTCTACTCTACTCTACTCTACTCTACTCTACTCTACTCTACTCTACTCTACTCTACTCTACTCTACTCTACTCTACTCTACTCTACTCTACTCTACTCTACTCTACCTCCTGGCTATTTTTGGCAGCTGTTACCTGTTGAGGCAAGGCTGATTTTTCTGCCTGGGGATTTGCATGGAAATGTTGGTTGTGATTTACTGAGGTGGTCAGAGGCTGTTGGGGACCTGTGTTTGCCTTTTCCTCTTGCTCCTTCACAGAACCCTTGAAGTGATAACTGCTCACAGCTGCCAGGATCATTTGTGGGAATTGTTGGCCTGCAAAATTAACTTCTTTTTCTTTTTTTCCCTTGCTCACTTCCTTTTCCATCCACTAGGTCCTGTTACCGAAGTCAAAACAGATATCTATGTCACCAGTTTTGGACCTGTTTCTGATGTAGAAATGGTATGTATCTCTGGGATTAAAGTGCCATTTCCTGGTTCTAAGAAACCATTAGCTCTGCAGTAAGGAGTGGATGCTTCATCTGTACTGTTCTGTCAATCATGCAAAGCAGGCAAGATTAGTAACAGCTTAATTTACAGGTTATAATTAGCTACATCAGGCCTGATTCTGGTCGCATTTTCGCTGGTTTTTGGCTGGCTTAAGGAATTCGCTTCATGGGATTTAAATCAGGTTTTGATAGAGTAGAGAGGCAGAATCAGGCCTTGCAGGGAGCTGTCTCAGTCTGTCTGCTGTGGGGAAAAATGTGCAATGTCTTTGAAATTGCCTCTCCTTTTTGGAACTGGTGTTACTCTCAGGTGAATAATAACCATGACATCGTTTCACAGCGCTTGTTGGTGTTCTCCTTTCAGATGAATGCCCTTTGCTGGTCTCTCTGCCCCTTTCAGCATCACTTTCAGCAAATGTTTGGCTGATAAGTGTTTTCAGAAGCAGGCTGCAGAAACTCAATGTCAAAAGCCACACTTGTGAAATAGAAGAGAAATGTTACATTTACACCTACTGTGGTGTTTTGTGTGTGTGTGTGAGGGGTATCTGCACTCATTTGAGGTCAAATCCAGCAAAATTGTCATTCACTTCTTTAATCCAGTGGTATTTCCTTCCATCAGACAATAACTTCTTTTTTTAAATATAAAATATCCAAGAATTCCCACAAAACTCACACAGCAGAGCCAGCAGGTCGAGGGAAGGAACTCTCCCCCTCTACTCCGCTCTGGTGAGACCCCACCTGGGGTACTGCATCCAGGTCTGGAGTCCCTAGGACAGGAACGATCTGGACATGCTGGAAGGTGTCCAAGAGGACTGTCAGAGGGCTGGATCACCTCTCCTATGAGGACAGAATGAGGGAGATGGGGTTGTTCAGGCTGGAGAAGGGAAGGCTCCAAGGAGACCTAATTGTGACCTTCCAGTATCTGAAAGGGGCTACAAGAAAGCTGGGGAGGGACTTTTGAGGGTGTCAGGGAGTGATAGGACTGGGAACAAAACTATAACTGGGTAGTTTGAGATTGGATGTTAGGAAGAAGTTCTTCCCCATGAGGGTGGTGAGACACTGGCACAGGTTGCCCATGGAGATGGTGGAAGCCTCCTCCCTGGAGGTTTTTGCAGCCAGGCTGGATGTGGCTGTGAGCAACCTGCTGTAGTGTGAGGTGTCCCTGCCCATGGCAGGGGCTTGGAGCTGGATGATCTTTGAGGTGCTTTCCAACCCTGACAATTCTATGAATTGAGCTTTTTTAAGGGAAAGGCAGTTTTGGGGCAATAACTTTCTTGCCACACTGCACCTGATTTGGTTCTGTCATATGGAAAGGTTATGTGATAGCAAGAGATTCTTTTAGAGAACAGTCTCTTGTTGCAATGCATTGTACCATTTACAGGATGATGCTGTTCAGCATGATAAGGGGGATGAGAATCTGGTCCCAAGGAGGTCTAGTAAGGTGTGCCTCAAATCTAAATTGAGGGCTGCATGTCATCGCTCAGGTTTCACTGAAGCATTTGACGTGGTGCCACGTGGTAAATTATAGTGGACTGAAGGTAAGGAAATGGTAAAAGGAGGGTTTAGGGCAGATGTTTCCCCTTTTGTTATTAGGACTTAGCTAGGAGGCTATTCAGGGATCAAGGGATTGTTTTGAGACCTCACCTGGAGTACTGCATTCAGTCTGGAGCCCTCAATATAGGAAGGACATGGACCTGATGGAGAGAGTCCAGAGGAAGGCCATGAAAATGATCAGGGGTTGGAGCAACTCTGCTGTGGGCTCTGCTACAGGCTGAGGGAGCTGGGGGTGTTCAGCATGGAGAAGAAAAGGCTCTGGGGAGACCCATTAGCAGCCTTCCAGTACTTGAAGGAGGCTACAGGAATGCTGGAGAGAGTCTGTTTACAAAGGCTTGGAGTGACAGGACAAGGGGCAATGGCTTCAAACTAGAGAAGAGCTGATTTAGGTTGGATGTTAGGAACAAATTCTGCACCATGAGGCTAGTGGAACACTGGAACAGGTTACCTAGGGAAGTGGTTGAGGCCCCATCCCTGGAGATATTCAAGGTGAGGCTGGACAGAGCTCTGGGCAACCTGATCTAGTTGAGGATGTCCCTGCTGACTGCAGAGGGGCTCGGACTGGATGACCTTTGGAGGTGCCTTCCAACCCAGTCCGTTCTATGTGATTCTATGAAACGTTAGTTAATGTGGCCATTAGTGACCCAGGTTAACCTGAATGTGGCAGCACTCATGAAACTCCAACAGCCAAGTGTGACACAGCCTTAGTAGAGGGGATGATCAGAGTATCTTAGTGGAGGGGATGATCAGAATGTCTTTTCGAGCTGGATTACTTTGGTGCCCAGGAAAATGAAAGCACTTGAAAGCTTGCGTTGCAAAATCATTCACGTAGAAGCTAATAACAGAAACTGCTACTTAGGAGCTATGAAGAAGTCACCATCAAGAGATGACACTAGAAAAGAGACTGTTCACTGATTAAACTGTAATGGAAGATGCAGACATGGCAAGGAAGGAAGCTGTAATCCTCAAATGCATCCCGCCAGCAGACGTGCTGCCTTGGCACTGCCGACAGATAATGGCCATACAAGTTAGAGGGCTGGGTCACCTCTCCTGTGAGGGCAGACTGAGGGAGTTGGGAGTGTTCAGGCTGGAGAAGAGAAGGCTCCGAGGAGACCTTATTGTGGCCTTCCAGTATCTGAAGGGGGCTACAGGAAAGCTGGAGAGGGTGTCAGGGAGTGATAGGACTGGGGGGAATGGAAACAAATTAGAAATAGGTAGATTCAGATTGGATGTTAGGAGGAAGTTCTTCCCCATGAGGGTGGTGAGAGACTGGCACAGGTTGCCCAGGGAGGTGGTGGCAGCCTCATGCCTGGAGGTTTTTGCAGCCAGGCCGGATGTGGCTGTGAGCAACCTGCTGTAGAGTGAGGTGTCCCTGCCCATGGCAGGGGGCTTGGAACTGGCTGATTCTTGAGGTCCCTTCCAACCCTGACAATTCTATGATGCTAAATACAAAGGAGTCACTGAAAGGTTGCAGTTTAACTTGAGCTCTCTATAGAGCTATAGGTTATAGATCACTCTGATACCAGGAAGCCAAATCTCAGTGCAAGGAAATTTTTGACTGCACAGCTGTAAAACCTATGAAAAGAAATTGCACAATATAAATCCCAAGAGACTACTATAACTGTAGCAGGGCAAACAAGCCACTGCAAGAAAAAATATGCCTGGGGATGGAACTAGAGGATCCTTGAGGTCCCTTCCAATCCTGACAATTCTTTGATTCTAAGTTCAGTTGCAGGAGCTGCGTTGCGCAGAAGGCTTGGAAATCAAGTCAGAAAACATTGTTTGATTTAACAACAAGACTCACAGCCCTAAGTTAGAAAGCACTTCAAGCTTTTTTTGTCCCAGTGCCACATGATGCTTTTTGTTTTGGTGCTGAGAGAAATGCATTCCTGTGCCCATTCTTTCCCATAGGGTCTCTCATGGTGTGCCTGTGCAAGTGTTACTTGCACGTTTTCCTTTGGAGCACCTGAAAGGCTTTTCTGAGGAAGTTTGTGGGTTTATTTATTATCTCCATAGCTAAAGACAAATCTATGTGTATGAAATTTCATTGTCTGTGCTTAGTGGGCATGGCAAAGGAAATATTTAGCTTGCCTCAGTTAAAAGATCACTTTCCAGGAGTGGAAATTGACTCTTCTTCCTTAGCTTTAAAGTGGAAGTAATCGTTTCTCCTGGTAGCTTTAATTTAGCCAGCAGCAGGAAAAGAAAAACAATGCCTGGATAGCTTTCATTTAAAAATCTGTTGATGTTTGTTGTCAGAGACTCTTCCATTTCCAGTTCCATGCTTGACTACAAATTCAGTTGCCTGCTTCCTGCAACCTAATTAGATTAAAGATGCCCTAACGATGAAATCTGTGTGGCGATTTATTGATATGACTAATGTGGGACATTGAGCTGCTGCACACTGTAATGGATGGAAGTGTGTTTGTGTAGTGGACTTGGCATTTTCTTTGCTACTGATTGCTTTGCTCCTGATTTCTTTGCTCCTGAGGGATCACAGCTACCTGAAGAGAGGTTGTAGCCAGGTGGGGGTTGGTCCCTTCTCCCAGGCAACCAGCATCAGAACAAGAGGACACAGTCTCAAGCTGTGCCAGGGGAGGTTTAGGCTGGATGGTAGGAAGAAATTCTTCCCAGAAAGAGAGATTGGCCATTGGGATGTGCTGCCCAGGGAGGTGGTGGAGTCACTATCCCAGGAGGTGTTCAAGAGGGGATTGGACGAGGCATTTAGTGCCATGGTTTAGTTGATTAGATGGTGTTGAGTGATGGGTTGGACTTGATGACCTCTGAGGTCTTTTCCAACCTGGTTAATTCTATTCTATTCTATTCTATTCTATTCTATTCTATTCTATTCTATTCTATTCTATTCTATTCTATTCTATTCCTATTTTATTTCTATTCTATTACTATTTTATTTCTATTCTATTACTATTTTATTTCTATTCTATTCCTATTTTATTTCTATTCTATTCCTATTTTATTCTATTTCTATTCTCTTCCTATTCTCTTCCTATTCTCTTCCTATTCTCTTCCTATTCTCTTCCTATTTCTTCCTATTTCCTATTCTCTTCCTATTCTCTTCCTATTCTCTTCCTCTTCTTGTTTGTTGTCCTGCACCTTGCCCCAGGAGTACACAATGGATGTCTTCTTCCGTCAGACCTGGGTGGACAAGAGGTTAAAATACGATGGCCCTATTGAAATTCTGAGGCTGAACAACTTGATGGTTTCCAAGGTGTGGACTCCTGACACTTTCTTCAGGAATGGGAAGAAGTCTGTGGCACATAACATGACAGCCCCAAATAAGCTCTTCAGAATCATGAGGAACGGCACCATCCTGTACACCATGAGGTATCGAACGTGCTCGGTTCAGCTTCTTACCAATGACTGTATGCAAAAGTTGTACTGCCCAGACAAAATGGCAACCAGAGACTATTCGATTTGTTCCATTATAGGCTTACAATAAGTGCAGAGTGTCCCATGAGATTAGTGGATTTTCCCATGGATGGTCATGCTTGTCCTCTCAAATTTGGGAGTTGTAAGTTGCAATTACGACATTTCTTGTAACCACAGAGTTTAAGTAGTAGAAGTAGAGTTCTTTTTCCTTTTTTGTTTCCTTTTGATTTATTTTTTTTCTTTTTGGAGCAATTGCTGAGCTTTCTGGGTATTAGTCTTGGTGCTACAACAATCCTTCTGCAGACAAAACTCCTGTTAAGTTGCTTGGGAATTTTATTCGGGGCCTCAATATTTAAACCCCAGGAAGAGAAGCGAAAAGGAAGCAGGGATTCAGCTGTTCTGTTAAACCACACTGCTGTGGCTACACAATTGCTTGAAATTAGCATTTGTGTTTCTTGATTCTCAGGGAGGAATTGTGTACTCAGAGTCTTTGGAGGAGGCAAAGAGGGTGGGCTCCATCCCAACTTGCATCACCCTAGGGAAGGAGGTTATTTGACTCTCTACAGTTAGTGGGGGCACACTGGCAGCCTAAGGATAGCTGTGTAGGTTATGTGCAGGGATTTGATCTTTAGTTGTCTTTGTCTGTCTTCTGGACTAAAATGGGAGTCTGCATGACAAGCTGAGACTAGATAAATAATTCTTAGACTGATGAGAGGAATTCTCAGTGCAGGTG